>CM060380.1:74168533-75450200 GCA_030545235.1 Helianthus tuberosus
ATCCGTTAAGAGTTTTCTAACCTCACTTATTTAAGGAAAGCATTACCGAATCACAATATAACCACCAAAATAAGCATAAAGTAGATCTTGTCACAAACTATTCCATTTTGCAAGTCTTGAACATAAATTTACTAAGAAAGCAATTTTAACCAAAATTAACAAACAAAGATCATCAATCATAACAAGAACTCGCGATAACACCATCTAACCCATTAAAGCCCTTACGTGTAAGAAAGCATTCTTGATCAAAATCAGATTTATCTTTTATTAAACCAATACCTATTTCTAGTTTCACGGTGTAAAAACATTAACAAGTTAATAGTTTACTAACAAATGATTAATCAAGGAGTTTTTTTAACAATCATAACTAACCAATCATTAATCATCCAAGATAAACAACCACAATCAAGAATCCAACATTAATGAAACAAGTTTTCCAAATGATCATCAAGATTCAAAACATGAAAAAGCTGCTAAAGCTTCATACAAATAAGATTACAAACTAGAGATTGTTCATGAAACAGGTATCTTAATGTTATTACAATAATACATAAGCATCAGCTCCAATGCTTGAAAATGTGCTCAAAATACATGTAAAGAACAAGAAATCAAACCATAAACAAGCAAGGATTCGATGGATTGGATGATGGATAGGCTTCTTGCAATCTTGAGGCTTGAAATCGACTGAAGCAGGTAGCTCTCTGACCCTGAAATCACCCAGAAACTTGGAAAATTACCCAATAGTTTGATCAGTAGCGAATGCTCTGTTTTATAATGAATTTTCATATCCGCACGGCCGTGCACTTTGCCCGTGCACGAACAATTATCGCATGACGTCATTTCTTAGGTGGACCAGACAAGTGGATGATTGGACGGGCTGGTCTTAGATGTGCACGCCCGTGCATGGTCTTGAAATCACAGTTTCTTTGAGGTTCAGATACTACACAGGAGTGCACATGGACGCACGGTCGTGCATCACCGAGGAACCAGTTTCACTGCCTTATGCACGCACCCCTAGTGCTTCCGGTGTCGTAAGTCGTGCACGGTCGTGCAGTTGGGGTGCACGACCATGCATGAGCTGTAACTTCAGCAAAATTTGTAGAATCCAGCTGAAATAGCCGTAAATCCCTCCTTTTTCTCCAACTTTGTCTTTGGCACGTTGTTTGAGACCTGAAAATGCAAAAGTACCTGATTAAGTACCTAAACAACGAAGTTTTGGTCAAAAACACGTAAAACGGAAGTGAAATGGGGGACTTAAACATGTATAATTTAACGTATATCAAACCTCTCCACGCATGAACTTTGCTTGTCCTCAAACAAACTTAAAACAAAGTAAAAGAACGAAGGCTCCCGAATGACCTAAACATCTAACAATTTTACAAAGCTACTAATTATTCGATGGTCAATCTATTTTCCAAAAAGTCAACATCAAAGATTTTAAACCAAACAAGCATATGCGAATATAGGCAAAGATAACCAAAAAGCAATGATTCCACTTCCGATCAACTTAGCATGCAAAATCTTTACATTTCTCACAATGTTCACACACACTCGGTTATATTTATGAATCATACATGTAACGTGTATGTGTAAAACACTCAACACCAAGTTAATGAATCATGCAATGTCATAAGCTTTTCAAAAGATCTAATCTCCACCAACTAACATGCGAAAAAGCATAAATCAAGATGTCTTTGATGGTTGTAATGATTGGCTATTGTTAAGGGTGTGGAATGGACATTTAAAAGTGGCTAAACGGTTAAAACTTGGCGGTTATTACTAACAAGCTTAAATGAATCAACAACTATACATAAGTAACGTATATAATGATGATTTTAACTATTTCGAGCTAAACAAAAAATCTGTACTATTCAGCACTTAAAATTGCTCCAATTTGATCGTCTTTATTCTATTTTTGATCACTATTATCTGAGTTTTTTTTTTTGAAATAGGAAATAATTACAAACAAGCTAGTTAAATAATAACTTTGACCGAGTTTTAACACACAGGTTTAAAAATAAAAAGGCTAGATTTGGCTAAGTGGGTGAAATCTGAAAAACACGAAAAATAGGCTCAACATGGCGAACTAATGGAATAATGGCGGGTACGGGAAATAAACAAAGAAAAAGCTAACAAAAGAAGGGTATCCTAAGTGCCTCTATCACGTTCATGCCATTTTCACATATTCATGATTTTGAAAAGTATACTAATGACAAGTTCTAAATTACATGAAACATTTGGCTCACTCGTATTCCGAAGAAAAACAAGCATGTTAAGAATGGAAAGGCTCAAATATGATTACGTAATTGAAGGAATGAGTATAAATGTAAAGATAAACACTCAAGTCTTTCTTTTTGTTTGTCATGCTTTTAATTATCTTTTCCAAAATCAATTTGGCTTGTTGGTTTTGATCGTATCTTATGCTTTCTAAAGAATACAACTGACCGTTTTTATATTTTTAATGTTTTTTTTATAAATATATACAAAAAAGAGGACAAAAAAAGTTAAACCCCTCCCCACACTTGAATTTTACATTGTCCCCAATGTGAAACAAATATTAGTTAAGCGATTATCAATAGCTAAACTAAAGTGTGAAAAAGGATAATGGTACTCCCTTAGAGTTAAAGAAAACTTGTATGAATGGACTTGAATGTAAGTCTTCTCAACTCGATGTGCGTCCCTATATACCTGCAAAACACATAACTAACCAAAACATAAAACAACGCCATTGATCAAAAGATTAGATAACTAGAAACCATATCCATTCGTTAAACAAAATGAAACACGTACTAATAAAAGGTTAAAGAAAAAAATGTCAAAATGAAAAACCCCAAGATAAAGTAAACTACTAAATAAACAAAGATAAAGACACCAGCAGCCTCAAACGGTGCACTCCCATCTCCTACTAATCCTCATCATCGTCTTGGCGTGTTCCAGATGAACCTGCCCCATCATATCTATGTGGCCCCTCGCGGCCAGTCGGGTTCCTGAATGGGAACTGCAGAGGATCTCCAAAGTAGTTCGGGAAGGCATTGTGGAGCCCTCCGAAGATATACGAGAATCCAGCGTGAATCTCTTCCTGCATTGTGTTTTGGCTCACCTATATTTGTTGAAATTGCTGGTAGAACTCGGGATATGAAGGGATGCTAGGCGGCCAATCCTGTTGCGCTTGATACTCGTGCTGGTGCTGATGCTGATACTGATGACCTGGTGGTGGTTGTTCTAAGAATACTCCCTCATCGTGTTGTTCCTCGTGAACCATGTTGACGTCCTCAGCCTCGTCCTCTGGTAGTGGTGGGAGTGGATCACATATCTCTCCATTCAGATCCTTCAGTCTTGAGCCATTTTGGGTATCCACCGTCAAACCTATTGCTTACAAAGAACGAAGGTCCAATTCACCCCCTGTGTGAACCTGTGTAAGAACGTTGACTACATCGTCGGTCATGAACCCAATGGCGTATGCAAGCTGGGTCACATATTCCCCCACCATGGATTTCGCTACTCGTTGACTTCCTCGCACTGTTCAGAAAGAATTCAGGCATTCGTGCGGCAAGTTTGACGTGTACCCCATTCACTATGGAGTACAAAAAGAGCATGTCCGGTATGGGACAGTTCCCGGAACTGTCTATGCGACCACATATGGTATGACTCATGACCTGATGAAAAACCCTAAGAAGCGGGTCCCGTAGTCTTGACGCCTTTACCCTTCTAGCTTCATAGGGTTGCCTGATTGCCACCTAAGCCCAGAAATCTGCTCTTTCCTGGTCACTGTCGAATTTGTAGATGTTGGTGAAAAGCTCGGAGTTCAAGTCTTCGTCAGTGTATATGCCTAATTTTCGCCCGAGCTTTGCCACCGACCATTTGTGCCATCTTCGGCCGAGTCTAAATTATACCCTCTTTGTATTCAGAAAATCTGGGTTTTCACTTCGGGGTTTGTCTTATGAATAATAAGCGAAAAACTCCAATGTAAGCTCTAGTTAAACGGGTTATTGAATATTTAACAATCTAGACATCGGATAAGAGATCATATTTTCAAGCCTTTCTGATTGGTTTAGGGCCTCCATTACCACTAAACTCAGCCTCCTAGGCTCCCCAATATGACCTCTTCGGTTCCATAGTGATTGCATCTTGTTGACACATGAAAGGATGGTTCATTTGCACGTAGGAACATAATAAAATGAGACCATTTAAAAAATTTAAGTCCCACCATCAGAACAGTGAGTTTACCACATTCTGATGGTGTTTCATATGTTGCACAGGCGTGTGGGCTAAGTGCACGGCCGTGCGTCTCGTGATTGCTGGTCAGATCAAAGACTGAAATTGGATATGCACTACCGTGCGGATATGTGCATGACCGTGCATCTCATAATCGTAGGTCTGGTCAACTGAATTTGTGTGTCATCGAGTCGGCACTGCCATGCAAATCAAGTCCTCAAATTAAAACATCTTCTCAGTGAATGGGCTTCAATTCAGTTACCAAGACTTGCGATTTACACAAAACATTCAAGAACTAGGATTTGATTTGCTTTTATGAAGAAAACCCCAAAAGTTCTTGAATAGAAACCCTAATCTACTACTATAATTAGATTAAAAGTGTAAAATACGAAAGAAATCATACGTTGTTTGAAGATTAGAAGGAATATCTTGCAAAGAATGGTGGGTTTTGGGAGAAAGAGAACAAGGAACGGCTGTGCGGCTAGGGTTCGTGTTTTTGAAAAGTTTTAACTGAAATGTTGTTTTTATACCCCTTCAATTTACTGTTCCTAAAAAGTCGTGCATGGGTGACGTAAGGTCGAAGTCTCAATCAAATTTAAACCAAATACGACTATTAGATAGCGGTAAGTAGGTATCGAACACAGGGAGTTTGTGGAATGTATGTTATCTAAATGTATGTCTAAATTAACTAAGTTAAACTAGATTGCTGAAATATAAACTCAAGGATTTGGATTGTTTAATTTTTAGAACTACGATTAACTAATTGAATTGTAAAATAAAGATTGGTTTTGTAAAGAGTTTAGAGACAAATGACCATCCTAGACTTCCGGTTTCAATTGACATTCATGTTTTAATCCAACTAGAAAGAACCACATAGACATGGTTCATGTGTAGTTACTTGTTTGTGATAAAAGGGAACTAAGTACTCGGATTCCTAGAACGCGAGGTTGTTACCCGATGACCAATCAATCAATATCCAACCCTAATCCCTCCCATGATATCTCGATTGCCAATGGCACCAAGAACGTATGGTTTAGACTATGATCAAAGCATCAATTAACAATTTGCAAACAAATATCAACACACCATAATAAACAAACGAAGATTGCAAGTCTATTATTCTAGAAATAAAGATCTAAACACAAAATGTCTCAAGCAAACCTTCAATCCAGGATGATCACAAATAGTTTAGCCACTCATGACTTTAACAATCATGATCACATAAGTTTCAATGTTCATAGGAATTAAAAACATAAACCAAATGTTTAGAAATTGTTTCAAGCTCTCAAGAACACCCAAAATTCGTCTCCAAGCTGCTGGTAACCGAATGGGAATGATTGGTAGTGAATAGTCTCCATAAAATGATTGGTAGTGAAAAGTCTTCGTAGGTTACGACCCTGAATAAACCCTTACGCCACATGAAAACTGGACTGCGGCCACCATTGGAATCTCTGGGCGCCGTAACCTACGGCACCTGCCGTAGGCTACGGCGGTGCATGGGGTTCCTTTTCTTGTTTCCTTTGTCAGATCTTCTATGCTCTAATTCGTTTCTGCAAGTTCCGAGCTCCTATCCAAGCACCATAAAACCCCTTGTTTACACTCGTTAATGCCTGCAAGACCAAATGCACCATAGTTATCTCATTCCACTAATAAACCGAATTAAGTGTGAAGAATTAAGCTTTTTATAACACTTAAGGGTTGTCCCAAGGACCACCCGTCACATCCCCACACTTACCCGTTCCTTGTCCCAGGCAACCCATTAAAACGAAGCTTAATTACCCAAGCGATAAAATACACATCAAGCAAAAAATGTCCTCATTTACTATTTTTTTTTCTAAACCCGCACATATCACACCCCTCACAATAACTCTCTTCTCGGTGGCAAGAATAACTAGCAAAAAAAGCTAGATCACACTCAAAGCAAATGGGTTGTTGAACAATAATATGCTTGTACTTAAATCGGTCCTTCGCCTAAAGAATGTGCTAAACATGCATGTGAATCAAAGGGACTTTAAAGGTTGTAACGCGGCTAGGCATACGGGTAGGAAATGTAAATATATGTAGTAGCTAATGATTCGATCTAGGCTATTATCTCAATCTAAACATAACAACTGTATACAATACATCAACTTCTTTTTCTCTCCTTTTTTTCATTGTTTTTTCTTTTTTTTTTCTTTTTTTCATTTTTTTCTAGCAAACAAACAATCATAGGAACATCACCTAACAAACATACTAATATAAAATGCTAATACTACTAGACAGAGTCGAATACGGGTGAATTTTTTAGGAACTAGGCAAGGGTCAACAAACGATCGGCTTAATGCTCAACATGACTACTAAAAGTCCAAACCCCCGCCCCTCTCACTACCATGCTCATATATGTAATTCATGAGGTCCAACCCCCTAATTCCCACACTTGCACACACCTTAACGAAGCTACATAAATGCCCTTATCTTTTTCACATTCATGCAAAGCTAAGGCCTTGAACCGCATCTAAGCACAAGTTCTAATGTACCCCCACCCATTGCCACTCTCATCAAAGAAAAAATATTTCTAATAGATTCAAAGAGATGGCTTAACTCTCACCAAGAAAGAACAAGGGGGTATGGGTTGCCGGTGTATCATGCGGGTTAGTATTCAAATGTTCAATTCGAACCATTTTCACTTCATTTTTAAAAGTTTTACAATTTTCACAAATTTTTCAAAATTTTCCCCTTATCCCCACACTTGGGATACATTGTCTCCAATGTATGGTTTTGAAGGGAAGATCGCTTACACCAAGAACATCAATTTAGCTTTTTTCTCAAACCCCAAATTTCTTTTTTTTATATAACTAAAAACACCACCAACTTTCACAACCCATAAACACATCAAACACATTAAACCCCACCCAACCTCCCAACCAAAAACATCAAACATAATAATGTACAAAAATATACAAGATGAGATGGACACGACCTGATCAGTAGTATCTTGGCTAAGGAGGCCTGAAGATAGATGTCATCACATCCGCAAACTCTCCATATCCGAATAAGCCATTTCTGCTACCTCCCTGATCACCTTCTTGACCGGCTTGTTGATGACCCATGCCCGAATGTAGATCCACCCACTGTGAATGGTGCAATGGTGGGGTTGGGTATGTGACACTACCATCATACGGCGGTAGTGTGGAGTTGTCCACTATCGGCGGGTCTGATACAACCGGTTGGCCTACATGCCAAGCTTCGTGCATGTGTCTCTGTCGATCATCAAGATAACGATTGTTCATCTCTTCTTGGTGGGCGTACATGTGGGCACGGTTCCACTGTTCCTGCCGATAATAATTCTGCTTCAAAACCCTTTCCACACTAGCTCCCATATACGTTTGTTGATCGAAAAGCATCTGATTTGGCTCGGACCAATCGACAAATGTGGGAGGCCGCCTTCGTTTGACCACTTGCTCCATATTACCTGAATGAGCCCAGTATGGGTCATATGGCTGCTGTGCATAATCAAATGCACTCCCAATGTATCCCGACTGTGTTCCTACTCCTTGAACACCACCACTTGGTCCGGCTCCCCCCATCTCTACATCAACCGTAAACGTATCCTCTCGGTAATCATCGTCACCACTCTCAACCTCATGCCACTATCGGGATCATCAGCTTCACCTGGTTGTAGTGGACGGGCATCTAGCTTCAATGCCCTCCACCGTTTCCCATCACTTTTCAGCTTATGATATCGTTCTGACTCCTTGCACTCCCAACCCGGTCCCAAGTGTTGTATGTCGAACAGTTTAAACCACTTGTAAGACCCTTTGTCTTCTTCTCCAATTTCCCCGTATAACTTCATCAAAGCGGTGATTAATCGACAATGTGGGACAATCTTTAGTTCCCCACTATTCCGCCCGATCCAAATATTATTCAACACAAGAAACCGAAAAGGGACAAGTGGGGACCCATGTAACAGCATGTTGAGCACCAGAACTTCCGCAAACCTTACCTCAACCTTGTCACCCCGCCTTGGGATAACGTTTTGTGTACACACAATCAACATCAACTTTGATTCAATCCTCAAGTTCTTCCTTAAAAGCTTCCCGTGGGTGGTTCCCGGGACGAAGAGATAATCAAGCATGTGTTGCTACTGTGGGTGATCTTGAGGGTTAAAGTACAAGTCCTCTAACCGTAGGAAAATGAATTGATTCGCTGGTTTCTGTTGAACTTTGCAATTCGGGGCACATAATCATATGACATCTCAACAGTTACACCATTCACTGTTCCTATGAGCTTCATTTTTTACGGAGCTTTGAAAGGGGGACATGTAAGAGTGGCCATCCACTCTTGTATTTCTCTATCATACAAATTTTTAACCTCCCCATCGTAACACTTCAAAGCAGCTTCCCATCCTAAAGCCTTGAACTTATCAGTGATCCCGAATGGCCCAAAATCAACCCCTCTTACTTCCTTTTTGCAGATAAAAGCTTCCTTGTGTTGTTGTAGTTTGTTCATCTGCTCGTGGAATAAATCCGTTTGCCATTCTACAGGTTGCTCAAGTAGAGAACCGGATGTCCAATCCGGCTTGGGGCCCCTCGATGGTGCATCCTCTTCTGGGCCCGGGTCACCCGCTCGGATCAATCTTCTTCGTTTTTGTTGAGCTTCCGCCTCGGGTTGGCTTGAAGAACTAGCGGCTCCTTTCCCTTTGCTCTTTCCCATTTCCTGTACACATCACAAGCATACAACAAAAACCTCTTAAGTTCTCATTCAAAAACCTCCCCACACTTGCTTGACACTATAGTTGTAGATATAAGAACACAAAGTTTTATCTTTTCAAACAAAATTTGGGCATGATGTCTCTACAATAAAAGGATTTCCAAAAATTTTCAACTTAGACATCATCCTACATCTACAACCATAAACTTCACAAACTCAACAATATTCATATCTTCAAGCAAATGTGTAAGAATAAATAAGCATAACAACCTTCAATCTCACAATGCACCAACAAAAAAGAATGAGAAATCACATACCTTGAGTTAATGATGCAAGGCACACAAGAACTTCCCTAGAAAACAAGAACTCTCCCACAAAAACCCACAATTTTCGTACCTAAATGTCCAAAATCGAACACAAAACAAAGGAATCTTCAAACTGCAACCACAAATTTCTTATATCATCCCCGGTAACGGCGCCAAAATTTGACGTGAGGTCGAAGTCTCAATCAAATTTAAACCAAATACGACTATTAGATAGCGTAAGTGAGTATCGAACACAGGGAGTTTGTGGAATGTATGTTATCTAAATGTATGTCTAAATTAACTAAGTTAAACTAAATTGCAGAAATATAAACTTAAGGATTTTGATTGTTTAATTTTAAGAACTACGATTAACTAATTGAATTGCAAATTAAAGATTGGTTTTGTAAACAGTTTAGAGACAAATGACCATCCTAGACTTCCGGTTTCAATTGGCATTCATGTTTTAATCCAACTAGAAAGAACCACATAGACATGGTTCATGTGTAGTTACTTATTTGTGATAAAAGGGAACTAAGTACTCGGATTCCTAGAACGCGAGATTGTTACCCGATGACCAATCAATCAATATCCAACCCTAATCCCTCCCATGATATCTTGATTGCCAAAGGCACCAAGAACGTATGGTTTAGACTATGATCAAAGCATCAATTAACAATTTACAAACAAATATCAACATACCATAATAAATAAACAAAGATTGCAAGTCTATTATTCTAGAAATAAAGATCTAAACACAAAATATCTCAAGCAAACCTTCAATCCAGGATGATCACAAATAGTTTAGCCACTCATGACTTGAACAATCATCGTCACATAAGTTTCAATGTTCATAGGAATTAAAAACATATACCAAATGTTTAGAAATTGTTTCAAGCTCTCAAGAACACCCAAAATTCGTCTCCAAGCTGCTGGTAACCGAATGGGAATGATTGGTAGTGAAAAGTCTCCATAAAATGCATTAAAACAAGGCAGTTATGAAAGTCACGCAGCACGGCGACGTAGCCTACGGTCATCGCCGTAGGTTACGACCCTGAATACACCCTTACGCCACTTGAAAACTGGACTACGGCCACCATTGGAATCTCTGGGCGCCGTAACCTACGGCACCTGCCGTACGCTACGGCGGTGCCTGGGATTCCTTTTCTTGTTTCATTTGTCAGATCTTATGTACTCCAATTCGTTTCTGCAAGTTCCGAGGTCCTATCCAAGCACCATAAAACCCCTTGTTTACACTCGTTAATACCTGCAAGACCAAACACACCATAGTTATCTCATTCCACTAATAAACCGAATTAAGTGTGAAGAATTAGGCTTTTTATAACACTTAAGGGTTGTCCCATGGACCACCCGTCAATGGGGGTGCGAAGATGTGAAAAGTCGTGCGGATCGTTGGGTGAACTGATTTGCATCAGTGTGCCGGTGTGCACGGTAGTGCAGTTGGTCCACACGGTCGTGCGTGTCTGATGACTACCTGGTGCATGACTGTTCCTGGTCAGATGGTGCAGATCAAGTGCACGGCCGTGCAGCATCTGTGATTCTGCAGAGTTTTTCACCATAATTCACCATTTTTGCAAAGTTTTACTTGTTTCAGCTCTAAACTAACTTCGAAATTTGGTAAGACATGAATCAAACCTGTACAAAACCCTAGCGTGTGAAAACACGCTCGCTAAAGTTTTTTCATTGAGTCGATAGCTAAACTCCTTTCCCCACACTTGTCACGTGTGCGGGGCATGGAGTTCGATCACCTCCACCGCCGAGTCAACCGGTCCGTTAATATAGATTTTCAATCTATGACCGTTGACTTTAAAAGTCAACCCGTTTGAGTCCTCGATAACCATGGTTCCGTATGGAAATACCTCTTTAACCGTGTACGGTCCCGTCCATCGGGGTTTTAGCTTCCCGGGGAATAAACGCATCCATGAGTTATATAAAAAGACAAGATCTCCCGCTCGGAAATCCTTATGCTCTTTCACCGGTTGTCATGCAACATTTTGGCACGTTCCTTATATACGCTAGAACTCTCATAGACATGCTTTCTCAACTCTTCAAGCTCGTGGATTTGTAAAAAGCGGGTCTCACCGCCGCTCTTTTAATTTATGTTCGCCGTCTTTAAGGCCCAAAATGCCTTATGTTCTAGCTCCACCGATAGACGACAAGCTTTTCTATAAACCAACCTAAAGGGAATGGTCCCTATTGGCGTCTTAAATTCAGTCCGAAAAGCCCACAAAGCGTCATCTAATTTCTCCGACCAATCCTTGCGGTTTTGACTCACCGACCGCTCAAGGATTCTTTTCAACCCCCGGTTTGTGACTTCCACCTACCCGCTCATCTGAGGATGGTATGGCGTGGATAACATATGGTGAACGCCATAGCGGGACAAGGCTAACTCAAGCTGCACATAGCAAAAATGCGTCCCTCGATCACTAATAAGTGCCTTCGGGGCACCAAACCGGGCAAACAAACCCTTCAGAAACCTCACGACCACCCTGGCATCATTAGTGGGCAAATCTTGCGCCTAAGCCCACTTTGATACATAATCAACCACCACAAGGATGTACTTATTACCGCGTGAGGATGGAAACTGGCCCATATATCGAACACTTCACAAACCTGTATCGAATTCTGAGGAATTTCATCGCGCGCGGAGATATTTGTTGCCCTCTTGCAAGCATCGCACGCTCTCACCCATTTATGCGCCTCACGAAAGATGGTGGGCCAATAAAAACAGGAGTCTAACACTTTCTTAACTATGTAGTTTGCTCCATGATGACCTTCGATGGGCCCCTCGTGACAGTGGCGCAAAATGCTAGTTGCCTCCTCTCCAAACACACACCTACGAATCACCAAATCGGCTCCGAAACGAAAAAATAACGGCTCGTCTCAGATATAACACATAAGGTCTGCGAAGAACTTCCTCTTTTGTTGATATGTCAATCATTTGATAAGGATTCCGCAGGCAAGGTAGTTCACAAAGTCAAGGAACCAAGGCGACTTGTCACTCACTTCAACACTCAAAAGGAACTCGTGGGGAAAATTTTTGTTTGTTGGTTCCTCCCGTGAACCCTCAGAATCTCCATGCTCAAGTCTCGAGAGATGATCGGCTGCAACGTTCAAAGCACCCTTCTTGTCTTGAATCTCGATGTCGAACTCCTGTAGCAACAAGATCCATCTAATAAGACGTGGTTTCGCATCCTGCTTGCTGAAAAGGTATCTAATAGCCTTGTGATCCGTATATACAATCGTTTTGGACAACACAAGGTATGATCCGAATTTGTCGAATGCATTAATTACAACTAAAAGCTCTTTCTCTGTAGTGGTGTAATGCTCCTGAGCATCATGCAGAGTCTTGTTGGCATAGTAGATCGGGTGAAAGTGCTTTTCCATTCACTCTCCTAAGACTGCTCCTATTGCAAAATCGCTCGTGTCACACATAATCTAAAATGGCAACTCCCAATCCGGTGCAACCAAAATAAGGGCTTCAATAAGCCTTTACTTCAAAAGGTTGAACGCCTTCATGCACTCGTCTGAAAACACAAACGGGGCTTTCTTCTCCAACAAACGGGTCATGGGTCTGGTGATTTTTTAAAAATCTTTAATGAATCGCCTGTAGAACCCGGCATGACTGAGGAAACTCCTAATCTCTCTAATCGAGGTAGGGGTGGAAGTTTAGAAATGATGTCCACCTTTGCTGGATCAACTTCCAACCCGGCTTCTGAGATTTTGTGCCCGAGAACTACCCCTTCCTTCATCATGAAGTGGCATTTCTCCTAGTTAAGCACAAGATTGGTCTCTTCATACCTCATCAGCATTTTTTTCAGATTTCCAAGACATTGATCGAAGGAACTCCCAAAAACAGAAAAATCATCCATGAACACCTCCATGGAGTCCTCGATCATATCATGAAAAATAGCTATCATGCAGCGCTGGAATGTAGCCGGTGTATTATACAGCCCAAAAGGCATACGCCGGTAGGCGAATGTGCCGAAGGGGCATGTAAAAGTAGTCCTTGTAAGTCCCGTTACGGATCTTTCAATGACACCAAACATAAATCTTGTATTTGTGTGGAAACCAAACATAAGATAGTTCAAGAATAATAAAAATACGAAGAACAATACCGAATCACTTTCAATACTTGTACATGTTCTATTACTATCAAAGCAAACTGTCTGGTACAAGTATCCTAAACCACCAAATCACCTCTTTCTCTCTAAGTCTATAACTTGTGTAACTTAGGAGGTCTACCCCTAAAACAAGTTAAAAACTTGTTTATATATCTAGGCAAGCCCACTTCCTTACATGGGCTGCCCTTGGGCCTGGTTGGCCCACATGGCCTAAAACTCAGCCCAAGTAACCTATAAAGGTCGAAAACCTAATATTAACTAACCTGGTAAGGCCCAGTTCATAACCATAGCCTGTTGTGTTAATTTGATGCGCCAGTCTAACACTTTAGGGCCTAACAATCTCCCCCTAGACTAATGCCATTAAATTGTCTTCATAACATGAATTCAGCAACGTCTTCAACGAAGTCTATGGTTGTCACTATGCTGCAGATGTTGTGGAAGTTCTTGACTTCTGAACTCTCAGCACTAGGTCTCTTTCTTCAGCTCTTGTGGTTAGCTTCATACAAAGATCATGATCAGCATCTGCTTGAAACATCCTTGTCAAAAAGAATGAGAAAGGAGGATTCTCAGCAACTCTTTTGTTGCTCAATCTTTCTCTCTTTCAAGCAGTTTCACGATACTTCTTCAAATGCACTTTCACTATCAAACGACATTTTTATCTGGTTCTTCTAACTTAGGTACATCTTATTGTGGTGCTGCTTCAGGCTACTTCAGCCACTAACAATATCTCATTTTTCATCAATCCCTGTTTCTTGATTGAAATCAACTTCTACACATGCTCAGAAATTCATAAGCAAACATTTCTATGCAACAGAGAAACGTACCACATGAACATCCGGTACATCAAATTTCACAATTTTAAAATTCATTCAACTTTTTATGATCAGTCAAATCTTCAAGAAAGGTTATATTTTTAATTTTAAGAAAACAAATAAACACTCTATTTTTGGTTTTAAAGAAAAGTAAGACACTATTTATATATATATATGTAAAGGATCCTGTAAAAAGTGCCCAAAGTGTGAGAATGGTAAGAAATAATGTGGTGATGACAAGTGTCCTATATCTAAATTAATCCAAAAGGGTGAATTAGTAATTTTCTATTTTCTTTCAATTAATTGATTTAAAGATAACTGCCCAAAATAACTTCCACCCTTTATTATAGGAATTCGATTTTAGGAATTAATCTACGAATGTGTGTAGTGTTATATAATTCTGTAGTGCAACAACCATTCAGAACTGCATAGTGTTATATATTTTTATATAGTGTTATATAGTGTTACTTGGTGTTATATGGTGTTATAATATGGTTTTTGGTGTTATATAATTCTGTAGTGTTATATAATTTTGTAGCGCAACCATCAAAAAACACTATATAACACCATCAATTTTTAATTCTGTAGTGCAACCACCATTTAGAGCTGTATAGTGTTATATATTTTTTATGTGGTATTATATAGTGTTCTTTGGTTATATAGTGTTATATGATGGATGCATAGTGTTATATAGTGTTATATTTTTCTGGTAGCATGCCTATGATAGATGTATAGTGTTATATATTGTTATATAGTGTTATATGATAGACGTATAGTGTTATATGATGGAAGTATAGTGTTATACGTTTCTTTGCAGCAGTTACATATTTTTCTATTTTTAGAATTTAGAATCGAGATAATTTAGCAATTAAATTTGAATAGCTAGTTTTTAGGAGATTGATGGCGGTTACCATATTTGAAACATTGGAAAAGACACTATTGCCCTTCAATTTTACATAAGGTCCTTCTAATTAAAACACAATTTACATTTTATACCCTATTGATCTCAACCATTAGATCAAATATCCAATGGTTTAAAACACTTCTTACCCTTCTCACATTTTAGACACTTTTTACCATATCCCTACCCTATATATATATATATATATATATATATATATATATATTTGATTTTTTCTATTTTTTTTAATTTTTAAGAACTAAAAATAAATAAAAAAACTCAAAATATAAACAACTACCATAATATACAATTACAATTGCAATAGGATCAAAATCGTTCTCAAGTAGACTAAGGAACACTTTTCATTACGAGCCTAATCAAATTGGCCTATGCGATTGTCAATATATTTTTCCACTTAAACTTTAACGCTCAACTTTCAATTTTTCAACTTCGTGATATGCATAAGGTAATATTATACTATTATACCCGTGTATCCCATTCCAAGGCATACCCTCACGTTCAAGGTAAACACAACAATTCATCGTAACAAATGAGTATACTGATGTCATCCCTTATGATTTACAACTTAGACCAGGTGATAGGTCAGTACTTCCGTACAGTAGAGCGACTAATGATTATGTCCAACGAGGGTGAGGCAAATACCATTTTGGTACGAATTTGGCTCTTTGAGCATTGAGAATTTTCTCATTTTGAGATTTGATTCCTTGGGGTTTTTGTCCTCTTGGGATCTATTAAGATATCCTGATTGTGTCTAGGTCTGCATATAATCTAGATGCAACAGAAGGACATCCAAGATAATGGATAAATCTAACAAATTAATGTTTAAATACCATATATAACAAATTTAGTTTTTCGCATCATCACCAAGTGCACAAACCGGGTATTAAGTATTTTTCTAATAATCGGTTACGATTTTTTATATATAAGGGTTATAAACGGTACGGTTATTGGACAAAAAAAACATACTCTATGTAGCCGGGTTTAGGTAGGATTCGGTTCTGACTCTTGAAAATCTGGGAATTAAAAACTCTATTTTTGGGGTTTTTTGTTTAATATTATAACATATGCATTATTATATGTGAAAAAATTAACTTGAAAAAACTAAAAAAGAAAAAAAAAAACAAATTAAGTTTAAAGTATACAAGAAAAAACTAAAAAAGGTGAATTCATTTTATTAGATTTAAATATTGAAACACAACTTTTATAATGCGATTAACTTGACTGGGGATATTGATTTTGACTTTTGTTTGATAGATTGAACCGGTTTTTGACATTCTGTCTTGTATACGTTTAATGGAGTAACCTTAAGGCTTTTGGGTATATTTTAACCTAACTTAACTCCACCTAAGTGACATATCAATTTTTTTTCTTCATTTTACTTTGTGTCACTCTAAGGAAATGGTTTAACATGTTAACATAACTCATTTAATGCACTTTAACATTGAGTTTTTGTCTAAAAAAGAAAATAATAATTAATTCAATCTCTTAACATTGGGTTAACATGTTAACACATAACTCATTTAATGCACTTTAACACAAGGAGGGAGTGGTTTGCAATGTTAGTTAACATGTCATGTCATTATTAACACTCTAGATGTTAGAGTACACCCCATGGCCTAATATGCAACTAAATTTGGGCATCATTTGGAGTATTGACAGGTTAAGTTTTCTGGAACTCCAGCTGGACATATGGTTGCATTGGCTTCTAAACTTGAAGAACGTCAATTTGGTCAATTGACATGTTTAAGCTATGCGCTCATTTAAATGTCATTTGTTCAACCTATATGTTCGTTTATTACTGAAACGACTAATATCTTTTCATTAATGAAGAATTTTTGAAGGTGTACTTAGGAATGGTGATTTTATAACAACTATCAATGTGGGGAAGAAAACTAAAGTGAGTTTTAGATCTTCTAGTGACATATTTTATATACATTACGTTTACTTCTTATGATTGCTTCATCATTTTACGTAAAATTT
This sequence comes from Helianthus tuberosus, assembly GCA_030545235.1. Lineage (NCBI taxonomy): Eukaryota > Viridiplantae > Streptophyta > Magnoliopsida > Asterales > Asteraceae > Helianthus > Helianthus tuberosus. Next base: position 74,185,599 of record CM060380.1, read on the forward strand.
GTTACAGGTATCAGGGTTGGATGCATTCAGCTTCCATGGAAGTATAGTTTAATTCAAAGCAAGTCCTTTTTAGAATATAATCACGATTATCTTTTTATTAAACGGGTCACGTGTGATGGGTCGGCCAAGTGGCAAGTATAATGGGCCAGTCGACCCGGTCTTGGTCTCGGTTTAGACTGGTAATTGATGACTGAGTTTGCTGGAGGATTCTTGGAAAACGGATTATATGGTTGCTGAATAAAAGAAGCTCTATTAGAGTCGGTAAGACAGATTAAATCTGATGTAACGAGCGGGTCAGCGGATTCGGAGACGCAACAATCCTTATTTAGGTGGAGTAGAATCGCCGTGCCTAAAGTTAATTGTTACTTTTGGCGGGCTTATAGTGGGAAGATTCCCACGGCCCCTACCCTGTCGCCCGGGGGGTTACAGTGGGAGGCAGTTTGTGTGCGTCATGCGGGGTCTTACCAGAAAATGCGGACCATGTGCTTGTGGATTGTGCTTGTGCTAAAAGCGTATGGAGGATAGTATTCTTGGCTTAATATTCAGGCGGCAAACGAGTGCAATTCTGTGAAACAATTGCTTGATTATTTGTTGCGCTTGGGTATGGTCGAACTGAAGAAAGATTTGGTTTATGTTGTCGCCCTCTTGACACTATGGATGATTTGGCTTCGGAGAAATGAGAAGGTTTTCGGGAGAAGAAATGTGTCAGCAGCCATGTTAGGTGAACAGATTACGGAAGTCATGTACTGGTGGGCAAAATATAGATCGAAGGTTGTCATTCTGAGTGTGGATTGCTAGAACAGTTTTGATGTAATGTAACAAGTTATGTTTTCTTTGCTGTATTGGTCTTCCACTTAGCTACTTGCTAAGTTGGAAGTGTTTTTTTGAATAAATCTTCCTTTGATCGGCCAAAGAGAAATATGATACTTAAGGACATGTATGCTTCTTAGTTTATTTTCATATGATATTAGTGACTTAAAATGATAAACATTAGGAATGGCAAAAATGCCCGAGCCCGAAGGGTATACCCGAAATCCAACACAAATGGGACGGGTATACCCGATACCCGATGGGTATTGGGCCGGGTATGGGATTAGTTTTAGAAATTTTCGCGGGTATGGGTCGGGTATGGGATTAGGAGATACCCGACCCGATTACCCAAAATGACATACCCGTTTACCCGAACTATATACCCGAATTTTTTAATTTTCCATTAACCGTTGTATATTAGTGATTTATTTTAGTATGTTCATAATGTAAAAAAGTAAAATTTCTTTTAGTATAGGGATTTGATAATAGTATTTATATATTGTATGTTGTGAAATGTATATATATAAGTTTATAAGTATTATAAAGTTATTATTAATTTATTATAATTGTTGTATAAATAAAATTATATAATAATTATAAAAGTAAAAATGTATTTAAAAATCCCAACGTATATCTTTTAACAAACTAATGGGTATACCCGAAACCCGACGGGTAATTACCCGACAAATACCCGACGGGTATTGGGTCGGATATGGGACACAATTTTACAACTGGGTATGGGAATGGGATTACCAATACCCGCCCCGAACCCGACCCATTGTCATCCTTAATAAACATATGCTTGATTTTTTTACAAGCGTTTATATACACTGTCTTATTGTCAAAACCTATAAAAACAATGTTATTTTGGGTTCTGTCTATTGTGTTTTTATTATTAGAACCTATAATACAATGTATGATACAATGAAGATGAGTTTTCTATACATTGCGTTCATTTTTCTTGTCATTTTGTTTTTCAACTAGGTTTTGGTCATTATGTTTATTATAAGAACTTATAACACAATGTTATTTTGAGTTCTGTCCATCGTGTATTTATTATCAGAACCTATAACATAATGTATAACACAATGACGATGGTGTTGAATTGGGTTTTCTATACATTGTGTTATTAGCTCTAATTATTGTGTTTTTCAACTAGGTGAGTTTTTTTTTTTCTATACATTGTGTTATAGGTACTGGTCATTGTTTTAGCCTGTTATCCATTATGTTTTAGTTTGTTTGTATATTGTGTTTAATCTATTGTCTATTGTGTTTTAGTCTGTTGTCCATTGTGTTTTTAGTCTGTTGTCCATTATGTGCTTTTATAGATGTAAGTTGTGTTTTAGTCTACTTTCCATTGTGTTTTTAGTTTAATACTCATTGTGTTTTACACAGCTGGTTTTCAATTTTTTTTTTCCAAAAGTATAACAATAGGGTACTCATATTAAAGATAAAAAGACGCTCGATTTTATGATATATTTTTTTTAAAACAAATGATGTATAAAAAAAAGTTACGAACGTTTAAAAAATTGGGGGGGGGGGGATAACATGTGACTTTCATGTGCATATTTCTCACTTGATCCTAACTTAGACACTTGTCACTCTATAGTCTATAATGCCTTCTAACCCTTATTTATTTTAGCCCCTGTAGAACATTTTAACCCCTATCTATAATCTACGAAATTATTGTTAAGGGGGCTTAGTATTGTGACACCCTAATTTTTCCAAACCTAGATAATAATAATAATAATAATAATAATAATAATAATAATATACAAAAAATAATCTAAGAGTATGTTCAAAGTTGTGATGTGCTTACCTCTGTAAGCCGACGTGTATAAGAGAGGAAGAGGGTCAACTGATGAGGAGGATGTGGCGATAAGAGAGAGATGTGAAATACGTGACTAGGGATGTACATATGTAGAACGTGAGAGGGGTAGGAGAGATACACGTTGTTAGTGAGACTTGAGAGGAGGGAAGTAAGGCACGTTGGTGTGCACAAGAGAAAGTGACATTTGTCACCTCTTTGTTGGGAATGTGCTACATGTGATAAGATAATTATATTGAAACACAAATAGAGTAAAAATACTACAAAATGAGATTTACGTATTGTTTGATTATTTAATGAGAGACTTATTTAGCATTTACAATTCCTTCCACTAAGGGACTAAAGCTTTTATCATACATACTATATCGATTAAACATATGGTTAAAAGTATATTTTTATTAAGCTTTATTTTTTAATAAAAAAAAAAGAACAATCATTTTCAATAGCATTAGTAGTAGGGGTGATAGTGAGCATTTTAATTTGTTATGGGTTAAAATTAAACCTACAACTGATGTTTTGATTTAAAATTTTCATGTCAGTTTGATTTTGGTTATAAATAGTATTTTTAATTCGGTAACTAGAAAAGATGGTTAAGTTAGCAGTAGGTAAACTATCGGTTTGTACGTAGGTGAAGTCAAGCTAATTTTAATTAATAAATGCAATGAGAAAAAAGATTTATTAAAAACAAAAAATGCCACTTGCCTTTGCCCACCACCACATGGTTTTTGGGTTCAGGTTTGACAGTCATCCCTACTACTGATTATTTGATACATTAAGGGTTAAACAACCTACTCATTTGGATAAAACCACCAGTGGTGGGGATGCAGATTTATCAACAAAAAGTAAATAAACATAAGGTTTCCTATAATTTATGTCACTACCTGAAATGTATAGAAGCTTTGTATAACATTGTGTTGAAGGTAATTTACCCTATATTAATTTACGCCATATATAAAAAACTATTCTTTTTTCTTTTTTAACCCTTCTACTTTTTATTATTTACACTTTTAGCCCTTTTCATCTTTTACATAACCCCGTAATTTTCATCTTTTACACTTTATAACCCTATAGTTTTCATCTTTTACATATTTGTCACAAACATTTTATGTTTTTAGCCCCAACACTTTTCCACTTTTAACTTTAATCCCTTGTATTTGCATCTTTTACAAATTTGTCGTTTTGCGATTTGTTCTAGATTTTGCAAGTTAACACACTGCAACGCGCGTGTGTGGTTCGACGTTTTTACATATATTTTTTGCGGTTTATCGACTTCCTTGAAACTCGCAGGTCCTAAGCCAACTTAGTTATTCTTTTCTATATTTTACTTTTTTCGTCTAATTTTTAACAGTTAACACGCCGTAACTTGCGTGTGTGATTCATCATTTTTACGTTTACTTTTTGTTCAGCTTAACTATTTCACGATGTATCAATATTGTTAAACCATTATTAACATTGTGTTTTTGAAGACACCTGTGTTTAATATACCTCCAGTCTTTGATGATTATTTTTGAGTTAAAGAGAAGCTATAACCTGCAAAATTTTAATTCATTGTGTTCATTGTGTTAAAACAATCATCAGTCAATATTTATCTAATTTAATTAGACATAATTAAATACGTACAACATTGTTTTTTTAAGACATTGAATTTTGCGTTTTTTAAGACATTGAGTTTTTAAATACCTTCAATCTTGACGGTTGTTTATGAGTTGAAGCAGTTTGCCAATTGCCACTTTTCTCGGTAAGTTTTTTCGCAAGTTTAGACCCATTTTTATTCTGCAGTTACATAAAAATCTCCCCACTATCTCATACAAACAATTCAGATTGTCACTTTGACCTGGTCAACCTATTAAATATGAATATAATTCTAATAAATAGGAGATAAAATTCTGCGATCTAAGAGACAACAGTTATAAAATTAATTACAAAACTACTAATTAGTTAGTTCTCCCCTCCCCCCCCCCCCCCCCCATGAGTTACGCCCATAATAATAATAATAATAATAATAATAATAATAATAATAATAATAATAATAATAATTCTGTATTATTATATAAGTATTTAAATACTTCGAATACAATTAATTAAATATTAATTATATTAATCTTTTGGATGATGGAAAACGATTGGGATGCGAAACATCTTTTGAAATATATTTATTATATTAAAATAAATTCATCATATTTCAATTTATGCGTTTATGTTTAAACTATTATTTCTATTTTATTTTCTAATTGTTTAAATAGTTTAATTACAATTAATTTTAAATAATAATAATATCCATTCATTTAGATAGTGATGCGACGGATTGAGTTAAAATAAGAACCACTCCCAGTTGTAAGAACCATGAGAACCATCTCAACCAATCAGAACATGCCAACAAAAGGGTAATTTGGTCATTTAGCTCAAATGTCAAATCCCTCTCTCTTTCTCTATTTAATGCACCTGACACTCTCTCTCTCTTTTATAATAACAAACATGTTTCTCTTTCTTCATAAATCATAATCCTTCATCTGAGCTTCATCTTCTCAAGTTGTTTCATCTCTTTCTCATCTCTTCAATTGTGTCGCTGACACTCCTTCAAAACCTACCCGCTGAATAAAATTATCACCGCCGCCCCCATTCGTTGTCCCCTTTCTTATCCTGGCTCGTTTCCCATCCGACGAGATCACCACCGCCGCCATCATCGCCGCTCCGATTGGGGAGTATTGAGCTCCGATTTTATGTTGTGGTTGTTGGTGTCCCGATCCATGTTTGTTGGTGTCCCGATCTATGATGTTGGTCTCCCGATCTATGATGTTGTGGTTGTTGGTGGTCCCAATCTATGATGTTACAGTGGTTGTTGGTCGGCGGTGGTGGTTCCAATAGCGGGTTAGTGGTGGCGGTTCGACGGTGGGTGGTGGCGGTTCGACGGCTGGGTGATGGTGGGTCGACGACAGGTGGTGGTGTGTGATCTAGCATCCATTTTTTTATGGGTTTTAGGTGATTTTTCTGATGATTCTTGGTTCGATGGTATTTTTGGTATATGTTCTTGATTTTTGGTATATGTTCTTGATTCTTGGGGGTTTGACTTTCTGGGTTTGATTCTGTTGAATCTGGGTTTGATTGTTGTTCATGTTGAATCTGTGTTTGAATGTTGATTTTTGGTATATGTTCTTGTTATTGTTGCTGGGGTTTCTTTGATTCTGTTGAATATGGTGCTATTATGAATCTGTTTGAATCTGTTGAATGTGTTTTGAATGATGTTCATCCGGCGCTTTTGAACGTTTGAATATGTGGGTTTTGATCCGTTTTGGGTTTGACTTTCAGGGTTTGATTCTGTTGAATCTGGGTTTGAATGTTTGTTCATGTTGAATCTGGGTTTGAATGTTGATTTTTGGTATATGTTCTTGTTATTGTTGCTGGGTTTTCTTTGATTCTGTTGAATATGGTGCTTTTATGAATCTGGTGAATATGTTTGAATCCGTTGAATGTGTTTTGAATGATGTTCATCAGGTGCTTTTGAATGTTTGAATATGTGGGTTTTGATCCGTTTTGGGTTTGGGGCGATGATGATGCAAAAAAAAAAAAAAACTCGCATATTTTGATGACGAGGGCGCGGCAAGGATGGTGGAGGGTAGGTTTTTGAACCCGCAACCCCACTTTGCAGCCTCTGATGTTCGGAAAATCTGAGCCAAAACTTATTTTTTTCCAGAATCCACGCGTTCTTTTTTATTTTTGTTTGTTGGGTTTTTTATATTTTTTTTGAGGCGTCGATGATGATAGCAAACTATCCGAGACACCTACCGAGTAACGATTTTCTAGGTGCGCTTGTTTTTGTGTAAAAAAGTTTTTGTAAAAGAAAAAAAACTTAAACCGTAAACTTTTTAAAGTTTACCGTAAACGTAAAACGTAAAAAGATTTACGTCAAACGTAAAACGTAAAACTTTTTAACGTAAAATTTAAAAAAAAAACAGTAAACCGTAAACTTTTTAAAGTTTACCGTAAACGTAAAACGTAAAAAGATTTACGTCAAACGTAAAACGTAAAACTTTTTAACGTAAACCGTAAAACTTTTTAACGTAAAATTAAAAAAAAAACAGTAAACCGTAAACTATTTTAACGTAAACCGTAAACTTTTTTAACGTAAAATGAAAAAATGTGAAGCGTAAAAAGTTTTACGTAAAACGTTTTACGTAAAACGTAAATCGTAAAAAGTTTTACGTAAAACGTAAAACGTGAAAAGTTTTAACGGAAAACGTAAAAAGTTTTAACGCAAAACGTAAAACGTAAAAAGTAAAAAGTTCTACGTAAAACGTAAAAAGTAAAAAGTTTTACCGCAAAACGTAAAAAGTTTTATGTAAAACGTAATTTTTTTTAGTAAAACGTAAACGTTAACGTAAAAAAACCGGCGCCTAAAATGTAAAAAAAAAAACCGGCGCCTAAAATGTAAAAAAAAAAAACGTTAACGTAAAAAAACCGGCGCCTAAAATGTAAAAAAAAACGTTAACGTAAAAAAACCGGCGCCTAAAATGTAAAAAAAAAACGTTAACGTAAAAAACGTTAACGTAAAAAAACCGGCGCCTAAAATGTAAAAAAAAAACGTTAACGTCAAAAACCGGGCCGTAAAACGCAAAAAACCGGCGCGTAAATCGTAAATAACGTTAACGTAAAAAAACGGCGCGTAAAACGTAAAAAAACGTTAACGTAAAAAACCGGGGCGTAAAACGTATAAAACCGACGCGAAAAACGTAAAAAAACCGGCGCGTAAAACGTAAAAAAACGGCCCGTAAAAAACGGCGTTAAAAAACGGCCCGTAAAAAACGGCGTTAAAAAATGGCGCGTAAAAAACGACGCGTAAAAAACGGCGTTAAAAAACGACGCTTGAAAAAACCCGGCGTAAAAACGGCGCGTCAAAAATACGTAAAACGTAAAAAGTTTAACGTAAAACTGAAATTGTAAAAGTATAAAAAATCTTTTAAAAAAATCAGAATTTAAAAATGTTTTTAATAAAAAATTATGTTTAAAAAATAAAAAGTAATATAATAAAACAATAAAGTAATAAAAAAACAATAAAGTAAAAAAGACAAAATAGAGTGTTTTTACCTAAATACCCTTTTTAATTATAATACTAAAAACATAATAAGACAAAAAATACTTAATATTATTTTTTAATACTTTTAATCTCATCCATCCATCAACTTGATCTAATGGTCAAATAGTGGTTCTCATGGTTCTTACAACTGGAGGTGGTTCTCATTTTAGCCATCCCCGTGATGCGACATCAACTATATATATATATATATATATATAGGATAGGAGTTGGCCAGAAAGTCCAAATTTCCTAAAAAGTGTAAAAAGTCATAAAACACCATAATGTCAACCATAAAACACACAAAAAACCCACAAATAATATGATGATGATTACTAAAACATCATGTATGTGGGTTTTGTGTTGTGTTTTAGATGTTAAGGCTCTGATTGTGGAATGACAAATATTATTGTGTTTTATGTTGTTTAGCATTGTGTGTTTTATATTCATAGTTCTACGATGGTGTGTTTGAAGTTTTTATGGACTATTAGAGTTTGAATATGGTGTTTTAGTAATATTCATTATATTATTTGTGAGTTTTAGGTGTGTTTTATGCCTGAAATTATTGTGTTTTATGACTTTTTACACTTTTTAGGAAAAACACACTTTCCGTAGGATCCCCACTCATATATATATATATATATATATATATATATATATATATATATATATATATATATATAGGGGATGACTAAAATGAGAACCACCTCCAGTTGTAAGAACCATGAGAACCACTTTCTAACCATTGGATCAAGTAGATGGATGGATGAGATTAAAAGTATTAAAAAACTAATATTAAGTATTTTTTGTCATATTATGTCTTTTATATTTTAATCCAAAAGGGTATTAAGGTAAAATTACACTATTTTGTCTTTTTACCTTTATTGTTTTTTATTACTTTTTAGTATTATTATATTAGATTCTTATTTTTTAAACTTAGTTTTTTTATTAAACATTTTCATATTCAGATTTATTTACAAATTTTTACGTTTAACGTTTTACGTTTTTACGGCCGGCCTATTCACGCCTCGTTTTTTGACGCGCCGTTTTTTACGCCCGACTTTTTCACGCGTCGGTTTTAAACGTTTTACGCCCCGGTTTTTTACGTTAACGTTTTTTTGCGTTTTACGCGCCGGTTTTTTACGTTAACGTTATTTACGATTTACGCGCCGGTTTTTTGCGTTTTACCGCCCGGTTTTTGACGTTAACGATTTTTTTACGTTTTACGCGCCGGTTTTTTTACGTTAACGTTTTTTACGTTTTTACGCGCCGGTTTTTTACGTTTTACGCCCCGGTTTTTTACGTTAACGTTTTTTTACGTTTTACGCGCCGCTTTTTTACGTTTTGCGTAAAACTTTTTATGTTTTACGCGTCAGTTTTTTACGTTTTACGCCCCGGTTTTTTACGTTTTACGAGTCGGTTTTTAATGTTTTACGCCCCGGTTTTTTTACGTTAACATTTTTTCCGTTTTGCGTTTTACGCGTCGGTTTTTTACGTTTTACGCATCGGTTTTTTACGTTTTACGCGTCGGTTTTTTACGTTTTACGCCCCGGTTTTTTTACGTTTTACGCATCGGTTTTTTACGTTTTACGCGTCGGTTTTTTACGTTTTACGCCCCGGTTTTTTACGATAACATTTTTTCCGTTTTGCGTTTTACGTGCCGGTTTTTTACGTTTTACGCATCGGTTTTTTACGTTTTACGCATCGGTTTTTTACGTTTTACGCGTCGGCTTTTTACGTTTTACGCCCCGGTTTTTTACGTTAACATTTTTTCCGTTTTGCGTTTTACGTAAAACATTTTACGTTTTACGTTGAACTTTTTATGTTTTTAAATTTTACGTTTTGTGTAAAACTTTTTACGTTTTAAGTTTTACGTTAAACTTTTTACGTTTTACTTTTTTAAGTTTTACGATAAACTTTTTACGTTTTACGTAAAAGTTTACGGGTGAACTTTTTTTTCACAAAAACTTTTTTACACGAAAAGTAAAAGTTTACGGTTGAACTTTTTTTTCACAAAAACTTTTTTTACACGAAAACTTGTTTACGCCAGACGAACACACCCATAAATCGCAAAGTCGGTAAGTGTCTCGGATAGATTTTTATCGTCATCGACGGGGGAAAAAGAATATAAAAAACCAACAACAACAACAAAACAAAAGTGTATCTCGAAAAAAAGGGTTTGGCTCAGATTTTTTCCGATAATTAAAAGGCTGCAAAGTGGGGTTGCGGGTTCAAAAACCTACCCTCCACCATCGTTGCCGCGCCATCGTCATCAAAAATCTAGTTTTTTTTTTTTTTTGCATCATCGCCACCCAAAAACCCACAGTTAAAAAACTCAAATGTCAACAGACAATTCAAACCCACATATCAAAAATCCAACAGGAACATGAACATCATTCAAAGCACAAGATCAAACCCAACAGGAACATGAATATTCAAAAGGACCATGAACAACATTCAACCTAGAAGGAACATGAACATCATTCAAGAACCAACAGGAACATGAACATCAAACCCAACAGGAACATGAACATCAAACCCTGATTTAAAACCCATATTCAAACCACCCCAAATTCAAGAACCACAGAATCAAGAATCACAAAAGACCCCAACACAACCAAACACCAAACATAGATCGCACCACCGGCCCCACCCGACATCGCCGGCACCACCGACATCGACGGCCTCACCGGCATCGATGACACCACCGGGTTTAGAGGCAAAAGGGTGTGGTGTTTGGGGGTAGCCGACAACCAAGGGGGCCTAATTTACAATTCAGAGACACAAGATCAAAACCAAAAAAACAGGGACACAAGATCCAAAAATACATACCGTTAAAAACCATTTTTTCAGATTGACAAACAGTCTCCGACAAATGAAGTGAGAAAAGATCTGTAAGTATCTCCGGCCGTCACCGGTTTCGACACCCCCTCACCCACCCCTTCACCCACTCTTTCAACCAGTAGCCATCACCCAAAACAACACAAGAAGTTCAACCAGTAGCCACGCACAAGAAGTTCGGCCGGTCATCAAATGAAGGTGACCCGGCGATGGTGGAAGACGAAGACGCCGCCGCACACGGCGTCGATGATAGAGACGGCGGTGGTTGCGATGTGGTGGTGGGTTGAGATCGGAGGACGGTGGTTGCGACGTGGTGGTGGGTTGAGATCGGAGCAGGGAGGATGATGTTTGTTTTGTAGGGTTGTTTGAAGATGAGAGAAGAAAGCCTGCAACTAATGAGAGAGGAGAGGGTGAGAGAAGAAAGCTGGAACTATAAAAGAGGAGAGATGAGAGAGGAGAGAGAAAGGAGAGATTAGACATTAAGGGGTAAATGACCAATATACCCTTTGAGTTGGCATATCCTGGTTGGTTGAGATGGTTCTCATGGTTCTTACAACTGGGAGTGGTTCTCATTTTAACTCAATCCTATATATATATATATATATATATATATATATATATATATATATATATATATATATAGGACTAGGATCATGAGTGAATAACTTTTTGAGAGTGAACTAAGTGAACTAATCTTGACCCTTGATCATTTTTTAGATTAAAAGGGTAAGATTGACATTAGCCAAGTACTTTTAATTAGAATCCCTTAATTTTCTCCTCACTTAACTCACTCTCTCTCTCTCTCTCTCATTTTTAATTATTTCTCTATTATTTTAATTATTAATTATAAGATATTGAATGGCTATTTTTTTTATATAAATTGTTATGTTGCTTTTAAAATTAAATATTAAACCTAGTTAAATTGATTTTTAACATATGTGTATACAGGTTAGTATATACAAGACTTATACACCTGTGTGTTATTACATCTTGTTTCCACGAGTCGCTATAAACCAGATTTATACACTTGTGTATTATTCAAGTACGTATGTGTATACGGGTCGGTATATACCAACGTATACACCTGTGTATTATTCAAGTACATAGTGTATACATGTCGAAATATACCAGACTTATACACTTGTGTATTACTACATATTGTTTCCACTATATATATTTTCATCAAACATTGATCTAATACATATATGTATAGAAAATGTAATTAAATATTTTTAATTGTGTTCTAGATGGAACAATATTTGATAATGTTTGTATTTTTTTAAATTATGTAATATTAAGTTAGGTAATATGTGAGAGAAAAAAAAATATAAAGAATGTAATTAAATATTCTTTTAATTGGAAAGAGAAATCAGGAGAGAGAAAAAATTAATTAATTAAATGAAGATAGAAATATACAATTATACCCTTGTGTCTATTAAATTACATGTAAGTTACAAAAGATAATTACAATCTTGCCACTAAAGAAAAAATCTAGATCTACAAAATCAATGGTCAGGATAAGTTCATTTTGTTCACAAATAAATCATTGTTCACTCATGAACCCTACCCTATATATATATATATATATATAGTGGAGGGTTCAAATGAGAATAATTTTTTTGTAAGAAGAAAAAAAAAGAGGTTTCAACCAATATGAATGTTTCATTTTACTTCATTTAATATTTGCATTTAATATTAATACAAGGGTATATTGTTAAACTTACATAAATAATTAATTAGTATTCTTCCCCTTTGATAACTAACTAAATTAAATTTGTAACTCCTTTTAAAATATATAATTTTTCCAAATTAAAAAAAAAAACAACTTAATTTAAAGTGTAAAATAAATTACTAGTTGTGTAGGATATATATTTCGAGGTGTGTAGGATAAATTTCGACTGTGTAGGATAAAATTCTATAATGTGTAGGGTATATGTAGGAAAATTTTGATATGTGTAGGTTTTGTAGAATATATGTAGGATAATTAATGATTAGTTGACTAATTAATTAAAGAGAAAAAAAATCAATGATATGAGTTATAAATGAAATAGTATTTTACTAATACGTCATTTCTTCTTTTTCTTATCACATTAAATTTCTTCTCAAATGAACCTTCCCCTATATATATATATATATTGGTAAGGTTATTGTAAAAAATATTAAAAGTGTGAGAAGGTGAGAAATATTGTGGAGATGACATGTGTCCTAAATCTAAATTAATTCAAAAGGGTAAACAAGTAATTTTATCATTAATTCAATTAACTAAAAACTTCCCATAACCGCCACCTTAATTATAGGATCTGGATTTTTTTTAAAAGATCTCTATAAACACCATTCAGCAAGTATATAACACCATTCAACCAGTATATAACACCATTCATGGACTAAACATCTGATCGAAACATATTTTTTTTCTCTATATAAGTATAGCAATATGGTACTCATATTAAGGATAAAAAAAACGCTCGTTATTATGGTGTAATTTAAAAAAAAATACGCATAAAAAGTTATTGACGTTTAAAAACGATGGGGGAAGTTACATATGCATTAATGTTAGTTTCTTAATTTATAAATGCTAAATTTACCTATATACCCTTAATCTTGAAAATTAATATGTTTAATAGTAAACATTATTTACAATTTTGCCATTATGATCTCAACCATCTAATGGTGTAGATTCTTTCTTACCTTTCTTACAAAAAACCTGTTGGTGCATATGCCTGTCGACTTCGTCTTGTATCGAGTCTTGTATCTAGATAGGATAAAACAGAGCTCGGTAGCCTAGAAAATAGGATTCTAGGGTTATTGGATCAGTTCACACGAACTGGCCCGAACTGGCAGAGCCAGTTCGTATGAGGTGCCACTTCGCACGAAGTGGTGATGTCCAGTTCATGCGAACTGGAAAGCCCTATATATAGTGAGCTCATGTCTTTCATTTGTAACATTGCTGATTCCGGAGCAGAGGTGCTACCGAAGTGTCAAGTGATCTGTAAATCTTTCAAATCAATATACAAGATAATTAAAGTGAATCCTAGTGTGAATCAAGCTGTAATCAAGTCCGAATCACTGAATTCCGCCTTTGGTTTGGATTAGAACTCTTCTGATCGACTCGTTTAGGTCGAATCTCGATCCTACAAGTGTAGGATCGTGTGATGACCCGAACGAGTCGTTCAGAGAAGTTTTGATCTGTTTCAGATGCGGAAAATAAGAAACAGACTTAGACACAGCTTGCAATTCACTTTAAACACCTTTCAGATTGATATAACACTAATTACAATCACAGGATAAACCGGCAGCACTTCGGTATCCAAATCAAGAACCGTTTCAAATGAATCCGCTTGAAGGCTATTTATAGACATGAGGTTTCGCTTGAACATGCTCAAGCGAAACACCCTCAAGTGAAACAACATATTGAAGCTGAATCACCTGTTCAACCGAAATCAACTATTTCGCTTGAACCTGCCATGCCCTCTTCAAGCGAAATCCCGTTCTCTTGATATTCGTGTCATTTTCAATGCTAGACTCGATACAAGACGAAGTCGACAGACGCATGTACTAACAGACTCCCCCTCGAATGTTGACGAGTCTTAAGTGTCGAGTCTTCAACGTCTTCAGTCTTTATCAGTCTTTGGGGCTTCCAGGATATTAACCTGGCTCATGAGCTTTCTAATTCTCTTGATCAGATCTCTTGATTCCTTAAGTTCATCAGCATCAGCAGTTCCAAGATCGAAACCCGGCTCCCATTTTCATATGATCATAATCAATTCCTGGCTCTAATCTGCATAAATCTCTACCCAAAAATAAAATTTTCTGACAATCACTTGTAAAGCAAACTAAAAAATGATTTATCACTTATAGTCTCTAATGAACCACTTGTATACATATATCCAAAAACTTTTCTCATTTAGAACACACACTTCCAAACCATTAGCTCATCATGTTTAGCACTTGGAATTTTGAAAATCAGCTTTCCAATATCAGTTGTCGAAAATCTTTTTGAATTTTTCAAAATTTATGCTAAAACACACTTAAAATCTTTTTGGATTTTGTAATGAAATGAAATGCAGAAAAGAAATATTTACAGACAATATTTTTGTGAGCTTGTGAAAGAGGATCATATCAGTTTCTGAGACAAATCACCAACACCGTTAAGCTTTAAACATTTTAAGTTCTAAACGATTCACTTAGATTGTCAGTATACTGATCCACTTAAATTTTCACACAAATTTTCACTCAAATTCATTATTCTCAGAATAAAATTGATTCGAGATTTCAACCTTACCAACCTTTTGTTTAAAATTTTCATCCTTCAATGATGGAATTTTAACATCATCCATTGAAGACACTAATTTTTATTCTTTTTCCTCAACTTGTGGCTCCTCTGATTTTGTGGAATCAGATTCATCACCGATTTTCTCATCAACCTTCTTAACAACCCACATTTGGTTGTCTTTTGCTTTCTTTTTGTAAAAAATTTTCTTTGAACACTCACCAACTTCATAAGTTGAATTCTCAAAAATTTTGAATTTTTCAGTTGGTGATTCAATATCGATAATTTTTTCTTTAAGTTTTTCAGATACTCCCTGTTTTTCCTTTGTAATCAATGAACAATTTGATGCAATGTGACCAGCTTCATTGCATTTAAAACAGGTTCGAGCATCCTTTCTGTGAAAAACTCCAGTTCCAATTCTTTTCTTCTCAGCAAGAAACTCCTGGTTTGATTGTCTCCAGAACGGTTTCTTCTGTTCATCCTCAGCACTTCCTCCTGAAACAAATTTTGTTTTTGTTTTGGAATTTTTCTCATTTTTATAATTTTCTGGTGGAATAAAACCTAATCCTTTCTTTTTGAAATTACCATTATGGTTTGGTTTCTTTTGAAAACCAGAACCAGAATCATAACCTTTTTTCTTGTTTAAACGTTGTTGAACTCTTGAAGTGTATTTTTTAGGGTTTTCAGTAAGATTTAAATCTTTTATTTCAGAAATATTAATTTCTATCATTTTGAAAACCTTTTTGATCATTTCAAATCTAACACTTCTTATTGGAAATTCCTTGTCAGAATATAATTTGTTAGAATCATTCAAAGTGTATGCTACTTCAAATGTTTCATCATCCAAACTTGATTTTGATAACAAAAACTCTTTACTGTAAACCCGTTTAACCGACGATTTTGAACTGTTGACTGACGAACTTGAACCTCTAGACTCAGACTTTGACTCAGACTCCTCATCAGTATCCAACACCGGATCGACCACCTTTTTAATTAACTCAGACTCATGATCAGTGTCAGAAAATGTGAAAGTAACGTCAATGTTTTCTGGTAAATCATCAGTTGTATCAGTTTTTAGCTTTATATTGACTTGTGACAACCCGCACTAAACCAGGTATCCGTACAACTCAATTAATGATTAATTACTACTTGATTACTGTGCTTGATTGAAACTAGCTGATAAACTGCTACCTGCATATTGATACATGCACTTACTCGCATCATACTTTATTTGCTGTCACTACATTAATTACATACTGAACCCTAGTGACAAACTTGATGCACAAAAAGCGCAGTAGCACTAAACGGATACACAGTGAACATGCTGATATAACCAGCATCAGGCAAATACTGCCTCTAAGGCCTGTTAAGAGCCTCATATATTTTGACTACACTGGTAGTGAGTGTAGGGATATAAGGGTTGTGTTACCGCGTCTCTAGGGATAAGATACACTGTTTCGGATGTGCCAAAAACGTACTTTAAGTACCAAACACAGCACTTTAACAATTTAACCAGCTTCTAGCTGACTAGTAAAGTGCCAGAAATGAGAAAATATTACTAGACACTTTCTAAAGTGTCGGGAAAACAAATTGTGTCACCAAAAATGTATTAACGACACTTTAAAGTCTTATGAAACACTTTAACGGATTACTATCCAACCGAACAACCGGACTTTACCCGGAACATGAAAATATTTCTATTTTCACTATTTATATTTTTTTTTCTAAGCCAGTTAGGGTCCCTGATTACCCTAACACCCGTCATAACACGCAACATACAACTAACGAGGTTAAATGTTTAACTTACCTATTTAACCTAAACTAAACTCCCTAACTACTAATCAAGATCGAACCAACCCCACCCCCACCCATCCTAACCGTCCCCTAACTAGGGAGACACAAGGGTACAAGTTAGATTATCTTAATCTTGTTTTGTTTGGTATCTAAGGAACATATTACCCATGGGGTAATATCACATGATTTGGCTTATAAATACTAGAGAATTATCATAACATAATCACCACCACTAAACACCAACTCACTCATCTCTCTCCCTCCCTACCCACTCTCGGCCGAACCCCACTCACACCACCATCATATTTTCGGTTCTTGTCTCCTACATTCCATCACCATACAAACATCACAAGTTGCATATAAGGAGCTTTGGTGCAAGCGGAACGCGAAGGACCACTCCCGTTGGCTTTTATCCACGCGTTTTCGTCACGATTCTTCCCTAGCCCCGAGCTAGAGGTATATTGTTTAAAACTTGTTTTTACACTCATCTAAAGTGGTTAAAAGAATTTTTGTCGGTTGAATCTCGTTATATTGAAAGATGATGCATTAAAGTCTAGTAAAATCATAAAAATGGTGGTTAATAGCATATAACTTGTGTAAAAGTCGTAGGACTTGAAATTTGTGTTTATCTAGACCCGATCTATAATGTGGTAGCTCGAATCTTCGTTTAACCCGACTTTGTAAAATCATGTATCATCACATAAGCTTGTTTTTGAAAGATACAAGGGTTAAAGGTGAAACACTACCACATTTTAGAGCATGAACTTGTGTAAAAGAATATGGGTTGTGTAAAAGTGATTTAACCGGTACAATGGTGTTTAAAACTAGCAGATCTACGTATCTGCAAGTGGTACATTTGAAGGACCACACTTTAAAAGAAACCATGTTTTCTAAGAAACGGATCTTACAATACTAAGAATGATATTTAGAACGCACAAGTGTGTAAACACTTGTGTGACACATGTTTCGACAAAATAACTATTTTTGGGAAAAATAACTAGAAGTTGTAAAGACGGATTTCTCTAAAAACGGGGTTTCTACAAGATTAAAGTTACTTTATATAAAGATCTACATATATAAAGGGTGTTTACACTATAGATTCGGAAAAACTACAAGTTTATGCGATTATGTGATTTACATATTTATTGACTAGTTTGTTGTGTCGGAAATTGTTTGATTGAATAAAGGAGATTGTTGAATGGATTTGTTAAAAGAAAATGATACGCTTGAAAGCGTGGCCACCTCCAGTTACAGAGGAAACTCTGGCGAAATTTTCTAAAAACCTAACACTTAGACTTTTTACACAACAAGTGTTAGAACTATTTTTGGGCATACTTTTGAAACCTAAATTTCGCCAGTACTACATTTTACTAAATATTCGAGGTGGGATTTTCACAAAGATTAACGTGATAAATATATTTGTCACAACACTGTTTATAATTATTTTGTGAAATACATAAATATTATTTTAAGGGTAAGAATAATATTTACAAGCGTTAATGATTCCAAAACTTTGCGAACGCTTCCACAAACATATAAGTTACACCGGTAATTACATTACCACAAGTTTGATAAAACGTAACTTACGCACATGTATTGTATCCCCCATCCTTGGGAAGAAGAATAACTACCAAGTGTATACGGAACATAAACACGAAATAGTTGTCTAACTATTTCCCAAAGACATAAACTATAAAGCTAAGGCACGGCCGTCCGTCTAATAGAATTAGCACTTGTAGGTCATTGCACAGCTTACTATATTGGAGACATTTGGTAGAGACGCGCATTCACTGTGAGTTCATGTCCCCCTTTTCTCTAACTGTTTTCAGTTTTCTTAACTGCGGGGGTGAAATACATGTTACTTTGTTTACAAGTACTTTATACACGGTATGAATAACGTAAGGAGGTTTAGATCATGTGAATGGGTAGTTAGAACACCGAGGGACTCGAGCGGTAGATCTATCTGGGTGTAGCGAGCCCAGCTCTAGGCCAAACGGACCTCTCTGAGGCTAACCACAACGGACCTGGAGTGACTTGGTTGCCCAACGCAAAAATCAGCTAGGGTTGTGTCTTACTATTTGCATTTCACAACATGCTAATGGCCTTGCAAACCATTGGTGATCACAAGTCCTCTTACACTGCTACATACCAGGAAACTTTTATACTTACAAGTGTTTTTACTTACTCACTTGCACATGAACTCGCTCAACATTATTGTTGATTTTTCAACTCACATGTATTTCAGGAAATTAAACGGATCTGGCACGGTATGGAACGTTTTCCGCTGCATAATGTCATGAAGTCATCAGGGTTTAGGGGATGTGTCTCTTACCTGGACAAGACACAGTCATTAAACCACGTTTATGTTATGTTTTAGTTCGTAATGTTATTGAACGAGGTTATGGTTGATGGTTAAAACGATGGTACTGTATTTTGTTTTCAAAACTTAATGGATGACTTGCATGGTTTTTAAATTCATATAGCTTGTTATGATTAAGCTATGGTATTAAGAAGTCACACCAAAATATACCACGCTTCCGCAAAGCCAGGGTGTGACAGCTTGGTATCAGAGCTCTGATCATAGCGAACTAGGATTCTGTCTCGAGTCTAGACTATGATCACTAGGGCTCTCACGAAAACATTTTACTGCATACCACTTAAGTCCAGATCCACAACTTTTTACAAACAAATGTTGAGCACATTTTATTCGTTATTTTAGGCTCAGTCTGGGAGGCTGAGATAGGAGGCTAGTGGGACTAGAAGTGTTGGCTAGTGGGACTAGAAGTGTTGACTAGTGGGACTAGAGGTGTTGACTAGTGGGACTAGAAGTGTTGGCTAGTGGGACTAGAAGTGTTGACTAGTGGGACTAGAAGTGTTGGCTAGTGGGACTAGAAGTGTTGGCTAGTGGGACTAGAAGTGTTGGCTAGTGGGACTAGAAGTGTTGGCTAGTGGGACTAGAAGTGTTGGCTAGTGGGACTAGAAGGGTTGGCTAGTGGGACTAGAAGTGTTGGCTAGTGGGACTAGAAGTGTTGGCTAGTGGGACTAGAAGGATAATTTGAATGTTTACGTGGTGACTACATGTTATATGACTATATGATTGATTATTATACGTATATGTGTTCGTGTTACAAACGTCATGCTTTCATCAAGTACTAGAAAGACGGACACTACAAATCCCATGACCATAGTATCAGACGACATAGATCATCAAAGCACGAGGTGTACATTTCTGATACTACCGGCACAGACAACGACGACTCTCAGCCCTCTGTGCGCTGCCTGAAGTCGTAGCAGAGCCTACTAATGGCTACCTTGTTGGGAATTTGCCCCCCTGCCGCTTATCTCGTTGTTGATATGCCCCCGACGTTGTCTCTGAAGACGATGTCGAACTACTAAGAGGAGGACCCACTTGAGGGCGAGGCCCTATTGCTGCTGGTATTAGACTACTGCATGCGGACGCTCCTGTAGGGGGAAACTCATGTCCATTCCCCTATCCCAGACTCATTTGAGTCTCTGACATCCGCATCTTCGCACATACAGGGAATGCAGCACCACTTACACGACGCCGACCCTGATATGGCATCATCAGCTGAACCGGATCCCACACACAGCTTTGAGTTTGATCGCGATTATGAGGACAATTCTGTTTTTCCGCCTGGTGTTGATCCAGACCATGACATTGAGTTCATGCACTTAGACCAGCCCTTGGGGGATCCTGTAACCCCTGTGATTGTTGACCCAGCTGATTTTGAGATGGAGCTTTCGATTCGAAGCTAGCCGTGGCCCCTGAGCCAGGCATTGCTCCTGACCCCGTATTGGAGTATGACCCTGTTCATGCCAATGCACCGGCTGTTGCTCCTTGATTGATCATCTGCTTGAATGAGAGAAAATTTGGGGTAACTGTGCAAGACAATTTATTATTACGGGGGCCCACGTAATAACGATTTGTAGTGCACAGGAATCCTGGTGGACTCTGCAGGTCAAGCTGATGATAACCAATGCAGCAGGAAATAACTTAAGCACGAATGACCGAGGCGATGTAGCCTCGAGTTCATTCTATTACAAGCAACAAGCCAAATTGACAAGCCTATGTGAAGGCTCAGGAATTTATTTCCCCACTTATACAGTGAGTATATTTGCATGTGAAATGGGGTGATTACATGATGGCTTACGTTGCTATACATATACCCCATAGACAATTGAAACATTGTCCAACCCG
Source organism: Helianthus tuberosus (assembly GCA_030545235.1). Classification (NCBI taxonomy): domain Eukaryota; kingdom Viridiplantae; phylum Streptophyta; class Magnoliopsida; order Asterales; family Asteraceae; genus Helianthus; species Helianthus tuberosus. The sequence continues at coordinate 74,206,429 of CM060380.1, forward strand.
CGTCACGCTATTTCGACAAAAAGGAAATGTCACCCAGACATGACACAAGCACCAGTACGTTACTAAGGACAGAAGACGAGCTGCAAGAACGCATCTCGCAGATAAATGCACGACATGAAGACCTCCACTCTAAGTACAACGACGGCATTACTGGAGATAACCCTCCAACTGGCTGCACCTATAAACAGTTCCTGAACTGCAAGCCTTTGAACTTTGTCAGAATCGGAGGCACCGTTGCATTTGTTCGTTGGTCCGAAAAGACCAACTCCACTCTAAGAATGAGTAACTGTTCGCCCCAACAGAGTGTTACCTACATCTCAGGGATATTTCTAGATGACACACTCTCTTAATGGAACCTCCAGGTTCAGACCCTTGGCACAGACACTGCTTATGCACTGAGCTGGGACGAGCTCAAGGAAACGACTAAGAAGAAATGTTGTTTTAGGACAGAAATTCAGAAACTTGACGTGGAGTCCTGAAATCTGAGAAAGGACGAACCAGAGACTCCTGAACATGACCAGCGATCGCACGACTTGTCTAGGGTCGTCCCCTACTAAGTCATTAATGTAGTATGATATAGTGGTGTACTTGTGAGCCTTACATTGTGGTCTCGAATTGTGGCAATACAATCGCAGTTTTCTCACCATATTTTGGATTCGCTTGATTACTTGTTTATATTTTATGACATGGGATGTTGTGTGAATGATAATTGTGATATGTGATAACATGAGATGTTATGTGATTATACTATTACTACCGTTATATACGTACACTACATTACGAACTGATTTACGTATTATAACATCGGAGCCTTCTATGGCCTAACCAACTTAAACCATCTTTTAGAAAGATGCCGCCAAGACGTCAACAGCAGCCTATGCCTACCACCCAGGAAGAGCTACAACAAATCATTGCTGCTGCCATAGCGCAGTACGCAGCTTCTCAGCCGGGAGGGAGCGGAAGTGTTAATCAAGGCAATAACATTCCACCTCACGGTAATACCACGCCATTCGAACCTACCATGAACTAGTTGGAGATTTTAGCGGTGATGCTAATGCCAAACACATGTTTTAACATACGTGCAGGATGCACCTACAAGCAGTTCTTAGACTGCAAACCAGTTAACTTCGATGGCACAGGAGGTGCAGTTGCCTTTACCCGCTGGGCTGAGAAAACCGATTCCGTCTTACGCATGAGCAAGTGTGCAGAGGATCAGCAAGTTACGTACATTTCAGGGCTGTTCCTAGACGGAGCCCTATCATGGTGGAACTTACAAGTCCAAACACTAGGCGAAGCTGCCGCCTACGCCCTGACTTGGGCCGAATTGAAAGAACTGATGCGCAAAAAGTACTGTTCACGCGCAGAAATTCAAAGGTTGGAGACTGAATTTTGGCACTTAAAGATGGATGGACCAAAGATTGCGGAGTACGTCCAGAGGTTTCACGACTTATCTCAAGTGGTTCCTTACATGGTTACGCCTGAATACAAGCGAATCGAGCGCTTCATTTGGGGTTTGGCTCCCCAAATAATAAGCATGGTAACCTCCTCCAAACCAGCGACTATCACTGAAGCCATCGATTTGAGCGTGGCTCTCACCGAGGAGGCGATTCGTTTAAACAAGTTTGGTGATGTTAAGGCAAAGGAGAAAGAGACTCATGTTGAGTCGTCAGGAGGTAACAAAAGAAAGTTTTCGAACTTCAAACAAAGTGTTAGCGGTGATGGTAAGAGAGGAGCACCAAGCACGCCAGCTCAGGGTGCAGCTGGCAGTGGAAGGAAAGGAAGAGGATACATGGGCACCCAGCCCAGATGCAATACCTGTCAACGCCACCATTCGGGTCAATGTCGGCTAAAAGTATGCGATGTATGTGGGAAACGTGGTCATTTGAAGGACACCTGCTGGGTTGGTACTGGCCGGGGAGGTCAGGGAGGATCTGAAAATAGGAATAACAACCGTGGCGGTTTTGGAGATCGTCCACAGGGGAATAATCGAGGCTACAATGCCAATCAAGCCGGAAATGCCAATCAGAACAACCCGCCAGTTGGGGATGGTGCAGGAAGTGGTAAAAGACTTGGATGTTTTCATTGCGGTGACATTGGGCACTTCAAGAAGGATTGCCCGGGATTGAACCAAGCCCGTGGAAGGGTGTTCCAGATCGGTGCACGGGAAGCACGCCAGGATCCCAACGTTGTTACGGGTACGTTCCCTATCAATCAACGCTATGCATCTGTTCTGTTTGATACTGGTGCCGACTATAGCTTCGTATCACTAGAATTTAAGAATATACTTGGGCTAGCCACTAATAAGTTAGACTTTCCCTACGCAATTGAATTGGCTAATGGAAAGTTGGTAGAAGCCAATGATGTTATCAGAGGCTGTGTGATTGAATTAGGAGAACGTGAGTTTGCCTTGGATCTACTACCAGTCCAATTGGGAAGTTTCGACGTGGTAGTGGGAATGGATTGGTTATCGGGCAACAAAGCTGAGATAGTTTGCCACGAAAAGGTTGTTCGTATTCCAACCAAGGATGGTGAGACCATTGTTGTTCACGGGGAGAAGCGTGACACGCCGCTAAGATTTATCAGCTGCTTGAAGGCAAGGAAGTGTTTACAGAAAGGATGTGTTGCTTTTCTAGCACTCATCGTGGATGAAAAGGCTGCTGAGCCAAGAGTCGAAGACATCCCTGTCGTAAGGGAGTATCCAGAGGTCTTCCCGAAAGACTTGCCTGGACCGCCACCTCAGAGGCAAGTAGAGTTTCACGACGATTCAATTCCAGGCACGGCACCCGTAGTCGATGCATCATAGCAACTTACATTTTCGGAGATGCAAGGACTGACAGAGAAGTGTTAGCAATGGTTAGAGAAGGAAGATAACAGACCAAAATTTCCTTTTAGGGTAACCCCACCTTTTACCCATCAAAAAGAAGGACGATGATTTTCAATAAACATCAACTACCGAGAACTGAATAAGCTAACGATCGAGGATAGATATCCTCTGCCAAGAATCGACGATCTGTTCGATCAACTTCAAGGTTCAAGCTGTTACTCTAAGATCGATCTTCGATCTGGATACCATCAACTAAGGATACAGGAGGAAAGTATCCCGAAAACAGCCTTCCGAACTCGTTATGGACACTACGAGTTCCTCGTTAGGCCATTTGGTTTGACGAACGCACCTGCAGTGTTTATGGACTTGATGAATAGAGTTTGCAAGCCATACTTAGACAAGTTCGTGATTGTATTCATTGACGACATCCTGATTTACTTAAAGACAAAGGCTAAACACGAACAACATCTTAGAACCATATTGGAGCCGCTAAAGAAGGAATAACTGTACGCCAAATTCTCCAAGCGCGAGTTTTGGCTACGCGAAGTCCAGCTTCTTGGACATATGGTTAATGGGGATGGAATTCATGTTGATCCCACAAAGATTGAGGCAATCAGGAATTGGGAAACGCCTACAACGCCAACCGAGATTCGACAATTCTTGGGTTTGGCTGGCTACTATAGAAGGTTCATCGAGGATTTCTCGAAAACCGCTCAGCCACTGACGCTCCTGACACAGAAGGATAGGACGTTTGATTGGGGAATCAAACAGGATGAAGCATTTCAGATATTGAAAGATAAGCTCTGCAACGCGCCAATCTTAGCTCTACCGGAAGGTACCGACGATTTTGTGGTATACTGCGACGCATCGCGTCAGGGATTGGGTTGTGTGTTGATGCAACGCCAAAAGGTCATTGCTTACGCATCACGCCAACTGAAAGTGCATGAAAAGAATTATACCACACACGATTTAGAGCTTGGCGCAGTGGTTTTTGCACTAAAGATCTGGAGACACTACCTGTATGGTACGAAGTGCACAATCTTCACAGATCACAAAAGCCTACAACACATATTCAACCAGAAGGAGTTGAATATGAGACAAAGACGATGGGTTGAGTTGCTAAACGACTACGACTGCGAGATCAAGTATCATCCAGGGAAGGCGAATGTGGTCGCCGATGCCCTAAGTCGTAAAGAAAGAATCAAGCCCATAAGGGTTAGGGCTTTGGAAATGATTATACGAACCGATCTTCCCTCGCGCATTCGTGCTGCACAAACGGAAGCTCTCAAGAAGGGAAACCTTGAGGAAGAATATCTCCGGGGAATGGAGAAGTTGTTGGTACCAAACGAAGAAGGAACATTATGTGTTGAGAAAAGGATTTGGGTTCCCCTGTTTGGTGGATTAAGGGAAGTTATTTTCGACGAAGCGCACAAGTCACGGTACTCTATCCACCCTGGATCGGATAAGATGTACCAGGATCTTAAAGATTACTATTGGTGGCCTAGGATGAAAGGCGACGTTGCTGTCTACGTGGGCAAATGTTTAACTTGCGCTAAGGTCAAGGCAGAATACCAGAAGCCTTCGGGACTTCTGCAACAACCTGAGATTCCCAAGTGGAAATGGGAACAAATCTCAATGGATTTTGTTACAAAACTGCCAAAAACGCCAAGAGGCCATGATATGATTTGGGTAATAGTTGACCGCCTAACAAAGACAGCACACTTCTTACCTATCAGAGAAAAGGATAACACAAGCAAATTGGCTGAAATTTACATGAGAGAGATCGTCGCACGGCATGGAGTGCCTCTTTCAATCATTTCTGATAGAGACGGAAGGTTTGTGTCAAGAATATGGCAATCCTTCCAAGAAGCTTTTGGCTCACAATTGAATCTGAGCACTGCATTCCATCCGCAAACTGATGGCCAGAGCGAGCGAACGATACAAACTTTGGAAGACATGCTGAGAGCATGCGTTATGGATTTGGGCGGTAGCTGGGATAAACACTTACCCTTGGTCGAATTTTCTTACAACAACAGCTACCACACCAGTATTGGTGTCGCGCCTTTTGAAGCCCTATACGGACGCAAGTGCCGATCACCACTATGTTGGGCTGACGCAGGTGATAGGCAGCTTGCCGGTCCCGAAATCGTCCAAGAGACGACGGATAAGATTGCACAGATTCTTAAAAACATCGAAGCCGCTCGCCACAGACAAAAGGCCTACGCGGATCCAAACCGTAAACATGTGGATTTTCAAGTTGGAGAAATGGTGTTATTGAAGGTATCACCCTGGAAAGGGGTAGCACGCTTTGGGAAGCGTGGGAAGCTAAATCCGCGCTACATTGGTCCCTTTAGAATTCTGGAAAGAATCGGAACAGTAGCATACAAGTTGGATCTACCTGCTGAACTAAATGGTGTTCACGATACATTTCATGTATCCAATTTAAAGAAAAGTCCAACTCAAGTTGACGTTGCCATTCCTATCGACGAGATTCATGTTGACGACACGCTCCACTTCATAGAAGAACCCGTCGAGGTCACAGATTGGAAAGTTAACAGGACCCGCCGGAGCAGTGTCAAACTCGTCAAGGTTCGTTGGAATGCCAGACATGGTCCTGAATTCACATGGGAACGTGAGGACCGGATGAAAGAGAAATACCCCCACCTATTTCCTAAGAACTCTGCTCCTATAAGCAGGACTTAAATTTCGGGACGAAATTTATTTAACGGGGGGAGAATGTGACAACCCGCACTAAACCAGGTATCCGTACAACTCAATTAATGATTAATTACTACTTGATTACTGTGCTTGATTGAAACTAGCTGATAAACTGCTACCTGCATATTGATACATGCACTTACTCGCATCATACTTTATTTGCTGTCACTACATTAATTACATACTGAACCCTAGTGACAAACTTGATGCACAAAAAGCGCAGTAGCACTAAACGGATACACAGTGAACATGCTGATATAACCAGCATCAGGCAAATACTGCCTCTAAGGCCTGTTAAGAGCCTCATATATTTTGACTACACTGGTAGTGAGTGTAGGGATATAAGGGTTGTGTTACCGCGTCTCTAGGGATAAGATACACTGTTTCGGATGTGCCAAAAACGTACTTTAAGTACCAAACACAGCACTTTAACAATTTAACCAGCTTCTAGCTGACTAGTAAAGTGCCAGAAATGAGAAAATATTACTAGACACTTTCTAAAGTGTCGGGAAAACAAATTGTGTCACCAAAAATGTATTAACGACACTTTAAAGTCTTATGAAACACTTTAACGGATTACTATCCAACCGAACAACCGGACTTTACCCGGAACATGAAAATATTTCTATTTTCACTATTTATATTTTTTTTTCTAAGCCAGTTAGGGTCCCTGATTACCCTAACACCCGTCATAACACGCAACATACAACTAACGAGGTTAAATGTTTAACTTACCTATTTAACCTAAACTAAACTCCCTAACTACTAATCAAGATCGAACCAACCCCACCCCCACCCATCCTAACCGTCCCCTAACTAGGGAGACACAAGGGTACAAGTTAGATTATCTTAATCTTGTTTTGTTTGGTATCTAAGGAACATATTACCCATGGGGTAATATCACATGATTTGGCTTATAAATACTAGAGAATTATCATAACATAATCACCACCACTAAACACCAACTCACTCATCTCTCTCCCTCCCTACCCACTCTCGGCCGAACCCCACTCACACCACCATCATATTTTCGGTTCTTGTCTCCTACATTCCATCACCATACAAACATCACAAGTTGCATATAAGGAGCTTTGGTGCAAGCGGAACGCGAAGGACCACTCCCGTTGGCTTTTATCCACGCGTTTTCGTCACGATTCTTCCCTAGCCCCGAGCTAGAGGTATATTGTTTAAAACTTGTTTTTACACTCATCTAAAGTGGTTAAAAGAATTTTTGTCGGTTGAATCTCGTTATATTGAAAGATGATGCATTAAAGTCTAGTAAAATCATAAAAATGGTGGTTAATAGCATATAACTTGTGTAAAAGTCGTAGGACTTGAAATTTGTGTTTATCTAGACCCGATCTATAATGTGGTAGCTCGAATCTTCGTTTAACCCGACTTTGTAAAATCATGTATCATCACATAAGCTTGTTTTTGAAAGATACAAGGGTTAAAGGTGAAACACTACCACATTTTAGAGCATGAACTTGTGTAAAAGAATATGGGTTGTGTAAAAGTGATTTAACCGGTACAATGGTGTTTAAAACTAGCAGATCTACGTATCTGCAAGTGGTACATTTGAAGGACCACACTTTAAAAGAAACCATGTTTTCTAAGAAACGGATCTTACAATACTAAGAATGATATTTAGAACGCACAAGTGTGTAAACACTTGTGTGACACATGTTTCGACAAAATAACTATTTTTGGGAAAAATAACTAGAAGTTGTAAAGACGGATTTCTCTAAAAACGGGGTTTCTACAAGATTAAAGTTACTTTATATAAAGATCTACATATATAAAGGGTGTTTACACTATAGATTCGGAAAAACTACAAGTTTATGCGATTATGTGATTTACATATTTATTGACTAGTTTGTTGTGTCGGAAATTGTTTGATTGAATAAAGGAGATTGTTGAATGGATTTGTTAAAAGAAAATGATACGCTTGAAAGCGTGGCCACCTCCAGTTACAGAGGAAACTCTGGCGAAATTTTCTAAAAACCTAACACTTAGACTTTTTACACAACAAGTGTTAGAACTATTTTTGGGCATACTTTTGAAACCTAAATTTCGCCAGTACTACATTTTACTAAATATTCGGAGGTGGGATTTTCACAAAGATTAACGTGATAAATATATTTGTCACAAAACTGTTTATAATTATTTTGTGAAATACATAAATATTATTTTAAGGGTAAGAATAATATTTACAAGCGTTAATGATTCCAAAACTTTGCGAACGCTTCCACAAACATATAAGTTACACCGGTAATTACATTACCACAAGTTTGATAAAACGTAACTTACGCACATGTATTGTATCCCCCATCCTTGGGAAGAAGAATAACTACCAAGTGTATACGGAACATAAACACGAAATAGTTGTCTAACTATTTCCCAAAGACATAAACTATAAAGCTAAGGCACGGCCATCCGTCTAATAGAATTAGCACTTGTAGGTCGTTGCACAGCTTACTATATTGGAGACATTTGGTAGAGACGCGCATTCACTGTGAGTTCATGTCCCCCTTTTCTCTAACTGTTTTCAGTTTTCTTAACTGCGGGGGTGAAATACATGTTACTTTGTTTACAAGTACTTTATACACGGTATGAATAACGTAAGGAGGTTTAGATCATGTGAATGGGTAGTTAGAACACCGAGGGACTCGAGCGGTAGATCTATCTGGGTGTAGCGAGCCCAGCTCTAGGCCAAACGGACCTCTCTGAGGCTAACCACAACGGACCTGGAGTGACTTGGTTGCCCAACGCAAAAATCAGCTAGGGTTGTGTCTTACTATTTGCATTTCACAACATGCTAATGGCCTTGCAAACCATTGGTGATCACAAGTCCTCTTACACTGCTACATACCAGGAAACTTTTATACTTACAAGTGTTTTTACTTACTCACTTGCACATGAACTCGCTCAACATTATTGTTGATTTTTCAACTCACATGTATTTCAGGAAATTAAACGGATCTGGCACGGTATGGAACGTTTTCCGCTGCATAATGTCATGAAGTCATCAGGGTTTAGGGGATGTGTCTCTTACCTGGACAAGACACAGTCCTTAAACCACGTTTATGTTATGTTTTAGTTCGTAATGTTATTGAACGAGGTTATGGTTGATGGTTAAAACGATGGTACTGTATTTTGTTTTCAAAACTTAATGGATGACTTGCATGGTTTTTAAATTCATATAGCTTGTTATGATTAAGCTATGGTATTAAGAAGTCACACCAAAATATACCACGCTTCCGCAAAGCCAGGGTGTGACATGACTGCTTTTTCGACTTGCTCCTCATTTGGTTTTCTAGGAGAATAACATTCCCAGATTTGGGGCGGACACTTGTTATAGCTAACACTTGGTTTCTTACCAGTATTCTTCTTCTTTGGTTTCTCATCTTGAAAAGCTTCGAAACCTGCAACAGTTGGATAAATTCGATCAATAAGATAATCAGAACTAGAGTAACTCTGTAATAATCATCTGATTCTTTCATTTTCAATCTTCTCAGTTTCCAACTCTTGCTTCCACTTTGCACTTTCTTCGATATAGAAATTTATAGCTTTCTGTTTTGTCATCATCACAGCATTAATCATGGTTAATGCTTGCTCTCTTTTAGAATTTGTCTTTTGAAGACCCGTTACTGTTCTGTTCAAAACATCGTAAGATTCCTTCACGTAGTTAAGATTGAACAGTAATTGTTCCTTCATCTTCTCATGCTCAGCTAGCTTTTCATCTTTAGCTGCACATTCTTTACAAGATTCAAGACACTTTGAGCAAGGCTTGATAACCTCCACAATCATTTCAACTTCGATTATCTTCTCAACTTCAACTACTTTTTCTGTTTCAATCACCTTCTCAGCAGCAACTTTAACTTCTTCATTTTGAACATTCTCATCTTTTTCAACAACACTTTCAGAGTTCATTTTCTTTTGTTCTTTTGCAGCTTGTTTCTCCTTCAGTTTCTCCAAGCGATCTGCAAAATAAAAATGAAAACTTTCAGGAGAAAGATGAGATTTTGCAACATTAATATGTCTTTCTTCCTCATCATCACTGCTGTCATCAGTTGGTGATTGATTAAACTCTACTGATTTGTTAGAATTATTATCCGAAGAACCAAAATCAGATGGTGTTTGATCAAATACAATTTCTCTTTCTGAACTCTCATCTGATCTTTCTGAGCTTTCATCTGATGAAACAGATTTTTCATCTTCATTCTTCACACTAACACCAATTGATTTCATCCATTCTGTAAACATATCTGGTTCTTTCACGATTTTAGCAATGAAAGCTTTAAAATTCCCATTCTCGTCCGCAAACATATCCCAGCTGAATCCTTCAGGCAGTCTTTCATCATCTTGATTGATTAAACAAGCTTTACTGTCGGATGAAATGTATTTGTTCCAGTTAAAATCTTCTTGATTTACCAAACAAGCTCTCTTTGAATCCTCTATCACTTTTCTACCATGAGCCACTTGTGGTTCTTGTTGTTGTTGTTGACCAACTTGTTGATATATTGCTTTCCGGTAGTAATCATCTTTTCCAAACGGATTCTTTGAATCATTTGCTTCTCTATTCTTGCATTCCCTCTTGAAATGACCTTTCTCTCTGCATCGAAAACAAATAACTTTAGATTTATCAAAACCTAAAGTAGAAACATGTGCATCAAGAAAATCATTTCTTCAAGTAATCAATTTGAATTTTTCTGCTCTTCTTAGAACACTAGCTAGACACCATTTGATGTCCATGAGCTCCATCTCTTCAGCGTCTATCTGATCGTAATCCTCCTTTGTCAGCATAGGATTCTTGATCCTCCCTGCAACCAAACCTTCATAAGATAGTAGCACAGAACCAAGTAATGCCATGTGATCTTTCACAACTTCTTCAGAGAAACTTTGACCCTCAGGAAGATTCAAAGCAATGTTGCATTGAATCACATAACCATTTCCACTTTTAGAACTTTGATGCTGAAAGCTTGATGTTGTATCTCTTGGATTAACACTCAGATATGAAGAAAATCCACTGCTTTTGTTTGAACTTTGATCAACTTTTTTAGATGAATCTTTAGTACTAAAAGCAGTTTGTATCTTCGGGCTTCTTTCAACCTCTTGAACACTACCTTTGTAGTACATTTTCACATCTTGTTGACTACTCGGATTATTCATCCTAGCAATCTTTTGCTGTTCCAGATCTTGACCCTCAATCTTCTCGATGAACTGAGAAATAGTCAAATCATCATAAACTCCAGCGTTCTTTAAAATCATCAAATAAGTACCCCGTTCCTTTTGCGGTAAAGCGTCAGTTAACTTGTTGACCCATTCTTCACGATCTTTGGTTATGCTTAGCATAGACATGGATCGCACTAAGTGGCAATATCATTCAATTAGCTTCTTTGTATCTTCCCCGGGAAAACTAGTGAATAGATCAAATTCTTTCTTAAGCAATGCCTTTTTACTCTTAATCATATTTTCACAACCCTCAAACTTAACTTTAAGAGCATCCCAAATTGATTTTGAAGTTTTGTCATGTTGAAGCAGTATAAAGATGTCTTCTTTAATAGCTTGCTGAAGTAAACTTATCATCATCTTTTCAGCTCTATACATGTCTCGTTCTTTGTCATTAAACTCATAGATTTATTTTTTAACTTGCAGATCAGCACGTGGTAATACATATTTCTTCAAAATACACTCCCAAGATCTCAAATGGTTTGCTTGAACCCAGTTCTCAAACCGATCTTTCCATCCGTAATACTCCTCAATGCTCATTAGCTTCGGGGGTTTTTGTGTAGTTCCAGTTTCATTTTCTAAATTCATGTTTTGAGCAATGATAGCCGGAGTAGTCGAAGATGTTGCAAACGCGTTGTAAAATTCTTCACTCATTATTTCGTAAATTTTTCTCAAACAGACACTTTCAAGCAAGATTATGTCTTCAAGCGAAATGACCTGCACATACACTTGAAGCGAAATCAAGATTTTAAAATTAATGTCAATTCAAGCGAAACTACAGTTTGAAGCGAAATTAGGTTTTCACTTTCAAGCAAAATCTGGTGAATGACCTTCTCAAGCGAAACTAATGTCTTTCAAGCGAAATCTGCTATTTAGCTTGAAATTGCAACAACTTTTCAAGCGAAATCTGATTGCCGTTCAAGCGAAATTAAGTTTTAGTCCATTTTTATTAGATTTAGTCCGAATTAGAGTCTGATTTTCTCAAGGATTTATTAAAATATGATTCCGATTATACTGTGAAAAATTCAGATCATTTTGACCATGAAAAGTTGTCCAATTCAGAAAAGAAGATGTAGAGATAAGAAAACGAGATGATATCAAGCTGTAATCTGCAGAATTCCTCCTCCTGAGCTCTGATACCAGTTGTAGGATCGTGTGATGACCCGAACGAGTCGTTCAGAGAAGTTTTGATCTGTTTCAGATGTGGAAAATAAGAAACAGACTTCGACACAACTTGCAATTCACTTTAAACACCTTTCTGATTGATATAACACTAATTACAATCACAGGATAAACCGGCAGCACTTCGGTATCCAAATCAAGAACCGTTTCAAATGAATCCGCTTGAAGGCTATTTATAGACATGAGGTTTCGCTTGAACATGCTCAAGCGAAACACCGTCAAGTGAAACAACATATTGAAGCTGAATCACCTGTTCAAGCGAAATCAACTATTTCGCTTGAACCTGCCATGCCCTCTTCAAGCGAAATCCTGTTCTCTTGATATTCGTGTCGTTTTCAATGCTAGACTCGATACAAGACGAAGTCGACAGACGCATGTACTAACAACAAGTGGTATCAGAGCTCAGGAGGAGGAGTTCTTACCATTTAAGCTTGTTTTCACCATAAATTTCTGACTTCTACTCATTCTTCTTCACATGTTTCAAAATTAACTGAGATTTTACGCTTAAAATGGCTTGATTTTTACATATAACAAGCGAAACACTGTTTTAAACAATCCTTGAAAGAATCAAACCTAAAATCGACCTAAATCTTGATAAAATCATGAATTTTTTGTACGAAATCGCGTGAAAAAATCCCCAGTTCGTTTGAGGTTGTCATTTCGTGTGAAATTATTCTTTAGTTTATACGAAGTGGTAAAAAGGTCCCCAGTTCGTTTAAAAAGTGGCTCAGTTCGCATGAAATTGACATTCAGTTCACAAGAAGTGGCTCAGTTCGCATGAAATTGGAATTCAGTTCACAAGAAGTGGCTCAGTTCGCATGAAACATCCACTTCGCACGAGTTTGTTAAAGTCCAATTCGCACCAAAGTCCAATTCGCACCGAAGTCCATTTCGCACCAAAGTTGACTGAGTTCTTTGAACTAGTATTCAATTCGTACGGATTGAACAAATTTGAATCAGTTCGCACCAAAATAGTTCAGGTTGTTTGGATATCAATCCAGGTTGTTTGGAAATTGATCCAATTCGTTTGGAATTGTGTTCAGATCGTTTGAAACTTTGATCAGTCCGTTTGAACAATTAGTAATTGTGTATTTCGATACCGAAACAAGGAAACCGAGTTTTACAACACGTTTACTACTACTCAAGCTGCTCCAGTTACAGTTACCAAAGCTTATGTACATTGAGGATTTTAAAGGATGGCAGAATCATTTTGAAAACTGTGTGCAAGGAAATAAGTTTGATGCATGGGGAAAAATATGTTAGACCGAAAGATAATCTTGACAATGAAAAACCATTAAGTGAATTTTCAGCGAATGAAAAATTAGGATACACCAGTGAAAAGATGATGATTAGTCTTCTGCAACAAGCGATAAAAGAAGATATTTTCGTGTTGCTTCAACATGAGGGAACTGCTAGATCAATTTGGTTAGCGTTGATTCAAAAGTTTAAGGGAACTGCTGATATGATAAAAAATAAACGTGCATTATTAAAAAAATTGTTTGATATGTTTACAGGTTTTGAAGGTGAAACAACAAGAACGACTATTGAAAGATATTGTCATCTTGTCCAGGAGATGAAAAGATTGGACATCAAGAAAGAAGATGATGAATGGGTTGATAAGCTAGCCGATGCATTACCACAGAATAAATGGAGAACATATCTGTTGATTTTAAAACATATGCAAAAATCTGAAGATATGAATTTGTGTAAGTTCATTCAGAAGCTTGAAGAACATGAATTGGATGTTCAGAAAACTGCTATCATGAAGAATCCGAGTGCTCAACAAGATGTTAGTCTATACTATAGAGGAAAGAAATTTGAGACTACTCCGAGTCCGAAGATTCAGACTGCTTTCAGTGCTGATGGTACTTCGGGAACAAATGTTAGCACTACAACTTAGAGTGGTGGATATTCTTCGTCTTATTCAAGTTTTGATCCAAATTTCTCAACACCAAGTTCTCAACAACAGAGTTCAACAAAATTGCAATGCAATGTGACATTAAACATTCAAAATGGTCAAAATTTCTCTCCAGATATTGCAAAGCAACACATGGCATCTCCTGTTACTGTGTTAGAGTCTTATGAAAGCTTGGTGGCTGGACTAATTGGCAATCCGATGCTTACAAAAGAAGATTATGACCAGATTGATTATGAGGAACTTGAATTGATGGACAACAAGTGGTGTTTAGCCAGTGTTTTAAGAAGAGCAGAAAAATTCAAACAAATCACCGGTAGAGATGATCTTCGTGATACTGCTACATCTCAGCTAGGTTTTGACAAATCAAAGGTTACTTGTTTTCGTTGCCGAGAAAAGGGGCATTTTAAACGAGAGTGCACAAACAGAGAAGCAACCGGAAGACAAGATCCGTTTGGAAACAACGATTATCATCGAAAAGCAATTTATCATCAGATTGCTCAACAACCATATCAACAACAACCTTCAAGCTCAAATACTATTAAAATTGGAGATGGAAAGAAGAGAGCTTGTTATGGTATAATAGACCAAGATGATGAAAGATTGCCAAAAGGATTCAGTTGGGATAAGTATAATCCTAACAGAACTTTGGAAAAAACAGCCTTTGTTGCTCAGATCCTTGAAGATTCAACTTCTGCAGGAGTATCAATCAAGTCTAAGAACCGTCCGAGAAGAATACCGATTTTTAAGGAATTAGGAAATGGTGCAGACACTGATGATGAGGAAGAGTATATTAATAAAGCTAGAAGACAATTGGATTCTTATAGTTTTAATTTGTTTTTTGCAGATAAAATCAAGATGTTAAAAGAGAAAAGGGTTGCTAGACTGAAGAGAGAATTAGAAGTAAGAAGGGTTGTTGAAGAAGAAATGGAAGCAAGAAGGATTGCTGAGGAAAAGGCAAAAATGGAAGCAGAGAAGGTAAAAGTTGAAGAAAAATCGACAGAAAAGGTTGAGGTTGAAGAGAGTGAAGTGAAGATAGAAGTTGAGACAAAACCGAATGTGATTGAGAAGGTGGTGGAGAAAATAGTTGAAGTTGAAAAAATCGTTGAAGTTGAATAAAACGTTAAAGTAGAGAAAATAGTCGAAGTTGAAAAAGTAGTTGAAGTTGAAAAGATTGTAGAGGTTGTAAAACCTTGTGCAAAATGTTTAGCTCCTTGCAAAGATTGTGAAGAGAAAGATAAGAAGTATACTGAGCTAGACAAGATGAAAGAAAAATTGTTGTTTGATGTTAAGTATGTGAAAGAATCTTATGATGAGCTGAACAGAACAGTTAACCAATTGGAAAAGACAAACTTAGAAGTAGAAGCTGCTTTGGCGATGTTGAATTCAACAGTGATGACTAAACAGAAGGCCATTAATTACTATATTGATGAGTGTGCAAAGTTGAAGCAGGAATTGGAGACCGAAAAGATTGAGAATGAAAGAATCAGACGATTGCTGCAGAGTTATTCATGTTCTGATTATTTGATTGATAGAATTTATCCAACTGTTGCAGGTTTTGAAGCTTTTCAGGATAAGAAGTCGGAAGATACGGATACTGGTAAGAAACAAAGTGCAAATTATAACAAGTGTCCGCCACCGATCTAGGAAGGTTATTCTCCCAGAAAGGCTATTACGGATGAAGTAAAAAAGGTAGTCAATATAAAGTTAAAGTCTGAAACAAATGATGAGTTACCAGAAAACATTGACGTTACATTCACATCGTCTGACACTGATCATGAGTCTGAGTTAATAAAGAAAGTGGTCGATCAGGTGTTGGAAAAAGATGAGGAGTCAGAGTCAAAGTCTGAAACTGAAAGCTCAAGTTCATCAGTTGACAGTTAGAAATCATTGGTCAAAAGGGTTTACAATAAAGAATTTCTGATGTCAAAAAATAATTTGAATGACGAAGCATTCAAAGTAGCATATACTTTGAATGATTCTGACAAATTATTTTCTGATGAAGAATTTCCAATAAGAAGTGTTAAAACTGACATGATAAACAAGGTTTTCAAATTAACGGAAATTAATATTTCTGAAATAAAAGATGTAAATCTTACTGAAAAACCTAAAAAATACACTTCAAGAGTTCAACAAAGATTGAACAAGAAAAAGGGTTACAGTTCTGGTTCGGGTTATCGAAAGAAACCAAACCATAACAGTAATTTAAAAAAGAAAGGTTTAGGTTTTATTCCACCAGAAAATCATAAAAATGAGAAAAATTATAAACCAAAAATTAAATTTGTTCCAGGAGGAAGTTCGGAAGAAGAGAATGAGAAACCATTCTGGAGACAATCAAACAAGGAGTTTCTCGCTGAAAGGAAAAAGAATATGTTGAAAGAATCTGAACGTAGAGTTGAAAGAAGAACCTGTTTCAAATGTCAAGAGGTTGGACACATTGCTTGGAATTTCTCAAAGCCAACCAACACAAAACATGGAGTTTCTTCTAACTCAAAGTTAAAAGAAAAACATGTTGATGAAAAGAAACAACCAACAGAGAGTTTTACAGAGTTCAAAAATTCGACTTTCGAAGTTAGTTAAAGTTCGAAACTGTTTTACAAAAGAAGAGCAAAATTGAACAAACAAAAATGGGTTGTTAAAAACTCAGAAGTTAGTTCTGGCGATGAATCTGACTCGTCAAAATCAGAGGAGCCACAAGTTGATCTAAAAGGAGAAAATTCAGTTCCGCCATTGGATGATGTCAATTTTCCACCATTGCGGACTGAAAATGTTAAACAAAAAATGGGAAAAGTAGAAATTTCGAATCAATTCTATTCTGAAAAGAAAGAATTTGAGGTCGAAAAAGCGTTTAATGGAAAAGTGAAACATATCTTTGGTAAGATGGTTGATGGTAGGGCCAAAGGGTAAAAGATTTTTATGAATCAAGGAGGTGGAGTTACCCACTGAGTGAAAATAACTCGGAATCACCCAAGGACCGTCAGGCTTGGGTGACAGCGTTCTCTGCTTAAAATCCTGACTTGCCGGAACTCCTAGGTTGGTAATTGGGGAGTAGGAATCGGCATCATTCTTGAATTTTTTTTTTGTGAAAAACCCACAAGTGTTAGTTTTTACAAGTGGTTGAAAAGCAAAGTGATGAATGAATCCCCGATTCTACAAGTGGTGTGAGAATTCAACAAAACTAATTTTCCGGAGAAATCGTTTTGATTAAAACAAACTTAAGTGTTTTGAAATCTTAATGGGAAAATAGTTTGTTGTCAGGGGGAGTTCTGATTGTTTATGCCAAGAGGATGGCGAATTGAAGCACTTCACATCGGTTTGTCAAAATTTTCTTTAAATGATTTTGAATTTTAGGGGGAGTAAGAATTTTCAGAAAATCCAAAAACATTAGAAAATTTGAAAAAATTCAAAAACATTAAAAAAATAAAAATGAGTTTTGTTGTGAAATAGAGGAAATGATAGTACATCAGTGGACTATCACAGCACGCTAAAGAATTGGAAAGTCAAATGTGATAAACGATCTCACTGATGATATGCCAGTAGGTTTTTACACGCTTAGTAGATTATATTCGAGATATAAACCTAAATTTCAAATACTTACTTATTTCGTGGGGAACATCTCTCGGATATATAGGTAACCCCTGAAATCTTGTTTGAAAGGCTTTCTATTTTTGTCATACTAGGTCTTTGTGCGTGATGATATCTGGTGTATTATACCAGGACTTCTGATTTTGCGGGAGCAATAGCCTAGTCCTCGTATAATGCTCTGCACTGCTTTATTCATAAAGCTCACCCTTAGCATTAAAATGATGAAACATTGAAAAATGTTAATCATGTGCCATTGAAAAGAAGATCCCCAAGGGGGACATACCTAAAGACGAACCATCATCTCTCTAATTTTGTGGAAGCAATAGCCTGAGCTCTAATGGTCTTGCATTTACCCGTTTACAGATATCATTAGTGTACATTCACCTGTAAGCCTGAATATAGGAGTCTGGATACAGGAGTACATTCTGAGGTGGGACACGCGAATAAGTTTAAGTGCATAAAACACTAATTCTCGTATCTCGAAGCAGTTGAACTTTGTGTGAAAATTTAAGTGGATCAGTATACTGGCAATCTAAGTGAATCGTTTAGAACTTAAAGTGTTCAAAGCTCAACGGTGCTTGTGATGTGTCTCAAAAACTGATATGATCATCTTACACAAACTCACAAAAATATCGTCTGTAAATATTTCTTTACTGTTTTTCATTAATGAAAAATTCAAAAAGATTTTAAGTGTGTTTTAGCATAAAATTTTGAAAAATCAAAAAGATTTTATTTCGTCTTATTTTTTACAACTGATGTTGGAAAGCTGATTTTCAAAATTCCAAGTGCTAAGCATGATGAACAACAGGGTTGGGAGAGTTTGTTTGATATGAAAAATGATTTTGAAATGATCAAATGGTTCATTAATTTGAAACCAAATTTGAGGGTTACAAATACAAGTGGTTGATCAAGGTCATTAATTTGAACTTGATATAACTATTGATAATGTTGAATGATATTCTTTCAAGAGGTCATCAGTGATTATAAATGTAAAATCATGTTGAATGAGATCTACAAGTGGATTCTAAATTTGTTAAATCTTAAAATTGTGAAATTTACTTTTGGGTAGAGATTTGTGCAGGTTGTCAGGTTTCTGATCCTGTTGCAACGGAGAGCCAGGAATCGTTCCTGAACCTGTGAAAGCTATGTCAGATTGCGATCCCGGAACAATTTATGGGGGAGTCTACTAGCATAGGGGAGTTTGAAAATTGAAAGAGCCAGTTTCTGTTCTTGGAACTGTGTCCGAGATAGAAGCTGATGATGCTAATGAAGCGAGAGTAAGAGAGAGTTTGAAAGACAGAGATTGAAGGATGCTTACAGTGTCAAACACTTTGAGAAGAGCTTGAAGACTGATCAAGACTGAAGACTCGTCATACTGAAGACTCGACACCGAAGACTTCGTCAACATCCAAGGGGGAGTCTGTTGGTGCACATGTCTGTCGACTTCGTCTTGTATCAAGTCTTGTATCTAGATAGGATAAAACAGAGCTCGGTAGCCTAGAAAATAGGATTCTAGGGTTATTGGATCAGTTCACACGAATGAAGTGCCACTTCGCATGAAGTGGTGATGTCCAGTTCATGCGAACTGGAAAGCCCTATATATAGTGAGCTTATGTCTTTCATTTGTAACATTGCTGATTCCGGAGCAGAGGTGCTGTCGAAGTGTCAAGTGATCTGTAAAGCTTTCAAATCAATATACAAGATAATTAAAGTGAATCCTAGTGTGAATCAAGCTGTAATCAAGTCCGAATCACTGAATTCCGCCTTTGGTTTGGATTAGAACTCTTCTGATCGACTCGTTTAGGTCGATTCTCTATCATATAAAACCTTTTTTTACAGGAACCTCTACCTATATACGAGTTCACATTAACCCGCACGCTGCGGCGGGATGTTGATTTTAGTATCGGTATATGATATGCGAAACGAAAATTCTTTTTTTTTATGCAAAACATAGGTTGCATTTAGTCTCACAATATGAGATGCGTAACACAAATTCTTGATTTTACGCAATACATACTTTTCATTGTTAAATTAAACTTAATGAACAACAAAAATGCCAAGTTTCAATATCTTCAAAACAAATCTAACATATTCAGTGATGAAAACAACAAATCCTTATTCAATCTATTGATTAAAATGCGACAAACAATACATCATCGACAAAATTATGATAAATAGATTTGAGATGAATTTTTGGTAGAGATTTGTCAAGGTTGAGAAGGAAATGGAAACATAGAGGCATATACGTGAATCCGTTGACAATTTAAAAATTAAATATTTTAAAGTGTTAACTCAATATCAATTTGTATATGCAGAAAATTATTGTATCTTCAAAGGACAATTTCATATCATCAATCCCATTGATAAAAATATATCTACACATGATTAACAAATTTATATGTATCACCATGTATCTATCTTCATGAATAAATAAAATATCAGCAATCAAAATTGGGTTTGACCAAATCAACCAACTTCAAAACGAAAATTTCAGAAAATGACGAAAAATGAATCACAAAGTTGTTATAATAAGATTATCCCGTGTGAATTTAGTCGGTGTTGATTTGATTCTTTACGATAACGGAATTTGTTGTAGCAACCA
This sequence comes from Helianthus tuberosus, assembly GCA_030545235.1. NCBI lineage: Eukaryota > Viridiplantae > Streptophyta > Magnoliopsida > Asterales > Asteraceae > Helianthus > Helianthus tuberosus. The sequence continues at coordinate 74,226,487 of CM060380.1, forward strand.
AAAGTAAAAACCGGAATACCCAAAAAGATACGGGTGTACAAAATATAACTCAGAAACCTAAAAGGTTGAGGAAAGAGAAAGTTAAATAATATAAAGTTGATATTTAATAGAACATGTTAATCCTTAACCGAGCATGATTCAGTACGTCAAATTAAAGTCTACGGATTAATAGTAACGCTAATTTTGCACATCAAAGACCTGAAAAAAGTCTTGAAATCCCCTAAATCCAAAGAAAAGTGCATAAATAGAAAACTTCAATAGGTTTAGGGGAAAAAAGTGAGAAATATCATAGAAAACTACACTTCCCCATGATCCATCATTATTTTCTTGTCAACAGATTGAATTCCCATAATTGATTCATGTCCGATTCAGTGTCTTAGAAAGGGTAATTAACGTATACACATGAAAACACGTGCCTTGTTCACACCATACAAACAAAGAACAAATTATAAATCAAACAATTGCATGAAATTCTTGTAGTTGCTACTTTCTCAAATCTGAATATACATAATTCTGATTGTCATCTACATGACTAAATAAAAACACATATATGATTCTAAAAAACCCTAATCAAATCATTCGTCTACAAACCTCACAATTTTATTGAGTCATGGATCATCAGTATGTGATCCATCATTGATTTATTACTTCTACGCAATCACTTTTATTTGTTATATAAGTCTCTGTTCTTGTTTGAATTATGGTAGCGAGAACATATCGGAATCGAGAACACACCAGAATCGAACAAAAGTGCTATGACGATCGGTAACGGAGGAAACTGAAGGAGACGAGAGAAAAATAGAATTATTTGTTATGTAAGTCTGTGTTCTTTGTTTGAATTATGGTAGCGAGAACATATCGGAATCGAGAACACACCATAATCGAACGAAAGTGTTATGACGATCGGTAATGGAGGAAACTGAAGGCGGCGAGAGAAAAATAGAAAAATGTCTAAAATATGGCAGTTAAGGTTACGCTCGGATATATGGCGGTGGTGAGATGGCCGGAAAAAATGTATTTAGAATGTTTTTAATCGGTGATGTATGTAAACATGTTGGTATTAAGATTTTGCTAATTGAAATGTCATGAGTTTTGGCTTGAAGGGTTGTGCTTTTTAAGGGGTGTGATATATTTAAAAGTTGTCACTTTTTTTTTTTTGTAAGAGGTGTACATATTTAAAAGTGGTTTGAAGGGTTGTGTCTTTTTGAAGGGGTATAATTCAAACCATGGTGTCTTAATTTGATTTTTGTAGGGTTATATAATATTGTGTTTTTGTATAAACATTGTGTTTTTGAATAGACATTGTGTTTTTATGGAATATTGTGTGTACAAAGAATGACTTTCTTTGCTATCAACGCGTAAATTTGTTGTATGCATTTGTAATTGAAATGCGTCCATTATATGTTTGAAGCTATTTCGTTGTTGTTTGTTTTTTCGTTAAAATTTTTCGAGTTGTACATAATTAATTGCACATGTGCAATAAAATATAGACAACATAAAATACGTTACTAAATCCAATTATTCCTTTTTCAATATATCATCTGGCAACAATAAAAAAAAAGTAAAACTAATTTACCTCTAAAAACCATTAATTTTAATTAAACAATGTAACAAAGTAATATGTAATATTAATTTTAAAGGTGAATTAATACTTGTGTCAGGATGAATTTGAGTTGCAGCACCTGAAAGAAAAAGTTAAATTATATATCAAGAAATAACCATTAATTCGATCTCTTAATAGATATTACCTTTTTTAACAAATAAAACTTGGGATGTATCAATATTGTTTAACCATTATTAATGCATTAAAATGTGTTCGAATGTTATCCCATGAGCTACAAGCTGTAGTATTATAAATCATTGTGTTAGAAAAGTCATCGGTCAATATTTATGTAATTTAGTTAAACATAATATACATACAATTTAACATTGTGTTTTTGAAAACATTGTGTTTTTAATACGTCCAATCTTGACGGTTATTTACGTAATTTAGTAACACATAATTAAATATATACAATTTAACATTGTGTTTTTGAAGACATTGTGTTTTTTAATACGTAACAATTATTTATGAATTGGAGCAATTATCTCCTAAAAAACAGTTCAGGTTGACACTTTAACCTGGTCAGCCTAATAAATAGGAGATAAAATTCCACGATCTAACAAAAAATTTATAAACTAAATTAAAAAACTGCTAAGTAGTTAGTTCCCCCCATGATTTTCTGCCCACATTCTCCACCTAAACCAGTTCCGACAAAAAGGAAGTAATTTAAAAAAAAAACAAATGCAGTTCCGTGGGTAGTTGGTTGGTTACCGGCAGTTTCTTTATATTACTATATGGTTACTAGCATTTCTTTATATTCCTATATAAAGGGGAGCAGGGACATACTTTACTTTTTGTCTGATCAACACCTCCAATATCTCAACATCAACCTCGTATGGATCAAACACAATATCAGTTTAGTTTTGATTGAAGATGGAAAACGTTTCCTAAAGGTAAAGTTAAAGTTCATGTGACCTAATTTCTGCATTTTGATTTAATTGTCATATTATGTGCTTTATTGGAAGATGACAATTTAAAGATAACTGGAGAAGAGCAAAAGCTTATGAAAACAAAAAGTCAACCAACAATGATAAATTTGAGCTTTATAAACGCAATCAACATTTGTTTTTTTTTTCTCATGAAAGATGGATCAGAATCAGATAACAATGACAAACACAAAGTAAGCCTAATTCATACTGCCTCATCCATTTTGTTTTCGTTTAGTGGTCTAATGGTCATATTTTAATGTTTATTCATGAGTTAAGTTTTTCAGGTTCATCTAACATTTTCCAGAGTATGGAAATTCAGAATGTTCACTGGAAGGTAAATGTAAATTCAATTAGTTCATCTTAAATTAAATGTATTTAACTATATGTAATGGTACTTTCCTTTAGTGTGTGATTAACACTTACATTTTCTTTTATTTGTTTTAACCTTGATAAGGAACCACTGAATTTAGGCACGGAGGTAGAGGCAAAGTTATGTATTATATGTTTTTTTTTTGTATTTTATCAAATCTAATAGTTCTTTGTTCTAAATTACAGGAAATGACGCAAGTATAGAGATTATTGGTTTTTAGAGGTAACCCAGTTCTTACAACTTTCAACACGGACGAGAAATTAGTGAGGTAAAGTGCTTGGGCATTTCATTTACATAGAAACATTATATGAATTACCTTATAATCTTATATTCGCCAGTTTGTCAAAACAATCATACATGCAAGAACCATAATAAACATTAGAGTAATACCCAACCCAGTCCGGGTCTTGCAAAAGTATAACATTTAAATATAACTAAAATGCTCACACTAAAAAGGTTATTAAATTTTCAAAGTGCAGGCAATCAAGAATCATAACCAATCAACAACTTGATGGATACAAAAGTTGACAATAGGGTAGAGCGTTTTCCAGTGCTAGATCAGCAAACAACACCCAGCAACACCACCACACCATGGCGCGGTTAGGGGTGAGGCAGGTGGGTTGGGGTTGGCCACAACGTGGGTGCAGAGAAGGATTTAATGGGGTTGGTTATCCCTTTGTAGGATGTATGCTTCATATTTATTTTTTCAGATTTCAGGCGAAAAAGAAAGAACGTGAACCGAAAAAGAAAGAAGATAACATGTTGAAGATAATGGGTGGTTGGCCCTTGTACTTTTTATATTTTGTCCTTTTTACACGTCTTACTTACCTTAACCTTACCTCATTTTCACTTTAACTTTAGTTATTTTATTCATTAGGGGGAACTTCATTTAAGAAGAAAATTTAATTGAGAAGAAAAAGAACAAAGGGTAATTTTGTAAAACATTAATAGTTTTTTCACTTATCTCATTTATTATCATTTTTTACTATTTAATTAATCATAAAGACTAGTATCCTCCACACTAACGTTTTTTACTACACACATTAAAAGTTATCTTACATATTTCGAAATTCTTCCTACACGTTGAAATTTATCCTATACAACTCGTAATTTATCCTACATTTTAAATTATTTTGTTTAATTTTTTTGAAAAAATATATGTTTTGAAGATAAGTTACAAAAAATTTAATTTAGTTAGTTATTAAAGAGAAAGACTACAAATTAATTACCTATGTAGATTTACAATGTAACCTTATAGTAACATTAAATATACTTATATTAAATGAAGTAAAATAAAACATTCTTATTGGTTGAAATTTCTTCTTTTTTCTTCTTACAAAAAATTTCTTCTTGTTTGAACTCTCCACACTATTCTTTTAATTCATGCACCTTTATTTCTTGCATTTTAATGTATATTATCCCTTTAACGATAATAATTAATCAAACTGATTTTATTTTTATTTTAAATAAATTAAAATATTGAGTAAGTTATCATATATTATTTCATTTAGTATTAATTATGTCCTTTTTATATACCAGTTTGTCACAAATGTTCCTGTCAATTTTATTTATTATTAAATAATGATTACCTAATTATCAACCAAGTCTTGTTTCTTCCGATTAACACAACAGGGGTTAATAGATGTAAGATTTTAAGTTATTATGTATGTCAATTTAAGAACAGTTGTAGTTACTAATCGCAATCAAATAAAAAGTCATCATTATCTTAAATATAAACACATTTATTGATGTTTTTAATAGTTGGATAAGAAGTCACCGTGATATTAAAATATGCAGTGAGTTTGGATGGTGTTAATCATATATACCCGGACCACGGACGGGTTTTAACTTTTATAACAAATGCAGCCAAACAATGTCTGTTATCTTCTTCGTTTCTCTCTCTCTCTCTCTATCTCTCTCTCTCTCTCTCTCTCTCTCTCTCTCTCTGCGATACACACCCAAATTCAAACCTTATAATTTTTAAAAACAGAATCAACCATCACGGTGATCTGAATGTTGTGGATGGATGTAATTAATGTCGTGAAGTGTGGTGGTGAACGGTGGTGGTCGGGGAACGGCGAAGATGACGACGACCGTTGATGAACGGTGAAGATGGAGCTTAACGATGGTGTTGCAGGTTCCGGCGAATGGTTATCGGAGAAGAAGAAGATGACGGGTTCGATGTGGAGGTTACGACAGTGAAACAGTGTAAAAAACAGTGACTCGAAACCCCAAGTGAGATGGGACTCGAAACCGGAACTCGAGAACGGTTATGTCGTGTCGAAACCTTGTGTGGAAATCAGAATGCAACTCGCAACCAGAACTCAAAATCGGAACTCGAAAACTCAAATAAAGATTGTTGCGACTGAAACTCGAAACCTCTTGCAACTCGTCCACTCGAAACCTTTTGAGTCGGAATCAAATGATGATGATGATGATGATGAACGTGGAGGTGGCAGTGATGGTGAATAACGATGGAGATGGATATGGTGACGGTGGTTAGGATTGCGAGTGAAGGTGGTTGGAATGGTGGTTGCGAGGGTGAAGGTGATGTATGTTGATGAAGGAGGAAGGTGGTGATTGCGACTTGTTCTAAAAAGTTGGAGATGTAACTCGAAACCAGAACTTGAAATGGTATTACTCGAAACCAATGATATCCTAATCCACAAGGTGTTTGGACGGTGAAGATGTGAACTCGAAGTCAATTGTGATATATCTCTAAATTTTAGTTTGGGTTAGTTTGGAAATGTTTTTAAGATTAACAAGAATCTCGAGATTTCAGGAACCTTGAAATTTTATCAATATTTTTTAAATCCTTTTAACACATTTCCAAACAGAACGAAAAGCAGAGTATGATGATTTTCTAGCAAAAACCGATGAATACTACGAAGAACGCGAAGAACACGATGAATGTTCTTGATGATTTTCGACAAAAAATTCAAAAATCTTGAATAGTTGATACCAAAACGAGCCTAAAAACAGGTTCTAATGGCTCTGACCAATTGTAAGTCCCGTTACAGATCTTTCAATGATATCAAACACAAATCTTGTATTTGTGCGAAAACCAAACCCAAGATGATTCAAGAATAATAAAAATACGAAGAACAATAACGAATCACTTTCAATACTGGCACACGTTCTATTACTTTTTTTTGAAAGATGCACACGTTCTATTACTATCAAAGAAAAACGTCTGGTACAAGTATCCTAAACCACCAAATCGCCTCCTCCTCTCTAACTCTAGAACTTGTGTAACTTAGGAGGTCTACCCCTAAAACAAGTTAAAACTTGTTTATATGCCTAGGCAAGCCCACTTCCCGGTAAGGCCCAGTTCGTAATCATAGCCCGTTGTGTTAATTTGATGCGTCAGTCTCACACTTTAGGGCCTAACAGTCTTCTGCTGATCCTCAGGAGCGATGGGAATCTGAAAATAACCGGAGAACCCATCCAGAAAACAGAAAAATGACTTCCCCGACAGACGTTCCAACATCTCATCGATGAATGGAAGCGGCAAGTGGTCCTTGCGGGGGGCGTCGTTGAGTTTGCGGTAATCAATGCAAACTAGCCATCCAGTGACAGTACGGGTCGGGATAAGCTCATTCCTATCATTTGGGACTATAGTCATGCCACCTTTCTTGGGCTATACTTGCACTCGACTCACTCAAAGTGAATAAGAGATAGGATAAATCAGCCCTGCATCTAACAACCTAATCACCTTTTTCTTCACCACGTCTTGCATATTCGGATTCAACCGCCTTTGATGTTGCACACTGATGCGTGTCGAATGTGATATATATTTAAGTATATTTTAAGCCCTTTTTAACACTTTAGTCAAGTTTTAAATTTATAAAACACGATATTTTACTAACACTAAAAACACATATGGGCAAGTGCACCCATCGTGAGCGTAGTATAGCGTTGGTAAGATACCGAGGTCGTCCAAGGACACAAGAGCTTTTAGTACCGGTTTATCCTCAATATCTAATCAAATCAAAATTTAGGAAAAAAGGTTTTTAAACAAGAAAATAAAACTAACTAAAAATGCCGAAAATAAAACAGATAGACAAGATGAATCACTTGGATCCGACTAGCCTTTAGTGTAACCTTTGATTATTTTCGCACTTTCGCACTTTCGCACTTTCTAAGAGATTATCTTAGTTATAGTAGTAGGCCCCTCTTTTGAAGGTGACGTTACCCTCAACCCAGTAGTTTGAGTCAGCAAGGATACAATCCTAAAGGGTTGGATGATTGAAAGATAATTAATTAAGTTATTAATACGTAATGTGGTAGGCCCCTCTTTTGAAGGTGACGTTACCCTCGGCTAAGTAGTTTGAGTCAGCAGGGATACAATCCTAAATAGCCGGGTTAATGTTTTAATAGTAGTTTACATATGAGGGGATCAAGGAGTTCGGACCCCCGCCATCCAATACCAGTGGGTATTGAAGGAGGTCCTACTAAACTTGACCCAGGTCCTTGCAGGATCTATACACTGAACAAGGAAAGACGCTTACCAAACCATTCCCTTAACCCCCGACCAGGTAGCCAACATATCTCCATATAGACCGTTGAGATATGAATGGTGTAAATCTTTTATTTTATAAAGATAGTAAAATAACGCCAAGACACCACAGACAAATGATAAGGAACTTTCACCTTCAACATAAGAAACTAGTTATTAAAGTCATTAATACATAACCAAATAAAAAGTGTGAAAAGATTAAAAATAAAAAGTATTACACTAAATGCTTGTCTTCACCAAGTGATGTAAGAGACTTAGGTAAACATGGCCTTTGATTGTCAAAAACTATTACGATCAATCTTGGATCCCGAGACTACTACACACACTCTATGATGGTTGATGGATAATGGTGGTGGATGTGGGTTGTGATGGTGGTGGTGTGTGGGTGAAGTGGGAGAGAGGTGGTTTGTCAAGGGATGATTTGCAAGTGAGCCAACCACCCATATTTATAGCCTGCACAGAAGCCCGGACACGACCCCGTGTCCATTGGGCACGACCCCGTGTCCACTCATCTTCTCTTTCTTCATTAATTGCAGTTTGTCTGCAATAGTTGACCACGCCCCCATGTCCGCTGGGCACGACCCCGTGTGCAGAAGCGTATCTGTACTATCAAGATTTGCCTAGATTTTGTGAATCTTAGCGTTGACCGCGGCCCCGTGTCCACTGGCCATGCCCCCGTGTTGGGAAATAGAAGCTTCTACAGCCTTGTCTTTTCTGCAGACACTTGGACAGGCCCCCGTGTTCATTGAGCACGAGGCGTGTTCAGCCTTCTGATGTCTTGTTTTTGCTTGGGAAGATGTTGTTGAGGGGTTGGGCATGCCACGTTTATTCCTTTTCTTGTATTATTGTTAGATTTGGCTGCATTTTTGCTTCTTTTGTTCATTTAAGCTCTTTTTACCCTGAAAATACAAAAGGAAGACAAAAGCACACTGTTTCCAACATTAGTACTAAAAATGGGTTAGTTTTATGCCTTATTTGATGTAATTTATATGTTGCATTTTGCACACATCAAATACCCCCACACTTGAATCTTTGCTTGCTCTCAAGCAAAACTCTTTATTTTGTGGCTTACACACCCAAATGGAATGGGTAGAAGAGAAGGTTTTGGGCTTGTCTTGGGTGTCGGGATTCCAAGATCTTTATTAGGTTTTATTTTTATGTTATTTACAATCCTATTCGTTATGATTTATTTAGAGCATTACATAAGAGAAATTACTTATTTGGGCATAACATGTGTCTTTAAAATTCTATTTATATACAAGTTCACATACCTCACGGGAGATCACTCAACACTCGGCCGAAGATGTATTTTTGTGAAACACTCGAGAGCGGCATGGAACTTACTTCTACCATATGCTTTCCAAGTAATCAATCCTCCTCCTTTTTAACTATAAACCTTTGTAAATATCAAGAGGACTTTAGGGAAGGGTTAGGCTTGGGTTAAAGGTAGGTGGTTTTGGGTTAGTGGTTAGTAGAAAAGGGCGAAAGGCGTAAAAAGCGTTGGTTTTCGTAAAACATTTTGTTTTTGTGACTTTTTATTCCAATGAAATATTTTTCAAACAAGGTTTCGTTTTATGAGCTTGTTTGTTTATTGCTAACTTCATTTTTCTTTTCTTCTCTATCATTTTTTTTCATTTTTTTTTTGATAAGGAAGTCACAAGAAAACCGAGCTTTGTTACTAAAATAAAGGGTTTAAAAAAAATGTTTTGGTGGGTGAAGGGTGTTTGTTTTGGGTATAGAAATGAAAAGGTTTAGGCTCAAAGGGATTAACTAGGGGGATTTTGGGTAGGTGGTAAAAAGAAAAATAATGGTGTTGAAAGAAAAAGGGTTAGTCCTAATGCCTCCATCATTTACTTACTTGGGTTTAAGTTGGTAAGGATCGGGAATGTATCATCATAGCAAGTTCTAGAGTGGTATGAAACCAAGCGGCTATTCACACAAGAAACGAAAAATGAGCCTTTAGTTTAAAGATGTGTATTTGTATGCTCAATTAAGGCTCAAAACTCACTTTTTGTGGGAATGAGTTTTTATGTGATCAAGTATATATAATCAAATTTTAACTAGATTTGTCATGCCGTTTCATAATTTTCTTATGTTGGTTCTTTTTATCACGACGCTATTGGTTATAAATTTATAAAAAGATAACCTTTTTAGAACTTGTTATTCCCAAATTAAACAAGACAAGTAAAAAAATGAAAAATTTTTGAAAAAATTTGAGGTGTTTAGCGGTTCCAATAGAGTTTTGTGTAAAGCTTGTAATTAGGACTTGCAAAATTCAAGGTTTTAGCATCCCCCCCACACTTAAATTACACATTGTCCTCAGTGTGTCCCAAAAATAAGTTTTTAGGTTGATTGAATGTATACAAGGTGTGTTAAAAACAAGATTTAATGTTACTGGGCATCTGGACACGGGCCCGTGGTGTCCGGGCACGGCCCCGTGTTCAGGTTTCCAATAACAGAAATCATCAGAAAGTAACAGAAGTCTGGGCACGGGGGCGTGTTCAGTGAACACGCCCCGTGTCCAGTTACCTGAACTGGGCGTTTTTCTGCAGACTCTTCAGTACGGGGCCGTGTTGGCTGGGCACTGCCCGTGCCGAACTTGCTGTAATGAAGAAAAATTGTCGGGAGGCTCTGTTTTTGTGCATGGGGTATTGGTTCAAGTTTCCCTTGGTATCCTTCACCATCCCGAGTGTGTTTTATTCCTGAAAATTAAAACTAAACTAGAAAGCATAAAAATTAATCTAAACTAAACTAAGGATAGTTCCGCGGAATTCCTCCGTGGTGCACCATGTTTATAAGGGTCCTTGGCTAGACCCAAAGCCAGTCATATGTTACCCAAGTGGGATGTTTTGCATCCCATGTTGCACTGTCGGAGAGCATCATCTAAACTTGAGTCTATGACTTTCATGTAATTGACCGGTCATCATCTTCTACTCTCTTACCAACTCCGAACTTCATTTCCTTGTCCCCAACCCTCAATGTTAGTGTCCCACCATTCATGTCTACCACTGCGTGGGCCATAGCTAGGAATGGCCTCCCTAAGATGAGTGGTACTTCGGTATCTTCCTCCATATCTAGTATGACAAAGTCGGCTGGGAAGACAAAGTTTCCGACTTTAACTAGTAGATTTTCAGTGACACCTTGTGGGTATTTAACTGAACTATCGGCGAGTTGTATGCTCATTTTTGTAGGGCTTGTTTTTCCTAGGCCAAGTCGGTCGAACATTGATGCGGGCATGAGGTTAATACTAGCCCCAAGGTCGGCTAGTGCGTTGCGAATGGGTGATTCCCCAATTGAACAAGGGATTGTGAAGCTTCCAGGATCGATCTTCTTTTGCGGGAGTTTGTTGAGTAGCAAGGCGGAGCATTCTTCGCTTAAAATTAACTAATTGCAATGATTCAATTTTCCTTTTTTGAGTGAGGAATTCCCTCATAAATTTTGAATACTTAGGCATTTGGGTTAGGACTTCAACAAATGGAATATTAACATGCAATTGTTTTAGTAAATTTACGAACTTTGAGAATTGCTTATCGGTCTTTTGGCGAATTAACCGACCAGGGTATGGTACCGGAGGATTCTTGGTGGGCTCTTGATTTGGTGGAGGAGCCATCTCTTGTTGGGGTGTCGATGGAGTTGTGGTTTGGCTAGATCGGCTCTTTTTAGTTGGAGGTAACGAAGCGTCCTCGGGACCCACGGTACGGTTTCTCAATGTGATGCGATGCACTTGCGCCCTTGGGTTGGTTTCGGTATTGCTTGGTAACGCGCCTTGTGGTCTCTCGGAGAAAATTTGAGCTAGTTGATTTATTTGTTTTTCAATGTTTTGAATACTAGCTTGTTGATTTCTAAAGTTCGATTCCAGTTGTTGATATCGATCCGAGTTTTTCTTTTCGGTGTCGGAGATGAGACGAGATACGGTATCTTCAAGCCTCTCTCGTCCCCCTTGTTGTTGTTGAGAGAAATTTTGTGACTCGTTTCTTGGTTGTTGAAAGTTTGTTCGTTGGTTTAGATTTTGTTGGTTACTACTATTGCCGGGTTCTCTCCAACCAAGGTTAGGGTGGTTACGCCATCCTTGGTTGTAGGTACCCGTTGGAGGACCCGACGGCCTAGGTCTATTATCAATGTAGTTCACCGATTCTGTTTGATTATCCATTTCTTTCATACAACTCCAATTTTCATGTGGCCCACCACACCCCTCGCAAGCCATAACCGAGGCCGTTTTTGCCATTTCTAACTTTTTTATTTTTGAAGAAAGGGCCTCGATTTGGGCTTGCAAGGAGGTGCTCTCATCAACCTTATGGGCTCCCGGGGCAATAGATTTTGTGACTCGGGGAGTGTGCAACTGAAAATTGTTTTGAGAAATTTTCTCAATTTGATTATAAATTTCATTTGGGCGACGATTACCTAAAAGTCCCCCGGAGCTAGAGTCATGTGTTTGTCTTGTGTGTTGCAACAACCCATTGTAGAAAGTGGATACTTGTTGCCATACCGCAAGACCATGATGAGGACACTTTCTTAGTAGCTCCTTGAACCTTTCCCAAGTTTCATATAAGGATTCCTCGTCCTCTTGTGAATATGTGTTAATTTCAGTCATTAATTTAGCCGTTTTAGCAGGAGGGAAATACTTGTATAAAAACTTTTGGGCTAGTTCATCCCAGGTGTTTACCGAGCCAACTGGGAGGGTATTAAGCCAAGCCTTAGCTCGGTCTTTTAGTGAAAATGGAAACATTCGAAGGCGGATGGCGTCATTTGATGCTCCATTGATCCGAAAAGTATCACATATTTCTAAGAAGTTAGTGATATGTAAATGGGGATCTTCGTCCGCAAGCCCATGGAAGGTTGCGGAGTTTTGGAGCATTTGTATCAAATGCGGCCGAAGTTCGAAGTTGTTGGCCTCGACATTCGGGGCATTGATAGCGGCACCGAGATTACCTACGGTGGGTCGTAGGTAATCCATGAGGGTACGTTGGTCCGCAATTAGAAGTGGGTCCCCCGAAACTTTCTCTTGGTTTTTCGCTTTAAGTCTTTTTCTTAGAAAGTGTTCGGGTTCGTCTAGAGGTTCTTTTATGTCTCTACTAGAACTGGAGCTCATACACTGCATAGAAAGTTCAGATGTGGTGCCTGGGTACCAAGTCCTGCAATAAAAACAAAAAAGAACGTTGGTCAGAAGTTTCACCACGACCCCGTGCTCAGATGAACACGGCCCGTGGTCGGAGATACAATAATTGTTTTCCGGATCCCTGTTACTGGGGAGTTCAACACGGCCCCGTGCTCAACTCTCTGTAACTCGGAAAATAAAAACTGCCAATAACAATGCTGGGCACGGCCCATGTCCGACCAGGCACAGCCCGTGCTGAGCTCTGCAGAAGCTGAAAAGTTAAGAAAAATCCTAAAAAAAAAAGAAAAATAAGAAAAACGATTAGGCCGCTGATTCCTAACTTTCTTAAAATCCTTGTGTCCCCGGCAACGACGCCAAAAACTTGATGCGTGTCGAGTGTGATATATATTTAAGTATATTATACGCTTTTTTTTAACACTTTAGCCAAGTTTTAAATTTATAAAACACGATATTTTACTAACTCTAAACACACATATGGGCAAGTTGTAAGACCCTTAGTCCATTTTATACTATTATCAAATAAATTTCTATTATATTAGTGCATTTAAAATTAAACATACACTTAAAATGTGAGTTTATTAAAACATTTTACTAAATAAAACATTACAACATTTTGTAATTTGAGTCGCCGTTTAAAACATGAGGACGAAACTATTCACGAAAGCTTTGTTCTTTATGTGTTCGGTTCCTTGCTGAGCTTGAACGTCTTCCGGTAACTCGGTTAGCACCTACATTTCATAAAACATGAAATGAGTTAGTCATATAGCGTTTATAACATGTCTAAACAAGTTAGCGAGTCAAAACGGAACAAACAAACAACTTTCGCCATTCCATGACCCCGTCGCGCCGCGCGACGGCCCTTGGGCCATGTCGTCGTGTGGCGCGACGCCCTGAATTGGGCACAAAGTTTGCAGCTGTTGCTGCATATTCCCAGCATAACCCAATTTCACGGAAACGAGCATAACTCTCTCGTTTTAGATCCGTTTTACACGATTCTTTTTCCTACGCCATCGTAATTTAATTCTCCATTCCATGGAGTTAATATCTAACATTCTAATTAACAAGATTCGAGACTTTTAAGCCTTGGGCTTCATACCTTTTTACAAGGTTTTGACCCATTCATGCATTTACCAGCATAACATGTTTGTTTGACCTAAAATCCTCATGAACCTTATAATTTCAACATCGTCCATCATATAAGGTTCCAATCTCGGGTTTCTTACAACATCCCCACCCATTTCTGCTTACATGTTATTTTGACCTGTTAAGGGTATTTACGCATTTTTAAGACTTTGACTCGCAAAGATCATACTTTCCGCTTACATACTTGTCCAAAGTAATCATTTAATCTAATGGCTTGTTTCTAAACAACCTTTTAAATTCGTTTGCCCGATATACCTATCAAAGGCATTTTTGTCAACTTCGCTCCATCCTTTACAACAAAGGACTTCTTTGCACCTTCAACCAATGCAATTACTTGACTTCAATTCTAAACACACATACCTGACTCGGATCAATATATTGACCCGTTTTGATACCTTGCCTTAGAAGCCGCTAAGCAATAGCGATGTACATATCCATTTGATATTTATTCCTATAGTCATATAACTCAACAAACCATTAGTCGATATTGTCAAAGGGTGATAATTTCACCTTTGACCCGTTTGGTCTAAATGACCGTAAAACTCTATAAGATGATATTTATTACCACCTTATCCATATGACTAACTCCGGTTTACACCGTATAGTCGTTTTACTTGTAAATCATCTATTGATTCTTTTGACCCATTATAACTTACGCTATAACGTGTCTTTTCCAAACTAACGGTTATTGTCAACAAGTGACCAAAATACCATTTTACCCTTTTTATTCCCATTGGTTTACCATACCAGGTAATCATTAAAAACTCGTTATCTTTTAGTCATTTCATGACTAACTAACCGTATTAGCTCCTCTTTTTTTTTAACCATTAAACATGATTTATGATCATTGTCTTTTGTTCCGGACCGCACTTGTAGTGTTGGAACATCATAATTTAAACAAGACTTATTATTCATAACCTATAAAACCAATAGGTATTAAATAAATAGAGTGTAAGCTTCACTTATCTTACATCCTGATTATACTTTTCCTTCATTCTTGCTTCGTTTGACCCGCTTCGTTCCCAAGCTTTCACCTAGCTTGTTATTCGTCAAACTATCATTGTAAATTATAAGATGGCTAGACTAGTCATAATTATTCACGACTATTCCATCCTACGCTCATTATATCGAAATTATCATTTGATCATATCATTAGTTATTTTGACTTTAAAAAGTCAAACAGCCCGTTAACACAAATAATTTACACGGAGTAGCTCAACTACTCGTTTAATTACTTGGCCAATTATCCGGTAGCATCCTTCTTAGTCTACCGTTTATCCCTTTTATTAACCAAGTTTTATAACCATTATCCATCGAATTAACACTACATTAATCTTTCTTAACACATGATAATATCAACATCATTTTAAACACGAGTTTATCATTATTTCCATCTTTTTATACCAAACCCAATTCATAGTAATTATGATTCATGTACTCAAACACCTAAATGGTTCAAGTAGCTTGTCTTTACTAACTAATATGATGATTCTAATCGCAAGTTTAACACTAACATCACCATGTCAACAAAAACCCATTTCAAGTCATGTATGGTTAAAGACTCAAACTTGCAAATTGTTTAAGTAACTCGCATCAACCATCAACTATGATGATTTCTAACACAAACATATCATCATCTTCATTATTTAATCAAAACCCACTTGTCTAAGTGTGGTGAACCGTCTAATTATTCAAATCATAGCAATTTTACTTCAAATTTCTACTTAGGGTTTGTCCCTAAGCAATCACACTTCATTAATTCAGCCATATTCTTTACGATTCATGCATAGATCGTATCATGCAAAATCAACTAATTTTCACAACTTCCTGAATGTTAAAAATTCAACATACCTTATGATCTCCTTGACTTGGTGATCACTTCTATGTATTCAAATCCGAATTTGGCCTTCGATTGATCCTCCAATTTGAAGGTTTTGTTGAGTTTAGGGTTAGCTCCCATGGAGCTTGGCTCCTGGCCATTTTCACGAACGCACACGCACACTCTTGTGTGTGTTGTGTGATGTTTTTAAGTTTATAAAACCATTTTCAAGTTATACTAATTTGGTCCCTCATGTTTGGTTAGTTATTATTTAGATCACAACCTAATTATTTTTAACAATATTCCCACTTATTAACTAGGTTTGGTATTCCTAGTTATCTTAGCAGGTTCGGGGAATTTACGACTAAGTTTATTTTAAGTCCCGTTAACTCGGGCTTCGATAAACTTTACTTTCCAAAAGCTTCCGTTCTGCTTTCATTTAATATTAGGCTTATTTATTTAAAAATCCTAATATTCATCGGGTTACTTTTACCCCTAACAGTAATTTACCCGTCTTTTAATACTAACGTAATTTAATTATCAAATATGTTTTCGGGGTGTTACAAGTCTACCCCCCTTAAAGAGGTTTCGTCCTCGAAACCTTTTCTTACATAATTTATCGAGTTTATCTCCATACGTTTGATCTCGATAATCAATTGAGCATTGCTCATATTTTAGCCAATTGTTAGTATTACCAGAAAAGTATGGTAATATCTTTTTGGTTACTAATTACCTACGTATCTCATACCACATAATGCAACTTGAAATAACGTAATCTCGTTATTTCCACTAGTTTAGTTAACTTAGCAATATTCATCGCCCGACTCTAATGTGATTATACTTCACATTACACTTCTTGACCATGAGCATGTCATGTCATGCCATGCCAAATTTTATATCAACTTTTATTTTCAAAAATATCACATTTTCGAATATATCGTCTTGCGCCTATCAGTGTCAAGACATATATCTTTCATGCTTACTATTTATATGTCTATCAGAATTCATATTTGTAAAAAAAAGTTATTTTTTTTACCAATACTGAAGTTTTAGTTTAGCATCTTTTCTTTAACTTTTATCAATTATCCATACCGGGATATTGACAGTCCAAAATTTATTCTTTTACAGTCCTTGTTTTATGCGAGGATTCTCAACTGATTCCCTCGCTTTGTCTAATTAACCCGTAGATTTTATTACTTAGGCTTATGGGCTATTTTATTAGACTTTCACCTCTTTAAGGCGAGGTCCTTATAATCTATTTCTTTCCAGTCATGACTCGTGGGTTGTTTATTCTCGTAGATCTTTCCATTGTTTATAACCCCGATGGTTATGTTGATCCCGTAGTTCATTCTTTACTCATGTCATTCTTAAAATACATGTTTGGTGTCAAGGCACCATGTTTTTGTTTGAAGAATCATTTGGTTTCAAGCTTAAGATCCGTTAACCTTGACTGTAGTTCGTGGCTATAATCGTTTTATTTCGGATCCTTCTCCCGACTCTATGACTTCTCACGTCATTTATACGTCGGTTTGTCTTATGCTCATTGTTATTTGGTTTGCATATATTCTTATTTGGTTATGTCCCATTACCGGGCTCATTATTCTTTTGCATCTAACGCTACCTTTATCTGGCTAGCACTTATTTGTGCCATCCGACATTATATTGTATTCAACATGTTTGACTTGTTAATGTGAAATCCATCACTTATAAACAGTCAACTTTATTCTTTATTCAACTCGTTCGACCTCAAATGGTTGAACTTATTTGTTCAAAATTTCTATTTACGAAATTTTATAGTCATAACTCATAATCCAAGTCTTTTGATTTTCAACCCGCGTTCACGTCTCTTGGTTTACACATGTGCTTAAATTCCTACCCATCAACCGGGTGTTTTGCCGAAGTCGTTATTATTGCAACCCTCCCGGTATGCATTAAGACCTCGCTTCACTTTTATATTCCGAATTTGTCCTCAAGTTTGACGTTTTACAACAACGGCCCGTTAAGAGACATATTTGCATTTTCCGGGTTCGAGTGTAAGTACACCCCTCCCAATGCATATCTTAATCATTTTACATGTTTGCATTCTTCGGGTTCGAGTGTAAGTACACCCCCTCCCAATACATGTCTAAATCATTTTACATGTTTGTATTTTCCGGGTTTGAGTATAAGTACACCCCCTCCTAATACATGTCTAAATCATTTTACATGTTTGCATTTTCTGGGTTCGAGTGTAAGTACACCCCCTCCCAATACATGTCTAAATCATTTTACATGTTTTCATTTTCCGGGTTCGAGTGTAAGTACACCCCCTCCCAATACATGTCTAAATCATTTTACATCAATCTTTGTCCCTTCACTCAGGCTCATTATCCTAATGTAATACGCTTCCGTCACCCGGCTGTGCGTTTACATTATTATCAATTATTTTGCTCATTAGATTCTTTTAGGTACTTTTTAATTTGTCCCACTCACCCCATCCTTACTACATCGGATGTAAGCATGTCCATCATAAAAAGTTCATGGTACCACGTGCTCACCACTTACTTGGCCAGAGTAAGCGATCAATACTTGGTATACATGACATTTTTATAATTTTCACATTACACCCCATGAAAGTAATGCCTCTAATTGTTTCTCTTAACCATTATCCCGGATAGATTTTCTATTCGGTTTTTTTTTTTCCAATTTTTTAATCTACATATGCAACTTTCAATCTCTACATATTTGTTGCATATTACTATTTGTGCAATTAAATTTAAAATGTGCACCTGGTAATGCTTGCCCTAACGGGCTTCTTTTGTCAATAGCCTTTTTTGCGATCGCTACGTGATTTAGGTCCTTGATGAGCATACTCTTTGGACCGTTCCTCTATCAAATCCGCGATTTGTTAAACTCTCGCTATCTTCATATGCGAATGTCCTTCCACTAAAACATTTGGAACAGTTAGTAGTTTCGACATTAATGGATGCCCGTATTATAATACAAGGCTTTTCTACTATACGCATCAACGCGTGTAATTTTGTGACAACCCGAATCTCTACGGTTAGCACTACTTAAATTCCACAATCTTTGGCGCGTGTTTCTATGTTTAATTACCTACATATTACACTGTTGCACCATTAAACGTTTATGTGTGTGTGTTGGTTATTTATAGTGGAGCCGTTGAATGTTTATGTGGGTATGAGTTGCAAATTGTGCTAGGAATCATTAAATGTTTTTATGTGTATTTAATTAAGTTAGAAGATTAACTAACTTGAATTATGAGCTTACTTGACACTTGATACACTTGGGCTGAAAACTAGTTTACCACACACTTCTTGGCTAATGGATTACTCCCCTCGGCCCATATACTTTACCGAGCCCACAAAATAATTCGAACCAAACCCCACCCCTTTGTTTATGCATGTGTAGTTGTTATTTGCTTATAACCTTTATACGATTCCTTGTTAAACACACATAAGCAAACCCTAAACAACCCCCCTGGAATCGCGACGGCCGAAGAATCTGCCCTCCTCATCATCGAGACATCAGTTAATCTGGTTGAACACTTGGTTAGTATGTCGTTTCTATTTATATGTTAAAGTGTTGTTATGATGTGCTGGTGTATATGGTCTACATGAGTTCGAGATATAGGTTAGAAAGATATGTTAGAAGGAACTTTGATGAGAACTATGGCAAACTGTAAGACCGATCTAGGATATGTTTGATAGCAACGAATGTATTAGGATGGTTTATATGTGAGTTTGATAATTAACATGTGTAACCCTAGTTAGTATCATCGTTTAAAGGAATGCATGAAAACTAGCAAGATCATAATAGTGATTGTTAAATGAAACAATAGTGATGAACATCAGTTTCACTTGGTACGATTTGATGATTAATATGATTGTGCGGATTGACCTTAATATAATTCTGTGATTTAGCGATGCCATGTTAGTTGTGTTAACGTGATTCTTGGTTCGGATGCATGACACTGTTGATAATTGTATAATGAATTTAGGGTTGCATGTTAGTGGAGATATCATTCTGAACTAGAAGTTATTCAGTTTTGCACATCTGTGGGGATCAACGAGTGGGGATCATCTGTTATCATGATGTGGTTGTTGCATGATTAAATCTGGTCTAATATGATAATGAATGCCCGTTGGAATTATGTTGTGAGTCGAACAGGGACTAAGGTATGAAACTGTTAAAAGATGAAGACTAGGGTTCATGAACTTAGGGTTGTTTGTACTTAAACTAGTGGAGATTAACGAGTGGTGATCATCTGTTATCATGATGTGGTTGTTGCATGATTAAATCTGGTCTAATATGATAATGAATGCCCGTTGGAATTATGTTGTGAGTCGAACAGGGACTAAGGTATGAAACTGTTAAAAGATGAAGACTAGGGTTCATGAATTTCAAGTAATGTTACTGTTTGATCGAGCTTGTATAATTGTGTGTTTAAATAATAGCTTTGATAAATCTATATTAGTGTTTTGCCATAAATTATTCAGTTTTGCACATGATGATGATTCTGTGAATGCTTGATGTTAAAAGGTCTAAGAGTTAGTGGATATTGTGGTCCAATTACAATAAAGATTTGATTGTATGATTGTCAGCCCATGTGTTTGACTAAACCATTAATTTTGTCGGTTACGTTGTTTGTATTAAGAGGAGCTATGAATGATGAATTCTTTTGATGACCAAATAATGATTCCATGTAAGGACCGACAAACTGCGTGGGTAATACACCAACCAATTGGTATCAGAGCTTGGTGGTGAAGAGCTTGTTAGTTTTGAGAGTCGGTGGCGAGAGACGGAGTGCAGTTCTTTGGCTGTAAGGACCGAAGCAGAAAGCATAGAAAGAAAGAAGCAAGGTTGAAGAAGGAGGCAGGCTTGAGAGTCGTGTCCGGCGAAGGGGGTGCAGCCCTCTAAACTGCAGTCGCCGGAGAGAATGAAAGAAGAAAAAGAATGAAGGTTCTGAGTGAGCCGCAGAGATGAGAAGGTTCTGTGTGAATCGAACATGGTTCTTAGTGAGCCATGTCGAGACGAAATCGAGAGATGAAAAGAGTTCTTAGTGAACCGAACATGGTTCTAAGTGAGCCATGTGGAGAAGAAATCGAGACTTTTAGAAAAGGAGAGGTTCTTAGTGAACCGAGTATGGTTCCGAGTGAGCCGTGCGGAGACAATGAAGAAGATGATCTTAGTGATCGAAGAAGGGTTCTTTGTGAGCCGTATGAAGAAGAGTTCTGAGTGAACCGATCGGTTCTGAGTGAGCCGGTAGAAGACAAGGAAGAAGCTGATCTGTGTGATCAAAATGTATCTGCTCTGTGTGTTGCAGTCGTGAGAAAGGAGGACTAGATCTTTGTGATCAAAAGGATCGAAAACCTTAGTGGTGCTGTGTGAATCGATCAAGAGAGAAAAAAAAAGGAGAATCTTAGTGATTCGAGTATCTGTGTGAGAAGTTTGAAGAGATTTGTGTGATCCAAAAAGAAAAAATAAATATGTGTGATGCGAAGACGACCGTTGTGGTAAACGGAAGAACGGTGGATCTGTGTGATCGAAGAAATCTGTGTGAGAGGTGTGTGGCAGGAGCATATTTGAATCTGTTTGATTCATATTGAAGACATATCTGTGTGGTGTCGCGCGAAAGAAAGGCAACCGATTGATCTGTGTGTAGCAATCGAAATTTGTGAAGGCGAACAAGAGCAATGAATCTGTGTGGTTCGAAAGATCAAGAGGTAAGAACCGAGATCGAGACGACGGGGTGACCGATGATGAAACGGTTTAAGAGGTCAAGATTATGGGGGTGATTGTTGGATAATCTTGACGTAGATTGTGGCTATGTGTGTGAACACATGCACAATGGGCATTTAATAATTAGTAGTAAAGGTTGCATGTTATGGTCAAGTATGTGTGTGAACACATTAATTAGTTAAGTTAAAGTTGAACGTGGGATTGTGGGCTGTAAAGGTTCACTAGTAGTAGGTGGTTATGTTTGAATATTTTTCTTTCCTTTTCACTTTATGTTTGGTTATTTAAAGAACTATTGTAGTCCTTGTAAGAGCACCCCTTCATTGAATATCGAATACATAAACTTCTTTTATCCGCAGCATTCTTCATCTCTTCATATTGTGTGTTTAGGTTGGGGCCTGAACCAACAATTGGTATCAGAGCTTGGTGGTGAAGAGCTTGTTAGTTTTGAGAGTCGGTGGCGAGAGACGGAGTGCAGTTCTTTGGCTGTAAGGACCGAAGCAGAAAGCATAGAAAGAAAGAAGCAAGGTTGAAGAAGGAGGCAGGCTTGAGAGTCGTGTCCGGCGAAGGGGGTGCAGCCCTCTAAACTGCAGTCGCCGGAGAGAATGAAAGAAGAAAAAGAATGAAGGTTCTGAGTGAGCCGCAGAGATGAGAAGGTTCTGTGTGAATCGAACATGGTTCTTAGTGAGCCATGTCGAGACGAAATCGAGAGATGAAAAGAGTTCTTAGTGAACCGAACATGGTTCTAAGTGAGCCATGTGGAGAAGAAATCGAGACTTTTAGAAAAGGAGAGGTTCTTAGTGAACCGAGTATGGTTCCGAGTGAGCCGTGCGGAGACAATGAAGAAGATGATCTTAGTGATCGAAGAAGGGTTCTTTGTGAGCCGTATGAAGAAGAGTTCTGAGTGAACCGATCGGTTCTGAGTGAGCCGGTAGAAGACAAGGAAGAAGCTGATCTGTGTGATCAAAATGTATCTGCTCTGTGTGTTGCAGTCGTGAGAAAGGAGGACTAGATCTTTGTGATCAAAAGGATCGAAAACCTTAGTGGTGCTGTGTGAATCGATCAAGAGAGAAAAAAAAAGGAGAATCTTAGTGATTCGAGTATCTGTGTGAGAAGTTTGAAGAGATTTGTGTGATCCAAAAAGAAAAAATAAATATGTGTGATGCGAAGACGACCGTTGTGGTAAACGGAAGAACGGTGGATCTGTGTGATCGAAGAAATCTGTGTGAGAGGTGTGTGGCAGGAGCATATTTGAATCTGTTTGATTCATATTGAAGACATATCTGTGTGGTGTCGCGCGAAAGAAAGGCAACCGATTGATCTGTGTGTAGCAATCGAAATTTGTGAAGGCGAACAAGAGCAATGAAT
The DNA here is from genome assembly GCA_030545235.1 of Helianthus tuberosus. NCBI lineage: Eukaryota > Viridiplantae > Streptophyta > Magnoliopsida > Asterales > Asteraceae > Helianthus > Helianthus tuberosus. The sequence continues at coordinate 74,249,093 of CM060380.1, forward strand.
CTGTGTGGTTCGAAAGATCAAGAGGTAAGAACCGAGATCGAGACGACGGGGTGACCGATGATGAAACGGTTTAAGAGGTCAAGATTATGGGGGTGATTGTTGGATAATCTTGACATAGATTGTGGCTATGTGTGTGAACACATGCACAATGGGCATTTAATAATTAGTAGTAAAGGTTGCATGTTATGGTCAAGTATGTGTGTGAACACATTAATTAGTTAAGTTAAAGTTGAACGTGGGATTGTGGGCTGTAAAGGTTTACTAGTAGTAGGTGGTTATGTTTGAATATTTTTCTTTCCTTTTCACTTTATGTTTGGTTATTTACAGAACTATTGTAGTCCTTGTAAGAGCACCCCTTCATTGAATATCGAATACATAAACTTCTTTTATCCGCAGCATTCTTCATCTCTTCATATTGTGTGTTTAGGTTGGGGCCTGAACCAACAATTGGTATCAGAGCTTGGTGGTGAAGAGCTTGCCGTTTTGAGAGTCGGTGGCGAGAGACGGAGTGCAGTTCTTTGGCTGTAAGGACCGAAGCAGAAAGCATAGAAAGAAAGAAGCAAGGTTGAAGAAGGAGGCAGGCTTGAGAGTCGTGTCCGGCGAAGGGGGTGCAGCCCTCTAAACTGCAGTCGCCGGAGAGAATGAAAGAAGAAAAAGAATGAAGGTTCTGAGTGAGCCGCAGAGATGAGAAGGTTCTGTGTGAATCGAACATGGTTCTTAGTGAGCCATGTCGAGATGAAATCGAGAGATGAAAAGAGTTCTTAGTGAACCGAACATGGTTCTAAGTGAGCCATGTGGAGAAGAAATCGAGACTTTTAGAAAAGGAGAGGTTCTTAGTGAACCGAGTATGGTTCCGAGTGAGCCGTGCGGAGACAATGAAGAAGATGATCTTAGTGATCGAAGAAGGGTTCTTTGTGAGCCGTATGAAGAAGAGTTCTGAGTGAACCGATCGGTTCTGAGTGAGCCGGTAGAAGACAAGGAAGAAGCTGATCTGTGTGATCAAAATGTATCTGCTCTGTGTGTTGCAGTCGTGAGAAAGGAGGACTAGATCTTTGTGATCAAAAGGATCGAAAACCTTAGTGGTGCTGTGTGAATCGATCAAGAGAGAAAAAAAAGGAGAATCTTAGTGATTCGAGTATCTGTGTGAGAAGTTTGAAGAGATTTGTGTGATCCAAAAAGAAAAAATAAATATGTGTGATGCGAAGACGACCGTTGTGGTAAACGGAAGAACGGTGGATCTGTGTGATCGAAGAAATCTGTGTGAGAGGTGTGTGGCAGGAGCATATTTGAATCTGTTTGATTCATATTGAAGACATATCTGTGTGGTGTCGCGCGAAAGAAAGGCAACCGATTGATCTGTGTGTAGCAATCGAAATTTGTGAAGGCGAACAAGAGCAATGAATCTGTGTGGTTCGAAAGATCAAGAGGTAAGAACCGAGATCGAGACGACGGGGTGACCGATGATGAAACGGTTTAAGAGGTCAAGATTATGGGGGTGATTGTTGGATAATCTTGACATAGATTGTGGCTATGTGTGTGAACACATGCACAATGGGCATTTAATAATTAGTAGTAAAGGTTGCATGTTATGGTCAAGTATGTGTGTGAACACATTAATTAGTTAAGTTAAAGTTGAACGTGGGATTGTGGGCTGTAAAGGTTCACTAGTAGTAGGTGGTTATGTTTGAATATTTTTCTTTCCTTTTCACTTTATGTTTGGTTATTTAAAGAACCATTGTAGTCCTTGTAAGAGCACCCCTTCATTGAATATCGAATACATAAACTTCTTTTATCCGCAGCATTCTTCATCTCTTCATATTGTGTGTTTAGGTACCAACAATTGATAGACTTTGTGCTAGTATGTATTTAACAGCTGGGTGGTGAAAAGATTTGTTTTTTTACACATTGGAAAATGCAAGCTCTAACTTGTTGAATGTGTAAAAATTAATGCATGCAATTAAATACATACATGCAATTAAAAAAACAACGAATACACTTCCTAGCAAAACCTTGCATCTATCACCATTGTTGGTGAAAAGATTTGTAATTCTCTCTTGTCCGTAATATAACACGCTCTAACTCATTCTTCACACACGGCAACAGAAATGCTCTCTAGAAACCGAAAAGCCTTTCCGATCTGAAGAACCTTTCCGACCGTCCTTGCTCAAGCATTGTATAACAGCCGGTGATTGATTAGCGGACTCTTTTTCTCTGCCGATCATAACGAGATTGTTAGCAAAGCTGTTCGAGCCTGTTCGATTCGATCGGTTCTTCTTCTCTCCTCTCACAAGTTCTCATCTGTCGAGTCCTGATTTTGATTGCTTAGTAGGTCTGTTATCGGTCGCGGCTATCTCGTATAGTTCAGCTAGATTGATACGAATCCTATTAACCTCTTAAAAATCTACGATTTCGCGGATGGGAGATACTAACCAACGGAAACCCTATGCCGGTGGTCGGGGGTACGATGTTTACCGGGGATATGGCGATAAAACTTATGAAGGTGGCTGGGATAATGAAGACTACTACTGGGATTACGAAGACAATCGGCAAAGAGATTGCCGGGGCAACGTTGACTACCGAAGATATAAAGTCAAGCAACAGGAAAAGGAATGGAATGTTGTGAAATACAAAGGAAGGCGACTCATCAAAAACACTGGCATTAATCAAAACACAAACCAACGGCGAAAAATTGAGGAAACGTCCTTTTACATCGGTAACTTACCTGCTAAATGTTCCAGCTTCCTTCTATGGGAAGCTTTTGAATGCTTTGGGCATATGACGGATGCCTATGTACCTCGGAAAAAGGATAAACTCGGGAACACGTTCGGTTTCATTCGGTTCGAAAAAGTAAAAGACACTGCAGCACTAGTCCAGCAACTGGGTTCAGTCAGTTTTGATAGATGCAAGGTTTTTGTGAAGCAGGCAAAGTTCGAGAAGGAGTCTGAGAGGCGACGTAACCAGTCGAACAAAGAGTCAGAAAGGCAGCGGAACCAGACGAACAAATACACAGTTGGGCAACGAAACCATATGAACAAAGGTAACCCACCCCAAGCATGGAGACTGCCAAACAACAACGCCAGGCAGTTGAATTACAAGGATGCATTAACATCAGGTTTAACGAAGACAACCCAACCAAAGCACGTGCCTAAGGATACTGAGAAACTGTACGTATCGGCGAGAATCCAAGACGCATCCATCCCGGAAATTACTCCGGAACTTCACTTACATGAAGGAGAAGCATCCCGAAATTGGAGACATACGTCACTCATTGGCCTTATTAGAAATCCACATGACCTAAAACACTTGGGGGAAGTACTAGATTCGGTTAACCTAAATGGTTTCACAATGCAATACCTCGGTGGCCTTCGAGTATTACTGGTCTTCCCGAACCCGGACATGGCCATGGAATTCAGGAACAACAAAGATGGTATTTGGTCAATTTGGTTCTCTGAACTAAACCTTTGGGAGGGTCAGCACCTTCCCTTTCAGCGACTGGCATGGGTATCAATTAGGGGTGTGCCATTACAACTATGGGACCCTTCGGTGTTCGACCAGATCGGTGCATTAAAAGGCAGGGTTGTCTCCTCTTCTTCGGCATCCTCCACAGATTTTGATCTCTCCGTCAGTCATGTATGCATCCTCACAGAGGAGATCGGAAGAATAAACTGCAAACTCACGATCATATGGGACGGTATCCCACATATGATTTGGCTATCGGAGGAGAAACCATACGATGTACCTAATTTCTCGATCACATGCAGGGACGAAAGGCCGGAAATAACTCCGGTAAAAGGAACGGTATCGTCAAGAAAAAACTTTGCAGAAGTGGAAGAGTCGCCCTCGTGCATGCAAATGCATGGGGATGGAAAACATGGGAAACGTAATACGCCGAATTAACAATCCCCAGGTGTCTCTCTCTCCGGAAAAGGCAGCCATAATGATGAAAACTCTACTTCCAATACGGATAACTCAGAAGTGGGCCCCTACGATACACCCCCACCTCCTCCTCGTATTAGACCTCCAGACATTTGGGCTAATAATTCCACTGTGGGCCTGAATGAATTGTTTAAAGAAAATGCTTGTATTCTTGAGACCCCACCTTCTAAGCCCAATTCACCTTCTGCTTCACATCGGCCCAACCCAAATCTTGACTTGAATCAGGCCTCCCCTGACCCTTTCAACATTATGGAATTACTTAACGGTGAGGTCACTAATGCTCAACCTTTTGACCTAAACAACCCCCCTTCACCCACTATTGCTGCCCAACCTCTGTCACCACCGGTAGCCGGACGCAGAGGAAATACACGAAAACCTAAACCCCGTTTCCCATCCATGAAGATGAAGGATACCCTTTGGGTCCCAAAAACGGCTGACATGAGCAAACACAAGAACAAACTCGGTACCGATCACTCCTCTGGAACCAGCGCAACCCACGCAAACTCATCCAAAATGCCAGAAAAAAGTAATGAAGAAAGGGAGGCTGACTTAACGGTCGAAGTGGGCGAATGTCTGGGTTTTAACATGACGGGCGCTGCTGAGAGGTTGAAACAGCAGATCAATTGTGAACAGGTGTCGATTGTTCCTCAATGAACTACCTGACTGCTAATATAAGAGGGGCGGGTGATTCCTTGAAACTGGAACACATCAAGGAATTAAGAAAAAAGAATAACATCAGCTTTATTGCTATTCAAGAGACTCAATTCTCTAACTCGGCAAACCTTAAAGTCAGCTCTTTTTGGGGAAATTCGCCGGTTGAATTTGAGACAGTTGAATCTTCTGGCAGATCAGGAGGATTACTAAACATGTGGGATCCAGGGGTTTTTACTCGCACGTCCACTGTGTCCAACCGCTACTTTCTGGCCACTTCAGGTATAATAATAAACGGGGGGATTGAAACTAATATCGTCAACATATACGCTCCGCACGATGTGAACCTCAAGAGGAACCTTTGGGCTGCCTTAAGTGATCTCATAAACTCGCGAAACGGTTGTTGGATTTTCCTAGGTGACTTTAACTGTGTTCGTGAACCTAGGGAACGAAAGAATGTGAAATTTGACCCTCTGGCCGCCGAGGACTTCAATCAATTCATTCGTATGGCAGGGTTATCTGAATATACCATGATGGGGTGCTCTTTTACCCACCGATCGGATGATGGCAAACGCTTCAGCAAATTAGACCGTATACTCATATGTCATACTTTCTTGTCTAGGTGGCCTTCGGCTATCCTCAACGGTCTTTCCAGGTATCGCTCCGATCACCGTCCTCTACTTCTTACCTGCTCGAATGTCAAGTTTGGCCCCCCACCCTTCCGCTTCTTTAATTCTTGGCTTAAAGAAACAGACCTGGCCAAGATTGTTAAAAAAGCGTATATGAATGTTGAACCCTTCGGACCCCCCGATAAGCTTCTGGTAGAACGTTTTAAAGCCATAAAAGTGGCTATAAAACCTTGGTGCAAAAATCTTAGAATAAAAAACCGCGAGGTGTTATCGGACCTCCTAGCAAAGGTGGAAAATCTTGACCTAAAGGCTGAAAACAGTATGCTAACTGAAGAAGAGGCTGCCAACAGAGAAATCTGGTACAAACGTCTAAGTGAAATCGAAGACAGCAACTTGGCAGACTTGAGGCAACGGGCAAAGGTTAAGTGGATCAAAGACGGCGACGAAAACTCGTCATTTTTTCATGGGGTAGTGAAAGGACATCAGAGATTTAACAGAATAAACGGTCTCGACTTTGACGGGGTTTGGGTGTCACAACCAGACGAGCTCAAAAAAAATATAAAAGAATACTTTCATAAGCTCTTTTCGGAAGAGAAGTTCCATAGACCCTCTTTCACTAGCAATGGTTTCAAAACACTATCTTCGGTACAGGCGTCGATGTTGGTTAAAAGGTTCTCCAAAGAAGAAATTAAGGAAGCCGTCTGGGAATGTGGCGATGACAAGGCACCGGGCCCAGACGACCTCACCTTTGGTTTCATCAAACAGTTTTGGGAGATTGTAGAGACGGACTTCATAATTCTCCTGGATTACTTCTACGTTCATGGTAATTTAAGTCGGGGTTGTAACTCAAACTTCATCACTTTGGTGCCTAAGATCGGGAATCCCAATCATATCAAAGACTTTCGGCCCATTAGCCTTATTGGTTGTATATCGAAAGTGGTCTCCAAAATACTTGCCAACAGACTCAAGAAGGTTATTAATAACCTAATAAGTGATACCCAAACAACATATATTGAAGGCAGGAGCATTTTGGATGGGCCGATCATCATAAACGAACTGGTGGCATGGGGCAGAAAATACAAGAAGAAAATGCTACTTTTTAAAGTGGATTTTGAAAAGGCCTTCGACTCTTTAAACTGGAATTTTCTTTTATCCGTTCTCACGCAAATGGGCTTCCCCGCCCTTTGGAGGAAATGGATTCTCGGCATATTATCATCCACCAGAACCTCCATTCTAGTTAACGGTTCTCCGACACTGGAATTCAACGTTCAAAGGGGTGTTCGTCAAGGTGACCCGCTATCTCCGCTACTATTCATCCTAGCTATGGAAGCTCTACATGTAGCGTCGGTCAATGCAAACTCACTTGGTATCTTTGATGGGGTCAAAACGCCAAATGATGGACCGATAATCTCACATCTTCTCTATGCGGACGACGTCTTATTTGTGGGTGATTGGTCGGAAAAAAATTTCAAAAATCTTGTAAGACTACTTAGATGCTTCCATCTATCCTCCGGCCTTAAAGTCAATTTCAACAAGAGTCATCTCTATGGGGTGGGCGTCTCTAACGATGATATTGCCAACATGGCGTCCATTCTACAATGTACAACGGGGTCGTTTCCGTTCAACTACCTTGGGCTCCCGGTTGGTGCAAACATGGGTTTGGTAAAAAATTGGAAACCGGTAATAGAAAGGTTTGAAAACAAACTCACCCTATGGAAGGCACGTACGCTCTCTTTTGGTGGAAGGGTAACTCTCATTGAAGCAGTTCTTGGCAATCTTCCCACTTATTACCTCTCGCTATTCAACGCACCGTCACAAGTTATCAAATACTTGGAACGGTAACGTCGGAAATTTTTGTGGGGTGGATGTTTGGAAAAAAATAAAATAAGTTGGGTTCCTTGGTTTAAGGTGGTGGCTCCTAAGGAGGATGGCGGTTTAGGCATTGGTAGTCTATCTTCCGCAAACAAAGCTCTAATGGTCAAATGGAGAGTGAGATACAAAAATGAAATTTCGGTTTTATGGGCAAAAACAATCACGGCTGTACACGGGGGGGGGGGGGATAGATGCCATTCCGATATCCCGCTAAAAAGCTCTATTAGTGGGGTATGGAAATCTATCATCAATATGGGAAAAGCTTCACAAAACCCAGTTGTAGACGTCAAAGGAAGAACGATACCGAATATGGGAAGGGGCGATAAAACTCTGTTTTGGTTGGACACTTGGGTTGGCAACGGATCTCTACGTGAAGCGTTCCCCGGTCTCTACGCATTAGAATCGGAAAAAAGATGTATGGTCCAACAAAGGTACAAAATCACAAATGATGGAACGGAATGGATTTGGGGCAGCGCTAACGGGCTGAACCTTTCAACTCAGCGTGAAGAATGGGCTGCCTGTGTGACTCTATTGCACTCTGCTACACTTGGACCTGGTCTGGATCTCTGGTTATGGAAAGCGGGAACAACTAGCGAGGTTTACACGGTAAAATCGCTAAGGGCTGAACTGGACCACATAAACTTCATTCCGGAAACGAAAGCACTTGCCTGGTTACATTGGATTCCAAAAAAAGTTAATTGCTTTCTGTGGAGAATCGTGCTAGACCGTATCCCTACCAGAGAGGCGTTACTTGCACGAAGGATTCCACTACCCTCACCTGAATGTGTCCTCTGCATTGACAATTTGGAAGCGGTAGACCACCTTTTTATCACTTGTGATTTTGCTCAGCAGATTTGGTCCAGCATTTTTCAATGGATCAACATTCCGCTGCCTCGCTTCATGATAAGTCTCATACAGATGCTCGAGTTCATATCATCATACAGAATTCATAAGGCATTAAAAAGAGCAATACATGTGATTGTAGCTGCAACGTGCTGTAGTATATGGAGATCAAGAAATGACTTCATCTTTAACCGTAAACCCCCTCAGGTGTCGAGATCGATTGGCGACATAAAGGCATGCTCTTTCCTGTGGATTAAAACTCGAGCTGGGCTCTCGGATATTAGCTGGGAGAAATGGAGGGGATTTAAATTCTCAGATTTTCCACTGTAACTTTGCTTGTTCTTGTTCTCTTCTTTTTGTATTTTGTACTGTTATGACCTTGAGCCACTGGCTTGAGTTTTTTCAATGAAAAATTTCTCCATTTATCAAAAAAAAATAATGATTCCATGTTAGTGATAGTAATGATTGAATGAATTAATGCTCCAGGAAAGATGGTATGGAAAGTGGGTTGCATGTGCAACTGATTGGTCAATATTTGTGGCTTGACTAATTGATCGCACACTTGTCTAGAGTCCCACACTAGCCTCACTTGCATGACACGTAAACGAATTGCTATATTGTTATGTGATGTTCTAACTTATGACATAAACTCGTATGTGATTCCAATGGTTGCTGTGTGTTATGTGGTGATGTATATTATACACAACCTATTAGAGTGCGTGGTATAATTGTATGAAAAACCGATTGTCGCAATGGATGTTATCATCTGTGTGTTGCGTGATTCTTTGTTACGATTTGTGTGACGTTATGTGCACTACTTATACGCTACTTGAGTTGTGAATGTAACTTAACAATCCGAGCAATCTAAGGTGAGTTTATTTCTCTTGAGCATGCGTCCCGGTGGTTGGGACAGTCTTTGGGTATCCCTGAGAGGGATTGGTTTTGGGTAAATCTGGGAATGTTGGATAATATACTCATCCAATCACCATTAAAGTCCCTCCGTGTTGTTTGGTTACCTGAGAGGTAACATGGTATTAGTTAGTAGCGCTACTTAGGTTTGGCAACCTCACCCCGTACCTGGGAGGACGGGTGTTGAACTAATGACCTAGTCATGACCAATGCTTTGATAGGAGCATTGGAGAAAGGGCAATGTAAATCAGAAGCCGTCTTGTATTCGGGATATTATCAACATTAAATTCAATGGATTAACTAAATACTTGGTAACCAACATTTTCGTAAAACTATGAACTCACCAGCGTTGTCTGATACACTTGTTGCATGCTCGCAGGTCGTTAGATATCTTGGATTTGGGAACTTGCTATCTGGAGTAGCAGGAGTGGTCATGGGTCGACTGGAAGGATTCGTGTGATTGATTTCTTGATATTATACATTGGTTTTGAAACTGATTAACTTTGGTTTACTATTTGCATCCGCTGAACATATTGGTTTTGAATTAAACTTGTTGATGGTATTTTTCATTAATAATTGAGGATTTATTTATAAACTTGAATGGGTTCAATGTAATTAGTGGCTCGTTGTCGGTACGTCACACGCCTAGCAGGGACATTCCCTTATTAGTATTTTGGGGGTGTGAGAGTTTGGTATCAGAGCCACTGGTTATAGTGAAATTGGTTTTAAAACGTTTTTATAAAACCAGACTATAACCAAACAGATCCGAAATCGACCATGACACCCAGCTCCAGATTGCAAGGTTCGTCTTTCTCACTTGTTGCATACATTACATGATTAGTACACAATTACTTATGACACAACATACGAACACACACTCGTCACTATAGCATGATTGCATGAATTACTTGCTTATATTATGACTCGTTTTGAAAACCGTGAGGGGCAGACGCTGGGAGCGTGCTGGCTACCAAAGCGGCTAATATCATGGTGCGTTGATAGTATGCCATAGTCTTTGGATTCCTGTGATTTTATTACCTTGACAACCTCCATTTGACATTTGATTTTGAAGAACCATTTGACATGAGTTAGGATGAACTGAGATGAGCATGCAAATCACAATATTATTGTGGGTGCACACATAATAATAATGTGGGGTGCATGCGAGTCCCAGTGAGCCTAACAAGTGAAAAAGGGGTTCTGTTCTGTTATCTAATCAATGAGAAACGTAACAAACCTATGTGGGGTCATAGCAGTGATTGTCTTTTACTCGAACGTCATCTTTTCACTCCTTTCTGAATCCTTACGAATCTCGATGCTATCGAGTATTACCTGAACACACATCTGAACGCCTAGCGAAACGTGTAGAATGTTAGGTGCTTGCATGAACGTTCTTGAGTTGGTCTATACCTTTCTCGCTTCTCTTCGTTTGCTAGAACTCTATGTATTGATGTCTTAGACTCCGAAGTGTGATCACTTCTGCAACACTCTTGCAGCATGCCGCGTATTACTCAAACAACTTGCAACATTGATGGACAAGAGGATGAGTGTAGTACTTTACCGACCTCAGTATTTAGACGACCCTGATTTCCAGCAACGAACATCAGCAATTTGACTCCAATTGAATCTTTAACCCTAGTCAGCGACTCATGGGAGTCAACTCTTATGAATCAATCAGGACGTAAGCGATGGCAACTGATTATAGGGGGAATGGGTAACTTTCCACGCAGTGAGTAGTGTCTTAGGACACGACATGGAATGAGACAGGATGGACCTTGTTGTTGAAAGATCGTAAGGCCCCGTGTCCATTGGGCACAGCCACGTGTCCACCCATCTTCTCTTTCTTCATTAATTGCAGTTTGTCTGCATTAGTTGACCACGCCCCCATGTCCGCTGGGCACGACCCCGTGTGCAGAAGCGTATCTGTACTATCAAGATTTGCCTAGATTCTGCGAATCTTAGCGTTGACCACGGCCCTGTGTCCATTGGCCATGCCCCCGTGTTGGGAAATAGAAGCTTCTATAGCTTTGTCTTTTCTGCAGACATTTGGGCACGCCCCCGGGTTCATTGAGCACGGGGCGTGTTCAGTCTTCTGATGTCTTGTTTTTGCTTAGGAAGATGTTGTTGAGCGGTCGGGCATGCCACGTTTATTCCTTTTCTTCTATTATTGTTAGATTTGGCTGCATTTTTGCTTCTTTTGTTTATTTAAGCTCTTTTAACCTTGAAAATACAAAAGGAAGACAAAAGCACACTTTTTCCAACATTAGTACTAAAAAATGATTAGTTTTATGCCTCATTTGATGTAATTTATATGTTACATTTTGCACACATCACACACTCGGTTTGTAGTCGTCCTCCATCATAATCTTATGAGTACAAAAAGAAGGATTTATGCCTTTGATATCCATAATCTTCCACGCCATAGCTTTCTTATGAAGCTTTAGAACCTCAAGAAGTCGTCTCTTTTCCTCGTCTGCCAAGGATGCTGAAATAATGACCGGCAGGTGACACTCCTCATCTAGAAATCCATACTCGAGATGCGGTGGGAGCTCTTTTAACTCCAATGATGGTGGATCTTCAACCGAAGGCTTCGACTTCTCTTCAACCACTCGATTAATCTCCATAAATCGATCCGGACTCTGGGAACCATCATCACCGATTTGATAAACCGGCTGCTCGACTCTGTGGCCCTCCTATGTAATTCCATCTAGGTACATAACAGATGTGTGTTCGCATTGATCTCCTCAATCGTGCCTCGGAAATGAGAGCTCACACAAGTATCGACAATGTCGACATAGTAGAGCGTGTCATACTGACTCTGCGGATACTGCATTGACCTTTTAATGTCAAAGGTCACATGCTCGTCATTTACACGGAGCGTGATTTTGTCCGCGACCGCATCAGTAATCGTCCTCGTTGTGTTGAGGAACGGGTGTCCAAGTATCAAAGGCGCTTTTGAGTCTTCGTCCATGTCCAAAATAGCAAAGTCCACGGGAAACACGAATTTGTCGATTTTAACAAGCATATTTTCAACGAATCTGTGCGGATACTTGATTGATGGTCAGTAAGTCGAATGCTCATCCTAGTAGGTGACGGCTCACCCATATCCAATTTAGCAAAAACCTTATAAGGCATAAGGTTTATGCTCGCTCCTAAGTCAGCCAATGCATGACTGATAGACATGCTGCCATTAAGACATATATGTTCTACTATTGCCCAGTGTGAATCATTTAGGCCCAATATAGTCCATTAAGACATGTATGATCTAAATTTGTCCATTGTGATCCATTAAGGACCAATATGACCTATTGAACTACAGATAACATCTACTATTGTCCATTGTAATTCATTAAGGCTCAAGTTTGACACAATCTCGTCTAGAGATGAGCATGGTACCTGTTTGGAACCGAACAGGTACCGGTACCGAAAAAACGAGGAGATTGGTACCGGTACCGAAAATTGGAAAAAATGGGATCGAAGGTTATTTCCTTCGCTCTCTCAGCCAGCGTGCTCCACATTGTCACGTCTGCAGTCAGCAACACCAGAATTTTGGTTTGCCGTTTTAATATTAAATTTGAGCTACATGGCAGCAAAAGATTTATTATTCTGGGAAGATCAATTAAATTTTGAATCTAAATATTGACATGAAAACTTGGATAATTGCAATGAGATAATTCTAATTTTTTATAAATTTGAAATTACAATACTTGTCCAATAATGGACTTTTGGAAATACAATACAACATAAGTCCAACATGGACTTTTTGCATAAAGATTAAGATACTATGTCTATAGAGGACTTTTGAAAAAAAATAAAAATTACAACAAACATCAAATACAAATTAAGAGTCTTCAGTCGTCTCTTCTTCCTCTCACTAGCTTGGAGAGTTTCCTGTATATTTTTCTTATTTTTCGTTCACTCCTTTTAAGTTGTCGTTAGATTTGTTCAGTTCGTTCCAATGCTTGATTAATAGCTTCAAGAGGAGCTTGTGGTTGAAATAGTTGGGGTTGCGGTGGTTGTGGTTGAGGTACAACCGGATGCTAGTACCCATAGTTAGTACAGGATCATTTTCAGACCCAAATGAGTCGATCAGAAGAGTTTATCTCTAAACGAATGGCGGAAACAGACGTATTAAGTTCAATTCAGCTGAAATATCACTTTAAACAGTCCGTAAATTGATTTTAGATCAAATACAAGTCTGTGGACACTTCGGCAGCACTTCGTTACACTGACCGGAACTCATTACAAATGAAATGGCACACAAGGTATTTATAGTAAGTCTGATTTCGCTTGAAACTATCTCGAGCGGAATCACTTTCAAGTGATTTCGCTTGAAATGAACTAACATGAGTTCAAGCGAAATAAGAACTTGTGATTTCGCTTGAAATGGTTATTGACCATTTCAAGCGGAAATACCTATAAACACAATTTCTTGATTTCCGTGCTCTAATCTATCATTCTATGTACAAGACTCGATACAAGATGAAGTCGACATACGTATGCACTAACAGACTCCCCCTCGAATGTTGACGAGTCTTAAGTGTCGAGTCTTCGGTTGTCAAACCTTCAGTCTTTATCAGTCTGCTCACTCTCTTCAAAAATTCTCCATTGTAAGCATCCTCAATCAATCTCTCTCTTTCTCGTACTCTTCAGGATCTGAATCTGACTCTACTATCTTCAGACTCCCCCTTTCACTAAGCTGGGATCGCAGTCTGGAATTCATTTTCCACAGGTTCTTAGATCGTAACCTGGCACTCATCTAACTTAGGTATCAGAACCTAGCTAACCTGCACAAATCTCTACCCAATAATAAGTTTCACAAATTTAAAATTTTGCAAATTTAGAAACCACTTGCAGGTATAGTTCAAAAATGATTTAATCTTTGATAACCTCTTGAAAACACAACTTCTTCATACATTCTTTCCCAAACCTGTTCATCAAGTTTAGCACTTGGAATTTTGAAAATCAGCTCTCCAATATCAGTTGTCGAAATCTTTTTGAATTTTTCAAAATTTTATGCTAAAACACACTAAACTCGTTTTGGTTTTTTGAATGTAATGAAATGCAGTAAAGAAATATTTACAGACACTATTTTTGTGAGTTTGTGAAAGAGGATCATATCAGTTTTTGAGACAAATCACCAACACCGTTAAGCTTTAAACATTTTCAGTTTTAAACGATTCACATAGATTGACGATATTGTTGTCCACTTAAACTCAATCTAAAAACTTTCGAAATGCTTAACGATACGTTAAGGTATATTAAATTTTGCACTAAGTTCTTATGAACCCCACGATCTCAGCATATCCCCTCATCATGCAATACACTGACTCAAGTAATGCCTTTAAACTTTTATCAACTGTGATTTGTGCTAAAAAAATGCAGAATGTTTGAACATTAACAATCAGGTCGATACTTCCGTATACGCAGAGAAAGTCCAATGTTTAAAAAAATAAGAAAATAAAAATAAGTTGAAGTTGTTTAGGCTTTAACCACCAGGTCGATACTTCCGTATACGCAGAGGTGATCCAAAGCTTAAACGAAACACCAAAGAAAATAAAACAGAACGTTTAGGCAATAACATCCAGGTCGATACTCACGTATACGCATAGGAGGTCCAATGCTTAAACAAAATAAAGAAATAAAACAAGTTTAAATCTTTGCAAAATAAAATGCACAATCACAGCGACTTTTTAGCAAAGTTGTGAAAGTTCACAGACTTAACCAGTTTTATGTCTTTCGACAATCAACGATTACTGAGTAGGCACACAATCAAGAAGGACAAAACTAAGTACTATGCTTTTGACCATATTTCCCACTAGAACTAGGCTTTTTCATTTAGGTTTGTATCGTTATTGCAAATCTACTAGTTTAGCTGAGCCTACCGTCACATCCTTAGTAAGACCGTTTATCACATTTTATCTTTCCATTTCTTTAGCATGTTGTGATAGCCCACTGATGTACTATCATTTCCTCTATTTAACAACAAAACTCATTTTTACATTTTTTCATATTTTTGGATTTTCTGAAATTCTTACTCCCCCTAAAATTCAAACACATTTAAAGGAAATTTGAAAACAAACTGTACAAAAAACGTGACAACTGATATCAAATCGCTTCAAATCACCATCCACTTGGCTTAAGCAATCAGAACTCCCCCTTACAACAAACTATTTTCCCATTTTGATTTCAAGACACTTAAGTTTGTTTTAATCAAATGGTTTTTCAGGAAAATTAGTTTTGTTGCTTTTATAAAAACCACTTTGTAGGTTAGGGGATTCGTCATCTTGTTCTCTTAACCACTTATAAGAAAGATAAATCAAGTACAAGTTAATGCCCCTGATTAATCTTAAACATTAAGTAACACCTGTAAGAATGATTCAATCAAGTTCAACCTAATGACCTTGATTTTACCACTTGTATCACAAATTCTTTTTCAACCACATGGCTTACCAATCAATACCATTTGTAGATTGAATTCTCAGAATGCCGATTCCTACTCCTCACTTACCAACCTGGGAGTTCCGGCAAGTCACACTTATAAAAAAAACAAATTTCATAAACAATGAATGATGTCGATTCATGCTCCGCGATTACCTACTTAGGAGCTCCGGCAAGTCAGGATTTTAAGTAAAGAATACAGACACCCAAGCCTGACCAGCTTTAGGTGTAACCTTCTCAACTTCTTCAGGGGTTTGAACACTTCTTTTTGTTTCATAAAATTCTTTCACCCCTTTTACCTTCCCATTGACCATTTTACTAAACATCTTTTTAACATTCCCATTAAACACTTTCTCAACATCAAATTCTTTCTTTTCAGAATAGAATTGATTTGAAATTTTGACTTTTCCAACTTTCTTCTTAAAATTTTCAGCCCGCAGTGGTGGAAAATTTTCATCATCCAAAGTCGGAACTGAATTCTCTTTTTTCATAACAACTTTTGGCTCCTCTGATTTTGTGGAATCAGATTCATCACCAGAACTATTCCCTGAACCTTTAACCACCCACTTTTGATTTTTTAAATTTTCTTTTCTTTTTGAAATTACCATTATGGTTTGGTTTCTTTTGAAAACTGTAACCTTAATTGTAACCCATTTTCTTGTTTAAACATTGTTGAACTCTTGAGGTGTAAGGTTTAGGCTTTTCAGAAAGATTTGCATCCTTTATTTCAGAAATATTAATTTCTGTTTGTTTGAAAACCTTTTTAATCATTTCTGGTTTAACACCTCTTATTGGAAAAACCTCATCAGAATATAATTTGTCAGAATCTTTCAAAGTATATGCTACTTTGATCGGTTCGTCATCCAAATTAGATTTTGATAACAAGAACTCTTTATTATACACCCGTTTTCCCTGTTTGGATTTTTGACTTGACGTATCGGACTTTGACTTTGACTCTGATTTCGACTCCGACATTGACTCTTCTGATTCATCCTTATCCAACACCTGATCGACCACCTTTTTTATTAACTCGGACTCATGATCAGTATCGGACGATGTAAAAGTGACATCTATACTTTCTGGCAAATTATCTGACGACTTAGACTCCCACTGTAAGTTCGTTGCCTTTTTGACTCTTTCAGAATTAGCATTTCGCGGAGAATATGCATTTTCAACAGGAGGCGGACATTTGTTATAAACCACACTTGATTTCTTACCAGATGTATTCACTTCATCATCTTCTTTTGTCACAGATTTTTCTTCTTCTGAAGTCTTCTCTTCTTCAAATGTCTTCAATTTTTCCACTATGGGGTAAATCATGTCAACAACAAAAGTAGAACATGAGTAACCTTTTAATAAATTGTTAACTCTTTTAGTTTCAATTCTTTGTGTTGCCAATTTCAATTCAAGCTCAGCACACTTCTCTGTGTAGTAGTTGACATCGTCAAGCTGTCTCATGT
This sequence comes from Helianthus tuberosus, assembly GCA_030545235.1. Taxonomy (NCBI): domain Eukaryota; kingdom Viridiplantae; phylum Streptophyta; class Magnoliopsida; order Asterales; family Asteraceae; genus Helianthus; species Helianthus tuberosus. Next base: position 74,265,834 of record CM060380.1, read on the forward strand.
AAGCTCATTTGAGTGTATTCATTGCTACAGCTTGTTCACTGCTTGACTCATTGTACTTATTCATCTCTATGTTCAAAGTATCATATGATTCTTTCAGCCTTTTTATGTTGTGCAGCAATTCATTATTCTGCATTATCAGAGAGTCACAATTCATACACTTCTCAGCAACCTTGACTACCTCATTATCTGTTTTGATTTCAAATGCTGGAACTTCTTTAACTACTCTCACTTGAACTTCTTCTACAACTTCTTTCTTTTTCTCAACTTCACCATTTAAACGTTTTCTGACTTTTTCTGCCCAATAATCATCAGTATAATCATTGATAACCTGAGCAACAAATCCTTTAGCCAGGAATTCTTTGTCTGGGCAATAATCGTCCCAACTGAAACCTTCTGCCAATCTTTCATCTTCTTGTTCTGCCACACATACTTTACTATCTTTTGGAATGTATTTATCCCAACTGAAACCATTTCCTTTATCTTGATTAACAATACATGCTCTCTTTGAATCTTCAATTTCTTTCCTACCATGAGCTGTTTGTGGCTGTTGTTGTTGATGTGGCTGTTGAGCAACTTGATGATATAACGCTTTTCGATAGTAGTTATTGTTACCAAAGGGATTTTGAGCTCCACTTGCTTCACGATTGGTGCACTCCCTCTTGAAATGCCCTTTTTCCCTGCAACGAAAACAAGTAACTTTAGACTTATCAAATCCTAAAGTTGAAACATTTGCATCGCGAAAATCATCTCTGCCTGTAATTTCTTTAAACTTTTTAGCTCGTCTCAATACACTAGCCATGCACCATTTTATATCCATCAATTCCATCTCCTCGACATCAATTTGATCGTAATCCTCTTTTGTTAGCATTGGATTTCCGATCCTTCCTGCAACTAAACCTCCATAGGATTCAAGCACAGTTACCAACAAAGACATGTGACTTTTAGCAACTTCTTCAGTATAACTCTGATCATTTTCAAGGTTTAAAGGAATGTTGCATTGAAGTACCTTGCCACTCTTTGTTGTAGAAAAGTGTGGATCAAATGATGGAAATGAAGAAAATCCCATCTTGTTACTTGATCCTTGAGATGGCTTTTCAGAAGATCCCGTTGTATTGAAAGCAGTTTCAACTTTTGGCGAAAAATTGGTTTTGTTACTAACACCACTTTTATAATACAAACCAATGTCTTGCTCTCCATCATAGTTCTTCATTCTCGCTATCTTTAATAAAATCACTCAATGTTAGATCATTAAAACCAGGTTTATTTTTCAACATCATAAGATACGTGCCCCACTCATCATGTGGCAACGCATCAGCTAACTTTTCAATCAACTCATCTTTATCCTTTCTGATACTCAATCTGTTCATGTTTTTCAATAAATTGCAGTATCTTTCAATGATCTACTTGGTGCTTTCATTTCTTAATCCTCGAAACAAATCGAATTCCTTCTTCATCAACGACTTTTTGTTCTTAAGCATGTCATCACTACCAAGAAACTTTGCTTTTAATTATGTCCATATCGAATGTGCAGTTCCATTATGTTGAAGTAAAATCAAGATGTCTTCTTTAATTGCCTGCTGCAACAAACTAACCATCAATTTCTCATCTTTGTATTTCTTTTTCTCCTCAGCACTCAAATCTCTAATTGGTATTTTCTCTCGATCGCTACCAACTGGTCTAAAATATTGAACTTCAGTATGTTCCCATGCATCTAAATGATAAGCTTCAACCCAGTTACCAAAACTTTCAGCCCATCCACTAAAATCATCACTGTCCAAAAGCTTAGGCGGTTTTTGTGTTGTTCCAGTTTCATTTTCAAGCAATGTACTTTGAGTAATAGTCATTGGGCTAGCAAAGGCATTATAAAACTCATTCTCCATGTTTTCAGTTTTCACAAGTTCACAAAAACCAGTCTTTCAAGCGAAATTAAGTTCTCAAGCGAAACCACCACTGAAGCGAAATCAAGACTTTGAAGCTGAATAGCAAGTTTCAAGCGGAATCAACAGAATTTCTCAAGCGAAATACCGGTTCAAGCGAAATCAATCCAATATCTCAAGCGAAATATCGATTTCAAGCGGAATCAACACAAATTCTCAAGCGAAATCAGATCTAAAGTGCAATATAAAGCGAAATCAACAAGAACAACTCAAGCGAAATCAGCATGATATCAGCAATTCGGTCCAAATTCTGTCCAATTGATCAAGTTTTAAGTCGAATTAAGTTCTGAAACTCTCAAGGATTTGTTAAAACACAATTACGCACACATTGTGAGAAAATTAGCTGATTTTAACCAAGAAAACTTGTTTACTTTTGAAAAGAAGGTGTAGAAATCAGAAATTGCAGCTGAATTGGTATGAACTCTTCCTCCTGAGCTCCGATACCACTTGTAGGATCGTTTTCAGACACAAATGAGTCGATCAGAAGAGTTTATCTCTAAACGAATGGCGGAAACAGACGTATTGAGTTCAATTCAGCTGAAATATCATTTTAAACAGTCCGTAAATTGATTTTAGATCAAATACAAGTCTGTGGACACTTCGGCAGCACTTCGTTACACTGACCGGAACTCATTACAAATGAAATGGCACACAAGGTATTTATAGTAAGTCTGATTTCTCTTGAAACTGTCTTGAGCGGAATCACTTTCAAGTGATTTCGCTTGAAATGAACTAACATGAGTTCAAGCGAAATAAGAACTTGTGATTTCGCTTGAAATGGTTATTGACCATTTCAAGCGGAAATACCTATAAACACAATTCCTTGATTTCCGTGCTCTAATCTATCATTCTATGTACAAGACTTGATACAAGATGAAGTCGACAGACGTAAGCAAAAACAGTTAGGATATCCAGTGTTTGGATATGCAGGAGGAAAAGGAGATGGGTAGAGATTGTTATGAATGACCTCCTACATGTAGGGGTCGTAAGATGTCGTCCGATAAGAATAATCTGTAGTAGTAGTGGTATAAGGGTTATCATACCCAGTTAGATGTGTATAGGTGGGTATGGAGTTATCAAAACCCATAGGTGGTGGCTTAACATTAGGGGAATTGTTGGAGGGTCCACCCATTTGGGGGTCCTCCAGTATTGGTGGATATGATGGTGGTAGAAGTGGAAGACATCCCGACCATTCTCTAGCGCGTACCGACATCCGTGCTCCAGTACAGGGGTTCATCGACTACGGTGGTGGTTGTTGTTGTTGCTGCTCCACCAGTTGGGGTGGTAATACCGGTGCATGTGGTTAATGCTCATGGGTGTGATAGAAAGTAAACTGGTTAAAATATTGGTCCTACTCATCAGGACCTTGATAAGGCGAACCTGCACATGATGCAGTATCGCTAGATAACTTAATGGGATGTTGATTTGAACCGGATGGTGGCATCTTTGGGCCAAAATCATTATCTAGCTGGTTCTAACTTGGGTGAGGTGAATTTAGGTAGTGAGATGGGTAGAAAGAGTCATTGTGGGAATGGGAATGTTGTGAGTGATGTGAATGAAAGTGGTGCGAAAATGAGAGTCTAGCTGGTTGTGAGGAACGTGATTCACTTGAATGTTGCGGATTCTCCGAGTGATGAGTGCGTGATGGTTGAGGTCATGACGGTCCTCCTCTCATGGGACCTTTTCCCATTCCACGTCTCCTTGGCGGCAAGTTTTACCTGTCAAACATAAAATCAATAACTATATAGATAAGAGTGGTCTTAGGTTAAGCCTAGACTCGGAATAGTCTATCGAATATGCAATTGTTATATTTGAGCCTAGAAAAATAGGCTAGTGTCTAATTCGCTCAAACAGTGGCTCTAACACCAACATGTCACACCCTAATTTCCCGGTGGGCCCGGACTTGGGGTTTATGCATGACGATTGAAATCAGTAATCACAATGCACAACGGAAGATGGAATATTAAATTAATTATTACAAAATACAAACTTGAAAGTCGAAAGTTCAAAATAATATACAGAAGGTTCGTACAAAAAAGATCCACAGGCGGGCCAAATAAAATAAAATATGACTTCAGACTAATAGGTCTTTGATGGAGTTGCAAATTCCAAATCGTCTAGACCGAGCAGCTCTAGCTAATTTCGTAGTTGCTATATAACATGGGCTTAGTCTTTTGAGAATAAGTCAGTTTTCACTGGTAAATACAATTAACAGACTCTTTTTGAAAATCTTTTCAAAAGTATTTAATACCATTTGGTATATCATTTTTAAACAACTTAGGATAAGATAATGTTTCTTGTTACCAGTTTTACATGCTTATCAATACATATGGGGACCAGAAACTAAATGTTGGTACATGATTAATCGACACACCACATTTTTAGTATCATATAATATGACATTAGCGTCTGCCAGGTGTATGCCTACACCTCGCACTTAGGTCGTGGCCATTTGCAATTAAATGAGTCAGGGATATCCGAGACACATTCATATTAACCCCCAATGTTTATGTTGTCAAGAAAAATAGATTAAAATGGGTTATTTAAATTTTAGATATCATTCGCCCATGAATTAATACCCGACAAAGCGGCTAGTGTCGTATCCCAAGCCCTTATAAAGGAAAATAGGCTAAAAGTATTTACCTGCGCTTGTCTTTTACAAATCAAAGATGCTAAGCACAACCATTAATCAAAACAACCTAAAAACAAGTGCAATTTACTGGTTGCTCCTAGTCTGGAATGATCGGAACTATGATCCGTTAGAATGTTAACGGGTCTTATACAAGTCATTTGACTTTGACAAGTTAACTTTAAATGACAAGTACGGTTCTCTAGATTAATAGTTGACCGGATAGAATGTTGTTAATACCCTTCCGAGTATGAGGACTCGTATAATATGGGATAAACAATCAAACATTCTAATTGGAACAAAATCGGAAAGGTTTTGACCCGATTCGGCTAGTTTATATAATTTTTGCTATTTAAACTCGCTGTACGCGCATATGCGGTATCGGGTGGTCGAATAGGTCTATGACAACTCCATAATGCTAAAACATATTTCATTATGTTCCAATATCAGCTTCAAACTTAGATTACTAGTTGAATTGGTTTTAAAACCATTTTTAGTTGATTAGAGTAATTACGGTATTTTTAGGCATATAATATGGATTTTAACATAAAACCTATCAAATGATATGATGAAATGGTATAACCTCAGAAGATTATTCCATACAATAATATGATCATATAACAACCCATAAGCATGCTCTAAACTTGACCAAATGGGTCATAATCGAAATTCAAAGTAGAAGTTAAACTGTTTGACTTTCGGTCACGAAACTAGATCTAAGCAGGAAATGACGAGTTGGAAATGATCAAACATGTCCTAATATGTTATATAAACTGTTATAGTGTCAAAAATTATGTTTTCGATACTTAGAAACTCATTTATCGTAATTTGCAAAAATCTGCGTTTTGACTTTTATTTAAAAAAATGTTGACTCGTCATTTCGCCTACTTAACGTGATCGTTAGAGGGTGCCATCACAAGGGATTAACACCTTTATTATTACGATCACTTGGCCAAGTTCGATTCGAACTATGGTTTGTCTAAAATGGTCATAACCGAAAGTCAAAGAAAAAGTCAATTTGATTGACTTTCGGCAAATAACTAGCCTAGAAATGAAAAAAATTAAGATGGAACATTTACAAGTCTTCAAGGTAAGTCTAAGCTTCAAGTAGGAGGCCTCTATAGATCATAAGCATTCCAGGAGATAGAGAGAATGAGTGATATATGGGGCTATTTATACTTGCACAATGATCATGAGATGATGCCACATGTCCCTTGAGCTCTTAGGTGAAGATTAGTGGCATATCAGGTGTAAGAAGGTGGAAGCTCATATTTATGATATGTTATGCATTAGTATACGTTTTTGCCATGCGGATTTCATTAAAATTCTTTTATACATATGCTAGTACACTAAACTTGTATGCTCACCAATACTTTTGTGTGACATGTTACTTTAATATATACTGTAGGAGCTTGATATTGACTTGTTGAAAAAGAAATCTAGTAAGAAGGGCTAGAAACGCACTTATTTAAATCTATGTTTTGTTGTTTATTTTGTATTGTTCTAAATGTTGTACTTTCCTTTGAAACTATGTATTACCTTTAGTATGAAATGAAAAATCGTTATTTTAAATATTTGTCACAATTAGTGGTTATGAAGTATTTTGCAATCCCATTTTCGTCTCACTCCGATGTTTCTGTCATCGGTTGGGGTGTGACAATTAAGATTTTCAAGATTGTGAACGTCCGTGCGTATATGATTATACATATGAAAATGGCACTTACATGTATAATTATAAATTTCAAGCATTGTGATCTTGTATAATTAAAGTTCATGATCAAGATTTGTTTCAACAAACTTCCATCTTTAAACCTCCTAGTAACTTTTGTAAAGTTCACGACTCCTACACATGTACAAACCATAAAAACTGATTTTTTTATATTCACCACCATTTACACACATGCTAAATTTTATGATGCATTTTCATATTTTTTTGTTTACACTTCATCTTGGTTCATCTAGCCAACATAAACCTATCCTACACCTCCTCCACTTTTATCGTTATATTGAAAAAAAGGTCCTTTGCTTTTGTTATCATTTTAATCCAAGTCTATTGACGTGTGTGAACGTGTACATATTTTTTAATATATTTTTAGTACTTTTTACTCTTTAATCAAGTTTTAAATTTATAAAACACGATATAAAACTATCACCCTTTACAACACGCTAGGACAAGTGCGCCTATCGTTGGCGTAGTATAGTGATGGTAAGATACCAAGGTCGTCTAAGGACACAAGAGCTTTTAATACTGGAATATCATCGACGTCTAATCTAACCAAATATAGAGAGAAATTTTTTGTTTTGTTTTTGTTTTTAATAAATAAAAATAAAGAAAGAGAATAAATAAATAAATAAAACATATAGACAAGATAGAATCACTTGGATCCGACTCGTCATTTATGTAACCTTTGATGATTTCCTCGCTTTGGGTTTTTTAAGAGATTATCTTAGTTATTGTGGCATGTCCCTCTTTTGTAGGCAACGCTACCCTCAGCCATATTGGTCTGAATCAGCAGGCATACAGTTCCGCAAGGCCAGATTATTGAAAGATAAATAATTGAGTTATTAATGCAAAAAGTGGCATGTCTCTCTTTTGGAGGTAATGCTGCCCTCGGCCATATTGGTCTGAGTCAACAGGAATACAGTCCCGCAAGGGCGGTTTAAAGTTTTAATAGTAGTTACTTTATAAGGGATTATAAACCATTTTTACTTCCCCTAATTTGATGCTATCTGCCTCAAGAAAAGTCCTGATAAGCTTGAATCAGGTCCTCGTAGGATCTATACACTGAACGAGGCAAGAACTTTACCCAACCACCCTTCTAACCCCCTTCCAGGCAGTTAACGCACTTAATATAGATCACAAAGACACGAATGAGTGAATCAACAAAACATGAAGAAATGATTAAGTAAAGTTCACCTTCAATATAAAAAACTAGTTATTAAAGTCATTAATACAAACACAAATAAAAAGTTACCTAAGCTAGGAAATCAAAAGTAATACATACATGATTTTGTCTTCACCAAGTGATGTAAGAGATTAGCCAAGCATGACCTTTGTTTGACAAAAACTCTTATTGATCTTGGATCCTGAGACTACACACACACTCTAAGGATGGATGATGGATGAAAGTGGTGAATGATGGTGGTATTGTGGTGATGGAGTGGTGGCAGGTGTCAGAGAAGTGGTTTGCCAAGGGGTGAGTTACAAATGAGCCAAGCACCTCCTTTTATAGCGGAAAACAGTAGCTTCAAACGGCCCCGTGCCCGCCAGGCACGACCCCATGTCCTTCTCTTCTCTGCCTTCATTTAATGTTGTTGTCAGCCCATCTGCACACACGACCCCATGTGTCAATGGCACGATCCTGTGTCTCTTGTACTTACTATATGAACCCAGATTTGCAAATCTGAGAGTTGACCACAACCCGTGCATAGGGGACACGGCCCCATGTCCATTGTCGTTTTATGTTTGTCTTTATTCTCTGGGAATCTTGAATGGGGCACAACCCATGCCCGGCTGGCACGACCCCGTGCTTGGATTCCGGTTTTGTTATATTTGTCTTTGGGGTGAAGTTTGGAGGGTCGGTATAATGTGCCAACTTCCTTTCTTCGTACTTATGTTGGTTTTTGCTGTTATTTTGTTCCTTTTGTCTGTTTAATCTCTTTTAATCCTGAAAATCAAAAGTAAACAAAGAAACGCACTTTTCCCATCTTTAGTGTTAAAAAGGGTTGTTTTTATAATTCATTTGATATGATTTATATGTTGTATTTTGTGCATATCAAATGCCCCACACTTGAATCTTTGTTTGTCCTCAAGCAAAACTCTTATATTATTGCTTACATGTAACGCCCTAACATGTTTTAACCTAATTTATCGCAGCGGAAATTCATATCTAAAATTCCTTTCATGATATTCTTTCTTTAACTTAAATACATTAATCCCTTTCTATAATTTAATTAAAAACTAACATACATATATCGAATTACGTGACCACATACACACCCACATACAATCCATGTCTTGACTCGACCTTCAACCGCGTGTATTTCTTGATGAGATGTCCATAACCCTGTACAACCTGCAGTCACCACATTCAATCTCATCATTAGCAACCGGTGACATAATACAATAGTATTAACACATGCATAATAAAGCGTCAACATATCATGCTTTCTCTTATACTCGTCATATAAGTCCATTCGGGCACTCTCGTCTGACTTCATACTTAACCTTCATTCTCCATTTGTTAGTATACCTGCACTTCCATTTCATACTTAACAGAAACAACTAGCATCATTATACTTTCCTATCCACTTTTGACTCATTACTCCGTAAACTTACCTATTTACTTCCATTGTTTAATACTTTCTCACATGTATCACAATAATCATCATACTACAATATATTTTACATCTAAAGTGTAAGTCCGGGATTTACTTACCTTGTGCGTCCGTAATTGCGTTCGCTTACTTGAGTCTCCTTAGCCCGTTAGCCTTCCACGTACTCAACCATCTTGACATGATTCCTATACATTCATGTCATTACATTCGCATTCTTATTAGCACATATGCTTATACATATGAACAACCATATCAAATTCACATCTCATATATGACCTTCGTTAATCCATTCAAACAAGCATAAAGCATACTCAACATCATCCCTACATAATCTTCACATGAACTATATACGTTTACCCATTACTAGCATACAATTTCACTTATTATTGTCTTTTAGACATTTCATCAAACACGTGGTGTGCGTACTACTTCCTAGGCACCATGTACAACTAGTTTATGCATAATCTTCCAAGTTCACTCATATTTCATCAAATCTTCTTACTAATCAACAAATATCATTTAACACCTAAACATCAAACATATCAACACCAAATTTCTTTCAATTCATCTAACAATAGTTCATCCTAACACAACATAATTCATGAATATTGGACATGTTGAACACTCATGTCATCTTAATCACCCAACTAGTGGGTTTACATCCTTAAACATCAAATTAGTCAAAATTATGCATAACACATGTTCCCTATGATGATGTTAACACATATTCATGCTTAATTTCATACAATTTCGTGGATTAATCATAACCCACTTCATACAAGATCATCAAATCTAAGTTTAAAGACATACCTTATGATCCCCTTGCTTGGGTGATCATTAATTCACGTTCGGTTGTGAATTTAGACTTCATTTACCCCTTCAATTTGAAGGTTCTTCAAGAACTAGGGTTTGAACCCTTGTTCTTTCTCCTGGACATCGATCCAGAACACACACACGTGTGTGTGTTTGTGTGTGTGTGTTTTCTTTTAATTAAACATCTTTCAAGTTGTCCCACTTTGGTCCCTCATGTTTCGTTTTAAATAAATAAGGCTACAACCCTTCGTTTAATACCAACGACATTAATAATCAACTAGGTTAATTATTCCTAGTTAGCATTCATTCACGGGTTCACTTTTATCCCCTAACGGCATTTTACCCGTTCCTTTATATTAACCGGGTTTAAATTACCAAACCCATTTTTGGGGTGTTACATTACACTCTCAAATAGAATGGGAAGAAGAAAAGTTTTTGGGTCTTGTGTATAGATTGTCGGGAATCCAAGTTCATTATTTATTCTCGTTTTTATCTTATTTACAATCCTATTCGACATGATTAATTGGGAACTTTTTAAGAAAAATAAATATTTATAAGCATAACATATATTTTAAAATTTAATTAAGCTATATACACATTCACATACCTCACAAGTGGTCACTCAACACTCCGCCGAAAATGTGTAAGTGAAACGCTCGCCCCCTGTATAGAACTTATTCCTACCATAAGCTTAACAATCAATCAAACCTCCTCCTTTTTGATTTAATCTTTTCAAATATCAAGTGGACTTTGAAAGGGTAGGTTTTTGGTTAAGGGTAGGGTAGTTTTATTTAAAGGTGGCTAAAGGAGTAAAAAAGTCGGGTTTCTTTTGAAAATTGTATTTAAGACTTTATGAACTAAGTGCTTTAATGCAATAGATTTGTGATATACTCTAAATTTTACATATTTTTATATAATAATTCCTACACTTTTGAGTAACTTTTCAGTTATTTTTTATTAAATTCTACGTGATATTCTAAGTTCAATGGTTTTATGAGAAACTAACCTAATACGAGTAGAAATGTTAAAAAAAGAGATGGTGATAATTAATATGAGTTTGTGTTAATGTTCAGAAATATTAGAATTGATTATTTATAAAGTAATTTAATGTATTGGAAATTTCAATGAGAGATGAGAGAAAAGTCATAATTGAGAATTAAATGAGCTAGAAACTTAAATTGAATTAGTAGTCATATCTAATTAATTTTTGTATTTTGCTTAAAGTCGCAGGTAAAGAAAAAATTCATAAGTGACATTATGTATTGGGCTGGATTAGTCCAACATGGCTTCGAGATGGACTTTAAATGTGATTTAGGATTGAATAATAGGGTGAGACCCTACTATACGAGGGATTAATTTTTTTTGGAGGCATTTAATGTCACACCCTGCTTTTGCGGAAGCGTATGATGTGTGACCTGTTCAATATCATTGCATTCAATCATAATAAACAACTATATGATCAAAACGATGTTCATCCATTCATTAAGTTTAAAATATTACAAATACCAGTCATTTAAGTTTCAAACTACACAACCTCTAATTTAGTTACAAACCAACAAAAGTGGATGACATCTAAACTTGAAATTCATATCCCGAAACAACACCAACGCCCAAGATCCAACTTGTTTCCTGAAATACATGTAATTCTGAAAACATCAACAAAAGTTGAGCGAGTTCATGCGTTTTGTATGAGTACTGATAAGCTTGTAAACGTTTGAGAGACTTCTTTGAAAACATGTATGAAAAGCGTCTATGAACAGATCAAATTAATGCTTTGCAAGGACATTAATTTATGTGAAGACATAGGGAGTACTCAATACGAGTAGACTTTGGTCCTTGTCGAATCCCCTCGACTGTGTCGAATTCACCTCGACTGTGTCGAATTCACCTCGACTGTGTCGAATTCACCTCGACTGTGTCAAATTCACCTCGACTGTGTCAAATTCCCTTGACTGTATCAAATCACCTTGATTGTGTCAAATCACCCTTGACCGTTGTCGAATCACCTCGACTGGGACACTAAAGCACTCTAAGTGGTCAAATAAGGACCATGAGTGGGGCTCGGCCGTACCCGTTAGATCTAACATTTGTCCATAATTCTTATGAGAGTTATTGGCATTTCAATTTCAATCTATGCTCACATGATCTAATAGTTCATTTCATAACCAAATCATACCATTTGAACAATCGTAACATGTATTCCACTCCCGAGAGTTATAAATCCGAAAAGAGTAAAAGAAAAGGGGGACATGAACTCACAAGTTTGCGTCCTGCTATCTCGTATGCTCAAGGTCCTTCTATGAGTCGTACAACTACCTACACACGTGCCATGTTTTATTAGACGTTTAAGTAGTGTAACGACTTTTTATCTTAGTTGTCCATTAAGACTTGTTTTGGAAATCTTGGTGTATTCTGAGTTACATCATTGATGTTGATACGTGGTTGAAAACCGGTGTTTGTTTATATCTAAGTTTATGTTTTTACTTAACTTTTTATCCCGAATAGCCTACTTGTAATAGGATTTGTGTTTTGCAAGTCTTGTGAAGTTTAAGGAGTTAATTGGGAGCTAAACGGACCGCCGGGACGAATAACGAGCCACCGGGATGCGGAACGGGTCAACCAGACTCAAGAAATGAAGGAAATGAAGAATCACACTTGGGGGCACCGTCGCCGACGCTCTAAAGGGTCGTCGCCGACGGTCAGTGCATTCCTCCATCGCTTGATCGTCCGTAGACAGCAAGATATGCCGTCGGCACCAAGTCAACATTTACATACCGTCGCCGACGGGGCATCAAGCCGTCGGCGACGGCGCCTCTATTCTGAAAACGTGAAAAAGTTGATTTTGGGGCTTTGGAACGAAAAAAAAAAGAGGTTTGACCATGATTTCGACAGTTACACTTGGTTTTTGAGTTTGAACATTATCTTGGAGCCTAAAAAAATCACCTATCACCTACCATTCCACCAACCATCCTTCCTAGACCCGAATCAAGAATGATAGCAACATCATCTTCTTGAATCGAAACCCTAGTTCATCATTCCATCAATCCACTCAACCACTCACCATCATCATTCATCGTAAACCCTAACCCTTATCATTCACCATTCTACAAGTTCCAAGATGATTCATTTCAAGCTTCCATCATCCGTTGATCGTGCCATTTTCACCATGAGCGGCTAATTCCTTGGAGGTTTCACCCCGGTGTAGGTTATTGTAAGTCTAGGGTTTAAACATTGTTCTTGGTTTGAGTTTGTGACAATTTGCTATTTGATTTTGAAGCTTATGACAATTGTCTTGCATTTGTATTGGATTCATAAATTGTCAAGTGAAGATTAAATTTGACTTTATGAAATGTTTATGTGCAATTATGCCTTGTCCAGGTTAGAGTTTACATGTTCTTGGTAAGAAAGTGCATTGTGGTCCGTTATTTATAACGTCGATAGCTTTTGGCACCTAAGCCTCGCGACACTAAATCCGTTAAATCATCATTGCAATTGATTCAAACCTAAAACGTGTAGAAACCCTAGGAATGCAACTACCGAACCGGGAGTGAACCTTGTTTTCTTATCATTGTTTAATCAATCAATTTTAATTCTTGCAATTTGTTAATCACTAGTAGTTAATCCATTCCATCAGTTTAGTAATTCTAATCCACACCTTTCAATTAAACAAAAATACAAAAACATATCATAGCAAGCTTCATAAGTGTGACATCTTTTCATAATTCAATCAAATCCATTCGCAAACCACATACTCTTCGTGGTTCGACCCCTTACTACCACTAGCTATTTGTTAAGGGTAATTTGGGACTATAAAGATTATCTTTGACCGGAGCGCGACACTCCGATCAGATGTATATTATAATATTCCAAAGTATATAATTATTTGTTAAAATAATAAATATTTTAACTAAAACTATATTTATTAAATTTTGAAATATTAGTTAAAACAATATATTCTAACTTGGTATATCATGCAGTTATGCATTTGTGTTCTCCTAAGGATGGGTATAGTCGCACTTATGTATATTAGACTTGTGTATTTGCCAAGTATTGGTGGCGTATTCCGGTGTATATTTATACATACGAGGATACGTATTCTTATTGTGTTTATTAAGTATTCTTATACTTAATTTTTGTATTAATTTTTCTGGAATAATATTTCTAATAAAAATATATATTCTCAAAATATATATTTTAAGAAACTTACATAGAAAAATTATTTATAACTTACTAGTGTGTTTAGTAAGCTTATGCTCGAAGCGAAAGACGATGGTTTGCTCTATTTTATGGATCGATTGTAGATTCTGAAACAAGACGATCTTTGCACCTTGGTAATGGACGAAGCTCATAAGTCTCGATATTCTATCCATCCTGGTGCTGATAAAATGTACAAGGATCTTCGTACTCGGTACTGGTGGCCTGGTATGAAGAAGGATGTTGCCTTGTATGTATCGAAATGCCTAACTTGTCTCAAAGTCAAGGCCGAACATCAACGACCTTCTGGCTTGCTTGTACAACCAGAGATACCGGTTTGGAAGTGGGAGAACATTGCGATGGATCTCATCACTAAGTTACCGTGTACGTCTAAAGGTCATGATGCTATCTGGGTTATTGTCGATCGATTAACGAAATCAGCTCATTTCATTCCGATTCGCGAGGATCTATCTGCTGATAAACTTACAAAGATTTATGTTGATGAGATTGTATCACGACATGGTGTTCCCTTGGATATCATCTCTGATCGTGATGCTCGATTTTCATCTCATTTCTGGAAGGCCATGCAATCCGCTTTGGGAACCCAACTGAATCTAAGCACTGCTTATCATCCCCAAACAGATGGCCAATCTGAGAGAACGATTCAAACTTTGGAGGATATGCTTAGAGCATGCGTGATAGACTTTGGTGGTAATTGGGATTCTCATCTACCTTTAATCGAGTTCTCTTACAACAATAGTTATCATACTAGTATTAATATGGCACCATTCGAAGCTCTCTACGGTCGAAAATGTCGTTCACCTGTCTGTTGGATGGAGACCGGTGAAGCTCAGCTTACTGGACCTGAGCTCGTTCTGGAAACAACTGACAAAATCAAGAAAATCCGCGATAATCTTGTGATAGCTCGAAAGCGTCAAAAGAGATATGCGGTTCTGGGACGCAAGCCCTTAGAATTTCAAGTCGGAGATCGTGTCCTACTCAAGGTTTCACCTTGGAAGGGAATCGTGAGATTTGGAAAGAAAGGAAAACTTGCACCTCGATATGTGGGACCATTTAAGATTGTGGAAAGAATTGGAAAGGTTGCCTATCGACTAGAGCTACCTCCAGAGCTTGGAAATATTCACCCGACTTTTCACGTGTCCAATCTGCGAAAGTGTTTAGCTGACGCTGATCTACACATTCCTCTCGACTAGATTCGAATTGATGAAACAATGCACTTTGTCAAGAAACCGGTGGAGATAGTGGAACGTACATACAAAGAGTTCGCTTGGAATCCAAACGTGGCCCATAGTTTACTTAGGAATGTGAGGACCAGATGAAGATGAAATATCCGCATTTGTTTTCACAAGCTTCCTCTAGTTAAAATTTCGGGACGAAATTTCCTGAAGTAGGGGAGACTGTGACAACTGTGTTCTGTAATCGATGTACGATGTAAAACAATGATGATTATTAATAAAACAATGTGCTTTGGTGTTATTATATGTGTTTTGATGTTATTATGTGTGCAATTATGTTTGGTGATTTTGCAATTCGATTCGATTCCAATTACAAGTTTTAAATCGCGTTCTGGAAGGTTATACGCAAACTGGTGCGTAAACGCAGTCAGTATAATGCGACAAACACTCTGGAATAGTGACATAGGCTTAACATACCTTAAATAACCTCCACATAACTTAGAAATAAGTTTTGAATGGTTTGGTGTGTCGAAATCAACTTTGTTCGATCGTAGGGACTATTTGTGTCAAACTGCGAAACTATTCCGATTTGAACTGTAACGAACATTCCGGAACATGACCATAAGTTAAACATACCCTAAATAACCTTTACATAGCTTAGAAATAGGCTTTGAGGGGTTCGGTATGCTAAAATAAACTTTATGGTCATTCAGGGACTAAAAGCGTCAAAAAGTGCACAAGTTTGCACTTTCACGCATATCTTACGTTCTGAATACATCCGGACATCCAAAAATTTATGTAAGCATTAAAATATTTTATTTTATTGTTTGGCATGATAAAATTCCATGCGTCGCTTAATCTGGATCGTTTTTGCGTTCATTACAACTTCCGTCGTAATTAACCGAACAACGCAACCGTACGGCCAAACGAACCGACGTCCAAGATATTTTTGAGCACATTTTAAGTTCCCTATACTTTAACTTCATTTTAGAGCTTTGAAATGGGGTTAACAGGGCTTAAACATGTCAAAAATGCATCGAAAACCAAGTTTTGGGGCTGCAGGGACTAAAACTGCCAAACTGTGAAAGTAGGTCCTTACGGACCGTAAGGGTGAGGACCATACGGTCCGTAAGCATGTCCCAGTTGCTCAGAAACTTCTAAACCAGCTGTTAACAGCTGTTACCCACTCCTAATCTCATTTCCATATGTTGTTCCCTGATTCAACAAGTGTAGGGATGGGATTAAAACCCGGTTTTCAAGAAACGATCCTAACGGTGGTCCATTTCCTATAAATACCCACCTTAATTTCTATTCTTCCTCACAAAATCTGATCTAAAGTGCTCTAAGTTGAAGCCCTTGCTTCATTCCTGAGCTATTTGGATCGAGATTAGCTTGCGGGGACCCGTTGTAAGTGTTCTTTCGTTCTTTTCCATTCGTTTTAGCGTTAAAGTCAAACTGCGTTTGACCTTCTGCATTGACCAGTTTATGGTCAATGTGAAGTTCGTTTGAACTTCATAACGTGAGCGTAATCACGATGGTTATAGTCCCTTGTGACTATACCTACTGATTACCACGTTATCTAGGCTCAGTGACGAGTCATAGTTTCGGCCAAAATGCGTATTCTTGCGTATTTTGTAACCAAACTACTTGTGGGTATCAAAACCGTTTGTTTTAATACCAAACCTGTTTTCAAACCTTGTTAAACATGTTTAGCTCGTCACTTTTAGTTTTGTGCTTGTCTAGGGTCGTAAAGGTAAGCGATCTAAACAATCGCTTATACTTTCGAACCCGACCCGTTTGGGCGATCATTAGGATCCGACCAAACATGGTTAGTGACCATAGTAGTATAGGGAATAACCTTCCGAGGTTATACCTTATGGTCACCTAGTTTAGGTAGTTTTATGATAAGTAGTTTATATGCCTTAGGTAAATTACCAGAATACCCTTTTCATGTATAATTGGTAATTTAGCATATGTAACCTAAACTTTTGTCACATAACTGATTATACAACATGATTAGACTTGTATAGGCATATAATACTTGTCATAGGACTAGTTAGACGTCTCGAACGCGCTTTGCGCGCACGACGTGTTAAAGTAGCGTAAGCTACCTTAATGGGTCGCGATGGGTCGAAAGTACTTAGGTTAGGTTTCTTTTAGGATGTAGGCTTTGTTAAACCATATCACATGAGTTCCAACACTCATTTGGGTTACAAGACCTCATTCTGTCCGATCTTCCGATTTAGGCGTCTATTGTTTGACTAGTGATTCAATTACTAGGTGCTACTTGATTTCTCTGATTTACTCGAATTTGTTGAAGTACTATTGATTGAGGATACCTTGCACTACATGTGAGTACGTAGTTCCCCTATTTTACTGTTTTCAATTGTTTTGGGGTGATTCATATGTACAAAATGTTTTCAAGGTTTAAACGATGATTTCAAAAACGAATAGAACGATTTATACTAAACTAATAACGATTTCGATAATGTGAACGAACTTGTTGGTTGTAGTTACATAACGAATGACATTCATTAATTATGGCCGAACCGACCAGTATTAGGTTATGGTACCATAGGATCCGACAAATCTCGTTATTATACTACATCCATGGTTATGTGTGGGTGTTGTGGGTAACAACTGAATCTGATGATTGTTAACTTACCCTTTGGAGGTTTGTTAATGCGAGAACGATTGGGACGATGAACGAGTCACAAAGGTTTGAATGTTATTAACGAGACGACCATATAAAAGTGGTTTTCACAAATAAAACAAGAACGATTTGAACGAGTGAATGAGTTGAACGATTTGGAACGATTTGAACGATTTAAACGAGTAAACGATTTGGGAACGATTTGGAAACGATTTGGAAACAATTTGGAAATGATGTTAAACGATTTGGTTAAACGATTGGTTTTTGTTAGTGTTTAGATAACGAGACGGGTGTAATGTGGTGAAAAGATGGTGGATACGCCGCTGGTACTTTTTATATATAAGTGTTTTCAACATATTACATATCGTAGAGTTATTTAGTTCACTTGGGTAAACGATATTGAAACGATGTCACACAACGATGTTTTCGAAGTAATACACGAGATTTATTAAACGAGTTAATACGAGATGTGTTACCATTTGCTCTACTAAAATAAATGTTTTTGGGTTAGGAATCATGGCTACGAGGTATTATAAACTATAACCCGCTTGATTTGAGTTGGTTAATTAAGTGGCAATATTATACTCTTTTCAAAACAAAGTTTTAATACAGTATTGCAACATTTAAACTAGCCATGAATCCGACACTCCTATAAAACCTATGTACTCGCCAGCATTTCTTTGCTGACTTTATTTTCACATATGTTTCTGGTGTTGATGCTTGATGATGAATACTAGGATGCATGAGTCACATAGGATCAAGATGAAGCCTTAGTGACTTTAAAACAATGATAGTCGATATAAAACTTGTTTATTCTATGTTAAGACAATGTTAATGTTTAATATTATCAATAAAACGAAACACTTTTTATCCATGGTTGTGAAACGATAATTTTGTTGCAACACGCCCTGACGTTTTCCGCTGCGCTTTGTTGTTTTACGCGGTGGGTGTGACAGAAGAGTTGGTATCAGAGCCAATGGTTATAGGGAATTAGGTTATTAGTAATTCTTTGACCTAGACGATAACTTCTAGGACCCCAACGCAAGTTTATTTGCGTTTAGATTTTTAAAACAAAATCGTCACCTACCCTTAGGTGATAACCACAATGAGAACACAAGTTCGAATCCGCTTCGAAAATTAATCATCCGTTCTGGGATGATTGATTACTAGGTTTTGAACCCTCTATTATATGGTTTTGAACCCTTTAAGTTTTCATAATCTCGTCAAAGTTTGGGTCTAAATAATGTGAACACGTGCAAACTGGAAGAGTGAATGCCTGTACCCTGGGTTTTCTGTCTAAGGCTAGAGTGTTCATACAAATCCACATAATTGGACCAGTCACTCTTACCTGGGAACTCTTGGGGTGAGTGTTCACTTATAGGCGAGCATGTCTTCGCAATACATTATTTTGACCTATTTACTTTGATTAGTCACTGCGTGTCGTTTGTTTGTTCGAGGTAACAAACAAATGATCGCCTTCCTTGTGTTTTGTCGATATTTTCAATACCTCTTGTGTTTTTCCAATTGTCGATCCCGCTCGTGGATGCGCATTCAATCTGAATGCAAACGAGGCTCGAGCTGACAACCTCGTTGTCAATGGTACCTTTCTTGTCAATGGTACGTTTCTTGTTAACAAGCAACCTGCATCTATTCTTTTTTATTATGGTGCCGATAGAAGTTTTGTTTCGTTATCTTTTGAGCCTTTGCTTATGATACCTAGAACTAAACTGAGGAAACCCTTATCTGTCGAAGTTGCTACTGGTAAACCTCTTGTTCTCGATTCTGTTATTCGTGATTGCCAGTTGAATCTTGATAACCATCTTTTTCCTATTGACCTTACACCGATGCAACTTGGGAGTTTCGATATTATCATTGGAATGGATTGGTTAACCAAACACCACGCTGAGGTGGTTTGTTTCGATAAGATTGTTCGTATTCCTTTGTCTTCCGTCGATGTTTTGGAAATTTGTGGAGAGAAGCCATCTGGTGGTTTGAAGCTTATGTCATGTTTGGGAGCCCATAGGTATCTACGAAAAGGATATGTTGCTTTTCTGGCACATGTCACCGAGGAGAAAAGCAAGAGCAAGAGTATTCAGGATATTCCGATCGTTCGGGATTATCCGGAGGTGCTTCTTGATGAACTGTCTGGTTTGCCTCCAGTTCGTCAAGTCGAGTTTCATATTGACCTTGTGCCCAATGCCAACCCGATTGCAAAAGCACCTTATCATCTTGCACCGGCGGAGATGTAAGAGTTATCTGATAAAGGATTCATCCGACCGAGCTTTTCACCTTGGGGAGCCCCTGTCGTCTTCGTGAAAAAGAAAGATGGATCTTTTGGAATGTGTATCGATTATCGTGAGCTTAATAAGCTCACCATCAAGAATCGATATCCCCTACCTCGAATTGATGACCTCTTCGACCAGCTGCAGGGTGCTTCATGCTTTTCCAAGATCGATCTGTGTTCTGGGTATCATCAACTTCGTGTTCTCGAAGAAGATATTCCCAAAACTTCTTTCCGCACAAGATATGGGCATTACGAGTTCACTGTCATGCCTTTTGGTTTGACGAATGCTCCAGCTATCTTTATGGGCTTAATGAATAGGGTCTGCAAACCTTATTTGGACAAGTTCATTATTGTGTTCATCGACGATATTCTCATTTATTCAAAATCTCAAGCCGAGCACGAGCAACACCTTCGCTTAACATTGGAACTCCTGAAGAAGGAACAACTTTTTGCTAAATTCTCCAAGTGTGAATTCTGGCTTAAAGAAGTTCAATTCTTGGGTCATATAGTCAATGAACAAGGTATTCATGTGGATCCATCCAAGATTGCTGCTATTAAGGACTGGAATACACCGACGACGCCTACGGAGATTCGATCTTTCCTTGGTCTTGCTGATTATTATCGTCGATTCATTTCAAATTTCTCAAAGATTGCGGTTCCACTCACTGCTTTGACTCAGAAGAATAAGCCTTTCGAGTGGGGACCCAAGCAAGAAGCAGCGTTCCAAACGCTGAAGCAGAAGTTATGTGATGCTACTGTTCTATCTCTGCCCGAGGGAAGCGATGATTTCGTTGTCTATTGCGATGCATCCAACTTAGGCCTTGGTTGCGTCCTTATGCAACGAGGTAAGGTTATTGCATATGCATCTAGACAGCTGAAAGTTCACGAGAAGAACTACACGACTCATGATCTTGAGTTAGGAGTTGTGGTTTTCGTGCTTAAAATC
Organism: Helianthus tuberosus; assembly: GCA_030545235.1. NCBI lineage: Eukaryota > Viridiplantae > Streptophyta > Magnoliopsida > Asterales > Asteraceae > Helianthus > Helianthus tuberosus. The sequence continues at coordinate 74,286,824 of CM060380.1, forward strand.
TAGAGACACTACCTCTATGGAACAAAGTGTGTGGTTTTCACAGACCACAAAAGTCTCCAGCATATTCTTAATCAGAAAGAGCTGAATATGAGGCAACGACATTGGGTTGACCTCTTGAATGACTATGATTGCAAGATTCGCTACCATCCTGGTAAGGCGAATGTCGTAGCCGATGCGCTTAGTCGAAAGGAGCGAGTCAAGCTTCATTCTGTTTGAACTCTATCTGATCTTCAATCTCGTGTCCTTCAAGCTCAACTATTTTGTGTTTCACAAAATTTGATGGGTACGGAATTACCAAGTCAACTTGAGCTTACGCTCGAAGCGAAAGACGATGGTTTGCTCAATTTTATGGATCGATTGTAGATTCCGAAACAAGACGATCTTCGCACCTTGGTAATGGACGAAGCTCATAAGTCTCGATATTCTATCCATCCTGGTGCTGATAAAATGTACAAGGATCTTCGTACTCGGTGCTGGTGGCCTGGTATGAAGAAGGACGTTGCCTTGTATGTATCGAAATGCCTAACTTGTCTCAAAGTCAAGGCCGAACATCAACAACCTTCTGGCTTGCTTGTACAACCAGAGATACCAGTTTGGAAGTGGGAGAACATTGCGATGGATCTCATCACTAAGTTACCGCGTACGTCTAAAGGTCATGATGCTATCTGGGTTATTGTCGATCGATTAACGAAATCAGCTCATTTCATTCCGATTCATGAGGATCCATCTGCTGATAAACTTGCAAAGATTTATGTTGATGAGATTGTATCACGACATGGTGTTCCCTTGGATATCATCTCTGATCGTGATGCTCAATTTTCATCTCATTTCTGGAACAATGATAGTCGATATGAAACTTGTTTATTCTATGTTAAGTTAATGTTTAATATTATCAATAAAACAAAACACTTTTTTATCCATGGTTGTGAAACGATAATTCTGTTGCAACACGCCCTGACGTTTTCCACCGCGCTTTGTTGTTTTACGTGGTCGGGGTGTGACATATGAGAGGTCCTTCAACATCCAAAGCTTCCTAGCTTCCTAACTATGCTTCTTACACCTTATGTTCACCTTGGAGTGCATTGAATGGGTTGAAAAATGGAGAGGTGTGTGTGTGTTGTGGAAGAAGGAAAGGAAAAATGGAGGTTGTTGAAAGGTTAGAATGAAAGAGAATGATAATCTCTTGGTTTTTATTAACTTTACTCCAACATAGGAAGATCTTGTGGTTAATATGTATAAAATACCTCCAACAATATCTATTAAATTATTGGAATAAAATCAAGTGGTGGGCCACCCATGTTGGCCGTAAATAGCGGGGTCTAGAGTAGCTTGTAAATGGTAGTTGGTTATCTAGTTGAAATCCAAGTGATTTAGTTAGGTGTTTAGTTATTAGGATGTTATATAGCGTGTTATGATGTTCGGGGACCATAACTAGCTCGGAAATGGTAAAATAATGCTTCTAGTGAAAATTTGGTGTTTCAGGTACTGTCCGGTTATTCGGTTGGTTACCGGTTCGTTAAAGTGCTAAATTGCGCAGTTTAGTGAGCTTTATGTTGTATTTTATGACAGTTTCGGTTCCCGACACCTAGGAAGGTATTCTGGACCATTAAATCATAATTCTGCATTATATTTAGTTGTTAAAATGCTGAAAATTGCTTATTTTCTACAGAATTCTGCAGTTTTAATGTGTTTCTGGCACTTTCCGGTACCTAAGTTATCACTAGGTAGGCAATTTTGTAATCCCTACTTCCCTACACAATATTCTAGTGTATCACTTGGTTCTGGGGCTCATTCTGTGTCTTATCATCATGTCTATCTGAGTACTGAACTCCTGTCAGTACTTCAAGTTTGTCTGATAACTGTGCTAACTTTGTTCTGTGCACTAATTGTACCACATGGTGTTGCATTTAATGAAGATAAAAAAATCTTGCAATATGAAATGTCTTTGTATGTATATGACAGAAATCAGGAAATTATTCGTCTTGTTAATTCAATCATGCACAGTCATTAAAGCACATATTACTGTTTGTTATTGTACGGAACACATGGAAAAATGCCAGTTGTCACATTCTCCCCCCGTTAAAAGAATTTCGTCCCGAAATTCAAGCTACGTATAGATTGTAGGGGAGTTGTGAAAAGGGTATGAATACTTAGGCTTGATTTGGCCTTCTTGTTCCCAAGTTAATTCTGGGCCATGATGTGAATTCCAACGAACTTCCACAATTCAATTACGGCTTCCTCGTGTTTTGTGGACTTCCAATCCGCAACCTTAACGGGTTCTTTAATAAATTGGAGTTTGTCGTTGACGTGAATCTTATTTGCGGGAATAACGACTGTTTCTTGAGTCAGACTCATCTAAAGGCTAGACACGTGAAACGTGTCATGATCGCTGCTAAGTTCTCCTGGAAGTTTTAGCTTGTAAGCAATGGTTCCAATCCTTTCTAGGATCTCGAAAAGTCTAATATACCGTGGGTTCAACCTCCCATGCTTTCTAAATTATACCACGCCTATCCAAGGCGAGATTTCCAATATAGCCATATTTCCAAACACAAATTCCAACGGTTTCCGCCGCTTGTCGGCGTAGCTTCTCCATATATTATGATCACGTATCTGAACAATCCTGTCTGTAGTTTCTTAAGCCAACTCGGGTGCAAGCAAATCTTTTATCTCCGGTCTCTGCCCAACACAAAGGGGATCGATACTTGCGTTTATATAAGGCTTTACGCGAGACGGCCTAGACGGCGATGTGATAAATATTATTGCAGGAAAACTCCACTAAGGGCAAGTGAGTAATCCAACTTTTCATCAAAGTTCATCACACAAGCACGTAGCATGTCTTCCAAAGTCTGTGTCGTCCTATCACTTGGACCGTCCGTTTGAGGATGAGAGGCAGTACTAAGGTTCAACTGAGACCCAAACGCCTTCTGAAACATCTGTCATATCCTTGGCACAAAACGACCATCTCGGTCGGATAAGATAGAAACAGGCACTCCATGATGTGCCACAACCTTTCTAGGCTAAATCTCTGCTAATTTCCTTGTGTTGTCTTCCTCACTGATTGGTAGGAAATGTGTAGTCTTGGTGTATCTACAATAATCACCCAATTCATAACATGCACTCCTTGGGTTCGCGGTAGCCTTGTAATGAAATCCATTGAGATTCGTTCCCACTTCCATATGGGAATCTCAGGCTGTTGCAGCAGCCCTGATGGTTTCTTGTATTATGTCTTAACATCAGCATAAGTAAGACAGTTACCCACATATTTAGCTATGTCAGCTTCCATCTTGGGCCACTCATACCAATCCTTCAAGTCTTGGTACATCTTATCGGATCCAGGATGGATCGAGTACTTGACTTATAAGCCTTGTCCCAAAATAAGCGTACGTAAATTGTCACGAAACGGAACCCCAAGTTGTCCCGTGGAGTATAAGGTTCTGTCTTCCTTAGGCAATAACTGCACTTCCATTCTACGTAACACTTCAGCTCGAAGGCTTCCTGGTTTGAGCACCTCTTGCTCAGCTTCACGAATCCGAGTAGCGGTATTCGTCTGTATGATCATCTCTAAGGCTCGCACCCTTAGAAGCTTTGCGCGATCCTTGCGGCTCAAAGCATCTGCTACAACGCTTGCCTTGTCCAGGTGATACTTAATCTCACAGTCGTAATCATTCAGTAGCTCATTCCATCTCGTTATCTCATGTTTAAGTCCTTCTGATTAACGGTGTGCTGCAACTCTTGTGATCAGTAAAGATCGTGCAACGTTTTTTTTCATACAAGTAATGACGCCAAATCTTCAATGCACTACTACTGCACCTAGTTCAAGGTCTCTTCTCATGATCCTTTAATCAACGTGAAGCGTACGCGATGACTTGGTCTTGTGGCATCAACACGCAATCGAGACCTTGTCGAGAAATGATGGGTGGTCCATAGGACAACCCTTAATTGTGTTAAAAGACAAGTTAATCCCTCATTTGATCGCGTAATTATCTTGAATTAGATGACTACAGTTGCTTATGTTTCAGGTGCATTCGGAGCTTAAAAACGAGGTAAAATGCTGCTTTGGATGGAATGGAGTGGAACGGGATACACAAGGATGGAAACAAGAAACAAAGGAAGAAACTCAGGGGCCCACCAAAAATCACGGTGGCTACCGTAATTTACGGTAGCCCCTGAAATCCCCCAATTCCACCGTAAACCAGTGAAGAGCCAGCGTAACAATGTCAAGGCTACTGTAATTTACGGTAGGTACCGTAAATTACGGTAGGCCCTGACGACAAAAGTGTAACTGCCCTTTTAAACCGTTTTTAGGTGTCTTTTCATGTATCTTATCATTGGGAACGTTTCTCTGGAGATTTTGGGCGAAATTTGGCTTAAGCAAGTGATTAGGAACATTTCTAAACATTTCGGTTTGTATTTCGATTCGTATGAACTTTGATTTTGTTGGAATGATGTTTCACCGAACTATGTTAGGCTAAACTTTTGGTGATCATCTTAGGTGAAGGTTTTCTTTATGAATTTTTTTTCTTGAATCTTATTTCTAGAATAACGAACTTGGTTTATTTGCTATGTTTATTATGGTTCATGTTTGTTTGATTGTAACTTGTTAATTGGTGTTTTGATCCTAGTCTAAATTGTACGTTCTTGGTGTCGTTGACAATCGTGATATCACGGGAAGGGTTAGGGTTGGATATTGGTTAATTGATCATCGGGTAACAACCTCGCGTTTATATAATCCGAGTACTTCGTTCCCTTTTATCACAACAAACATCTATGCACGAGTTATGTCTATGTAACTCTTTCTAGTGGATTTAGGCACAATTGTTAATGGAAACCGGAACCTAAGATGGTCATTCTCTCATAATCTGATTAATAATCCAATTTTGATTTGCAATTAGTTAATAATTTAGTTATTAAAACCCACAATCCAAACTCTTGAATTTTAATTTCTGCGAATTAGTTTAATTATAGTTAATTCACAAAGCTATATAATCAACACACTTTCCACAAACTCCCTGGGTTCGATACCCTCTTGCTTCTATCTATTAGTTGTAATTGGATTAAATTTGCATGTGACTACGACAACACATCAAGAAGCGTCACAAGAACCGCAATTCTATTGGTACTGTCAGGTGCAGACAAGATAGGTGTGTCTGGGTTAAGGTTGTTAGCGGTTGAGTAATCCTTGAAAAGTTTTCTGGGAGTCGTCTGATACAGCCTACAATCCTCAAAATTTCTTAGTTGTGTCTTTGGGACTCCTAAGTTCTTGATTGCAGGGTCGACATGAATCCCGTTCTCATTCACCATACGACCTAAGAATCTTGCCTCGTAAATCCAAGGTTCGCACTTCGATATCCTAGCACACAACTGTTCTTTCTCTAAGAGTTCCAAGATAAATTGCAGATGTTGCTCATGAACTTCCTTGGTATTCGAGCATATAATAATGTAGTCAATAACTATAATCACGATCTTATCCAGGTACGACTTACACACCTGATTCATGAGGTCCATGAATACTGCCGGTGCATTTGTTAAGCCAAACGGCCTGACAAGGAATATCGTAATGCTCAAAGCGAGTCCTAAAGGTCATTTTAGGGATACTTTCTTCTTGCATTCATAGTTGAGGACACCCTGACCTCAAGTCGATCTTCGAGTAGTAACTAGAACCTTGTAATTGGTTGAAAAAGTCTTCAATCCTTGGCAAAGGATACCGGTCCTTGATATCCAGTTCTCTGAAGTTGTTGCAAAATGGAAACTGCCAACTTTCTTCTTAACGAATAGTACTGGAGCTTCCCAAGGCGAGTAGCTTGGTCTGATGAATCCTTCGTTCTAGCAGTTCTTGTAGTTGAGTCGTTAGTCGTTGTATCTCGAATGAAGCTATTCGGTATGGCGTCATCCATTGCCGGTGCCGCTCCTGGCACTAGGTTTATCCTAAACTCCTCTGGTCGCTGTGGAGGTAACCCTGGCAAGTCTTCTGGGAAGGCTTCTGGAAATTCCTCCTCCACGGGGATGTCTTCAGGCTTTGGCTTCTTGGTCTCCTTAATGACAACATGAACAAGGGAGGCTGTGCAGCCTATCCAGAGGCGCTTCTGTGTCTCTATGACTAATGTGAGACATCGCAAATCCACCGCCTTATGGGGCCTAGTGCTCTCGCATCTTTTGCAAGAAGGTTGTGTACTATAAGTGTCTCGTCATTCGCAAGAGGGATGCGAATGATTTTCCTTATGTCGAACAACTTAAGCTCTATCCTTGGATATCCAATCCAAGCTGACTACAATATCATGACTTCCCAAGTCAACGGTAATAGAAGGTTCCTGCCTTCTAAGTTCCAAAATACAATCTTTAATCACCTCATCTGCTTTAACTAACCTTCTATTTGCCAATTCTAAAGAATACGGGGCGTCTATCCTACTTGAAACTAGGCCAAGTAGGTTCTTAATTCCTAAGGATACAAGGTTAAAGTCGGTGCTAGAATCAATAAAAAAATGGATGCATAGATTTGGTTAATAGGGAACGTACCCGTAACCGCATCTGGATCCTGGCGTGCTTCACGAGCTCTGATCGTGAAGACCCTTCCTCGCTTGGTTCTTCCTAGGGCAATCTTTCCTAAAGTGCCCCACGTCCCCACATTTGAAGCAACCTGGAACTCTACCATTATCGTTTCCGTCTTGGTTGCCATCACCATTTCCTCCTTGTTTGGGATAGTTCGCCCAACAAGCGTCCTTGCTGTGTCCTTCTTTTCCACATCTCTCACACTTAGGCCTCAGTCATCGACCTTCATGGTGAAACTTGCACACATCACATCTCGGCTTAGTCCCCAAGTAAACCTTACCACCGGCCTTATTGGTGGCTTCATAAGCTTGCATGCCACGAGAAGGGTTCACTTCCCTTCTTTTGTTTGCTTTAGATCTTTCATAACTGACTTAGGTGTCTATCTTTAAGTTCGAAGACTTTCTTTTGTTATTGCCCGAAGACTCCACATGAGTTTCTTTCTTGTTTGTCTCAGATCCCGAAAACTTTCCCATACGAAGAGCTTTTTCAGTAAGTGTGACACTCAAATCGATAGCCACTATGATGGTTGGAGGCTTTGAGGCAGTGACCATACTCAAGATTTGAGGTGCCAGTCCCCAAATGAATCGATCAATCCTCTTGAATTCAGGCTCGACTAAGTAGGGAACAACCCTAGACAAGTCGTGAAAGCGTTGGATGTACTCAGAAATCTTTGGCCCGTCCATTTTCAAATTCCAGAACTCAGTCTCAAGCTTCTGGATTTCAGCCCTGGCGTAGTATTTCTTCTGCATTGATTCCTTGAGCTCGTCCTAGCTCAGGCATAAGCAGTAGCTTCACCAAGGGTCTGAACCTGAAGGTTCAACCAGGAGAGTGCTCCATCCAAAAACAACCCTGAGATATAGGTAACTCTCTGCTCGGGCGAACATTTACTCATTCTCAGAACGGAGTTAGCCTTTTCTGTCCAACGAACAAAAGCAACGGCACCTCCTGTGCCATCAAAATTCAATGACTTGTAGTCCAGGAACTCTTTATAGGTGCAACCAGTTGGAGGGTTATTCCCAGAGGTGTCACCGCTGTGTTCAGTGCGGAGGGCTTCATGCTGCGCTATAGCTTGGGAAATGCGCTCATTGAGTTTGACCTCAGTTCTTGGTAATGTATTAGTGTCTGGGTCACGTCTAGGTGGCATTCCTTCTGGCAAAAAGGTATGGGGTAGGTTAGACAACATTCCACAATTGTCTATGAGGTATATATCACCACAAGCAAACATGTAATATCCTAATATCACATGCATGTATAATCAACAATGTATAAGTAAGCAAACAACCACTAAGCTTTCATATATTTGACTTATTGTTTGTAACAGGGAAAACAAAATGAACTCGAGGTTACATCACCTCGGTAATACAAGTTCCATAATAAGAAAGTAGTAGTTATTTTCCTTCTACATTGGTTTTCTTAGGTCTTTAGCTTCACAAATATGGGTATACTTCCCAAGAGATGGGGGTTGTACATATAGGGGTGATTGAGAGTGTAACGTCGCTGAATCTTTCCCGAGTGTTAGCCATCTTCACTTGCTTAGATATTGGTTCCCAAACGACGCGTACTGGTAGAAGTGTCAGACACGAAGTAGGCAAAGACAGGTTTCCTACTTTGTAGAGTGCTAAAGCAACTGTCTATGTATTGTTCTACTAGATGAAGGTGTGAACACCTAGAGATTATTTTTGGATGGGTGGTGATCATTTGCTCGACCCACAGGGTCCACCAGGATTCCCAAGCACTACAAGTCGTTATTACGTGGGCCCCCGTAATAATAAATTGTCTTGCATGGTCACCCCAAATTTTCCCTCGTTCAAATCAAATGATCAACCACAGAGGGGACACTACTGTCCCTATACCTCCAACATGGAAAGGACCATTGCGGTGGTCCACGCGCTAACATTCGTTGTCGTTACACGCGAATACACACGATGCTTAGATGTAATACGAATAAGGAGAATTCCTAGTAGTTGGAGGGGCACCTTCAAGATGAGCACTTCATCTTCCTTGTCTGGTCAAGTGTGTCGTCAATCTTGTTTCACAAAAGCCACATGGGCCTCGTCTTGCTGATAAGGTTGTTATCCAAGGTAGCCTCCTCCACCTCGCCGTCACTACCGTAGTTAGGCACCTCCACATTCGAGAGGGAAGAACATCCATCTTCTACGTAACCCGTTCAAGATCTCATTTGGTAATCACTCCGCTTCACCATAAATGCGAGGTCGCTAGTCTCATCGTGTGAGTCAAGAACAATAATAGGATTCAAAGGCGAAGATATCTCGTTCACGTCGATAATAATTATTCCGTACACTTATACGCATATATATATATATATACATATATATATATATATATATATATATATATTAATGAATAAATATGTTACTTAGTATAAACAGACAAATAAATGCATCATGTTACATATAACTCTTGTTTGCCCTTTCGGGGGGGGGGGGGGGAGGGGGTCATTTCGTCTTTGGCAAGTCTATCTTACGTAGACCATACCTCATTTGGCACTTTAATTGGGGTACTCTTCTCCCTACTAGTGTCCTTGCTTTGTCTTTCTTTGAAAAATTGTGGACTCATGGATCTTGGCTCTTTCATAAATTCAATGAAAGACCTTTTATGTGAAAATGTTTTCGTGAGAGAGTCCTAGTGATTGTAGTCTAGACTCGAGAAGGAATCCTAGTTCACTACAATCGAAGCTCTGATACCAAACTGTCACACCCTGACTTTTGCGGAAGCTTATCTTGTGTGACTTGTTCAATATCATTGCATTTAATCATAATAAACAACTATATGATCAAAACGAAGTTCATCCATTCATTAAGTTTAAAATATTACAAACACCAGTCATTTAAGTTTCAAACTACACAACCTCTAATTTAGTTACAAACCAACAAAAGTGGATGAAATCTAAACTTGAAATTCATATCCCGAAACAACACCAGCGCCAAAGATCCAACTTGTTTCTTGAAATACATGTGATTTTGAAAACATCAACAAAAGTTGAGCGAGTTCATGCGTTTTGTATGAGTACTGATAAGCTTGTAAACGTTTGAGAGACTTCTTTGAAAACAGGTATGAAAAGCGTCTATGAACAGATCAAATTAATGCTTTGCTAGAACATTAATTTATGTGAAGACATAGGGAGTACCCTCAGTACGAGTAGACTTTTGTCCTTGTCGAATCCCCTCGACTGTGTCGAATTCACCTCAACTGTGTCAAATTCACCTTGATTGTGTCAAATTCCCTTGACTGTATCAAATCACCTTGATTGTGTCAAATCACCCTTGACCGTTGTCGAATCACCTCGACTAGGACACTAAAGCACTCTAAGTGGTCACATAAGGACCATGAGTGGGGCTCGGCCGTACCCGTTAGATCTAACCTTTGTACATAATTCTTATGAGAGTTATTGGCATTTCAATTTCAATCTATGCTCACATGATCTAATAGTTCATTTCATAACCAAATCATACCATTTGAGCATTCGTAACATGTATTCCACCCCCCGAGAGTTATAAATCCGAAAACAGTAAAAGAAAAGGGGGATATGAACTCACAAGTTTGCGTCCTGCTATCTCGTATGCTCAAGGTCCTTCTATGATTCGTACAACTACCTACACACGTGCCATATTTTATTAGACGTTTAGGTCCTGTAATGACTCTTTGTCTTAGTTGTTCATTAAGACTTGTTTTGGAAATCTTGGTGTATTCTGAGTTACATCATTGATGTATATTATAATATTCTAAAAATATAATTATTTGTTAAAATAATAAATATTTTAACTTAAATTATATTTATTAAATTTTGAAATATTAGTTAAAACAATATATTCTAACTTGGTATATCATGCAGTTATGCGTATGTGTTCTCCCAATGATGGGTATAGTCGCACTTGTGTATATTAGACTTGTGTATTTGCCAAGTATTGGTGGCGTATTCCGGTGTATATTTATACGTACGAGGATGCGTATTCTTATTGTGTTTATTAAGTATTCCTATACTTAATTTTTGTATTAATTTTTCCGGAATATTATTTCTAATAAAAATATATATTCTCAAAATATATATTTTAAGAAACTTACAGAGAAAAATTATTGATAATTTTTCCTTTGGCAAAAATAATTGTATTTTCGTTTAAACCTCAAAAATAATATATTTTCAAGTTTAACTTAGAAAATATATATATAAGTCTATTTTTCACCCAAAAATAATGTATTCTATGTTTATTTAAGAAAATATATATTTTCTCCCAAAAATAATATATCTTCTAATAATTTCAGGTAAACATATATATTTGTCCTTACCTAAAAATAATATATTTTCTTCTTGTAAAAAATATGATTTATTTTATAATACTTATGAAAACCATATTTTTGTTCCCTTGGTTTCCAAAATACCGTTTACCAAAATATTCTCATGAATTTAATTCCGGAATATTTTTGTAAGTTATATTCTTTGTTCAGTTTCTCCAATATTTTGGGTATAAATTGTATATTTAATTCTTGGAATTTTGGTAATATTTTGTGTTGTAATTTCTTGGTATTTTGGTGAGTTATATTATTTCAAGTCTTAAAATAATATAACTAATACACATAATATACAAATATTCACACACATGGTGACATCTAAATATATATTCTCCTAAATACATATTTATAATTTTTGTAACAAAAATTATGGCAAAGTTTATATAAAAATCATGGTAAAAATTATACTTGTAAATATTACTTTAAAAATATTTTTCTAAGTGTTAAATTTCTTGAAAAATTTTGCCATAGTTTTTCCTTAAAAATGGAGGCTTCCATGCTTTCAAAGCATATCATTTTCTTTTATAAATCATCACAATCATCAACAAATCAAATAATACTTTCCAATTTGCCAAAATCAGGCTATAACCACTACTTCATGAACTTGAAAATTTATAAAAATTTGTAGTAACTTACTAGTGTGTTTAGTAAACTTGGTTTCCCTTTAAAGTGTGGTTGTTTATTTAAAACATCATTTTTGAAGAATTTGGATGTTTACAACTTGTAAATCATTTTTCTAAAGTTATTTCTTCTTGAGTTTTTCTTGTTAAATATATATTTCTACACTTGATTAACCACTAAAAATGTGGTTAATTTCTTTAAGAACCAAGTTTATATAAATCTTGTATTTTTAACTTGGTTTCTTGAAAAATCATTCTTGAAATCATATGTTTACAAGACTCGCATCATACTTTGATCATCAAACTTCAAGAAAATCATTAAATCTTTCAAGTTCATGTTGTAACATAAGGATGATCTCTTGATCTTTAACATAATCATCCTCTCATCTTGCTAGATTATGTCTTTAATCACCATCTAGCAAGATCACATGATGTTTAACATCATATACACAAATAATCAATCATCAAGAAGCATAATAACACTTAACAACATGATTTCTTATGATTTTTAAGCTTATGTTTAAGTTTCATGTTCAAGATTCATAGTGTTCTTCAAGATTAGTTACTTATATCATTCTTTAACCAACTAAATAAGATCTAAAAATGGATGTAGATGATCTTACTACTAGCTCAAGGCTAGGGATGATCACAAGATGAAGATGAGGTGGATAAAAGCTTGTATGAGAGGTCCTTCAACATCCAAAGCTTCCTAGCTTCCTAACTATGCTTCTTACACCTTATGTTCACCTTGGAATGCATTGAATGGGTTAAAAATGGAGAGGTGTGTGTGTGTTGTGTGAGTCGTAGCCAAGGGAAGAAGGAGAGGAAAAATGGAGTTTGTTGAAAGGTTAGAATGAAAGAGAATGATAATCTCTTGGTTTTTATAAACTTTACTCCAACATTGCAAGATGTTGTGGTTAATATGTATAAAATACCTCCAACAATATCCATTAAATTATTGGAATAAAATCAAGTGGTGGGCCACCCATGTTGGTCGTAAATAGGTGTGGGGGGGGGGGGGGGTTCTAGAGTAGCTTGTAAATGGTAGTTGGTTCACAGAACTAATTGTATCAAGTGGTGGGCCACCCATGTCTTTGTATGTATATGACAGAAATCAGGAAATTATTCGTCTTGTTAATTCAATCATGCACAGTCATTAAAGCACAAACTACTGTTTATTATTGTACGGAACACACGGAAAAATGCCAGTTGTCACATTTGATGACAGGGTGATTTGGACGGCTAGAGAGCATCTGAAGAGAGGAGTAGAATTTTGAAGAGAAGATTTTGGGACTAAAGAAAGACTTAGCAGTTTATTAGTTTTCTTTGCTTAGAGTTTGTTTATTTGTTTGGGTTTTATTAACTTGAATATTTAGACATGTTTGCTGAATTTATTCATTTTAAACATGCTTGTGCTTCATTTATAGACATGAGTAGCTAAATTTATTATGGTTGCTTAGGATTGATGAACTAGACGAATGGTTTGAATGATTAACTTTTGGTTTTGAGTAAATATGTTGATTTACATGTTATAGCTTAGAAATTGAATCTAAATACTTGTGTGTTGGTGTTGATTGGTTCGATATATATTTATTGGTTCCATTGCTCTGGATACTTAGAAATATACTTTAGAGCCGAGAGTCAATCTAGGTTGTTAATCTTTCAGTCTAGACCTTGAAGATGAGAAATCTAATTCAAGTGTAATAATTATTAAAACTAATTGATTAAAACGCGCAATCTCTTCTAGGGGTGAGAAATCTAATCTAGAATTGTTAGGTCATTAGCTAGGCGTTGTTTGATAGTTTGGGTGGCCGATAGCTCGGATTCATCTATTTATTCGCGTCAAGTATTTCCTAGGGGTTCTGTGATCCTAGTTATTTTAGCTTCATATCTTGTGGGTTTTAGTACTTAAATTACTTTATAGCTGATAGTTGTGGGACTTGGTGGTCGATAACTTGAGTCGGTACATTTTAGCATTACAACACCTGTCGTGCTGTTGGGTTCAGTGTGACACCCCAGGAAAACCAGGAAACCACGCAACTTAACTAGCTTCCTCAGTAACCACGCGCTAAATTTCGGGACGAAATTCTCTTAACATCAGGAGAATGTGACAACCCTCATAATTACATGTATCCGTACGATTCATTAATGTTAATTAAAGTGCTTGATGTCTGTGCTGAATTACTTAAAGCATGTAACACTCGAAACACAATGTCGCAACCCCCGATCCCTTATCTATCCCGGGAACGGGCGGACGCGAACTCAGTAGTGGTGGTATCAGTTATTTAATCTTGCAGCGGAATTTACATCATTACCGTAGTTAAGAAATCTTTATCAGATTAAAACCACCTCATTTAATATTAATAATCACACAGGTAAAACCCAAGTTTCTTATTACAATACATTTATAGGGATAAACCCTATTTTATTGAATTTAAAACATCGTTTATTAGGTAACTTTTATAGCCACATTTTCCCCAAGCCTTCAGTGCTCTCCAGCTGGCTTTTTACTAATTGGCTGTCACATTGGGTTACCTGAAACGGGTTTTAAAAACATTTGTCAGTGGAAAATACTGGTGAGTGAATCCCAGTTTAATCAAGTTTAAATAAAAGTCACAGTGAACAGTATTGAGAGCGATCACATTGTTTATGTCTACACAATTACTCCATTAGTACTGTCAATCCACTGACTTGTGGGTCATATTACCCATTGGCTAACTCATTGTCCAATGGTAACGTATTGTCATCCCCGACTTACTACTCACAGTGTAGTAAATTTTGTATACAAAACCCCAACATACCGGCAGTAATTGAAGACCTACAAAGACTCAATCACTGCTTAATTACATTATTAAACATTTAAGGTTTTGTAAAACAGTTCACAAAAAGGTTACAAAAAGTGGATAAACTCACAAAAAGGTTTACATAAAAAGAAGGATTACTCACATTGCTATCTTAGACTTCTTGTAAGGGTTTCTTGGATATAATCTATAATTTATACAAATGTACATTGGTTAGTATCATAACCCTTTGAAAGTATTAATGATACCCTCCCCGAGACGGCATGCCAACAACTACGTCGGGCAGAACCATGACAGTTGTTACGGAACCCTAAATCAATCGGGCAGCGTAACTATTATGAAACTGGGGTTATAATACTTACAACGAAGCAGAACCTCGCTAATTAGGGGTATAATACCCGACTATAATGCTTATAACTTCAGAAATTCGTTTAGAAAGAAAGTTGTGAGCGACGGAAAGTGAAACCCGATGGCCTGTTTATATAGTTGCAAAACCTGACCCTCACGCGGCCCGCGTCAACATATGGTCAGCGTATAGCTGATCCGGATCACCACCTAGCTTCGACACGATGATGACACGTGTCATCACCAGGTTGCGCCACATTTTGGGTCTCTCGCGGCCCGCGTTAACTTAATCGGGGTCTTACGCGGCCCGCTTGAACTTAAGAAGTCAATGAAGTCAGGTTCTAGCCCTTATACCGCCCGCGTAAGTGGTTGAGGTGCGTCTACGCAGCCCGCCTTAACTTACTATTTCTTGTTTTTAATTTATTTTATATGTTATAACATATTTCGGGCTTGGTTTTCACATACGGGGTGTATGTAGAGACATATAAGGGTATTTTAAAATATACTAAAGTGTCGGAAATATTTATGAGGGTGTTGGTTTTAACGAGGGTTGTTACATCCTCCCCACCTTGTTTTAGAGCTCGTCCTCGAGATCTACTGAAATGAGTGCGGATATTTTCTTTTCATTTCAGATTCAAGCTCCCATGTGTATTCAGGTCCTCTTTTGGAGTCCCACTTCACTTTGACTAGAACTAGTCTCTTATGTTTGAGATTCTTGACTTTCCTGTCTTCAATTTGTAGAGGTCTTTCTACAAACTTGAGTTGTTCATTTACCTCTATATCCTTAAGAGGTATTATTAGTGATTCATCAGCTAAACACTTTTTGAGATTAGATACATGAAACACATCATGTATTCCTGCCATTTCCTCTGGCAGTTGTAGCTGATAGGCTACAGGTCCTATTCTTCTAATAATCTTAAAAGGTCCAACATACCTGGGACTTAGCTTTCCCCGTTTGATGAATCTTACTACTCCTTTCCAAGGAGAGACTTTCAACAATACTTTATCCCCTACTTGAAATTCCAATGGCTTGCGTCGGTTATCAGCATAACTCTTTTGTCGATCACGTGCGGCTTTCAGTCGTTCCTTGACTTGAAATTTTTTTGTCAGTTGTTTCTTGCACTATCTCTGGTCTAGATAGTTGCTTTTCCCCAATTTCTGCCCAACAGACTGGGGTTCGACACTTTCATCCATAAAGTGCTTCGAATGGTGCAGCATTTATACTTGTGTGATAACTATTATTATAAGAAAATTCTATTAAAGGTAAGTGATCGTCCCAATTACCTCCAAAATCAATTACACAAGCTCTAAGCATATCTTCCATTGTCTGAATTGTCCTTTCGCTTTGTCCGTCTGTTTGAGGATGATAAGCTGTGCTTAATTTTAACTTGGTTCCCATTGCCTTTTGGAAACTTGACCAAAAATGAGAGGTAAATCGGCTATCCCTATCAGAAACAATTGATAAAGGAATTCCATGTAAAGAAACAATTTCATTTACATATAGTTTAGCTAATTGTTCCATACTGAAAGTTTCTTTCATTGGTAGGAAATGAGCTGACTTGGTTAGCCTATCTACAATCACCCAGATTGTATCATTTCCTTTCTTAGTTTTAGGTAATTTAGTAACAAAATCCATTGTTATCAATTCCCATTTCCACACTGGCATTTCTAATTGCTGTAACAAACCTAAGGGTTTCTGGTGTTCAGCTTTAACTTGTGAACAAGTTAAACATTTAGAAACATAGGTTGCTATGTCCTTTTTCATTCCTATCCACCAGAAATTTTTCCTTAAATCCTGGTACATTTTGTCATTTCCTGGATGCATCGTTTACTTAGACTTATGAGCTTCTTCTAATATACGATGACGTAGATTTCCTAATTTAGGTATCCACATTCTCTTTTTATGGAATATTCAAATTCCATCTATTCCTTGTTCCAATTCTTTTAGCATACCTTTTAATTTTTCAGAATCATCCTTGATTACTGATTCTTGTGCTTCTCTTATCTGATCATTTAAATCTACTTGCAGATTTAATTTAAGAGAACGTACCCTTTTTGGCTTTTCATGATACTTTCGGCTTAAAGCATCTGCCACTACATTTGCTTTTCCTTCATGATACTGGATATCACAATCATAATCACTAAGCATCTCCATCCAACGTCTTTGTCTCATATTCAACTCCTTTTGCTTGAAAACATACCTTAAACTCTTATGATCAGTGAATATGGTAAACTTACTACCATAAAGGTAATATCTCCAAATTTTAAAAGCAAAGATTATAGCTCCTAACTCTAAATCACGAGTTGAATACTTCTCTTCATGATTCTTAAGTTGTCTAGATGCGTAAGCTATAACCTTTTGTCGTTGCATTAATACACATCCATAACCTAATTTAGAAGCATCACAGTAGACTACAAAGTCTTCAGTTCCTTCTGGTAATGCTAATATGGGTGTATGGGTTAATCTTTGCTTAAGGATTCTAAAGGCTTCTTCTTGTTTTACTCCCCATTCAAACTTAACAGACTTACAGGTTAGCTTAGTTAAGGGAATGGCTATTCTAGAAAAATCTTGAATAAATCTTCTATAATAACCGGCCAATCCTAAGAAACTTCTAACCTCGGTTGGTGACTCAGGGGTTTTCCATTTAGTAATCGCCTCGATCTTTGTTGGATCTACATGAATTCCTTCATGATTTACTAAATGTCCAAGGAACTGTACCTGTTCTAACCAAAATTCGCACTTAGAGAATTTAGCATAAAGCTTTTCCTTTCGTAGTAAACTCAAAAGTGCGTACAAATGTCTTTGCATGATCCTCTTTACTCTTAGAGTAAATTAGAATATCATCTATAAATACAATTATGAATTTATCCAAATATGGCTTACATATTCGGTTCATCATGTCCATAAATGCGGCTGGGGCATTGGTTAAACCAAATGGCATGACAGTAAATTTATAATGGCCATACCTTGTTCTAAAAGCGATCTTAGGAATGTCCTCATCCTGTACCTTTAATTGATGATATCCTGACCTTAAATCGATTTTTGAGAAAAATCGATCTCCTTGCAGTTGATCAAACAGATCATCGATTCTCGGTAATGGGTACCGATTCTTAATCGTGACTTTGTTTAATTCACGGTAGTCAATGTACATACGCATTGATCCGTCCTTCTTTTTAACAAACAATATCGGTGCTCCCCATGGCGACGAACTTGGCTGTATGAATCCTTTCTCTAACAATTCGTCTAATTGTTTCTTCAATTCTTGCATTTCTGCAGGTGCTAAATGGTAAGGTGTTTTGGCAATCGGTGATGTTCCTGGTAACAGGTGAATTCTGAATTCAACTTCTCTGTCTGGAGGTAGTCCTGGTAATTCTTCTGGAAAGACATTTGAAAACTGAGATACTACTGGAATATCTTTTAGTTCTTTTCCTTTAGTGTTAGTGATTATAGAAATCAAATACACTATAGAACCTTTTCTTATAGAACTTGCAGTTTTCATCACAGAGATGAATTTTGTGGATTTAAACAGCTTATTTCCTTTAATTGTGATCGTTTTACCTTTTGGTGAATTTACTTGGATTGACTTTTGATCACATAAAATACTGGCTTTATTGGCTATTAACCAATCCATTCCTAAAACAACATCGAATCCTGCCAGATTCATGGGATAAAGATTTGAAATACACTTTTGATTTAAAATTTCTATTCTTGCTCCCTACAAGATTTCAGAAATTCTAACAGTTTCTCCATTGGCTGTCTCTACTAGGCATTCTAGTGGTAGTTTAGTTAATGACTGATTTAGAAATTTGCAAAATGATGTATTAATAAAACTTTGGTTTGCACCAGAGTCAAATAATACTTTAGCAAAGACATCATTAACTAAAAACGTACCAGCTATGACATCTGGAATCATCTTGGCTTCATCTGCAGTCAGAACAAATGCTCTAGCATTTTTAGTATTCCTGTTGTTTGCAGCTGGGGTTAGTTTTGGACAGTTTGGCCTGATATGACATTTTTCTCCGCAGTTGTAGCATAATCCATTACTGGATTTCTTCCTGCAATTTTCTTCCTTATGTCCTGGCATCTTGCAATAATTGCAAAGAGTGGAGCATTTTCCTGAATGCTTTTTCTTGCAGACTTTGCAGAAAGGTGCAGAGGTAGAACCCATATTCCTACGGTTGTAATTCCCAGAACGGAATTCTTGTGTGAGCTTTTGGGTTAGATTCCTTCTTTGATCCTCTTCTCGGGTACAGACTAATTCATCTGTCAAGGTATTTGCTAGTTCTACAGTTTCTTCTATAGTTTAAGGTCTAGCTGCCTTGACTACGTGTCTTATCTCTCCAATTAATCCCCAAATATAACGGGAGATTAACACTAGTTCTGGTGAAGCAAGGGTTGGCACTATTTTAGCATATTCGAAGAATATTTTAGTATATCCCTTACTATCCACATAAGTCATCCTAAGGTTTAGGAATTTGTTTGCTATTTGCTCCTTTTCATTGGGTGGGCAGAATTTCCTTTCTACCTTGTCCTTAAATTCTTCCCATTCCATATTGTAGGTTCTATCACTTCCTTTTGTTTGGAGGATTGTGTTCCACCATTCTAGTGCTGCATTCTTAAACAGACTAGAAGCAAACATTATCTTATCTTCTTCAACACACTTGCTTATTCTTAAGACTGCCTCAGTCTTTTCTATCCAGCGTAAGGTTGCAATGGCCCCTTCGTTGCCCGAGAATTCCATTGGTTTACAAGACCATAATTCTTTATATGAACAACCGTAAGGCACGGTTCTTCTTCTTTTAGTAATAGGCAATTGAAGTATTGGTCCATTGTTCACGTTGTGTTCTGGTTCACTTGGTCGTTTACTGCTATGCTTACTTTTATTATCAGCATCCTTAACAGTTTGAAGAATAAATGGCATTGCATCTATAATTCCTTGTGCTACTATGTGTTGGATAGCACTATTATCCACTGGATTGTTATTGTTATTGATGCTTGGATTCTCATTAACCACGTTAATGTTACTCTGGTTATCATTATTCAAATTTCCTTGATTTCCTTCGTCGGCCATCTGAATTTTAAACATTTACCCCATATTAATATCATAACATAATATCTAATATAGTTAATCACATGACACGCATTTTTGCCAAAAGCGTCGATCATTGCGACTATACTCTTTTCATATACTATTATGCATCTATTACACTTAGTACTGAAATAAAATTACAATACCAACAGAAATAGAATCACACTAATAGCAATATGCATCCGTACACACATATTTTATTTTTATTATATTATATTATATTATTATTATTATTACCATCTCCTCCATCATATCACGGATATGGATTTATCCAAAAATCCATATTGCGCTCATCGTATTTCCATACGAGACGCTCTCCCACCTGACGCATTCTCTCACTGCTTTCTAAAATTTCCTCCCCAAAAGTCCTAAGTTCTTGGACTTTTTCTGCACTCATTGGGGGTGCAGGTTCTAGGACTGGGTTTGGAATCTGGGGTGCGGGTTCCGGATATGGGGGTGAAAGTGCCTGAAATCGGTAAGGATCTTCTAAGATCTCCCTAATATATTCATCATGGTAATAGGGATCTAAAGGTTCCATACCTGGGTAGGCTCCTATGTTCTGTATGGGTGTGTTTTCCTGGATAGGGTAACGTTGCACAAAGTCCCTATTATCGTCCCACCAGGGGTCATAATTTGGATCTAGGGGGTTTGGTGCAGGTATCCTAGGGATTTCTTCTGGATTAAAGTCATGCATCTCCACTTGGTTTTTCGGGTTTTCTATCTCCATGGGTTGATCTAGGTTTTGTGGTTGTGGGGCTGCTAATTGTTCAAGACTTGGGTCAGCAGCAGTTGTAGCTAGGATATGGAAATTAGCTAGGCTTCTATTAAGCATATCCTGTGTATGGGCATCCGTTTTTCGCTTAGCGGCTGCTAAAACTCTTTGCTGTTGCAACTTTCGCATTCTTTTCCTACGAGCAAAGGCTTCCTTACTGAACCATCCTCGTTTCTTATGAGGGAATGGCTCTTCCGACTGAGCTCTAAAAGCAAACACTCCTTCTTCCTGATCAACAGAATACCCAGAAAGGGCAGGCTGTGTTGAGGTACCTTCACTCCTAGGGGAATCAGACAACTGACAACTCATGTCTGAGGGTCCTTATTCACTCATACTGTAAACTAACTGATAGTCAAATAACACATAACAAATAAATACAGTTATGCATATATTTCCATTATTTCCTAACACAAAATTTAGAATTTAAGTGTTAGCATAACACTTCTTTGGCTCAGACCAGTGGCTAAGCTCTGATAACACCTTCTGTCGCAACCCCCGATCCCTTATCTGTCCCGGGAACGGGCGGACGCGAACTCAGTAGTGGTGGTATCAGTTATTTAATCTTGCAGCGGAATTTACATCAGGACCGTAGTTAGGAAATGTTTATCAGAGTAAAACCACCTCATTTAATATTAATAATCACATGGGTAAAACCCAAGTTTCTTAATACAATACATTTATAGGGATAATCCTTATTTTATTGAATTTAAAACATCGTTTATTAGGTAACTTTTATAGCCACATTTTCCCCAAGCCTTCAGTGCTCTCCAGCTGGCTTTTTACTAATTGGCTGTCACATTGGGTTACCTGAAACGCGTTTTAAAAACATTTGTCAGTGGAAAATACTGGTGAGTGAATCCCAGTTTAATCAAGTTTAAATAAAAGTCACAGTGAACAGTATTGAGAGCGATCACATTGTTTATGTCTACACAATTACTCCATTAGTACTGTCAATCCACTGACTTGTGGGTCATATTACCCATTGGATAACTCATTGTCCAATGGTAACGTATTGTCATCCCCGACTTACTACTCACAGTGTAGTAAATTTTGTATACAAAACCCCAACATACCGGCAGTAATTGAAGACATACAAAGACTCAATCACTGCTTAATTACATTATTAAACATTTAAGGTTTTGTAAAACAGTTCACAAAAAGGTTACAAAAAGTGGATAAACTCACAAAAAGGTTTACACAAAAAGAAGGATTACTCACATTGCTATCTTAGACTTCTTGTAAGGGTTTCCTGGATATAATCTATAATTTATACAAATGTACATTGGTTAGTATCATAACCCTTTGAAAATATTAATGATACCCTCCCCGACACGGCATTCCAACAACTACGTCGGGCAGAACCACGACAGTTGTTACGGAACCCTAAATCAATCGGGCAGCGTAACTATTATGAAACTGGGATTATAATACTTACAACGGAGTAGAACTTCGCTAATTAGGGGTATAATACCCGACTATAATGCTTATAACTTCATAAATTCGTTTAGAAAGAAAGTTGTGAGCGACGGAAAGTGAACCCCGATGGCCTGTTTATATAGTTGCAAAACCTGACCCTCACGCGGCCCGCGTAAGCGTAGCCATAGGGCTACGCGGCCCGCGTCAACATATGGTCAACCTATAGCTGATCCGGATCACCACCTAGGTTCGACACGATGATGACACATGTCATCACCAGGCTATGCCACATTTTGGGTCTCTCGCGGCCCGCGTTAACTTAAACGAGGTCTTACGCGGCCCGCTTGAACTTAAGAAGTCAACGAAGTCACGTTCTAGCCCTTATACCGCCCGCGTAATTGGTTGAGGTGGGTCTACGCGGCCCGCCTTAACTTACTATTTCTTGTTTTTAATTTATTTTATATGTTATAACATATTTCGAGCTTGGTTTTCACATACGGGGTGTATTTAGAGACATATAAGGGTATTTTAAAATATACTAAAGTGTCGGAAATATTTATGAGGGTGTTGGTTTTACCGAGGGTTATTACACACAAGTCCTACACCATAAATCTTCATCAAGTTCCTATGTGATCTTCCAAGATATGATTAGATGTTGTGTGTACTTTAGGAAACATAGTGACCAAAGGGTAATAAGAACTTGGAGGATTATAAACTCTTCATCATCTTCAACAACTCACCAACATCCTCTTCTCTCCTCCCTCTTAAACTCTCGGCCGAAACACCCCTCTTACACACCACCCATTTTGGATTTGGATTCAAGTGTTCCAAGGTTACTATAAGGTGCACAAAGGTGAATCACGAAGTGTGGAACTCACGGATCATCAAGGACCTCTCTAGTTTGCTATTATCCTCCACATTTTCACTAGTGTTCTTCCCTAGCTTTAAGCTAGTTGTAAGCTTCTTGTTGATCCTTATTTACTTCATGTTTTAGAGGTTAAAAGTTATTGTTTGTTGATTTATGCAAGAACACTAAGAATCATACACTTAAAACTTGAACATAATGTTACATAAAATGGAATCTTGAAGATGTAAAGTTGTCTTGATTATGTTATTATTTACTTGATGATTGCTAGTAATATGATGATTGATCATCATAGTGAACTTGTTAGATCATGATAAAAAACATGATTTAACAAGATAAGTGGTGATTATTTGGTAACATAAAGTAATCACCTCCATATTTAGACATGAACTTGGTGACAAAATGATTTCTTGTAAAATAACAAACAAAGTGATTTAGTAATCTTGTAGATCTAAAACTTGTGAATGATTTTCCTAAATAAACCAAGTTTAAAAGATGATTCTTGAAAGATCATGATTTTTAGTAAACCTACACTATTTTTAGTGACAAAATAAATGTAGAAATATTTTTGGAACAAGAAGATGTGGTAAATAAATATTTTTTGTAAAAAGTATCAACAAGTTGTGAACATCTAAAAATCATGAGAGCGAGATTTTAACAAAAATAAACACACTTTAAAGGGTAACTAAACTCACTAAACACCCCACTAAGTTACTACGCGTTTTTATGAAAAACCAAGTTTATGTTGTTACGTAAAATACATTGTTTATGCACTTGACTAGTATAATGTTGCTTGGTAAATTGTTGTTGATTGATTGAATGATTTCCGAAAAGAAAATGATATGCTAATAAGCATGGATACCTCCATTTACAAAGGAAACTCTGACGAAATTTTCTAAAATTCCAACACTTAGAGAATATTTTTCTAAAACAAGTGTTACAAATATATTTTTAGCTTTGTTTTCAAAATAAACTTCGCCAAAGGTTTTGTTACAAAATACGAAGTATCGGAGGTTGACTTTTATAAGTAAAATGGATAAATATGTATTTATAATATATATTTTTTTATTAGAAAACTTGTATGGATAGTTGTTTATTTTGTGTGATAGTTATATTACTTTAGGGTAAAATGATGTAACTTAACGATATAACTTGACATTTGAATTGTGTGGTATATGGTAGAAGTAATGAATAGATAAATCGTGCGTAGGATACGTGTTATGCATGAGAAACTGATTGTTATCTGTACCTCATTAGGACGTGCTTGATTTCCTGATTATTTGAGTAATTAATCTAACTGAGCAAACCAAGGTGAGTTCACACACTTTCTAAGGCATGGGATTCCCGGTGGTTGGGAATGGGTAAAAGAATTAATACGAAACCTACATATCCTCCTTGGGTAGGATATGTACCGCCATCCTCCTTGGGTAGGATGCCAATATTAATCCTGCATATTCTCCTTGGGTAGAATACGTACGTTCGTCCTCCTTGGGTAGGACAACAACCTTAAAACTTACTAGACAAAACTCTATCATTAAGTCCCTCATTTTATATCGACTTAATTGCCGAGGCCAATGCTGTTCGGACGGACGTGTACTAATGGACTATGGCAAACTGTCAATGATGATAGACATTGACATATGGCACAACTATTGTTCGTCAGTTGTCGATATCTTAACGGTCTAGTGGTTCACATGGGGAAGCCCCCACTAAATTTGGTTTGGGAAAAGAGAAATTGGTTAAACATATTTTCAACTATGGGGTAACCCCCACGGCAAGTAAGCCAACTAAACAAAAACTATGTTTTCGGAAACAACTTAAAACTAAACAACCAACCGTGAACTCACTCAACTTTGTTGTTGACTCGTTGTTACATGCCTTACAGGTCGCTAGATGCTTATAGAGATTGCACGAGGAGGAGGTCGTTGTGGAATATGGGTTGTTACGTCCCGTGCTAAACATTTAATCCTTATGAACTTATTAAACCTACATTTTGGACTTTAAACTTATGAACTATGGATCTTATGTTTTGGTTTTACGTTTTACGCTTCCGCTGTTAACTTAAAGTTGGTTACGTCCTTTTGGTCACCAATGGTATTGTGGTTGGTTTTATTTACTTAGTTACGTTGTTCAATATGATTGGTGGCTCGATCCTGGTCATGTCACGCCTCCAAGCGGTGATACTCCGCATGGTGGATTTTGGGGGTGTGACAGATTGGTATCAGAGCCATTGGTTATAGTGAACTTGGTTTTAAAACGGGAAAAGCTTTTTGATAAAACCAGACTATAACCTGTACAGTGCTCAACGATCCACAACGACGCTTCGCTCCACGTGCAGGACTCAACATCCTAGGTGATATGGTTTATGTTTATATTACCTACTTGTTAGTTACATGGTACATTGTTCATGGTATGCATTAGTTAATGTGATAACTGCTATTTGAACCTTGTGTGCTTACTCTCTTCTGTCACTCCACACTTACGCACTTTGCGACACCTTCTTACGTGTGTTCCTTCGATGTGAAGATCATGAGTGGACGTCTCGACATGACCCAGGGTCAGCTGACGACCTTGATTAACGAACGAATTGCTGAAGCCTTAGCAACCCAATCAGGGAGTCAACCCATGCACACCCAATCACGCATAGGCACTTTCAAGGCGTTCTTGGAATGCAAACCTCCCACTTTCAACGGCACTGGAGGAGCAATCGACCTTCTACACTGGATCCGAAGAATCGAATATACATTCGAAGAGAGTGAAAGCCCTGCCAGCAAACGAGTAGAGTACGCTACTGGCATGTTGCAAGGGAAAGCGTGTTCTTGGTGGAACGCGCAAGTTCAGATGCTCGGGTTGACAGACGCGAATGCCACCCTCTGGAGCGACTTCAAGGATTTGATTAAGGAAGAATTCTGCCACCTGGACGACATTCTAAAACTTGAAATAGAGTATTATGGTTTAAAGATGGAAGGATCAGAGATTGAGGCATACACAAAGAGGTCCAACGACTTGGCTGCCTTATGTCCTAACTTGTCGCAACCCATATCTAGACAAATCAAGCTATACCTCAGAGGCTTAGTCCCGGAAATCCAAGGGTCTGTAATTGCGGCCAACCTTTCCACGATCCAGCAAGTCGTTCGTTTGGCGCACCAGCTCGCCGATCAGGCGGTGGAAGAAGGAAAGTTGCCCAAGCGTAACGTTTCCAATGCAAACACTCTTAATAGCAACAAGCATATTTGGGGTGATCACCAAGGTGAGGGTCCTAACTCTATACGACAGGACCCGCATAGGAAACTAGTACAGCAGGGGCTGAACTACCAAAATCAGGGGGGATACCTAGGGAATAAACCGAGATGCCGCAAGTGCCAACGGCACCACAGCGGGGCATGTGCGGGATCGTGTTGCCAGCGGTGCAAGAAGATGGGACATATGGCTAGAGACTGCAGGAGCCCATATCCTGCAAACCGGAACCAGCAGCAGGGTAGCAAGAAGGGGTGTTTTCGATGTGGTGCTGAAAACCACTTCAAGAGGAACTGTCCGCAGATGAGACAGAATCATGACAACAGCGGCAACTAGGGCAACGGGAACAATAACGGAGACAATAAGGATAACCGCAGGACTGGTGAGCATGAGTTCCTGAATGGACAAGAGGAAGAAAGAAACAACCCCAACGTTGTGGCAGGTAAGTTCCTACCAGTCAATTTCCTTGTTTCTATTTTAGTTGATTTGGGTGCCGATGTTAGATATGTGTTCCTAAGAGTTAGTCAGGTGCTTAAGCGTACCCCATTACCCTTAAAACACCAAACATGTTGTAGAACTAGCTAATGGTGAAAGTCTTAAGGGCACACACACAGTTAAGGGTTGTAACCTCGTCTTAGCTGGTCAGACCTTCTCTATCGATCTTATTCCTATCGTACTTGGTAGCTTCGACGTTGTTATTAGGAAGGATTGGTTATCTCACCATTAAGCGAAAATTCTTTGCAACGAGAAGATTGTCCACATCCCTCGTTCTGGTAAAGGACCCCTCATGATTCGTGGCGACAAGAGTGGTGCTGTTGTGGGCATCATCTCTTTCCTTAAGGCCTAGAAGTGTTTGCGAAAGGGCCACACTACTATCCTAGCCCTCGTTTCTGATACATCCTCGGAAGAAAAGAGAATTGAAGACATTCCTATTGTGCGTGATTTTCCTGAGGTATTTCCTGAGGAATTACCTGGTCTTTCGCCTCATCGACAAGTCGAGTTTCAAATCGAGCTAGCTCCTGGAGCAGCACCAATAGCTCGTGCACCTTATCGACTAGCTCCGTCAGAACTTGAAGAACTGTCCACGCAATTACAAGAACTCATGGAAAAGGGTTTCATACGTCCTAGCTCTTCGCCCTGGGGAGCTCCAGTCTTGTTGGTGAAGAAGAAAGACGGTACTTTCAGAATGTGTATTGACTATCGCAAACTCAACAAGGTGACAGTGAAGAATCGTTATCCCCTCCCACGTATAGACGACTTGTTCGACCAATTGCAAGGGTCGAGCTATTACTCTAAGATTGATTTGAGATCGGGATACCATCAGCTGAGAGTCCGAGAGGAGGACGTCTCCAAAATAGCATTCAAAACTCGTTACAGCCATTACGAGTTTCTAGTCATGCCTTTCGGGTTGACGAATGCACCAGCGGTCTTCATGGATCTCATGAACTGAGTGTGCAAGCCTTACCTGGATAAGTTTGTCATAGTCTTCATCGACGGTATCCTGATCTATTCGAAGAGTCAGGAAGAACACGAGCAACACCTGAGGCTTATTTTGGAACTTCTTCGAACAGAGCAGTTGTATGCCAAGTTTTAGAAATGTGACTTCTGGCTTCGCGAAGTCCACTTTCTAGGCCATGTGGTAAACAAGGATGGGATTCATGTGGATCCATCCAAGGTTGACTCGATCAAGAATTGGCCTGCACCCCGTACACCATCAGAAACCCGCCAATTCTTGGGTTTGGCAGGATATTACAGAAGATTTATCAAGGATTTCTTGAAGATTGCGCAACCTCTCACTTCACTGACTCAGAAAGGTGTCACCTATCGTTAGGGTGATGCACAGGAATCTGCTTTTCAACACTTAAAAGATAGACTTTGTAGCGCGCCTATCCTCTCATTGCCTGAGGGCACATATGATTTTGGGGTTTATTGCGACGCTTCCATCCAAGGACTTGGCTGCGTATTGATGCAACGTCACAAGGTCATTGCCTACGCATCACGTCAACTTAAAGTTCACGAAAGGAACTACACTACACACGACTTGGAATTAGGAGCAGTTGTTTTCGCACTTAAGATATGGAGACATTACCTATACGATACCAAGTGCACCATTTACACCGATCACAGGAGTCTCGAGCATATCTTTAAGCAAAAGGAGTTAAACTTGAGACAACGCCGATGGGTCGAACTCTTGAACGATTACGAATGTGCGATCAAGTACCATCCGGGCAAAGCCAACGCCCTCAGTCGAAAGGATACTATACCTAAGCGTGTACGTGCATTACAGCTTACTATTAACTCTAGTCTTCCTACTCAGATACGAGATGCTCAGGTTGAAGCATTGAAAGCAGAGAATGTTAGGGCTGAGTCCTTACGAGGATCAAGGAAACGGTTAGTACAAAAGGAAGACGGCGCCTACTATGTAAACAGGTGCATCTGGGTTCCACTTTATGGAAACTTACGCGAGCTTGTGATGGATGAAGCACATAAGTCTCGTTATTCAGTACATCCTGGTTCGGATAAGATGTACCACGACCTAAGGACTACATACTGGTGGCCTAGCATGAAAGCCCACATAGCAACCTACGTTAGCAAATGTTTGACCTGTGCGAGGATCAAGACCGAATACCAGAAACCATCAGGCCTACTTCAACAACCAGATATACCTAAATGGAAATAGGAGCAAATTTCCATGGATTTCGTTACTGGCCTGCCTAGATCTCAACGCGGAAATGATACCATTTGGGTGATCGTGGATCGACTGACCAAGTCTGCAGATTTCCTGGCTATCAAGGAAACGGATAAGTTTTCTACTCTAGCAGACATCTACCTAAAGGAAGTAGTATCAAGGCACGGAGTGCCAACCTCCATCATCTCTGATCGTGACTCACGTTTTACATCTGAATTGTGGCAAGCTATACACAAGTCCTTTGGCTCTCGATTAGACATGAGCATGGCATATCATCCACAGACGGATGGGCAATCTGAACGCACCATCCAAACCCTTGAAGACATGCTTAGGGCATGTGTAATCGATTTTGGTAATGGCTGGGAAAAACACCTCCCGTTAGTGGAGTTTTCGTATAACAACAGTTACCACACCAGTATCCAGGCCGCTCCGTTCGAGGCATTGTACGGAAGGAAGTGCCGATCACCTCTTTGTTGGGCAGAGGTTGGCGACAGTCAAATCACTGGCCCAGAACTTGTAGTAGATACAACCGAGAAGATTGCTCAGATACGACAGCGAATGGCGGCAGCTCGTGACCGTCAGAAAAGCTATGCTGATAAGCGAAGGAAACCACTCGAGTTCCAGGTTGGGGATCGAGTGCTACTTAAAGTCTCACCTTGGAAAGGTGTAGTTCGTTTTGGCAAACGAGGCAAACTCAATCCGCGTTATGTCGGACCGATCGAAATCATTGAGAAAATTGGCAAAGTCGCCTACAAGCTGAATCTACCGGCCGAACTCAGCGGAGTCCACAATGTTTTCCATGTGTCGAATCTGAAAAAGTGTCTGACAGATGAGACCCTCATAGTTCCCTTAAAGGAGCTCACAATCGACGACCAGTTGCGATTCGTCAAGGAACCAGTTGAAATCACAGACCGAGACGTTAAGATTCTCAAGCGTACCAGAATACCTCTTGTTCGAGTTCGTTGGAATTCCCGGCGTGGCCCAGAGTATACCTGGGAACGAGAAGACCAAATGAAACTCAAGTATCCCCAGCTGTTTAAGAAAAGTGCAACCACTACTGAGGATGAAGCTACTGCAGAATTTCGGAACGAAATTCCAAACCAACGAGGGGATGATGTGACACCCCAGGAAAACCAGGAAACCACGCAACTTAACTAGCTTCCTCAGTAACCACGCGCTAAATTTCGGGACAAAATTCTCTTAACAGGGGGAGAATGTGACAACCCTCATAATTACATGTATCCGTACGATTCATTAACGTTAATTAAAGTGCTTGATGTTTGTGCTGAATTACTTAACGACTTTCTGATTTTTGTGTCATACTTACATGTGCTTGTTAACATACTAGTCTTGTGCAGAAAAGTTACTAAATAGTCCTGTATGCTTTCCTGAGTGTTGGGAATTAAAAGTGTTGCAAAAAGATATATATAGGACACTATATGGAATAACTTAGCGCTTTAATGGAACAGTACCTAACCGAACAACCGGACATTACCCGGAACACTAAAATATTGCAAAAAGTATTGTTTTTATTTTTCTGAGCTAGTCTTGGTCCCCGAGTGTAACAACTCTCATCAAAAGTCATATTTATTAAATTAAATTGTCCAAAAGGAAACCCTAAATGAAACACCCAAGTGATTTTGTACAAACCCTAAAATTTTCAGAACAATCGGAATTAGGATCAGGGCCCCTAAAACTCAGGGGGGATAAACCCTAATCGGTAATATCATACAGTTTGTTGTCAAAAATTCAAAATAACACGAAACCAACTCAGCAAGCCTACTGGGACACAAGGTTGCCCTAGGGTAGATTGGTACCCCTCGCGCCACGCGACAGACACAAGGGGACCTGTCGCGACACGCGACAGGGACCATTTTTCATGTATAAATAGTAGACTGTGGGACTTAGTTTCAGGCACTTGTTCGACGTAAAAATTCA
This sequence comes from Helianthus tuberosus, assembly GCA_030545235.1. Lineage (NCBI taxonomy): Eukaryota > Viridiplantae > Streptophyta > Magnoliopsida > Asterales > Asteraceae > Helianthus > Helianthus tuberosus. The sequence continues at coordinate 74,317,451 of CM060380.1, forward strand.
CAAAATACACTGAGTTATCATAGAATTATTACAAAACATACACGATTCACGAAGTGCTACCGCAAAACAGGGTAATAACTCGATCGCTATTACGATTCATTTTCCGATCGATCAATATATCCAATGGATGTTTAAGTGCTGCCCACATTAGGGTTATGCTTTGTCATTCGTCGTTAAATCGATGGATGTTTAAGTATCGCACTTTGTCATTCGTTGTGAGGGTTTGATCTCGTGAGTTATCGTAAATGCTGTATTGATTACTAACCCAGTTTTGTGTGCATTGTTATTTAAATTAGGTTAACAAGGCTAAGCTATAGACTAGACTCTATCCGTGTTAAATCTGCAACGTGAGTCATTCTCTTTTTATCAAATTAAATTTCAAATTATGTTTATTTTCAAAGGTTATAATTACAGTGATTAAGTTTATGTAATCACCAAATTACAGCCGGTATGTGGGGTTTTGTATACATTACTTGATAATCTTCACCATTGGGGCAGCCAAGGGGTGATATGACCATAGTCACAGACACCATTGGACGAATGGGCCAATGGGTCGAGTGACAAAATACTGTGGGTAGTTGGTTGATATCAGAAACATTGTAATCTTTCTTAATACAGTAAATTATAACAAATGTGTCGTTTTAATAAATAAAATTATTCACTCAGTATTTCCCGCTGACAAAACTTTTTTCAAACATGTTTCAGGTGATCTGTTGTGATTCAGGAAAGGTGCTATGGAGCACTGCAAGCTTAAGAAAGTGGCTCATTGTAAAATAAAGAAATATGTTTTGTAAAATAAAGATTTCTCCGTGAAATCATAGTATTGTAAATTAACGGGGTTTTATCCCGAGTTGTGAAATAAAATAATCAGGAAAATTTTAGCTTTAAAACGATCCTGATGATAAACTTCCGCTGTTAAACTCAATTAAATAAATACCACGGGATTTCTGTCCCGCGGCTCCTGAAACGGGTCAAACCGAGTCGGGGGCCGTGACACCGAGCACTATAACACACTACATAAAGCATGTAACACTCGAAACACAAGTCCTACACCCTAACCTTCCATTAAATCACCTATTTATCCCCAAACTTACACTTAACCCCCCCCCCCCCTTGCCCAATTTTCGACTCACAAGGGCCCCACTCAAAGATCACCATAAATCTTCATCAAGTTCCTATGTGATCTTCCAAGATATGATTAGATGTTGTGTGTACTTTAGGAAACATAGTGACCAAAGGGTAATAAGAACTTGGAGGATTATAAACTCTTCATCATCTTCAACAACTCACCAACATCCTCTTCTCTCCTCCCTCTTAAACTCTCGGCCGAAACACCCCTCTTACACACCACCAATTTTCGATTTTGATTCAAGTGTTGCAAGGTTACTACAGGGTGCACAAAGGTGAATCACGAAGTGTGGAACTCACGGATCATCAAGGACCTCTCTAGTTTTCTATTATCCTCCACATTTTCACTAGTGTTCTTCCCTAGCTTTAAGCTAGTTGTAAGCTTCTTGTTGATCCTTATTTACTTCATGTTTTAGTGGTTAAAAGTTATTGTTTGTTGATTTATGCAAGAACACTAACAATCATACACTTAAAACTTGAACATAAAGGTTACATAAAATGGAATCTTGAAGATGTAAAGTTGTCTTGATTATGTTATTGTTTACTTGATGATTGCTAGTAATATGATGATTGATCATCATAGTAAACTTGTTAGATCATGATTAAAAACATGATTTAACAAGATAAGTGGTGATTATGTGGTTACATAAAGTAATCACCTCCATATTTAGACATGAACTTGGTGACAAAATGATTTCTTGTAAAATAACAAACAAAGTGATTTAGTAATCTTGTAGATCTAAAACTCGCGAATGATTTTCCTAAATAAACCAAGTTTAAAAGATGATTCTTGAAAGATCATGATTTTTAGTAAACCTACACTATTTTTAGTGACAAAATAAATGTAGAAATATTTTTGGAACAAGAAGATGTGGTAAATAAATATTTTTGTAAAAAGTATCAACAAGTTGTGAACATCTAAAAATCCCGAGAGCGAGATTTTAACAAAAATAAACACACTTTAAAGGGTAACTAAACTCACTAAACACCCCACTAAGTTACTACGCATTTTTATGAAAAACCAAGTTTATGTTGTTACGTAAAATACATTGTTTATGCACTTGACTAGTATAAAGTTGATTGGTAACTTGTTGTTGATTGATTGAATGATTTCCGAAAAGAAAATGATATGCTAATAAGCATGGATACCTCCATTTAGAAAGGAAACTCTGGCGAAATTTTCTAAAATTCCAACACTTAGAGAATATTTTTCTAAAACAAGTATTACAAGTATATTTTTTGCTTTGTTTTCAAAATAAACTTCGCCAAAGGTTTTGTTACAAAATACGAAGTATCGGAGGTTGACTTTTAAAAGTAAAATGGATAAATATATATTTAGAATATATATTTTATATTAGAACACTTGTATGGATACTTGTTTATTTTGTGTGATAGTTATATTACTTTAGGGTAAAATGATGTAACTTAACGATATAACTTGACATTTGAATTGTGTGGTATGTGGTAGAAGTAATGAATAGATAAACCATGCATAGGATACGTGTTATGCTTGAGAAATTGATTGTTATATGTACCTCATTAGGACGTGCTTGATTTCCTGATTATTTGAGTAATTAATCTAACCGAGCAAACCAAGGTGAGTTCACACACTTTCTAAGGCATGGGATTCCCGGTGGTTGGGAATGGGTAAAAGAATTAAAACGAAACCTACATATCCTCCTTGGGTAGGATATGTACCGCCATCCTCCTTAGGTAGGATGCCAATATTAATCCTGCGTATTCTCCTTGGGTAGAATACGTACGTTCGTCCTCCTTGGGTAGGACAACAACCTTAAAACTTACTAGACAAAACTCTATCATTAAGTCCCTCATTTTATATCGACTTAATGGACTATGGCAAACTGTCAATGATAATAGACATTGACGTAGGGCACAACTATTGTTCGTCAGTTGTCGATATCTTAATGGTCTAGTGGTTTACATGGGGCAGCTCCCACTAAATATGGTTTGGGAAAAGAGAAATTGGTTAAACATATTTTCAACTATGGGGTAACCCCCACGGCAAGTAAGCCAACTAAACAAAAACTATGTTTTCGGAAACAACTTAAAAATAAACAACCAACCGTGAACTCACTCAACTTTGTTGTTGACTCGTTGTTACATGCCTTACAGGTCGCTAGATGCTTATGGAGATTGCACGAGGAGGAGGTCGTTGTGGAATATGGGTTGTTACGTCCCGTGCAAAACATTTAATCCTTATGAACTTATTAAACCTACGTTTTGGACTTTAAACTTATGAACTATGGATCTTATGTTTTGGTTTTACGTTTTACGCTTCCGCTGGTAACTTAAAGTTGGTTACGTCCTTTTGGTCACCAATGGTATTGTGGTTGGTTTTATTTACTTAGTTACGTTGTTCAATATGATTGGTGGCTCGATCCTGGTCATGTCACGCCTCCAAGCGGTGATACTCCGCATGGTGGATTTTGGGGGTGTGACATTCAGTTTACCTTCCGGGAGTTTATCGGGTTAGACAGAGTCTTCATTCGAAACCAAAGTTAGTATTTTATTCATGATTCTAGGGATTCTTGCCTAGGTAACCTATTTTTTCATACTTGAGTTTCAGTCCAGTCTCCAGTTGTTTGCACTTGCTGTTAGTTTGGTCGTCTATTTGTTTAAATTGGTTTTTTAGTTTAAAACATTTTCTCAAAACAAAACCAAATTATTAGGCTAGGAGTCGATAGAGGTCTAGTATCAAAAGTTTCTAGATTGTTTCCGCGGTTCGACAACTCGGACTTACTTGTTTTACTACTTACGACTGGTACACTTGCCGGTAGTGTGTGGTTTACGGGTTCTTCCAATTTTAAAACTTGTTAAATTTAATTAATAACATATTTCACACATCAACTTTTTGGCGCCGTTGTCGGGAACACGGTGCGCTTTTGAGGATGACTGATGTGCGGTAAAGTGTTATATGTATTAGGTGTATATTTTAAGCCCTTTTTTAACACTTATTTTAGCCAAGTTTTAAATTTATAAAACACGATATTTCACTAACACTAAACACACATATGGGCAAGTGCACCCATCGTTGAGTGTAGTATAGCGTTGGTAAGATACCGAGGTCGTCCAAGGACACAAGAGCTTTTAGTACCGGTTTATCCTCAACGTCTAACCAAAATAAAAGTTTAGAAAAAATGTTTTAAACTAAGAAAATTAAAGGCTAACTAAAATGCTGAAAATAAAAATAAAAGAAAAACAGATAGACAAGATGAATCACTTGGTTCCGACTCGTATCTAGTATAACCTTTGATTATTTCCGCACTTTTGCACATAGTTAAGAGATTATCTTAGTTATTGTAGTAGGCCCCTCTTTTGAAGGTGACGTTACCCTCACCCCAGTAGTTTGAGTCAGCAGGGATACAATCCTAAAAGGGTGGATTATTGGAAGATAATGAATTAAGTTATTAATGCAGTATTGTGGTAGGCCCCGCTTTTGGCGGTGACGTTACCCTCGGCTAAGTAGTCTGAGTCAGCAGGGATACAGTCATAAATAGTCGGGTTATAGTATTAATAGTAGTTAACTTATGAGGGGGTCAAAGAGTTTGGACCCCCGCCATCCAATACCGTGAAGTATTGAAGGAGGTCCTACTAAATTTGACCCAGGTCCATTGCAGGACCTCTAAACGCTGAACAATGGCAAGACCTTTACCAAACCGTTCCCTTAACCCCCTACCAGGTAGCCAACATACCTCCATATAGACCGTGGAGATATGAATGGTGAAAATCCTTTATTTTATATAGACAGTAAAATAATGCCAAGACACCACGGACAAACGATAAGGAAAGATCACCTTCAACATAAGTAACTAGTTATTAAAGTCATTAATACAAAACCAAATAAAAAGTGCAAAAGATTAGAAATAAAAAGTATTATACTAGACACTTTGTCTTCACCAAGTGATGTAAGAGACTTAGGCAAACATGGCCTTGATTGTCAAGAACTCTTACGATCAATCTTGGATCCCGAGACGACTCACACACTCTACGATGGACAATGGATGATGGTGGTGGATGATGGTGTTGTGATGGTGGTGGGTGGTGGATGAAGTGTGAGAGAGGTGGTGTGCCAAGGGATGAGATGAAATGAATCCAAGCACTCCTATTTATAGGCTGAACAGAGAGCTGGACACGGCCCCGTGTCCGCTGGACACGGCCCCGTGTCTGTCTGACAATCTCTCTCCTCATTAATTGTAATTCGCAACTACAATAAATGCGCCTGCTGTACTTTCGACACGCCCCCGTGTCCGCTGAGCACGGCCCCGTGGTGGGCAATAGAAGCTTCTATAGGTTTGTCTTTTTTGCTGCTTCTTGGGCACGGCCCCGTGCTGGCTGAGCACGGGGCGTGTTCAGTCTTCTGATTTCTTTATTTTGCTTTGGAAGGTGCCGTTGAGGGGTCGGGCAGTCCACTAATATTCCTTTTCTTGTATTTATGTTGGATTTAGCTGTCTTTTTGCTTCTTTTGCGTTTTTGAGCTCATTTAATCCTGAAAATACAAAAGGAAGACAAAAAAACTCTTTTTCCAATATTAGTACTTAAAAAGGGTTAGTTTTATGCCTCATTTGATGTAATTTATATGTTGCATTTTACACACATCAAATACCCCCACACTTGAACTTTTGCTTGTCCTCAAGCAAAACTCTTTAATATGTGGCTTACACTCCCAAATGGAATAGGTAGAAGAGAAGGTTTTGGGCTTGTCGTAGAGTGTCGGGATTTCCAAGATCTTTTTGGGTTTTATTTTTATTTATTTACACTCCTATTCGTAATGATTTATTTAGAACTTTTCATAAAAGAAATTACTTATTTGGGCATAACATGCCTTTTTAAAATTCTATTTATATACAAGTTCACATTCCTCACGGGGAAATCACTCACACTCGGCCGAAGGTGTATTTTTAGTGAATCACTCGAGAGCGGCATGGAACTTATTCCTACCATAGGCTTGCCAAGAAATCAATCCTCCTCCTTTTTAACTTTTATACCTTTGTAGATATCAAGAGGACTTTGTGGGTTAAGGGTTAGGCTAGGGTTAAAGGTAGGTGGTTGGGTTAGTGGTTAGTAGAAAAAGGGCTAAAAGCGTAACAAGTGTCGGTTTTCGTATTTTTGCAACTTTTTATTTTGATGAAGCTTTTATTCAAACTAAGTTATTTTTGATTAACTTGTTTGTTTATTTTCTTTTTGCTTCATCATTTTTTTTTACGAACAACCGAACTTGTTACTAAAATAAAGGGTTAAAAATGAAAAAGGGTTTTGGTGGGTAAAAGGGTTTTTGTTTGGGTGATGAAATGAAAAGGTTTAGGCTCAAAGGGGCTAACTAGGGGGATTTTTGGGTAGGTGGTAAAAGAAAAAGAAAAATAATGGTGTAGAAATAAAAAGGGTTAGTCCTAATGCCTCCATCATTTACTTACTCGGGTTTAAGTTGATAAGGACCGGGAATGTATTGTCATGGCAAGTTCTAGAGTCGTAAGAACCAAGCGGCTATTCACACAAGACACGAAAAATGAGCATTTAGTCAATTGATATGTAATTGTGTGCTCAATAAAGGCTCAAAACTCACTTTTGTGGGAATGGGTTTTTATGTGATCAAGTATATATAATCAAATTTTAAATAAGTTTGCTATGCCTTTTCATAATTTTCTTATGTTGGTTCTTTTTATCACTACTCTATCGGTTGTAAATTTGTAAAAATATAACCTTTTTGAGAACTTGAATTTTCCGAGTTAAACCTAGACAAGTAAGAAAAATGAAATTTTTGAAAAAATTTGGGGTGATTAGCGGTTCCAATAGAGTTTTGTGTAAGGCTTGTATTTTAGGACTTGCAAAATTCAAGGTTTTAGCATCCCCCCTACACTTAAATTACACATTGTCCTCAATGTGTCCCAAAAATAATTTTTTAGGTTGATTAGATGTGTAAAATAGTGTTTAAAAAGCAAAAATTTGTGTTACTGGGCACTGAACACGGCCCCGTGCTCAAGTGCCAGTAACAGAATTAAAATAAGAGAAACAGAAGCCTGGACACGGGGGCGTGTTGGGTGAACACGGCCCGTGTCCAGTTACCTGAACTGGGCGTTTTCTGCAGGGTGCTCAGCACGGGGCCGTGTTGGTTGGGCACGGCCCGTGTTGAACCTTCTGAAATGGAGAAAATTGTCGGGTTGCCTTGTTCTTGTGCATGGGTTCATTTTTCTCGTTCCCCTTTTCATCCTTTACCACCATGAGTGTGTTTTGTTTATTACAAACCATCCAAACCTTAAAACCATCATTTCATTTCATCATAGAGAGAACTTACATAGTCCTAAATTAAAATAAAATTAAAACTTAACTAAATAGGTCAGCAGGTGCATGAGGTTATCATAATAAGCTCTACTAATTTTAAGAAAATTTCGAGAAAAGTTTCCCGATATAGTAGGACTTTTAGCCGAATGATTTCTTCCCTAAACGTTATTTAAAGCCATTCTTCGATTTCCCTAGGAAGGAAGAATGCGGCTTCATTTTCCTCCGCAGCTGGTGGTTGAGGGGGAACATTCACCGGGAATCCTTGCACCACTCTTCGCGGAGGTTCTTGGTGCATGGAGTACCATTCGGCTGGAATGACAACTTCGGGTACCATGTTCCACGCCCTTTGGGTTATTATAGGTACCAAAGGCGGGGAGGCGAGAAGGTTTAACCTCTGGTGCAAGAGGTTTACTTCATGGAGACAGCCCTCCAGCCCCACTGAAAGATGGTTGATACGGTCGACCAATGCTTCTTCCACTCCCGTCATTTCATCAATAGCCTCCCTTAGAGCGTAAACATAGTTTACAAGAGAGTCTTCTGCTGTTGAAGATCTCCTCCCTTGTCGGTTATTTCTTGAAGATGATCCGCTTGTTCTGCTTGCCATTTTCTGTGAAGGAAACCGAAGAAAGCTAAATTTTTACAAAACAAATCCTCGGACACGGCCCCGTGCTCACTGAGCACGACCCCGTGTTCATTTGTCTGCAGGATTTTATGCTAGGGAGTCTTGGAGTTTTAAATTATTCTCATGATTTTTAGCTAGTTTTTAGGCTTAGATAATTTAAAATAAAGTTATACAACTAACTTTAAACAAGAATCCTTAGCAAATAATCTTACAAACTTCACATAGAGGGTTGGAATCAAGAGGTTTCCAAGCTTCCATGGAGGAAATTTTGAAAAAAAAATTTAAAGAGGAGGAAATAAGTAAAAGTGGAAGGGACAAGAGGGTCTTTGGGAACCTTCTTTTAGAACTTACCTAGGATGGTATGAGTGAAAATCCCAGGAATCTCTGTCTTTTGAAGTGGTCAAAAATGAGCAGGATTCAGGCTGCATTTAAAGAAAACGACAGTGCACTGGACACGGCCCCGTGTTGACTGGACACGGCCCCGTGTGCAGAGGAATTCCTGACACATTTTGTCCGTATTCTGACCAAATCAGCAGAGAATCTCTTTGATGAGCACGGGAGCGTGTTGACCTGGACACGGCCCCGTGTCTGGAGGCTGTATTATGGAGTTTTGCTTCTTCTAAGGATTTCGTCAAAATCGGGTGGTTCCTTACTGGTTGGAACAACCCCAAAGTGCCTAAGATACCTTAATTGTCCTAGACTAAGGCGAGAACGCAAGAGGTTGTCGGTGAGGGTAATTCCTATTTTTATTCTAGGTGGACAAGTCCAACCCTTTCCCGGGCTCTTGTTAAAGAAGGTGTATGCCAAATCGCTCAGGTCTATGTATGCACCGAACGAAGTCGATGGAGAGTCCTTCACGGCACAATCGACACAGGGACGACTATCGTCCAAGTCTTTGCTAGGTACGAAGGTATTTTCGGGAGCAACGAGGTTGTCGAAATGCGGTTCCAACAATTCTTCATGATTATCGTCTTGGGGTGGATCAATAAAATCCTTCCCAAGCTCTTCTAACCATTTCAGAATTAGCTCTTCTAGTTGAAATAACTCATCAAGGAGCATTTCCCCTAGAATATCTGGTTGGGCGCATTCGAGGGAGAAATAGTGCTTATTTTTACTTTCGCCCCTCTTAAGGTTGTGAGAAGTCGGTGGGTCCATGTAGTGGGGCTTATAATTTAGAAAGTAGCATTTTACTTCTTCATGGTTGCCACCACATAATTGACACCACGTACCATAAGAGTGCCGAAAGTAAAAACAATTACTATCACTCATGTTTATGTCAGAAATTACCAACCGCCGGGATCTAACGGTTATGTTTTCAGTAACTGAATCTTGGGCACGGGGGCGTGTTGGGTGAGCACGGCCCCGTGTTCAGCTTACTGTCTGACGTAAAACAAGATTGCCAGTTCCAATGATTGAGCACGGGGGCGTGTTCAGCGGGCACGGCCCGTGCTGAGCTCTGCAGAAGCTGAAAAACTAAGAAAAATCCTAAAAAAATAAAAAGGAAAATAAAAGATGATTAGGCCGTTGATTCCAAACCTTCTTAAAATCCTTGTGTCCCCGGCAACGGCGCCAAAAACTTGATGTGCGGTAAAGTGTTATATGTATTAGGTGTATATTTTAAGCCCTTTTTTAACACTTATTTTAGCCAAGTTTTAAATTTATAAAACACGATATTTCACTAACACTAAGCACACATATGGGCAAGTGCACCCATCGTTGAGTGTAGTATAGCGTTGGTAAGATACCGAGGTCGTCCAAGGACACAAGAGCTTTTAGTACCGGTTTATCCTCAACGTCTAACCAAAATAAAAGTTTAGAAAAAATGTTTTAAACTAAGAAAATTAAAGGCTAACTAAAATGCTGAAAATAAAAATAAAAGAAAAACAGATAGACAAGATGAATCACTTGGTTCCGACTCGTATCTAGTATAACCTTTGATTATTTCCGCACTTTTGCACATAGTTAAGAGATTATCTTAGTTATTGTAGTAGGCCCCTCTTTTGAAGGTGACGTTACCCTCACCCCAGTAGTTTGAGTCAGCAGGGATACAATCCTAAAAGGGTGGATTATTGGAAGATAATGAATTAAGTTATTAATGCAGTATTGTGGTAGGCCCCGCTTTTGGCGGTGACGTTACCCTCGGCTAAGTAGTCTGAGTCAGCAGGGATACAGTCCTAAATAGCCGGGTTATAGTATTAATAGTAGTTAACTTATGAGGGGATCAAAGAGTTTGGACCCCCGCCATCCAATACCGTGAAGTATTGAAGGAGGTCCTACTAAATTTGACCCAGGTCCATTGCAGGACCTCTAAACGCTGAACAATGGCAAGACCTTTACCAAACCGTTCCCTTAACCCCCTACCAGGTAGCCAACATACCTCCATATAGACCGTGGAGATATGAATGGTGAAAATCCTTTATTTTATATAGACAGTAAAATAATGCCAAGACACCACGGACAAACGATAAGGAAAGATCACCTTCAACATAAGTAACTAGTTATTAAAGTCATTAATACAAAACCAAATAAAAAGTGCAAAAGATTAGAAATAAAAAGTATTATACTAGACACTTTGTCTTCACCAAGTGATGTAAGAGACTTAGGCAAACATGGCCTTGATTGTCAAGAACTCTTACGATCAATCTTGGATCCCGAGATGACTCACACACTCTACGATGGACAATGGATGATGGTGGTGGATGATGGTGTTGTGATGGTGGTGGGTAGTGGATGAAGTGTGAGAGAGGTGGTGTGCCAAGGGATGAGATGAAATGAATCCAAGCACTCCTATTTATAGGTTGAACAGAGAGCTGGACACGGCCCCGTGTCTGTCTGACAATCTCTCTCCTCATTAATTGTAATTCGCAATTACAATAAATGCGCCTGCTGTACTTTCGACACGCCCCCGTGTCCGCTGAGCACGGCCCCGTGGTGGGCAATAAAAGCTTCTATAGGTTTGTCTTTTCTGCTGCTTCTTGGGCACGGCCCCGTGCTGGCTGAGCACGGGGCGTGTTCAGTCTTCTGATTTCTCTATTTTGCTTTGGAAGGTGCCGTTGAGGGGTCGGGCAGTCCACTAATATTCCTTTTCTTGTATTTATGTTGGATTTAGCTGTCTTTTTGCTTCTTTTGAGTTTTTGAGCTCATTTAATCCTGAAAATACAAAAGGAAGACAAAAACACTCGTTTTCCAATATTAGTACTTAAAAAGGGTTAGTTTTATGCCTCATTTGATGTAATTTATATGTTGCATTTTACACACATCAATGACCCAAGTCGGGGATTTAGCCATTTTACTGCTTTCTAGATTATTTTTGTTTTTCCTTAGTTAAAAAATAAAAATTATATAAATATAAAACGAAATTTAAAAAAAAAAGTTGTTTTCTTTCTTAGGATATTTGCTAGTTCTGTGTGCCTACTTGTTTAGCTAGCTTGTTTTGTGATTTGTGTTGTTCTACTTTCTTTTCAGTGTATGCACACACGTTCATTGGGCCCACCTGATACTTCACCATTCTCTGAGCCCGAACGCGAGTTCCACCATCGTCTACGTCAACCACAGGTACTTCTTTCTGATCTTGTCTGTTCTGTAGTTATGGCGGAATGTAGGACCGTTACTGATCACATTAGTGTTGCTCCCACCACTGTTCGCACGGGCATCACCCTTCCCGCTGTAGAGCCAAACAACTTGACCATCCCACCCACCTTGATCAACACCATTACCCATTCGGTCCAGTTCCATGGTCTATGAGACGAGGACCCACATGCTCATCTGACTAGATTCGGTAGGGTCTGTAGTACATTCCGCCTTACATGCGTCACTAAGGAGGCCATTCATCTTCGTTTATTTCCATTCTCACTCACTGATCAGGCCAGTGTTTGGTTGGATTCCTTCCCATAGGGATCCATTACCACATGGACTGATATCCTGTCCAAATTCCTTCAAAAATACTTTCCCCCTACTAAGACCGCTCATCTTAGAAATCTCATCTATGCATTCACTGAGTAGCCGGGGTAGTCTTTCTACGAGACATGGGACAGGTTCAAGGTGCTTCTGAACAAGTGCCCACACCACGGCCTTGAATAGTGGAGAGTCATGGAGAAATCCTATCATGGAGTTTCTAAAGCAACTAAGAGACTACTTGATTCCACAGCATGAGGCATCATGACGAAGACCAAGATTGCTGCCGAGTGTCTTGAGATGATGGAGGATCTAGCCACCAGTACTTACACCGAGCTAGGCTCCGGGGGCGTTACTTTTGCCTCTAGGGGTATTCATACGGTAGATTCTAGCGTAGCCTTAGCTGCCCAGGTCGATTCCTTGACAAAGATGGTCAAGGACATTCAGGTTAAGATGAGTTCCAAATGTGAGGTGTGTAGAGGTGGGCATGAGACAACAGATTGCCCTGTAGGATCTGAGGAGGAGTTAAGTTTTGTCTAGAACCAGGGACGAGGCCAGGGTTACAACTCTGGATGGCAGCAACACCAAACCTCAAACTGGAGAGGCGGGAATCCCCCTGGATTCCAACCACACCAGAGTCTTTTCCAGACCCCTGCTGATGGACAGGGTAGTGGAGAGCCTAGGTCTTAGCTGAGTGAGTTTCTAAAGAGGAATGAGGAGAGCCAGAGTAGGAAAAATAAACTCCTAGAGTCGATAGTGATATAGGGTGAGGCTAGACATCAGGAGTAGGTAAAGAAAAATCAGGAGTTTGAGCTCATGTTTAGGAATCAGGGGTCCACCATACAGAGTTTATAGAGGACCATAGTAGAGATGGCCAATAGGATGACTGAGAGGCCCGTAGGTTCATTCCCTAGTAGCACCCAGACTAACCTAAATGCCACTTCAAAGGCAGTGACTACTAGGAGTGGTAGAGGGGTAGAAATAGAGAAGCCGGTCGATGAGGTCGAGGAACCAGTTGATGAGGAGATTGAGATGGAGACTCTTGCTGGTGATCTGCACCCTAGGCTGTGCTCAGCAAGTATAGCATAGTCTAGTGAGTCTTCGGGTGAGAAAAAGAAGGAAAAGGAGCCACTTAGAGTCTATAAACCCACAACTCCTTACCCTAGTAGGCTTTTAGCTAAGAGCGATTCTGAGCAGTATCACGGTTCCTGGAGATGCTGAAAAAGCTCCATGTGAACCTTCGTTTCATCGAGGCTCTAGCTAAAATGCCTAAGTATGCCAAGTTCCTAAAGGATCTTCTCACGAGCAAGAAGAAACTTGAGGAGCTGTCTACTGTCACTCTTAGTGAGGAGTGTTATGCAGTCGTTCAGAACAAGCTTCCTAAGAAGATGACTGATCTAGGGAGTTTCACTATTCCGTGTTTGATAGGAGACCTTACTGTCAGCCATGCGCTAGCCAACCTAGGAGCTAACATTAACCTCATGCCTTACTCCATTTTCGGTAAACTCAATCTAGGCAAGCCATCTCCTACGCGCATGAGTCTCCAGCTCACAGATTGATCTGTGAAGTTCCCACCTGGCATCGTGGAGAATATGCTTGTCAAAGTTGAAAAGTTCATCTTTCCAGTTGATTTCGTCATTCTTGACATGGACGAGGATTCTAAAGTTCCACTTATCCAAGGTCGTCCATTCCTTGCCACCGCCCGAGTCGTCATTCATGTTCTTGATATTAAGCTTACACTCCACTTCGATGATGACGTAGTCACTTTTGACATCCAGCATTCGATAAGTATACCCTGCAACATTTACGTTATAGACACACTTATGTCACATGTTGGTAGCTTCCTCAGTGAGGTTTCTGGTAGAGAGTCTGTAGAGACCCAGACGTTAGGGGTAGATGTCGAGGGTATCGAGTTGACTGAGTTCGACCTAGAGTAGGATTCACCATTACCATTTAGCGAACTATCCATAGGATCCAAGTGTTCTAAGGTTTCTTAGGTGTTTGAAGTGTTAGAGAGAGAGACTCCTGAGGAGAAACCATTAGTGGAGATGTGAATGCACTATGTCTATTGCTTCCGTCAATCATGTGCTTTAGTGTCAAAAGTATCGAGTCGTAGTTAATAGATTAGACAAGACAAGGTTTAAAGTATAATGCTCATACGTACAAGGAAGGTTCGCACGAATAAGAAACAGATCTGTGTAGGGCAGATCTACACGAATGGAGGATCCGCGCTAAAGGTTGATCCGCGCTTATGCGCATCCGTGATTACCTGATGGTGCAGATGGGGGCTGCCTATATATAGTTGTTCAAATCTTGTCATTTGTAATCTTGTTGGACTAAAGAGGGGAAACTATGTCCAGTTGGTTTCACGGTTTTTGTATTATCAAATCATCAATAGAAACCTTATTAATTGGCTTGTTCTTGTTCAAGTTACCTCGTACTTGGATTCCGCACTAGATACGAAGTAATTGTAACCACTTGTACACTTGAGCAGATCGTAATCGGTCCTAACAAGTTCCTACAAGTGGTATCAGAGTAGGAGACTGGTTGCAAGGACTAAAGATAAAAGATACAACCAGATTCAAGCAAATTAGATCAAAATCAGAGCAAAAATAATCCGATTTCATCATTTTCTACTCATTCTTCTTCTACACTTCTTTTTCAAGCTTAAAACACATATTTAACGTCGAATATACAGATAAAATTGACTAAATTTTCACTATCTTGTGCGAAATCATAACCTAATCAACCCTTGAAAAGATCAGATCAAAATTTGAGCTAAATCATTGAAAATTCTTTGAAAAACCATGAAAAACGTGACTATAGGTTGCACATTCGTTTGAGTATGTTAAGTAACATTCGCGCGGATCAAGAAACCTCAGTTTGCGTGGATCTGGTACTTTTAATTCACGAGGATCTGATCCATTGAGTTCGTATAGATCAAACCTGATCTTCCCAATCCGCATGGATCAGTCATTTTCCCATTCGTGCGGATTAGACTTCATATTGTTTGTTTTTCAAGTTGTTTGATCAATAGTTGATTTTTGCAGGTACTTCTCAAGTATTTCGAAGTTGATAATCATGGAGCCAGAATTTTATAATGAGTTCTACAATGCTTTCACATCCGCAACATCATCCACACAAAAGAGTTTTTCAAATGTTATATCTTAACGTCTAAACTTCGATAATATTTACGAAACCCATAAAAAACCACCCGAACATATGAACATGGAAGATTATAACTGGTGGAAAGATATATTTGAAAGTTGGGTTAAAGCTTATGCTTTTGAAAGTTGAAGTTTGTTAAAATTTAGATATGAAAAACCAAAAAATGATAAGAGAGAAGAAACACCATTTGAAGAATATGATGACGACGATAAAAAGGAATTCTCTAGCGAACAAAAAATGATTGCACTATTACAACAATCAGTTAGAGATGATATACTTTCTCTACTTCAACATGATAAAACATCAAAATCAATGTGGGAGGCATTGAAAATTAAATTTGAAAGCGGGAAAGAGATAATGAAAAACAAAAAAAAATCATTGCTAAAGAAAGAGTTTGATTTGTTCAGTTGTCTGAAGGGTGAGAATGTCCAACAGATGATATAACATTTCTGGCATCTGACACTTGAGATGGAAATATTTCAGAACAAAAAGGACAAAGAAGAAATCATTGACAAACTCATTGAGGCATTACCACATCAAGAGGATTGGCAAACTTATATCATGATTCTAATTGAAAAGTTGGAAGGACATGAGCTGGAAATCCAAAAGCAAAACAAAATGAATAGCTCAAATTATCAGCAGAACGTAAATCTGTATTATCGTGGAAGCATGTTGTCAAACAATCAATCGTCAAAGATTGGCACTGCATTTAGTGCAGAGAACTCAAATGAATTACCAAAAAGCAGTTTTCTGAATTGTGGTTTTGGTTATTCGAGTACAAATGCCAAAAATAAATCATCTTTAGCACCAAACAACTCTAACTCAAATGTGGTACAACGTAACATTGCATTAAATTAGAACAATTCTCAGAGTTTGAGTGCAGATTCAGCAAAACAACAGATAATCTTCTTAGCATCAATTCTGGAATCCTACGAAAGTTTGGTGGTGGGTAAAATAGAAAATCCAAATATGACCAAGGAAGACTATGATCAGATTGATCCGGAGGAGATGGAGTTGATCGGCATAAGTTGGTGCATGGCAAGTGTAATCAGAAAGGCTTAGAGATTACTGGCAGACATTGTCTTGGAGGTCCTACAACAAAACTGTGATTTGATAAATCCAAAGTTACTTGCTTCAAATGTAAACAGAAAGGACACTTCAAGAGAGAATGCTCAAACCAAGATGTGGATGAAGGAGTGAATCTGTTCCATGATGATTACTACCGAAAAGTAATTTATCATCGCAACAATGAACAACAGTGATGTGTGTAAAATGCAACATATAAAATACATCAATTGAGGCATAAAACTAACCCTTTTTAGTACTAATGTTGGAAAAAGTGTGATTTTGTCTTCCTTTTGTATTTTCAGGACTAAATGAGCGTAATTGAACAAAAGGAACAAATATGCAGCTAAATCTGATATAAATACAAGAAAAGGAATAAACGTGGCATGCCCGACCCCTCGACAGCATCTTCCCAAGAAAAAACAAAGGAATAGAAGGTTGACCACGGCCCCGTGCCCAGCAGACATGGGGGTGTGGCCAGGCACCTGCAGAAAAGACAAAGTCATAGAAGCTTCTATTCCCAGCATGGGGGCGTGCCCAGCTCAACACGGGCCGTGGTCAACGCTAAGATTCGCAAAATCTTGCAAATCTTGATAGTACAGATTTGCTTCTGCACAAGGGGCCGTGCCCAGTGAACACGGGGGCGTGTGGAGCTAATTCAGATAAATTGCAATTAATGAAGAAAGAGAAAGAGGATGGACACGGGGCCGTGCCCAATGGACACAGGGCCGTGTCCGGGCTTCTGTGCAGGCTATAAATAGGGGTGCTTGGTTCACTTCAAAGGCATCCCTTGGCAAACCACCTCTCTCCTACTTCACCAACACTCAACCACCACTACAACCCACATCCACCACCATCATCCATCATAGAGTGTGTGTAGTAGTCTCGGGATCCAAGATTGATAGTAAGAGTTCTTGACAATCAAAGGCCATGTTTGCCTAAGTCTCTTACATCACTTGGTGAAGACAATCATTTCGTGTAATACTTTTGATTTTTAATCTTTTTGCACTTTTTATTTGGTTTTGTATTAATGACTTTAATAACTAGTTTCTTATGTTGAAGGTGAAACTTCCTCATTATTTGTCCGTGGTGTTTGGCATTATTTTACTATCTATATAAAATAAAAGATTTTCACCATTCATATCTCTACGGTCTATATAGAGATATGTTGGCTACCTGGTCGGGGGTTAAGGGAATGGTTTGGTAAGGTTCTTGCCTTGTTCAGTGTATAGATCCTGCAAGGACCTGGGTCAAGCTTACTAGGACCTCCTTCAATACCCACTAGTATTGGATGGCGGGGGTGCGAATGGCTTGATCCCCTCATATGTAAACTACTCTTAATACATTAACCTGGCTACTTGGGGTTTTATCCCTGCTGAGTTAAACCACTTAGCCAAGGGTAACGTCACCTTCAAAAGAGGGGCCTACCACATTACGCATTAATAACTTAATTAATTATCTTTCAATATTCTGACCCTTTAGGATTGTATCCTTGCTGACTCAAACTACTGGGTTGAGGGTAACGTCACCTTCAAAAGAGGGGCCTACTACTATAACTAAGATAATCTCATAAAAAGTGCAAAAGTGCGGAAATCATCAAAGGTTACACTAAAGGCGAGTCGGATCCAAGTGATTCATCTTGTCTATCTGTTTTATTTTTCAGCATTTTTAGTTTTTAATTTTCATGTTTAAAACCTTTTCTAAACTTTTGATTTGATTAGACATTGAGGATAAACCGGTATTAAAAGCTCTTGTATCCTTGGACGACCTCGGTATCTTACCAACGCTATACTACGCTCACGATGGGTGCACTTGCCCATATGTGTGTTTAGTGTTAGTAGAATATCGTGTTTTATAAATTTCAAACTTGACTAAAGTGTTAAAAAGGGCTTAAAATATCAATAAAAACATATAACACACTACGCACATCAAGTTTTTCACGCTGTTGCCGAGGACACAAGGATTTTAAGAAAGCTTAAAATCGACGGCCTAATCAGTTTTTCAAAAACCTTTTTAAAACCACGCGCATTTTTTTTTACTTTTAGTTAGTTTTTGCATTTCAGTAGCCTGAACACGGGGCCGTGTTCCGTGAACACGAGGCCGTGTTGCATTTTTTTTTTTTCAAAACACCCAGATACAGAGTCTAAACACGGGGTCGTGTTCGCTGAACATGCCCCCGTGCTGCACAAAACCAGTTACATTTTTTCAAACGCCCAGATACAGAACCTAAACACGGGGCCGTGCTCACTACACACGGGGCCATGTCCAGCCTGTGTTTGCGTTTTTATTTTATTTTTCTGGTCCCGAGACTCTATTGTGATCTGCTGAGTGATTCTTATGGATCAATACTCCGGAGGTTACAACTACCACTATGAGGAGGATGATTATTGGGAAGAGTATTGTACTATTTGTGGCAACCCTCATTCGGTGCAATATTGTGACTTATTTCAACCATCCCCTTCATACAACCACTATGAGGAGCCTAGGTATGAGCAATCAACTTCATACACACCGTATGAAGAGCCAAGGTATGAACATTCTCCCTCATACTCATATTTTGATGAACCAAGGTATGAGCCTTCATACTCATACTTTGAGGAACCAAGATATGAGCCTCAATCTTCATATACTTATTATGAGGAACCATGGCGTGAACAACCCACCTCATATGAGTATTATGAAGAACCAAGTTACGACCCTTATCCATCATATACTTACAATAAGGAACAATGGTGTGAACCATCTACCTCATATGAGTATCATGAGGAACCAAGGATCGAATTTCCGAATTCAAGCTTTGAGGATCCTTATTCTATCACACCCATAGCCGATAAGATAATAGAACACCTTAAAACTATCGAGCGTTGTATAAAAGAATCCCGCGCAAGGGAAGAGGAATCCCACGCAAGGGAAGGATTAACAAATAATAAAGAAGAGATAGTTGAAAAGGTAAAAATGGAAGAGCAAGTAAGTGAAAAGCAGACACATGAGTTAAACAACGAAAAAGGTGAGTCCGATAACGTTAAAACTCAAGAAGAGTCTAATTTTCAAGAAATTAATCTCTTGTCACCTTCTTTCGAAAACCATTGTTTAGTACCCACTCATGCTAAGTTTTTAAAAGAGTTAAACACTAACACTAAAATTGATGAAATGGTAAGCGCTAAGTTAACAAATGATCAAACTACGCTAATAAAAGATGATCCATTTGAAATTAACATTACACCGGTTCCATGTTTCTTTCAAAATTCCTTTATTAGTAATATTACAATTGATAAAGATCTTTGTGTTAATATAATGCCAAACTACATTTTCGAAAAATTAAGTATTAATGATTTTTCTCCACTTCAAATACCCGTTTTTCTATCTAATTGGAAAACAATAAATCATTAGGGATAGATGAAGTTGTGTTAGTCCAAACCAATCAATTGGTAATCCCAACCGACTTCGTTAACCTTGATGACGCTCCGTTAGTGTTGGGACGACCTTTTGTAAAAACTTATGAAGCTTTGAAAAATCGAAAGAAAAACAATCTACCCATTCAATTAGGGACATTCAAAACAAGTGTCGATCATGAGCGTTCAATGAAAAATCCATTCGGCAATGATGACCCCCTAATTGAAGATGAAGATGAGCCACCCGATACAAGAAAAGAAATTGACCACTTTGTTGAAGAAGAGGTCACCATAGAACAAACCTTCTTGGTTCTTGATAAAAAATGAGCAACCAAATAAGGAGTCTCCCAATGACCCACCTCTTGAGCTCAAAGAACTTCCAAAAGGTTTGGAATATGCTTTTCTCGACAAAGATGGTAAATTACCTATAATTATTTCGTCAAAATTAACTAGTGTAGAAAAAGAAAAATTAATCACACTTTTGAAAAAACACAAAAACATTATCGCTTGGAAGCTTGTAGATATTAAAGGAATAAGTCCTTCCATGTGCACGCACAAAATTTTTATGAATGATGATTATAAATCGGTAATACAACCACAACGTAGAGTAAATCCAAACGTCCAAGAAGTGGTTAAAAATGAATTCATCAAATTACTTGACGCCGGATTCATTTACCCAATCTCCGATAGTCCTTGGGTAAGTCCCGTCCAAGTAGTTCCTAAGAACGGAGGTATGACGGTGGTAACTAACGAGAAAAATGAATTAATACCAACAAGAACCGTCATAGGATGGAGAGTATGTATAGATTATCGTCGATTAAATGAGGCAACAAGGAAAGATCACTTTCCTTTGCCTTTTATTGATAAAATGTTAGAAAGATTATCCGGCCACAAATTTTATTGTTTCTTAGATGGTTTTACAGTTTACTTTCAAATACCGATAGCACCCGAAGAAAAAGAAAAGACAACATTCACATGTCCCTACGAAACTTTTGCATATCGACGCATGCCTTTTGGTCTATGTAATGCCCCCGCAACATTTCAACATTGCATGGTGGCCATTTTCCACGATATGATAGAAAAGACAATGGAAGTCTTCATAGACAACTTTTCTATCTTTAGAGATTCTTATGACCAATGCCTCGATAACCATGAACGAATGCTATCCCAATGTGAGGAAACTAACCTCGCCCTTAACTGGGAAAAATGCCATTTCATGGTAATGGAGGGAATAGTACTTGGTCACAAAATCTCAAGCGAAGGAATGGAGGTTGATCGAGCAAAAATGGACATTATTTCTCGATTACCACCCCCATCCTCTGTTAGAGCTATCAGAAGTTTCCTTGGGCATGCCGGATTTTATAGACGATTTATCAAAGACTTTTCAAAAATCTCAAGACCTCTAACAAAATTACTTGAAAAATATGCCCCTTTCATCTTTGACAAGGATTGCAACCAAGCGTTTCTAACACTAAAAGAAATGTTGGTCAATGCACCTATCATGATAGCGCCTGATTGGAAATTACCTTTCGAAATCATGTGTGATGCAACTGACTTTGCAGTTGGAGCCATCTTCGGACAAAGAAAAGATAAGCATTTTCACCCAATATATTACACAACAACTGAAAAAGAGTTACTAGCTGTAGTATTTGCTTTTGATAAATTTCGTTCTCTTCTTGTTCTTTCTAAATCGATAGTTTATACATACCATGCAGCCATTCGTTATCACTTAAAGAAACATGATGCTAAACCACGTTTAATCAGATGGATTCTACTCCTTCAAGAATTCGACATTGAAATAAAAGACAAAAGAGGAGCAGACAACACCGCTGCAGATCATCTTTCCCGCTTGGAAGATCCAGCTTTGGAGGCAACTAGGGACGAGCTAATCAATGAAAAATTCCCAACGAAGTCCCTAGAAATGGTGGAATACCGAGAAGAGCCATGGTACGCCGACTATGCTAACTATTTAGCTAGCGGTATAGTCGCAAAAGGATGGCCACATCATCAAAGAAAAAAATTCTTGTCGATGTAAAGCATTATTTTTTGGAAGACCCTTATCTTTTCAAAATGTGTGCCGACCAACTCATCCAATGATGCGTACATGGTAGTGAAGCAAGAAGAATTCTCCGCCATTGTCATGAAGGTCCATACGGAGGACATCATGGTGCCGCTAGTACCGCATGAAAGGTATTTGATTCAGGATTTTATTGGCCAACCATTTACAAAGACGCCTAAAGTCTTATCAAGACATGTGACGCTTGCCAAAGATCAGGTAATATTTCTTCCAAAAACGAAATGCCACAAAATGGCATTCTTGTTTGTGAAATTTTTGATGTGTGGGGACTCGACTTTATGGGACCCTTCCCACCATCAAAAGGAAACAAATATATACTTGTGGCAGTGGATTACTTGTCTAAATGGGCCAAAGCCGAAGCCCTTCCAACAAACGATGGAAGAGTTGTGGTAAGATTTCTGAAACGATTATTCTCTCGTTTTGGAACTCCAAAAGCATTAATAAGTGATAGGGGTAGCCATTTTTGTAACCATCAACTTGAATTTTTTTTAACAAGGTATGGGGTCTATCACCGGGTCCTAACAGCATATCACCTTCAAACAAACGGACAAGCCGAAGTGACTAATCAAGGTTTAAAAAGAATACTTGAAAAACCATAGGGTTAAATAAAAAGGATTGGGCTGATAAATTAGACGATGTTTTATGGGCTTTTCGAACTGCATATAAAACAACAATAGGTAGAACCCCATATAAGCTTATCTATGGAAAAAGTAGTCATTTGCCAGTAGAGATAGCACACAAAGCCTACTGGGCAATTAAAAACGTAAACTTAGACATCGAAATTGTCGGTAAAAATCGATTTTGTCAATTAAATGAATTAGACGAATTAAGGAATACGCATACTCTAACTCCAAAATTTATAAGGAAAGAATGAAAAAATTGCATCATAAACACATTAAACCAAATGAATTTCGGGTAGGAGATCAAGTTCTATTGTTTAATTCACGACTTCGATTATTTCCTGGTAAATTAAAGTCTAGGTGGACGAGACCTTTTTCTATCACCCACATTTTTCCACACGGTGCAATTGAAATTAAATCTCGGAATGGGATTCCATTCAAAGTCAATGGCCAACGGCTAAAGCTTTATCAAGGATTTATTGAGGATGAAGAGGAGGAAATCTCGATACAAGCGGCTGACGAATAAACCAAGGTTTGAACATCAACATCCTACCTTGTAGGTAACGAACATCGGAAAGGCTTCCAAATCGGTAAAATTTCTAAAACCAAGTTTTGGGAAACGGGACACTCACACGTGCACTTAATATATATATATATATATATATATATATATATATATATATATATATGTATATCAAAATTGCCCGCCCACGGGGCCGTGTTCGCGTAACTGTCGGGGATAAACCCCCTTTTTCCTTTATTTCTTCATTTCAACACGCCCCGTTTCCCCAAGAACTCTCTGGTTCCACCGAAATTTCTACAGATTTAAACGTTCTTCCGACTTCCAACAATGTCAAAGTATGATTCTATCATCATAGTTAGTTAGATTAATCACTTGCATGTAGTTTAACATTAAAAATACGGGGAAAAATATAGGGTTCTTCAACTTGAATCGAAGCTAACCTCAAATTTTTGCATAGATCTGTTAGTAATAGTATAGATGCATGTTATATGAAGTAAATCAACTTGAATTGTTTGTAGATTTGCCCGATTTCTCACAAAAACCTCAAATCCTTGTTTTTGAACCGAAAAAGATGAAATTGAAGGGGTAAACGGTTTGTTTTGAGAAAAACGGCACTTGGGTTTTCATTTTCGGGGAAAACCGCTCCTACTGGACCAAAATTTTTCAAGTTTTCGAAACCGGGACGAAAAATCAAATTTTTGGGAAACAGACGCCTGAGAACGGGGTCGTGCTCAGCGAGCACGGGGGCATGTCCAACTAACTTCCATCGAACATGGGGCGTGTCCAGTGGACACGGGGCCGTGTTCAGCTAGCTATTTTCAGTTTTCTTCAAAGGTTTACTGTTTCGTACTAATTTTTTGTGTTTTCTTTCAGATGGCCAAGAAATTTACAAGATTCAACCAGAATGAGTGGGCTGCTCAAGCCTGGTTTGAAGTTCTCAAGACAAGTCCCGAAGAAAACCCACGACAAGTCTGCCTTGAAACCTTAGAAGCAGTAGGACAGCTTGACCGCTTCAACAACCTCGTCACTGGTCCACTCAGGGCAGCCCTTTGTACTAGACTCCACTCGGTCCTTGAATACAACATGGAGTTCTACAGTACATTGGCATTCAAGGCAAGAGCTGAGTCGTTCGATAATGAGGGAGTGGAATTTCGTTGTGCTGGGAATGTGCTCTCAATTTCAATTGCACAATTTGGGGCAATCATTGGGTTATATGCTGAAGAGGATGCGGGAGATAAGGAGAACACGGGTGGTCTCCGTGAACTCCCACCAGACCAACGTCAAGCGGCATGGACTCAGATTGGGGAAGGACACTACAACCCAAGCCAGACCAAGAGCACACAGTTGCGGGACCCGTTATATCGCTACATCCATAGGGTTCTCAGCAACTCCCTCTGCCAACGACATGACAATACCGGTGTTGTAAGCTTGTGTGATCTTCCAGTCCTTCACTGCATTTACAACCATGTAGCCCTTGATGTTCCATACTTGCTCCTACGCAACATGCACCTGAACCAACTAGCCAATCCCCCGACCCCTATCTTCTTCGGAGGGTGGGTTTACCACCATTTCAAGCATTGCGTGCAAGGGATGCCAAGGTCCTTCCATAGGGGCCCGTGGTCGGGGAAGGTGGATCTCATCATATGCCGCTCAATGGGGATTATAAATGAAGGGGATGACGGAACAATCAGATTTCAGACGGTTCAGGGGCATGTGTGGAACCCTCGGGAAGCTCTCGTCCTTCACGCTCCACAAATCCGTCCTCCTCCACAGTACCATTATCAGCACCATGGTGATCCGGGCCAATCCTCATCTCAAGGAGGTGGTTTTCCTAATTTTCAAAGTTTACATGATTTGTTGCAGGAAAACCTCATGTGCACCCATAACACCTGCAACATGGCAAGCAACACGTACACCCGGATTGGAACAATCGAGCGGAACATCGCCGACATTCAAGATGACATCGGCCATATCCGGGAGTACATGGCGGGTCAAGGAGGAGATAACGAGGACGAGGATATGGATTGAGATGGTTGTGTTGGTGGTGGCTTGACACGGTTGAAAGTCGTAACAGGTTAACCCCCCCCCCCCCCCCCCCTTATCTTACAAAACAATTTCATGGCCTGCGAGCCATTGTTGAACAATTTACTTTCCGTAGCTCTTTTACTTTCCTGCATTTTCTTTTTTTAGTTTATGTTGTGGATGTTGAACTTATGGTAAGGTAGGATGTTTGTTATTTTATGTGGTGTGGTTTTTCTAAGTAAAACAGGTACCTAGGAGGCTTGGATGCACTAAGTATTAGTGCTACATAAGCCTGGAAACCAGAACCGAAAGCCAAAACCTGTTTTTGCAGACTGCAAATTGTCAACACGGGGCCGTGTCCAGCCAACACGCCCCCGTTTCCATCGCCCAGACCTGCTGTTTGTTTAAAATATGCCTAGCACGGGGTCGTGTCCACCAGACACGCCCCCGTGTCCACCTTCTGTAAGTTTTCATTACTGGCAGTCTGACCACGGGGCCGTGCTCACCCAGCATAGGGCCGTGTCCAGATGACTAGTAACTCCAAAACCTTGTTTTAAACACCTTTTTACACATTCAGTCAACCTAAAAACTTATTTTTGGGACACATTGAGGACAATGTGTAATTTTAGTGTGGGGGGATGCTAAAACCTTGAATTTTGCAAGTCCTAATAACAAGCCTTACACAAAACTCTATTGGAACCGCTAATCACCCCAAATTTTTTCAAAAACTTTTCATTTTTTTTACTTGTCCTGGTTTAATTTGGGAAATAACAAGTTTAAAAAGGTTATATTTTTACAAGTTTACAACCGATAGCGTCGTGATAAAAAGAACCAACATAAGAAAATTATGAAAAGGCATGACAAATCTAGTTAAAATTTGATTATATATACTTGATCACATTATAAGCCCATTCCCACAAAAAAGTGAGTTTTGAGCCTTTATTGAGCATACAAGCATACATCTTTAAATTAAATGCTCATTTTTCGTTTCTTGTGTGAATAGCCGCTTAGTTTCTTACGACTCTAGAACTTGCCATGACGATACATTCCCGGTCCTTACCAACTTAAACCCAAGTAAGTAAATGATGGAGGCATTAGGACTAACCCTTTTTCTTTTCAACACCATTATTTTTCATTTCTTTTTTTTATAACCTACCCAAAATCCCCCTAGTAACCCCTTTGAGCCTAAACATTTTCATTTCTAAACCCACAAAACAAAAACCCTTTACCCACCAAAACCCTTTTTATTTTTAAACCTTTTATTTTAGTAAAAAGCTCGATTTTCTTGTGACGCTCCTTATAAAAAAAATGAAGTATAGCAATAAACAAACAAGTTCCTCAAAGAAACTTTGTTTGAAAATGCTTTGTTTGAATAAAAGTCACAAAAACAAAAAGTTTTACGACGACCGACGCTTTTTACGCTTTTCGCCCTTTTTACTAACCACTAACCTAAAACCACCCACCTTTAACCCAAGCCTAACCCGTCCCCAAGTCCTCTTGATATTTACAAAGGTTTATAGTTAAAAAGGAGGTGGACTGATTGCTTGGCAAGCATATGGTAGAAATAAGTTCCATGCTGGTCTTGAGTGTTTCACAAAAATACATCTTCGGCCGAGTGTTGAGTGATCTCCCGTGAGGTATGTGAACTTGTATATAAATGGAATTTTAAAGAGGCATGTTATGCCCAAAATAAGTAATTTCTCTTATGAAACATTCTAAATAAATTATAACGAATAGGATTGTAAATAACATAAAAATAAAACCTAATAAAAGAACTTGGATTCCCGACACTCAAGACAAGCTCAAAACTTCTCTTCTACCCATTCCATTTGGGAGTGTAAGCCACATTATAAAGAGTTTCGCTTGAGGACAAGTAAAGATTCAAGTGTGGGAGTATTTGATGTGTGTAAAATGCAACATATAAAATACATCAATTGAGGCATAAAACTAACCCTTTTTTAGTACTAATGTTGGAAAAGTGTGTTTTTGTCTTCCTTTTGTATTTTCAGGACTGAATGAGCGTAATTGAACAAAAGGAACAAATATGCAGCCAAATCTGACATAATTACAAGAAAAGGAATAAACGTGGCATGTCTGACCCCTCGACAGCATCTTCCCAAGCAAAAACAAAGGAACAGAAGGCTGACCACAGCCCCGTGCCCAGCGGACACGGGGGCGTGGCCAGGCACCTGCAGAAAAGACAAAGTCATAGAAGCTTCTATTCCCAGCATGGGGGCATGTCCAGCTCAACACGGGCCATGGTCAATGCTAAGATTCGTAAAATCTTGCAAATCTTGATAGTATAGATTCGCTTCTGCACACGGGGCCGTGCCCAGTGAACACGGGGGCGTGTGGAGCTAATGCAGACAAATTGTATGTATGAAGAAAGAGAAAGAGGATGGACACGGGGCTGTGCCCAATGGACACGGGGCCGTTTCCGGGCTTCTGTTTAGGCTATAAATAGGGGTGATTGGTTCACTTCAAAGGCATCCCTTGGCTAACCACCTCTCTCCCACTTCACCCTCACTCCACCACCACTACAACCCACATCCACCACCACCATCCATCATAGAGTGTGTGTAGTAGTCTCGGGATCCAAGATTGATAGTAAGAGTTCTTGACAATCAAAGGCCATGTTTGCCTAAGTCTCTTACATCACTTGGTGAAGACAAGCATTTAGTGTAATACTTTTGATTTTTAATCTTTTCGCACTTTTTATTTGGTTTTGTATTAATGACTTTAATAACTAGTTTCTTATGTTGAAGGTGAAACTTCCTTATCATTTGTCCGTGGTGTCTTGGCATTATTTTAGTGTCTATAGAAAATAAAAGATTTTCACCATTCATATCTCTACGGTCTATATAGAGATATGCTGGCTACCTGGTCGGGGGTTAAGGGAATGGTTTGGTAAGGTTCTTGCCTTGTTCAGTGTATAGATCCTGCAAGGACCTGGGTCAAGCTTACAAGGACTGGCACACCCTCAAAATCCACATGCGGAGTATTACCACGAGGCATGTGACGACCAGGATCTTAGCCGCTAATTATTTTGAACGGGTTAGTTATTGTTATAAACATTAGCATAATTAGTGACCTAATTTAATTTTTCCAAAACATAGTTTAAGTTCACAGTGGAAAGGGAAAGAAAACACATCATGATTGAAACCACAAGTTTCTTATCATGTTACTTACGAACCACGTACTCCATCCGATTGCAACGTCCGTCCAGAGTTGTATCGAACAACCTGCAAAGCATGTAATAGAGTGTCAACATAACGTTGGCGAGTTCACGTGTTTGTAGTTTTTCAGTTTTAATTCCAAAAACTTGTTTTAACCAGTTAATTTATCCGTATATACATGCCATGGGGAGCTACCCCATAAGTGAGCGACTAAACTGTTTTTCCAATACCGAATACTTACTTAACCGTACGTTTCCGCAGTGCCCCGTTTGTCAATGTTCTATCATCATTGACGGTTTTCCTGAGTCTATTAGTTCACACCCGTTCCCAGTAACAAGGGTCGGTGTGAGGCTGGTCGAACCTAAATAGCGCTATCAACTAATAACCCGTTCGCCTGGCCCCAGCGATTAATCGGTATTAAGTAGTAGGGACTTGAGTGATAGAGTTTCGTTTAGTGTTGCTCGTTGCATTTCCGTACAAACAGTAATTAACTAAGAGTCCCGCATAAGGGGAGAGAAGTAGTTTGTATCCCTCACAAGGAGATAGCGTTGTTACCCGTATCCCACACAAGGAGATAGAAATACCGTATCTCGCACAAGGAGATAGTAAGCCATCCCAAACCAGGAAAAGTGTTTCGTTCCGTTTCCCAACCACCGAGAACGCATGCTTTAAGTAAAAAGTAGTGAACTCATAGTGTCACGTATAATCCTACACATAAACTAACACATAGCATGCATGTTATACTAGTATATACTGTATTGGGCCTATCTTAGCATGTGGGCAGTTAAACAGTAACAGTTAGACAACAACAATCGCACACAGCCCAAAACATAACATCACGTAGTGCGGCCCAATAATGAATTTAAGTAGTCCAGTCGAAACCGGGTAGTCTCGACTCGAGACTATGAGGTCTCGAGTTGTGAACATTTGAGTCGTAATCGTAGGGGTCTCGAGGTCGGAATCAAGTCGAGATCAGGTGATCTCGAGTCGCAACCGTGCTGGTCTCGACTCCTGAAGTGCCTTGTCTGGTTTCGAGTTGATGATTGATGGTCTCGGGTCGCAACACTAAGGTCTCGACTCGTTCCATGCTGATGCTTCTAGAATTTTCAAAATAGTACTGTCCAATCAAATTCCATGAGCATGTACTATCCAATTACATTTCGTTAACATGTTCTACCATACCGTACAATCATCAAATCAGATCAAAACAACCAATATTTAAATCAAACCAAATAAAGACAAAACATTCAACCATAGAATTTCAAATTATGAAATGCTCAAATGGGTTGCACATCATGCATATCTATATGTACATTATAAGAAACAAAGCATCATTACCCATATTCCATGAAGGTTCAATAAATCAAACTTTCAATTACCATAACCCACCCATCTCAATCAATTAATCATATATTTAATCATTTGCTTTTAGGGTCTACATCAATCTTTATTGCTAACATCATTCACTGAATTAAATCTTTGGATCCATACCATTCTTAACAACATCAACCATCGTGATCATCATCATCATTTCAACAAATCCCTACATCACTGTTCTATTCATAATCGATCATTCTAAAAACGTATAATCAGGTTGTACCTAGTGCATAAGCAGTTGTACATTCAAATGAAAAACCCAGTTGCCTTTCATATTCATGTTTCTAATTTCATAAAGCTTTATCGTTCATTCATTCTTAGCACTAATGAGCACCTATCGAAAATTATCAACATCTATAAGGCAAGTAATCAAGGATTATTATGAACATCATTTCAACTAATCAACATTTAAATAGCTTTCGGTCATTATTTCATCATTCAGTCTTTAAATAGAATAGCAGATTTAGCATGAGACGTACGAATATCTTGTGTCTGAACAATTTCATCAACCCATTCATAGAACCATTATTCACATCATTCATATAGAACCATTTCAAATATAGAACCATCATTCATATCATTTACAACATGGTTTAACACTGATAGTTAACATCAGAACTAAGCATTTCAAGTTAATAATGCACTCTTGCACAAATTCAAAGAGCCAGCACAAATCATCTTAACAGTAACACAAATTGTGCATGACCAGGTTGTACTCTACACAGAACTGGTTGTACATTTATGGAAAACCTAGTTCGACAAACATCCATTTGAACACGAAAAGCATTTAAACACAGCCTATGAATACTGACCAATTGATTCGTGGATTGAACGGGCCATCCGTTGTCGCCATTGTTTCCGGCGCCGGCGCTACTGGTTCGTCGGAGGACCATCACCGTTACCGCCGTTGCAACGGGGGTGTTGGCCGGCAGTTCAATCAGAGGGAAGGAGGTGATGGTTGTGCGTGGTTGAGGGAGGAGGGGATGTGCATGTGGGTGTAGGAGAAGATGAACAAGGGGGAATGAGTTGTAGGAGTTGGGGTGTTGATCGGACAGAAAACCGGTCACCGGAAATCGTGGCTCCGGTCGTCGGGAATTGCAGGCGAGAGAGAGAGGGAGTATGGGGGTGCGGCTCATTCTTTCAAATATGATTAGGGTTTTTAAAAAAATGAGAGGTAGGGGAGGATAAGTAGTTTATATAGTGAAGGGTTTTAGGGGGTTTAGGTAAGTGGGCTTGGGCCTAACCCAAGTGTGCGTGGATCCGTTTTAAGAGACTAGGCGTCTCGCTCAAACCGATTGGCCCGGTTAAAATTAACTAACATGTATATAATTAAAGCTTTCGTCGCGGATTATTATTTTGTAAATAATAATAATATTTTAATAATAGCGATATTAATAAACACGCGTGTTACTAAAATATCTTTCTCTCGACAATGAGAGTACGGGTTGTCACATTCTCCCGATGTTACTGGAATTTCGTCCTCGAAATTTAAGCTAGGATACACGATTCGTTAATTACCTTATTACTATACGTAAATACACGTAGTTCACAAAAGTTTACAAAACGGACATGTAAGATACATAGTACATAGAGTCACATAGCACGCAAAATCATGTAGCGTAAAATTCATAGAGTTTGTACGTATCTCACATAGTATAGGATTTCACAAAATTAATTAATGCGCAGGAAAACCCGAAGTGTCACATTATCCCCAAGTTCAAGAAATTTCGTCCCGAATTTTTAGCACGCAGCCACTGACAAGCTAGTGTGTTTAAACGTTTTTTTGTGGGGCGTTACATCACCCCCTGTTGGCTTTGAATTTCTTCCCGAAATTTAGCGGTAGCCTCAGTGCTGGAAGTAATGTTTGTAGACAACTGGGGATACATGCGCATCATCTGGTTTTCCCGTGTTCCCAGGTAAGCTCTGGGCCACAGCGTGAGACCCAACGAACTCGGTCTGTTGGCATATTATACCACGCTTGAGAGTTTTGATTTCTTGATCCTTGATCTCAATTGGTTTCTCAAAAAAGTGTAGTTTGTTGTTTATCACGAGTTCCTATATAGGACAACAAATGTTTTATCTGACAGACACTTCTCTGGACTAGGCACGTGAAAGACGTGTACCGCATTCAG
The DNA here is from genome assembly GCA_030545235.1 of Helianthus tuberosus. NCBI lineage: Eukaryota > Viridiplantae > Streptophyta > Magnoliopsida > Asterales > Asteraceae > Helianthus > Helianthus tuberosus. The sequence goes on from CM060380.1 coordinate 74,348,944, forward strand.
CTCCGGCAGGTTTAGTCTGTAAGCAACCTTACCGATCCTTTCGGTAATTTTGAACGGTCCAACATATCGCGGATTAAGTTCGTCCTGTTAGCCAAAACGCACTACACCCGTCCAGGGTGAAACTTTAAGTAGAACCCAGTCTCCGACTAGGAATTCTAGAGGTTTCCTACGCTTATCAGCGTAGCTTTTATGACGGTCACAAGCTGCCGCCATGCATTGTCTGATCTGGGCAATCTCATCCGTTGGGTCAAGTGCAAGTCTTGGGCCAGTAATTTGGCTTCCGCCAACTTCCGCTGAGCACAGAGGTGTCCGGCATTTGCGTCTGTGCAATGCCCCAAATGGTGCTGCCTGAATGCTAGGGTGGTAGCTGTTGTTGGAAGAGGATTCTACAAAAGAGGAGCATCACTCATATCCAAGGTCGATAACACGTGTTCTCAGCATGCCCTTGAGTGTTGGGATGGTGTGTTTGGCCTGACCATCGGTTTGCGGGCGATATGTTGTACTCATGCCAAACTGTGAGCCAAAGGTTTTTGTGCACAGCCTGCGACGAATCGGATGCAAAACGTGGGTTTCGATCAAAAGTGATAGAAGTTGGCACTCCGTGCCTCGCAGCTACTTCTATTAAGTAGATGGTTGTAGGTTCGAAAACTTGTCGGTTTCTTGGTCGCGTGCCATTACTAGCAGACATTTCATCAATGCCTTGGGCGGGATAGAATAAAATAGAAGCACCTCGTAGATTATCTTCCAATTGCTGGAGTTGCGGATCGCTGAGCATCTCTCTAATGTCAGGTGATACTCTTTCGAGTCTAAATCGTGAGGGGTTGCGTATGCGATCGAGTAGAGCGGGCCTTACGACGTTAAAAGTCGCGTTGAAAACTTAATGTGGGCGGTTTGAGTCGTAGAAGCACCAGGGTAGAGCGGAGGAGTCGTTCGGACTACGTCTGGTTTTCGGAGTAGCTTCAGATGCCGTCGAAAGAAACAAGCGTCAAATTTTGACAGGGTGGAATAAATTCGAGTGTCGTAACTATATGTTGATCGAATCGAGTTCGAAGAACATTGCTTGCGATACCCTTCACCCCCGGGGTATCTTTGGCTCGCTGCTCCAACGAGTAACATTCGTAGGAAGAAATTCGTCCAAACGGAGATTTGTGCAGAACAGAGTAGGATAAGGATCATGGAATCCGTGAAACATAACACGAGTAGCGAGACAATGCAAGAAGGGTAGTCAAAATTGATGCGTTTAACTTGAGACAAAACATAAAGGCTTTGGGATCGGCAATAGGGATTTATCTGATGTTGAGGAGGTAGCTGGCCGTACACAAGCTATGGGCGTTTAGAATAAAGAACGTGGCTTGCAGATGAGGGGTGTAACGTCGATGTGGTTGGCGCAAAATGAAGTAGCTAGAGAGGGATGGTCGTCATGCGGTTCTGTAGGTATCAGGGTCTACTGAAACGTCTGGAAGGATGTGATTTCTCAGGTCGGTAGAAAATCAAGTTCGAGTGGGTTGTTCTAAGTCGTGCGAATAAGTTTGAAGTAGCGCTTGCGTCGTCGGGGGGGGGGGGGGGGGGTTCGATATGAAACTGCGAAAACAGATTTTCGAAAAGGTACGATTGAAGTAACACGTTGTTGAATTTCAAGGGCTAAAAAGTTTGTTGGCTAAAGGTTGAGTTTGTTGAATTCACCAAACTAAAGAGAGATCTGGTCAAGGTTTCTGTACGAAGGAACGTGGATGTCGTGATAAGGAAACGATAGGAGCGGGGATACCATCTTGAGCAGGAAGCGCGACTTCGTACAAAAGCTAGCGAAAGGATTTACAGAATCAGAAGTGTCGTCAAATAATAACGGCTCGGTCAAATGAAGGATAAGGTAAGTATCTAGGTCACCGTGCTCATTGGTGGGTCGACTGGTTTGTGTCTTCGTCATGTGACGCCCCCAAATACGCCATTTTGTAAGAAGGATATCGATTTGCTGGGTTTTGGGGGTGTGCTAAGGTATAAGGTTGAACTCGAATAACGATTAACCATGTAACGAGGAATTAGGGGAAACAGCTTCGTGATCGATGGGAACGTGATACGATTGTTGGCACTGCAATGAGAAGCATACACCGCGCATGCTCCTTGTGTTCATGACGTGTAAACCGAAATTTGAAAAGTGTAGGGTTACTAAAGTGCTTCAAGAATCCAGGTTATCGGTTGGACAAGGGAACAAGTCTCGCCACTTAAGTTGGGAAAAGAATTACGTGAGTAAGAAGGATGTGAATGACGTCGTCGCTCCTTCTAACATTACATGATATAGGGATGGCTCCCATTCGTCGATTCATTCTCGTATCTTCTCTATGTGATTTGTAGCGGGCCTTTCCTGGGCAGGTCTATCGAGTGGATGTCCCTTGCGTCGATTTACAATCCAGGGATGATATCAGGAAATACGTGGACGAGGGCTTGGAATAACTGGTTCCTTGCCCTTAGTGTATCGTGGTTTCGAACCAGGTTTAGGAGGACTCGCTCCTGTTTAGCACGTAACACGCTTGCCTAGCCTTCGTATGATCCATTGTGTTAAATACTAAATATACGCATACATACTAACACATATATGCTAATTATACATATACACACATGCGTGTTCACACACATAAGTTATGCACAAGTAAATGCCGTTAACCTACCATTACCAGGTGAGCATCTGAGGTTGACGAACCTTGCAATCCGGAGTGTGGTGTTGTTGTGGTTTTCATTAAAGAACGGTTATAGTTTGGTTTTCATATATAAAAATATTTTATTTCCCAAAACATTTTATATTTTAAACCTAGTTCACTATAACCAATGGCTCTGATACCAATCTGTCACACCCTCAAAATCCACACACGGAGTATTACCGCGAGGCATGTGACGACCAGGATCTTAGCCGCTAATTATTTTGAACGGGTTAGTTATTGTTATAAACATTAGCATAATTAGTGACCTAATTTAATTTTTCCAAAACATAGTTTGAGTTCACAGCGGAAAGGGAAAGAAAACACATCATGATTGAAACCACAAGTTTATTATCATGTTACTTACGAACCACGTACTCCATCCGATTGCAACGTCCGTCCAGAGCTGTATCGAGCAACCTGCAAAGCATGCAGTAGAGTGTCAACATAACGTTAGCGAGTTCACGTGTTTGTAGTTTTTCAGTTTTAATTCCAAAAACTTGTTTTAACCAGTTAATTTATCCGTTTATACATGCCACGGGGAGCTACCCCATAAGTGAGCGACTAAACGGTTTTTCCAATACCGAATACTTACTTAACCATATGTTTCCGCAGTGCCCTGTTTGTCAATGTTCTATCATCATTGACGGTTTGCCTGAGTCTATTAGTTCACGCCCGTTCCCAGTAACAAGGGTCGGTGTGAGGCTGGTCGAACCTAAATATGCGCTATCAACTAATAACCCGTTCGCCTGGCCCCGGCGATTAATCGGTATTAAGTAGTAGGGACTTGAGTGATAGAGTTTCGTTTAGTGTTGCTCGTTGCATTTCCGTACAAACAGTAATTAACTAAGAGTCCCGCATAAGGGGAGAGAAGTAGTTTGTATCGCTCACAAGGAGATAGCGTTGTTACCCGTATCCCACACAAGGAGATAGAAATACCGTATCCCGCACAAGGAGATAGTAAGCAATCCCAAAGGAGGAAAAGTGTTTCGTTCCGTTTCCCAACCACCGGGAACGCATGCTTTAAGTAAGAAGTAGTGAACTCACCTTTGCTTTGCTCGGTAGTTAATTTACTTGTGCTACGTTGGTCAACCATACCCTATTATGGTTTATAAATATTCATCAGGTTCGTATGCGAGTAGTGTCACGTATAATCCTACACATAAACTAACACATAGGATGCATGTTATACTAGTATATACTGTATTGGGCCTATCTTAGCATGTGGGCAGTTAAACAGTAATAGTTAGACAACAACAGTCGTACACAGCCCAAAACATAACATCACGTAGTGCGGCCCAATAATGAATTTAAGTAGTCCAGTCGAAACCGGGTAGTCTCGACTCGAGACTATGAGGTCTCGAGTCGCAACCACTGGACTCGAAGTCGCAACATCTGGTCTCGAGTTGTGAACATTTGAGTCGTAACCGTAGGGGTCTCGAGGTCGGTCTTGAGTCGAGATCAGGTGATCTCGAGTCGCAACCGTGCTGGTCTCGACTCCTGAAGTGCCTTGTCTGGTTTCGAGTTGATGATTGATGGTCTCGAGTCGCAACACTAAGGTCTCGACTCATTCCATGCTGATGCTTCAAGAATTTTCAGAATAGCACTGTCCAATCAAATTCCATCAGCATGTACTATTCAATTACATTTCGTTAACATGTTCTACCATACCGTACAATCATCAAATCAGATCAAAACAACCAATATTCAAATCAAACCAAATAAATACAAAACATTCAACCATAGAATTTCAAATTATGAAATGCTTAAATGGGTTGCACATCATGCATATCTATATGTACATTATAAGAAACAGAGCATCATTACCCATATTCCATGAAGGTTCAATAAATCAAACTTTCAATTACCATAACCTATTTCAATCAATTAATCATATATTTAATCATTTGCTTTTAGGGTCTACATCAATCTTTATTGCTAAGATCATTCACTGAATTAAATCTTTGGATCCATACCATTCTTAACAACATCAACCATCGTGATCATCATCATCATTTCAACAAATCCCTACATCACTGTTCTATTCAAAATCGATCATTCTAAATACGTATAATCAGGTTGTACCTAGTGCATAAGCAGTTGTACATTCAAATGAAAAACCCAGTTGCCTTTCATATTCATGTTTCTAATTTCATAAAGCTTTATCGTTCATTCATTCTTAGCACTAATGAGCACCTATCGAAAATTATCAACATCTATAAGGCAAGTAATCAAGGATTATTATGAACATCATTTCAACTAATCAACATTTAAATAGCTTTCGGTCATTATTTCATCATTCAGTCTTTAAATAGAATAGCAGATTTAGCATGAGACGTACGAATATCTTGTGTCTGAACAATTTCATCAACCCATTCATAGAACCATTATTCACATCATTCATATAGAACCATTTCAAATATAGAACCATCATTCATATCATTTACAACATGGTTTAACACTGATAGTTAACATCAGAACTAAGCATTTCAAGTTAATAATGCACTCTTGCACAGATTCAAAGAGTCAGCACAAATCATCTTAACAGTAACACAAATTGTGCATAACCAGGTTGTACTCTACGCAGAACTGGTTGTACATTTATGGAAAACCCAGTTCGACAAACATCCATATGAACACCAAAAGCATTTAAACACAGCCTATGAATACTGACCAATTGATTCGTGGATTGAACGGGCCATCCGTTGTCGCCATTATTTCCGTCACCGGCGCTACTGGTTCGTCGGAGGACCATCACCGTTACCGCCGTTGCAACGGGAGTGTTGGCCGTCAGTTCAATCAGAGGGAAGGAGGTGATGGTTGTGCATGGCTGAGGGGGGAGGGGATGTGCATGTGGGTGTAGGAGAAGATGAACAAGGTGGGAATGAGTTGTAGGAGTTGGGGTGTTGATCGGACAGAAAACTGGTCGCTGGAAATCGTGGCTCCGGTCGCAGGGAATTGCAGGCGAGAGAGAGAGGGAGTATGGGGGTGCGGCTCATTCTTTCAAATATGATTAGGGTTTTTAAAAAATGAGAGGTAGGGGAGGATAAGTAGTTTATATAGTGTAGGGTTTTAGGGGGTTTAGTTAAGTGGGCTTGGGCCTAACCCAAGTGTGCGTGGATCCGCTATAAGCGACTACGCGTCTCGCTCAAACCGATTGGCCCGGTTAAAATTAACTAACATGTATATAATTAAAGCTTTCGTCACGGATTATTATTTTGTAAATAATAATAATATTTTAATAATAGCGATATTAATAAACACGTGTGTTACTAAAATGCCTTTCTCTCGACAACGAGAGTACGGGTTGTCACAAGGACCTCCTTCAATACCCACTGGTATTGGATGGCGGGGGTGTGAATGGCTTGATCCCTCATATGTAAACTACTATTAATACATTAACCCGGCTACTTGGAGTTGTATCCCTGCTGACTCAAACCACTTAGCCGAGGGTAACGTCACCTTCAAAAGAGGGGCCTACCACATTACGCATTAATAACTTAATTAATTATCTTTCAATATTCCAACCCTTTAGGATTGTATCCTTGCTGACTCAAACTACTGGGTTGAGGGTAACGTCACCTTCAAAAGAGGGGCCTACTACTATAACTAAGATAATCTCTTAAAAAGTGCAAAAGTGCGGAAATCATCAAAGGTTACACTAAAGGCGAGTCGGATCCAAGTGATTCATCTTGTCTATCTGTTTTATTTTTATTTTTCAGCATTTTTAGTTTTTAATTTTCATGTTTAAAACATTTTCTAAACTTTGATTTGATTAGACATTGAGGATAAACCGGTATTAAAAGCTCTTGTGTCCTTGGACGACCTCGGTATCTTACCAACGCTATACTACGCTCACGATGGGTGCACTTGCCCATATGTGTGTTTAGTGTTAGTAGAATATCGTGTTTTATAAATTTAAAACTTGACTAAAGTGTTAAAAAGGGCTTAAAATATCAATAAAAACATATAACACACTACGCACATCAAACAGCCAAAGATCAATCGATCATAGATCAATAAAGGTTCTTCGAAAGAGAAAAAGCAAGCACTGGTGGTTACTCAGGAAGATGAGGGCTTCAATTGGAATAAATACATTCCTAAGGAGGGAAGTGCATTGGTTGCTGAGGTATGATGCAGTTGAGAACATCGAATTGTGTGTAGGAGATTGGGTGAAATGTATTATATCTTTAAAAAGGCAAAACATGCCAAGTGATGAGATGATGAGAGGAAATGCTACTTAGATACTCAAGGAAATCCTGCAACAGGTCCCAAGACAGTAGATTTTGCTGCACTATTGGCTACTATTCCTAATGCTGCAGAATATTATGCGAAGAAGAAAAAGGATAAAGAATTGGCAAAGAAGAGAGTGGAAGAAACCATTGATGATAACCAAGAAAAGATGGCTGAGAATCAGAAGAAAACAGATGACAAAACTACAATGGCACAACAAACAGAGGTAGAAACTCAAACTGAATCTACCGAGTCGTCAAACCAGGTTAAATCAATGGGTAAAAATGATGAAAAATCAGATAATAAAAATGAAGTGCAGTGCAGGAAATGCATGGAACCATGCAGTGCCTATACTAAGAAGGATGAAAACTTAAGATCCAGAAACATTGAATTTACTAAAATCCAGAATTTATTCAAAGAAAAATGTAAAGAAATGTTTGAAAATCAAACGATTTTGAAACAAAAAGAAGAGGAGCTGACACTGAAATGTAATGATTTCGAAAAAGAAAATAAAATTTAAAAGCAAAAGTGTTCAGCAAACTGCAACGAATGTTTTCAAAAAGATAATACCATTCGAGAGTTACAGAAAGAATATGATGGGATGAAATACTCACATCATAGAGTAAAAGAAGCATATGATAACTTGAAAAGTCAAGTTAAACGTCTTGAAGAAAAAGTTGTAAAATATGTTGAAACTAAAGAATTACGTGAAGCCAAATATAAAGGTAAACAATTGGTATTAAATCAATATATTGATGAGATTGCTGAGCTAAAACAAGAATTGGCTGAAAAGGAAAAGAAAAGTAATAAACTTCAAAATTATCATGCTTCTTCATATATTCTCGAACATATTTTTAGCATTACTCTAGATGATAATGATTCTGAATAGAATAAAAAGGGGATTGGATCAGAATATCATCAAGTTCCACCACCATTGGAGAAAAATTATACTTTCTATGATGATGAAAAGGTGACAAAGGAAATAAACATGGTTGATCAATTGCCTGAGAACATTGATATGATTTCCTCCAAATCTGATGTTGGTGAATTAGAGGTGGTAAGTAAGGTTGTTGAAAGTGTTTTGAAAGAAGAAAACCAAAATGCTTTCACCAAGAACAAAAATTCCGAATCACAGATTGAAGATGAAGAAAGTTTTCATAAAAATTATCTGAAGAATTCAAAATCTGAGATAAATACGAATGATGATCCAATAATGTTGGCATATTATTTGGTTGGATCTAACAAATTGTTCTCAAATGTTGAAGTTCCGATTCAAGATGTGATTGTGGAAAAGATCGGAAAAGTGTTTAAATTTGTGGAAATTGAAAAGTTGGAAATTGAAAAACTTGCTGGAAAAACAGGAAATTTGAAGGGCAATAAATCTTTTTATAACAAACCACGAAATTCACGTTATCAAAAGAAAAATACAAGAGTTGGTTTAGGTTATAAAAAGAAAAAGAATCAAAAAAAAAGTTTTGAAAAGCCAAATCTTCAGAAAAAGATGAACTTTGTTCACGAAACAAGTTCAGAAAAAGAGAAAGAACTCCAATTTAGTCGATAGACTAATGAAGAGTTCTATGCTCGAAAGAAGCAACAACAACAGGCTAAGGATGTTTCACAGAAAATATGTTTTAAATGCAAACAAGTTGGACACATTGGTAGTTAATGTCCACAAAATCAAAAGTCTGTTTATGTTGAGAAAAAGAAAAAAGAAATTGAAAAACATCAGACACCCAAGTTTGAACCAAAACAAATTTGGAAACAAAAGACTGATTTTTCAAAAAGAAACATTCAAAATGATTCACGGTTTTACATAAAGGATGTTTCAAAAGGACAAATTTGGGTGGTAAAGAAACAAAGTACTTCTATAGAGGAGAAAAGGAAAATCGATTCAACCAAGAAGGTTTATATCAAGAATGAAAAAGTTTTTGTGAAAAACGAAAAAGATTTTCCGAAGTTGAATGAATCGTATTGCGTCAAAATACCCAAGGTCAAACAGGCCTAGGTTGCTTTATTCAAGTAATTGAATTGACTGTATGTGCAGGTGTTCCAGACGTCAACCCAAGTTCAACATGGAAAATAGAGCAGCCTGGCACACGAGAAGGACTCCTGTGATTGAAAACATGAAGTGTTTGGATAAAAAAAAGATAGAGAGGATATTTGATTTAAATTGTTAAAATCAAAAATTTGTGAAAATATCAAAGGAATACGCCGAAACCCTCACGGCTGAACAAACAAAACATGATAAAACAAAAATGAAAAATGGTTTCAAAATGTTAAAAATCAGAGTTTTGGTAATCATGGGGGTGTGTGTGAAAACTTCTAAACATAGTATGTGAAGCAGAAACGGATGGCGAGATAAAGCTGTCAACATCGGTTTGTCAAATGTTTTAGAATTTTAGGGGGAGTATAGAGTGTTAAAAACATGAAAAATTCAAAAACATTAGAAATTTTGAAAATCTAAAAATGTCATAAAACATAAAAAAATTCAAAAGAGTTTTGTATAAAAAGAGGAAATGATAGTACATCAGTAGACAGTCACGGCATGCTAAAGAAACGGAAAGTCAAAATGTGATAAACGTTCTCACTGATGATATGCCAGTAGGTTTTACACACTTAGTAGATTGATTTCGAGATATAAACCTAAAATCAATAACTTTCTTAATTCATGGGGAACATCTCTCGAATATATGGACTTAATACTCCGAATTTTCGTTTGAGAGATTGCCTAATTCCTGAGATATTAGGTCTTTATACTTATTGATATCTGGGGTATTATACTTGGTCTTCTGATTTTGCGTCAACAATGGCCTAGACCTTGTATAATTCTTTTGTGCTTAAAATCCCCCACTGCATAAAAATTGAGAAAATATCGAAAGTTATATATATCAAGTGCAGTTAACAAGATTCCTAAGTGGAACACACCTTAAGTCGAGCCTTTATCTCTTTCTCTGAACGGAAGTCTAACCTGAGCTCTCAAGGCGACAGATATCATTTGGGTATACTCACCTATAAGACTGAATCCAGGGAATCTTGATACGGGAGTATATTCTGAGATGGGACACGTGATTAAGTTAGTTCTTAAAACACTAATCTCGTATCTTGAATCAATTGAAGTTTGTGTGAAAATTTAAATGGATCAGTATACTGACAATCTTAGTGAATCATTTAGAACTTAAAGTTTATATAGATCGACGGTGTTAGTGATGTGTCCCATAAAACTGATATGATCCTCTGACGCAATCTCAACAAAAATATGTCTGTAAATATTTTGTTGTTTCATTTCATTACAGATAAAATCTCAAAAAGATTTTAGGTGTGTTTTAGCATAAAGTTTGTAAAATCCAAAAAGATATTGTTTCACTTTATGTTTCAACAACCGATGTTGGAAAGCTAAGTTTCAAAATCTAAATTCTCAAAAAATAACAAGTTCATTAAGTTGAAACTTAGTTTTCAAAAAATGAAAAATCTAAAAAAATTGTTTGAAAATTGTCATCAAGGTCATTAATTTGGACTTGATTATCTGTGAAGGTTTATGAAGTTGGATGCGTTAAAGTTGAATTTGATATTGATTGGTTTGTGAATAAAAGTTACTTGATAGGGGAAGCTTAGTTTTTAATGACAAATGTATTTTGTGGAGTGCCAAGTTATGATCTTGAAATTGCAAGTAATTCTCGCAACTGGTTTGAAATTGTTAAATGAACAGATATTCAGAAAGCCAGGTTGAGATCCTGGAAGATTAAAGCAAGAGGGAATTTGTTGTGAGCGAGTTTAATGAAAGGGGGAGCTGATGAATCAAGATGTAAAGGGAAGTCTGTGATTCAGAACTGTCAAAGACATTTGAAGATTAGATGAAGATTAGCTACGACAAAGATTGACTGCAGCAATATCCAAGGGGAAGTCTGTGAATGCACTATGTATATCGCTTCCGTCAATTATGTGCTTTAGTGTCAAAAGTATCGAGTCGTAGTTAATAGATTAGACAAGACAAGGTTTAAAGTATAATGCTCATACGCGCAAGACAGGTTCACATGAATAAGAAATAGATCTGCGCAGGGCAGATCCACACGAATGGAGGATCTGCGCTTATGCGCATCCGTGATTACCTGATGGTGTGGATGGGGGCTGCCAATATATAGTTGTTCAAGTCTTCTCATTTGTAATCTTGTTGGAATAGAGAGGGGAAACTTTGTCTAGTTGGTTTCACGGTTTTTGTATTATCAAATCATCAATAGAAACCTTATTAATTAGCTTGTTCTTGTTCAAGTTACCCTCGTACTTGGAGTCCGCACAAGATACGAAGTAAGTGTTACCAGTTGTACATTCAAGCAGATCATAATCGGTCCTAACAAGTTCCTACAGTAGATACCCCCGCCTCTAGAGCTGAAGGAACTGCCATCTCACTTGGAGTATGCATTCCTTGGCGAGGGATCTCAGTATCCCATCATTATTTCATCCAATTTGACGGAGGAGGAGAAGGAGATACTGAAGGTTGTTTTCAGGGCGCGCAAGCATGCTATTGCCTGGAAGTTAGTAGATATCAAGGGTATTAACCCTTCCTTTTGCACCAACAAAATTCTTATGGAGGTGGAGTACAAACCAGTGGTACAGCCACAGAGGAGGCTGAACTGCAATATGCAGGATGTGGTGAAGAAAGAGGTGTTGAAGCTGCTAGACGCCAGCCTAATTTACCCGATCTCTGATTCTGCATGGGTCAGCCCTATCCAGGTAGTTCCCTAGAAGGGGGTATGACTGTGGTGGTAAACGTGAAGAATGAATTGATACCTACCAGAACAGTCACTGGATGGAGAGTGTGCATTGACTACCGTAGACTTAATGATGCCACCCGCAAGCATCAATTTCCCTTGTGGTTTATTGATCGGATGCTTGAGCGACTATTGGGGCAGCAGTTCTGTTGCTTCCTTGATGGTTTTTCTAGTTATTTCCAGATCCCCATTGCACCGGAGGATCAGGAGAAAACCACCTTTACATGCCCCTACGGCACCTTTGCATACCGACACAAGTCGTTTGGACTATGTAATGCTCCAGCGTTGCATGGTGGCCATCTTTCACGAGCTTATTGAGGACTCCATGGAGGATTTCATGGATGACTTTTCTGTTTTTTGGAGTTCCTTCGATTTGTGTATGCGTAATCTAGATCGAGTGCTAGCTCATTGTGAGGAGACGAACCTGATGCTTAATTGGGAGAAGTACCATTTTATGGTTCGTGATGGGATTGTGTTAGGTCACAAGATTTCACATGCGGGGCTTGAGGTGGATCAGGCCAAGATTGATACAATTTCTAAGCTCCCACCGCCTACTTCTGTGAAATCTATTAGGAGCTTCTAAGGTCACGCATGATTTTATCGCCACTTTATTCGTGACTTCTCTAAGATAGCTAGACCTATGACCTAGTTGTTGGAGAAGGACAGGCCATTCGTTTTTTTATGCTGAGTGCACTAGGGCCTTCAAGTTGTTGAAGGAGAGGCTTGTTACTGCTCCCATTCTTGTGGCCCTCGATTGGAGACTTCCGTTTGAGATTTTGTGCGACACGAGTGATTCTGCTGTTGGAGCCGTGTTAGGGCAGCGTAGGGAGAAACACTTTCATCCCATCTATTACGCTAGGAAGACCCTAAACGATGCCCGGGAGAATTACCATGACTGAGAAGGAGTTGTTAGCATCATGTTCGCATGTGACAAGTTTCGGCCTACTTAGTGCTTTCCAAGACCATTATTTTTACCGATCCCGCTGCAGTTAGGCACTTGTTCGCAAAGAAGGACGTGAAACCCATGTTGATTAGGTGGATTCTCTTGCTCCAGGAGTTCGACATAGTGATTAGGGATAATGAGGGAGCAGTGTAACACCTCAAACATTTACGTCCAATAATGTATTGACACGTGTCATAAGCTTTGAATATGTGAGAAAGTACTTTAGAGGGACTAAAGTTGACAAACAGAGAAACTATGTGAATATAAGGGTCCAAAGTGTCAACAATGGATAAATATGCCTTACAATAACCCTACATGAAGTTTATAACCTTAAACGAATAAATCATGGATCATACGAAGCTGAAAATGAAAGAAAGTGAGGAATTTCAAACTACAGGGGTTAAATGTGTCAACATGTTTAAAGTGTACCTCTGAGTGACCTTTTAGTAAACCCGAAGCTTTGTAACGATAAAATATACTCACTAGAATATGTGATAAAAATTTCATAAAGTTTCGTTTTCGTATGAGAAAGTTATGACCAAATTCGTGTACGAAGGGTTAAAAGCGTCAACGTTGAAATTTGTAACTTTTCGGGTAAGCACAAAGTTAACCAAGGACTTAACCAAGTTTGTAAAAGTCCTAAGGTCCTTAAAAATCAAGTTGGAGGGCCAAAAGTGCAAGAAAAACAAGCAAAACCACGTTTCAAAGGACCAGGGACTGAAATGTAAAAGATTGAAACTTGTTTAACCTGTTGCGCAGTTCTACGCGCCCCGCGAGGGGGTCTTCGCGGCCCGCGTACGACCGCCAGCGACAGAAAACGCGCAGGTGCCAGTCAGACCTCTGTTAACCGACTTAAATGAGTTGTTTTCTTATACCAGGGCTCCCTCCAATGGTTTTTCATGCATAGGGGCACCTGTAAACATCAGGTAACATTTGTAGACCATTGTGGCATCATCTTGTGAGATTAATTTGGGTATATATGGAGCTCAAGTTGCAACATGTTGTGCCATTCATTTGCAAAGTTCACAAGTCCACTTCTGGAGCTCCCCTGATCAACCTCAAGCTTTCTAGTGATCTCTAGTCGTAATTAGGACTCTTGTAAGTGTCTTTAACCCCTCCAAATTCGTTTTAGCTTAGTTAATTAGCTAAAAGTCAAACCGTCATAATTTAAGTTTGACTTCGAGATTAAATGAAATTTGCTCAGTCAAATCTCGAATTAAAAGTACCTATAAGTAGGTATTTAGGTGGGTAATAAACCCTTAAAAGGGTACTTTCAGATTCCCACTCTAACTATGTTAATTGTCGAGTCAAAGCTTACTTTAAAAAGTCAACAGAATGTTTATTTTCAAATTAAAGCATAATTAGCAATGTAGAATACATGCAACCTGTTTGATCATTAATATAACTTGGTAACTAATGTAAGAACATGTCCCAACATGTTCAACTCGACAATTTTCAGTTTAGGCTCGGTTTGGAACCGAAAGTCGCATAGTTTGACCTCTACTTTGACTTTCAGTTCTGACCCGTTTAAGCCAAGTTTAAGATTTCCTTAGAGCTTCATTTGGACCAGGTTTCATATATGTATAACCCTCTGTGATTATACAACTTGGTTCAATAGTTATCCGATTCACATGCATGTTTCCGTTAATTGCTTAAATGTTGACTATTATGCCCTTTTGACTATAAAACGTGATTTTTGAAAAAGTAAAAGAGTAGAAACCTTAGTTACTGATTTATAAACTTGCACCTAAAATTTGACATCAGTTTGAGGTCTAGATTAAGAGTTATGCTCAATAGCGTAATTAGAAAGCTTTATGTTAATTAAACGGCGTAATTAGCGTATAGCCTATTTAAACCCACTTTTTGATATCAAACTTTTTACCCACTGATGTAATATAATATTTTTAGATTTTTGAATATTTTTATTTAATTTTTGGCTGAGCATAACATAGGTCTCTAAGTTTGATTCGGTTTATACCGGTTTTGCCCTTTTAAGCCATAAAATGAGTTTTACAAATCCTCTTGACCCCAAACCTTTTTCTACTGATTTTATTTGATAAATAAAATATTTTGAGCCTTCTGGAATTATAAAAATATCAGCTTTTCTTTTAAAACCCGGAAATGGCTCCAAATCGCCTTTTTAAGCGTTTTTAACGCATAGTATGTACTAAAACTATGTTAAACATATAAGGTTGATACCTACTGATATTTTTAGTATATTTTTATATAATAACAGTAAGTAAAAGTTTTTAAACTCAGGTTTCTAGTTTTGACCTTTTTAGCCTAAGTGAAATTACCAAAATACCCCTAAGAGGCATAGTTGGTTTTAAATGATAAATTTCACACATAGGTCATACCCTACTGTTATAACTTATTAAAATTAAGTATATTTACTAGATAAATCAGACATGTAACTCAGATTACTAATTAAACTCTTTTATAATCTTTTAAATGACCAAAATGCCCTTCTGAGGCATAATTTGAGTTTAAATTCGTTTGGGGCATAATAGAAGATACCTTACAGATATCACAACATGTTTAAGGCATATTAACTCAGGGAACTTGCATATGACTCTTATGGTTACCCGTGACGCCCTTTTCGCGTTCGGTTCGGTTTATGTAACTAGTTTGCATAAATTGACCGAAACGGGTCAAACCTTATCATCCTTGTCTCAAAATCCAGAATGTATTTAGTTTACCCATATTATACAAGTCTTCAAACTTGCCGGGTCTAAATCACATTCCTTTCCGATCTTCGCTTAATCGTGCGTTTGAACTGTATCTTCCTTAAAAACTAACCGGTCTAAGCTTAGGCTTAAATAAAGAGTCGTTAGAAATCTAATAGGTTATTATAAACCTTTGTTCCGGAATAGGAGAACCAGTAAAAGCTACCCGCACTCGCTAATTGTGATTTATACTTACAAAGGTAAATACTTTTAACTTATTTTCCCTATACGGGCTTGGGGTATGGTATATAAAATACCGCTTGGTCAGGCATTGAATCTTTAATCGAATAGAGGTTAAATCATTGATATGCTTCGTTTTGAAATGTTTTGTTGCTTAAAGCCTTTGGGGGGTTAATGACCATGTCCCGGATATCCTTGGCATCATCTTACGAGATGGCCACGACCTAAGCAAGGGGTGTAGGCGTACACCCGTCAGTACCTAACCAAATAATGTGGTGTGTCTATTAATATTTAACCCGGTCTATGGATTGGGCTACTGAACGCATAAGAAACATGTAATTCACTTACAAGATTATATTCACATAATTATCCCAAGTTATAAAATGTTTTGTGCCACGTGCATTCAAATCAATTTTTAAACCTTTTCAAAATGAGTCAGTTAAATTCTATTTACCAGTGTAAACTGACGTATTTTCCAAAAGGTTAAGTGCACGTACTACTCGTGCTAGGCTGGTTGTCTTCTAGCGTCCACAATAAGTCTCGCAAGCTTGGATGTCAATAAAACTATTGAACAATATCTTCTTTTATTTTTTTTTCTTTTGATCCGCCTATGGATCCGTTTCAACAATTTCGTGATATTTAATATTACAATTTATTAAAGTTGAAATGAATCTATCTTTGCTTCCGCTGTGCATTTATATATTGTGTTGTTTGACTTATGATGATATCAACTACGTCACGATACTCCCCACCGGGCCCACCGGTAATACTTGGAAATATCGGGGTGTGACAAGCAGAGAACGTGGCTGCTGACCACCTATCTAGGCTTGAGAATTTAGAGACTGAGGTGTCTAGCGGGGGGATGATAGGCGATTCCTTCCCCCATGAGATGTTGATGTATGTGAGGGCCTAGGAGGAGGGCTATCCCCGGTTCATAGATTTTGTGAACTACCTGTCCACAGGAGAGCTTCCACACGAGATGCCATACAAGCAGAAGAAGAAATTCTTTGGCGACCTTAAATTCTACATATGGGAGGATCCTTGCTTGTTTAGGATAGGTGCAGATTAGATGATTAGGATGTTTGTGACTGCACTTGAGACTCGTATTATTCTTGAGCATTGTCATTCGGGGCGGGCTGGTGGCCACTACGGGGGAGTGTACACCGCTAAGAGGGTGTTTAATTCGGGGTTCTGTTGGCCCACCATCTTTAGGGACGCCCATGATTTTGTTTGTAGTTGTGATGTGTGCCAGAGAGCCGGCAACATCTCATCCCGGAATGAGATGCCCCAAAACCCCATCCAGGTGGTTGAGATTTTTTATATCTGTGGCATCGATTTCATGGGACAGTTCCCCATGTCACGTGGGAGTCGTTATATCCTTGTAGCTATCGATTATATGTCTAAGTGGGTAGAGGCGAAAGTGTAACAACCCGCTTTTTTTTGAAAAGTCAAAGTCAAAGGAAGAAAAGATTGCTAATTGCGATCTGGCACTCCCTGCTTAACTATTGATTGTACGTTAATGACTTGTAATCGAATTATATTATTTAATCGCTTTAGTTGTATTATATGGAGTATCTATAAATAGCCGAGGTTTAATCGCATAATAATCGTTAATCGACTTATCGCTAATCGCTATCGCATTCACAACTCGAATTATGTGTTCTGGATATTGTTTTACGTGTGTGTGCTAATTATGTGTTATTTATGCACGTTATGTTTATGTTGAGGTGTTAATCGCAATCGCAATCTATCGCATCGCAATCAAATCGCAAACGTTAAACGCAAGTTAATTATAGTGATTGTATGTTAGATATAGTAGTTAGGTTATTTATGTAACTATTGGGTAATACTATCGCATCGCTCACTCGAATCGCATCGCAACGCTCAACACACGAATCAAAACGACAAAACTCGTCGCGCCGGACACCTGGATCGAGTGGCCATCCGATCGGAGTGCCATCTGATCGGACTGCCATCCGATCGGATGGCCAATCCGACACATCAGTCCTTTCCATTTTGGGAAACCCTATAAATAACCTCCTGTCACATCATTTGTGATGTGACAACTCCTTACTCGAACCAGGCGCCTCAAACTCTCTTTTCTCTTGATTCCTCGCGATTCTTGTAAGTTTCCAACCTAAATCTTGTACTTCTATGATCTACACGTAATCCTTCATCTTTTTCACCTTTGAATCTTAACTTTTAACCGTGAAATCGCCGGATTTGACGTGTTCTAGGGTAATGTCATCATGGAGTTCTTATGAACTTCAAAGGTTGGCTTCATTCCACCAAGAATAACTTAGATCTGAAGGATTTCCACATGAATAATCAATGTTTTCGCATAGATCTACACATATTCATGGTTAAAAGGATTGAAAGAAGGTTTTCCAACTTTCTTTCAACTCTTTTACACTTAATGCACTCAAAACCGATAGAATCAGAGCTCATTCTGATCTTCTACTCTTTCCTAGTGATGTGTTAGTTCAAGATCTGAATTCTATCCGAGAGACAACTGATTTCGGGTTTAAACATGAACAACCATCTCGAACAGTGAACTGATCGGACTAGGGTGGTTCCTGTTCGATCGGATCACTTGGGTCAAGATGGGGTTTCTGTTGTTTAAACACGTGATCGTAACGACTCGGCCAAAACTGCAAAACCTTCAATGAAATCAAGTGTCAAGACGATCAGGTTGTTGGATCGGATTGCCATCCGATCGGATAGCCATCTGATCGGCTTGCACTTGGTTCCACACTTAAACTTTCATTTTCATTTTCATTTTCAACTTTCAAGGGTCTGAACGTCGAACGGATTACTGTCCGATCGGATAGCCATCCGATCGAACGACCATCCGATCATGTGACTTTTGGAACTTCAACACTTAATCATCTTCAATTTTCAAAGATCATCAGTAACTAACGGATTGCCATCCGATCGGATTGCTATCCGATCAAGTGACAATCCTGCTGTGAACTTGTTCTCACTAAGTGTCCTGCCAATCGGATCACTATCCGATCGGACTGCCATCCGATCGATCGACCTGAAGGGTAGAGATACTTCTCTATTTTCAAAATGCTACAACGAAAACATCAAAGCCATCATACACAAACACATCCTTACCAAACGAAAGTCAATCCAATCGAATGACCATCCGAACGGATTGACATCCGATCGACTGGCCATCCGATCGGATTGCCATCTGATCGGATTACCATCCGATACTTGGTCACTTTCACCGTTTTACGCATCTTGTGACAACCGGGTTTTCAAGGTCTCTATTCGACATAATCTTGTACTTACTGTTGAGTGTGTTTGTTTTTATAATTTCTTGATGTGCAATACATGTGTGGTTTGTTGATTGTAGTATACATGAGGTGTGTATAGATGTGATATATATATAGTATGGATTATTAGATTATGTAATTGAAAACAAAATGGTGGAGCCTTGTCGAAAACTTCCCACCCGAAAACACTTCCCCCCCCCCACACGAAAACCACTTGGTGTTTTCGTCTGAATGTGGGCCGGTGAAAAACAGGAGATGGGCTTCGGCCCAGTAGCGAACAACTATAGCATTCTCTTATAATCTATACGATCAGAGTTTAATCACAAAACCCTACTCCCACATCTCTAGTGCGACGGCAAGTAGCCCCTTCCTTCCAATCGATTACTTGAGGTAAACCCTTGTTGACTATTGTTGATATTTAGCATGTGCAGCCCACTAGATAAACATCATATGGTCGGCTACTAGGTTGATACATGCATGTGAGTTTGTCAGTATCATGTGATTGATTATGTGCATGCCTATTGAATTGTATTTGATTTGAGGTTTCCATTGGGAATCACGTTTAATGATTGCTAGTATAAAATATGTTATAATAATAACACAAAACCTAGAAACTGGTTATGCTAATAAATCGATGACATGGAAAGTGTATGCAATAGGGTTTTGTTAGTTCTTTGTGATAATTAAACTAGAATGTAAATCTGAAATAATCATTGGATCGAACTAATGAATTGGTTTGTCTGGGTTACAACATTGAGTATATTAAATATGTCATGATGTGCGACGATGTCGAAGTACAGATCGGAGAATTATGTGTGCACGATTGTTGGCTGTTGTTAATAAAATATAAACAATGATTTTAAGTAGCATGATGAAGGTACGAATAGATCTGATCGAGTTCAGGCTTGTTGCAACTGTTATGATTATTAGACAATCATTAGGGTTTCTTGTCGTAACTGTTAATGTTGATGTTCATGAAATCGATTCATATGTGTCTTGAATAAATTATGATTGGTAATTGTGTAATGTTAATGAAAATCGGCTGATATATATATACATGTATTGTTCGAATGATTTGATGGATGCTAGAGATAAAAAAAACATGAGCCGGGTTAATATTGTGATTATTGTTTATGCTTGAACATGTCTAGGATTCATAGGAAATTGATAATAACAGCCTTTGTTGATCGATTATGGTTGGGTTTAGAAACTGTTAATTGATTGTTTATGCAATAATGGAAACCTGATAAATTGATTTGCAAGATAAAAGTATTGTAACTGCGTTTCATAAATTTTGGAAATTCAAAACAAGTCGCACAAGGCCGAACACACAAGCCCAGTCGCACAAGGGGACCCCAGTCGCACTAGACTGCTGGGTCGCACAAGTTGATTTTTATTGATTAACTGTTGGGCCGGGTATGTGTTGGGCCGGATTAGTTCTATCGCACAAGTTGTTTAATTAATTAATTATTGGGCCGCTTACTTGTTGGACTGTTTTGATTATTGGGCTTAACCTTTCGGGTCGCACAAAATGAATGGGCTAACGTGATGTTGCTTGTTTGCTATGTTTCGTATGTGTTTCTTGTATGCTATCAATGTGATACTTGTGTGCGCTACTTGATACCAAAACCTGACTTGTATGATAACCATGTTAGGACGTGGTTGACCACTAGCTGCTAGACTTGACCTTTCTGTGTAATCTGCCGAACAAACCAAGGTGAGTTCACACTTCGTTACAAAGCATGGGATTCCCAGGGGTTGGGAATGGGTTAAGGAATAGGGATTCCTCGTCCTGTTGAGACGTAATTAGGAACATAGATTCCTCGTCCTGTTGAGACGTAATCAGGAACATAGATTCCTCGTCCAGTATGAGACGGATTTAACTATACTAGACTAGAACTCTATCAACGAAGTCCCTCCTTTTATATCGACTTAATCGCCGAGGCCAATGGCGAACGGGTCATTAGTTAAATAGCGCTATTAGGTTTAACAAACCTCACACCGTGCCGCAGAGGACGGGCGTGGACTAATGGACTATGGCACGTCAGTGATGATAGACACAGACGTTAGGGCACTTAAACATGACGAACGTTAGTAGTCGATATGGTAACGAGTCTGGTGAATTAAACATGGGGTAGCCCCCACGGCCATAGAGCCGGGCTGGAATAGCCAACGTAAGAACGGGTAACTAATAAACGTTTTTCGAACTATGGGGTAACCCCCACGGCTGGATAGCTGGTAAAGGACAAACTGTGTTTTCGGAATAACTATAAACTGGACAACCAAACGTGAACTCACTCAACTAGTTGTTGACTCGTTACTACATGCTTTGCAGGTCTATAGGTACTTAGCTGGAGCTTGCACAAGGAAGGGTCGTTGTGGGACATGGACAGCTGTGTGCCATGTTAAACATTTGGATAATTAAACTTTGGATTTGGTTTTGAACATTATGCTTCCGCTCATAACTTAACTATGTATGTTTTGGTTATTAATCGTGTCGGTTGGACTTTTACATAAAATATTTACTTGTTCAATATGATTAGTGGTTTGATCGTGGTCAGTCACGCCTCCAAGCGGTGGTACTCCGCGTGTGGATTTTGGGGGTGTGACAGATTGGTATCAGAGCCATTGGTTATAGAGAACTTGGTTTTAATAAAGGAAAAACGTTTTTGTTAAAACCAGACAATAACCTGTACAGTGCTCTACGATCCACAACGACGCTTCACTCCCCGTGCAAGGCTCGACATTCTAGGTGATATGGTTTGTGTTTTATTGCCTACTTGCTAGATTACGTGGAACTTTGCTCATGGTATGCTTAGATAAACGTAGCAACTATAGTTGGAAAACACATTTGTGCTTGCTCCCTACTATCACTCCACACTTACACACATTTGCGACACCTTTCCTATTTGTGTTTCCTTCGATGTGAGATCATGAGGGAACGTGTGAACCTAACTCAAGCCAGCTGACGGCTCTTATCAACGAACAAGTTACGGCAGCACTCGCGGCCGCTCAGGCAGGAGGTATAACCTGCTGTTACGAACCTATCCTAGGATGTTAGATCCTACTCTCATGACCCAACTCTCACGCTTAACCCTGTCTCTTTCGTCCTCGCGTAACAAGGTCAGAACGCTCAGCCGCCTGTAGGCACATTCAGGACGTACATGGACTGTTATCCTAGTACTTTCAGTGGCACTAAAGGAGCTGTTGGACTCCTCCATCAGTTTGAAAAGCTCGAGTTTGTCTTAGAGACGTGTGAATGCCCTGAGGCTCATAGGGTGAATTACGCCACTGGTACTCTCGAAGGCACTACGCTAACTTGGCGGAACGCGCAAGTTCAGATGCTGGGGTTGGCGGCTGCTAATGCCACCCCTTGGAATGATTCTTAAGGAACTGATCAAACGTGAATACTGTAGTCGTGATGACATCCACAAGCTGGAAGTGGAAGTTCCTTAACCTGAAGATGACGGGGTCAGAGATAGAAGCATACAAGAAACGATCCAACGAACTGACAGTGTTATGTCCAACAATGGTGGATCCTCCCATCAAGCGCATTGAGCTGTACCTCAAAGGCTTAGTACCAGAGATTCAAAGTCGTGTGACATAGGCCAACCTTGCAACCATTCAAGATATTACTCGTCTTGCTCAACGTCTCTCAGATCAGGCGATAGGACAGAATAAAATGCCGAAACGTATTAATGCTGCTACAACTACTTCGGATGCTCCCAGTGACAACAAACGCAAGTGGGATGGAAATTCGAGCAAAGGATTCCACTTCGGTTCAGTCTCAGTCGCAGCAGCGAAGAACGGATGAGTACAGGAGCCCCAGGCAGCAGTCTTTTGGTAATCGAAGTCAGAATGGATACCGGAGAAATCACCCTAAGTACAATCGATGTAATTTGCACCGCAGCGGGCAGTGCAACAAAGATCGTCGTTAGAGATGCAACAAGCTTAGTCATGGAGCCAAAGATTGTAGAAGTTCACGTCCTAACAGCAGCCACAAGCTCCACAAAATCAGCAGCAACAGCAGGATAACAAGGGATGTTATCAGTGTGGTGCTGAAGGTCACTTCATGAGACACTGCCCACAGTTGAACCAGAACCAGAATCAGAACCACAACCATGGAAACGGGAACAACAATGGAGGTAACAACGGGGGTAATAATGACGGCAATGGTGCCAGGAGTCGAGTGTTCGAGATTGGTCAGGGTGATGCTAGGTATGACCCCAACGTGGTGATGATTTCGACATCGTTATTGGTATGGATTGGCTACCTCAACATCGAGCAGAGATCCTTTGCAAAGAAAAGATCGTCCGCATTCCTTGTACTGGTTAAGAACCTTTGGTAATTCATGGTGACAAGCTCCTGGAGCGACACCCATAGCTCGAGCACCATATCGTTTAGCCCCATCAGAGTTGAAAGAGCTATCTACGCAATTACAAGAACTCTTAGATAAGGGTTTTATTCGTCCTAGCTCTTCGCCCTGGGGAGCTCCAGTGTTATTCGTGAAGAAGAAAGACGGCACGTTCAGAATGTGCATCGACTACCGTGAATTGAACAAGGTGATTGTGAAGAACCGCTACCCTCTTCCACGCATTGACGACTTGTTCGACCAGCTGCAAGGGTCGAGCTACTCTTCAAAGATTGATTTGAGATTGCGATATCATCAGCTGAGAGTCCGAGAGGAGGACGTCTCCAAAACAGCCTTTAGAACTCGATATGGACACTATGAGTTTTTGGTCATGCCTTTTGGGCTGACAAACGCACCGGCGGTCTTCATGGACTTGATGAATCGCGTGTGCAAGCCTTACCTGGACAAGTTCGTTATAGTTTTCATCGACGACATCCTGATCTATTCGAAGGGTCAGGAGGAACACGAGCAACATTTACGACTTATTTTGGAACTCCTACGAACAGAACAACTTTATGCTAAGTTTTCGAAATGTGACTTCTGGCTTCGTGAAGTCCATTTCCTAGGCCATGTGGTAAACAAGGATGGGATCCATGTTGATCCATCCAAGGTAGACTCAATCAAGAGCTGGCCTGCACCTCGTACACCAACGGAAATTCGCCAATTCTTGGGTTTGGCGGGCTACTACAGAAGGTTTATCAAGGACTTCTCTAAGATAGCGCAACCTCTCACCTCACTAACGCAGAAGGGCGTTACTTATCGATGGGGTAATGCACAAGAATCAGCATTTCAGCACCTAAAGGGTAGACTTTGCAACGCACCAATTCTTTCATTGCCAGAGGGCACGGACGATTTTGTGGTTTATTGCGACGCATCGATTCAGGGTCTTGGTGGTGTATTGATACAAAGGGATAAAGTTATAGCCTACGCTTCACGCCAACTCAAAGTTCATGAAAAGAACTACACTACACATGATCTAGAGCTGGGAGCGGTTGTTTTTGCACTTAAGATACGGAGACACTACCTATATGGTACCAAATGCGCTATCTACACTGATCACAGGAGCCTCGAGCATATCTTTAAACATAAGGAACTCAATATGCGACAGCGACGATGGGTCGAACTGCTGAATGACTACGAATGCTCGATCAGGTACCACCCGGGCAAAGCCAATGTTGTGGCTAACGCCCTCACTCGAAAGGACACTGCGCCTAAGCGCGTACGAGCTCTACAACTCACAATACAGTCTAGTCTCCCTTCTCAAATACGAAATGCCCAGGTAGAAGCATTGAAACCAGAAAACGTCAGGGCTGAAGCCCTACGCGGCTCAAGGCAACGCTTAGAACAGAAGGAAGACGGTGCTTACTACGTCACAGGACGCATTTGGGTCCCACTTTATGGCAACCTACGAGAGCTTGTGATGGATGAAGCACACAAGTCTCGCTACTCAGTGCACCCTGGTTCGGATAAAATGTACCACGATATCAAAACCATATACTGGTGGCCTAGCATGAAGGCACACATAGCAACTTACGTTAGCAAGAGCTTGACTTGTGCGAGAGTCAAGACGGAATACCAGAAACCTTCAGGCCTACTCCAACAACCAGAGATACCACAATGGAAATGGGAGCAAATTTCTGTCACACCCCGACCACGTGGAACATACAAAACGTGGCGGAAATGTCGGGGAGTGTTGTAACAGAATTAATTGTTTCAAATCCATGGCAATTGAAGTTTCGTTTTATTGATTAAAAGTGTTACAATGTCTTAACAAACAAGGAAATACAACATAATTAACTAGTCTTGTATCTTTTATTGTCACTAAAGTCCAAGTCTGCCTATGTGTATCTTGATCATCTTATGCAACAGCTCCTGAAAAACACATGTGAAAATAGGTACGTCAGCATAAAAATGCCTGTGAGATACATAGGTTTTGTGAAAATAGGTTTCATGACTTATGTTTGAGAAAATGTTTAGTCATGAACCTTGTTATTTGCTTTGTTTTGTAAATCATTTGAAAAACAATGAGTTCAGATGATATGTATAAATAAGTGAATAATGTATGGTTAAATGAATAACCATTATAAACTGAGTTTGTATAAGATAAGTTGTTTGTAAAACAATGTATTGTGAAAAGTATGTTATTTGTATAAAATGTTATATGTATCAAACTGAAATGATTCAAATAACGCTACGATATGTAATACCATACAAACACTTATATATAGGAAGTACCAGCGGCGTATCCACCATGCTTGTATCATATTACACACACATCGTTACTTAATCACTTAATCAAACCAAACCAAACAATGTAAAATGTCTATGTTTAAATCAATTGTCAAATGTATTGAATAATATGTCAAAGTATTCATGTCAAGATGTAAATCATGTCAAAATGTCTATGTCAAATATCCATGTCAAATGTCTATGTCAAATATCCATGTCAAATGTCTATGTCAAATATCCATGTATGGCAAGTGAAATGTCTCAACTAAACCATATGCACAAAAACAAAGTATTGAAGTAAAACTTGGTTTAAATCAAAGTTATGTTTTGTGGGAAATACATGATCAAATGTCAATCATGTTAAAATGTCTATGTCGAAATGTCTATGTCAAATGTCTATGTAAAACGATGTACTAAGTAATGCACACAATGGCAATACATAGCATGAAATGTAATGAAATCATGTACTATTATGTACTAACGAACATAGCAGTATATGATGTGAAAACAGGAAAGCAGGAAAGTAACAAGTAGGCACATGTGTTCCACCCCAAAACAGTTTGGAAAAACAGTAAAAGAGGGGTCTATGTACTCACTTGAGATTGCTCAGTAGTCCTTGAGTAACAACCAAACAATGCTAGAGATCGCGGATATCAAACGGCACCTAATATAGGTAACTATGTTAATTAACCGGACCTAGATCGGAAGATTGGGTAGCATTAGGGTTTGTAAACCAAACGAGTGTAGATACTCGTGTCATTTGGTTTAACAAAGCCCACATACTAAATGAAACCTAACATAATTGTTTACGACCCATTACGACCCGTTTAGGTAGCTTATGCTACTTTAACGCGTCGTTCGCGTGAAACGCGTTCGGACCGCCTAACTAGTCCTATGACAAGTGTTATATGCCTAAACATGTTACATAATCAGTTATGTGACAAAGATTTAGGTTACATATGCTTAATTACCAATTATACATGAAAAGGGTATTCTGGTAATTTACCTAAGGCATATAAACTACCTATCATACAACTACTTAAACGATGCGACCATAGGGTATAACCTCGGAAGGTTATTCCCTACCTACTATGGTCACCTAATGTGTTTGGTCGGATCCTAATGATCGACCAAACTGGGTCGGGTTCGAGGTATAAGCGATTTATCAGATCGCTTACCCTACGACCCTAGACAACGTGGTAATCAGTAGGCATAGTCCTAAGGGACTATAACCAACGTGATTACACTCACGTTGCGAAGTTCAAACGAACTTCGCATTGACCATTACTGGTCAACGCTGAAAGTCAAACAAAGTTTGACTTTCTGACTCGAAAAGCAGTAAAATAAGGAAAAGAACGAAAGAATACTTACGAAGGGTCCCCGAATGCTAATTTCGATCTAAGAATCTCAGGTATGAAACAATGGTTTCAACTTAGAGTTTCTCAATCAAAATTCTAGTGATTTTAAAGCATGGGGTAATGGGGTATTTATAGGAATACCCGAACCGTTAAGATCGTTTCATGGAAAACGTGCCTTAATCCCATCCGTACATGTGTTGCAAAGTTATGGTGCCTAAATTCCATCCATACATGTGTTGCAAAGTTATGGTGTTTAGGTGCTTAAATTCCATCCATACATGTGTTGCAAAGTTATGGTGCCTAAATTCCATCCTTATCCGCTGACTAAGCATGTTAGAATGTGTGGTTGTGAATTAAACAGCTGTTTATACATCGAATCTGGTCCCGAAAGTGCAAAACTGATATTTCTGCATGTTTTCTGTCCAGAATAGGCAGTCGCGTAGCGCTACTGCCAAGGCATTAGGCAGTCGCGCTACGCTAGCACCCTGCTGTTTCAGAAATCTTTCAAAAGTGGCAGGAATGGTCCCTGCACGTGTTTAAGGCCTTTTTTTTTATGCGTTTGAACCCCGTTAACCTCATTTCAAGGCTCTAAAATGAAGTTAAAGTATAGGGGACTCAAAACATGCTAAAAAATATGCCGGATGTTGGTTCGTTTGGTCGTACGAACGCGATGTTCGCTTAATTACGACGGAATGCGCACAAGCGCGAAAAACGATCCAAATGACGTGACGAATGGATTTTTCTTATGGCGAACACTAAAATAAAATATTTTAGTGCTTACATAAATTTTTGGATGTCCGGATGTATTCAGAACGTAAGTTATGTGCGAAAATGCAAACTTGTGCACTTTTTGACACTTTTAGTCCCTGAATGACACAAGAGTTTATTTTAGCATACCGAACACCTCAAAGCCTATTTCTAAGCTATGTGAAGGATATTTATGGTATGTTTAACTTATGGTCATGCTCCGGAATGTCTGTTACAGTTCAAATTGGCATACTTTCGCAGTTTGTCAACTTTAGTCCCTGTAAGCGATTAAACTTTGATTTCACCACACCAAACCTTCCAAAACTTATATATAAGTTATGTAAAGGTTATTTAAGGTATGTTAAGCCTATTTCACTATTCCGAAGTGTTCGTTGCATTAAACTGGTTATATTTACGCATCAGTGCACGTATAACCTTCCAGAAAGCGATTTAGAGCTTGAAATCGGACAAGAGTTGATATGTGCAATCGATACACATATTTTTACAAATCCCAAGTATGAAATACAATATTTCATTGGTTTGGCATTTGTTTGATGGTTGCAGTGACACGGGTGTCACAATTTCCATGGATTTTGTTACTGGCCTGCCTAGATCTCAACGTGGTAACGATACTATTTGGGTGATCGTGGATCGACTCACAAAGTCTGCTCACTTTTTGGCTATCAAAGAAACGGATAAGTTCTCCACCCTAGCAGAAGTATATCTCAAGGAAGTTGTCTCGAGACACGGGGTGCCCATCTCTATCATCTCGGATCGAGATGCACGTTTTACTTCAGAACTATGGCAAGCAATGCACAAGTCCTTTGGCTCAAGGTTAGATATGAGCACAGCTTATCACCCACAAACAGATGGGCAGTTGGAACGTATTATCCAGACCCTCGAAGACATGCTTAGGGCATGCGTAATTGACTTTGGCAACGGCTGGGAAAAGCATCTGCCACTTGTGGAGTTTTCGTACAACAATAGCTACCACACCAGCATTAAAGCTGCTCCGTTTGAGGCATTGTACGGGCGTAAATGCCGGTCACCTCTTTGTTGGGCAGAGGTGTGGGATAGTCAGATTACTGGTCCAGAACATGTGGTGGACACAACAGAGAAAATTGCTCAGATACGACAACGAATGGCGGCATCTCGTGACCGTCAGAAAGTCTACGCCGATAAGGGCAGAAAACCACTAGAGCTCCAGGTTGGGGAGCGTGTACTACTCAAAGTGTCACCCTGGAAGGGTGTGGTTCGTTTTGGTAAACGGGGCAAACTTAACCCACGATACGTTGGACCTTTCGAAGTCATTGAGAAAATAGGCAAGGTGGCCTACAAACTGAACTTACCAGCAGAACTCAGTGCAGTTCACGATGTTTTCCACGTGTCGAATCTGAAGAAATGTCTGTCAGATGAGACCCACATAGTTCCTTTGAAGGAGCTCACTATCGACGAGCAGTTGCGATTCGTCGAGGAACCAGTTGAAATCACGGACCGGGATGTTAAGGTCCTCAAGCGTACTAGGATACCTCTCGTTCGAGTTCGTTGGAACTCACGTCACGGCCCAGAGTTCACCTGGGAACGCGAAGATCAGATGAAACAAAAGTATCCCCAACTATTCGCACACGGTACAACCACTACTGAGGCTGAAGCTACGGAATTTCGGGACAAAATTCCAGATCAACGGGGGGAGGATGTGACACCCTAGGAAAACCATGCAACTTAACTAGCTTCCTCAGTGAGTACGTACCAAATTTCGGGACGAAATTTCTTTCAACTTGGGGATAATGTGACAACCGGGTTTTCAAGGTCTCTATTCGACATAATCTTGTACTTACTGTTGAGTGTGTTTGTTTTTATAATTTCTTGATGTGCAATACATGTGTGGTTTGTTGATTGTAGTATACATGAGGTGTGTATAGATGTGATATATATATAGTATGGATTATTAGATTATGTAATTGAAAACAAAATGGTGGAGCCTTGTCGAAAACTTCCCACCCGAAAACACTTCCCCCCCCCCCCCACACGAAAACCACTTGGTGTTTTCGTCTGAATGTGGGCCGGTGAAAAACAGGAGATGGGCTTCGGCCCAGTAGCGAACAACTATAGCATTCTCTTATAATCTATACGATTAGAGTTTAATCACAAAACCCTACTCCCACATCTCTAGTGCGACGGCAAGTAGCCCCTTCCTTCCAATCGATTACTTGAGGTAAACCCTTGTTGACTATTGTTGATATTTAGCATGTGCAGCCCACTAGATAAACATCATATGGTCGGCTACTAGGTTCCTCGTCCTGTTGAGACGTAATCAGGAACATAGATTCCTCGTCCTGTTGAGACGTAATCAGGAACATAGATTCCTCGTCCAGTATGAGACGGATTTAACTATACTAGACTAGAACTCTATCAACGAAGTCCCTCCTTTTATATCGACTTAATCGCCGAGGCCAATGGCGAACGGGTCATTAGTTAAATAGCGCTATTAGGTTTAACAAACCTCACACCGTGCCGCAGAGGACGGGCGTGGACTAATGGACTATGGCACGTCAGTGATGATAGACACAGACGTTAGGGCACTTAAACATGACGAACGTTAGTAGTCGATATGGTAACGAGTCTGGTGAATTAAACATGGGGTAGCCCCCACGGCCATAGAGCCGGGCTGGAATAGCCAACGTAAGAACGGGTAACTAATAAACGTTTTTCGAACTATGGGGTAACCCCCACGGCTGGATAGCTGGTAAAGGACAAACTGTGTTTTCGGAATAACTATAAACTGGACAACCAAACGTGAACTCACTCAACTAGTTGTTGACTCGTTACTACATGCTTTGCAGGTCTATAGGTACTTAGCTAGAGCTTGCACAAGGAAGGGTCGTTGTGGGACATGGACAGCTGTGTGCCATGTTAAACATTTGGATAATTAAACTTTGGATTTGGTTTTGAACATTATGCTTCCGCTCATAACTTAACTATGTATGTTTTGGTTATTAATCGTGTCGGTTGGACTTTTACATAAAATATTTACTTGTTCAATATGATTAGTGGTTTGATCCTGGTCGGTCACGCATCCAAGCGGTGGTACTCTGCGTGTGGATTTTGGGGGTGTGACACATCTCTTTTCACTTATGCTATCGTTAACTATTCAGGCTAATCACTCTAGCGCTCCCTTCAATCCATTATCATCGCTGTGAGTATACCCGATCCCTTTTTGCTTTATGCACTTTTAGGTGTTACATACGTTACTTATTCTAAATCACATCAAACACATGACGCTAACACTATTTATACGCTAACCATTAATGCATGTTATACGTGACTCGATGAATGCCTGTTTGTTATGTTTACACATTGATTGCTGTCTACCTGCCTTAGCAACGATAGTACTATAGTTTGGACTCAGCACCAGTTCACTCAGGGGTTGTTAAGGACAATACTTCATGTATTCGCAGTGGTGAACATGTGATGCGCACTCGCTACTCGCACTCAAATCGCAGTCATTGGTATTGATAGGATCTTTGTCGATAACTTACATGCTTCACATTATACATTGTACATGCGGGTTATGCGTACATGACTTCAAACTCTACTATACTATTAAACTTGTATGCTCACCTTTACACTATGTGTATTGACCTCTATTTTAACATATGTGACAGGTGCTTAAGATGCTTGGGATTGTTGTGCTTTGGTGAATCAAGCTAGGGGTCTAGTTATGTCACGCTTAAACCTGAGTCGTCGGAACAGTATTCGTTTTTGAGACAATTATTTGTAATAACTGTTTTTATTTGGATATGTTGTGGTATGGGACATGACATTTAATTATCTGGTAATGAATAGTTGTTATGGATACTCATGGATAATCTGTTTCGCTCAGTGCCATGCCCCGATGTTTCCGCCATTGCTTGGGGTGTGACAAATTGGTATCAGAGCCATAACTATAGGGAATTAGGTGAGACTCGACCTAGTCCGGGTCGATGTCTTAGAAACGACCTAGTCTATAGTCTAAGTACCAACAGACCGACTTGTGCATGCCCAGTAGGAATTTTGTACGAGCTTACTCGCTATTTCTCGCTCGAACTCGCTGTACACTTCACACTTGCGCGAACATCGCATACTATAGTCTCGCGCAAGATCGGCCTTTCCTAAGGCTGATTACACACACAAAAGGATGATCTAGTTAAGATTAGGTGTGAAAACTGCAAACTCTCGACCAGATTTCTCGTTCGAATTGCTATTTTTTTTTACTCTAAACAGGAGAAATTGCGTTAAAATAGGAGTGAAATCCATACTTCGACGCATATCTCCTTATCTATCTCGTGATTTCATCACATAAGCAAGAACATAGTCGCTAAGTTAGGGATGAAACCCAAACCTTGATGGTTTGTTCTACTCTCTAATGTGGTTTTACAAAACTGTCACCAAAGTCTCGACGGACTCCAAATGACTTGGGTCACACTGTAACTGGAAGGATGTGTGCCGATGGCTCAAATCGAAGCGAGAGCACAGTCCCGATGGCCAAAGTGTGCACTTACGAGTCCTTGTGAATAGTCGAATCACTTTGGGTAGTCGACGTCTAACTAGCCAAGATAATCTATCCTTGATTTTATGTGTTTCGATTCTGGATTTGTTGCCGCCAACTCTGTGATTTGTCGATTTTATGTGGATTTTATGTGTTTTATGTGATTACAAGTTTAGTTTTCGGTGATTTACACGCTTTTCGCTACTCGCTTTGATCAACACGTATCACTCGCACTGCACATCTATCTCAATACGCTAACAAATCGTTACTGCCTATGAAAACTCGTGTGCTATACTACTCGCTATGCTACTCGATGTGTATTCGCTAATCGCAATCGCTATACTAAATCGCTATATGCGCTGTGAAGGATAGGTGAATACGTGGAAAATATAGTATGGTTTCTGTGTTCTGACTGCCTTATGTGTTTTGTACCTTACGTGCTTACGTGCTTATGTGTCTACGTGCTTATGTGATTTTGTGACTATGTGCTTGTATGGATTTTGTGAATGACTGTGTTCCTGATCATTATGGTAAATCGCTAGACTATACAAGGGGTAATCGAAATTGTGTTTGAATCCTACGGCGCTGTCTGTTGCAGACAATGTCGTCATTCGGATCATTCCATTCCCGTTCAGCCGCCGCAATCATGATGACAAACATATCGCCGCCCTCGTTGCTAAGCAAATGGTGAAGATTATCCCCCAGAATGTTAGCGAGTTGAATGAAAACGCTAGCAAGTCTTCTGAAGAGTCCAGGACGGATGCTCCTAAAGTTGCTTTTAGCTTCAAACAGTTCAAAGCGTGTGGCCCGAAAGAGTTTACCGGTGAAGATGGGCCTACGGCCATGTTCCAATGGTTTGATTCTATCGAAGTCACCCTGCGCCAGAGTGGTTGTCCGGACAATCTCCGTACTCTTAACGCCACTGGCGTCTTCCAATCCCGAGCTCTAGATTGGTGGACGGCCGAGAGAAACAAGCGCGGAAATGATGCAGCTTACGAGCTAACATGGGACGAGTTGAAGGACGTAATGATGCAAGAGTTCTGCCCTCCCCATGAGCGCTAAAAGCTGGAGGACGAGTTCTGGCACATTAAGTAGAAAGATGGTGACAACGCTGGTTTGACTGCGCGCTTCAAGCAGTTGAGTATTATCTGTCCAGGCCAAGTGACTATGCCCAAAATCACCATCAAAAAGTATAACCGCGCTCTTCCGGATTGCGTGGATGATTTCGTTCAAGCTGCAAAGACTACAAAAATTGAGGAAACCTACTTACTCGCTGCTGAGATCAATGACAAGCGAGTCAAGTCTGGTTACTAGGATAAAACTTCCAAGAATCTGCATCAAGCTACCACTGCTCCAACCGCTGAAACCGCCGCCGCACCTCAGTCATCCAAGCTCTCACGCCACAAAAGGAAGAACAACAGAAGTTCCAGCAACAAGAACTGTGCGATCACTGCTGCTCCGCTCTAAACAGCATCAGCACCACAGCAACCTTAACACCGCCAAGTAGCGGCACCGGTCACCAACGCACCGCCGGCAAAGCGTGTGTATACTGGTCCTCACCCGGCTTGTCCTACTTGTACTTATGACCACCCAGTGGGAATCGCTTGCAGATACTGTGTGCATTGTAACATGTACGGTCACTTCACCGCCAACTGTCGTACAGGTCCACGTCAAACCCCAGCCCCAACACAAGGTCATGCTCCTGCTCAACAAGCTCTACTTACTGCTCCTCAAGGCCATCAAGCGGCTCCTGCACCCGTGATCAATGCTAGAGCTTGCTATACGTGTGGTGATCCCAACCATTTCGTGAATATGTGCCCGAACCGAGTGGTCAAGCAAGAGCCACAACAACAGCAGCCTCAACAACAGCAACAACAACCAACAGCCCGCGGACGTGCTTTCAACATTAACGCCCATCAGGCTCAGGCAGACAACAATGTGGTCAATGGTACGTTTCTCGTAAATGGTATATATGCTTCGTGTTTGTTTGATACTAGAGCATATAACTGTTTTGTATCGTTTGAATTCGAAAAGATCCTCAATCGTAAGCGCGCTTATCTCCCCACGACGTTCGATGTTGAAGTTGCCACCGGAAGAACCGTCGATGTCAACACTGTTCTACGAGATTGTACGCTTGAACTCAACAATCACGTTTTCCCCATCGATATTATTCCAATGCAGCTCGGTAGTTTTGACATCATAGTAGGCATGGATTTTCTTAGTGAAAATCATGCTGAAGTTGTTTGCTTCGAAAAGATGATTTGTTTCTCGCTCGCTAATGGTGATCTACTTTGTGTGTATGGCGAAACTCCTTCAAAATGTCTTAAACTCATGTCGTGTGTCCAAGCTAGAAAGTATCTCCGCAAGGAATACAGAGCTTTCTTGGCATACATCATAGTAGCGGAAAAGGAAAAGAAAGGAAACCCATAGGTGAAAGACGTTCCCGTTGTTTGTGAATTCCCCAACGTTTTCCCTGATGATCTACCCGGATTACCTCCCACTCGTGATATTGATTTCCGAATCGACCTCATTCCTGGAGCAAATCTTGTTGCTAAAGCGCCTTATCGTCTCGCTCCTTCTGAAATGCACGAACTCTCGAGTCAGCTTCAGGAACTACTTGATAAAGGCTTTATTCGCCCTAGCACCTCTCCATGGGGCGTGCCTGTCCTTTTCGTCAAAAAGAAGGATGGTTCGTTTCGGATGTCCATTGACTATAGGGAGTTGAATAAGTTGAAGATCAAGAATCGCTATCCCTTACGTCGAATCGATGATTTGTTTGATCAGTTACAAGGTGCTACGTGTTTCTCGAAGATCGATCTATGCTCAGGCTATCACCAATTACGCATTCAGGAGGAAGATATACCCAAAACCGCTTTTCAAACCCGCTATGGTCATTACGAGTTC
The DNA here is from genome assembly GCA_030545235.1 of Helianthus tuberosus. Classification (NCBI taxonomy): domain Eukaryota; kingdom Viridiplantae; phylum Streptophyta; class Magnoliopsida; order Asterales; family Asteraceae; genus Helianthus; species Helianthus tuberosus. The sequence goes on from CM060380.1 coordinate 74,383,943, forward strand.
GTTGTCATGCCTTTTGGTTTGACTAACGCTCCGGCAGTTTTCATGGATTTAATGAATCGAGTGTGCAAACCCTTTCTTGATCGCTTCGTAATTGTATTCATCGACGATGTCCTGATCTATTCTAAATCAAAAGCCGAACACTCGCAGCCTCTACGTTTGGTTCTTGAGTTGCTCCAGGGAAACCGTCTCTACGCCAAATTCTCCAAGTGCGAATTCTGGCTGGAGGAGGTCCAATTCTTGGGTCACATTGTCAATAGTCAAGGTATCCACGTTGACCCTGCAAAGATCGAAGCCGTTAAGAGTTGGGTTACACCCAAGAATTCGTCTGAAGTCCGTTCTTTTCTCGGACTGGCAGGCTATTATCGACGTTTTATCGAAGGTTTTTCTAAGATCGATGTGCCGCTTACCTCTCTTACGCATTAGGACAAACCTTTTGTTTGGGGAACTAAACAAGAGGAAGCCTTTCAAACTCTCAAAGCTATGCTTAGCGATGCTCTCGTGCTCTCACTGCCCGACGGAAACGACAACTTCGTAGTCTACTATGAATTGCGATGCCTCGAACCTTGGTCTTGGTTGTGTTCTCATGCAATGAGATAAGGTTATCGCGTACGCTTCTCGAGAGCTCAAGATCCACGTGAAGAACTACACCACACACGACCTCAAGCTTGGCGCAGTTGTTTTTGCGTTAAAGATTTGGCGACACTACCTTTACGGTACCAAGTGTACGATCTTCACCGATCATAGGAGCCTACAACATATCTTTCACAAGAAGGAACTGAATATGCGTCAACGCCGGTGGGTAGAACTGCTCAACGATTACGACTGTGAGATCCGTTACCATCCAGGCAAAGCGAACGTCGTTGCCGACGCTCTCAGTCGACGAAGCTACTTGCTTAGCGTTCGTAATGTTCAAGCCCAGGATCATCTCGAAACTCTTATCCGTGACGCACGGCATGCTTGTTTTACCGAATGAACTTTAAAGAAGGAAAGGATTCTAAACGATGGTGCCCAACTCGAGAATAAATCGAATGGTATCTTTCATTATTTGGACCGAATTTGGATTCCCAAGCATACGAAGTTGCGAAAACTTCTGATGGATGAAGCCCACAAATCTCGATATTCTATTCATCCCGGTGCTGACAAGATGTACCAGGACATGCGCTACAAGTACTGGTGGCCGGGCATGAAGAAGGATATCGCTATCTATGTTTCGGAATGCCTGACATGTTCCAAGGTCAAGGCTGAGCATCAAAGACCCTCTGGCTTACTCGTTCAACCCGATATCCCGATGTGGAAATGGGAGAGTATAGCTATGGACTTTATAAGGAAACTTCCGCGTACTCAATCAGGTTATGATAGCATTTGGGTTGTGGTTGACCGTTTGACTAAGTCAGCTCACTTCCTGCCGATACGAGAAGACTTTAAGGTAGAAAAATTAGCCCGAATCTACACCGAGGAGATCATTTGTCAACATGGGACGCCTCGTGACATCATCTTGGACCGCGATGGTTTGTTTACCTCACGTCTTTGGGAAACGTTTCAATCTGATCTCGGTACTACTCTTAATCTAAGTACCGCTTTTCATCCCCAAACTGACGGTCAGACTGAAAGAACGATTCGCACCCTTGAAGACATGCTTCGCTCGTGTGTCATAGATTTCGGTGGTAATTGTGACGCGCGATTACCTTTGGTCAAATTCTCGTACAATAACAGTTATCATTCTAGCATACAAATGGCACCATTTGAGGCTTTATACGGAAGAAAATGTCGATCGCCAATTGTGTGGCACGAGATCGGAGACGCGCAAATTACCGGTCCCGAGCTGTTGCAAGAAACGACCGACAAAATCCTCCAAATTCGAAACAATCTGCTGAAAGCTCAGAGCCGACAGAAAAGTTACGCTGATAGACGCCGCAAGCCCCTTGAATTTGACGTTGGCGATCTACTCCTAAAGGTTGCCCTTTGGAAGGGGGTGATCAGATTCGGCAAGAAAGGAAAGCTCGCGCCTCGATATGTTGGACCCTTTAAAATTCTGGAAAGGATTGGAAAAGTGGCCTACAGACTCGAACTACCAGAGGAACTAAGTAACGTCCACCTGACCCTCGACCAAAAGGATGATCTAGTTAAGATTAGGTGTGAAAACCGCAAACTCTCGACCAGATTTCTCGTTCGAATTGCTATTTTTTTTACTCTAAACAGGAGAAATTGCGTTAAAATAGGAGTGAAATCCATACTTCGACGCATATCTCCTTATCTATCTCATGATTTCATCACATAAGCAAGAACATAGTCGCTAAGTTAGGGATGAAACCCTAACCTTGATGGTTTGTTCTACTCTCTAATGTGGTTTTACAAAACTGTCACCAAAGTCTCGACGGACTCCAAACGACTTGGGTCACACTGTAACTGGAAGGATGCGTGCCGATGGCTCAAATCGAAGCGAGAGCACAGTCCCGATGGCCAAAGTGTGCACTTACGAGTCCTTGTGAATACTCGAATCACTTTGGGTAGCCAACGTCTAACTAGCCAAGACAATCTATCCTTGATTTTATGTGTTTCGATTCTGGATTTGTTGCCGCCAACTCTGTGATTTATCGATTTTATGTGGATTTTATGTGTTTTATGTGATTATATGTTTAGTTTTCGGTGATTTACACGCTTTTCGCTACTCGCTTTGATCAACACGCATCACTCGCACTGCACATCTATCTCAATACGCTAACAAATCGTTACTGCCTATGAAAACTCGTGTGCTATACTACTCGCTATGCTACTCGATGTGTATTCACTAATCGCAATCGCTATACTAAATCGCTATACGCGCTGTGAAGGATAGGTGAATACGTGCAAAATATAGTATGGTTTCTGTGTTCTGACTGCCTTATGTGTTTTGTACCTTACGTGCTTACGTCCTTATGTGTCTACGTGCTTATATGATTCTGTGACTATGTGCTTGTATGGATTTTGTGAATGGCTGTGTTCCTGATCATTATGGTAAATCGCTAGACTATACTAAGGGTAATCGAAATTGTGTTTGAATCCTACGGCGCTGTCTGTTGCAGACAATGTCGTCATTCGGATCATTCCATTCCCGTCCAGCCGCCGCAATCATGATGACAAACGTATCGCCGCCCTCGTTGCTAAGCAAATGGCGAAGATTATCCCCCAGAATGTTAGCGAGTTGAATGAAAACGCTAGCAAGTCTTCTGAAGAGTCCAGGACGGATGCTCCTAAAGTTGCTTTTAGCTTCAAACAGTTCAAAGCATGTAGCCCGAAAGAGTTTACCAGTGAAGATGGGCCTACGGCCATGTTCCAATGGTTTGATTCTATCGAAGTCACCCTGCGCCAGAGTGGCTGTCCTGACAATCTCCGTACTCTTAACGCCACTGGAGTCTTCCAATCCCGAGCTCTAGATTGGTGGACGGCCGAGGGAAACAAGCGCGGAAATGATGCCGCTTACGAGCTAACATGGGACGAGTTGAAGGACGTAATGATGCAAGAGTTCTGCCCTCCCCATGAGCGCTAAAAGCTGGAGGACGAGTTCTGGCACATTAAGTAGAAAGATGGTGACAACGCTGGTTTGACAGTGCGCTTCAAGCAGTTGAGTATTATCTGTCCAGGCCAAGTGACTATGCCCGAAATCACCATCAAAAAGTATAACCGCGCTCTTCCGGATTGCGTGGATGATTTCGTTCAAGCTGCAAAGACTACAAAAATTGAGGAAACCTACTTACTCGCTGCTGAGATCAACGACAAGCGAGTCAAGTCTGGTTACTAGGATAAAACTTCCAAGAATCAGCATCAAGCTACCACTGCTCCAACCGCTGAAACAGTTGCCGCACCTCAGTCATCCAAGCTTTCACGTCGCAAAAGGAAGAACAACAGTAGTTCCAGCAACAAGAACTGTACGATCACTGCTGCTCCGCTCCAAACAGCATCAGCACCACAGCAACCTCAACACCGCCAAGTAGCGGCACCGGTCACCAACGCACCGCCGGCAAAGCGTGTGTATACTGGTCCTCACCCGGCTTGTCCTACTTGTACTTATGACCACCCAGTGGGAATCGCTTGCAGATACGGTGTGCATTGTAACATGTACGGTCACTTCACCGCCAACTGTCGTACCGGTCCACGTCAAACCCCAGCCCCAACACAAGGTCATGCTCCTACTCAACAAGCTCTACTTACTGCTCCTCAAGGCCATCAAGCGGCTCCTGCACCCGTGATCAATACGAGAGCTTGCTATACGTGTGGTGATCCCAACCATTTCGTGAATATGTGCCCGAACCGAGTGGTCAATCAAGAGCCACAACAGCAGCAGCCTCAACAACAGCAACAACAACCAGCAGCCCACGGATGTGCTTTCAACATTAACGCCCATCAGGCTCAGGCAGACAATAATGTGGTCAATGGTACGTTTCTCGTAAATGGTATATATGCTTCGTGTTTGTTTGATACTAGAGCAGATAACTGTTTTGTATCGTTTGAATTCGAAAAGCTCCTCAATCGTAAGCGCGCTCATCTCCCCACGACGTTCGATGTTGAAGTTACCACCGGAAGAACCGTCGCTGTCAACTCTGTTCTACGAGATTGTACGCTTGAACTCAACAATCACGTTTTCCCCATCGATATTATTCCAATGCAGCTCGGTAGTTTTGAAATCATAGTAGGCATGGATTTTCTTCGCGAAAATCATGCTGAAGTTGTTTGCTTCGAAAAGATGATTCGTTTCTCGCTCGCTAATGGTGATCTACTTTGTGTGTATGGCGAAACTCCTTCAAAATGTCTTAAACTCATGTTGTGTGTCCAAGCTAGAAAGTATCTCCGCAATGAATACAGAGCTTTCTTGGCATACATCATAGTAGCGGAAAAGGAAAAGAAAGGAAACCCATAGGTGAAAGACGTTCCCGTTGTTTGTGAATTCCCCAACGTTTTCCCTGATGATCTACCCGGATTACCTCCCACTCATTATATTGATTTCCGAATCGACCTCATTCCTGTAGCAAATCCTGTTGCTAAAGTGCCTTATCGTCTCGCTCCTTCTGAAATGCACGAACTCTCGAGTCAGCTCCAGGAACTACTTGATAAAGGCTTTATTCGCCGTAGCACCTCTCCATGGGGGCGCCTGTCCTTTTCGTCAAAAAGAAGGATGGTTCGTTTCGGATGTGCATCGACTATAGGGAGTTGAAATAGTTGAAGATCAAGAATCGCTATCCCTTACCTCGAATCGATGATTTGTTTGATCAGTTACAAGGTGCTACGTGTTTCTCGAAGATCGATCTACGCTCAGGCTATCACCAATTACGCATTCAGGAGGAAGATATACCCAAAACCGCTTTTCGAACCCGCTATGGTCATTACGAGTTCGTTGTCATGCCTTTTGGTTTGACTAACGCTCCGGCAATTTTCATGCATTTAATGAATCGAGTGTGCAAACCCTTTCTTAATCGCTTTGTAATCGTATTCATCGACGATATCCTGATCTATTCTAAATCAAAAGCCGAACACTCGCAGCCTCTACGTTTGGTTCTTGAGTTGCTCCAGGGAAACCGTCTCTACGCCAAATTCTCCAAGTGCGAATTCTGGCTGGAGGAGGTCCAATTCTTGGGTCACATTGTCAATAGTCAAGGTATCCACGTTGACCCTGCAAAGATCGAAGCTTAGCGATGCTCTCGTGCTCTCACTGCCCGTCGGAAACGACAACTTCGTAGTCTATTGTGAATTGCGATGCCTCGAACCTTGGTCTTGGTTGTGTTCTCATGCAATGAGATAAGGTTATCGCGTACGCTTCTCGACAGCTCAAGATCCACGTGAAGAACTACACCACACACGACCTCAAGCTTGGCGCAGTTGTTTTTGCGTTAAATATTTGGCGACACTACCTTTACGGTACCAAGTGTACGATCTTCACCGATCATAGGATCCTACAACATATCTTTCACAAGAAGGAACTGAATATGCGTCAACGCCGATGGGTAGAACTGCTCAACGATTACGACTGTGAGATCCGTTACCATCCAGGCAAAGCGAACGTCGTTGCTGACGCTCTCAGTCGACAAAGCTACTTGCTTAGCGTTCGTAATGTTCAAGCCCAGGATCATCTCGAAACTCTTATCCGTGACGCGCGGCATGCTTGTTTTACCGAACGAACTTTAAAGAAGGAAAGGATTCTAAACGATGGCGCCCAACTCAAGAATAAATCGAATGGTATCTTTCATTATTTGGACAGAATTTGGATTCCCAAGCATACGAAGTTGCGACAACTTCTGATGGATGAAGCCCACAAATCTCGATATTCTATTCATCCCGGTGCTGACAAGATGTACCAGGACATGCGCTACAAGTACTGGTGGCCGGGCATGAAGAAGGATATCGCTATCTATGTTTCGAAATGCCTGACATGTTCCAAGGTCAAGGCTGAGCATCAAAGACCCTCTGGCTTACTCGTTCAACCCGATATCCCAATGTGGAAATGGGAGAGTATAGCTATGGACTTTATAAGGAAACTTCCGCGTACTCAATCAGGTTATGATAGCATTTGGGTTGTGGTTGACCGTTTGACTAAGTCAGCTCACTTCCTGCCGATACGAGAAGACTTTAAGGTAGAAAAATTAGCCCGAATCTACACCGAGGAGATCATTTGTCAACATGGGACGCCCCGTGACATCATCTCGGACCGCGATGGTCTGTTTACCTCGCGTCTTTGGGAAACGCTTCAATCTGCTCTCGGTACTACTATTAATCTAAGTACCGTTTTTCATCCCCAAACCGACGGTCAGACTGAAAGAACGATTCGCACCCTTGAAGACATGCTTCGCTCGTGTGTCATAGATTTCGGTGGTAATTGGGACGCGCAATTACCTTTGGTCAAATTCTCGTACAATAACAGTTATCATTCTAGCATACAAATGGCACCATTTGAGGCTTTATACGGAAGAAAATGTCGATCGCCTATTGTGTGGCACGAGATCGGAGACGCGCAAATTACCGGTCCCGAGCTGTTGCAAGAAACGACCGACAAAATCCTCCAAATTCGAAACAATCTGCTGAAAGCTCGGAGCCGACAGAAAAGTTACGCTGATAGACGCCGCAAGCCCCTTGAATTTGACGTTGGCGATCTACTCCTAAAGGTTGCCCTTTGGAAGGGGGTGATCAGATTCGGCAAGAAAGGAAAGCTCGCGCCTCGATATGTTGGACCCTTTAAAATTCTGGAAAGGATTGGAAAAGTGGCCTACAGACTCGAACTACCAGAGGAACTAAGTAACGTCCACCTGAATTTCCACGTTTCGAACCTCAGAAAGTGCATGGCTGACCAGGAATTACATGTCCCTCTTGAGGATTTACAAGTGGACGAAACATTACACTTCGTGGAAAAGCCTGTCGAGATCGTGGGACGAGAAACCAAGGTACTCAGACGCTCACGCATTCCCATTGTGAAGGTTCACCGGGAAGGAAAACGAGGCGCCGAGTTCACCTAGGAACTCAAAAGAGACATGAAGGCGAAGTACCCGCAACTGTTTGTTACACCTACTTCTTAAATTTCGGGACGAAATTTCCTAAAGTAGGGGAGGCTATAACAACCCGTTTTTTTTGAAAAGTCAAAGTACAAGTCAAAGTCAAAGGAAGAAAAGATTGCTAATTGCGATCTGTCACTCCTTGCTTAACTATTGATTGTACGTTAATGACTTGTAATCGAATTATATTATTTAATCGCTTTAGTTGTATTATGTGGAGTATCTATAAATAGCCGAGGTTTAATCGCATGTTAATCGACTTATCGCTAATCGCTATCGCATTCGCTACTTGAATTATGTATTCTGGATATTATTTTACGTGTGTGTGCTAATTATGTGTTATTTGTACACGTTATGTTTATGTTGAGGTGTTAATCACAATCGCAATCTATCGCATCGAAATCAAATCGCAAACGCTAAACACAAGTTAATTATAGTGATTGTATGTTAGATATAGTAGTTAGGTTATTTGTATAACTATTGGGTAATACTATCACATCGCTCACTCGAATCGCCTCGCAACGCTCAACACGCGAATCGAAACGACAAAACTCGTCACGCCGGACACCTGGATTGAGTGGCCAACCGATCGGACTGCCATCCGATCGGACTGCCATCCGATCGGTGACCAATCCGACACATCAGCCCTTTCCATTTTGGGAAACCCTATAAATACCCTCATGTCACATCATTTGTAATGTGACAGCTCCTCACTCGAACCAGCCGCACTCAAGCACTCTTTTCTCTCGATTCCTCGTGATGCTTGTAAGTTTCCAACCTAAATCTTGTACTTCTATGATCTACACGCAATCCTACATCTTTTTCACCTTTTAATATTAACTTTTAACCATGAAATCACCGGATTTGAGGTGTTCTAGGGGGATGTCATCATGGAGTTCTTATGAACTTCAAGGGTTGGCTTCATTCCACCAAGAACAACTTAGATCTGAAGGATTTTCACATGAATAATCAATGTTTTCGCATAGATCTACACATATTCATGGTTAAAAGGATTGAAAGAAGGTTTTCCAACGTTCTTTCAACTCTTTTACACTCAATGCACTCAAAACCGATAGAATCGGAGCTCGTTCTGATCTTCTACTCTTTCCTAGTGATGTGTCAATTCAAGATCTGAATTCTATCCGAGAGACAACTGATTTCGGGTTTGAACATGAACAACCGTCTCAAACAATGAACTGATCGGACTAGGGTGGTTCCCGTTCGATCGGATCACTTGGGTCAAGATGGGGTTTCTGTTGTTTAAACACGCCATCGTAACGTCTCGGTCAAAACTGCAAAACATTCAACGAAATCAAGTGTCAAGACGATCAGGTCGTTGGATCGGATTGCCATCCGATCAGACAGCTATCCGATCGGCTTGCACTTGGTTCCACACTTAAACTTTCATTTTCAACTTTCAAGGGTCTGAACGTCGAACATATTACCGTCCGATCGGATAGCCATCCGATCGAACGACCATCCGATCATGTGACTTTTGGAACTTCAACACTTAATCATCTTCAATTTTCAAAGATCATCAGTAACTAACGGATTACGACTCGATCGGATTGCTATCCGATCGAGTGACAATCCTGCTGTGAACTTGTTCTAACTAAGTGTCCTGCCAATCGGATCGCTATCCGATCGGACTACCGTCCGATCGATCGACCTGAAGGGTAGAGATACTTCTCTATTTTCAAAATGCTACAACGAAAACTTCAAAGCCATCATATACAAACACATCCTTACCAAACGAATGTCAATCCAATCGAATGGCCATCCGAACGGATTGACATCCGATCGGATTTCCATCCGATACTTGGTCACTTTCATCGTTGTACACACCGCTTTTCGCTTATGCTATCGTTAACTATTCAGGCTAATCACTCTAGCGCTCCCTTCAATCCATTATCATCGCTGTGAGTATACCCGATCCCTTTTTTGCTTTATGCACTTTTGGGTGTTACATATGTTACTTATTCTAAATCACATCAAACACATGACGCTAACACTGTTTATACGCTAACCATTAATGCATGCTATACGTGACTCGATGAATGCTTGTTTGTTATGTTTACACATTGATTGATGTCTACCTGCCCTAGCAACGATAGTACTATAGTTTGGACTCAGCACCTGTTCACTCAGGGGTTGTTAAGGACAATACTTAACATGTTCAAAGTGGTGAACATGTGATGCAAACTCGCTACTCGCAGTCAAATCGCAGTCACTGGTATTGATAGGATCTTTTTCGGTAACTTACATGCTTCACATTATACGTTGTACATGCGGGTTATGCGTAAACGATTTCGAACTCTACCATACTATTAAACTTGTATGCTTACCTTTACACTATGTGTATTGACCTCTATTTTAACGTATGTGACAGGTGCTTAAGATGCTAGGGATTGCTATGCTTTGGTAAATCAAGCTAGGGGTCTAGTTATGTCACGCTTAAACCTGAGTCGTCGGAACAGTATTCGTTTTTAAGACAATTATTTGTAATAACTGTTTTTATTTGGATATGTTGTGGTATGGGACATGACGTTTAATTATCTGGTAATGAATAGTTGTTATGGATACTCATGGACGATCTGTTTTGCTCAGTGCCATGCCCCGATGTTTCCGTCATCGGTTGGGGTGTGACAGAAAGCCTTGGCCACTAATAGTGCTAGGCTTGTAGTGAAGTTTCTGATAGAGTTGTTTGCTAGGTTTGGCACTCCTAAGGCCATCATTAGTGATTGTGGCACCCATTTCTGTAACTCGCATATGGAGAAGGTATTGAAGCGCTATGGGGTCACCCATCGACTTTTGACTGGTTATCAGCTTCAAAGAAGTGGACAATTGGAGAATGCCAATCGTGGTATAAAACGTATCTTAGAGAAGACTGTCAGACATAGCCGCATTGACTGGGCCGACAATTTAAATGACGCACTCTGGGCTTTCTGCACTGCGTATAAGACACCTATTGGGACCACACCCTTTAGGATGATCTATGGGAAAGCGTGTCATCTGCCGGTTGAGTTGGAGCACCGCGTGTATTGGGCCTTGCGAAAGGTAAATTTTGATATGGACGCCGCAGGTAAGAACCGGTTTCTCCAGATACATGAGTTGGAGGAGTTGTGTAATGTAGCGTATGAGAAGTCTTAGGCTTACAAGGAGAAGACTAAGCAGTCACACGACCGTCACATTAAGAGTGTGAAAGAATTTAAGTGTGGGGATAAGGTGCTGCTTTATAATTCCGAGTTGAGGTTGTTTCCGGGAAAGCTAAAGTCGCATTGGACGGTTCCGTATTTAGTCACTAAGGTTTTTCTGTATGGCACTATCGAGATTGAGAATGAGGAAGGCCAATGGTCCAAGGTGAATGGGCATAAGTTGAAAATCTACGTTGAGTGCCCATCTGAGGAAAGAGAGGGGGAGACGATAGATCATCTCGAGGTTGACATAAGCGTATGAGGGGTAGCTATATTTGTTGTTGTTAAGTTTTGTATCATCCATCTGGTTTTTTTCTTTTATTTTTCTTTTTATTTTATCTTATCTTATTTTTGAGTCAGTCTTGAGTCGGTTTTCGTTTAGAATCGATATTATGCTTGGGTTTGCTTTGTTTTGTTTGTGCAAGCTTGGAGGATACCACCCGTACTCAATCTCCATTCTGATGGTGATTTCGAGCTTATACCATATTGTACAGGGCAACCCCGATATATCCGTTTTGGATACGATCACGAAGGAAATGCTATACGGTCGTGTACGGGTTCGGATTGAAGACGCACAGCTGGCATTGATTTTTATCCAAACCAGCTAAGTCCTTCCCGATTCGTTGTATTTTTGTATATTATATTAGGATTATATTTCTTTTTTTTAATGGTCTTCCATCTTACAATGAAGGCAATGTAGAGTTTAAGTGTGGGGATGGGAAACAACGTTTTTAGGTAGAGTTGAGTCGAAAATTGAAAATAAAAACAGAAAAAAGAAAAAAAATGTGTGCTTGTCCCGCTCCTTTGGCACATAGAGAACGAGCCTTTTCAATGTGTCAGTTAAAAACGGGTCGATTGTTAGGTTTACGAGTCTAGAGCACACGTTTCTTTAAGTTGCGGGATAGTAGGCTTGACTTAGTTGTTTTCTGGAAAAATGTTTTGGGTGCCTAGGTGTTAGTGCATATTTTGTGTGTCCGTCACTGTGCGAATAGGCTAGAAAGAGTTTCTGTTGGATATTGTATAGATGAGAGTGAAAAATACGATTTTGTAACGAAAAGTTCCCTTCATACAAAGAACCCTTCGCACGAAGGGACACTAGTCACTCGCACGAACGGGGATAGTCCATTCACACGAATGGATGATATCCATTCATTCTAAGCCCACTCACATGGAGGGCAACACCAATAAATAGGAGTTGTGAGTGAGAGCTTGAAAAAAGTTTTGGAGATCCCAGCGGGGAAATGCTGGATAAATTTTTTCTCCAGCTTGTAAAAGATATAAACTCTTTCGGTATGAATGAAGCATTCAACTTATGATGAATCTTTCTGCTTCTACTTTATTCTTAGTAATGACATTCTACTGAATTAGTTCTATCCCGTCCAAACTTCTGTCTTATCCTGCCGGATCCTGTTCTCTCAATTGGTATCAGAGCTACGGTACCGATTCAATCGATCTAACAGTTAATTGAATCACCTACGCTAATGAATTATGGGTTTTTAGGGCGATTTAGACATAAAACATCAAATTGAAGGTCAATTCATGGATGGAATTTGAAATTGAAGACATCATTAGATTCGGAATTGATTTTCATCCATATCTGTGAAGTATCATCATGAAATTCGCAGAAATAAAGATTTTGAATCAAAAAATGTGACCAGCTGCATTTGTACAAAGGAACCCCTTCACGCGAAGACACCCCCCATTCACACGAAGAGGATTAGCCCTTCGCATGAAGAGGATTAGCCCTTCGTACGAAGAGTACCAGTTCAGTCGCACGAAGGGATCATGTTTATTCGCTCTAAAAATCATGTCATTCTCATGAATGGACCTACTCCATTCGCACGAATGAGCCAAATGCCTATAAAAAGGGAATTTTTTTATCGCACGATGAGATGGGTGTCCAGAAAAAATTTGGTGATTGAAATTTTTTTTGAGATTTTACCGACAAATACGGTTTGTTTGGAGACACCGTCGGGGGCTTCAGAGAACAAATATGATGATGCGATCACAGAGTAGTGAAGATAGTGGGGTAGTCATGATACCTATGCAGAATGTTTATCCTCTGGCTTATCTGACTATTAATGCGCCAAATCGAAAAATCCGCATTGATGAAAAACTGGCTTTTGTGGGCCAAAATGACACATTTTCGGCATAGTTGAGTTTTTTAGAGAACAGAGAGGACTGAATTGCCACGTTTGAGGGGGAATTCAGTGATAAAGAATAGAGAAGTTAGAATTTGCAAAAATGAGGGGGAATAAAAATTTCATAGAATATATTGAATTTCTGGCATTTTTGAAATTCGTGACGTGCAACAGCATTCGGGTGGTTCCGACTTCGGATTGTCCAGGGATGCATCAGATCTGGATTCATTAGTTCATGATCATAGGAAGGTCAGATTCTACAGATCAGGGTCTAATTAATGTCTTAGGGTTTTAGTCATGGGTCTTCGTCAAGCCAGTTAGCAGGATTAGCATCAGGAGATGCATCAGTATTGCCGATACTTATAAGATATAACATATTTGTGATAGTCTAAAGTTTAAGAATGGTTAATCTTCGAGTAGAAGAATTGTTTTTCGGACTAACCACCGGGGAATGACGATGTTTGTTGATTAAATTGCTATCAGAACTAACGGAGAAGAGGATACGTCTGTTTTCATGACTGAAGAGAAAGAATGTGAATCTGATCGTGGAAGAATATTTCTGAGATCTGAATGTCTTACCAGATAATTTGTTATCCGATAAAGATTTCCTGATTGTGGAGATTACTGTTTCACTGATCAATCATTCCGGAGTGTGCTTAAAGATGATTACGGAAAACGGGGTTTCGGATTTTCGAGGGTATTCATAGATTTGAAGTTTACCAGTGTGGTGATTCGAAGTTTCTATCAATTGTTGGTTGGGTTTTTGAAGATTAAGAGATTAAGCTGAAGTAGTAAATCAAAAACCGAATACGGAGGTGGTTAATGTCGAAACAGAGAAACTACATTGATTAGTTTTAGGTTGATGATTATTCGTGAAGATTGAAGTATAGCAAATCAAATGAGGTCGGGAACCGTGCAAACAAAGACCTGAATATTCATTTCAGGGGGAATTTGTGCATAATGAAGATAATGCAAGCCCGAATCATCAATCAAGGGGGAATCAATTGAAGATACCAAGACGCCTGATTGAATATTCAAACACGACTCTCGTTTTCAAAGATCAAGCTTCGACAGTGATGTACAAGTGGGAAATTGTTAGTGCATATTTTGTGTGTCCGTTGCTGTGTGAATAGACTAGAAAGAGCATGTGTTGAATATTGTATAGATGAGAGTGAAAATATGGTTTTGTAACAAAAAGTTCCCTTCGTACGAAGGAACCCTTCGCACGAAGGGACACTAGTCACTCACACGAATGGAGATAGTCCACTCGCATGAATGGATGAGATCCATTCGTTCTAGGCCCACTTGTAAGGAGGGCAACACCTATAAATAGGAGTTGTGAGTGAGAGCTTGAAAAAAGTTTTGGAGATCCCAGAGGGGAAATGCTGGAGAATTTTTTTTCTCTAGCTTGTAAAAGATGTAAACTCTTTCGGTATGAATGAAGCATTCAACTCATGATGAATCTTTCTGCTTCTACTCCATTCTTAGTAATAATATTCTACCGAATTAGTTCTATCTCGTCCAAGCTTCCGTCTAATCCCATCGGATCCTGGACTCTCAATAGGATAGTGAATCAAGCTAGAGAGTTGATTGCTTATGCTTTTGTCAGTACCGGTAGCCCTTATTTCCACATGATAGTGATTTTTGAGCTTTAATATATGATATAGATATTCATTGTTTCGTTTCATGTGTGATTTACCGACTAATGCTGCATCAATTTTAGAACTTGTGCATTTTTATGCATTTTGAGACCTTAGGCTAGGATTTTACACAGATATGATAGAGGTATTAGGATTACCCTATTTTGTTTAGCCTTTTTGTGAGTTTTGTTTTTACCTGTTTCACCAATTTTCCTTAGAAACCACTTTGAGCCTGAACCGTTTCGTTTGTCTCCCATTTTTTATTCTTGGTAACCGGATTGTGTGTTATATGTGTTTATTGTGAAATCAGCAAAAAATATTACATATATTAGCTCACGTGATAAAAAAAGAGAAAAAGAAAAAAGAATAAAATATAGAATAAAAGTTGTGGGTCAAATTGACCAAAATGTTTGTCTTTGTTTAGTGTTTATCCGGTTAATCATTTATTTTTCTGTTTAGCCAATTTTTCCCAATAAAATAACCTACCCTTTACCCATACCTACCCTTTAAAGCCCTCTTGATCGGTGTTGAGTTTTAAGCAATTTGGTGGAAATTTGATTGACGTACAAGTTTATGATAATTTTGCTTCATTGTTCGGTTCTAAGAGATTCACTCCAAGTATATATATTTAACTAAGAGATGAGTGATATTGTGAGGGGTGCTGGCATTGCATAGTTGATTTCTTGGAAATAAGTGAAACTTGATTAGGTAGACCATATTTTTAAAATTGCAATATCTTAATTGGTCAGCCTTTTTAAACAATGTAAGTCTTGTGAAACCGCTCTGCTTTTTTATTTTGTATCTTGCGTTTGACCCTGTTTGATCCTATCATTTTTGTTAAGTGCTTTGTTGAAAATTTTGTTTACGATTTTGCTTAGGGACAAGCAAAAGGTTAGTGTAGGGATATTTGATGTACTCTAAATTATATATATTTTTTATATAATAATTCCTACACTTTGGAGTAACTTTTGGGTTATTTTTATTAAATTCTACTTTATATTCTAAGTTCAACGGTTTAATGAGAATATAATCTAAAACGAGTAGAAATGTTAAAAATAAACAGATGGTGATAATTAATATGAGTTAGTGTTAATGTTCAGAAATATTAGAATTGATTATTTATAAAGTAATTTTTTTTGAACGGTAAATTTGGATCACTGACGGACCGCTGGATTATCATCGTGCCACCAGAGGAACCACCCGATCATATCCATCTCCACTAGGCATAATGTCACACCAATTCAGGAGGAAACCCAATAAACATGGGAAAACCCTCCTTGTGGGAATCGAATCGAGGACCTATTTGTCTTAAAGCCTTATCCCACCACCAAAATGCCACTAGGCTATAAAGCCATGGGCAAAGTAATTTAATGTACTGGAAATTTCAACGAGAGATGAGAGAAAAGTCATAATTGAGAATTAAATGAGCTAGAAACTTAAGTTGAATTAGTAGTCATATATAATTAATTCTTGTATTTTGCTTAAAGTCCATACAAATAATGAAAAAGTTCTAAAAGTCAAGGGGCTCATAAGTCACATTAGTGGTTGTTTGGCTAAGCTTATTGGAATGACTTATTTACTTATTTGCTTATTTGAAAAGCAAATAAGTCATAATGGAATGACTTATTTACTTATTCCTCTCACATAATAAGCTAACCCAAACACCTTTTAACTTTTCAAAAAGTAAATAAGTAAATAAGTCACTAAAATAAGCTTAGCCAAACAGCCCCATATGTATTGGGGTGGATTAGTCCAACATGGGTTGGAGATGAACTTTAAATGTGATTTAGGATTGAATAATAGGGGGATGACCCTACTGTACGAGGGATTATTTTTTTGGAGGTATTCGGCGACAGAGAGAGTTGGACGGCTGGAGAGCATCTAAAGAGATGAGCAGAATTTGAAGAGAAGCTTTTGGGATTAAAGAAAGAGTTGGCAGTTTATTACTTTTCTTTGGTTAGACTTTGTTTATTTGTTTGGGTTTTATCAACTTGAATATTTAGACACGTCTTCTGAATTTATTGGTTTTAAACATGCTTATCCTTCATTTATAGACACGAGTAGCTAAATTTATTATGGTTGCTTATGATTGATGAACTAGACGAATAGTTTGAATGATTAACTTTTGGTTTTGAGTGAATGTGTTGATTTACATGTTATAGCTTAGAAAATTGAATCTAAATACTTGTGTGTTGGTGTTGATCGGTTAGATAATATATTTGTTGGTTTCATTGCTCTAGATACTTAGAAATATACCTTAGAGACGGGAGTCAGTTTAGGTTGTTTATCTTTCAGTATAGACCTTGAAGGCGAGAAATCTAATTCAAGTGTAATAATTATCAAAACAAATTGATTAAAACGTGCAATCTCTTCTAAAGGTGAGAAATCTAATCTAGAATTGTTAGGTCATTAGCTAGGCGTTGTTTTATAGTTTGAGTAGCCAATAGCTCGGATTCATCTATTTATTCGCATTTAAATTTTCCTAGGGGTTCGGTGTTCCTAGTTATTTCAGCTTCATAACTTGCGGGTTTTAGTACATAAATTACTTTATACCTGATAGTTGTGGGACTTGGTGGTCGATAACTCGAGTCAGTCCATTTTAGCATTTCATCACTTTCAAGATGAATCGGTATTGAACGAGAACTTGAAATCAGAAAATAATAAGAACTTGGCTAAGTACCCAAATTTTATTAATGTCAAGAAACTATCACAAAACTTGACTCATACAATCTCTAATACCCAAAGCATGGTATTTATAATCTAAACACACCTATAAGATTATAACTAGGATTGCTAAAATCTATCTATTTTAGGACATGATAATAATAATTAATTATCCACTCCTTAATTAGTTTCCTTGCCTTGCACGGAAAGGAACCTTTAATTCGAAATTTCCAACAGTCACCCCCGGAATTTCGAACTCGTATCTGACAAGTCTTCGACTCCAAGCTTTTCGGTCATCTCCTTGAACTTGATCTTCCCAAGAGCCTTCGTCAAAATATCCGCCTTTTGATCAATGCCACTAACATGCTCGACCACGATATCTTCACGATCAACACATTCCCGAATGTAGTGAAACCGGGATTTTATGTGTTTGCTTCTTCCATGGAAAACCGGGTTCCTCGCGAGAGCTATCGCCGATGTATTATCAACATGTAACACCGCCGCTTGAAATTTCTTGTCGAGTAATTCACCAATTAATTCTTTTAGCCAAACCGCCTGACAAGCGGCTGCACTAGCCGCCATATACTCTGCCTCACACGATGATAAAGCAACTGTACTTTGCTTTTGAGAACACCAAGTAATTGGGGAAGACCAAAAATAAAACACGTGTCCCGTAGTACTTCTTCCATCGTCCGGATTTATGTTGTGACTACTATCACTGTAACCGACCAACATATTTTCTCCTCGAGTATAGGTAATGCCATAACTAAAAGTACCTTTTAAATAGCGAAGAATTTGCTTGATGAGAGCTGCATGAGATTGCTTCGGGCATTGCATGTACCGACTGGCTACTCTGACCGAAAACGCCAAATCTGGTCGAGTCTGTAAAAGGTACCGGAGACACCCGACAATCTTTCGATATCTTGTTGCATCAAAATCTTCTTCGTCTTCAAATTTAGAAACTTCCACGTTCGGGTCTATGGGAACACTAGTAGGATTGCAGTTAATCATACCGGCTTCCGTCAGTATTTTCTTTGCATACGCCTCTTGCTTAATTTTTATCTCGTCCTTGCTCTGCGACACTTCAATTCCAAGATAATAAGTAAGCTTTCCCAAATCCGACATTTCAAAGTTTTTAGCCATCTCGCGCTTAAACTCCATAATAAGTTTCAAATTTGAACTCGTCACAATTAAATCGTCCACGTACACGCCGATTAATAAGACGTCTGTTCCAACGGTTCTTCGGTATACGGCTTGTTCTTGCGAGCACCGATGAAATTTCATATCTAATAAAATATTATTTAATTTCGTATTCCACGCACGTGGAGCTTGCCTTAACCCGTATAACGCCTTCGATAATTTATAGACTTTATGCTCTTCGCCTTTTTTAACGAACCATTCCGGTTGAACGACATAAACTTCTTCTTTTAATTCGCCATGTAGGAACGTGGATTTAACATCTAGATGATGTAATTCCCACCCTTCATTCGCTGCAAGAGATAAAAGTAACCGAACTGTTTCAAGTCGAGCAACTGGCGCGAACACTTCGTCAAAATCGACTCCGGGTTGTTGAACATAACCCTTTGCCACGAGTCTAGCCTTGTGTTTATTTAGTGAGCCATCCGCGTTTCTTTTAACCTTGTAAACCCACTTCAATCCAATCGCTTTTGCACCACGCGGTAACTCGGTTAACGACCACGTATTGTTTTTATTTATTGATTCGATTTCTGCGCGCATTGCTTTCATCCACTCCGGTTTATTTTTAGCATCATTAAAATAAGTCGGTTCGTCATCCGCAAGCAATAAATAATCTTCATCAATAGTGCACGAGTTTAAAACATAATCGTTAAAACGTACTGGTGTAATCGTTGCGCGATTAGATCTACGAACAACCGGCTCCGGAGTCACAAAAATATTATTTTCATTATTTCTACTGTTCACGGCTCTGTTCTCAGCCGTATGGGTCTGTGCTCCTACATTTTGGCCATGTGATCCACTTCTTATTGCAGCCGATTGGACCTGTTCATGCCTTGTTGGGCCTTGCTGATCTTCATTGTGAGAAATAAGGTCATCACTTTGACTTGGATTTGAGGAGCCCACAAAATCTTTAGTGGTGGCATGTTGTCCACGATGTGGGCATGATGTGCCCAACATATCACTATTTGATATTGTTTTATTTGATCCATGGCAAGTTTTATTTTTAACATTATCAACACCACATGGGCCCTCTTTATTACTTGACCCGGTTGAATCTGACCCAGTTTGCATTGGTGATCCACTGTCAGATTCGTTGGACTCCGTATTAACCGACCCATCTCCCGTGTCAATAACGCCATCAAACTCGACCCAAAACATACCCGGTTCGCGAGACTCTTCGTCATTAAAAACAATATTTTTTCCCCAATTCCAACCACGCGTTTCATCAAACTCCGTATCCCCGTCTCGACCCACAACAATTCTTCGAGTCGTTGGATTGTATAAACGATACGCCCCCGAACCTTTTTCGCTTCCAAGATAAACTAGACGAGTCGAACGATCGTCTAATTTTGGAAGATGCCCGCCAACAATTTTCAAATAAGCGGCACATCCGAAAACCTTAAGAAATTGAAGATTCGGTTTCTTTCCTTTTAACATCTCGTACGGTGTTTTGTCTTCATGTAACGCTCGTGTTGGAGTTTTATTTATTAAATTGGTTGAGTGCCTCACCGCCTCCCCCCACATAAAATTAGGAACTTGTCGCGCTTTTAATATACTTCGAGTCATCTCCATTAAGGTACGGTTTCGGCTCTCCACGACCCCGTTTTGTTGAGGTGAATATGGAGCGGTTAAGTGTCGAATAATCCCTTTGTTTTCACAGAACCGATTGAACTCATGAGACGTAAATTCTCCCCCACGATCGGTTCGAAACGTCTTGATTTTTCTACTAACTTCCACTTCCACCATGACTTTAAACTTTTTGAAGGTTTCAAACGCGTCACTTTTTTCCTTCAAAAGAAAAGTCCACATGAAACGTGAAAAATCATCAACTAAGACAAATACATACCTATTTCCCGCTATTGTGCTCGGAGAAATTGGACCGCATAAGTCTCCGTGAATAAGTTCCAAGGCACGCGTTGCCCGGAACGACGCCGTCTTCGGAAAAGATTGTCCCGTATGCTTCCCGACTAAGCACGAATCACATATTTGATTTTCATGATTGATTTTTGGCATCCCCATGACCATATCTTTATTCACCATTTGTTTCATGAACTCGAAATTTAGGTGACCAAGTCTCGCGTGCCATAACCAATTTTCATTATCAATCCGAGCTTTCAAACAAACGGGTTTTCCAACTTTTAATTTAATCATATAAAGACGATTCTTAGATCGAGTAACATTCATTAACACCTTGCCTTGAGCGTCACGCATTAATAAATAATCGTCTTTCATACGAATATCACATCCACACTCCGTTGCTTGACCGAGACTAATTATATTACTACGTAAACTAGGGATATAATAAATATCGGTCATTAACCTTTGCTCCCCCGTTTTACCCAATAGTAATATAGACCCTTTCCCGCATATTTCGACTTGAGAACCATCCCCGAATTTAACTTTGCCACAAACACGCTTATTTAATTCAGAGAAAAAAGATATATTACCCGTCATATGGTTGCTCGCGCCATTATCCAAATACCACAAGTCTTTTTCTTCCGAACCGTTCTCGTAATGTTTTGGAATGACCTATTCTTCATTCAAGTAAACGATTTCTTGAACATCTTGCACCATAAACAAAGACGGGTCAATTTCTTCCGCATCGATCAAGTTTGCTTGTTTCTCTTTCTTTCGCTCTAGACATCTCGAAACAAAGTGACCGAACTTGTCGCATCGGAAGCATTGAACCTTAGAATAATCCTTATTTCCTTGTTGTTTATCCCCTTCGTTGGACCCGCCTTGTGACCCGCGGTTTTGACCAGATTGGTTTCGACCGCGTCCACCACCACCACGTCCACGGTTCGAGCCTTTCCCGCGTCCCCTACTCGAATCGCGTGAAGTCTGTCTAGAACTTGAAGAGGCATTAGAATTATTAAACATTAGTTTCGTTTGAGTACCTTGATTATCCGACTGCAATTCTTCATCTTTTATGCGTTCTTCATACGCCTTTATTCGACCAACAACATCGTCAAATGCAACTGTTTTTAGATCCACAAGTTGCTCAACTGAGGCTACCATATGGATGAACCGCCTTGGTAAACCACTGAGAAACTTTTTCACGATCCTTTGTTCCTCTATTATAGAACCGAGAGACGCCGCTTTTGAAGACATTCCTGTTAACTGGCTAGAAAACTCATCAACTGTGCTAGAATCATTCATCTTTAACGCCTCAAATTCTGACATGAGTTTCTGTAGTCTTGCCTCACGTACCCGATCGGCTCCCAGATGGCGCGCTTTCAGTGCATCCCACATCTCTTTTGCAGTCTTCATATTACCAACTTGCAAGATCTGTTCTTCCGGTATGGATTGAAACAACAAGGCAATCGCCATATTGTTTTTCTTCACATCGGTTTCAGTTCCGGGTTCAATGGCCTCCCACACGCCATGAACGTTAAAAATCGCGCTGATACGCAACGCCCAAATTGTATAATTAACCTTATTCAACATCGGGCATTGAAGCGCTGTTGAATTTGGAACAGATTTCTCGGTATTCGAGCCGCTACCGCCATCGCTTCCAACCATATTTTTCTTCCGTCGACTATATGTAAGATTAAACGAACCCGGTGTAACTGGTTCAGTTTGTTCCAGCCTACACGTTTAACACTAGTCTGACCAGAACGCGTTTAAACCTTAATCTGACTGAGATCACGTTTTCTTAAAAAAAAAAACAAATCACGTTTTAATAAAGAAAACCAAAATCCTTTTAAAAACTCAATTCACTTTTTCTTGTTTTAACCCAGTTTACGTAAAAAAAACTCACACTTTAAAGTTTTGTGCTTCTGGGAATACACCTCCAAGAAAATTAATAAAACTCAAATTAATTGTTTACGAGGAATCGACAAGAAACGTTGACCACCGTTCCACTTTCTTCCAATTTAAGTTTATGATTTTTTTTTATACCGTCACACCTTCGATTACAAATCCAGCCGCCCCTTTGAGTTTGATTGAACACACCACAACAGCAAACTCTTGCGCAGAGCTGCTGTCCACCGTCTTCAAGTTATGACCCAATACGCAGGTAACTGATTAATCGAATGATCCCAGGTTGCTCTGATACCAATTCAAGATGAATCGGTATTGAACGAGAACTTGAATCGGAAAATAATAAGAACTTGGCTAAGCACCCAAATTTTATTAATGTCAAGAAACTATCACAAAACTTGACTCATACAATCTCTAATACCCAAAGCATGGTATTTATAATCTAAACACACCTATTAGATTATAACTAGGATTGCTAAAATCTATCTATTTTAGGACATGATAATAATAATTAATTATCCACTCCTTAATTAGTTTCCTTGCCTTGCACGCAAAGGAACCTTTAATTCGAAATTTCCAACACACTTGTCATACTGTTGGATTCGGTTTACCTTATGGGGGTTTATCGGGTTAGACAGAGTCTTCATTCGAAACCAAAGTTAGTATTTTATTCATAAGTCTAGGAATTCTTGCCTGGATACTCTATTTTTCTCATACTTGAGTTTCAGTCCAGTCTCCAGTTGTCTGCGCTTACTGTGTCAGGGTGGTTCATCACTTGGAGATGGACCGCCATGTAAGCGGCCACGGCATCGGGGGGGCATCACCTTACCCAAGTGATGGGCCTTAAGCGTGGGTGATGAGCCGCCCCTTTTTAATTTATACGTGCCTAATTACCTTAAATCAAAAGGGTGCTACTATACACAATCCCCCCCTATTACTTTCTACACCCCCTCCTCTCACATACTTACAGGTGGGGCCTGTGTGGGACCGACAGTTTTCCTCTCACAAGGAGGGTGTAGAAAGTAATAAGAGGGTGTGTATAGAATGAGCCCAAATCAAAATCGTACTCGTCACTAGGCATCAATATCAATATCGATATCGATGGCATGTTTATACTAAAATTATTTAGTCAATTTCATTGAAGCGGACCGTGTGCAAGGGCACCCTCGGACGAGTATTGTGGAAGAGAGACGCCCGGTTCATAGTAAAAGAGAGAATGCTTTGGGCCAGTCAGAGGGGACAAGCAATGGAGGTGCCATGTCCATGGTTCAGTGGGCAAAACAAATTTAGACAACTTTAATTTTCGGTGCTAATTTTTTTTTTTTTGTCTTATTTGAAATTAAAAATCAATCATGATCCTTTGGTGGAGTGGTGGAAAGGACTTGGGCATGTGAGTGGTCTCAGGTTCGATCCCCACCTCCATCAAAAGGTGAGGCATTGGGGTTATTCCCAACCCAAGGATGGCAAGGACTTCGGTTCAAGGCTGAGGGAACCCGAGTTTTCTATTACGGCGCATTTACTCCAGCGGGTCGCTCTGTCACAACAGGCGGTCGATTCGTGTGGAGGGTGCAACTCCTGTCAAGTGGCAGAGGGTCGGAAATTTTCTCGGGGAAAGCTATGTCCCATTTCTACCGAGACGTGGGCCCCGTTAAAACAACATAGTCCTTGGGACAGAAATGGGGCGGGCCTGCGACTTGCGGGTGTGTATTAACTGTCTGTTGTGAATTACACCTTTAAAAAAACAAGTTGTACAATAATACTTTTATAGATGTGACACTTCCAATGCGATGCTATTTATGCCAAGTATATATTTTACATTTAAAGTTGACATATAAATTCGGTTAAATCAGAAACGTTAGCATATTTATTGAATTTGTTGTTCGTGTTGGTTCAGTTCTGTTTTGAACATAAAGGAAAACATGAAAACATACCTTTGGTTGCATCAGCACAGGTTAGCAAAGAATCCATTAAGGGTTGACATGATTGTCATCTTGGTCTGGTTCCTCCTTAGGGTGCTGACTGATGATGGTGGCTTAGAAAACCGATAAGGGAATCGGTATAGAGATGGAGGTCGAAATTATGATGTTATGTGTTATTAGGGTTGTGTCTAATTTGTAACTGTCTAACCCCTTAACCTCCACATAATTCTCCTTATATAAGCACCCAGGAGGAAACCCTAATTAGTTAATAAGGGTAATATGGTCCATCAACAATTACCAACTAATTATTTAATAGGATTGTTATATATTTTGATCTATATAATGTAAATGATTATAATGGCTATAGATTAAATATTAATACGTAATATATTTAATCTTACATTCTCCCACTTAGCCGAGTAATCATTTACTATGAGTATTAGATAAGCCTGATCAGGAGTTAACACTCATTTTAGCCTTAAACAAGTACTATAGCAGAGAAATACAGCCGTTGAATCATTATGCGACTCAGGACCCCCATTAATCATACTATAGCCTTAATTTAAAACCTAATCGTCATGATCAAAATACGCGTAAGCCCTTTGTTTGATTTGTAACTTTATTTGTCTTATATGCCATTATGTCGACTTGACATATTCTTAGAGACGTACAAAATCAAACTGATGAGGAAAATTAACTAATACTTAGTCATTCATAGTACGATATGCAATTGCGCATGGCCATTTACTAATACCCGTCTCTGAGCTCTCTTAATAAGACTTATGGGTAATAGCCCTTCAGTTATAGGATCCTTAAGCATATCATGAATGTATTCGATACAAACTTAGTTTCCTCAATTCGTTCATAAACGAATAATTAATTGCGTATCGAAACTTAATGCAGCACCTCTCGAACTGTTACTGTTCAAGGAGTTATGGTAGCTGACTTTATCACACTAAGTCTTCAAAACATTATATGGAGTTAATAAACTTATGAGTCTACTGATATATTTCCAACAACATTTAGTGACTATATTATGTCGTTATAACTTAGGTTGTTAATATCAGTGCATTATTACTCCTCCATGAGATATGTTTTGTCTGCTGACATAAATATATACCCGAAATTACATTTTATCATCTTTGAATATCACAAAGTTATAATAATAAACCGGTTTTAATTCTCACTTCTTCTTCAAATAATAGTCTCTCGTTTCTTTTAAAGATATTGTAATACTCCATTAGATGCTACACATTAATCTAGACATATCTAGTGTGTTGCAATGTGAGTAATATCTAAACGAGTATAGACTTAAACTTACATAAGGCTTCTAATTTAATGAAGCGTAAATAAATAATCTCACTTATCCTATTATCCTCTAAAGGAGAGCAGTATTGTTTGTTACATATGTAAGGACCCATTTAATGTTAATCTTATGGAACGATACTATTGTCCCATTGAGTCTATCTCAGTATGTTATGATATCAATCACGTAAGAGATATCTATGAGATTTATTATATCAAAGTTTTTGTTAACAATGCTTTGACTTATGTAACATATACTTGTCAAAAGAATGTCATCTATATAAACAAGTTTAATTTAGTTGCTCCCACTCATTTTGAGGTAGGTACATTAATCCACTTGGTTGTTGATGAAAATGATTACGTTAGCTTTTCATCACATTATGATGTTTGCATTAACCCACACATGGATTTTATTGGCTTACAAATAAAGTGTTCTTTAACCTTCAGTTTGAAACTTTAGGTTGTTATCTAATGAACATGTAAATGTGTCAGCCATTTGTTATGGAAAATTGTTTATAATGTTCATCTAATGTAGCTTTAAACTATTATAAGCTACTAGAACAATGATGATCCTTAAATAAATCTTTTGTAAGAAAGACTCTTTCATAACTTATCTCTTCCTGAGTATAACATTTGACAATCAATCATGCTTCTCCGTATCTTAACGCTTATATTAGGATTTGGTTTTGTTATGAACACTCTTATGTAATTCAATCAAATCCCAAACGTTATACGTACACATAAAATCAGTTTTACTAGAAAACTGTTTTATTCCATTAAGAATATTGATTGACACTAATGGCTTAATTTGAAGAGATAGGATCAGTAAACATTTCCAAAATCCATTTCAAGTTCAGTTAGGGAGGTTATGTAATCATCAAAGTTAGTAGGCTTTTAAACCTAGATGACCTCCTGAGTTGATTATTGGGTTCATTAGAAGTTTCAGTTTTATGGATTAGCTCTTGATTAGGTTGCTATCATTTTCATGATTCTAAGTTTGTAAGAGTTGGAGCAGTATGGTATACAAGAGGTGTAATCGGAGTTAATTTTGGAGTGAAATTTAATGACACTCTTCCCCCCGCCTCTTGTATTCCTTGCAAGTCATGATAAGGACTTTGACTGCTCCCACTAACCTTAGAAATCTTTAGGAACTCAGCATGCTTAGGGTCAATACTTAATGACCAACAAAATTCTAATAGAGAAAACAAATTAATGACGTTAGTCGTTTTGATTTCTCTTGTTGAGGATTATATTAGTTTATGTAAGAAATCTAAGTGTGCCCACAATTAAGCAACAATGAAACTTTTGTAAGAGTAGCATTAGATTTAAGGAGATAAGTTATGATAGAACAGTGTCATAATGGAGCAGTGTCTTGTACAAGAGGTGTAAATTGAAGTAATATAAAGTTTTCACTCCCCCACCTCTTGCAAGTTATTATTAAGACATTTAATGCTCCCACTGATCTTTGATATCTCTAGAATGCTACAAGAGAAGTTTCAATGAGCTACATGACGTGGGAACCTATCATATATACGTTAGACTTTATTTGATTTCTTTAATGTCCAAATATCATAAGAAACCTTAGGGACATATCTAATAGAAATCTTATTAAGTATATATATATATGAATAGATTTCTTCTAAGACCGTGAGCCATATGCGACAAAAGTTAGCTACAAGTTGATAGTCTTTCAAATGATAAATAAATTATGTCTGAATACTCCATTTGGAATAAGTTCCACGAATGTCAATGAATGACTTATGATGGACCCATACTTATTCCTTAAGCCAAGTTATATTTTAGGGCTTTAACGTCATGATTTGAAATCACTTAGAATGAGATTAGTTGAATAATCATCCTCATTAACCATGTCATAATTTCTCATGAATTTTGGTTATAATGGATGAAATTTATAAGTCTCATTTTTCTTTTGTCAAATTCTCATTTGCATGATGACAAAAGTTGTGAAAATGTAAGGTATCATCTAGTTTCATTTTAGTAATGTTTCAATCCAGATATTTAGAACAAATAAGATGAGAGTTTAAGGTAAGTGTGACTTTATGTTGACTATGCAAACCTCACAACCTTCATAACATTGCTTAATTAATGATACTGTACTCTGATTAATAATCAGAATATAATGTATCGAAAAGCTTTGTTAGAAGACTGCTTCATTATGGTTCTTATAGCGTTAACATTTAATTTTGTCACTAACTCTCATGTTAGTTATTTGTCGAATTCTGGTAAGGAAACGTATAGAACTAGAGTCAACTAATCATATGTTAATTGGAATATTAAAATTATCAGACTTAGATATCATTAGTAAGTGACTATCTAGTTTATTTACCCAACTGTTCTTTAAAATAATGGATAGTCTCGTTGCTTATGTCTAGTCTAATGACATAATTATGCAGTGAGATTTTCCCTTGAAGAACCTTAAAGTTGGAATTAGCACTTGTAATTTGTCTATGGACCTTAGAACAATCATCTTTAAACATTTTAAGTGGTTGTAAGGTGAATAACAACTTATGTTCCAGCTTTAAACATTTATTTCTTTGTATATATGTTGCTTATCAACACACTCGTTATACTTTGGTATTTTTGAGTGTTGTAGTTGATTTGTAATGCATCAAATTGTACAAGTGAAAATCTTAGTATGTAATGTACTGGAAAAAATGTACTTATTTCCATGCGTAAGCCCTTAACTTTATGGGTCATGGTTTTGTACATTATAATGTATTCACATATACCACTTAACTTCATAGTTTAGAGTTTCAAATTAAGGCATGCATCTTAGGAGTTCTAGTGATTATTCCATAATTATAGATTAGTCTTAGGAAAGACTTAATCTGGAATAACTTTAGTGATAGCATTTACGTTAGAGAGTTCTTGATTATCATAATAGACATCATGGTCGATTTGTCCTATTCATCATGCTCTAAATTTTCTTCTTTAGAATCTTTATCAGAAGAGAGCAATAGGATTATCGTGTCTTAGGGAATAATCAAGGATTTAATTTAAGAGCTAATTCTAATAGAAAACTTTAAATAAAGCAAACATTTTAGGTTTAAAAAATTAGAGTGGATGAGATATAGATTAATAGAAGAAAAATTACAGTGAGTAAAATTATGGGTACTAAGAATAAGGCAGACGAAATGATCATAAAAACATAATTAAGGATCATTAATCTAAGGATCATTATGTGAAGAGATTGTGATATGTCTATTACTAACATCAAAATAATAGACTTAGCTAAAAAATTCTACTTAAACGAAGACAAAACAGCTTTGGCCAGAAGTGTAATCATTTAAGCATATGTGCAAAGTGGTTGTAACAAATCAGCTTTGGCCAGAATTGAAACAATCACTTTAGTTATGCACTTGTCGAGTATGCCATCTATGAATGAATTAAATCAGCTTTGGCCAGAAATTAAGACATTCATGCTTATGATGCATACACAACATAGCTTTCGTAATACTTGAATAATAAGTAGATGTATCAAGTCAGCTTTGGCCAGAAATGATATATCAGAAGCTCATTCAAGTTAAGCTATTTTGGTTTTGTAAAACATTATGTGATCCTTATTAATTAGTTAAGTAATTACAAAACCAATTATTTAATAGCAAACCACCTGTTAGCGCGGATCGATAATGCCCAAGTCTTATGCGATCAATAAGCCCCAAGTCTTGTGCGATCCATAAGGCCCAAGTAGACTTGTGCGATCCATAAGGCCCAAGTAGACTTATGCGATCCACAAGGCCCAAGTAGACTTGTGCGATCCATAAGGCCCAAGTAAACTCGTGTGATTAATAAGGCCCAAAACTTATGGATCAGTAATGCCTTGTGCGATTAGCAAGGTCTTGTGCGATCCACAAGTCTTGTGCGATCCACTAAGGCCTTGTGCGATCAGATCTTTTTTTTTTTTTTCTCGATCTGATCTTGTGCGAATGTTAAGGGGCTTGTGCGATCATGAACATAATTTCGAATCCTTCTTTAAGGCTGTTTATTGTGATAACATAACAAAAAATTCGAAAATTATGAATTGAGATATAGTTTCCAATTATTAACATTGATCTATTTTTATCACTAAATTTCGAAATCATAATCTGTTTATCATTTAACAGATTTCGAAAATAACTTAATGGACAAGATTAGATCAAAATTAGGGAAACATCTAACAATTCAAATCACATTCCAAATCATAAAGGAAAAATTCGAATTTCTCATAAGAACATAAGAACATTATGAACCCTAAAAACATAAAACATAAATTCTGGAACCCGAAACCTGAATTTTTTTAAGGTTTTCTAAAACAGATTTCGGTCATAAACATAACCCAGATGAATTTTAACCCAGATTTCGGTTAAAACATAAAACATATAATTAATCCATATTTCGAAAACAATGATCTCGGTTCGGCTGTTCATAAGATTTTCAAAGAAAAATTCTGTTTTCCAAGTTTCAATCCCAGAATTATGGATACGAAAACAGAACTGACTAATCAACATATGCTCTGATACCACATGTTGGTTCAGTTCTGTTTTGAACATAAAGGAAAACATGAAAACATACCTTTGGTTGCATCAGCACAGGTTAGCAAAGAATCCATTAAGGGTTGACATGATTGTCATCTTGGTCTGGTTCCTCCTTAGGGTGCTGACTGATGATGGTGGCTTAGAAAACCGATAAGGGAATCGGTATAGAGATGGAGGTCGAAATTATGATGTTATGTGTTATTAGGGTTGTGTCTAATTTGTAACTGTCTAACCCCTTAACCTCCACATAATTCTCCTTATATAAGCACCCAGGAGGAAACCCTAATTAGTTAATAAGGGTAATATGGTCCATCAACAATTACCAACTAATTATTTAATAGGATTGTTATATATTTTGATCTATATAATGTAAATGATTATAATGGCTATAGATTAAATATTAATACGTAATATATTTAATCTTACAGTTCGCAGAAAAAAAGCTTTCAGTTCAATAAAATTTAAAGTACTGTTTTTTTTTTCTTTATCTAACGGCCAACGAAATAAGAGTCTAGCTACTCGAGGTAGCTCATATGCCCGCGACCGCAGACAGCAAAGGCGAGCCCATACGCCCGCGACCACAGCCAACATTAAATAGCCCAAACCCATCATTTCCAGTTTCAAAGTAAACACACCGCCTAAAGAGCCACTACGGTAAAACCCGATTGGGATCGGATTTGAACTTGAGATCTATTATCTCAAACTTAAATCTTTACTTACTCCCCCAATGCCAATTAAGCTATATAACTCATTGACTTTGAACCATCATATATTTTATTTATTCGGTTAACCTTTTTTTATCATTTTTATCATATGTCATGTATTAAATGTTATCATCATAATCATAATAATAATAATAATAATAATAATAATAATAATAATAATAATAATAATAATAATAATAATAATAATAATAATAAAGCAGGCGTATAGGAAAAAATAATACTTAAGACTTTTTATTTTTTAGATGTTAGATAATTATTATAATAATAATAATAAAGCAGGCGTATAGGAAAAAATAATACTTAAGACTTTTTATTTTTTAGATGTTAGATAATTATTATAAAAATAACCCTATACAACATCATCATACTCACTAAATCTCACCAATAGCAAAGCTAAGGTGAGTCTGAGAAGGGTAAGATGTAGACAGCCTTACCTTTACCCCGTAGAAATAGAGAAACTGTTTCCAGTGAGATCCCAGCTCTATAAAAATAACCCTATACAATTAATTATAATAGACGTATAGACCCAAGTGTGTTTTGGTTTATGAATATATATATATACCCCACACACACATGGTGAGGTCGGTAGAATTAATGACCATGTCGACTAGCCGAGAACAACGGTGGTCTCTCAAGGGAATGACCGCCCTTGTCACCGGTGGCACCAAAGGCATCGGGTTAGTTCATTTCTCTACCAACCACTGAAACATTTAACTTGATCATAATTGCATATGTTTGTTTCATGTATGTAGTTATGCAATAGTGGAGGAACTAGCCGGATTCGGTGCAGCCGTGCATACTTGTTCCAGAAACCAAAAGGAGATCAATGAACGATTGGAAGAATGGAAAGGCAAAGGGTATGAAGTAACCGCCTCCGTCTGTGATTTGTCTTTGAAAGAAAATAGAGAGGAGCTCATCAAGGTCGTCTCATCGGTTTTTAGTGGCAGACTTAATATCCTTGTAAGTTGTTATGCATCTTTTCGGGCGTTGTGTTATTTGAAGGTTTAGAGTAGAGGTTTAAATGAGAGAGCCGCTTTTGTAGAGACCTACCCACCCTTTTTATGTATAGTCATCTTTCATGAAAAGGATAATATTGTTAGCAATTAGTCACGCTTAAATAACCTGCAAGCCGAGCTCGAGCTTTAGACATCAAGGTGGGCTCAAGCTTTCTTAAAATTAAACGAATGGAGTTGAACTCAGGCTCAGCTCCCCTCATTTACACCCCTACTTAAAATGGAAACAAGAAAACCTTACTTGAGTTTGATTGGAATATTGGTAAGCTCGAACTCCATTATATGTCAAATTTTCTTTATGTAGGTTGGATCCTGGGTTGAGGATGTTTGAGACTTGATTAGAATTAGAAGTATATATGCTCGATCGATAAAATAAGCTAGATACACAAATATATATTGTGATTATTTAAGCATAATAACTACATATATATCAACACATGCATACCATATAGAATACTAGACATAACTTTTGATATTATACATTGTACCACAAATGTGTAGTTTGCTATGCAGATACAATTATTTTAAGGTAAATATATACAAAATCTCTGTGTTTAGGTGTTGACTTTTGTGTAATATTATTAGATAAACAATGCTGCATCAGCATTACTCAAGGATGCAACACAACATACACTCGAGGATTACGCATCTATAATGAGGACCAATGTTGAATCACCCTACCACTTGACTCAACTCGCACACCCATTGCTCAAAGCATCAGGCAACGCTAGCATCGTTTTTATCTCTTCGATTGCTGGTGTCATGGCTCTTCCTTCTATATCTGTATATGCAGCATCTAAAGGTCAGTTGTCTTAATCTGTATAAAGATGAGTGAATGATTGCATACATATCACATGTTTGATGCTTGATTCATGCAGCTGCAATCAATCAGTTGACCAAGAACTTGGCTTGTGAGTGGGCCAAAGACAATATTCACACCAATACGGTCGCACCATGGGGTGTCAAAACTACTATTCAGAGTCTCGTAAGACCCATAAAACTCTTCATGACACTCTTTAGATATATAAAGGAAAAAAAATATTGGCTAAGATTAGCGAAAGGGTGGTTATATTATTCCTAACAAGTCAAACATTACATTATATACACGAGTGTTGTTATGCGTGTGAGTTTTTTACATGACACACACGACGCAAATCTAATATGAAATTGGGTTTGGGTTTAGTCTAGCTAGACTCTAAAAACGTCTGGGTTAGTTTCAGCTAAATGCTTCATCGTCGAGTTGACTTGGCAGGGTCGAGGGATGAACTATGTTCAAAAATTTTGAAATAAGTATAGATTTTTATGCCATAACTTAAATGGATAGGGTATTTATGCCAAAACTAATAAGGTAAAAGAGAAATTAGTATTAGGTTTTATAATTTACATGTAATTTTTTTTTGTTGTAGATTGTAATTTTAAAGTATCAATATGCAAATAAAAAAAGCAAAACAAAAGAAAAAAATTACATGTGGTATCAACCAACAGAAATTTGTATCATGTTCGGGTTCAAGTGTCTGACACAATTTTCGGGTACGTGTCGTGCTAGGGTTAATGTCCAGTTCGAAATGCGAACCCGCGAACACGACTCGTATATATGCTTATACATGAGTCATAACAAACCGATGAACATTCTCCATTCGGCTGATCTCATTCTAAAGTTTAAACATTCCCTAGCTAATGTTACCAAGGACATTTGTTTCATCAGCTTGTTTAATAAATCCTATTACAAAACAGGAGAAGGTTGATGACAAAATTATGGAAGCGTATGGCGCGTTGATGGCCCGCACTCCACTTCGACCAATAGCAGAACCCGATGAAATATCGCCATTGGTTGCATTTCTTTGCCTCCCAGGAGCATCCTTTATTTCTGGACAGGTTATTGTTGTGGATGCCGGATACACAGCTGGTGGTTTCAAACAACCTTGAAGCTGGAGTTACTTTTGTATTGTGTAGTCATCACCTTTGTTATATTTTTAACATATAAGTATGCGACCTAAGTATCCCTATGATAAAAATGTTTTATGATATTACTGTTGGTCAAATTCCTAATGATTTATTAGGTTTGACTGAAATGTAAGCAGTAGCCTCTAAGTATAAATGCATGCCTTGATGAAATCTAGGTTTAATAGCAACAAATCTACACATGTGAACAAACTTAAACGGGGCTATATATCTTCATGTTCGTTCGTTCATCTTTACCTAAACAAATACTCAAACAAGAACACATAAACGAACATATCTTTTTTTTTTGTGTTTATTTATTAATAAAATGGACATATTCAAGTTAATTAGTTCGTTAATATTCTAAACGAACACAAATTAACATAAATAAATTTTTTTTAAATATTCGTATTGTTAATTAAATCCTAAACATCAATATCTAATAGTATATATGTTTTACTCCTTGATTCAAAATTAAAATCTTAAAAAGATCTACAAAAATACAATCTTTGAATTCTTTATGCGAGCCCATGATTCCTGATATCAATCACTTAATCAACATTTGTACGTACTTTCATTATCCATCGTGAAATAATAAGTAAACAAAACAAATCGAATTAGTGGTTTATGTTGATTATATCACTAGGTTAAAAAACTCGTGTATTACACGGGGTTTGATCAATAAATTATTAAATAGGTATTAATAAGCTGGAAAAATATACGCCGCAGTTTAAAAATAATAATTAAATAAATGAAATATTCATAAATATTTTGAAAAAATAAGGGTTTAACATTTAACCCCCTAGAGATCAAACATAACTTAAACAAATCTATTCATAAAAAAATTAGTTGAAGTTATCACATATACAATACATATATAAACATATGCAAAGAGCAAAAATAAGCCATGATATAAATCGAATTAGGAATATAAAAAATACTAATTACTTGAATACTTTCGGCTATAAGGGGGAAGGGGCATCCTCGGTTAAGGGTGCTCAGCTTCGAAGCCGCATGCGAAACACCCTTGCCACCCCCTCATTTGGGTAGGCGAACGGCTAGGGAAGCTCGGCTACTCTTTATTGAAGATGAAGTTGGGGTTTGTGACCTTTTAACAATCATATGACCGTTAAATTTATTGAAAAAGTTAATTTATTTATTTTAAATCATTATAAATACCTGTCTCACCATTTTTAATTTTATAGCATTCACAAACTACCAAACCTTCCACCATATTCACAAATACCCATTTTTATTTATGACTAATTTCTAAAACGATGATCTTGGCATTTAATGTCAACGGACACTTATACAAACGTGAGTACTATTTAACCAATGGGACCTGGTCTGCCTAGTTAACGTTTATGAAAACGTTTACACATCCAACCGATATGGTTGCAAAGAAGTTTAAGAAATTGCAAGAAGGGACAAGAAAAGACGTGGAACACGCTTTTGGTGTTCTAAAGGGAAAATGAGGCATACTTAGGCGACCCATGTGGACCACAAATGATGATATTGTATAACACGATTTTTAAGGACGACGGACATGCTGCCTTCTCACCAGTCCACATAAGGGATTCTTTAGTTTAACCCGTTTTGGACAATGATGCCCTTGGTGAGATTATGGATCCACATACGCATTTCCGACCTCGCATTGATCTTGTGACACATATTGCAATTTAAGATCCATTTTATTTAGAAGATTCAGACGAGGAATAGTCTATTTTTATTTTGTATTACGTTTAATAATTTATTTATATAGTTGAATTATGTTTATTTGGTATTTATATGTTTAATTTATTTTATGTTAGAAAAAAGTTCTGGGATACTCTAGAGTATGTGCCTCTAGTGTTTTTAGGATACTTTAAGGTAGATTTAATGTAACAGGATTTGGTATTTAATTGTTTAATTATTTGTGATTTTAGAACATTTAAGGTAGAGTATCTCACAGTGCAAGATTAGCTGGTCTTAGACTACTTTAGGCTTATACCTCTTTGCCTAATTATAGAGAAAAAAATACAATAGAATATGTTAGAATTATGTTAAAAGCCACATGCTAAAAACTATGCTATTAATAAATCTAGACGGATATAAATTAAATATGTGTGATTTTGTTTTCCTAATTAATTTATATTTAAATTAATGCCACGAATTGTTTTTAGATATTTTGTTTTTCAAAATAATTTAAACTAATGCCACAAATTGTTTTTAGATATATTTTTTAATTAATATAGTGTAACGTAATCTTAAAATTCTTTTTAAGATATTGTTGTAGATGATGATCACTATTGATATCTTTGTATTTTTTTAATTTAATTTTAATTTCATTATTATTAAACATAGGAGATAGTTTAAAAATTATTATTTAATAAAAAATTGAAAAATAATGGCAAGAGGCATGAGAAAGTGACATGTGTCCCAAAAAGATTTTCATTTATTAGTATAGTAAGATTAGAACATGGATCAAAACATAAAAAAAAACCCTAATCATGTTTATGAACATAAAAATAAAGGTACTTACTTCTGAGAATGGTTATATTCGCAGATGATGATGATATCATGATTTCCGTTATGATGCCTTTGAGTGATGGAGACTTAGAGAGAATTGTTGATTTGTGTTTTAAGAGTTTTAGAGTTGTGTCTATGAATGAACTAGATGACCATACAATTTATTAGGTCCTCGAAACTCCTCACATTCTCTATATTAAAGGCATTTAAAGAGAAACCATAATGGCCCCTTAACTTATAATTAATATTCACAATTACTTCCATCAAGTAATTGTTAGGGACCTGTTATGTCATATTATTAACTTAAATGATCCGTAGGCCACATTATAAGTTATTTCTAACATTCTCCCACTTGGCCGAGTGATCGTTTATGATGAGTATTAAGTATTTTTGGCAAAGTTTAGAACACTCATCTACTTTCATGTTGAAACTATAGGGGAGAGTTGTGGTCATTTAAATCAAAGTCAATTCAAGACCTCCAACAGTCATACTAAAGTCTAATATAAAACACTTAATCATAAAACCAAAATGACTTAAATAAAATCCTTTGCATAAGTTTTATTTTATAAGGTACGCACAAACATCAGCATGGACAAAATAAAACATTCGAGGAATTTTTATAATCATTCATACACACAATATGCTATCATACAAGTTCTTTACTAAAACCCATCCTCATTACAAGTTCTTAGAAAGTTCTGGGTGGTAGACCTTTAGTCATCGGATCCGCTAGCATACTTTAGTGCTTATGTGCTCAATACAAAGATTATATTCCTCTACTCGTTCCCGAATGAATAAAAACTTTGTATAGAGGTATAAACCAGCTCCGCTCAAACTGTTATTGTTCGAGAAACTAACAATAACTAAGTTGTCACGGTAAATCTTCAATGGTCGTGATATGGAGTTAACAACTTTCAGTCTAGTGATGAGATTTCTTAACAACATCCCATGGCATGTTGCATTGTACACTGTAACATATTCTTCCATCATCATTGAGGTTGTTGTTAATTGTTGCTTATGAATCCTCCATGAAATTGGTCCGCCGGCAAGCATAAAGATGTACCCCGAAGTTGATTTCTTATCATCTTTGCATTTAGCAAAGTCAGAATCAAAATAGCCCATTACCTCCAAGTTATCAGCTTTTATGTATGTCAATTTATAGTCTTTCGTTCCTAGTAGATATCGCAACACTTTCTTTGTTGTTTTCCAATGATCTAGGCCGGGATTAGATTGATATTGGCCTAGCATTCCAGCAATATATGCAATATCAAGATGAGTACAAACTTGAGTGTGCATCAAACTTTCCACTACTGAAGCATAAGGTATTAATCTCATTTGCCCATTTTCAACCTCTGTTTTCGGACACTGAAAAGAGTCGTAAACATCTCCCTTAACTAACTACTAGAGCTTCTAGGATTGACCTAATATCCCATTGGTACGATCTCGATGTATTTCGATGCCTATTACATAAGAGGCTTCTCCGAGATCCTTCATGTCAAATTTACACGAAAGTAATCGCTTTGACTCATGCAACAAATCTAAACTGTTACTTGCTAAAAGGATATCATCCACATATAGGATAAGTATAGCAAAGTTGCTCCCACTCATTTTGAGGTAGGTGCATTGATCCAGTCGATTCTTGATAAAGCCTTGTTTCTTCATAATTTCATCAAAAAATACCACTTACCTGCAGCTTGTTTTAATCCATATATGGATTTTTGTAACTTACATACTAAGTGTTCCTAACCTTTAGGTTTAAAGCCTTTAAGTTGAGTCATAAACACAACCTCATGTAAGTCACCATTAAGGAAAGCAGTTTTGACATCCATCTATTGTAACTCTAAATCAAAATGAGCTTCCAATGCCATAACAATCCTTAAAAAAATCTTTCGTGAGACAAGTGAGAAGGTTTCTTGATAATCAATTTCCTCTTTTTTTAGTATAGCCTTTTGCAACCAATTGTGCTTTATACCGTTCGACGTTTCCATTCAGGTCTAATTTGGTTTTGAAAACACCCATTTACATCCTACGGGTTTTAACCCATTAGGTAATTCAACCAATTCCCAGACACCATTCTTTCTCATGGAATCAAGCTCGTCAGTCATAGCTTTATTCCACTCAGAAGATTAATCACCACTAATTGCTTCATTATAAGATATTGGACTATTATACTTTCCTAAATCCAAATCAACTTCATTAAGGTAGGTTACATAATCATCAAAGTTAGTGGGCCTTCTTGGCTTGACCTCCTAAGCTGATTTTCAAGTTCAACAAGTTCATTAACTGGTTCAGAGATTTGGTTATGCTCTTGTGAATTTGATGTGCCTTCATTATTAGGGATGTTAGGAGCATTAATTTCTGAGGAAACATGTGGTGGTGTAGTGTCATGTACAAGAGGTGTAATAGGAGATAAATTTGAAAAGCCTACCCCTTCTTCTTGCACTTCTTGGAAATCAAAGACTTCACTTTCACTACTTCCACTGACCTTAAAGTCCTCTATAAAATCAGCAATTTAAGATTCCACAATACGAGTAACGTGTGAAGGACAGTAAAATCTATATCTCTTTGAG
The DNA here is from genome assembly GCA_030545235.1 of Helianthus tuberosus. NCBI lineage: Eukaryota > Viridiplantae > Streptophyta > Magnoliopsida > Asterales > Asteraceae > Helianthus > Helianthus tuberosus. Next base: position 74,422,571 of record CM060380.1, read on the forward strand.
CGTTCGGGATATCCTATAAAGTAGCAACTTAATGTTCTCATGTCAAGTTTCTTTTTCAAATGATCATAAAGTGTAGCTTCGGCAGGACAACCCCATACTTTCATATACTCTAATCAAATAAAGGTACATGTACCGAGAATAATCATCTATTAAAGTAATAAAAGACGTATGGCCAGTATGCCAGGTAGGAAAGGTCCACAAATATCAGTGTGTATGATTTCTAATAATCTAGAACTCTGTGTGGCACCCTTTTTATTAGTATTTGTCTTTTTTTCCCTTTAATGCATTTAACTCATGTTCCAAAATCGCTAAAGTAAGATCTGGTAATTCACCATCCTTCACGAGCCTTAACTTTTTGTCACATGAGATGTGGCCTAAACGTTATTTCCATAATATAGATGATGTTTCCAAATCATGTTTTCATTTTGTTTTGTTTTCCTTTGTTGATTTCCTCATTTACGTTATATGACAAAAAGATTTCGAAAAGGTATTATCTAGTTCATAATTATAGAGACTTATATCCAAATAACCACAACCAAGAATTTGGGAGTTTAAACTAATAGTGACATTTCCATACCCATGTAAAACTTCAAAACCATCGTTGTCTAACTTTGGTACGGATACTAAATTCTGAGTAGTTTTCGGTACATATTGTAGGATCGTTTTCAGACCCGAACGAGTCGATCGGAAGAGTTTTGCTCAATACGAAAGGCGGAAACAGTCGTACTGAGGTCAATTCAGCAAGATATACACTTTAAACTGTCGTATTATTGATTTCACAATGATTTACAGCGAGACGACACTTCGGCAGCACTTCGTTGCTCTAACCGGAAAGATTACAAATGACTAGACATGAGAGGTATATATAGGTGTGTTAATTTCGTTTGAAGCATCCCCAAACGGAATTAGATTCCGTTTGAAACCAACTCAACCGAAATTAGCAACTATGATTTCGTTTGAAATGATCTTGAACCATTTCAAGCGAAATTACCTACATACACACTTCCTTGATTTTTGTGCCCTGATCTATCTAGAACATACAAGACTCGATACAAGACGAAATCGACAGACGCATGCACTAACAGACTCCCCCTCGAATGTTGACGAGTCTTAAGTGTCGTCTTCGCATCTTCAGTCTTTATCAGTCCTCTCGAACTCTTTAAAGTATCTGACACTGTAAGTATCCTCAAATCTTCTCTCTTCTCTTTTCATCACTAACAGACTCTCCTTAAACAAATAATCTTCAATCTCAGAATCGCAATCTGGCTCTATCTTCTCTTGATCAGATCTCTTGATTCTTTAAGTTCATCAGCATCAGCAATCTCAGGATCAGAATCTTGCTCTTTGACATTCAGACTCCCCCTCTCAGTAAGCTGGGATCGCAATCTGTCTTCCACAAGTTCAAGATCATGACCTGGCTAAAATTCTGGTCAGAATCGAAACCTGGCTTTCATCTGATTATCCCAAGATCTGTTGCTGACTCTACTTTATCCTGCACAAATCTCTACCCAAAAATAAATTTTCTGATGACCACATGAAAAATTATTTCTCAAACTCTGATAAACCACTTACAGAAATTATTTAATCAAAGAATGATTTTACAATGTTAATCTTTGATGAAACATTTGACGAAATATCATTTATCTTTTCAAAACACTCTCCCAACCCAATTGTCATTATGTTTAGCACTTGGAATTTTGAAAATCAGCTCTCCAACATCAGTTGTCGAAAATCTTTTTGTATTTTTCAAAATTTATGCTAAAACATACTAAAATCTTTTTGGATTTTTTAATGAGAATGAAATGCAGTAAAGAAATATTTACATACAATATTTTTGTGAGTTTGTGTAAGAGAATCATATCAGTTTTTAAAACAAATCACCAACACCGTTAAGCTTTAAACATTTTAAGTTCTAAATGATTCACTTAGATTGTCAGTATACTGATCCACTTAAATTTTCACACAAAGTTCAACTGTTTCGAGATACGAGATTAATGTATTAAGCACTAAAACTTAATCGCGTGTCCCACCTCAGAATATACTCCCGTATCCAGATCCCAATATTCAGTCTTACAGGTGAGTATACCACAGATGATATCTGTAAGGGGTTAAATTGCGAAGACCGTGAGAGCTCAGGTCAGAACTTTCGTTCAGCAGAGAGATGACGGCTCGACTTTTGGTGTGTCCCCTTTAGAGGATCTTTTGTTTCAACAGCACATGATTAGCATTTTGCAATGTTTCATCATTTTTTATGCTGAGGGTGGTGCTATATTTCAAGCAAGCGTAAAGTATTCTCCGGGGACTAGGCAATTGCTTCCGCAAAATCAGAAGTCCCGGGATAATACCCCAGATATCACTGAGTATAAAGACCTAGTATCTCAGAAAGAGGGGCCTTTCAAACAAGATTTCGGGGGTTACCCATATATCCAAGAGATGTTTCCCCACGATATAAGCAAGTTTGAATTTAGGTTTATATCTCGTCACAATCTACTAAATGTGTAAAAACCTACTGGCACATCATCAGTGAGACCGTTTATCACATTTTTCTTTCCAAATATTTAGCATGCTGTGATCGTCCACTGATGTACTATCATTTCCTCTTTTTTGACACAAAACTCATTTTGAATTTTATCATGTTTTTGACTTTTTCAAATGTTTTTGGATTTTCTAAAAAATTCTTACTCCCTCTAAAATTCAAAAACAATTAAAGAAATTTGAAAACAAACTGTACAAGTAAATTGACAACCGATATCGAATCGCTTCAAATCGCCATCCACTTGGCATAAACGATCAGAACTCCCCCCAACAAACTATTTTCCATTGTGATTTCAAAACACTTAAGTTTGTTTTAATCAAATGGTTTTCCGGAAAATAAGTTTTGTTGATTTTATAAAACCATTTGTAGGTTAGGAGTTCATCATCTTGTTCTTCAAAATACCACTTGTACGAAAGATAAATCAAGTACAATTTAATGTCCCTGATTAATCTTGAGAAATTTGTACCACTTGTAAGAAAAATTATTTTTCAACCACATGGCTTAACAACCAATTACCACATGTAGGTTGAATTCTCAAGATGCCGATTCCTACTCCTCACTTACCAACCTGGAAGTTCCGGCAAATCATACTTGTGAACAAATTTTCAATTTTTCAACAAACAATATAAGAATGATGTCGATTCCTACTCCACGATTACCTACTAGGGAGCTCCGGCAAGTCCAGGATTTTACTGTTCATAGTAGGTACCATCCTAGTCACAAACCAGGGATGATACTTTACCTTGCTTCTTTGTTTTCTTCTCGTAAAATTCCTTGACTCCCTTGACCTTCCTGTCAACCATTTTTCCAAAAATATGTTGCACTTTGGAATTGAAGGCTTTCTCAATATCAAACTCTTTCTTTTCTGAGAAAAATTGATTTGAAATTTCAATTTTACCAACTTTTTGTTTAAAGTTTTCAGCCTTCAATGGTCGAAAATGAACATCATCCATTGGAGGAACTGAATTTTCACATTTAATTTCAACCTGTGACTCCTCTGATTTTGTGGAATCAAATTCATCGCCAGAAGATAGCTCCTCTGATTTTGACAAATCAGAATCATTGCTAGAACCATCATCAGACTTCTTAACAACCCATTTCTAGTTGTCAAGGTTTGCTCTTTTCTTATAAAACCTGTTTGAACATTCACCAATCTCAAAAATTGAATTTTTGAAAAGTTTTGTTCTATCAATTGGTGATTCAAACACAACCTCTTTATCTTTCAATTTACGAGAAACTCCCTGTTTTGATTGTATCGCCTTGGACCAATTCTTGGCAATATGTCCAACAGTGTTGCATTTGAAACAGGTTCTCATTTCCTTCTTCTGATCAGCAATCTTCATCTCTTCTTGCTTCTTCGCAAGGAATTCTCTGTTTGACTGCTTTCTGAACAAATTTTCTTTTTCCTCTTCAGTAGACGTACCTGAAACAAATATCATTTTTGATTTAAAGTCACGAACATATTTTTCATTTTTATGATTTTCTGAAGGGATAAAACCAAGACCTTTCTTTTTAAAATTACCGTTATGGTTTGGTTTCTTTCTATAACCAGAACCAGAACTATAACCCTTTTTCTTGTTTTCTCTTTGTTGAACTCTTGAGGTGTACTTTTTACATTTATCATTAAGATTTACATCTTTTATTTCAGAAATATTAATTTCTGTTAGTTTGAAAACTTTTTTTATCATTTCTGGTTTAACACCTCTTATTGGAAATTCCTCATCAGAATATAATTTGTCAGAATCATTCAATGTATATGCAACTTTGAATGTTTCGTCATTCAAATTAGATTTTGATAGAAAACATTCTTTATTGTACACCCTTTTGCCCTGTTTGACGGTTTGACTCGGAATGCTGGACTCAGACTTTAACTCTGACATAGACTCCGACTTTGATTCCTCAGATTCATCTTTATCCAACACCTGATCAACCATTTTCTTTATTAACTCGGACTCATGATCATTGTCAGATGACGTAAACGTGACATCAATATTATCTGGCAAGTTAACTGTAGACTCCGACTCCCACTGTAAATTTGTTGCCTTTTCGACTCTTTCTGAATTTGGATTTCTCGGGGAATATCCATTTTCAAGCGGGGGTGGACACTTATTGTAACTGACACCTTGTTTCTTACCAGATGTCTTTTCTTTAGTATCCTTCTTCTTTTCTTTCTTCTTTCCAGAAGTCTTTTCTTCATAAACTTTTTGTTCTTCAGTTACTTCATCATCTTCAAAAGCCTTCATGCCATCAACAGTTGGATAAATCCTGTCAATGACATAAGAAGTACATGAGTAACTTTTTAACAAACGATTAACTCTTTCAGTTTCAATTCTTTGTGTTTCAAGTTTCTGTTCTAGCACAGCACACTTCTCGATGTAATTGTTCACAACTTTCTGTTTTATCATGAAAGCTCCCTGAAGTGTTTTCATTGTTGTTGCTTGTTCTTCACTTGATTGATTATACTGATTCATGGCTTTGTTCAGAACATCGTAAGATTCCTTCAGCCGGTTCATGTTGTTCATCAACTCACTATTTTTCTTCTTTATAATCTCACAGTTTTCACAAATCACCGGAATCTTTCTTGCATCAACTTCTTCATCAACTTTGAACTTTTGAACTTCCTTTACCTTCTTCCTTATCACTGGAACATCTTCATCATCACTGCTAACTGGTGTTTTGACCTTTTTCTTTTTCTTTTTAGCTTTTTCATCTTCACTATCACTTTCAGCCATCATTTTAAAATAATCTGCCATTCGTTTTGCATAATACTCTCTATCATCATCACTATCTTCTTCAACACGAGCAACAAAAGCTTTGTGATTTGTAGTTTTGTTTGGATCATAATCATCCCAACTAAAACCTTCCCAGTTAAATCCTTCTGGTAACTTTACATCATCTTGGTTTATCAGGCATGCTTTGCTATCAGCTAAGATATATTTGTCCCAATTGAAACCTTTTGTTGGCTCTTTATCATCCTGATTCACCATACAAGCTCTCTTTGAAGATTCCTCGATTACTTTCCTACCATGTGCCACTTGTGGTTCTTGTTGTTGTTGTTGTGCAACTTGATGATAGATGGCCTTCCAGTAGTAATCATTGTTGTTGTTGAACGGATTTTGAGCTCCACTTGCTTCGCGGTTTTTGCACTCTCTCTTGAAGTGTCCTTTTTCCCTGCAACGAAAACAAGTGACTTTAGATTTATCAAAACCTAAAGTAGAAACATTAGCTTCACGTAAGTCATCTCTTCCTATGATCTGCTTAAATTTCTCAGCTCGTCTCAACACACTTGCCAAACACCACTTTATGTCCATTAACTCCATCTCTTCAGCATCTATTTGATCGTAATCCTCTTTTGTCAACATTGGATTCCCGATCCGACCTGCAACAAAACTACCATATGATTCCAACACAGTTCCCAACAAAGACATGTAACTCTTAGCTACTTCTACTGAATACTCCTCATCATTCTCAAAATTCAAAACAATGTTGCATTGTAGCTTCTTGCCAATTTTGGTTGTTGAAATGTTAGGATCAAATGACGGATATAATGAAAAACTTGTGTTGCTGCTTGATCCTTTTGATGAACTTCCAGATGAACTTTTTGCATTGAAAGTTGTTTCAATCTTTGGTGACATGTTGGTGGTTTTATCATTGACACCACCTTTGTAATAAAGACCAATGTCTTGTTCTCCATCAAAATCTTTCATTCTTAAAGCCTTTCTCTGTTCCATCTCCTGAGCCTCAATCTTTTCAATGAACTTGCTCAGTGTCAGATTGCTAAAACCTTTCTTGTTCCTCAACATCATGAGATATGTACCCCAAGTCTCATATGGTAATGCATCAACTAGCTTCTCAATCAACTCCTCATTATCTTTCTCAATGCTCAACCTCTTCATGTTAGCTAGCAAATTGCAGTATCTCTCAATGATTTGCTTTGTACTTTCATTTTTCAAACCTCGAAACAGATCAAACTCTTTCTTCAGAAGTGATTTTTTGTTTTTAACCATCTCTTGGCTTCCATGAAACTTTGATTTTAAAGTTTTCCAAATCGAATACGAAGTTCCATTGTGTTGCAATAACACCAAGGTATCTTCTTTCACAGCTTGTTGTAGAAGACTTAACATCATTTTTTCATCTTTGTATTTCTTTCTATTTTCGGCACTCAGATCCTTAATAGCAATAATCTCCTCATCATCATTCATCGGTCTAACGTATTTCGTCTCGACACATTCCCAAGCATCTAAGTAATTGGCTTGTACCCAGTTCTCAAAACGTCCTTCCCAACCCTTATATTCCTCGATGTTCATGAGCTTAGGCGGTTTTTGCATCGTCCCTGTTTCATTTTCTAGCATCGTGTTTTGTGCGAGAGTAATCGGGGTAACCGGAGTAGCGAATGCGTTGTAAAATTCCTCTTCCATGATTCGATTTTTCAAATGTTCACTAACACACTGTTTCAAATGAAATACCAGGTTCAAACTAAATTCCCTCTCAAACGGAATTAACACCTTCAAACAAAATCCCTTATTTCATTTGAAATCTCAAACGGAATCACTACTTTGAAACGGAATTGCAGATTCAAACGAAATCCCCAAACGAAATATTGTCCTCAAACGAAATCAAACAAGTTGTTCAAGCGAGATACCCAATACAAACGAAATTAACAGGTATTTTCAAATGGAATCAATCTCAAAATGCAATCTCAAGCGAAATCAACAAGAACAACTCAAACGAAATCAGCATGATGTCAGCAATTCGGTCCAAATTTTGTCCAATTAATCAAGTTTTAAGCCGATTTAAGATCTAAAACTCTCAAGGGTTTGTTAAAACACAATTACACACACATTGTGAGAAAATTATCCAATTTTAACCGTTAAAAGATGTTTAATTTTGAAAAGAAGGTGTAGAAATCAGATTTTGCAGCTGAATTGGTAAGAACTCTTCCTCCTGAGCTCTGATACCACTTGTAGGATCGTTTTCAGACCTGAATGAGTCGATCAGAAGAGTTTTGCTCAATACGAAAGGCGGAAACAGTCGTACTGAGGTCAATTCAGCAAGATATACACTTTAAATTGTCGTATTATTGATTTCACAATGATTTACAGCGAGACGACACTTCGGCAGCACTTCGTTGCTCTAACCGGAAAGATTACAAATGACTAGACATGAGAGGTATATATAGGTGTATTAATTTCGTTTGAAGCATCCCCAAACGGAATTAGATTCCGTTTGAAACCAACTCAAGCGAAATTACCTACATACACACTTCCTTGATTTTTGTGCCATGATCTATCTAGAACATACAAGACTCGATACAAGACGAAGTCGACAGACGCATGCACTAACACATATAATGTATTATAAAGTTTAATGCAATAACCAGTTTTCATAAAAAATTGCATGGTTTCTACGGCCTCAACTTCAAGTTCTTCCATTCCTCTCATTCTAAGTGTCATTTGGTTTCTTTCCAACTTCTGGATTACAAGGAATCCCTATGTAGCATTAGTAACATGAACTATTGAACCAGAGTCAACCCACCATGTGTTAATTAGTACATTGATATTAAAGGATTCAATTATCATAAATGCATCAATACCTTTCTTAACCAGTCATTCCATGAATTTCGGACAATCTCATTGCAAATGCCCAAACCTCAGGAACGATAAATATAAGTATATAGATATAGATAAATGATTTATGAAAGTTTTAGATTTATTGATTAAAAAAATTATCTATAATTAAGTAGGAGAAAAGGCGGGAAAACTAAAAACTATAGATATAGATATAGATATAGATATAGATAAATGATTTAAGAAAGTTTTAGATTTATTGATTAGAAAATAATTATCTATAATTAAGTAGAAGAAAAGGCGGGAAAACTAAAAACTAGATGCCTTGACGTGTGTCTCTCATTAATCAGTTTACACACACATTCGTCAAGATACGTGTTTTGAAAAATGAACTTTTATGTAATATTTACATACAATAATATTTTACTTTGTTTCTTTTTTCTATTTATTAAAAGGTTAGAAGCATGTGTGTTACACATGGCCGGATCAATAAAATATTAAATAGTTATTATTAATAAGCAAAAAAATAAAAGAAATAGTTAAGAAAAATATATTAAATAAATAAGAGATAAGAATAAGATAAAATAGAGATAAAGATAAGATTATATATATTAGAAGATAAATATAAGTATATAGATATAGATAAATGATTTATGAGGTTTTATATTTACTAATTAAAAAATAGTTATTTATATTAAGTAGGATAGTTCATAGTAAGACGGAAAAACTAAAAAATATCTCTAATAAATGACATGTGTCTCTTTTTAATTTATTTACTTTATTATATAGTATAGATATAGATATAGATATAGATGGTTAATGGTTTTAGCATGTTAGAACCAGTGTTTAAATTGATTAACTAAAATTACTAAATTTGTCAACTGAGCCAATTTGACTTAAATGCCCCGTTCTTAGTAGAGTTACTATTATTGTAATTTAATTACATTTCAAATAAGTGTATCTGATGATACATGCATAAGTGGCTAAACTACTTATTTTACCCGTGATACTTAAATAAATACTAGTAATTAGACCAATGCGTGTTGCGGCGCGGGTATATCGTAAACATCAAAGGGATAACATGAAGAGACGTGCCCTTACCCGAAACCCGAACAAACTATAACGCAGTTGCTTGCATCTAAGCTCGTGCAGCTCTAACCGTAGCTGATTATGAAAATTTTTGTTGCCTGCAAATCTAGTCACCATAATATTTCAAAACAAACATTGACGTCTGTAATAGGTTTGATTATGATTAAGGCTTGTAATGATTATGGATGTGATCATGTATTTCTATTATGTTTTGGAACTTGATTTGTTTATTTTGCTCAAATTATGTGCCCCTACCAAAAGCGTAACCAACTATACCCGAACGTGATTAAACTAAACCCAAATAATCCAAATGTTAATCGGGTTGGTCATTTGATACATTTGCACATACGAAAAAACCAATTAACCTGAACCAATATACCTGAACCCGATTAAATAACCTGAACAACACCCCTAAAACAGTATAACATTTGATAAATTTACCAAATGGCATAGGTGTCATAGTTATTAAAGGCGTAAGGTGCACTCAGGGCGATTTGTTGGGCCCGGGGCTTTATTTGCGCTTAGGCGCGCCTGGGCGCTCGCTTTAATAACTATGACATAAACTAACCTAACCTGAAGCATAGTTATTAAAGGCGTGAGGTGCACTCAGGACGATTTGTTAGGCCCGGGGATTTATTTGAGCCTAGGAGCGTCTGGGCTCTCGCTTTAATAACGATGATAGGCGTTAGGTGGTTACGGATAGTCTAATGTGACTATGAGGCTCAACTAATACGGTGGGTGGTAAGCACTTCTTCCACTAGGTCTAATAGATCTTGTATATAGTCTTAAGTTAAATGCATATGTGATGCACTTTATCTTACATAGCCTAAACTTGCAAATTTTAAAACTTAAACCCCAAACATGTGACTTCGGACAAACCAAAGCGATCATCTGTGCAATTAACTCAAATAAAAATTAGATAAACATGAGAGAGTTTAAAAAAGAATATTATGTTTCACGTAAACCCATCTAATATGTTTTTTTAAGTGGTGCTTTTAGACCAAACATATTTCGGCTCGTTAGATAACCTGCTCGGCTCGCCTCTTTTACCACTCATACTCAAAAGTGTGTGTAAATAAAATTAACTATAGTTAAAGTTCTATTTAGACGTTGATCGTTCATCGAAATAAACTACATTGCAGGAATTGTTTTAGGCATTTGTTATACGCTTCTAGAAATTACATGCCTAGCTAAATGTAGTTTATTTTCTTCTTTTACTAAACATGATGAAATATAAGGCATCGAATTAGCACATGAATCTAATATAGCGGGTGTTGGGATGCCCTTTTTTACCCAGACCCATTTTGGACAAAACCCCTTTTGACCCCTTATCCGACCCACCCGTTTTGACAAGCTGCTCACAATATCATATTTGATTGTTTAGCAAAACTACTTACGATATTAACATTTAGATTATTTAGGATCAAAATATGCACATAACTATTCGAAATTTGCTAAAAATATTACCTAATACCAGGTTTAGACATTCCACCAAAATCTATATCTGCAAATGCATCATCTGGTGTAGATCCTCCTATGCTTATGTAGATATTTTCACCATCAATATTTAAATGAATATACAAATAAACTTCTTATAGCATGTGTCAGCTCTTTTAACTCAGGATTCTTTAGAAACCATTCTTTGATTAAGACCCATTTCTCAAATCAAATGTGCTATCACATGAAATACTCCCATTTAAAATCGGTCATGCATCATGTAGTGGCATTGATAGCCGAAAGACTAAGGGGTACGTGCACCAATCGGTCTTTATCCCGGGTCGCTAAGTGTTATGTGCCTTAGGTCCAAGGCTTGATGCAAAAATACTATCGAGCCGGAGGTCTCACTGGAAGTAGGCTCTCTATATTCCTATGGGGTAGAGGTAAGGCTGTCTACATCTTACCCTCCTCAGACCCTACCTTAGCTTTGCTGTTGGTGGGATTTACTGAGTGTGATTGTGACATCTGTGTATTTTAATTCCTGTACAATTCCGAACAATTCTGTATTTAATAAAATATGGTGTTTTAATTTCAATAGTTGTTAATTATTTGTGACTTTTACACGTTTTCAATCATTGTTGAATTTCAAACTTTCAAACCTGTTCTGGAAGTGAAATCGTAAACCTTTACGTAAACGTAATCAGTTTAACGCGACGTAAACTCCAGAACAATGACATAAGCTAAACATACCCTAAATACCCTTTACATAACTTAGAAATAAGTTTCAAAGGATTCGGTATGGCAAAAACATGTTTGTTTGAACTTAAGATCTATTTGCGACAAAACTGCGTAACGACGTTGGTGACCGCCCAGATAATATTTAAATCCCAAAAATATTCTGTTATGATTAAAATTTTATTTTTAATCATGTTCGTGTTTAAAAATAAATTAAAACATTTAAAAACGTTATTTTTCAAGTTTAAGCGCGTACCGCGTGTTACTGCGTAACACAGTGCGTATACTGCGAAACACAGACAACGCAGCCAGTCTCGGCAACTGATATTTATTTCAGTAATATTTTGGTGAGTTTATTTTTATAGAATAATAAAAATAATTTAAAACGCCATAAACCGGGATTAAAACGCTAGATAAAATACTCAGTATCCAGTTAAATACCAGTTTTTTTAGCCTACATATGATTTATTTATATAAATATGCATGTAAATGTGTGTGTATTCGTGTAATGTGGAGAGAGAAGCCACCTCTCACACATTAATGCCACTTGTTGGCTTGCATGCAACCTTGAAACCCACCAAATCTTACATATCTTGCAACCTCCAACACAATTTCACAAACCAAGTACACTAGTTTCTCACTCCTCTCTCTCTCTCTCTCCTTCATGCAATCGGCCAACACCCCCTAACTTGTGACAACCCGCAAAATTACAGGTATCCGTAAAATTAATTAATTCTTAATTTGTGCTTAATGACTGTGCTTGATTACAACTGTGATTAAACTGCTTTCTGACTTCTTTTACATACACACATATGCATCACATTTTATACTGTCACTCCATTTATTATATACAGACATTAGTGACAAACTTGATGCACAAAGCACAGTTAGCACAGTGAGCGGATAACCCAGAAAACATGCTGACAATGCCAGCACCTAGACAGACAATGTTTTCAAGGCCATTATGAGCCAGAGACAGGGTACTACACTAGTAGGGAGTGTAGGGAAGTGAGGACCATAAAACTGCGTCACTAGGTGATAGTTATAGTGCCGGGAAGTGCCAAAAACATACTTTAACTGCAGAATTCTGCGCTTTTAAACAAAATTCAGCATTTAAATATGCTAGTCACTGGCAAAATTATGGCAAAACGATCATGTATGCTCTCCTAAGTGTCGAGAATAAAAAGGGTTACTAAAAGTTACATATAGGACACTTTACGTTATCACTAAGCACTTTAACGGGACGGTATATAACCAAACAACCGGACATTACCCGGAAAACAAAAATATTATTAAAAACATTGTTACACTTATTCTAAGCTAGTTATGGTCCCCGAGCACTATAACACTTTACATAATACCCGGTACACGCCAAACACTAGACATAACCTTAAACTCCCACTAATTAATTTATTTACCCACTAATTTTACCACTAACCCCTTTTCCCCCATGAAAGTGACGGTCACTAGGACCCACCACAACAAGATTTAGTAAAATTTTCCATAATCCCCATAAATTTCTATGGATCTTCTTGGGTCTTGTGTTGATTAGGCTTGTACTAGGAATAAGAATACAAGGTAATTACATGGTTTAAATTACAATTTAACTCCCCCCTTTTTGCATGTAATCGGCCTTAAGTGCCCCCCCCCCCCCACCATACGATTTCTTATCCACCACCACAAGATTTGAATGGGTCTTCCACTTCCCCATGCAATCTAGTCTTGGGATTATATATGATCTTGTATGTACTTAGGTGAGCACATGACCTTTTGGATAAAGAAATTGCATTACAAATAACCTCCACCACTTACATTAATCTCCAACACAAAACATTCCTTTCTCCTTTCTAAGTAAAGCTCGGCTGAACACCCTACCATACACATTCTTTTTTTTATCCAAGTATTCCAAGGGCATTACAAGGTGTAACAAGGCGAATCACGGAGTGTGGAGCTCACGATTTGTCAAGGACCTCTCTAGTTTGCCTTTATCCACCCGTTTTCTCTCGTGTTTCTTCCCTAGCTTCAAGGCTAGTAGTAAGTCTCTTTGATCATTTTTATGTTATATTTATGGTGATAGTTATGTTGTGATGTAACTACAAGAACATTAAAAGATCATGAAAACAAACTTGAACATAAAGCTAATATGATGGTGTAATAAGATGAAATTTTGTTAAAATAAAGTTGTTTTGGTATTGTTATCGTTTATTTGTTGATTGCTAGTAATAGGGTGTTTAATATTATGGATGAACTTGTTGAAATAAGATTAAATATGTAAGTAAAAAAGTTCGGAGGTGATTAGTGATCTATATAAAAAGATCACCTCCATGTTTCAACATAAACTTGGTAACAAAGTGAGCTCTTGAAAAATAAATGGACTAAGTGAGTAGATGGTCGTATGGACCCGAGGGTTACAAATAAATTTTCTAGACAAACCAAGTTAAAAGACGGATTTTTGAGAAGTCATGATTTTTACACCATTTTTGGAAGAAATAAGTATATGTATACTTGTAAGACATGAAAAAGTTGTAAATGGATATTTTTGTAAAATAAGTTCACAAGTTGTGAACCTCTAAAAATCCCGAGAACGAAATTCTTACGAAAATAAACACATATTGGAGGGTGACTAAACCCACTAAACACACCACTAAATTACTACGCATTTTTATGAAACGCCAAGTTTATGTTGTCATGAAAAATGCATTGTTTTTGGCACTTGACTAGTGTAACATTGTTTAGTAATTTGTTGGTCGATTTGAATGATTTTATAAAAGAAAATGATACGCTTACTAGTGTGGACGCCTCCATTTACAAAGGAAACTCTGGTGAAATTTTTCTGGAATTCCAACACTTAGAAATATTTTTCTAACAAGTGTTTACAAATATATTTTTAACTTTATTTTCGAAATAAACTTCGCCATCATTTTTATTACAAAAATACAAAGTCTCGGAGGATGATTTTGTAAATAAAAATTTGATAAATATATATTTAGAATATATATTTTATACAAAAACTCTTGTGTGTTTATCTGCTTACTTTGTGAACTAGTTATATTATTTTTAGGGTAAAATAATATAACTTGGCAAATACTAAGAAAAATACATATATTTTGGGAATAGGATATTTTTGGACACAAAATTTAAATATATTTTCTAAGTGTGACTTAAAATATATTTTCGGAATCACGATAGTACATGTATAAATACCCCCATCCTTGGGAAGGAAATACCCTTATAAAATAATTAAGAAGTGTGATTACGGAATAGTTTCCTAACTATTTTTCCAAGAACGTTAAACCCTAAGCCAAGGCACGGTCCGTCCGTCTAATAGGAATTAGTACGTATAGGTCGTCACGCAGCAGATAGAGTTGGAGATTGGCATTTCAGGATACGCACTTCTGTGAGTTCATGTCCCCCTTTTCTCATAATTGTTTTCAGTGTTTATACTTCAGGGGTGGAATACATGTTACAGTAATTACAGACACTTTTATACATGGTATGGTTAGCTTAAGGAGGGTTTACTACTTAGATCATGTGAGTGGGTAGGCGGAAACTTGAGGCCATTAATCCTCGTTGTAGGACCGAGGGTCATGAGCGATAGATCTATTTGGGTGTAGCGAGCCCAGCTCCTGAGTCCACTCTGCAGACCATGGAGTGACTTTGAGCCCGACGCAAAAATCTGCTATGTTTGAGTCTTCCTGCATCACTTCACACATATCATTGGCTTTGCAACCCAATGGTCATCTCTTTTTCCTTAATTGCTACATACCAGGGATTTTCATACATACTACAAAGGTTTATACATACTCACTTTTACATGAACTCGCTCAACTTTTGTTGATTTTTCAAACTACATGTATTTCAGGAAACTAATGGATCTGGCCAAGTTTGCAATGATGTTAAGCTGCGTAGGAATAATGATGTCATCCGAGTTTAGGAAATGTGACCTTTGCCTGGACGGGTTACAAGTCTTAAACTGTGTTTTTATCTCAAGTCTTTGGTCGAGTCGTATGAACAAGTTTTAATTATGTCATGGTTGTAATTCGTTTCATGTGTCGACTTTTAAACAATGTTGTCGTATTTACTTTTAAAAACTTGATGAATGGATGAACATCATATGTTTTATTTCATATAGCATGGTTATGATATTTGCTATGGTATTAAGAAGTCACACCAAAATAAACCCACGCTTCCGCAAAGCCAGGGTGTGACAGCTTGGTATCAGAGCATCGATCATAGCGAACTAGGATTCTTTCTCGAGTCTAGACTATGATCACTAGGGCTCTCACGAAAACATTTTTTACATTGCATACACTAAACGTCCAGATCCAGGGCACAAAACATTTTTACAAACAAAAGGGTACAATACACTTTTCAAAAATATTATTTCAGTCTTAGAGACTGAGGGAGGATCAGTCTCAGAGACTCAGGGAGGATCAGTCTTAGAGACTGAGGAAGGATCAGTCTTAGAGACTGAGGGAGGATCAGTCTTAGAGACTGAGGGAGGATCAGTCTTAGAGACTGAGGGAGGATCAGTCTTAGAGACTGAGGGAGGATCAGTCTTAGAGACTGAGGGAGGATCAGTCTTAGAGGCTGAGGGAGGATTTAGTCTTAGAGACTGGGAGGATTGGTCTTAGAGACCAGGGAGTCAGTCTGAGAGGCTGGGAGGACTAGGGTGATTATTGCTTGCTTTATTGTGGCTAACATGTTTATTTTACTTTATGATTGATATATGTGCATATATGTGATTGTGTTACAGACGACATGGTTTCATCGTCAGACATAGGAGTATCGGACACACTAGACCCCATGGCGATCGTCTCAGATGACGATATTTCATCAGAGAAGGAGGTCTACACATCAGACACCGCCAGCACGGACGACGATAATTTTCAGTCGTTCGCGCTGCCCGATGTTGGAGTTGAGCCTGCTGATGGCATTCCTGCCGGGGATTTACCACTTGCGGTGATCCCTGCTCCTATACCGCTTGCTGCTTTTCCAGTGGTAGATATGTCACTCGATGTCGTTTCTGACGACGACATCGATCTGTTTGAGGAGGATCCGCCTGAGGCTGACTATGAAGGCGGGGCCCCTATTGATGCTGACGCTATTCTTCCTATTGTTGAGGCCCCTATAGAGGAGCTTCCTGTTGGTTCACCTGTCCCCGACTCATTGGAGTCTGTGGCATCTGCATCTTCACACGACCATGGTGTGCAGCCTCACTTTTCTGACCCTTGACATGGCGCTTTCAGCTGCACCCGGTCCATCGCACGAGTTCAAGTTCGACCCCGAGGACGATGACGCTTCTGAGCCGATCTTTCCCCCTGTTTTCGACCCTGACCATGATATTGAGTTTATTCACATGGATCAGCCCCTAGAGGCGCTCGTAGATCCTATTAATCCTTTGCTTGACATCCCTGCTAATCTTGACATGGAGTTTGTTGACCCGGAGCCTGTTGTGGCCCCAGAGCCTGTAGTTGCTCCTAACCCTGCATTATAGCATGGCCCTGTCCATGATGATGCACCAGCCGTTGCCCCTTTTATCGATGATATACCCGTGGCTAATCTGCCCGCTGTTGTTCCACCCTTGATAGAGGATCCTGTTGTTGAGGCACCACTTCCCGGTCCCGTGCCGGTACTGTTTGACCGTGCACCTTTTGCTGCTCATATAGATCCACGTTACGCCGACACCCGTAATGGGTGGATCGACGATGACGACTATTCACCCTACGTGATACCCGTCACACCTGTTTCGGCACCCACTGATATTCCACTAGCTCACCCACACACGACCGATGCCCATCGTACCGATCTCCCAATTACCTTTCTCCAGGACATCCCTCCACCACGTCCTGGGGAGGGTTCATCGCGACAGCCTGTTGGTCACTTACCTTTCATGACAGGAGGCAGCCAGTTTATACCCCAGATTTCTCATTCTACTGTTGTTCCACCTGTATCGACATCTGATCCGGTCATGCCTCAGTTTCTTTCTGTTGCACCACCTACTGCACCATCTTCCATACCGCCGAGCGAGCCATTTTTATGGACTACGTCCCCTATCATGCCACTGTCTGATCCGTACCATCCGTACCATGTTGGGTACTCTACTGAGGACATCGTCACTTCTTTGATGATACAGCAGGATGCTTTGACGCGTCGTATTCAGGTTTTGGAGAGTGCTCCACGTTCGTCCTGTCATTGTCAGACACCATTTGCAGCACCACACCCTCCACGTCCACTTTCCCCCGATTCCGATGCTCGTTTTTGGACTTCTGAGCAGCAGATAGCATATTTGCTGCGCGTCTGTCGTGCTCTAGAGGAGGACTGGTTACACATGCGTCGTTTACTTTTCTCTCATTTTCCTCCTCCCCCTCCGCCGCCATCAGCATAGGCATATTTTTGGTTTTATGCAGGTTGATCATTTGGTGAGAAGGTCGCTATTGAGCCAGATTATGAAGACTTTTGAGAGATCACACTTTTTGTATATGATAGTTGTAGTTGACTTATATTTTTGGGGGTGATGTAGCCCCACGATCTTACTTTGACATGTGATGTACTATTAACTTGTAAAACACTGTTGTGGTCGTGATTAATGAAGCTCAATGGCAACTTTCTCACTACATGCTTTGTTGAGTTATATGTTTTAATTTATAACATGAGATGTTATGTGTTGATGGATGTTACTGTATATGTATATTTATTATACATACTATGACCTGACCTACATGAACATCTTTTAGAAGATGCCTCCAAGACACGAAGTACGCATGCCTACTACCCAGGCAGAACTCCAAGGAATAATTGCCGCCGCTATAGCGCAGTATGCAGCCTCCCAGGAAGGAACCAGTGGGAGTATTTCGAACAATAACGGCAATAACAATCCACTTCATGGTAATGTCAAGTTGTTTGAGGCATATTATCATACATTTGGATATTTATAGCATGTCCGCTAATATCATTTGTAAATTCTAACGTATGTGCAGGGTGCACCTACAAGCAGTTCCTCGACTGTAAGCCCGTGAATTTCGACGGCACAGGAGGTGCTGTTGCGTTTGTTAGGTGGGCTGAAAAGACAGATTCTGTCCTAAGAATGAGCAAATGCGCTCCCGAGCAACAAGTGACCTACATTTCAGGGTTGTTTCTGGATGGAGCCCTATCGTGGTGGAACCTACAAGTGCAAACTTTAGGAGAAGCTGCCGCTTATGCGTTAACATGGGCCGAGTTAAAAGAGTTAATGAGAAAGAAATACTGCTCGGGTGCTGAAATACAGAAGTTAGAGACTGAGTTCTGACATCTGAGAATGGATGGTCCCAAGATTGCAGAATATGTTCAAAGATTTCACGATTTGTCGCATGTAGTACCGTATATGGTCACGCCCGAGTTTAAACGTGTTGAGAGGTTCATCTGGGGATTGGCTCCCCAAATAATGAGTATGGTTACCACGTCCAAACCTGCCACGATTACGGAAGCAATCGATCTTAGTGTGGCGCTTACTGAGGAGGCCATTCGGCTGAACAAGTTTTCAAATGTGGAACCAAATAGGAAAGAGACACATGTTGAGTCGTCTGGTGAAAATAAGCGAAAATTTTCCAACTTCAAGCAAGGCACCAGCCATGTGAGCAAGAAGGGTGAGTCGAACACGCCGGCCAGAGCCAAAACCAGTGTTGAAAGCAGAGGAAAAGGCTACATGGGCACCCTGCCCAAGTGTGATACATGCCAGCGCCATCATTCTGGCCGGTGTGAACTGAGAACATGTGAAGCTTGTGGGAAAATTGGTCACTTGAAGGATACTTGTTGGGTTAGTGCGGGCCGGGGTGGCCAAGGAGGTTTTGGTAATAGGAACAACAATCGAGGAGGTAACGGCGTGGGAATGTTGCAAATCAAGCTGGTAACCGGGGAGCAGACGGAAATCGGGGCGGGAATGGAAATGGGAATGGCCGAGGGCCAGGTTGCTTAAATTGTGGAGACGTTGGGTACTTTAAGAGGGAATGCCCAAAACTGAACCAAGCACGGGGAAGAGTCTTTAACATTGGCGCAAGGGAAGCGCGCCAGGATCCAAACGTTGTCACCGGTACGTTCCCTATAAACCAACGTTTTGCATCTGTTCTTTTTGATACTGGTGCCGATTATAGTTTCGTATCGTTAGAATTTAAGAATATACTTGGGTTGGCCACTAGTAAGTTAGACGTTCCATACTCGATCGAATTGGCGAATGGGAAACTAGTTGAAACAGGAGAAGTCATTAGAGGATGCGTGATAGAACTGGGAGGGCACGAATTTACGCTAGATCTGCTGCCAGTCGAGCTGGGGAGCTTCGACGTGGTAGTAGGGATGGATTGGTTATCGAGCAACAAGGCCGAGATTGTTTGCCACGGGAAGACCATCTGCATCCCTATGACGGATGAAGAAACAATCATAGTGCACGGAGAGAAGCGTGATACGCCTCTAAGAATCATTAGCTGTCTGAAAGCTAGAAAGTGTTTACAGAAGGGATGTGTTGCCTACTTGGCACACATCATGGATAAAGAAGCTGCTGAATCGAAGATCGAAGACATTCCGGTCGTAAAAGATATCCTGAAGTCTTTCCAGAAGACTTGCCAGGATTACCGCCGCAGCGACAAGTCGAGTTCCACATTGACTTTGTTCCAGGCGCCGCACCTGTAGCCAAGGCACCCTATAGACTTGCACCTTCGGAGATGCAGGAGTTGTCAACGCAACTCCAGGAGCTATTGGATAAAGGATTCATCAGACCAAGTTTCTCGCCTTGGGGAGCTCCAGTTATGTTTGTTAAAAAGAAAGGTGGTAGTTTTCGTATGTGCATAGACTACCGCGAGCTTAATAAGTTGACTATCAAGAACAGATATCCTTTGCCAAGGATTGATGACCTGTTCGATCAATTGCAAGGTTCGAGTTTTTATTCAAAGATAGACCTTCGATCAGGATATCATCAACTAAGGATACAAGAGGAAAGTATCCCAAAGACAGCCTTTAGGACTCGTTATGGACATTACGAGTTCCTAGTTATGCCGTTTGGGCTGACAAACGCACCGGCATTTTTCATGGACCTAATGAACCGAGTCTGCAAGCCGTACTTGGACAAGTTTGTAATCGTGTTTATTGACGACATTTTGATCTACTCGAAGACGAAGGACGAGCATGAACAACACTTAAGAGCTATTCTAGAGCTACTTAAAAATGAGAAGTTATATGCTAAGTTCTCGAAGTGTGAGTTCTGGCTACGCGAAGTCCAATTTCTTGGACATGTGGTTAATGGAAATGGAATCCATGTTGATCCCACAAAGATCGAGGCGATCAAGAATTGGGAGACTCCAAAGACGCCAACCGAGATTCGACAGTTCTTAGGTTTGGCTGGTTATTATCGAAGGTTTATTGAGGATTTCTCCAAAATCGCTCAACCCCTGACCGCACTCACACAAAAAGACAAGAAGTTTGATTGGGGTGACAAACAAGAGGAAGCGTTTCAGTTGTTGAAAAACAAACTTTGTGACGCACCGATCTTATCACTACCCGAAGGAACGGACGACTTCGTGGTATATTGTGACACCTCGCGTCAAGGTTTGGGTTGTGTATTGATGCAGAGACAAAAGGTTATAGCTTATGCGTCGCGCCAGTTGAAGGTACATGAGAAGAATTATACCACGCATGATTTGGAACTAGGCGCGGTGGTATTTGCGTTGAAGATTTGGCGACATTATTTATATGGTACGCGATGTACAATCTTCACTGATCACAAGAGCCTGCAGCACATATTTAACCAAAAAGAGCTTAACATGAGGCAAAGACGCTGGGTAGAGCTGCTGAATGATTATGATTGCGAGATCAAATATCACCCAGGGAAGGCAAATGTGGTCGCTGATGCCCTGAGTCGAAAAGAAAGGATTAAGCCCATAAGGGTTAGGGCTTTGGAAATGATTGTCCAGACAGACCTCTCGTTGCGCATTCGTGTCGCGCAGAGAGAAGCTTTGAAAGAAAGGAATATTGAGGACGAGTATCTCCGTGGGATGGAGAAGCAGTTGGTACCAAATGAGGAAGGAACTTTATGCTTCATGAAACGAATTTGGGTTCCTCTGTTTGGTGGTTTGAGGAAGGTTATTTTTTATGAAGCTCACAAATCTCGGTACTCAATTCATCCCGGTGCGGATAAGATGTACCAAGACCTCAAGGATTTCTACTGGTGGCCTAGGATGAAAGGCGATGTTGCAGTATATGTTAGCAAATGTTTAACTTGTGCCAAGGTAAAGGCCGAGTACCAGAAGCCTTCAGGTCTTCTACAGCAACCTGAAATACCCAAATGGAAATGGGAACAAATTTCAATGGACTTCATAACGAAACTGCCAAAGACGCCCAAAGGCCATGATACAATTTGGGTGATAGTAGACCGTCTAATGAAGTATGCGCACTTCCTGCCAATCAAAGAGAAAGACAACACGAGTAAACTTGCTGAAATATACATGAGGGAGATTGTCGCACGTCATGGAGTGCCCCTCTCGATTATCTCTGATAGAGATGGGAGATTTGTATCAAGGATTTGGAAATCCTTCCAAGAAGCTTTTGGCTCGCAGTTGAATCTGAGCACTGCATTTCATCCACAAACTGATGGCCAAAGTGAACGAACTATTCAGACGTTGGAAGATATGCTGAGAGCATGTGTAATGGACCTAGGTGGTAGCTGGGATAATCACTTACCATTGGTCGAATTTTCGTACAACAACAGCTACCACACAAGTATTGGAGCCGCGTCGTTCGAAGCTCTTTATGGACGCAAGTGCCGATCACCGCTATGCTGGGCTGATGCGGGTGATAGACAGCTTGTTGGTCCCGAAATAGTCCAAGAGACGACAGACAAGATTGCACAAATTCGAAAGCGCATCGAGGCGGCTCGCGACAGACAGAAAGCCTATGCAAACCGAAGAAAGAAACCTTTAGAGTTTTAAGTTGGGGATATGGTTTTGTTGAAGGTTTCACCCTGGAAGGGTGTGGCACGCTTTGGGAAGCGTGGGAAGCTGAATCCGCATTACATTGGCCCTTTCAGAAGCCTGCAAAGGATTGGGCTTGTAGCCTACAAGTTGGATCTACCTGCTGAACTTAATGGTGTTCATGATACATTCCATGTATCGAATTTGAAAAAGAGTCCAACACAAGAAACAGTGATTATTCCTGCTGACGAAGTTCATATCGACGACACGCTCCACTTCACTGAAGAACCCGTTGAGGTTACGGATTGGAAAGTTAACAAAACACGCAGGAGTAGTGTCAAACTCGTCAAAGTTCAATGGAATGCAAGACACGGGCCAGAATTCACGTGGGAACGTGAGGATCGCATGAAGGAGAAATACCCCCATTTATTTCCCCAAACCCCTGCATCTAGAAGCAGAACCTAAAATTTCGGGACGAAATTTTCTTAACAGGGGGAGAATGTGACAACCCGCAAAATTACAGGTATCCGTACAATTAATTAATTCTTAATTTGTGCTTAATGACTGTGCTTGATTACAACTGTGATTAAACTGCTTTCTGACTTCTTTTACATACACACATATGCATCACATTTTATACTGTCACTCCATTTATTATATACAAACATTAGTGACAAACTTGATGCACAAAGCACAGTTAGCACAGTGAGCGGATAACCCAGAAAACATGCTGACAATGCCAGCACCTAGACAGACAATGTTTTCAAGGCCATTATGAGCCAGAGACAGGGTACTACACTAGTAGGGAGTGTAGGGAAGTGAGGACCATAAAACTGCGTCACTAGGTGATAGTTATAGTGCCGGGAAGTGCCAAAAACATAATTTAACTGCAAAATTCTGCATTTTTAAACAAAATTCCGCATTTAAATATGCTAGTCACTGGCAAAATTATGGCAAAACGATCTCGTATGCTCTCCTAAGTGTCGAGAATAAAAAGGGTTACTAAAAGTTACATATAGGACACTTTACGTTATCACTTAGCACTTTAACGGGACGGTATATAACCAAACAACCGGATTCCTTTCTCCTTTCTAAGTAAAGCTCGGCCGAACACCCTACCATACACATTCTTTTTTTTATTTTGATCCAAGTATTCCAAGGGCATTACAAGGTGTAACAGGGCGAATCACGGAGTGTGGAGCTCACGATTTGTCAAGGACCTCTCTAGTTTGCCTTTACCCACCCGTTTTCTCTCGTGTTTCTTCCCTAGCTTCAAGGCTAGTAATAAGTCTCTTTTATCATTTTTTATGTTATATTTATGGTGGTTAATAGTTATGTTGTGATATAACTACAAGAACATTAAAAGATCATGAAAACAAACTTGAACATAAAGCTAATATGATGGTGTAATAAGATGAAATTTTGTTAAAATAAAGTTGTTTTTGTATTGTTATCGTTTATTTGTTGATTGCTAGTAATAGGGTGTTTAAGATTATGGATGAACTTGTTGAAATAAGATTAAATGCGTAAGTAAACAAGTTCGGAGGTGATTAATGATCTATATAAAAAGATCACCTCCATGTTTCAACATAAACTTGGTAACAAAGTGAACTCTTGAAAAATAAATGGACTAAGTGAGTAGATGGTCGTATGGACCCGAGGGTTACAAATAAATTTTCTAGACAAACCAAGTTAAAAGACGGATTTTTGAGAAGTCATGATTTTTACACCATTTTTGGAAGAAATAAGTATATGTATACTTGTAAGACATGAAAAAGTTGTAAATGGATATTTTTGTAAAATAAGTTCACAAGTTGTGAACCTCTAAAAATCCCGAGAACGAAATTCTTACGAAAATAAACACATTTTGGAGGGTGACTAAACCCACTAAACCCACCACTAAATTACTACGCATTTTTATGAAAAGCCAAGTTTATGTTGTCATGAAAAATGCATTGTTTTTGGCACTTGACTAGTGTAACATTGTTTAGTAATTTGTTGGTCGATTTGAATGATTTTATAAAAGAAAATGATACGCTAGTAAGCGTGGACGCCTCCATTTACAAAGGAAACTCTGGCGAAATTTTTCTAGAATTCCAACACTTAGAAATATTTTTCTAACAAGTGTTTACAAATATATTTTTAACCTTATTTTTGAAATAAACTTCTCCATCATTTTTATTACAAAAATACAAAGTCTCGGAGGATGATTTTGTAAATAAAAATTTGATAAATATATATTTAGAATATATATTTTATACAAAAACTCTTGTGTGTTTATTTGCTTACTTTGTGAAATAGTTATATTATTTTTAGGGTAAAATAATATAACTTGGCAAATACTATGAAAAATACATATATTTTGGGAATAGGATATTTTTGGACACAAAATTTAAATATATTTTCTAAGTGGGACTTAAAATATATTTTCGGAATCACAATAGTACATGTATAAATTACCACATCCTTGGGAAGGAAATACCCTTATAAATTAATTAAGAAGTGTGATTACGGAATAGTTTCCTAACTATTTTTCCAAGAACGTTAAACCCTAAGCCAAGGCACGGCCCATCCGTCTAATAGGAATTAGTACGTGTAGGTCGTCACGCAGCAGATAGAGTTGGAGATTGACGTTTCAGGATACGCACTTCTGTGAGTTCATGTCCCCCTTTTCTCTTAACTGTTTTCAGTTTTTATACTTCGAGGGTGGAATACATGTTACAGTAATTACAGACACTTTTATACATGGTATGGTTAGCTTAAGGAGGGTTTACTTGAGGCCATTAATCCTCGTTGTAAGACCGAGGATCATGAGCGATAGATCTATTTGGGTGTAGCGAGCCCAGCTCCTGAGTCCACTGTGCGGACCATGGAGTGACTTTGAGCCCGACGCAAAAATTTGCTAGGTTTGAGTCTTCCTGCATCACTTCACACATATCATTGGCTTTGCAACCCAATGGTCATCTCTTTTCCCTTAATTGCTACATACCAGGGATTTTCATACATACTACAAAGGTTTATACATACTCATTTTTACATGAACTCGCTCAACTTTTGTTGATTTTTCAAACTACATGTATTTCAGGAAACTAATGGATCTGGCCAAGTTTGCAATGATGTTAAGCTGCGTAGGAATAATGATGTCATCCGAGTTTAGGAAATGTGACCTTTGCCTGGACGGGTTACAAGTCTTAAACTGTGTTTTTATCTCAAGTCTTTGGTCGAGTCGTATGAACAAGTTTTAATTATGCCATGGTTGTAATTCGTTTCATGTGTCGACTTTTAAACAATGTTGTCGTATTTACTTTTAAAAACTTGATGAATGGATGAACATCATATGTTTTATTTCATATAGCATGGTTATGATATTTTCTATGGTATTAAGAAGTCACACCAAAATAAACCCACGCTTCCGCAAAGCCAGGGTGTGACATAACTCCCTTCCATTTTCGAATTTTAATCCATTTCTTCAAGATTCAAGTCCCTTTCAAGGTATTTCCAAGCACTTTTGAAGATCCTAAGGTGATTTAAAGGTGTTTCAAGCAAGAACCAAGCTCCATATCATCACACTTTGTCAAAAACCCACCAAAAATCTTGAAGGTATAAAATTTATTTTTAAATCCTTGTTCTTGATTTTTGGTGATATTGATGATGATAGAAGTTTCTTAAGGTTCTTACATGATTCACTAACTTGAAACTAAAAAGAAATGGGTTTTTACACAAAATAAAAATGGAAGTATATGTGTATGTATATAAAACCATATGTATGTATGTGTGTATGTATTTGAGAATTAGTTTGATTTTTTGATAAATACTTGTTTAGGATGTTTGCTTGCATGAACAAGATTATGTGCAAATAATGTTAGTATATTGACATGTAATTGGCCGAAAATTTATTAGACATGTTTGAGAATTTTTAAGTTGTTGCATGTTCTTAAATGATAGTTAAAATGCAAGTGTTTGATGATTTGTGCATGATATGATGAATGTTCATTCAAATCAGTAAGTAAACATGAAAAATAAAGTTATATGATATGTTTTGAAGTTACAAAAATTATGACATAACTTGGTAGCTTTGCATGTTGTACATGTAGCTTAGAAAGTGGTAAAATATGTGAAATTTGCATGATTTATGTGGTTTATGTGAGACCTGCACTATCATGAGTATAACCACTATTTTATTCAGTAAATAACATGGGTTATGTTAGAATATCAAGTCATTACGATTTGGGATGGTTATGGTAACGTTTGATGCAAAACTATGCGGTAAAACGGTTACACATCGGCTTTTCAGAGGATATTTATAAAACTATTTTAGATCAGTAACCAAACTGATATTTTTGATATATAAATAAGTATTTTAACTTATATTAAGTTTACTTGGTGTTTGGTTAGTCATACGTGACTTCCGACGCCCAAAAACGTTACCGAATCGCTAAAATACGCATTTTTCAATGTACACTAGAATGGGTTGTTCATGGGTAAATTTTAAGTGTTACAATGCGTTATGTGATTTAGAATATGTGCATAATGATATGCTAAGACTTGACAGAATTATGTGTATTACGATGTTAATTATATGACACGTTTGAGTATATATATTACGACGCGCAAATTGTATATATATTGCTTATAACATGGTGAGGGTCACCAATAAAATCGTTCAAGTCGCAAAGTTCTTAAAATATATATATGAACGCATATATATATATATA
This sequence comes from Helianthus tuberosus, assembly GCA_030545235.1. Classification (NCBI taxonomy): domain Eukaryota; kingdom Viridiplantae; phylum Streptophyta; class Magnoliopsida; order Asterales; family Asteraceae; genus Helianthus; species Helianthus tuberosus. The sequence goes on from CM060380.1 coordinate 74,449,584, forward strand.
TATATATATATATATATATACTACAACATAATCAAAAATAATAACTTTTCGAGAAAATCTCAAAATTATGTGAAAATTCTAAGTATCGGAGAAACTTAGGTATTTTGTGAGTTTTGATTATTAAATCGTTCTTACTTAATTTAGGACGAAAAAACAATTTGAGGGATTTGTGTTAACACATAAAAACGCATTTTCAAATGTTTTGGGGTGAAGCATATGTGAATAACTTTATTTTTTATTTTCATGACATTACGCATTTGGCATGAGAAAAGACTTTTTATTTGTCATACAAGACACGGTTTATACTTGACATTAGACATTGTTTGCACATGACATTTGACATTTAAACAAGACATTATTTGATGGTTATTGATAAGTGATTTTATTATGTTACGTATCGTGGGATTATCTAAACCCCTTCATCAAGGACAAGACATGATATATTTTGTACATATTATCTTCAATTGGTTATTTATTTAATCATACATTATTCTTTTACATCATCTGATTTTTATATTGATTTTTGTATGATTTTATAAAAGAAGACATTTTCAAAGGTCCTTGACTGCCTTCCGTTAAACATTTCTTTAAACATTCAAAGTCATGAATCCTCAACACAAAATCCTATGTTACTCACAGGCATTTTTATGCTGACGTATTTATTTTCACATATGTTTCAGGTTCTATTACGTGACGACTGTTGATTTCTTCATATAGGATGGACAGGGGCCTTGGTAATCATAAAACATGAACGACATTTGTATTGTTTGTTGATCTGATTCCAAGACAATGTAACTTATTATGTAATAAAACAATATTTTAAATTCCATGTGTTGTGAAACAATGATTCTGTGACACGACTCCCCGACGTTTCCGCCGCGGTTTGTTGTATTACGCGGTCGGGGTGTTACAGTGATGATGATTAAAATCGGTCATGGTTATGCATCGTTAATGTAAACTCAAAGCTATGAATAGTTTCTTACAGATAAAGGTAAGGAAGTTTTATGAATGTACTGATGCCTTTAAATATCCTAACTTATATAGATATTAAATGGATAACAACTAGGATTTTGACCCGCCGCGCGTTGCGGAACGTTAAAGTAACTCGAATTTATACCGTATATTTGACCCGACTCATTGTTGATTATGTCGCCGTCGAATGAAAACCCAAATATAAGATTAAGTGTGTGCCCAAGCTCTTTTAGTTCAGCTCAATTAGAACTTTTAGCAAGCAAAACATCTAGAGTCGCTCATGGCGACTTTTTTATACTGTCACAGCCCCCATCCCCCTAGTAAATACGGGAACGGGCGGTTGCGAGCCAGTTTCGGTGGTATCTGGTATTGTCGAATTTGGCTGTGGAATTTTCATCAGGACCTTAGTTAGGAAATATTTTATCAGAGTAAAATACCACATTTTCATAATATTAAACACATGGGATAAACCCCAAGTTTTAAGTACACACATTTCCATAGGAATAAATCCTATCTTTAAAAAAACATCTATTTCTTTTAGGTAACTTTATTGCCACTTTTCCAAGCCTTCAGTGCTGTCCAGCTGGCTTCTATTTGGCTTTCACATTTTGTTACCTGAAACACGTTTAAAAATTATTTTGTTAGTGGGAAATACTGGTGAGTGAATCCCAGTTCAATCAAGTTTTAATAAAAAACCATTGTACAGTATTGAGGGCGGTCTCGCAATTATATTTGTTTCCAAGTCATATCAATTATCACCCGCGGTACTGTCAGACCCGACTTGTGGAAATGTTACCCCTCCAGTAACAAATTTTGTATACAAAACCCCAACATACCGACGATAATTGTATCCTTACAAATACTCAATAACTGCTTAATATATAATTAATCGTGTGAGGTTTTGTAAAAACAATTTGCAAAAAGGAGATTACTCACATTGCTGTCTTAGGTTATCCTTTAGGGTTTCCTGGTGACAATCTATAATTTACACAAATTGTCACACCCCAACCGATGGCGGAAACATCAGGATGAGACGAAATAGATTGAAGAGACATCATAACGCTAATTGTGACAAGTATTTAATAGTTACTTTTTACATTGCTTGAACTAGAAATACCGCAAGTTTGAAATAAGTAAAATACAACAAGTATTCAAGTAATTAGGTTCCATTTCATTGATTACTGGTCTCATACAAATATTGGAAACAAATTACAACATGTTTGAAAATAAAATACAGAACAACACGTATTAGAGTTTAATCGCGTTTATAGGCAACCCTACTAGAATCCTTGCATCATCCAAATCCTGCAATACATTTTAAAGCATAGATCAATACAAATGGTATTGGCGAGCATACAAGTTTGAGTATAAGTATAAAATGTTTTAAACAGATTTTTCATGGCAATAACTAAGTATGAACATATGAATTTAAACACGTATGAACGCAAGTACAACACGTATGATTGCAAGTATAACACGTATGAGCATATATAAAGATTATTTGTACAAAATTTTAGTATGTTTGTGCATTTGATTCAAAGTACATGGATTGCATCCCAAAGGTAATAAAGCGTAAAAAGGGATCAAGTATGCTCACAGTTTCGCAAAGCTTCCTATGGTAAACCGGTGGAGAGTTGATGGTTGAATAATGGAACACCGAGGACACATTTAGTTCTTGCAGGATTCGAGTCTTGTCCCAATCTTGTGCCGAATCCATGACCGGGTTGACTGTGTTGACTGCAGTTAACCACAGTTGACCAGTTTGACCAAGTTGACCAGTTTGACCATGTTGACTAGACACCAAGATCGACCCAAGTTCTCCCGAAACCAAAACTGAACCGAACCAGGGTATAACCCGAGTCGGCTCAACCCGTTAGCCACTGTCGTGAACCCGAAACATCCACAGGTTACCCGAGCCGAAACAATCTAACCTGAGCCGAGATGTGACCCGAACCAGAACTGAGACGAACCATAGCCGCCAGAGCTGATGCGGCCACCTAACTCTGCTGAACCACCATCACTGCCGCCAGACTCCACAGCCGTCGCCGGCGGAGAACTTGTCGGAAATAACAAAACCGTCGCTGTCTTCAGGTATCTTCGTCACCAGTCACCGGCAAGAGGGTGTCTACCCTCCCTTCTTCGGGTATCTCTCGTCACCACGCCGCCACAGACGGCGGTGGTGGTGAACGGTTGTTCATCAGGTTGTGGGGGGTGTGAAGAGGTGAGGGGTGTGGGGATGTCGGAGCGCCCGATCAGAAAACTCGCCGGAGCACCAGCTCTGTTGTCGCCTTATAGGGGAACAGAGGGGGAACAAGAGCTGAGAAAATGTTGTGGTTCATCTTGTGAAGATGAAGTCTGTACTCCATTTATTTATTTTGTGGGTAAGTTTTGTATTAGCAGACAACAAAAACACCAGAAGGAAACTTGTCGTGTGCGGCTGATCAAATGTAGATTAGGGTTTAGTAGGGCTGGCAATTCTGACACGAACACGATAACATGACACGAACCTACACGAAGTTAACAGGTTTCGTGTTTGGCCTTAACAGGTTTTGTGTCTAAACAGGTCGACACGATAAGACCTGTTTAAATTTCGTGTCTAAACAGGTTAAAACCTGTTAACCTGTTAAGACCCATTAATGACATGCTAAGAATTTTAATTAAAAAAAATATATCAGGTATTTCAATATTTCATGAGTCCTAATTTTGAAATTCATTTACCAATTCACGCTCCAAAGTGAAAGTCTGAACCCTAAAAGAAACTCTCCATCTCCAGCAGCCGTCATCGACGAACACCACAACCATCGCCGTTCGCCTGGTCCATTCATCGTTCTCATCTGTTCTTTCATCATTTTGTTCGTCTGTTGTCCGCCGGCAACCATCGCCGTCATCATCCAGGAGCCGTCATCGACCAGCAGCCGTCATCGCCCAGCAGCCGTCATCGACCAGCAACCATCGCCGTCATCGTCCAGCAGCCGTCATCGCCGGCAAGCTATTCAGGTAAGTTAAATATTTGGTCACTATCATTCTGTTCTGATTCATCTGTTGTTATGAGTTATGTTTCTACTTAGTTATGTTCTGATTCAACAGTTACTGTTGTGATTCATCTGTTCTGATTCGTATGTTTCTGATTCATTTGTTCTGATTCAACAGTTACTGTTGTGATTCATCTGTTCTGATTCGTATGTTTCTGATTCATCTGTTGTTATGAGTTATTATACTAAGTGTCATATGATTGATTCACGAAGTAAGTGTTATATAATTGATTCACGAAGTAAGAAACAAAAACAATTACTGTTGTTATGAGTTATGTTCTGATTCATCTGTTGTTATGAGTTATTCAACAGTTACTGTTGTTATGAGTTATGTTTTGATTAGTCTGTTGTTATGAGTTATGATTCACGAGTTATTATACTATGTTCTGATTCATCTGTTGTTATGAGTTATTAAACAGAAACATACAAACAGAATCTGAAACAATTTGTTTAGATATGTGTTATACTAAGTGTTATATGATTGATTCAACAGTTACTGATTAAACATCATGAGCGATTCACAAAATAAAGTGGGGGAAAAGAAGGGCAAAACACCGGTATGTTGTTGGTTCAACTTTTATAGTTTTTGGTTAAATTTTCTTATAAACTTTTGTGTAACTTAGTTGTTTTTTTATCTATTGTAGGTGGATATGGATTCCGATTCTATCAAAGTTGATCTAGAAAATGATAGCTCTATAAATTTTGAAGATGATGAAGTTGGCGCTATGGAGGTAGATGATAAAAATGATAGTGGTGGCAACATTTTCGTGTCTTAACAGATCATTTCGTGTAACCTGTTTATTAACAGGTTCGTGTTCGTGTTCGTGTTTGGAAAATCTGACACGATAAGATTTCGTGTCGTGTTCGTGTTTACATGTTTCGTGTTCGTGTCTTATCGTGTTCATGTCTTAACAGATCGGGTTGACCCGATATGCCAGCCCTAGGGTTTAGTTCTCTTATATAGGTGGGTTTAGTTAGTGGGTTAGGTTCAAGGTTTGGTTTAAATGAAAGAAAAAAAGGTTTATGTGTTTGATATCGTTCGATGTCAAGGCCACGGCAAAGTGGTTTGTGCTCGTGATGTTGAAGCTGGTGACCCGGGTTCGAGTCTCGTGGTCATCAGTTTTGTCCTTTTTTTGTTTTAAAAAGCATTACACTTTCAGCAATAAGCGCAAATAGTCCCTGTAAGTTTAGAAATTCAGCAATTTACACAAATAACCCCTTGACCTTGACTAAGTTATGTTACATTTTAAAAGAACTAATCTTTACAACTAAATTAATTGGGTTAGTTTGAATCTTTTCTAACTTTAAGATTTAACGATACTAACTAGATTATTATAAAAATAAACTTTTAAATAGTAAAATCAATTAATTTAATTAATTAAACCATAAATAAATAACTATTTTTATAACGAATTAGATTAAAGATAAAGATTTTTTTTGACGATTATAACGAAACGACGAATACAAGGATACAAAGTTTCCAAAAAAAGGAATATGAACAATGGTTTCTAAATATGGGAAGTTATGAAAACGCGAAGCGTTACACAAATGCACACGTGTTAGTATAATAACCCATTTTAACATTAGTAATACCCTCCCCGAGACGGCATTCCAACGACTACGTCGAGCAGAACCACGACAGCCGTTACGGAACCCTAGATCAATCGGGCAGCGTATCTAATACGTATCCAGGGGTTATGATACTTACAACGGAGCAGAACTTCGTTATTTAGGGGGTATTATACCCGAGTATAGCTTCTACTATGTGGAAATTCGTAAGAAAGGAAAGAAATTGAGCGACTGAAACTGATATCCCGAGCTCCCATTATATAGGGCCTCATCTCGAGTTTCTCACGGCCCGCGTAAAAGTAGGCTAAGGCCTACGCGGCCCGTGTCAAAGATGGTCAACGGCATAGGTGATTCGGGTCACCTAGTAGGTTTAACACGAGTCGGACATGTGTCAGCACAAGGTTTTGCCGCGTTTTTTGATCTCTAGCGGCCCGCGTAAGATCCCTAAGGGGTCTACGCGGCCCGCGACAAACCCCAAAAATTGATTTTTAATTATTTTTAATAATATTCAATGTATTCGGGGTCCGTTTTCGCGTATGGGGTGTGTTTTAAGACATATTGGGATATTTTAAAAATATATTAAGGTGTCGAAAATAATTCGAGGGTGTCGGTTTTCTTTAAGGTTGTTATATTCTCCCCACCTTGTTTTAGAGCTCGTCCTCGAGATCTACTGGAACAAGTGTGGATATTTCCTTTGCATTTTTTATTCAAGCTCCCATGTGTATTCTGGTCCTCTTTTGGAGTCCCATTTTACTTTGACCAGAACTAATCTCTTATGCTTGAGGTTCTTGACTTTCTTGTCTTCAATCTGTAGAGGCCTTTCTACAAATTTGAGTTGTTCATTTACCTCTATATCCTTAAGAGGTACTACCAGTGATTCATCGGCTAGACATTTCTTGAGATTAGATACATGAAATACATCATGTATTCCTGCCATTTCCTCTAGCAGTTGTAGCTGATAGGCTACATGTCCTATTCTTCTAATAATCTTAAAAGGTCTAACATACCTGGGACTTAGCTTTCCTCTTTTGATGAATCTTACCACTCCTTTCCAAGGAGAGACTTTTAATAATACTTTATCTCCTACTTGAAATTCCAACGGTTTGCATCGGTTATCGGCATAGCTCTTCTGTCGATCACATGCTGCTTTCAGCCATTCCTTGAATTGAATGATCTTGTCAGTTGTTTCTTGCACTATCTCAGGTCCAGATAGTTGTTTTTCCCCAATTTCTGCCCAACAGACTGGGGTTCGGCACTTTCGTCCATAAAGTGCTTCGAATGGTGCAGCGTTGATACTTGTGTGATAGCTGTTATTATAAGAAAATTCTATTAAAGGTAAATGATCGTCCCAATTACCTCCGAAATCAATTACACAAGCTCTAAGCATATCTTCCATTGTCTGAATTGTCCTTTCGCTTTGTCCGTCTGTTTGAGGGTGATATGTTGTGCTTAGATTTAGTTTGGTTCCCATGGCCTTTTGGACACTTGTCCAAAAATGAGAGGTAAAACGGCTATCTCGGTCAGAAACAATTGATAAAGGTATTCCATGTAATGAAACTATTTCATTTACATATAGCTTAGCTAATTGTTCCATATTGAAAGTTTCCTTCATTGGTAGAAAATGAGCTGACTTGGTTAGCCTATCTACAATCACCCAGATTGTATCATTACCTTTCCTTGTTTTGGATAATTTAGTAACAAAATCCATTGTTATCAATTCCCATTTCCAAACAGGCATTTCTAACTGTTGCAACAAACCTGAGGGTTTCTGGTGTTCAGCTTTAATTTGTGAACAAGTTAAACATTTGGAAACGTAAGCCGCTGTATCCTTTTTTATTCCTATCCACCAGAAATTCTTTCTTAAATCCTGATACATTTTATCATTTCCTGGGTGCATTGTATATTCAGACTTATGGGCTTCTTCTAATATACGATGGCGCAGGTTCCCTAACTTAGGTATCCACATTCTCTTTTTTATGGAATCTCCAAATTCCATATGTTCCTCGTTCTAATTCCTTAATCATTCCTTTTAATTTTTCAGTATCATCCTGGATTACTGATTCTTGTGCTTTTCTAATTTGATCATTTAAATCTACTTGTAGATTTAATTTAAGAGAACGTACCCTTTTTGGCTTTTCATGATACTTTCGGCTTAGAGCATCAGCAACTATATTTGCTTTTCCTGCATGATACTGGATATCACAATCATAATCACTAAGCATTTCCATCCAATGTCTTTGTCTCATATTTAATTCCTTTTTCCCGAAAACATACCTTAAACTTTTATGATCATTGAATATGGTAAACTTACTACCATAAAGGTAATGTCTCCAAATTTTAAGGGCAAAAATTATAGCTCCTAACTCTAGATCATGGGTTGAATAATTCTCTTCATGATTCTTAAGTTGTCTAGATGCGTAAGCTATAACCTTTTGGCGTTGCATCAACACACATCCATAGCCTAACTTTGAAGATTCACAATAGACTACAAAGTCTTCAGTTTCTTCTGGTAACGCTAGTATGGGTGCATGGGTTAATCTTTGCTTAAGAATTCTAAATACTTCTTATTGTTTTGGTCCTCATTCAAATTTAATGGATTTACAGGTTAGCTTAGTTAAGGGAATGGCTATTCTAGAAAAATCTCGAATAAATCTCCTATAATACCCGGCCAATCCTAAGAAACTTCTAACCTCGGTTGGTGATTCAGGGGTTTTCCATTTGGTAATCGCCTCGATTTTTGTGGGATCTACATGAATTCCTTCATGATTGACTAAATGTCCAAGAAACTGTACCTGCTCTAACCAAAACTCGCACTTTGAAAATTTAGCGTAGAGCTTTTCCTTTCTTAATAGACTTAAAAGTGCGTGCAAATGCTTTGCATGTTCCTCTTTACTTTTAGAGTAAATGAGAATATCATCAATAAAAACAATTATGAATTTATCCAAATATGGCTTACATAATCGGTTCATCATGTCCATAAATGCAGCTGGGGCATTGGTTAAACCAAATGGCATGACAGTAAATTCGTAATGGCCATACCTTGTTCTAAATGCGGTTTTAGGAATGTCCTCTTCCTGTACCTTTAATTGATGATATCCTGATCTTAAATCGATTTTTGAGAAAAATCGAGCTCCTTGCAATTGATCGAACAGATCATCGATTCTTGGTAATGGGTACCGGTTCTTAATCGTGACCTTGTTTAATTCATGGTAGTCAATGCACATACGCATTGATCCATCCTTCTTTTTAACGAATAAAATTGGTGCTCCCCACGGTGATGAGCTTGGCTGTATGAATCCCTTCTCTAATAATTCATCTAACTGTTTCTTCAGTTCCTGCATTTCGGCGGGTGCCAAACGGTAAGGTGCTTTGGCAATTGGTGCTGTTCCTGGCAGTAGATGGATTCTGAATTCAACTTCTCTGTCCGGTGGTAGTCCTGGTAATTCTTCTGGGAATACATCTGAAAACCGAGACACTACTGGGATGTCTTTTAGTTCTTTTCCTTTAGTGTTAGTGATTATGGAAATCAAATACACTATAGATCATTTTCTTATATAACTTGCAGTTTTCATTATAGAGATGAATTTAGTGGATCTAGATGGTTTATCAGCCTTAATTGTGATCTTTTCACCCTTTGGTAAATTTACTTGAATTGACTTTTGATCACATAAAATATTAGCTTTATTGGCTATTAACCAATCCATTCCTAATACAATATCAAATCTTGTCAGATTCATTGGGTACAGATTTGCAATATACTTTTGGTTTAAAAATTCTATTCTTGCTCCATGTAAGATGTCAGAAATCCTAACCGTTTCTCCATTCGTTGTCTCGACTAGACATTCTTGTGAGAGTTTAGTTAATGGTTGATTAAGAAGTTTGCAAAATGAAGTATTAATAAAACTTTGGTTTGCACCAGAGTCAAATAATACTTTAGCAAAAACATCATTAACTGAAAACGTACCGGCTATGACGTCCGGAATCATTTTGGCTTCATCTGCAGTCAGAACAAAAGCTCTAGCATTTTTAGTGTTATTGTTCGCAGCTGGAGCCAATTTCGGACAGTTTGGCTTGATATGACCTTTTTCCCCACAGTTGAAGCACAGTCCATTACTGGATTTTCTTCTACAATCTTCTTCCTTGTGTCCTGGTGCCTTGCAGAAATTGCAATGAATGGAGCATTTTCCCGAATGCTTTTTCTTACAGACCTTGCAGTATGGTGCAGAGGTAGAACCTATATTCCTACGGTTGGAATTCCCAGTACGGAATTCTTGGGTAAGCCTTTGAGCTAGGTTTCTCCTCTGGTCTTCTTCTCTAGTACGGATTAACTCATATGTCAAGGTGTTTGCTAGTTCTACAGCTTCTTCTATAGTTTGAGGTCTAGCTGCCTTGACTACATGTCTAATCTCTCCAATTAACCCCCAGATATATCGGGAGATTAATACCGGTTCAGGTGATGCAAGGGTTGGTACTATTCTAGCATATTCAAAGAATGTGGTAGTATAACCCTTACTATCTACCCCGGTCATCATTAGGTTCAGAAACTTATTCGCTATCTGTTCTTTTTCATTAGGAGGGCAGAATTTCCTTTCTACCATATTCTTAAATTCCTCCCATTCCATATTATAAATCCTATCACTTCCTCTTGACTGGAGGATAGTGTCCCACCATTCTAAGACTGATTTCTTAAACAGATTAGAAGCAAACATTATCTTGTCTTCTTCAGGACACTTGCTTATTTTTAAAACAGCCTCAGTCTTTTCTATCCAGCGTAGAGCTGCAATGGGTCCTTTCATTGCTAGAGAATTCTATTGGTTTGCAGGACCAGAATTCTTTGTAAGAACAACCATAAGGCATGGTTCTTCTTCTTTTGGGAATGGGCACTTGAAGTACAGGTCCATTGTTTACGCTGTGTTCTGGTTCAGTTGGTCGCTTACTGATATGCTTACTTTTATTTTCTGCATCCTTAACAGTTTGAAGAATATATGGCATTGCATCTATTATAATTCCTTGTGCCACTATATGTTGGATGGCACTATTATCCACTTGGTTTCCATTGTTATTGTTGTTCGGATTCTCATTAACTAAGTTAATGTTACTCTAGTTATCGTTATTCAGATTTTCTTGATTTCCTTCGTCAGTCATCTGAATTTTAAACAATTACCACGTATTAATATCACAAAATAATATTTAGTATAGCCAATCACATAACATGAATCTTGGTCAAAAGCGTCGATCATTGCGACTTACTCTATTTTTATATAATATGCATCTATTACACACCAGTACTGAAATTAAAATTACAATACCGACTGAAATTTAAAGTTACACTACTAGTAATAGGCATCCGTAGTTTTTTTTTTATACACATACACACACATATTATATTATTTTATTATTAATATTATTATTACTACCGTTTCCACCATCACATTCATGGATATGGATTCATCCAGAAATCCATATTGCGCTCGTCGTACTTCCAGACGAGTCACTCTCCCACCTGTCTCATTCTTTCACTACTCTCTAAAATTTCTTCACCAAATGTCCTAAGTTCTTGTACATTGTCTGCACTCATTGGGGGTGCAGGTTCTAGGACTGGGTTCGGAATCTGAGGTGCGGGTTCCTGGTATGGAGGTGTAGGTGCCTGGAATTGGTAAGGATTCTCTAGGATCTCTCTAATGAATACATCATTATCATAATAGGGATCTAGAGGGTCCAACCCTGGGTAGGCTCCTAGATTTGGCATGGGTATGTCTTCGTGTATCGAGTAACGTTGCACATAGTCCTTATTTTCATCCCACCATGGGTCGTAATTTCCTCCGGATTAAAATCATGCATTTCTATTTGCACATAGTCCCTATTTTCATCCCACCATGGGTCGTAATTTCTAAAGGATTTGGTGTAGGTACCCTAGGTATTTCCTCCGGATTAAAATCATGCATTTCTATTTGATTTTCGGGGTTTTCTATCTCCATCGGTTGGTCAGGAATTGGTGGTTGTGGTTGGGGTCTCATCATTTGTTCCAGGTTAGGGTCAGCTGCAGTGGTTGCTAGGATGTGGATATTGGCTATACCCCTATTAATCATTTCCTGGGCATAGGCATCGGTTTCTCTTTTGGCGGCTGCTAGTGCTCTCTGGTCTTGTAACTTTTTCATACGCTTCCTACGCTCATGTGCCCCTCGACTGAACCATCCTCTCTTTTTCTGAGGGAATGGCTCTTCGGACTAAGCCTTAAACACGAATATTCCTTCTTCCGTATCAGCAGAGTACCCTGAGAGGGCAGGCTGAGAAGAGGCACCTTCGCTTCTAGGCGAACCAGACAATTGACGGTACGCGTCAGATGGTCCTTGGTCGCTCATACTGTAAACTAACAAATAGTCAAATAACACATAACAAGAAAATACAATTATGCACGTATTCCCGTAATTTATTACCTAACAATTTGAATTTTGGTGTCAGCAGAACACTTCTGTAGCTGAATCAGTGGCTTAGCTCTGATACCACCTTCTGTCACAGCCCCCGTCCCCCTATTAAATACGGGAACGGGCGGTTGCGAGCCAGTTTCAGTGGTATCTGGTATTGTCTAATTTGGCAGCGGAATTTTCATCAGGACCGTAGTTAGGAAATATTTGATCAGAGTAAAATACCACATTTTCATAATATTAAACACATGGGATAAAACCCAAGTTTTAAGTACACACATTTCCATAGGAATAAATCATATCTTTAAAAAACATCTATTTCTTTTAGGTAACTTTATTGCCACTTTTCCAAGCCTTCAGTGCTGTCCAGCTGGCTTCTATTTGGCTTTCACATTTTGTTACCTGAAACGCGTTTAAAAATTATTTTGTCAGTGGGAAATACTGGTGAGTGAATCCCAGTTCAATCAAGTTTTAATAAAAACCATTGTACAGTATTGAGGGCGGTCTCGCAATTATATTTATTTCCAAGTCATATCAATTATCACCCGCGGTACTGTCAGACCCGACTTGGGGAAATGTTACCCCTCCAGTAACAAATTTTGTATACAAAACCCCAACATACCGACTAGGGGTGTTCAAAAAAATCCAAATCCGAATCTGAATCCGAAATATCCGAAAATTCGGATATCCGAAAATCGGATAATCCGAAAATTCGGATTCGGATGTGAATTTTCAAAAATTTCGGATATTCGGATTATCCGAATCCGAAAACTTAAAAAATATATATGTATATTATTAATATATGGTATACCCATTACTGCCCACCCATTGCCATTACCCAACCCATTTAGTCATTTACACTAAATCCAATAGCATTCAATCCTTTATCCCATCACAATTCAAAACACAGAAACTAGGGTTTCTGTTTCTTTCATGTTGTCGCCCAAACTCGTGCCTCTCCCCGTCTCATTTTTGAAACCATTCATCCTCGTCGTCTTCACTTCGCTGGCGCCGTGATTCCCTGTCTCCGGTCAGCTGGAAAATCGAATGCAGCAGGTTGTTTGAACTTTGAATGCAATTAATTACTTTAGAGAATGCAGTGGTTCTTCTTAAATATCACAGATTCAACATGTTTTTAGCCGTTGTACTGTTTGAAACTGTACACACATTAGATTGTTTTTAGCCATTACAGATTCAACTTTGTAATTAAATTATATATACTACCTTTTTTATATAAAAGCAATATACACTCTGTATGTTGTTTGAAGCTTTAAATTGTTTAAGTATGAATGTTTTTTTGTGGATGTTAAAATCTTGGAAAATGGAATGCAGCAGGTTTAGATTTAATAACATGAATGAAACATATTTTTGGTTTTTGTTTAATTCGGATATCCGTTTGGTTATCCGAATCCGTATACGAAATTTCGGATATCCGAAAATCGGATACCCGAAATTTCGGATTCGGATTCAGATATCAATATTCACTATCCGAAAATTTCGGATATCCGAAAAGCGGATAATCCGATCTTGAACACCCCTAATACCGACGATAATTGTATCCTTACAAATACTCAATAACTGCTTAATATATAATTATTCGTGTGAGGTTTTGTAAAAACAATATGCAAAAAGGAGATTACTCACATTGCTGTCTTAGGTTATCCTTTAGGGTTTCCTGGTGACAATCTATAATTTACACAAATGCACACGTGTTAGTATAATAACCCATTTTAACATTAGTAATACCCTCCCCGAGAAGGCATTCCAACGACTACGTCGGGCAGAACCACGACAGCCATTACGGAACCCTAGATCAATCGGGCAGCGTATCTAATACGTATCCAGGGGGTTATGATACTTACAACGGAGCAGAACTTCGTTATTTAGGGGGTATTATACCCGAGTATAGCTTCCACTATGTGGAAATTCGTAAGAAAGGAAAGAAATTGAGCGACTGAAACTGGTATCCCAAGCTCCCATTATATAGGGCCTCATCTCGAGTTTCTCGCGGCCCGCGTAAAAGTAGGCTAAGGCCTACGCGGCCCGCGTCAAAGATGGTCAACAGCGTAGGTGATCCGGGTCACCTAGTAGGTTCAACACGAGTCGGACACGTGTCAGCACAAGGTTTTGACACGTTTTTTATCTCTAGCGGCCCGCGTAAGATCCCTAAGGGGTCTACGCGGCCCGCGAGAAACCCCAAAAATTGATTTTTAATTATTTTTAATAATATTCAAGGTATTCGGGGTCCGTTTTCGCGTATGGGTTGTGTTTTAAGACATATTGGGATATTTTAAAAATATATTAAGGTGTCGAAAATAATTCGGGGGTGTCGTTTTCTTTAAGGTTGTTATATATACCAACAATTTTAAGTTGAAATTGTTTGTTGTTTTTAGTTAACATCAAACTGATCTTGTAATTGCAAAGAAATATAGAATCGTACACTTGCTCGAATGTTGTTCTATTTTTTCCCGTTGAAATTACATTCTTGAATTCAGTCTTAGTTTTTTAATTCTCTATACATACCACAACTATTAATGTCATAATTGCAATTGCCTTTTAATATGTTTTAGAGTGAATTGCAAGTTTTGTCCTTTATCTTTAGGACACTTTGCAGGCGGTGTCCTTTATGTTTAAAGTTGACGAGTTTTGTCCTTTATGTTTTAAATTCCTGCACGTTATGTCCTTTAGGCCTAACCTAGTTAATTTTTTTCAGTTAAATCTAATCATGTGCCTTGCACATGAGGGCAATTTTGTCACTTTACCTTTTAGAGACTGATTATATAAAAACTTAAATAACTAACCATTTTATTAAAAAAAAACACTTTAACCACCACCATAACCTCTGTACCACCATCTTCCTCATGCTTCATCTGTACCACCATAATCACCATCACAACCTCCTTCCACATGTTTCCACCATAACCACCACCACAACCACCACCACAACCTCCTTCCACCATTACCACAACAGCCTCCTTCCACCACCGACACTACCACCACAACCACAACCTCCTTCCACCACCACCACCTGCTTCCACCATACCCACCAACCCACCACCGTTGCAACAACATCATCACCACCCATCCACCCCACCACCACCACCAAAATTTCATCCAAACACAAACCCCCAAATTTTCAGATTCAGTACAAACCCCAAATTTTTCAGATTCAACTTAATTCAACAAAAATATCCTAAAACTAGGTTAAATCTAAACCTATCGATTTGATGATTTGCTGAACCGGTCCTAATTTCTGAACCAAAAATATCCTCATCTTCATCAGAAACCGGTCCTAATTTCTGAAATTCTCCAATATTTTCTTCGATCTGATTCATCTCAGCAGTTTCCGTACAACCTTCAAACCGATCCAATTCTTCAAACAACCTCTCTAACCTTAAGCTTCTCTGCTCATCCGTAACCGTCACCTCACCATCAGTTAACAAAGGCGGAGAATTAAACACAGTTTGATAAATCTCAAGATCTTCAAACTCACGAAACTCTTCATGCTGCTGGATGTGAATATTATTGACGATTGATGTAAGGAATCGGAGATTGGAGGTTGGAGTAGAGAGAGAGATGTATAGAGATGGGGGATAGAGAGAGAGAGGGATGTTCAGTAAGTGTGAGAGAGTAGAGTATTATATATTATTAAAACATTTTTATTTTTGTTTTATTTGTTAAAACATTTTTATTTAAATGGGTAAAAAGACTAAAATACCCTTTTGTGATCTAATTTAACTGAAAAAATTAACTAGGTTAGGCCTAAAGGACATAACGTGCAGGAATTTAAAACATAAAGGACAAAACTCGTCAACTTTAAACATAAAGGACACCGCCTGCAAAATGGCCTAAAGATAAAGGACAAAACTTGCAATTCGTTTTATGTATGAATCATGAATGATACAACATTTTTTTATTTGCTTATATTATAATTGAAACTTCGATGATGTAATTTCAATCCTTTTGTTAGGGCTATTTAAAACATTTGAAACGAAAGGTAACGTAGACTACTAACGATAGTGAGAGCATCCCAACAAATTGGTTTTTTAATTGCTATCGATGTTATTTACTCGCATTGAATTTGTATTATTACATCGGTTTTACTTATGAAAATTGTTCAAATTTTTTTGTTTATTATTAGTTCTCAATGTGAAAAATTAAAGTGACCCGAGATCGGAAATTAACCTACTTTTCGGGTTTCTGTCCGAGTCGGGTAGGACTCGGTTCAGTCCGGTTTCACTGGTATGCTCACCCCTGCAACCATCGTCTACCCACATTACCCAATTGTTAAACACAACCAAGAAATAAAAAAAATCAAGAATTTAGCAAAAACCCACTTCAAATCTTGGGTGATGACTATGATCATTTACTTCAAAGTAAAAAACCTAATTTCAATAAACAAACAAACATAAAACCATCCCAACAACCACCACCATGTTCAACGATATTTTTTACTTTAACCCATAGAAGACGACCTTGTCCGATGGTGGCTATGTTAGTGTCACGGTAACTGAACCGCAAATGAAAACACAAATAACAAAACCACCATCACCAAAGTAACAAAAGAAAGTAAAGAAAGCTAATAAAAGAATCGACTCAAATCTATAATCATCATCATCAACAGGAAATAAACAGGGCCCATATACCGCTACGGCTGCAACCGGAGTTGCCCAGATAGTAGACGTGAGACCACCATCAATGGCACAACAGATCTTTAAACGAACACCCTAAAGGATTCAGGGTAGAAATCAGATATAAACAACATCCAAGCCGAACAACCATCTCGCATTCTATATGGGGGTTTCAAAACCCAAAAAAAGAAAAACGCCAACGTCACTGAAATGACAATCAACCGTCAACCTACAAAACACAAATCCATGAAAACATATTTATATAAACCAAGAGCCGTCGTGGCCCCACCACAGATCCACCATCGCTACGCCACCTGAGATGGTGACCGGCCATAATACCAATCTGTTTCTCACACTCTCTAAAACCTCTATTCACACACACATATGCGTGTTTGTTTGGGTTAATCTCAAACCTTGGGAGAAAAATGAGGCATGAATTATTAGAGAGAGAGAGAGAGGATCTCTAATATGTAATATTCAATATTCAAATAAACTTTAAACCATGAAAAATACCAAATGACACCTATAAAGTAAGGACACGAGTGGCTTGCTCTATAAAACATACAAATACATCAGCTTGTGCTACAACAAATACATGCCCAAAATTAACCTAAAGCCAAATGTACAAACCAATATTGCCTATTTATGTTACAAATTAGAGTTATATATAATATGGAAGTTGACTCCAATTTGCAAATGAAACACACAACTGATGCCTTCAAAGAATCTCATCATGCATTCAAATAAAAAGAGCAAACATTCATAAAACATCAATGTTCATTTCTTGAAAACTGTTCCAATCCAATCCAGGTGAATTAAGTAAATCTTCAATTTCAATGTGTCTAATCATCATGCATTCAAAGAAAAGCAACCATTCATGCATGATATTTATTCAATTAAATATCATCAAAACTAGAAATTCAAAATTCAATCATTGCACTGCACTGACATAACATATGAAATCCAAAGAATTCAAAAATCAAAACACATAAATCAATTTGCAAATAAGATCCAACAAAATACAAAACCCAAAGACAATAATAAACAAAAAAGAAACCCTAGGTTATGAATTAAAAGGAAGGCGCACAACAAGACTGACCTTAACGACAAATTTGATATACCATTTAAAGTTCATGGCTCCCAAAATCGCTGCAACTTTAAATCCTTCTACACGATTTGGAATTCTTGAGGTAAAACGGTGAAACCCATTAATCGAATTCTTTCTAGGTTTAGTGAAATTTGATGATTTCTTGTGCAATTTGATTTTGTGAATCTTGCGTTTTTGGATTCCGATTGTTGTAATTTTACAAAAAGCTGGAAGAAATCCCTTAAAGATCAGAGCAAGACGTATTAACACTAGAGAAAAACAACCTCGAGTATACACATGGTAGCTGTGAGGGAAAAATGGAGAGGGACCAAATGAGAGGAGGGTGGCCGGCGTTTTGATTAGGGTATTAGCCACCGGAATTGTCGCAGACGGTGGTGGGGGTGCACTGGCGAGAAGGTGGCGAAGGCCACCGACTTTCTCTTTTAAGATAATATAAATATTGGTGATAACACAATATACGTTATTGATTATATTTTAGTGTATAATTAGTGATTACTTTTCATATGCATATTTAGTTTAGTGTATCTTAGTTGCATTTTTAGGCTTAAACACTATATTTTCACTACATATCATGTATTTATCGTATCCATATCTTTTTATATCGTAAAACAGTTAGCTATTATATAACGGGATCTACTTGAGATTGTTTTTATTGTTTTTATAGGTGGAAAGAATTGAAGGAATTAAGGAATACAAAATTCAAGATTTACGACGATGGAGAAAAATGATGAGGTTATGTTGAACCTTGAGATAGATAAATGCTGAAGATAGATGAGTCAAAGTCAAACCGATGGGTTTATTTTTTTTTTAACGGCCAACGTAATAAACGCCGGGTACTTTGTATGCGGCACTCAATGGCTGAAAGGTTACCCGTGGTGGCCTCTATTCCGCACGCACGAAGCCCCTAGCCCACCAAGCCATCATTTCCGGGTAAAACCCGACCCTACACCCGCCCAAAGGCCAAGGGTGTAGGATAGTGGGGGCGGGAGTGGGCGGCCGACACCCCGAACTTTTCGCTCAGTAATGGAGAGTATGTAGTTTTCGTATAAAAATATTTGGGTATATACTTTTTCGACCCCCCGTTTTATAGAAATTTTTGGGTGTGTACATTTTCGACCCCCCGTTTTATAGAAACTTTTGGATGTATACGTTTTCGACCCCTGGTCAGAAATCTCAAGTTTCGCCACTGCCGAAGGCACGACAGTGCAGGACCAGTAAAACCCGGTCAGGATCAGGAATCGAACCGGTGACCTTCCGGCCAGTGGTCTTCCATCACTTCCCATTCCCATGACCGGTGAGCTATAAGCCCGGGTCCGATGGGTTTATTTCTACTCGGATAAAAATGATTTATTTGTTTCTTCTCGTTTGGGACGTATGTGAAAAGAACCACAAATTAAAGAAATCAAACGGATGGGCTAATTACAATTATGAATTGAGTTCACATATGATGGGCTAGTGTTGGACCAAAAGAACATTAAATAGAGATTGGGCCATTTTGGGGGTCGGCAGTTCTTTTGACAACAATTGACGAAAACAAACTTCTATGGCTGAGTGCTGACAAGGAATAAAGCAATTTGATTTTTATTTTCATTTTTTTTATGTGTGAATCTATTCAAACCAATCATCGGTTTCGTAAGTTCTTAATTATATATTTTGTCTCTCGTAAATCATTTTTTTTCATTTAGTCGTAAGGGTGGAGGGAGTGGTCTCGGGAAGTGCTTTGGGGAGGGGGTTTACCAATTGGTATATATATATAATCAGAGGTAATACACTATGTCTTTAACGTTGCACTTTATTCCATTTTACATGATGTTGGTCGGTATTTAATGCATTCACATAGAATAAAATGTCCATCTAATCATATATTAAGCTTGGTTTTTAGTGTTACATAATGGCCCCTTGAAGAAACAGCGATCCAATTGAACCGGAGTCAATCAGATCGGGGGTTTTGTCTCTGCATAAAAGTGGTTAATCCTCTCGTCGATTCGGCGGTGGGCTAGTTTCCTCCTCCGGTGATTACTGCAAAACAGAAAGACGTTAGACTCGCCACGGGGAGAATGGGGGTTCTCTCCGTGACCACCCTCTGGCGTGAGAATAAGTACAGTGATCTCGAGGAAGAAGGTAAAGTAGTAAAAGTGAGAGTAAGTGAAGTGTAACTTGTGAGATCACCTGCAGTCCCTTATTTATAACTGGATTTTGGCGGAAAATGGTGTAATGGAGAGGTAACAGGAAGCACTTTTTCATTAGCGGTTATTCTACTTTCCGTTAATAGTTAACTTTACATCCATGCACACGGATTGTGAGTTTGATCGACGGCTGGGGAGATGCCACGTGGAAAGTGATTTTTTGTATATCTATCTATCTTCAAGTGAGTGCCATCATCGTGATTAGATGAGCGTTCATGATTATGCCACGTCAATCAGTTGTAACCGAATGGCCATGCACGATGAGCATTAATAATCCTTCTAGAAGATCTACAGATGTAAACATTTATGCCTTTGTCACGTGTCCATTCTGTTATAACAGAAAAGATTCCTTTGTTCAAGTCTTGATTTCAGGCGCACAGAGATGTTCAGGAGTTTGTCTTCAAACCTAAGTGTACCCTTGCGCGGGCCCGCGCAAGGGTTTTGGTTGAATGATTGCCTCTCTTTTCTTCCGGCGCATGGTCCTTGAAGACTATTTTTTCCCAGATCTTGTTTAGAACTGTTTCGCAGCCGCGCAAGGCTCTGTTTGAGATGTTCTTTGGAATGAAGTTAGGGTATGGTCTTATACGCTTGCGTAAGGTTTTTGGGACCATACCCCTTCAAGTCCCCCCAGTCCATTGTTGTTCCTATGCACCAATGGTAAGTAGGTGGAGCACTGGACTATGAGGATGAAGTGTGCGCTTTTGCTGTTTGAGAAGTAGCAAGGTTTGTTCGGCGCAAGGTATGAAAAAACTTAGTTTGTGAAGTTGACTGGTTGTGTGCCACGGTAGTTCTGTGCACGAGTATATAATTGTTCCTTGTATGTTGTTTAAGTTTAGCTAGGACACCAGTTGTTATATCCTTGGTGAAGGTCATTACCATTGTTGCCTTGTCTTGTTAAGGACGAATAACGTCCATCTCCCGATGCGGCAGAAGCCTTGGATGACCGCTAAGTTTGTCATTTACTTTGAATTTGTTTAGGATGTTGAATTCGTTCTTGTTTGGTTAATGCGCTTTTGCGAAAGTAACTTTGTTAATATTTTGCCGGGTAATTAAGTTTGTTATTGTGCTGTTTGCACAAGTAACTTTGTTAATGTGCTGTCGCACAAGTGACTTTGTTAATGTGCTGCCGCACAAGTAACTTTGTTATTGTGTTGTTTGCACAAGTAGCTTTGTTAATGTGTTGTCGCACAAGTGAGTTTGTTAATGTGCTGCCGCACAAGTAACTTTGCACAAGTAACTTTGTTAATGCGCTGCCGCACAAGTAACTTTATTAATGTGTTGTATGCTTTTAGTTGCAATATTTGCATGAGCACAATTACTTTGTTCAGGTAAGACAAATAAAGATGGTATAAAGCTCATGTGTGAACGTAGGGCTGGACCTTGCGTGGTACTTGTGACCGCAGACCGTTCATGTGACTTGTGTTGTGTTACCATAGTGTTTTTGTGCTTACAAAAAGAAATTGCATGCATTTGTAATAGAACGTAGAAGCATAGTGTAAGTAAAACTTTGCATTGATTTGGATAGGGCGCAGAGGCCAGTATATACAAAGTGGTTAATAAATAAGATAATTATGATGCATATGTAAGTAATGACCGTTGTATTATACGTTGGTTAGCGCAGTGTGTTGTCTAAGTACGAATGGCCCTGGGGTTACATATAGCACATGCGCAGCTGCTGCGCATTCCATGTGCGTGGAACGCCTGTTCCATCGAGCCGCCGTATAGTGTACGCACCTGTAACACCCACCCCGTAACCCGGGTGATTGTGCACAATTGATACACTTACAGCGGAAACAAACTAAACTTTCATTAAAACTTATAATAATCTGAGTACAACACTTTATTTATTTACAAACTTTCGGCAACTAAGAACTCCTTGATCTTCTAAAACTCCACAACTGTCAAGTAGTTCCTATAGCTTTCCTCATGACTCACCTGAGATAAGTATACTCAAAACGACGTCAGATATATACTGGTGAGCTCATACTATACAATTTTTATAAAGACAGACCAAAGTTTACATTATATGCATACACAATATGGGCATGTGACCACATTATAGTCAGGTTGGGCCTCATTGAACCTTATAGGTCACATTTGACTTGTCACAAACCACCGTACAAGAGACATACTGGTCCTCCAGCTGTGTCCCCCTACGGCCGTCACATAGGTATGAGTGTGTGTCGCTGGACCTTATAAGCACGAAGTGCCTATGGGTACAACACCTTATTACACTTCCCAGAGTGACACACCTCATTAAGCATAATAGGATCCCATATACCCCTACTGACACATGCATACTGTAGCATTCTCATTATTACCAGTTATGGACGAGTATACTATCACAGTTTAAAAGACAAGTATGATGACTCACCTGATTAGCAATTGCTTAACTGCCGCTAGTACGACTGGGTTATGTCTCAAGGTCCTGACACAATTACATAATCCTAGGTTAGGTAATGGTACACCTAACTAGTCATTATCATGGTTGGATATTGGTTAGTGCTGCCTTGTTTAAGCATGGGTGATCAGTCCATGCCTAACTAAGGCTAGGCTACCCAATACCCGCCCCTTACAATAACCCTAGTACCTAAAAATAATACTAACACTACTACTACTAATATATTATTACTAATAATAAAACTAATATTAACTACTAAAAATAAATAATAAATAACTAAACATAAACTTAAATGAGAGTATACCTCAAAACTATCTACGGCACGTTGATGTAGAGTTTCCCTACTCTTGCTCCTACTCGTGCTCCAAAAACGACTACTAACAACACCCAACGAGGTATCGTATACTCGGAATTCTCAATACTAGAGCGTTCCCGTTAAAATTTTGGTGTATCTAAAATCCTACAATTTAACTCCTATATATATGTGAAGCAAGCAAGCATCTTAATGGCTTTCTGGGCGATGTGGGACAATTGACGTGCTAGCTAGCTAGCTTGACGTGCTAGCTAGCTAGCTTAGTTATATTATTTCAGCTGTTTCACTCGTTTTTCTTGTATAACTTTTAAAATATGACGTTTTATAAAACGACGAATATGTCATTAGAACGAGCATATTTTTATCTACGTTTTAACCTAAGTTTCATTAAAAACGGAGTAAGGTCAAAAATAATATATTTAATTATTAATATTAAACGGTCTCCTATGCTAGCCAAGGCTTGTCAATATATTTCACCTTTCACACCATCATCTTACTCGTTTAACAATATATGAAATATAAATTACATATTTCATACGTTTATAAACAGTATATTAAGGTTCGGGGTATTACATCCTTCCCTCCTTACAAAAATTCCGTCCACGAAATTGGTCATCACTTAAAAAGATGAGGGTACTTATCTTTCATTATGTTTTCTAATTCCCATGTAAAGTTGGGTCCATGACGTGCGTTCCACTTGACTTTGACTAACGGGATTTCCTTCTTGCGTAACTTTTTAACCTTCCTATCTTCGATTTGTAGTGGTTCTTCAATGAAGTTGAGTTTGTCGTCAACCTGTACGTCTTCCAGGGGTATTTGTTGGGCTTCGTCCACTAGGCACTTCCTTAAATTTGATACATGAAAAGTATTATGTATTCCTGCCAGCAGTTCAGGAAGTTTTAGCCGATAAGCCACTGGTCCTACTTTGCTTATTACTTCAAACGGCCCAATGTATCGGGGTTTCAACTTTCCCTTCTTTCCAAACTGAATCACTCCTTTTAGAGGTGATACCTTAAGCATTACTTTATCCCCTATTTGGAACTCTAGGGGTTTACGCCTCTGATCTGCATAACTCTTTTGTCGATCTTGAGCACTTTTCATCCTTTCTTTGATTTGCTGAATCTTTTCGGTGGTCTCCACAATGATTTCTGGTCCTGACAGTTGACTTTCGCCTACTTCTGTCCAGCAGATAGGAGTTCGATACTTTCTTCTGTATAAAGCTTCATATGGTGCAGCTTTAATGCTAGTGTGATAGCTATTGTTGTAAGCGAATTCGATGAGTGGTAGATGATTGTCCCAACTTCCACCAAAATCAGTTACACAAGCCCGAAGCATATCTTCTAATGTCTGAATAGTCCGTTCACTCTGCCCATCCGTCTGAGGATGATATGCAGTGCTTAGATTAAGCTTGGTTCCCAACTCTTGTTGAAAACTTTGCCAGAATTTAGATGTGAAACGACTATCTCTGTCTGATATGATCGATACAGGCACCCCATGTCGTGAGACTATTTCTTTGATGAAACTTTGAGCTAGTTTGTTCATCTTATAGTCCTCACGAATTGGCACGAAGTGTGCAGACTTGGTCAGTCTATCCACTATTACCCAAATAGTATCATAACCATGACTTGACCTTGGGAGCTTCGTGATAAAATCCATGGTGATTTTCTCCCATTTCCATTCTGGGATCTCTGGTTGTTGCAAGTATCCAGAGGGTTTTTGATGTTCTGCCTTCACCTTAAGGCATGTAAGGCACTTTTCCACATAATGGGCAATAGATCGCTTCATTCCTGGCCACCAATAATCCCTCCTTAAATCCTTATACATCTTGTCACTGCCAGGGTGAATGGAATACTTAGACTTATGAGCTTCCTTTAAGATGGTATCCTGCAGTCCTCCAAAATTAGGAACCCATATCCTATTGTTGAACCTAAGGATATTATCATTTCCCATTGTCAGTAGCTCCAGTCTCGCAATCATTCTTTTTTTTACAATATGATTCTCTTTTAAGGCTTCTTGTTGTATATTCTTAACTTGATCTAAGAGACTAATTTTAACCTCTATTCTGGTTGCACGAATTCTTATTGGTTGAGGTTTCCCTTTTCTACTTAGAGCATCTGCTACTATGTTTGCCTTACCTGGATGGTATTGGATCTCACAGTCGTAATCACTTAATAACTCCATCCATCGTCTCTGACGCATATTGAGCTCCTTCTGCTCAAATATATGTTTTAAACTTTTATGGTCACTATAGATAGTGCACTTTGTACCGTAAAGATAGTGCCTCCAAATTTTCAATGCGAACACTATGGCACCAAGTTCCAAATCATGGGTTGTGTAGTTCCGTTCATGAATCTTCATCTGTCTAGAGGCGTAGGCAATTACTTTGCCTCTTTGCATGAGTACACATCCCATACCATAGTGAGATGCATCACAGTAGACGGCAAAATCTTTTATTCCCTCAGGAAGTGACAGTATTGGGGCGCTACATAACTTATGCTTTAACGTGTTAAAGGCTTCTTCTTGTTTAGGTCCCCAATTAAACTTAGAGGCTTTCTGGGTTAGTGTGGTTAGTGGTGTTGCAATCTTTGAGAAGTCTTGAATAAACCTTCTATAGTATCCTGCTAACCCCAGAAATCTTCTGATTTCAGTGGGATTCTTCGGTACTTCCCATTTCTTGATGGCCTCGATCTTTGCAGGGTCAACTTGTATTCCACATTCATTTATCACGTAGCCTAGGAATTGCACCTCACGTATCCAAAATTCACACTTAGAGAACTTTGCATAGATTTTTTCTTTCTTGAGCAATTCAAGGACTGCTCTCAGGTGTTGTTCATGTTCTACCTCGTTTTTAGAGTAGATAAGGATATCGTCAATAAAAACGATCACAAACTTATCGAGGTAAGGTTTACAAACCCTGTTCATGAGGTCCATGAACACTGCAGGTGCGTTGGTTAATCCAAATGGCATTACCAAAAATTCATAATGACCATACCTAGTCCTAAAGGCAGTCTTAGGTATGTCTTCTGGTGCAACTTTCACTTGGTGGTATCCAGACCTCAAGTCTATTTTAGAGAAATAGCTTGCCCCTTGTAATTGATCAAACAAGTCATCGATCCTGGGCAAAGGGTATTTATTCTTTATAGTGGCTTTATTCAAGTCTCTATAATCGATGCACATGCGCATCGTCTCATCTTTCTTCTTGACAAATAAGATGGGTGCTCCCCATGGCGACGAACTAGGTTGGATAAACCCCTTGTTAAGCAACTCTTGTAGTTACTTCTTGAGTTCTTGCATTTCTGTCGGGGCTAGTCTATACGGCGACTTAGCAATCGGTGATGTACCGGGAACTAGGTCAATGCGAAACTCAACCTGTCTATCCGATGGTAGTCCCGGGAACTCATCGGGAAACACTTCGGGGTATTCTCGTACTACTGGCACGTCCTCGACCTTCTGCTTTTCTGTAGTGTTTACGACATATGCTAGAAAGGCAACATACCCTTTCCTTAGGCATTTATGTGCTTGTGCTATCGTGATGAGGTTCTTAGTCTTGTCAGTGCGGTCTCCCGATACAGTTAGTTGTTTGCCGTTGGGTAATCGGAGCCGGACGATCCTTTTATCACATATAACTTCCGCATGATATGGTGTCAACCAGTCCATTCCTATGACTATGTCGAATTCTCCAAGTTCCATAGGCATTAGGTCTATAGGGATAACATGGTTGTTTAAGCTTATTTTACAATTCTTAACAATGTCAACTATCTCTCTTTGACTTCCATCAGCCATTTCTACTGTAAAGGCATGATCTAGGTTTTGGGACGCCTGGTTCAAGTAAGGTCTAAAGGTAGTCGACACTAGACTTCTATTTGCACCGGTATCAAATAACACACGCGCATATACATCATTTACGAGATACGTACCCGTGATAACGTCTGTATTGGTCTTGGCTTCTTCCGTGGTGAGTACAAATGCATGCCCTTTTGGCTGATTTGGTTGTGTCCTATCATTTCTTTTGAGTTCGGGACATTCAGATCTCATGTGGTTAAGGTCTCCACATTTGAAACACTTCTTCTTTTCCTTGCATTCTTAAAGAGCATGACCTGTCTTTTTACAATTTGGACAAGGAAAACGACATTCCCCCGTATGAAAGCGTTTGCAAATTTGACATTGAGGAAATGTTTTAGGCCTTTTAAAGTTGTTATTCCGGGTGTCCCCCTTTCTTTCTTCCCACTACCTTTTTGGTGCGGGAGATTCAGCCTGTCGCATAATCATCTCGGCAGCCATGACGGCGCCAGCCTCAACAGTTTCTGCAAAAGTCTTGGGGGATTTGGATTTGATAAACACCCTCATTTCAGAGGGTATACCCCAAATAAATCTATTGATCAGTTGTTCCTCAGTCAATGCTAAATAAGAAACCAGTCGAGATATGTCATTGAAACGAGAAACATACTCTCGATAGGTTTTATTTCCCATTTTTAACTGAAAGAATTCAACTTCCAGTTGCTCAGTCTCACTGGGAGGGCAATACTTAGCAAGAAACTTATGAAGAAACTCCTCCCACTTCATCTCCTTAACCTTTTCTTTTCCCTCTATTCGGACCACAATGTTCCACCAGTGAAGTGCTTCAGCTTCAAACATATGTACGGCGAACCGTACTTTGTTGCGGTCATCACACTCACATATGTCTAATACTGACTCCATTCTGTTGAGCCAGTCTTGAGCTTCTAGTGCTCCCTTTCTTCCGTCAAAGGACTGGGGTTTACAGGACATGAAGTGCTTATAAGTACACTCCTTTGATTTGGAATATTCACCTTTTCCTTCTAGTGGCATGGTTGCAATAGTGTTTTTCCTTTCGCCCATTCCTTCCCTTTGTACTGGCGTGGAGGCTGCTGAGCTTTCTTCATGTCGTTCTCCAGATTGGTTAACATTACCGGTTTGTGCATTCTTCATTACCTTAGCCACTTCCATAGCTATATTGTGGATATCCTCAGTATTTAGACGCATGCTTGTACTAGACCGGGACCTGACACTATGAGAGGGAGTTCGAGTCCTATAAGAGCCTTCCCCTCTCCTTCTGTTATTCTGATTATTTCTAGACCCTTGTTCATCTCTATGTTCAGACATTGTCTCCTTCCTATAGTAATATGAGTATAAAGAGTTACTAGTATGTATGATATATTATTATAATATAACAACT
Organism: Helianthus tuberosus; assembly: GCA_030545235.1. Taxonomy (NCBI): domain Eukaryota; kingdom Viridiplantae; phylum Streptophyta; class Magnoliopsida; order Asterales; family Asteraceae; genus Helianthus; species Helianthus tuberosus. The sequence continues at coordinate 74,477,415 of CM060380.1, forward strand.
ATATACATCACATAGATATATATATATATATACATATATATAGCACATAAAAAGGCACAACATAGTTTTACTTCTTCTAGCGTCACTAAATTGACTATGCAAGTACTTTTCCTGAGAACATGTTATTTGGCCTAGTGTGAGTGTGATATTAATCTTTAAAGAACTACTGGTTAAAGCTTAGGCATTCCTGCAATACCTAATTCGCTAAAACCTCAGGCTCTGATACCAACTGTAACACCCACCCCGTAACCCGGGTGATTGTGCACAATTGATACACTTACAACGGAAACAAACTAAACTTTCATTAAAACTTATAATAGTCTGAGTACAACACTTTATTTATTTACAAACTTTCGGCAACTAAGAACTCCTTGATCTTCTAAAACTCCACAACTGTCAAGTAGTTCCTATAGCTTTCCTCGTGACTCACCTGAGATAAGTATACTCAAAACGACGTCAGATATATACTGGTGAGCTCATACTATACAATTTTTATAAAGACAGACCACAGTTTACATTATATGCATACACAATATGGGCATGTGACCACATTATAGTCAGGTTGGGCCTCATTGAACCTTATAGGTCACATTTGACTTGTCACAAACCACCGTACAAGAGACATACTGGTCCTCCAGCTGTGTCCCCCTACGGCCGTCACATAGGTATGAGTGTGTGTCACTGGACCTTATAAGCACGAAGTGGCTATGGGTACAACACCTTATTACCCTTCCCAGAGTGACACACCTCATTAAGCATAATAGGATCCCATATATCCCTACTGACAGATGCAGACTGCAGCATTCTCATTATTACCAGTTATGGACGAGTATACTATCACAGTTTAAAAGACAAGTATGATGACTCACCTGATTAGCAATTGCTTAACTGCCGCTAGTACGAATGGGTTATGTCTCAAGGTCCTGACACAATTACATAATCCTAGGTTAGGTAATGGTACACCTAACTAGTCATTATCATGGTTGGATATTGGTTAGTGCTGCCTTGTTTAAGCATGGGTGATCAGTCCATGCCTAACTAAGGCTAGGCTACCCAATACCTGCCCCTGACAATAACCCTAGTACCTAAAAATAATACTAACACTACTACTATTAATATATTATTACTAATAATAAAACTAATATTAACTACTAAAAATAAATAATAAATAACTAAACATAAACTTAAACGAGAGTTTACCTCAAAACTATCTACGGCACGTTGATGTAGAGTTTCCCTACTCCTGCTCCTACTCGTGCTCCAAAAACGACTACTAACAACACCCAACGGGGTATCGTATACTCGGAATTCTCAATACTAGAGCGTTCCCGTTAAAATTTTGGTGTATCTAAAATCCTACAATTTAACTCCTATATATATGTAAAGCAAGCAAGCATCTCAATGGCTTTCTGGGCGATGTGGGACAATTGACGTGCTAGCTAGCTAGCTTGGCGTGCTAGCTAGCTAGCTTAGTTATATTATTTCAACTGTTTCACTCGTTTTTCTTGTATAACTTTTAAAATATGACGTTTTATAAAACGACGAATGTGTCATTAGAACGAGCATATTTTTATCTACGTTTTAACCTAAGTTTCATTAAAAACGGAGTAAGGTCAAAAATAATATATTTAATTATTAATATTAAACGGTCTCCTATACTAGCCAAGGCTTGTCAAGATATTTCACCTTTCACACCATCATCTTACTCGTTTAACAATATATGAAATATAAATTACATATTTCATACGTTTATAAACAGTATATTAAGGTTCGGGGTATTACAGCGCCCTTTCCTAAAACCTCATTAATGACGTAGGGCCCTTCCCATTTGGGCGCGAGCTTTCCCGGTTTTTCAGCTTTTGACGCTTCGGTGTCTCTTAGGACGAAATCTCCCGGAAAGAAAGTTCATATGCGTACTCGAATATTTTTCCAGTTTCGACTTGTACCTGGCCTCATTGATGGCTGCGTATTCTCTTCTTTCCTCAAGGAGATCCAGGTCGAGTCTACGCTCACATTCATTATCTCGTTTTTCCATGGCTAGCATTCGAGGGGACGGGAGACCGATTTCCGGCGGAATTACTGCTTCTGAGCCGTAAACAAGGCTAAATGGCGTTTCTCCTGTGCTAGTATTCGGCATGGTGCGGTGAGCCCATAAAACGCTTGGAAGTTCATCAACCCAACCTCTTCTTGTTGTTCCCAATCTTGTCTTAATGTCATCTACAATCTGTTTGTTGACGCTTTCGACTTGATCGTTTGCCTGTGGGTGCGCCATGGAGGCGAAACTATGTTCGATGCGCATTTCTTTCATTCATTTTTGTAGGTCGTCAGACGCAAAGTTGGTACCGTTGTCTGTGATAATGCGCAGCGGCAATCCGAACCGGCATATGATGTGTTCCCAGATGAATTTTCTGATTACCATTGCGGTGGTTGATGCTAGAGCTTTAGCTTCTACCCACTTGGTGAAGTAATCCACAGCAACTATGATAAATTTTACTGCGCCAGTCGCATCGGGAAAAAGACCTACTAGATCAATTCCCCATTGTTGGAAAGGCCATGCTGCGGTTACTGGAATCAAAGGGTTCTTTGGGTGAATTGTCTTTGGAGCATGGTGTTGGCACGATGTACACTTGTGCAAGATCTCTACGGCGTCTAGATGCATACCGGGCCAGTAATAGCCCGCACTCATGATTTCTGCCACTACCATGCGCGGACCAGCGTGGATTCTGCATAATCCTTCGTGGATTTCCCGGACCAGATACTGCGCGTCATCTTTGTCAACGCATCTTAGAAGAGGACCCATATAAGACTTGAGAGAACTTCAATGAGGACCTCCTTCGCCAGGTGCTTGAAACTTGTAGCGGCTAGTTTACTTAGCGCGTCCGCGTGCTTGTTCTCGCTTCTGTTAATATGGATGATTTTGAAGGTCTGAAACTGATTGATTAATGTTCTTGCCTGCTCAAGGTATAAGGCCATTGTTTCGCCTTTTGCGTCGTAACGACCGTTAATTTGTTCGGCTACCAGCAGGGAATCGACATGTGCTTCAACATTCTTTGCCCCCATTTCGATTGCTAGGTGGATACCTGCGAGGAATGCCTCGTACTCTGCTTCGTTGTCGGTGCTTTTAAAATCTAGTCGAATGGTGTAAGTAAGTTCGTGGTTGTCAGGGCTGACTAGGCAAAGACCAGCTCCTGTGCCATCATCGTTGGAAGCACCATCTGTATATAGGATCCAGACCCTGTCCTCGAAGATTGGGGTAGGATTTTGTATGGCTTCGCATTCCTGGATCTTATCGACGGGGACTTCGGTAACAAAATCTTCTAGGACTTAGCCCTTGATAGTTGGGCACGGCTTATACAAAATGTTATATCCGCCCAGTTCAATGGCCCATTTTGCTAATCGACCCGCGACGTCTGGCTTGGACAAGATTTGTCACAGGTGATAGTTGGTAAGAACAGTTATAACATGGCCAGAAAAGTACCTTCGTAATTTGCGTGACGTGTGAACTAACGCGAAAACAAGTTTTTCCATGATTGAATAGGGCGTTTCCAGGCCGGTCAACATTTTTCTGATGTAATAAATTGGAGTTTGGACTCTGTCCCTTTCGACCATCAGCACTGCGCTTATTGCTACCTCTGATGCGGAGAGGTACTAGATTAATGGTTCTTCTTTTCGCGGAGCTGTTAAAGTAGGTAGTTGAATTAGGCATTCTTTCATTTCCTTAAAAGCTTTTTCTGCCTCCGGAGTCCATTGAAACCAGCTCTTCTTTACGCAGTTCGTAATGTGCTGATGAACGGATATGATTTGGCAACATGATTCGCTAAAAATCGGTTGAGCGCAGCTAGCCGACCAGCTAAGCGTTGCATCACTTTGATAGATGCTGGTAACGGCATGAGTTGAATAGCCTCTACCTTTTCTAGATTGACTTTGAAACCATCCTTGGTTACGATAAATCCTAAGAATTTGCCTTCTTCCATTCCGAAAAAACACTTTACTGGATTTAGTTTTAAGTTAACTTTGCGCAGAGAGTCAAAGGTGCGCTGGATGTTTGAGAGCATTAATTCTTCTTCGGGACTCATGATGACAAGGTCGTCCATATAGACTTCTACTGTTAGGCCGATATCCTCCCCGAAGACTCTATCCATTAGGCATTGGTAAGTAGCTCCTGCGTTGCAGAGACTGAAAGGCATTTTTGTGTAACAAAATATACCTTTGTCCGTGCGGAAAGCTGTCTTATCTTCATCTTCTTCCTTCATTTATACTTGGTGATAACCTTTGTAACAATCTAGGAAGCATTTCTAGTGGAAGGATGCTAAGGAGTCCACCTTTTTGTCTATTTCTGGGAGAGCATAACAGTCTTTTGGGCAGGCTTTGTTGAGGTCTTTGAAATCAAAGCACATGCGCCACCCACCATTGTGCTTCTGCACCATTACCGGGTTAGCTACCCAGGTTTGATATCGAACTTCGCGCAGTATGCCGGCCTGAAGTAATTCAGCCACTTGCTCATTCATTGCGCGAGCCTTTTCCGGACTAAGACTGCACTTTCCTTGTGCTACTGGCTCTGCGGAAGGTCGAACATTCAAGCAATGTTCCGTCACCTCTCTTGGTACGCCGGTCATATCTGCTGGGGACCAAGCGAAAATATCCATATTCTCAAATAAGAGTTCTTTCAATCTTGCGCGGATTGCTAGTGAGATGGCGTTCCATAGCAAAATGGTTTGCTCAGGGTATTCATTGTTGAGTACCCACTTTTCTGGTTCGTTAATGGAGATGGCTTCGCGGCCTTTACTGGTGGCTCGTCATCTACAGACATCACTTCTTTGCTTGAATATAAAATTGCTACTCCTGTTTCAGTCGGAAAACCGCAAGCAGCGTGTGGTATAGAGGTAATCATGCTAAACTCCCTTTGTGAACGCTTTCCCAATAGTACATCATGGCGGGATGTAGCTGGCATAATCATGAAATTGACTGTAATGGTGCGCGAGTGCTCCCCATCAGAGAGTGTTACAGGAAAGGAGATTTAACCCGGTGGAAAAATGGCTTCATTGCAGAAACCAGTTAAAGGAAAATCGACTGGTTTCAAGCGCGCCTTGTCCTCTGGGTCTAATTTCTTAAAACATTGTTCGTAAATAATATCCATAGAACTACCCGGATCAGTGAACATGTAATCAATACGGTAATGACCGAAGATACCAGTTATGATGACCTGCCGTTCTTCTTGAGGACCCCCCCCCCCCCCGGTACCACGGGGAAGATTACTTGTTGTTCACGCCGGTGTTGACTGTGGCTTCGTTTGTTGTTATGTTTACGCGATGGTCCGCCTTGCACCATGTATGTTTGCTCCGAACCATTCCTTAGGTTGGTGTGGACGTCTTTCACGTTTTGCAACGTGTAACTGAGCGTCTTTAGATATTTTTCGTCATTGAGCTAGGTGTCCTACTACTGTAACGGATGTGGGCCCAACTCTGTACTATCCGATTTATTCTGGGATTTTTGCTCTTCCAGGGATTCCTGATATCCATATCTGAGATGGAGGAAACCGCATCTGGTGCTGGACTGAGGGTCTGTGTCTTCGATCGGCAAAGTTGATGAGAGATTGTAATAGGACCCTCGGGATGTGTTTGTGGTTTGCACCTGAGTTGTTATTCTTTCCGCTGATTTACAAGGTTGTGCAAAATTCTCGCTCACAACATTTTGGAATTTGAAAAACCAATAAATCGGAGTTTCTTCCGAAGGTAGATCAGGACTATTCTGAGTTCCAGATCGGACTTCTGAGGTAACAGGACCGTGTACCTAGTGATGAATATCATCGTTGCTAAATGATTTCCCTACGGTTCCGTCGACCTGAGAAGCATGAGCCGAAGTGTCTCTGTTCTCAGATCGAGGGTTTGGTGGGTAATTTGTCAGAACTTCTGCCATTGAAAATAGAAGAGAAGTAATGAATCAATCGAGAAGATGAAGATGAAAATTGAAGAATCGGTGGGCGCCAATGAAGAAACAGCGGTCCAATTGGACCGGAGTCAATCAGATGGGGGTTTTGTCTCTGCATAAAAGGGGTTAATCCTCTCGTCTATTCGGTGGTGGGCTAGTTTCCTCCTCCGGTGATTACTGCAAAACAGAAAGACGTTAGACTTGCCACGGGGAGAATGGGGGTTCTCTCCGTGACCACCCTCCGGTGTGAGAATAAGTACAATGATCTCGACGAAGAAGGTAAAGTAGTAAAAGTGAGAGTAAGTGAAGTGTAACTTGTGAGATCATACCTGCAGTCCCTTATTTATAACCAAATTTTGGTGGGAAAATGATGTAATTGAGAGGTAACGGAAAGCACTTTTCCGTTAGCGGTTATTCTACTTTCCGTTAATAGTTAACCTTACATCCATGCACACGGATTGTGAGTTTGATCGGCGACTGGGAGATACCACGTGGAAAGTGGTTTTGTGTAGATCTATCTTCAAGTGAGTGACATCATCGTGATTAGATGAGCGTCCACGATTATTCCCCGTCACAATCAGTTAACTGAATGGCCATGCACGATGACCATTAATAATCCTTCGAGAAGATCTATAGCTATAAACCTTTATGCCTTTGCCACGTGTCCATTCTGTTATAACAGAAAAGATTCCTTTATTCAAGTCTTGATTTCAGGCGCGCGGAGATGTTCAAGAGTTTGTCTTCAAACCTAACTGTACCCTTGCGCGGGACCACGCAAGGGTGTTTGTTGAATGATTGTCTCTCTTTTCTTCCGGCGCATGGTCCTCGAAGACTGTTTTTTCCCAGATCTTGTTTAGAACCGTTGCGCAGCCGCGCAAGGTTCTGTTTGAGATGTTCTTTGGAATGAAGTTAGGGTATGGTCCTATACGCTTGCGCAAGGTTTTTGGGACCATGCCCCTTCACCCCTAAAAGCTTACAATATATTACCTTTCACTTTAACTAAATATACCATTTAAACACTACATTTTTTTCAAAAAAAAATATCAAAATATACAATTTAAACATTACATTTTTTCAAAAAAAAAATCAATTTGTTTTGGCTATCCACATGCTTACATGTGTCCTACTCATAAGCTAATCATTTTTTCGTTTATAACTTTCAAAATATGATGTTTATAAAAAAATTAATATACAATTGTGATCGACTTATTTTAATCTACATTTCGATCATTGAAACCGAGTTGCACGTGATAATGTACAAGTATCCAAAGCACTTATGTACACATATTTTGCACGGTTTGATGCCCACTGAGACCTAGGGTTGGGTTACATATAGGTTATGCTTTTACTTTAGACAAAATTGCACAAATCAACCGTTATGTTATACCTAAACTGCAATTCATACCTTTCACTATGAAATCGGCCAAACCCACCTTTATGTTCACGTTTTGATACATGGGTCAACCTTTAACACAAACACTAATAGATTTCTTAGTTAACACCCCTCACATAGTTTGCATGTGAAGGTATTAATGTCATTTTACCTTGTCTTTTAATGTCATTATTTCCAACAAAGGTGGGCCATTATATTTGTATATTTAAATCTTGGAGGGCCTAAGTGTCAGACTTTGGAAAAATATATTAAAAGGGAACCCTAGCATCATTCTTGGAGAGGATTCTTCGTTGTGGCTGTTGTTGTTGTTGGACGCACAAATAAACAAGGAGGGAGACAATGTTTGCTTCATCCTTATTTGATCCTAATGTGAAGCTCTAACCGAACTCCGTTATAACGTGACTTTTTTGTAGACACGTCCTAGCACACATGTAATGTCACACCCCAACCGATGGCGGAAAAATCGGAGTGAGACGAAATAGATTGCAAGAGACTTCATAACACTAATCGTGACGAGTATTTAATAATTACTTTTACATTGTTTGAACTAGAAATGTCACAAGTTTGAAATAAATAAAATACGAGTATTCAAGTAATTAAGTTTCATTTCATTGATTAATGGTCTCATACAAAGATAAGATTGGAAACAAATTACAACATGTTTGAAAATAAAATACAGTACAACAAGTATTAGAATTTAGAGTAAACTGCCATTTTGGTCCCTGTGGTTTGGGCATTTTTGCCATTTTAGTCCAAATCTCAAACTTTTTAAATCTGGGTCCCTGTGGTTTCATCTTTATTGCCATTTTAGTCCAAAATTCAAAATCCCCCTTTTTTTTATTGTTCCAAAAAGTTTGAGATTTGGACTAAAATAACAATAAAAGTGAAACCACAGGGACTAAAATGGCAATTTACTCTTAATTTTGGACTAAAATGGCAATAAAAGTGAAACCACAGGGACCCAGATTTAAAAAGTTTGAGATTTGGACTAAAATGGCAAAAGTGCCCAAACCACAGGGACCAAAATGGCAGTTTACTCTAGAATTTAAATGCATTTCTAGGCAATCCTACTAGTTTCCTTGCATCATCCAAATCCTGCAATACATGTTAAAGCATAGATCAATACAAATGGTATTGGCGAGCATACAAGTTTGATTATAAGTATAAAAATGTTTTATACAGATTTTTTTTTCATGGCAATAACTAAGTAAAAGCATATGAATTCAAACACGTAAGATTTCAGGTATAACACGTATGATTACAAGTATAACACGTATGAGCATATGTAAAGATTATTTGTCTAAAAATTCTAGCATGTTGTATTTGATTCAAAGAACATGTATTGCATCCCAAAGGTAATAAAGCGTAAAAAGGGATCGAGTATGCTCACATTGGTTGTGTACGAAGATTTCTTGAATTATCGTACGAGTAAAGATGGAGAAAAGGATTCCGAATGAACGGACACGGTTACCCTAGATAATTAAAATATCACATAACGATCCGTTAATATTTATAGGTTAGATAATATTCCTAATATTTATTGTTTCCACAAATTACTTATAATATACATTTATTATTTTCATACATTCTGTTATATGTTAATGTATGATTCATGTAGTGTATTTAAAGATTTGTGCTACAATACTACAATAGATAAATTTTAGACGCCTCCTGACCTCATGTGTTTTTAGTGACTTAACAATTAGATGAAATAAATTTATGTATTAAGACTCGAAAGGAATTGCTATTTATTCTTGAATAGAGTGGTAATCAAAATTAAGTTAGTTGGTTCAGTTTATTAACTTAACAAAAATTAGTTTATGACTTGAAAATAGTGAACTAAAACAGAACTTGTATACATTTGTCTAATACACAAATTTTACAATGAAAACATATAAAATTATGTAATTTATGTTACTTGATCTAAAATGATGCGATTCTTATTTTATTTGAAAACAAGATTTTAGTCATCTTCTTAAAAAACATAAGTCAGTTTAATTGGTTACATATATCCTTTTATCTGAATGCTGCAAATCGTCGACAACATTCCAACAGTGGATCCAATTGAGGAATAAAAAGAATGATAGAAATGTACCGAACCCAGACTCGAACCGAGGCCGTTGTTGGCCATATATGACCAGGTTGACCGTACTAGAATTTGACCCGAATCGTCTCGTGATTGACTCGAAACCGAACACAATCTTGAACCCGATACAACTCAGATCTGAGCATGAATCTGACCCGCACTTGACCCGAGAGGAGAAACCGACACGAATCCGAACCATACACGAACCGGAACCATTCAACATAACTGAACCGAGACTGATCCCGAGTAAAACTGAAAACGTTACCTGAATCGAAACTTGAATCGGAACCCGATGCCGGCGCCAGAGAAACGTGACCCAATTTGAAAAGAACTCACCGGAATTCGTACCAATCCAGATCATAAAAGCCAACTAGAAACCCAGGCTCGATCCCGAGTTAAATTAGGAAAGTTTAAGTTATATAACATAGTTGACCAACTACTAGGTTATACGCAAATTTGAAGGATTTAGATAAATTAGTTGATGTTGATGCACGGAATGTCTGTTAACTGCGTCTACAAAAAGCCTGAAGTCAAGATAGGTCAACAGAGAGTCAAAAATGTCAAAATATGTATTTTATGAGTAGGTTCGCTTTTATGTCATAGTGTATTGTGGTCCGCTCATAGGGTCATATTAGGTCCGCTTATGTGTCAATAGTCTGGTCCGCTTATGTGTAAATAGTCTGGTCCGCTTTTGTGTCAAGTCATATAAGCGAACCAACATGTCTATATATAGGGGAAGTAGTCTGAGCGATCCAGAATATGTATGTGTGTGCTTGGAGCCAAACTCTGTCAAAATTTCAGTAGAAAAGCAATAAAAGCAAAGGAAATTAATAGAACAAGCTGTTGTAACTTCATATATGTTGATTCCGCCTTCATACATGAAGATGAGCTACTCTAACTGACTTTTCGGGTCAAAGATCGGTCCAACAAGTGGTATCAGAGCTTCAGGACGAGAAGTTCATACTACATCAGCTGATTCGACACTTTTCTCATCTTTCTACTCTATTTCTCTTTTATTTTTTCAGATTATACAAGTTCCTACGGACCGAATGATCTGAAATTCAAGCATATTGAGCGAAATTAGTTGTTAATCAATTCGTAACAGTATCAGATCTTAAAACACAGTAATAATCAATCATTTTTTAAAAAAAAAAACGCAATCGGTTCTCGGACAGAAGTTTAAAACTCAGATCTGGAACGATTTTGTGGTCGAAATTGAACATACTATATATCATTGTGATCGGAATTAAGAGTAGTATATTCCTTGAAAGTATCAGATTGTAATTCGGACTAAAAATCAGTTAAAAACTGTGGTCCGCTTTTACGGTCATCGCGAGTTTCAGATCTGGAATGAGTTTTTAGTTCGCTCTTTCAGACAATCTTACTGTCTGGTCCGCTCAAACGGACATTATCTGATCCGCTCAAGCGAACAGCTTGTTGTTTATCACGTGGTTCGCTTATCCGGACATTAGCTGGTCCGCTCGAACGAACATTAGCTGGTCCGCTCGAACGAACAAGTCTGGTCCGCTCGAACGAACAAGTCTGGTCCGCTCGAACGAACAAGTCTGGTCTGCTCGAACGAACAAGTCTGGTTCGCTCGAACGAACAAGTCTGGTCCGCTCGAACAGACATTGTCTGGTTCGCTCTTTAGTACACTTTCTGGTTCGCTTATCTGAACCTGTTTGGTCCGCTTATCTGTCTCGTGCACAGATTGATTCGCTTTTGTGGTTCTGTTTTTCAAAAATCTCGAAAATTTGTCTAAGTGTTGATTGATTTTGCAGGTACGATCAAAATGGATGATATTTTCATGAATCCCTTCAGCGATATGTTTGCTTTCACGGGTAGTTCAGGAAACAACGATACTTCTTCAAGCAATGCAAACAAAAGTCCACCGAAAGAAAGAAAGAAGGAAGCGTGGGAGTCCGAAAGCGCATTTGGAACATTTAACAAACCTCCTAAGCTGATGGCTATAGAAGATTACAGCAGGTGGGCAACAAAGTTCGAAGATTGGTTGATGGCATTTGCTTTTCCTAGCTGGAAGAGTATGAAGAGTGGTTATGCCGAAGGAAAGAAGAATGGTGAAGCATTAAGATCAGCTGAAGAGATTGAGAGTTTTGTGGCCGAGCAAAAATGTGTGGCATTATTGTTTCAATCGGTGCGTGAAGACATCATTTCGCTGATAGATTACTCCAATTCTAAATACTTATGGGAAAAACTCGAAAAGAAGTGTCTTGGAAGCAAAGAGATTGTAAAAAATAAAAAGAAACTTCTTAGGAAAGAGTTTGATATGTTTGGTTGTCTTAAAAATGAGTCAGTGTGTAAAATGATTGAAAGGTTCGGTCATCTGAAGCTGGAATTAGCAAGACATGATATCAGATATTCTGATGATGAGCAAGTAGACAAGTTGTTCGATTCGTTGCCAGACGAGATGGAGTGGAGATATTATGCTCTCATGCTTAAGAACACTATTCCTTCTGAGTCGTTGAAACCAGATTTGGTGATTGAGAAACTTGAAAGTCATGAACTGGAATTGAAGAAGACGTACAAAGTTAATCATTCATCTTATCAACAGAATCTGGATCTGTACTATCCAAAAAGTTTGATCCCGAAAGCTACTTCTCCAAAAACTGCATTTTCTGCTGAGAATGTTTCTCCAGCAAGCAAAGAAAGTCAAAGCAATTCAAGCAGTGGAAGCCATAGTGGTTATCACAGTGGATCTACGTCTTCTGCAAATCGTTCTGATGCGAAGTTTTCTTGCAATATCGCGATAGATCTGAAGAACGCACAGAATTTTGATGAGGAGTCGGCCAAGCAACAAATGGTCTTTCTGGCATCTGTTTTGGAATCCTACGAAGGGTTGGTGGCTGGAAAAATCGGGAATACAAATCTGACGAAAGAAGACTACGATCAGATAGACCCTGAAGAAATGGAGCTGATCGACATTCGTTGGGCAATGGCAAGTGCAGTTCGACGTGCACAACGCTTCATGGAGATTACATGGAGAAAAACGATCGGTGGTCCGTCTACAAAACTGGGGTTCGACAAGTCAAGAGTGACATGTTTTAAGTGTAAGCAGAAGGGTCATTTCAAACGGGAATGCAGGAATGCGTATGCTGATGAGTCAGAGAATCCGTTTCGAGATGATTATTACAAAAAGGCAATCTACCATCAGAATAAATCCGAGCCGCCTAGATTGAAGCAGTCTGAAGATAACAGAGACAAATCAAGGGCTCTTGCTGTGATTTATGATGATGAGGGGTATGATTGGAGTAAGGAAGTTCTACCGAAAGAAGATGCGGTGGGTTACGCATTCATGGCAAGCAATGATGAACCCATTAAGTGGAAAGATGATCGTACTGAGGAACAGAAGTATAAATACCGGAAGATGATTGCTGAAACCAAGATTATCAGACTTTCTGGTATCTTTCTGGAAGCTAGAAGAGCAAACAGATGGGATCCAGATAGAGAGTGCTATCTTGATAGGTATGGCAATATTGCGATTGATGACAAAACGCTAGATATCGAAGCCATCATCAAGGAGTACAAAGAAGAAGATGAATACTGGCAGCACAAGTGGTGGGGAACTCCAACTTCAAAAATGATTGAAGAAGAGAAAGAGAAAGAAAGAAAGGAGAAAGAGAAGAAAGAAAAGCAGGTTGATACAGGCTTAATTGATACTACGCAAGAGTTGACAGCTGAGAACTTAGGAATGATGGCTGACAAAGTGCTAGCTGCAAAAGCACTTGAGGTAGACCCTAATTCTGTTACTGAAAGGGGTCGGTCAGTCAAAGTGTGTCAATAAATGCGTCAGGTAACAAGATTGACGGGAATGCTGACTGCAAAAATTGCACCAAACAATGCAATTTTTGTAGCACTGTCACGTATCTTAACAATGAGAAAATTCAGAATCTGACAACAAAGGTTAGAAATGTTGAAGATCAGATTCTCGATCGTGACAAAACTGTAAAAGCTTCAACTGAACGGATCAAAGAATTAACGGCTCAAATTGAAAATGATAAAACTGAACGTGAGAAAATAAAATCAGAAAATGAAAAGTTAATTCTTGAAAACCGTCAGATTTCTGAAAAGTTTGAGAAATTGAAAAACATTGTCAAAGATAGTGATGATCGTAATGGCAAAACATTTAAAGAAAATGAACATCTAAGAGCTGTTTTGAGATTAAAAGAAGAATCGATTAATGAACAACTGGATCAAATTGCTAAACTGAAACTTAAAGTTCAAGAAGCTGAAATTGAGAATGAACGAATCCAGTTGAAGCTTAACAGCTATAAATCAGCAAGTTTTGTTTTGCAGCATATTGTTCCTAAACCTATAGGGAAAAACAAAGATGGCGAGGATGTGTTTTCTGATGGAACGGGTGTAGGTTTTCACAAAGTTCCACCGCCAATTTTAGACAACTACACGAAAAAGCAGTCTAGTTTGGTGGAAATAGAGGAAGAAAGTGAAGTTAAACTTCCAGAGAACATTGATGTCATGTTTACGTCTTCCAATGACGATATTGTCCAAAATGATATTGTAAATGGTGTTGTTGAAAATGTACTAAAAATGGATAGTGACACTACTGAGGAAGATGGGTGTTTCTTGGATAAGTACATTCAGAAATCAAAATCCAAAAACAACTTAAGTGATGAACCGGGTCTTGTGATGTATAAGATGGCTGGATCTGATAAGTTGTATTCGGATTCTGAGTTTCCCATTGAGAATGTTAATGTGAAAAAATTGGCAAATGTTTTCAAGTTAGTTGAAGTTGAGTTGTCAGAAGTGAACAGTTTGTGTCAAACAAAAAGGCAAATGAATTTTGAGAAAGATAAAGCTTATTACAAAAAGCTTGTTGTTCCACCACGTTTTTATAATAACAATCGAAACAATTGGTCAGGTGGTTATCGGGGTGGTAAGAGTTATCAGAAAAGGAGTTTTCAAAACAGAAGGTTTGCTGAAAAGAAGGTGTTTGTGAACGGTTCAAGTTCACTTTCTGATGAGGAAAATGAAATTTTTTCAAAATCAAATAAAGAGTTCTTTGAGAAAAGAGCTTCACATTATCGGTCTGAAGGCACAAGTCGAGTTGTTGATACTCGAACATGTTTTAGATGTAATCAAGTTGGTCACATTGCACGAATGTGTACCAATGTGAAGCCTAAGATTGAAAATGTGAAGTTTCAATAGAAGAAAGTTGATGTGAAGGGTAAAGCACCAATCTTTGTTGAGAAAAAGAATGTGAAAAATGACAACATCAAAGTGAAAAATGAACCTGTAAAGAAAATGGTAACTAAAAATGAAAAATTTTACAAACGGGTTGCATTATCTCAACAAGTTTGGAAACCAAAAACAGAAATGAAAATTTCAACTTCTGAAGTGAAAAAGGCTGAAGAATCAATTTCGGTTGATTATGATGCAAATTTTCCACCTTTGAAGGCTGAAAATTTCAAAATTCAAGTTGCGATAGTCAAGGTTACACCTAAGGCTGATGAAGCCTGGGTGGACACCATGTTCGAATAAGCAGTTTGAATGGCCGGAGCTTCCTGGAACGCGAAGCATGAATCGGCATTTTTCTTAAAAGTTGGTTAATTTGAAGTTTGTTATGTGCAGGATCTTCCAAGAGCCATTTCAAGATGGATCATGGATAGTGGCGCATCTCGACATATGACAGGAAAAACTGCATTACTGTATGATGTGAAGAATATCAATGGTGGTTATGTGGGATTTGCAGGTCATGAAGGTGGTAGAATTGTTGGTGAAGGAACGTTATCCAATGGGATTGTAACGTTTGAGAGAGTTAACTACATCACTGAGCTGGAGAACAATCTGCTTAGTATCTCGCAGATTTGTGACAATCAGTATACTACTCATTTCACTGATAAAGAATGTTTGATTTTGAAACCTGGTTTTGTTATACCTGAAGATTGGATTATCATGAGGGCACCTAGAGTGAATGATTTATATGTGTTAGATATGTCTGTAGCAACTACAACTACTGGTCAAGCACATTGTTTTGTGTCTAGAGCAACTGAGAAAGAATCCAGATTGTGGCACCGAAAGATGGGGCATATTCACCTAAGGAAGATGAATCACTTGGTGCACAATGATTTGGTATTGGGTGTTAATATCAAAGGTTTTCATCTGGAAGGGGAGTGCATTAGCTGCATCAAAGGCAAGCAGAAGAAAAAGTCACACCCTACAAAGCAAGTCAATTCAGTTTCGAGACCTCTAGAAAGACTTCACATGGATTTGTTTGGTCCTGTGAATGTCAAAAGTATTACAGGAGATTACTATTGTTTGGTCGTTACTGATGATTATTCCAGATTTTCATGGGTTTCTTTCTTGAAGACGAAAGATGAAACATTTGACAGTTTGATGGGTCTGTTCAGAAAGATTGAGAATTTGTACCAAAGGCGTATCAAGAGAATTCGTAGTGATAATGGTACTGAATTCAAAAACAGCAAGATGGAAGAATTTTGTGATGAAAGAGGTATTTTGCATGAGTTTAGTGCTCCGTACACTCCGCAGCAGAATGGAGTCGCAGAACGCAAAAACCGGACACTAATCGAGACGGCTAGAACTATGCTCGCAGATTCAAAGTTACCGATTAATTTTTGGGCTGAAGCTGTTTCCGCCGCATGCTATACGCTCAACAGGGTTCTTACTGTCAAGAAGTTCAACAAAACATGCTTTGAGCTAATCAATAATCGCAAACCGAATTTGAAGTATCTAGAACCGTTCGGGTCACCTTGTACGGTTATAGAACCTTTTGGGAAGTTTGGTCCGAAGTGCATTGAGGGAATATTTGTTGGTTATGCAAATCCATTGCGACGTGTCTTCGTTCCAAGTGAAAAGCGGATTATTGAAGCTGCAAATGTTGAATGTCAAGGTTATACTATGTCGCTGCAGAATCCTGGTGATTCATGGCGTTATCATTATGACAAACTTTGGGATTCATTTGACATGAGAGAAGAATCAGAGGATGATGAAGATTTCTTTGATGAATTGGATATTTTGCGTGAATATGAGTCGCAATTAAGGTTCCCAGCTGAGTATTCAAGAAGACCACGGGAAACTTCAAATGATGATGAAGCAGGTCCGAGTAATGCTGGTGAACATGATGATGTCCAACAGAATGAAGTTGCTCAGGATAATCAGTCGGCTCAGAATGATAATCTAGAAGATGAAAACATGCCAGTATTTGATCATGGTGATTCAGATTCAGATTCTGAGGGGGAGCAAATTCAGATTTCAAGTCAAACAAATCAAGTTGGTGAACAAGATGCAGAGCAGAATGTTACTAATCTGGAGGGAAATGTAGATGTTCCAAGCGAAGTGATGCCGAGAACTTTTTCATATCATCCAGAGGAGTTGATCATAGGAGAATTGCAGACAGGCGTTCGCACTCGAAATCAGATTGATAAAGGGCTTACATGTTTTTATACAAAAGTTGCTCCTTTGCAAACTGAATTCTCATTAAGTTGTTTTATCTCGCAGGTTGAACCAAGAACTTACAAAGAGGCGCTTACTGAAGACTCTTGGGTCAATGCAATGCAGGAGGAACTTAGTCAATTCGAGAAATTGGGAGTGTGGAAGTTAGTTGATTTGCCAGATGGTCAGAGGAAGATTAACACCAAGTGGGTGTTCAAGTGCAAGAGGGACGATAGAGGAGTTGTCGTAAGGAACAAAGCTCGACTCGTTGTTCAGGGATTTAGTCAACAGGAGGGAATTGATTTTACTGAAGTCTATGCTCCTGTAGCAAGACTAGAGGCAATCAGAATTTTCCTAGCATTTGCGTCTTGGAAAAACTTCAAAGTTTATCAGTTAGATGTTAAATCGGCTTTTCTCTACGGGAAGGTTAAAGAGGAGGTTTATGTCGATCAGCCGCCGGGCTTCACCGATCCAATCCATAAAAACAAGGTCTACTTATTGGACAAAGCGCTGTATGGTTTACACCAGACCCCGAGAGCTTGGTACGAGACTTTGTCTCAACACCTACTAGCCAACAAGTTCATTCGTGGAAAAGTGGATGCCACTCTCTTCACTAAAGAGGTCGATGGTCATCTTCTGATTGTTCAGATTTATGTGGACGATATAATCTTTGGGTCGACAAATGAAAATCTATGCAAAGATTTTGAATCAGTGATGAAGCAAAAGTTCGAAATGTCATCAATGGGGGAGATGAAATTCTTTCTGGGTTTACAAGTTGAACAACTTCCTGAGGGAATTTTCATTCATCAGTCAAAGTATGTTCATGATATTCTAGAGAAATTTGGGATGTCAAGTTCTACTCCAGCTGCTACCCCACTTGCAACAAATCATGGGATTCACTCAGATCTCACCGGAGACAGGGCTGATGAAACATTTTACAGATCCATGATAGGTTCTTTAATGTACCTAACTGCTTCACGTCCTGATATAATGTACCCAACGTGCCTCGCAGCAAGATTTCAGTCTAACCCGAGAGCATCACATATGATCATTGTGAAGAGGATATTGCGCTACCTGAAAGGAACTCCTTCATTGGGGTTGTGGTATCCTAGGAAAGGTGATTTTACGCTCGAAGGGTATTCCGATTCGGATTTCGGATGCTGCAAAGTCAATTCAAAATCAACAACTGCAGGATGCCAGTTCTTTGGTCCTAGATTGGTTACCTGGCAGTGTAAGAAACAAACGTCTGTGGCGTTATCTACTTGTGAAGCGGAGTATGTTTCTGCTAGCAGTTGCTGCTCTCAGATCTTGTGGATATAGCAACAGATGCGCGACTACGGTTTGCAGTTTCTTAACACACCTCTTTTTGTTGATAATGAGGCCGCTATAAATATAACAAAGAATCCAGTACATCACGCTAAAACTAAACACATAGAAATTCGTTATCACTTTATTCGTGATTGCTTTGAGAAAAAGTTGATACAAATTGAGAAAATCCACACTGACGAACAGAAAGCTGATTTACATACCAAAGCTTTTGATAAAAATCGGTTTAAATATTTGTTAAAACTGAATGGTATGAAGCTTCTGTCGGTGTCGGATGGCATAATTGGCGTTGATGAGAGTACTGTTGCGGATGAAGACGAGAAACAATCTGCAATGGTTTGTCGAATTTTTACTTGTTTTGGTATTTAGGGGGAGTAGATGTTTGTACATAGTTATTTTCAGAAAATACAAAAACAGTAAAAAATGCAAAAATACAAAAACATGATAAAATCTGAAAAAGAGCTTGTGTATATAGGGAAAATGATAGTACATCAGCTAGACGATTACAGTATGCTAAAGATTTGAAAAGTATAAAAGAGTTAAACAATCTTACTGATGATGTGTCGATAGGTTTTCGCACATTTAGTAGATTTATTCGGGATATAAACCTAAAATTCAAACTTGTGAATTCGTGGGGAACACTACTTGGATATATAGGTAACCCCTGAAATCTCGTTTGAAAGGTCTCTTAATCGGATATACTAGGTCTTTATACTCAATGATGTCTGGGGTATTATTCCGGGACTTTTGCTGAACGGTGGTTCTGACCTAGTCCTTGGCTGATACTTGCTGCAATGCTTGAAACACAGCATTAAACCCTCAGCATGCTGAAACAATAAAATTGATAAATGCTGCTGTTGTAAGCAAAAAGATCCTCTAAAGGGGACACACCGAAAAGTCGAAGCTGATATCTCTCTGCGAATACGGAAGTATCGACCTGAGATCCCTCGGCCCTCGCATACCTAAATTATATACAGATATCATTGTAGTATTCTCACCTGTAAGACTGATTATTGAGATTCTGGATACGGGAGTATATTCAAGAGGTGGGACACATGAATGATCTAAGTTCATAATTCATCTAATTCGTTTCCTGAGTAAGTTGAAATTTGTGTGGGAATTTAAGATGGATCAGTATATCGACAATCGAGGTGAATTGTTTAAATCTAAGTATGTAATGTAGCTTAACGGTACTTGTAATTTGTCTGAAAAGCTGATATGATTCCCTGACACGCTCACCAAAAATATGTTTGTAAATAGTTTACTTTGTTTAATTTCTGCAATTTAAGTTTTCTGTATTCCATTTCTTAGTTTAGAACACTTTATAAAAATACAAAAAGATTTTATTTCTGCTTTATTTTCCGACAAACCAAAGTGGAAAGTTGATTGTTGGATTCTTAGATGTTTGAAGCAGATGCAGGAGATTCTGGACTGAAGAATGAGGAGAGCTTACTTTGAAGAAGTTTGAATTGTTTGAATAGTCAAAAACAAGTTCATTAACTTGATACTTGTTATTTTCAGAAATTGTTTGAAATTGTTGTTTTAAATCAGTTTGTTTCGTCAAATGATCAACCAAGGTCATTAAATTGGACTTGGTAGATTAATTGAGTAATCAGGGTCATTAACTTGGACCTGAATACTTGAGTGGATTGCTATAACTGATTGATTTTGTGATTTAATGTTTAAAAGATAGTTTGTAATGTTTGTTGGTTGAGTAACAGGTTTTGGACTTCATTATTCCCAATGGAAGCTAAATGTCAAAGATTGAACTAGATATCTCAGATTCAGCATATCGAGAGGGGGAGTCTGTGAAAGGGGGAGTCTGGATCAACAGTTATTGGGAAGTTGAAGTTAGAGCAAGATGATGCTGAAACCTGTGAAGAATGCTTGTGAGAATAGACAGAGTTAAGAAAAAGACTAAGACTGAAGATTACGGATCTGAAGATGCTAAAAGACTACGTCAACATCCAAGGGGGAGTCTGTTGATGCACGGAATGTCTGTTAACTGCGTCTACAAAAAGCCTGAAGTCAAGATAGGTCAACAGAGAGTCAAAAATGTCAAAATATGTATTTTATGAGTAGGTTCGCTTTTATGTCATAGTGTATTGTGGTCCGCTCATAGGGTCATATTAGGTCCGCTTATGTGTCAATAGTCTGGTCCGCTTATGTGTAAATAGTCTGGTCCGCTTTTGTGTCAAGTCATATAAGCGAACCAACATGTCTATATATAGGGGAAGTAGTCTGAGCGATCCAGAATATGTATGTGTGTGCTTGGAGCCAAACTCTGTCAAAATTTCAGTAGAAAAGCAATAAAAGCAAAGGAAATTAATAGAACAAGCTGTTGTAACTTCATATATGTTGATTCCGCCTTCATACATGAAGATGAGCTACTCTAACTGACTTTTCGGGTCAAAGATCGGTCCAACAGTTGAATTAGCTTAGTTTAAGTTATATAACATAGTTGACCAACTACTAGGTTATACGCAAATTCTAAATGAACCAATCTTTACAATTAAATTTAACCGGGTTTGTTTGTATCATTTTCTAACTTTAAAGTTTAACGGGACTAACTAGTTTATTATAAAATAAACCTTTAAATAGTAAAATCAATTGATTTAATTAATTAAACCATGAATAAATAACCATTTTTTATAACGAATTAGACTAAAGATAAAGATTTTTCGACGATTAAAACGAAACGAAGAATACTAGGATACAAAGTTTACAAAAATAGGAATATGAAAAATGGTTTCTAAATATGGAAAGTTATAAAAACGCGAAGCGTTACATGTAATGATCTCCAACTGACCCATAACACCTGTGATGATCTCCTTAAAGCTCCACAAGTATAAATAGGTGCTAAGTTGAACTCATTTCCTTGCACCTATTCTTAAAACCATTCTATCTCCCTCCTCTACAAATTCCTAGCTGAAAGGAGCATCCAACTCAGTTCTAATCATTCCTAGGATCACTTGTAAGTGTTCCTTTCCGGTGCATTTTCGTTTTATAGGCGAAAGTCAAGCAAAATCGATTTTTGCTTTGCCTTTCGGGTTAAACCATTATGGTCCAGCCATTGTTCGAATAGAGCATGGCTACATGATCATAATTAGATAGTTTTTCAAAAGGGCACCTCCTGAAAATCACGTTAACTAGGTAAAATGACGGGTCAAAGCTATCATAATTAAAAAGTCAAAAGTCAGTTTTTCGTAAACTTTATAAACTGATCATATGAATGTTATAAACCATGTTTTGACACATATATAAGTTGGTAATTAATATTAGAACATGTATGAACATGTTTAGTCCGTCATTTCCAGTTTTAAGGTCGGTTCGCAACCGAAAGTCAAGCAGTTTGACTTCTTCTTTGACTTTTGATTCTGACCCGATTTAGCTAAGTTAACTACTGAATATAAGTTGTATTATGATCGTATTATAATGTAGGATAACCCTCTGAGGTTATACTACATGATCATAATCATATTCTGAGTTTTTATACAAGTTTCTATAATATGCCTAACTTTGACCAAAATGCCCTTTTTGCATAAAACATGGTTTAAATCAATAATGAACTTGCAAATAAATTACCTACTGATATGTTAATATAATTAACATATTTTGGTATTATAATTCTGTTCATAACCTGAGTTTTGATATAAGATCGTAAATTATGTTATAATATGACCAAAATGTCATTTTGGTGCATAGTATGGTTTTTAACCATAACTATCATTCAAAACTTATTACCTACTGATATTATAACATAATTAAAGTGTTTTAATAGAAGGTACTTGATCATAACTCAGATTTTTATACAAGTTCTCAAACTATGTTATATAATGACAAAAATGCCCTTATGGTACATAGTTTGGTTTTAAATCATAAAAATCATACATGTTTGATTACTTACTGACATTATATCATAATTAAAGTATTTTTACAGAATAAATGTGTTCATAATATCAGTTTATATGCAAGTTCTTAATTTATGTCACGTAATGACTAAAATGCCCTTATGGTGCATATTTTGATTTTAAAACCTCCATGGTCATATAAGTTGATAACCTACTGATGTTACAACTTATTTAAAGTATATTGACATATAGAACTTGTTTATGACTCATTCGGTTACCCGATATCGCTTATATGCTTGCGGTTGAACTTATGTAACTAGTTTACGTAAGTTTACCGAACGGGTCAAATCTTATCATTTTGATTTCAAATTCCAGAATGTACATTGTTTACTAATATTATAAAGGTCTTAGTACTTGTTGGGTTTAAACGAAATTCTATTATGGTCATCGCTTAATAAAGCGTATCGTATCGTTCTCATTAATTTAAGTTAACCGGTCCAAGTCTACGACTTTAATATGACCCGTTAACATTCTAATTGGTTATTTATACCATTTAGGGGTGCAAACGAGCCGAGCGGCTCGCGGGCTACTCGAGATCGGCTCGAGAAAAAGCTCGAAACGAGCCGATCCTTATCGAGCCCGAGCCGAGTTTGAGCCTCAAAACAAAGCTCGTTTGTTTATCGAGCCCGAGCTCGAACCTAAAAATAAGCTTATTTAGTAAACGAGCCCGAGCCCGAGCTTTACTTATCGAGCTCGCAAGCCTAAAAAGTCTATTGTTTATATTATTTTTATTTAATATACTAATTAATAGATAATAAACGAGCTGAGCCCGAGGCGAGCTCGAGCTTGATAATGTCACACCCCGATATTTCCACGTATTACCGGTGGGCCCGGTGGGGAGTACCGTGACGTAGTTGATATCATCATAGTCAAACAACACAATATTAAATGCACAGCGGAAGCAAAAGATAAATATATTACAATCCGATATAAAGTAATATCAAAGTATTACAAACGGAATGTAAAGGATCCACAGGCGGATCGAAAATAAAATGAAACATTGTTCAACAGACTTTAGGCATCTAAGCTTGCGAGACTCTTTATTGATGCTAGGAGTAGCCAGCCTATTCCGATTAGTACCTGCACTTAGCCTTTTTGGAAAATACGTCAGTTTACACTGGTAAATACAATTTAACTGACTCATTTTGAAAATGTTTAAGAAAATTGATTTGAGTGCAAACGGCACAAAACTTTTATAACTTGGGATAATTATTTGTATGTAATACTTGTAACAGAATTACATGTTTCTTATACGTTCAGTAGCCCGATCTGTATACCGGGTTAAAGATTAATAGACACACCACAAGTATAATGCCCACAAGGCTGATTCCTTTAAGTGGGTTACCAGTTTTTACATATGCATCTGTCAGGTGTACGCCTACACCCCGTGCTTAGGTCGTGGCCATTTCATGAATGATGCCAAGGATATCCGGGACATGGTCATTAACCCCCCAAAGGTTTTAAGCAAACAAAACAATTTAAACGGGTCATATCAAATAAATTAACCTTCATACGATTAAAAATTCAATGCCCGACCAAGCGGTATTTGTATATACCGTACCTCAAGCCCGTATAGGGAAAATAAGTTAAAAGTATTTACCTGAGCTAAATATAAATTCAATCACAGCCGTATATCAAACCAGCAAGTACAGATAGCTTTTACTGGGCTCCTAAATCTGGAACGAAGGTTTTTAATAACCTATTAGATTCCTAACGGGTCTTAATTAAGCCTATGCTTAGACCGGTTAGTTTTAAAGGAGGATACGGTTCAAAACACATGATAAGGCGAAGACCGATTTAGAATGTGGTTTTGACCCAACAAGCTTGGATACTTGTTTAATATGGGTAAACTAAACACATTCTAGATTCTGAGATGAAAATGATAGGGTTTAACCCGTTTCGGCTAATTTATGCAAACTAGTTACATAAGCCGATCCGAACGCAAAAAGTGCGTAACGGGTAACCAAAAGAGTCATATACAGGTTTCCTAAGTTAATATGCCTTAAATATGTTGTGATATCAGTATGATACCTTCCATTATGCCCAAAACGAATTTAAAACCCATTTATGCCTCGTAGGGGTATTTTGGTCATTTAAAAGGTTATAAAAGAGGTTTAATATAAATCTGAGTTTCAGGTCTGATTCAATCAGTGAAAATACTTAATTTAATAAGTTATATCAGTAGGGTATTACACATATGTGAATTTTATCAGTTATAACCAAACTATGCACCGAAGGGGCATTTTGGTAATTTCACATAAGGTTTAAAGGTCAAATTTGGAAATCTGAGTTTAAAACTTTTGCTTACTATTAAAGTATAAAATTTTACTTAAAATATCAGTAGGTATCAAGTCATATACATTTAAAATAGTTTTAATACATACTATGCGCTTAAAACGCGTAAAAAGGCGGTTTTAAGCGATTTCCGGGTTTTTAAGGAAAAGCTGATATTTTTATTATTTCAGAAAGCTTAAAATGTTTTATTTATCTTATAAAATAAGTAGCAAAAGGTTTGGAGTTAAAATGTTTTGTAAAACTCAATTTATAAGCCAAAAGGGCAAAATCGACAATTACCGAATAAAGCTTAAAACTCTAAGTTATGCTCAGCCTAAAAATAAATAAAAATCTTCAAAAATCCCAAAATATTCTTTTATATCAGTAGGTAAAAATTTTGGTATCAAAAATTGGTTTTAGATAGGCTTTATGTTAATTACACCGTTTAATTAATAAAAAGCTTTCTAATTACGCTATTGAGCATAACTCCTAATCTAGACCTCAAACTGATGTAAAATTTTAGGAACAAGTTTATAAATTAGTAATAAAGATTATTGTCCTCTCACATTTTCAAAATTCTCGTTTTAGGGTCAAAAGGGCATAATTTTCAACATTTAAACATATAACGGAAACATGTAAATGAATAGGATAACTAAGGATCCTAGTTGTATAACCTCAGAGGGTTACACTAACCTTTAACATGATCCTAAAGGAATCCTAAGGCATATCTTAACTAAGCTAAATCGGGTCAGAACTGAAATTCAAAGCAAAAGTCAACTTTTGCGACTTTCGGTTCCAAACCGAGCCTATACTTAGAATTGTCGGGTGGAACATGCTTAGACATGTTCTTAACTTAATTACCAAGTTATTTTAGTGTTAAAATAGGTTCCATAGTTTCTACATTGCTAATTATGAATTTATTTTCAAAATAGCTTTCTGTTGACTTTTTATTATTAGGTTTGACCCGACATTTGACCAAGCTAGGGTGATAATTAATAGGTGCCTTCTTAGGGGTTTATTACCTACACAATTACCAACTTATAACTACTCTTAATTTGACTAATGACTGGATCTTTAGTGTTTAATCACTAAGTCAAACCTTAACTATGATAAGGTTGACTTTTGGTCATTAAACTAATCAAAACTGAAATTAGAAGGTTAAGGACACTTACAAATGGTCCTTAGGATTAAATTGAAGCTTAGGAAACAATGCTTGATGTCCAGGGAGCTCCAGATTGAGAGAGGAGAAGATAGCAAGGGAAATGAGCAAATGAAAGTGTTGGGTTCTCATCCTATTTATAGTTTTTGGACATGATTAGGATTCAGACAAGTGTTTGAAGGGTTAATCAGATCACTACACCTGTTAGCACAGCTGTATAATTGTCTTGAAGCCCAAGGATTCGGTTTTGATTGGATGAGAATGGAATAGAGTAGTGACCAAGCAAAAATTCATATATGGCACATGCTTACGGACCGTAAGGTCCAGTGCATACGGTCCGTAAGGACCTGGTCAGCAAACAGCAACTTTCACTTGTTGACAGATTTAGCCCCTGCACTTCCAAATGCCATTTCTGACACATCTATGGCCCGTTAAACCATTTTTAAGGCTCTACAATGATGCCTAAGTATGGGGAACATGATACATGCTCAAAAATATGCCGGATGTCGGTTCGTTTGGTCGTACGGTCACGTTGTTCGGTTAATTACGACGAAACACGGACGGACGCAAAAAACGAACCAAATTACTCGACGAATGGAATTTTATCAAGCCAAACACTAAATAAAATATTTTAGTGCTTACATAAATTTTTGGATGTCCGGAGATATACAGAATGTGAGATATGCGCGAAAATGCAAACTTGTGCACTTTTTTGACACTTTTAGTCCCTGCATGACTTAAAAGTTTATTTTTCCAAACCAAACATCTCTAAGCCTATATCTAAGCTATATAAAGGATAATTAGGGCATGTTTAACTTATGGTCATATTCCGGAAGGTCCGATACTCTACAAATCGACATACTTTTGCAGTTTGACGCAATTAGTCCTTTAATTGCGCAGAGTAGCGTGAAATGCCGTTTAATGATATTCAAGCCTTCCATGGCCCATAATGGGCATTACCAAGCATATACTTAAATATTACTACAATCCCGTTTGCTTGAATGGTCACCGAAAGGCGTAGATTCAAAAGTTGACGCTTTAGGTCCCTCAATGGTGCAAACTTGCGCATCTCATCACTTAATAACATTGAAGCCTCATCTAATCCATATTAGGCATTCTTGAAGGTATTATTGAACATCACAATTCTTCGGGTTTGCTAAAAGGTCATTCAGAAGTATAATTAAACATATTGACACTTTTAGTCCCTCAAACTTGCAAAGTTGCGCGTAACTTTACTTATAGGCATAAAAACTTTAGATGGCCAATGTTTGGCATTCCCGAGAGTATAACTGTATATCATGAAGCTCTCGGTTTGTTAAAAGGTCACTCAGAGGTAAGAATTAACATGTTGCCGCTTTTAACCCTTTATTGCGCTAACTTTCAATTAATTATGCAATCGGCTACACTTGATCGACAAGTGGCTCATTTGTGAATATAATCATCGTGAGATGTTATTTAGAAACTTATTTTAGGCATGCTAACACTTCCAGTCCTTTAATAATCAAAGTTTTTGATTTTTCGAAAAATTAGTCCCTTAAAGTCAATGTTTGACTTCATTAAGGTTTATTACATGTGTCAATACATCATTAGACGTGATTTTACGAGGTGTTACAGATAAAATACAAACGAGCCCAGCTCGAGCTTTGAAAATAAAGCTTGAATCAAGCCGAGCTCGAGCCCGAGCTCTCATAAGTTAATCGAGCTCGAGCTCGAGCCTGGCCGAGCTCGGGCTCGGCTCGGCTCGTTTGCACTCCTAATACCATTCATTCCAGACTAGGGCCTTCCAGTAAATTGAAATCAACCTTAGTTAATTGATTACGGCTGTGCTATTTATAATTCTTGCATATTAAGACAAGTTTTAGCCAGGTAAATACTCTTAACCTATTTCCCCTATACGGGCTTGGGATACGGTAAATTATTACCGCTTGGTCGGGTATGGGAACATATGTCGGATTGTGACTACAAAATCTTCATAACACGTTTTAATCTGTTTTGTCTGATAACTTAAACATTGGGGGTTAACTCGGCCGTGTCCTGGATATCCTCAGCTCATTTAAGTTACTAATGACCACGACCGAGCACAATGTGTAAGCATACACCTGACAGATGCTAATGCTATTATAAAATGTTTTTCTTACCAATTTATTGGGGATACCCCTTTGTGGGTTTAAGTGGAGTGTCGGTTAATCATGTTATTCGGTTTCTGCACCGGACCCCATATGTATTGACAGGCATGTAAAACTGTATAAAAGATCATTTTGAATTGTCCCAAGTTATTTATAAAAATCATGTGCCTTGTGCACTGAAAATTATTTTTGAAATGTTTTCAAAACGAGTCAGTTATTTATATTTACCAGTGTAAACTGATGTTTTTTCAAAAGATTAAGTTACAGGTTGCAAGGATACGTAAATAGGCTGGAAGTTGCCTGGTAATGCTAGAAGGGGAATTTGCAACTCCTTTGCATGAAGCCTAGTAGTCTGATTATTTCATTTTGTACATTTTCGATCCGCCTGTGGATCTTTTATTACAAGTTGTCTGTATTATATTATTTTAAACACTCGGACATTTATGTTTGTAATAATATTTTAAATCAAAGACTTTCGTTGTGCTATTTGTGTTGTGTATTTGATATCAATCGTCACGATACTCCCCAACCGGGCCCATCGGGCTATGATGTGGTCGAAATGACCGGGTTGTGACAAGAATCCAACATTTATAGTTTTTTTTTCTCGAAACCTAGTTTCTTTAATTATGTATAACTTAATAGCTATTAAATGTTTTATTTACTTTTTAAAATATACATATAGTTTTAAAATATCCTGGAGACGACGGATAAGATTGTTCAGATCCGTGATCGTCTGAAATCTGCCAGGGATAGGCAGAAGAGCTACGCAGATAAGAGGCGCAAACCTCTAAAATTTGAAATAGGTGATAAGGTATTACTCAAGGTGTCACCCTGGAAAGGAGTGATGCGATTTGGTAAAATGGGTAAGCTGGGCCCAAGATATATCAGACCATTCAAGATCATCGAATATGTCGGAAGTGTAGCCTACAAGCTGAATCTACCTGAAGAACTTAGTGGAATACACAATGTGTTCCACATCTGCAGTTTAAAGAAATGTCTAGCCGATGAATCGCTAGCAATGTCTCATAAGGACGTGCAGATCGACGAAAGTTTAAAGTTTGTTGAAAAACCTTTGTCGATCGAGGATCGACAGGTTAAAAAGCTTTGAAGAAAGAATGTGCCAATTGTAAAAGTAAAATGGGATGCCCGCAGTGGCCTAGAATATACGTGGGAAGTTGAATCCACGATGCGACAGAAATACCCTCATTTGTTTTAGTAAATCTCAAGGTTGAGATTTCTTTTAAGGGGGTGAGGATGTAACACCTCGCGAAATCATGTCCAATACAGTGATGACACGTGTCATAAATCCTGTTCATGTTAAAAGTTAACTTGAGAGACTAAAGTTGTCAAACAATGTAAAGATGTATGTGGAAGGACCAAAAGTGTCAACAATGCCAAACTTGTGCCTCTGATTGACTTCACACGATGATCGTATTCTTTAATGAATAAATTGTCGGACGCAGGAAGCCGTTTGTGCTTAAAATCAAAAGTTTACAAAGCACAGGGGTTAAACGTGTCAACATGTTAATTCTTACCTCTGAGTGACCTTTTAACGATCCTGAGGCTTTGTAATATCTTATTATACTCTCATGTATATCAGATAATGATTTCATGAAGTTTCGGTTCAATTAATCTATTTAATTTGCAAATCCCAAGAAAAAGGATTAAAAGCATCAACATTTGAAAATAATACCTTTTGGGTGATCCCGTAACTGATCGGAAGCTTAACGATGTTTATTTTATGACTCAAGACACTTAAAAGTTAACTATGGGGGTTAATAGTGCAATAAACGAAAGTTATTTCAAATTATAAAGGACCAAGACTGAAAATGCAAAGTTTGAAAACTTTTTACCGGAGACAGGGGTTGTCGCGGGCCGCGTAGGCCATCCCTAACATCTTCGCGGGCCGCGAGGAAGGTACCAGCGACAGATTTCTGGACAGCTGCATGTTGCAGCTCTTACACCGCCATTGCATGGCTTCTGAACGATACCAGGGGCTTGTAAACGGTTTTTACCGCCACCATAACACCTGGAATCATCTGATAACTCCCCTCTACAGCTGGATTGATCTTAAGGGCTCTCCAATTTCTATATAAAGGGCCTTGTTTGCACATTTGTTCTTGCACACTTCAAACTTTCACTCATAATTCTTTCTCTGGAGCATCCTGGTGTTCAAGGAAGCTCTCTCAAGTTTAATTTTCATGCTAAAGACCTTTGTAAGTGTTCTTAGCTTCTGTAGTTAAGTTTTTATTAGTATAAGGACCGAAAGTCAAAGATATCGTAAATATACTTTGACTTTTTGCTTAATCATTAACGGTCCAGCCATGATTCGAATTGAAAGTGGCTATGTGTTGGTAATTAAGTAGGTGATAATCCCTCAAAAGGGCACCTTCTAATTATCACGTATACTTAGTTAATTGTCGGGTCAAAGTAATTAAAATAAAAGTCAAACGGGTCAGTTTTTAAATAAAATTCATAACTGATAATGTAGAAGCTATAAAATCAGTTTTGTCACTTTAATAACTTGGTAAATAATATAAGATCATGTTTAGACATGTTCAACCCGACAATTCTGAGTTTAGGCTCGGTTCGCAACCGAAAGTCGCAAAAGATGACTTTTGCTTTGACTTTCAGTTCTGACCTGAATTAGCTTAGTTTAGTTATGCATTAAGGTTCCTTTGTGACCATATTATATGTTAGTATAACCCTCTGAGATTATACTTCATGGTCCCTTAGTAATCTGAGTTCTTTTGCATGTTCCCGTTATTTACTTAAAATTGACTATTATGCCCTTATGTTATAAAAAACGAGATTTTTTAATACGTGAACATATAAATATCTTTGTTACTGATATATATATGCATGTCAAATGAATTTGACATCAGTTTCTGGTCTCAAACTAAAGTTATGCAAGATATCGTAAAATGAAACTTTTTATTAATTAAACTACGTTTTTAGCATAAAGCATGTTTAAACCCAAATTTTGACACCAAACTCATTACCTACTGTTTTGATATTATTTTTAGGGATTTTTGGAATTTTTATCGGATATAAACTGACCATATCATTGAGTTCTCGTATAATTCGGTAAATGACGATAATACCCTTTTGTTAATAAAATGAGATTAGCATATGATTAACATGCCAAACCTTTTCCTACTGATATTATATGATAAATAAAATATTTTAAACATTAAAGGCTGATCAAAATCTCAGGATTTCATAAACATCTCAAATATCGTCAATTACCGTCTTTTACGATACTTACATGCATAGTATGGTTTAAAACCATATTTAACACCTAAGACTTGTTCCTTACTGAATATATAAATAAATTTTAATATTTTTACAGTAGGTATAAGTCATGAACTCAGACTTCTAAATTTGACCTCAAAAGCATATGTGAAATGACCAAAATGCCCCTACGGTGCATAGTTTGGCCATAAATGGTAAACCTCACATATGTATGATATCTTACTGATGTAGCGTGATAAAATAAATATTTTTACTGAATGTTTTAGACCAGAACCTCAGTTTACTCTTAAACCTCTTTTATGAGCTTTAAAATGACCAAAATACCCTTACGGGACTTAAATTGGTTTAAAAATCTTTTTGGGCATAATTGTTGATATCCTACTGATATCATAGCATATTTGAAGCATAATAACTTATGGAACTTGTACATGACTCATCCGGTTACCCGTTATGCACATACGCGTTCGGTGCGGTTTATGTAACTAGTTTGCATAAATTAGCCGAAACGGGTCAAACCTTATCATTTTTACTTCAATATCCAGAATGTATTTAGTTTACCCATTTTATACAAGTCTCCATACTTGTCGGGTCTAAATCACATTCCAATTCGGTCATCGCTTAATCTTGCGTTTAGTACCGTAAAGCTTTCTTTAAAACTAACTGGTCTAACTTTACAACTTAAATGAGCCCCGTTAGTAATCTCATAGATTAATATAACCTTCGTTCCAGATTAGGAGCCCAGTAAAAGCTACCTACACTTGTTTGAGTAGAATACACGGCTGAGTATACAAATTTACATTTTAAGCTCAGGTAATACTTTTAACTTATTTTCCCTTATACGGGCTTGGGATACGGTAAAATATTACCATTTGGTCGGGTGTACAAGCCTTTTAATCGAATATGGTTAAATTGCATAATCTCGTTTTAATCAGTATTGCTTGATAACAAATAACATTAGGGGTTAACGACCGTGTCCTGGATATCCTTGGCTCATTTAAAAAGCGTAAATGGCCACGACTTAAGCACGGGGTGTAGGCATACACCTGTCCGTTGCGTATCTAAAAGATATACTCATTTGCTGGGGTGACCCGCTGTGAGTTTATATTTGTGGTGTGTTGTTTAATTTTGTTCGGTTTATTTATACCGGCCCTAAATGTTGGACAAACATGTAAATCTGATACAAGATTGTTATTAATATAATTGTCCCAAGTTATAAAAACATTTGTGCCTTGTGCATTTAAATCAATTTTCATAAATACTTTCAAAAAGAGTCGGTTAATTGTATTTACCAGTGTAAACTGACGTATTTTTCAAAAAGACTAAGTGACAGGTGTTGTACGTAATTGGCTGCGAGCTCGGGGCGTTAGTTAAAGAACCTTGCAAGTTCTTGACGCTTAAAGTCTGTTGAACAATATTTTATATTTCTGTTTTAGATCCGCCTGTGGATCCTCTTACAACCGTTTATATAATATTTATTATACTTTGCATTTCGGTTTGTAATATTATTTTCTACCAAGACTTCCGCTGTGCATTAAATTGTATATATTTGACTACGATGATATCAACTACGTCACGATACTCCCCGCCGGACCCACCGGTAATACGTGGAAATATCAGGGTGTGACATATATATATATATATATATATACACACACACAATAAGAGATAATACACTATGTCTTTAACGTTGCACTTTATTCCATTTTACATGATGTTGGTCGGTATTTAGTGCATTCACATAGAATAAACTGTCCATCTAATCATATATTAAGCTTGGTTTTCAGTGTTACATAATGGCCCCTAAAAGCTTACAATATGTTACCTTTCACTTTAACTAAATATACCATTTAAACACTACATTTTTTTTTTCAAAAAACATATCAAAATATACAATTTAACTATTACATTTTTTCAAAAAAAAAAATCAATTTGTTTTGGCATAAGCTTATCATTTTTTCGTTTATAACTTTCAAAATACGATGTTTATAAAAAAAGTAATATACAATTGCGATCTACTTATTTTAATCAACATTTCGATCATTGAAACCGAGTTGCACGTGATAATGTACAAGTCACCTACGCACATATGTACACATTTTTTGCACGGTTTGATGCCCACTGAGACCTAGGGTTGGGTTACATATAGGTTGTGCTTTTATTTTAGACAAAATTGCACAAATCAACCTTTATGTTATACCTAAACAACAATTCATACATTTCACTATGAAATCGGCCAAACCCACCTTTATGTTCATGTTTTGCTACATGGGTCAACCTTTAACACAAACACTAATAGATTTCTTAGTTAACACCCCTCACATGGTTTGCATGTGAAGGTATTAATGTCATTTTACCTTGTCTTTTAATGTCATTATTTCCAACAAAGGTGGGCCATTATATTTGTATTTAAATCTTGGAGGGCCTAAGTGTCAGACTTTAGAAAAATATATTAAAAAGGATCACTAGCATCATTCTTGGAAAGGATTCATCGTTGCGGCTGTTGTTGTTGGACGCACAAATAAATAAGGAGGGAGACAATGTTTGCTTCATCCTTATTTAATACTAATGTGAACCTCTAATCGAACTCCATTATAACGTGACTATTTTGTAGACACGTCCTAGGACACATGTAATGATCTCTAACTGACCCATAACACCTGTGATGATCTCCTTCAAGCTCCACAAGTATAAATAGGTGCTAAGTTGAACTCATTTCCTTGCACCTCTTCTTAAAATCATTCTATCTCCCTCCTCTGGAAGTTCATAGCTGAAAGGAGCATCCAACTCAGTTATAATCATTCCTAGGATCACTTGTAAGTGTTCCTTTCCAGTGCATTTTCGTTTTATAGGCTTTAATAGCCGAAAGTCAAACAAAATCGATTTTTTGCTTTGACTTTCGGTTTAGACCATTATGGTCCAGCCATTATTCGAATCGAGCATGGCTACATTATCATAATTAGGTAGGTGTTAATCCCTCAAAAGAACACCTCATGAAAATCACGTTAACTAGGGAAAATGACGGGTCAAAGCTATCGTAATTAAAAAGTCAAAAGTCAGTTTTTCGTAAACTTTATAAACTGATCATATGAATGTTATAAACCATGTTTTGACACTTAAATAAGTTGGTAATTAATATTAGAACATGTATGAACATGTTCAGCCCGTCATTTCCAGATTTAAGGTCGGTTCGCAACCGAAAGTCAAGCAGTTTGACTTCTACTTTGACTTTCGATTCTGACCCGATTTAGCTAAGTTAACTACTGAATATAAGTTGTATTATGATCGTATTATAATGTATGATAACCCTATGAGGTTATACTACATGATCATAATCATATTCAGAGTTTTTATACAAGTTTCTATAATATGCCTAACTTTGACCAAAATGCCCTTTTTGCATAAAACATGGTTTTAATCAATAATGAACTTGCAAACGGATTACCTGCTGATATGTTAATATAATTAACATATTTTGGTATTATAATTTTGTTCATAACTTGAGTTTTGATATAAGATCGTAAATTATGTTATAATATGACCAAAACGCCCTTTTTGGCGCATAGTATGGTTTTTAACCATAACTATCATTCAAAACTTATTACCTACTGATATTATAAAATAATTAAAGTGTTTTCACAGAAGGTACTTGATCATAACTCTATTTTTTATACAAGTTCTCAAACGAAGTTATATAATGACAAAAATGCCCTTATGGTGCATAGTTTGGTTTTAAATCATAAAAATCATACATGTTTGATTACTTATAGACATTATATCATAATTAAAGTATTTTTATAGAATAAATATGTTCATAATATCAGTTTATATGCAAGTTCTTAATTTATGTCACGTAATGACTAAAATGCCCTTATGGTGCATATTTTGATTTTAAAACCTCCATGGTCATATAAGTTGATAACCTACTGATGTTACAACTTATTTAAAGTATATTGACATATAGAACTTGTTTATGACTCATTTGGTTACCCGATATCGCTTATATGCGTACGGTTGAACTTATGTAACTAGTTTACGTAAGTTTACCGAAACGAAATTACAGAATGTACATTGTTTACTCATATTATACAAGTCTTAGTACTTGTTGGGTTTAAACGACATTCTATTTTGGACATCTCTTAATCAAGCGTATCGTACCGTTTTCATTAATTTAAGTTAAACCAGTCCAAGTCTACGACTTAAATATGACCTGTTAACATTCTAATTGGTTATTTATACCATTCATTCCAGACTAGGGCCTTCTAGTAAATTGAAATCAACCATAGTTAATTGATTACGACTGTGCTATTTATAATTCTTTCATATTAAGACAAGTTTTAGCCAAGTAAATACTCTTAACCTATTTTCCCTATACGGGCTTGGGATACGGTAAATTATTACCTCTTGGTCGGGTATGGGATCATATGTAGGATTGTGACTACAAAATCTCCATAACCTGTTTTAATTTGTTTTGTCTAATAACTTGAACATTAGGGGTTAACTCGACCGTGTCCTGGATATCCTCAGCTCATTTAAGTTACTAATGGCCACGACCGAGCATGAGGTGTAGGCATACACCTGACAGATGCTAATGCTATTATAAAATGTTTTTCTTACCCATTTATTGGGGATACCCTTTGTTGGTTTAAGTGGTGTGTCGGTTAATTATGTTATTCGGTTTCTGCACCGGACCCCATA
The DNA here is from genome assembly GCA_030545235.1 of Helianthus tuberosus. Taxonomy (NCBI): domain Eukaryota; kingdom Viridiplantae; phylum Streptophyta; class Magnoliopsida; order Asterales; family Asteraceae; genus Helianthus; species Helianthus tuberosus. The sequence continues at coordinate 74,512,996 of CM060380.1, forward strand.
TATATTGACATGCATGTAAAACTGTATACAAGATCATTTTGAATTGTCCCAAGTTATTTATAAAAATCATGTGCCTTGTGCACCTAAAATGATTTTTAAAATGTTTTCAAAACGAGTTGGTTATTTTTATTTACCAGTGTAAACTGACGTTTTTTTAAAAGACTAAGTTACAGGTTGCAAGGATACGTAAATAGGCTGGAAGTTGCCTGGTAATGCTAGAAGGGGAATTTGCAACTCCTTTGCATGAAGCCTAGTAGTCTAATTATTTCATTTTGTACATTTTCGATCCGCCTGTGGATCTTTTATTACAAGTTGTCTGTATTATACTATTTTGAACACTCAGACATTTATGTTTGTAATAATATTTTAAATCCAAGACTTCCGATGTGCTATCTGTGTTATGTATTTGATATCAATCGTCTCGATACTCCCCAACCGGGCCTACCGGGCTATGATGTGGTCGAAATGACTGGGGTGTGACAAGAATCCAACATTTACAGTTTTTTTTTTCACGGAAACCTAGTTCCTTTAATTATTTTTAACTTTATAGCTATTAAATGTTTTATTTACTTTTTCAAAGATATATATATATATATATATATATGTTATAAGAGGTATTTAATGCATTCACATAGAATAAAATGTTGGTCGGTATTTAATGCATTCACATAGAATTAAATGGCCCCTAAAATCTTACAATATGTTACCTTTCACTTTAACTAAATATACCATTTAAACACTACATTTTTTTCAAAAATAATATCAAAATATACAATTTAAATATTACATTTTTTCAAAAAAAATCAATTTGTTTTGGCTATCCACATGTTTACATGTGTCCTACTCATAAGTTTTTCATTTTTTATTATAACTTTCAAAATGTGATGTTTATAAAAAAAATTAATATACAATTGTGATCTACTTATTTTAATCTACATTTCAATCATTGAAACCGAGTTGCACGTGATAATGTACAAGTCACCTAAGCACTTATGTACACATTTTTGCACGGTTTGATGCCCACTGAGACCTAGGGTTGGGTTACATATAGGTTATGCTTTTATTTTAGACAAAATTGCACAAATCAACCTTTATGTTATACGTAAACAGCAATTCATACCTTTCACTTTGAAATCGGCCAAACCCACCTTTATGTTCATGTTTTGATACATGGGTCAACCTTTAACACTAATAGATTTCTTAGTTAAAACCCCTCACATGGTTTGCATGTGAAGGTATTAATGTCATTTTACCTTGTCTTTTAATGTCATTATTTCCAACAAAGGTGGGCCATTATATTTGTATTTAAATCTTGGAGGGCCTAAGTGTCAGACTTTGGAAAAATATATTAAAAGGGAACCCTAGCATCATTCTTGGAGAGGATTCATCGTTGCGGCTGTTGTTGTTGGACGCACAAATAAACAAGGAGGGAGACAATGTTTGCTTCATCCTTATGTGATCCTAATGTGAACCTCTAATCGAACTCCGTTATAACATGACTTTTTTGTGATTGAAACCGTAAAACATGAAACCGTTTGGCATAGGTTTGCCGCCGAGTGTTCATGATATGAACTAGAGTTTGGGGTGGTTCTCTTTGCTGTCGAGAAATAGGTATAGCTCAACGTATTTCAGGTTAGTTCCAAACCAACATCTTTTGACAAACAACTTTTTGCCTGAAAATTGTCAAAACACCATTTTCTAACTAACTTCCCATCAAAATCGATGTTGAAAAATATATTGTTTTTAGTAGTGTTAATGGATCCCAACCGATTTGGCACTTGTATAACTTGAAATCTCTTGACGTGTGTAACTTGGGACCGATATACAAAATTTCCCGACTTTGGGTTCTCAAATTGTACATTTAAAACTATGTAACACATATAATATAAGGTTCTAATCAGTTTGGTTTGATTATTTCACTTATAAAATAATTGATTATTTTAGTTATCAGAACTGAACTTTTGAGGTCAAATGTATATATTTTGACTAATTAGATCTTTTGACTTTATTATTTAAGCTTACATTCATGTATTCTAAAGTTGCAGGAGAAGTTTCAGCAATACTCGATCATGGTGGTGACGGGGTGGTGCCATGGACTTAGAATATGCTCATGGTGATGACGGGTGGTGATGTGGAGTAACGGTGCTTGCTTGATGTAGTTGCCAGAGACGGGGATGGTTGGGGTTTCAGTTCCGGCGATGATGGGCTAGTGTTCCGAGAATGGAGGTGAAAGGTAGGGAAGAAGATGATGTAGGTGGTGTGTAGGGAAGAAGATGATAGATGACCCCACTAGAAAAGGAACCAATGATAGATAGACAACACATCCTTAGTTTCTCTAAATTACAATAATACACAAATAAATATATAAATTGTATTAATAAAATGGGAAAAGACCATAATACCCTCACATGCGGCAAAGCATGTGAGGTAATTTAACTGAGTTTTTGGGCGACGTTAGTTGTAAAGGTTATAGAATGTAACAAAACATGAACATAAAGGTTGGGTTTGGTCAATTTCATAGTGAAAGGTATGAAGTACAGTTTAGGTATAACATAAAGGTTTATTTGTGCAATTTTGTCTTTATTTAAGAAAGTTAAACTTTTTTACTGTTTAGCACGCCATAACCAATGTTTTGAACACCGGTTTTATACCATAATGGGTTAGGCTCAGATACGGTTGAATTGGTTGTACCGGGCGGTTCAACCGGTGACTAATCAACACTATAATTCAATAAAAGTACAACTTCAATTCAAAAAATAATCCAAAACCACATAATTCAATAATCAAAAATCAATTTTCCAACAAAGTTTTTTGTTTAAAAAATAAAAGTCTACAATAGGTTAATGGCATTGGAATGTTGAATGGATTAAGTTCATGATCGCTTGAAAGACTAAATTCACTATCATAGCCATCAAGAACATAACTATTTTCGTTTCCTACAATATAAAATAAGAAGTTTTAGTTACCATTAATCATAATATACTAAAATCACATAAGATAATTAACATATATAACAAGTAACCATGTGTTTGAAAAGTTAGTTCATCCTCATTAAAACTCAAAACTAAATATGAGTATAAACCTATTAATTGGTATGCATCAATAAAACCAAAATTTTAGACTTTTTAAAACTGAACTGGTACCCTAATTAGACCGGGCTCTATCATTCATGTGATGTCTTCGATAGCCAGTTAATAGGTTATACCGACCAATTTAAACCGATTTTTAAAACATTAGTCATGTTTCTTACCAGTTATATCACAAGTTATCATTTTTAGTAAACTGCAATTTATGTCCATGTGGTTTCCTTCAATTGACACTTTGAGTCCCTATTTCTAAAATTCGTGAGGCTGAGTCCTCAGACTTTCCAAAACACATCAATCTACCCCCTGCCACGTGCTAACATCGCTAATCTGTTACTTTGAAGATGAAATGACTAATATACCCTTTTTGTTTTCATCCCTGTGTTTTGTATTAAATGACACTATGAGTCCCCATGTTATTAATATGTTTTCCCTCCAAAAAAATTATCAAACCAACTAACTAAATTAACTACCAACTATGAGTCCCAAATTAACTACAAACTAAATTTACTACTAGCTGGTTAAACAAATTGTATGAACTGATGAACACGCATAACATGTAAACAACATCACCATGAACTTGTAAACAACATCACCATAATCAAATTGTATGATCAAACTGTATGAACTGGTTTACTAATGAATAATCTGTATGATCAAACTGCAAATAACCTGTTCATTAGCAAACTATATGAACAAACTAATTCATACCACCAATACTACATGTGATCAAACTGTATGAACTGTGATCAAACTACAAACAACCTATTCATTTGCAAAATATATGAACAAACTGATCCAAACTACCTATATTACTTGTGATCAAACTGTATGATCAAACTGTGATTAAACCTGAATAATTGATTCATACATATGCAGTTGTACATACTACCAATTCAATACTACTAATGTATTCAACCATGAACCAAACCAACAAAATTGTAATATAATAAACCAAACTATGATCAACCATGCCATAACTTTAATATAAATCATAGCATAATTGTAATATAAACTGTAAATTAACCATACCATAACTGTAATATAAATCAACCATACCATAAACTATAATATAATTAACCAAACTATAAATAAACCATAAATTGTAACTTCATACATACCGAATGATCATGGTAAAATTTACTTACTTCTAACACCAAGATCATAAAAAAAAGAGCCTACTACTTACTGTTACCAAAATCTAGCAAGTATTAAATAGGCATCGTTAGTTGTTGGAGTGTACTAGTCGATCCTTTGATGCAGTCCATGTTCAAAACGAATGCTGAGGATCAGTTGAGCTCCTAGCAACACAACAACGTGGAGCACCACGTGTGTGAGGGCCCAGTTGACCCTCACTTCAACTACAAAAATCAAACCGGAATTAATGTAACACATTATACAAAAATCATTCAACCAAACCGATTAATGTATTCATGAGCATAAAAATCAGTCAATATGTAATTTTGAAAATATGTTACCTCTAATCAATCTGACGACATTCATGAGCACGGAGGAGAATGACATTTTACGGTGGTGTAGGGTGGTTGCGACGGTCTTGCATTGGTGCAGGGTCACCTGTAATTGGAGTAAAGAGGGGGACTAGGTGTGTGTGAAATGAGACGGGGATGATTTAATGGGGTTAAAAAAGGGGGGTGGAAGTTGATGTGATTAAGCGATTGGGATAAAATGACAATTATGCCCTTCCCTTAATGGTTAACGATGCCAATTAACGCCGTTATTGGGTAGAGGGTATATTGATGTGTTTTTGAAAACCTGAGGACTCAACCTAACGAATTTTAAAAATAAGGACGTAAAGTGTCAATTAAAGAAAACCATTTTATTTTTCTAATATTTCCCATAATCAATACATTTCCACTTTCTCCCCCTCAAAATCTCACCTTTTTCCATTCGAGCTCACAACATTTCTTTATTACGCTTCGTTCATCACTTTCTCTCTCCAAAGCCTTCCTCTTTGCTTCTCTCTCCTCCCATGGCAGCGTTTCTCTCTCTCTCCTCCCCATACAACAATCCTCCACTCTCCACATAACCACCAAACCTCCCTTCATCACTCCAATTCAAATTCCCTTTTTATTCTTTTTCCATAAAACCCAAAACTCCAATTCTCATTCCGGCAAAATTGTGAAAAAATCTCTCTCAATTCTTCGACTTTCGGATCCACATTGAAGATTTCTTGCTCAATCCTCATTCAATCCGCACAAATCCTAAAAAAATCGAGGCAATTTGTGTGTTTAAAACCTAATTTAATTGGTTACGTAATAAGGGTTGTTCTTGCATGTGTTGTTAGATCTTAATTTGGTTTTAACTGTGTGTGTTTTTTTGTGTTGTGTGCAGGTGAATTATCTTGATTGAGTTGGTTGAAGTGTTTGACGGTGGATTGATTTTGGTTGAGATGTTAGGGCATGTGAAATTGTCAGGGTTTTGCAACCTAATTCCGGTTAATTTGTTGAAATTGTGAGTTTTATATCTTCTGGTTGGTGTATTTGTATTTAAATTTAAATTTAATTTATGTGATGATTTTTAGGGTTGAATGTTGTGTGTTTACTGTTTAGATTTTCTGAAGTGGGCCCTTTAGTTTGAATATTAGTTATGCATATGGGCTTGTGTCTTTTGCTTTTATAAATAGGGGATATGTAAGATCAGTATGGATATAATAGATTTAGAAACTTGTGTGTATGTGTTTGTGTTGTGTAGGGTACAACTGTTACATTGTCCCTTTAAAGAATCATATCATAGGATTAGGATTAGGATTAGGATTTTTCGAGCCGGGTGTCGGTGGAAGTAGTCTCTCTATATTCTGGGATAGAGGAAAGGTTTAGTTGAATTTTGTGTGTTTAGTTGAGGTGGGCCCTTTAGTTTGAATATTAGTTATACATATGGGATTGTGCTTTTTGCCTCTATAAGGAGGGGATGTGTAAGGTTAATATGGTTATTGGGTAATCGGTATAGGATATAATAGATTTAGAAACTTATGTGTGTGTTGTGTAGAGTACAACTGTTATACTGTGACATTGTCCTTTTAAAGAATCATATCATAGGATTAAGATTTTTCGGTTCGGGGGTGTCACTGGGAGTGGTGTTTCAATCTCTTGGGATACAGTAAAAGTTTGTCCTCATTGTACCGTTTCTGGACCCTACCAGTAGCTTGCTATAAGTGTGATTTTACTGGGTACGTTTGTTTGTATAATAGGATTAAGATTAAGATTAAGATTAAGATTAAAGTGTACTGATTCGACAAGAAAGAAACAAAGCAGAATTGAAAATTTCCCTCCAAAAATCTGAATGACAATTACGGTTACATTGATTTGCATTTAGCATATGGTTGTTTTGGCGAATGTGTGTTGCTGTAAATAAAACGTCTACACAATTTACAGGTTTTGAAAGAGGGTTATATATAATATGGCTCTTCATAAAAAGCCCCCTCCCAACGAACCACCTAGTGGGAGTTTGAAACCGTTAAGTCTTTCAAGTAAGGTAAAGGAAAGAAATCAACTTGTAGATGTGAATAAACATGCGAAAGAAGCTGAAGTAGATATCGACCTCAAGGAGGTCTACTTTTTGATTATGCATTTTTTATCGGCGGGCCCATGTCACCGCACTTACGGTCAGTTCTGGAACGAACTTCTTGAGCATCAACTCTTGCCTAGAAGATATCATTCTTGGTATTCAAGAAGTGGTGGTACAAGCGGGGATGAAAATGATGACGGGATGTCATTTCCACTGAGCTACAATAAGTTGGTGGAAAGGTATCAAACTTTTTTGAATTTAGAAGATTTTCGTACATAATAATTGCAAAAACGAGTGATTTGCATTTTGTTTTATTTGTGTTTGATTAGGTATCCTCATGTAGAGAAGGATCACTTAGTGAAGCTGTTGAAGCAATTGTTAAGTGGTGCATCTTCTTCATCACAGGGCCACACTCCTTTGAATGCTGCTGCTGTTCCTACTCTGTTGGGAACCGGCTCCTTTTCACTTCTGAGCGGTATTTGATCATGAATATATTATGAATATTATATCCATACTTTAGAAGTTTGAAATAGAAATAGATTTTAAGGTGTTTTTGGGCCCCACGTATTGCAGGTGATGTGAAAAAGGGAGAGAATGAAGTGAGACGGCCACCAGGGTTCATGCGATGGCCTCATATGCAAGCTGATCAGGTGCGTGGGCTGGGCCTAAGGGAAATCGGTGGAGGGTTTTCTAGGCATCATCGCGCACCGTCTATTCGGGCCGCTTCTTATGCCATTGTCAAACCATCCACCATGTTTCAAAAGATGGAAAACCTTAAGAAGCTTAGAGGCCATCGGAATGCTGTCTATTGCGGTAAATATTATATATACTTCCTCTAATATATTTGACTTTTGAAATCTACGAGTTTATACCAACACGTATATTAAAATGTCAAAACGTAGACCAATTTAAACATACATAAAAATAAGCATGAGAACGCATTATATCTGATCCGACTCATTTTCGAAAAATTTTACATAGAAACATGAATTTATACCGACACTTACCTAAAAATAACCATGTGAGAAAATAACTTTTAGACTTTAACCTAAAAATTGAATATACGTGAGGTAAAATTGAAAAGTTGGAACCAAAATGGGTAAAAATGATAATTTATAAAGTTTTTAGAAATTTTTATAAAGTTCAAGGGCTATGTTTGTCAATTTAGAAAGTTGAATGTAAATTTGTTTGTCTTTTGTGCACCGACCATTAAATTTAAGATATAGAGTAATATGCATAAAGTTGAAGAATATTTTTTTTCCAGCAATATTTGACCGATTAGGGAGATATGTTATTACTGGTTCGGATGACCGCCTTGTGAAAATTTGGTCGATGGAAACTGCTCTATGCTTGGCCAGCTGTCGCGGACACGATGTGAGCTCAACTACCATACAAAATCACATTTTTTCCCTTTAATTAGTTATCTCATCTGAGTAACTTATTATCAATATACGTTTCAATAGGGTGACATTACAGACCTTGCTGTGAGCTTCAACAATTTATTTGTTGCTTCTGCATCAAATGATTGCATTATTCGAGTTGTAAGTATCTCATTTGGCATATTTAAACTTGTTTGAAAGTTTGACTTTGGTCAACTGAAATATCTGTGGTGGGTACAGTGGCGAATAGCTGATGGACTTCCAATTTCAGTATTGCGTGGACACACAGGAGCGGTTACGGCAATTGCCTTTAGTCCTAGACTAGGCTCTGTTTATCAGCTACTGTCGTAAGTTTATCTTCAACTATGGTTGATTGAACTCGTAATGTAAACTAGGGATTCGGGTGGTCGCAGCCATGTCGAACCTGATGGGTTGGTTGACCCGTTTAACCCACTTATATTATATTTCAACTTTTACAAATTGTTTATATGTCATAAGGTAATTGGTTGGGCGTTTTATGCGATGATTATAACATAAAACAAAAACCAACATAAGTTTATATAATTAAATTGTAATTATTAAATATACATTTATATTTTTTGCTGTAAAATTTTAGATTTGAAGTATTAATATGCGAAAAAAATAAAAAAATTCGGGTCAAGTTTTCGCGTTCATGTAAAATACGGGTTCATGTAAAAGTTTAGATTTAAAGTATTAACCCGCGAATATTCGGGTCGTGTTCGCGTTCATGTACATGTTTCGGGTTCGGATCGGGTTGACCCATCAATCCACGAACACGACCCGTTTAACACCTCTAATTGTGAGCCAATTGTAAGAAACGGATCAAATAAGGTTGTATTTTATTGGAAACGAGTCAAATGGGTAACACACATAAAAAATAGCTAAAAATGACACGGGTCAGTGTCAAATGAGGGTTGAATGGATTAAACAGGTCAAAAGTCACCTTAAGTGCATTCGAGTGCTTGCAATGTCCTAAGTAGTTTTGTTTAAATGAAAATACATTATCATTTTAGTAATAATTTTATGACTGTATTGTTTTCTGTAGGTCTTCTGATGATGGATCGTGTAGGATTTGGGATGCTAGAAATTCTCAGTTCAGTCCACGTGTATACGTACCGAAGCCTCCGGAAGCTCAAGCTGGTTAGTCATAGATGTTATTGCAGCTCATTACCAACTCCTTACTTTATGTGAGGATAAACGACTTATTTAGGAATACGTTTGTAATGATAGGGAAAAACAATGGACCATCAACATCAACTTTTGTTCATCAAAATCATCAGATATTTTGCTGTTCATTCAACGCTAATGGGACTGTTTTTGTCACCGGAAGCTCAGACACTCATGCAAGGGTATACTTGTAAATAAATAATGTTTCTTTCCTAGCTTGATAACCCACAGAAAGTGAAATTTTCATATTATTTATTTGCAGGTTTGGAACGCTTGTAAATCTAGCAGTGATGACCCGCAGCAACCCAATCATGAGATGGATATTCTAGCAGGGCATGAAAACGATGTTAACTATGTACAGTTTAGGTACCGTTTTTGTTTTGTTTTGTTTTTTTTTTGGTAATTGGGTTTAGTGCTAAGGTTTATACTGCCTTATGATGTGCAGTGGCTGTGCGGTGGCTTCTAGATTTTCTCCATCTGATGTCTCAAAAGAAGAAAACCTTCCGAAATTCAAAAATACATGGTGCTTATTTTCTCTTTTAAATTGCATTCATGACTTGAAATTTCTATTTTGAATATTTACATAATTACATATAATGGTGAATTTTGCAGGTTTACCCATGACAACATTGTTACGTGTTCCCGTGATGGCAGTGCAATTATCTGGGTTCCAAAATCACGCAGATCTCATGTGAGACATTATTTTACAGTGTTTTTGAGCATTTGAAATTAGCCTTTTCTTTTACAATCTCATGAATTTGTATATTTAATTTGAGTTGTAGGGAAGAGTTGGACGGTGGACACGCGCATATCATTTAAAAGTTCCACCACCGCCAATGCCACCTCAGCCACCAAGAGGGGGCCCACGGCAAAGGATTCTTCCTACTCCACGTGGTGTTAACATGATTGTATGGAGCCTCGACAACCGCTTTGTCCTTGCTGCCATCATGGGTAGGTTTAATACATCTCATATATATTTTGATTGCGAGTTGGTTTTCTTGCTGAATTTGCGGTTTTATAGAATGAAGAATTCCGAAATGAGTTATTTTCATTTTTATGGATGCAGATTGCAGGATATGTGTTTGGAACGCTGTTGATGGTAGCTTAGTTCATTCTTTAACCGGTCACAGTGGATCCGTAAGTGATTTTATTTTTCTCGTCACAATAAAGTAAACAGTTTGCGCATATAACATAGTTTCTAATCGTGACACTTTTATCCGTAGACTTATGTGTTGGATGTTCATCCTTTCAATCCAAGAATAGCTATGAGTGCTGGATACGATGGCAAAACAATAGTGTGGGATGTGAGTATTTGTCTTTGTATTGCATATTGTTACATCTTATTAAATAATTTTGATTTTATTTGATCATTTATAGATATGGGAAGGATTACCTATTCGTGTATTTGAAATTGGGCGCTTTAAGATAGTTGATGGAAAGTTTTCTCCGTAAGTTGACACCTCTTATTGATTTATTTTGTTATAACTACAGGTGTGGGCATAGTATGATGTTTTTCTTTCTGTGACAAGCTGAAAGATTACAAATATTCAAAATGATTTATATCAATCATTTATATAATATCGTCTCCATAATCTCTTGTTTTACCAGTGACGGGACATCCATTATACTTTCTGATGAGGTTGGTCAATTACATATACTGAGTACCGGACAAGGAGAGGCGCAAAATGATGCTAAGTATGATCAGGTATAAACTAAATACAAAAGTATGGAATACTTGTTTAAATAAAACATCACCGTGAATGACACTATATAAGCTTGGCAACAGTTTTTTCTTGGAGACTACAGGCCCCTTATTCAAGACGGTCATGGAAATGCTCTAGATCAGGTCAGTTTTTTCAATTACTTTTTTTAGAAATACTTTTTTTCTTAATAAACCATAGTTTTATTCAAAATTTCAAGAAACCACATGAGTAGGCCTGTAACCGAACACGAACATATAATCGAATACATTTTTTTGTTCATGTTCGTTCATTAAGAAAATGAGCATGTTCATGTTTGTTTATGCTCATTCGTTTAAGACTTAAACGAACAATTCACAAACATACTTATACGGACATAATATAGTAAACATAACGAACACAAATGAACATAATTGACCAAACATAAACGAAGTAACAAACATTAAGTAGTTTTTTTTATTGACAGTAGTGATTAATTAATTATGATAAGTTCAGTTCGAAAGCCCTTTTTATTACTAGAAAGCCCAATTACTAATTAGTTATCTTTCTATAAGTAGTTAGAAACCCTGTTTAAGGCTTATATTTATATAAATATTACCACTTGTGTATCTATTAAAATTTAAACGAACGTAAATAAACGAACATAAACGGATGTTCACGAACATAGATGAATGAACAAAACGTGTGTTCGTTCGTTTAATTAAATGAACAAAAAAAATTTGTTCATGTTCGTTTGTTTATTTAAAGAAACGAACTTCCTGCCGAATACTTCACGATCAGTTCTTGAACGTTCGGTTCGCTTACAGGCCTATACATGAGGGGGTAACAATATTTATGATTGGTGACAGTTATTTAATAGTTAATTATTTGCATGCAAATGTGGTTTTGGAAAGATTGTAATGCAGTGCAGTTTACCGTACCAAAATCTTTACAGGCTTAAAGAGAGAATATGGAAAAGAAAAAAAACTTATTTTAGTTACCATACTGAACTACTGAATGTTATCTTCTTTTTTGCCATTTGTGCTAATGTTTTGAGATTTCCAACTATATCCAGGAAACACAACTTGCTCCCTATCGAAGGAATATGCAAGATCTCCTTTGTGATTCAGGTTTGTTCATAAAGAAGATTTGAAGTTACCATTGTTTAATATTTTTACATTATAATATTGTACATTACCAAGCATTGATTTGGAGAATTTTCGACCCTTTTACCTAAAAAATGTAATGATTTTGGATTCAGTTGTTTTATATCTCCACGGGTCAAAAGTGTTAAATCCATAAACTTGGCCAAATATGTTACAACTTCCTAAATGCAATTTATAAACTATAGATTATTATTATTTTAATGAAAGTTAGTATATCATGTAAGCATGTAACACAACAGATACTGATGAAGTTTGAAACTTTTTTAGGCATGATACCTTACCCGGAGCCTTACCAAAGCAAATACCAGCAAAGACGGTTAGGAGCGTTGGGGCTTGAATGGAGGCCGTCGGGATTGAGATTTGCTGTAGGAACCGACATAAGCCTTGTTGACCAAGAATTCCAAGTACCACCAATTGCTGACTTGGATATTCTGATGGACCCACTTCCCGAGTTTGTTGATGTCATGGATTGGGAACCAGAAATAGAAATACAAAGTGATGAAAACGATTCAGAGTATAATGTAACGGAAGAGTATCATTCAGGTGGAGAGCAAGGAAGTTTGAGTTCTAATGCTTCTGCTAGTCTTGAATCCGGTGCTGGTGACAGCGAGGATCAAAGTTCTCGTGATGACGTCAGCCGTAGATCCAAAAAGAAGAAAATCAAGGCAGAAGTAAGTCCATTTTCACTATTTTTTAGCTTCATGTTTAGAGAGAATTGGTGACAATATTAAACGTGTTCAAAAGTATACAAGCTGAAAATATCGACTTGAGTACTATATAAGTATCTAAAATTTTGAAATTGAAAAGCAGTCCCTTTGACCAAGAAACCAAGAAAGTCAATGCAGTCTAATCCGACATGTTACATGTTTTTTGTCAAATTTACTCAAAATAATGAATTTTTGAACTTATTGACTTCTGTAAAAGTATCTGTATAAAATTTAGAAATTGAAAAGCAGTCTCTTTGACCAAGAAAGTCAACTCCGATGAACATGTTTTCAGCAATCGTTGACTTGAAGGTTTAGTTACATAGTAATCACACGCTTTACTTCTGACTTTTTTTGGTGGATTTTAATCGGACATGCTACATGTTTTTGGTCAAAGATGGTCAAAGTACAGTGGTTACAGTATTCGATTTTTAAGGTTCATTTTTCAAAATTTTGTCAGGCTGAGTTCATGACGTCGTCCGGTAGACGCGTAAAGAGGAGGAACCTGGATGGTGAAGAAAGTTCACATAGAAACGATCGAAGCAGAAAGTTAAGATTTGGTCAAAAAGCCTCTAAAAGGAAGTCATCTAAGTCAAAGTCAAAGTCCTCACGACCTCGAAGAGCCGCTGCACGTAATGCTCTAAGTTTTCTATCCCGAATTAGCGGAAAAGCCACAGAAGGAGAAGAAGAAGAAGAGGATGAGGAGGAAGAGGACATTCTAGAAGGCGATTCATCAGAAAGTTATTCCAGTCAGCAAGAAACCGAAGCTGGAAGCGAAGAGACTGAAGTGTCCATTGAAAATGAAGATAACGGACATTTAAAAGGCAAAGAAATAGTATCTGAAGATGTGGGTACCCACCAAAACACACCCAAAAGGAGATTAGTGTTTAAATTTCCCAATCGAGATTCAAGTAAACGGGAATTGGTGGGCCCATCCTCCACTACAACTCCTCACGATATAGATGAATCAACAAAGAATTTCTCCTCGAGTAACGGGAACTGTGAATATCTTGAAAATAACGGAAACAGTTCACCCGCGGAAAATATAAATCATGTAAGCCTGCTCGAGAGAGACATTAAATGGGGAGGTGCAAAATCGCGCTCTTCAAAACGGTCGAGAATCAGCGCACCGATACCGTCCATTTCTGAATGTAGATATGAGTTATGTCCCGATGTCGGTTTCAAGACTGAGAATGTTGTCGATTCATCACCGGCCTTTGAAAAGGAAGAGTCTGTGGGCCCTTCTAGTTCTTCGGGTGTCCAAATCCAAAAGGGCAAAATGGTCATATCCGATGAGGAACAAGAAAATAGTCAAGATAAAGAGACACCTATTCCGTTACATATGAAATTACGAATAACTCCCACAAAATTAAAGATCAGATCTTCAGTACTAGAATCAAGAAACGGGTCCACCTCAGATATTCCTGACCTGAAAATTACAGAAATGCCCCTAGAAGCTACTCGGGTTGACGATACTTTGAGCTCTGATATACAAGATTCCCAGAAGCCAAATTTGCGTGAAAAGATGTTTAGAGAAGTGTACAGACGGTCAAAGTCAACTAGGAGTCGGACAAGTGTAGTAACCAACGGTGCAGGTCAGGAAGCAAGCACGTCTAATGCAGATAACATCAATCAGGACGAAAGAATTGAATCCCGAATCCATGAGACTCGACGAAACGTTAATTTCCGAGCTGTTCATAATGTTTCTGAAGATACATCGAGTAAAGAAAAATCTTCAACTGATGGAGAAGAAGAAGAAGATAGATTAAATTCAAGACATAAAGTAGGGTTAAGATCCACCCGAAGCAGGAGGGCCGTTGATTACAGCCGAAGAAACAAATCTCCAGAGAAACGGAAACCACACCAATCAACAAGAAGTTCTTGGTTGTTGCTTTCCGATCACGAAGAGGGATCGCGATATATTCCTCAGTTAGGGGACGAAGTTGTATACTTGAGACAGGGTCATCAAGATTACACCGAAGCTAGTCGTTCAAGAGATATGGTTCCATGGAGGTCACTAAAGGGCATCATCCGAGACGTTGAATTTTGTAAAGTCAAAGATCTTGAATATTCAACACATCCCGGTTCTGGGGAAAGCTGCTGCAAGATGACCCTGCAGTTTGAGGACCCCACATCCAATGTGGTTGGTAAGACATTCAAATTGACCCTTCCAGAAGTTACCGGATTCGGTGACTTTATTGTTGAAAGAAGTAGATATGTTGCTGCTATGAAGAGAGAGTGGAGCTGTCGCGACAAGTGTCGAGTTTGGTGGAAAAATGACGGGGAAGAAGACGGGAATTGGTGGCACGGTCGGATTGTGGCGGTTAAACCCAAAAGTGCTGAATTTCCGGATAGCCCGTGGGACCGGTATTCAGTTCACTATAAAAATGATCCAAATGTATTTCTACATAGTCCTTGGGAACTCTATAATGATGATAGCATGGAATGGGAAGAGCCCCGTATTGATGATAATGTCAGAAACAAGCTCATTCGTGCTTTGTCCAAACTTGAAAAATCTGGGAACAAATCTGAGGTATGTTTTTTTTAAATGTTCAAGAATTTTGAACTGCACTTTTCATGATAAAAACTATCCTTGGCTATTATAAGCAAACTTTGGATATAAACTGTCGATGATAATTAGGGTTGTAAACAAAACGCGCTTAAAAGCGGGCAAGCTCGACTTGTTTCTAGCTTTAGTGCTAAGCTTGAGCTCAGCTCATGAGTAGTTTTTCAAAGCTTGAGTTTGGGTCATTTGTTATTTGTTAATTATTTTATTATTATAAACTCTTAATTATTTTATAGATATTTATAGTTATAATTTTTATGTACAAATATGATACATATTTTCTAGTTTATTAATCATAAATTTATACAAAACCTTAGTTATTATGTAATGTAACTTAATAGAATACATTCAAGGAAGCTCACACGAATAGTAGGCTCATTTTGGCTTGCGAACCTAGGCGATCTAGCTCGTTTAAGCTCCACTCGCTCGATTCGAGCTTTTAGCAAGCCGGTCTCGAGTCTCACGACCGGCTCTCGTTTACACCCCTACTCCTAATCATAGTTATCGATAGCGTCCATTGCGGACGCTATTGCGAATAGCGTGGTGTGGCGGCCAATCACCACTACGAGTTGCATAGCGACCACATATCGAGCATATAGCGACTCCGACACAGAATCCCGGCGAAAAAATACCACTCCGGTGATGCTTTCTGCCGGAAACCAGGAAGAAGATGAAGAAGAAAATAGCGGCTGGTTATTTCAGCGTGTTTAGGCTTTAGGGTTTTAAATATTTTATATCTTTTAACATTTAACCCCTCTATCTTTCAAAGTTTCCATTTAGTCCCTAAAACTTGTAAAAATTACTG
Organism: Helianthus tuberosus; assembly: GCA_030545235.1. Taxonomy (NCBI): domain Eukaryota; kingdom Viridiplantae; phylum Streptophyta; class Magnoliopsida; order Asterales; family Asteraceae; genus Helianthus; species Helianthus tuberosus. The sequence goes on from CM060380.1 coordinate 74,529,091, forward strand.
AAAAGTGTAAAATTAGTTTGTATATTTGTACATTTAACCCCCTTTATTTTCACTACTTTATATTTGGTCCTTAAGTTTATAAATTTATACATAAAATGGTATAAAATTAACATTATATATATAAAAAAAATTATAGATACCTATTTTTTATTTCTTAAAATTTTAACTACCTTATCGCTATCGCTACGTAGCATATAGGTACCTTATCGCTATTTGTCGCTATTCGCTATCAATAACTATGCTCCTAATCACTCTATTTTTAATACATGCAGGATCATTATGGTGTTCAGAAGTTAAAACAAGCGTCGCATACATCAACTTTCATCAACAGGTATAGTTTCTGTACACACTACTTTCATTTGTGGGTCCTATCTCATTTCTCCTTGCATGACACTTGAACTTCCATTTTGGGCATCCCTCAAGCAGCGAGGAGACCCACGAAATGAACAAAATAAATAAAAAGAAAATTATACACCAGGATTCTTTGAATTATTGTTAAGAGATAAAGCGTAACCTCAATCGACCCGTTATTATTATTATTATTATTATTATTAATATAACAAAGGGTAAATTACACTTTTCGTCTTTTATGTTTGTATCAAAATGCAATGGATGACCTTTATAACTTCAATAATTACAGTCACAATCCTTTATTTGGAAAACTCGTTACATCTTTCATCTCCTTTAGCACTAACAAGGTTAAAATTTTCAGTTAACTCAAAACATGTGCCTTGCACATGAGGGTCGATTGGTAATTTCACTTTTTTTTGTTTATATAAAACCCTATCTCTTCTCTTAACCATCTCTTTCCCTCTTTCTCTTCAACCAACCTCCACCACCACCATCATATCCAGTCGCCGCCACCACCACCGTGATCAGAACAAGAATCCCTCTTTCTCTTCAAGAACACGAATCCCTTCACAGAACCCGGAGGCAACCTTTAAACCGAGCCAAACTTCCTGCTTCTAATCCAACTTGAATTGTCGGTAAAAGTCAACTCCCGTAAAGTCCCAACACCTTCTTTGAGAACAATCTGCAAGTCACCGGTCAACAATGGTATTGGCATCGATTAAGACGATGTGAATAGCTGCACCCAGTTCCCCTTCGACTTTTCCTCCGGTGAAGAGCGGTAAAGACATCCTCGATCTGAAGTGTAGCTGCAGATTTCTACCGTCTGGCCCTTCAATACACTTGGGTGATGACCTAAAAATGCACCAAAAACAATCAATTCTGTAATCTTTTTAACTTCAGATCTCAGGTGAATAGATCATGAGTTGTTAATCTGTGTGAGAATATCAGATTTTGGGTTATTGATAGCTGTGATTTTATATATTTCATATATATCATATCTAAATCATAGATTGGAAGTGAGTATTTGCTAAAATGAGTGGAGTTACAGAAGTCAAACCCTTAATTTCACAATCATCTTCTTCTTCAAAGTTACCCGATTTCAAGAAATCAGTGAAGCTAAAGTATGTGAAATTAGGGTATCATTATCTCATCACTCATGGCATGTACCTGTTCTTATCCCCTGTTGTCTTTCTTGCCGCTCAATTATCCACCTTTTCGCTTCAAGACGTTTACGTTCTTTGGGATCATCTAAGGTTCAATCTCATATCGGTGGTCCGGTCGTGTGTTCAACCCTTTTGGTCTTTCTCATATCGGCTACTGGATATGATGGTAGTGGTGGAGGTTGGTTGAAGAGAAAGAGGGAAAGAAATGGTAAGAGAAGAGATGGGGTTTTATAAAAAACAAAAAAAAGTGAAATTACCAATCTACCCTCATGTGCAAGGCACATGTCTGAGTTGACTGAAAATTTTAACCTTGTTAGTGCTAAAGGATGAAAGATGTAACGAGTTTTTCAAATAAAGGGTTGTGACTGTAATTATTGAAGTTAAAGGTCATCCATTGCAATTCGATACAAACATAAAGGACGAAAAGTGTAATTTACCCTATAACAAAAGAGGGTGTCTTAGGAATAGTACCTAAGACACAACCTCTATTTTTAATTCTTTTTCTTTGCCAAATTTACAACAATGCCACCATCCAACCCATGTTTTTTTTTCTTTTTGTGTATTTAATCCTTCAACTTTTAGCATTACCACTTACACCGTCTCAGCTTTCAAAAAACTTTGTAAAATGTCATTTTGACCCCCTAGAGTTTTACGTGCTCATTTTTATGCACATTTTGGTTGGTCTACGTTTTGTTGGAAACGAGTCGGGTCAATTATAATACGTTTTCACTAGGCGGTATAAATTCAAGTTACTTTACGTTTCGACTCCGCTGCAACGCGTGGTACCATTTTTTTTCATAAAAACACTATTTTCTCGCATGCTTATTTTCAAGTACGTTTTGTTATAAATCCAAGTTGGTTTACGTTTCGACGTAAATTTTCTCGGTATTGAGTCAGGTCAAATATGATATGTTTTCGTGCTTATTTTCATGTGCGTTTTCAGTTGGTCTACATTTTAACATAATTTTTTTTCGAAAACGAGTCGGGTCAAATGTTTGATGGTATAAGTTTGAGTTACTTTAAGTTTCGACGTCGCCGCAACACGCGGCGGGGCAAAATACTAGTTTACAATAAAACAGTAGAATGTCATTGACTTACTGTTAAATGCTGCAGGTTTCCAGTGCCTTTGAGCCTTGAAGTAATCCAATCTAGACTAGAGAACAGTTACTACAGAAGACTTGCAGCACTGAAACATGATGTTGAGGTGTTGATAGAGAATGCTGAAACATACTTGGGGAGAAACAAAGATAACGCAACGAAGATTAGACGCTTATCTGACTGGTTTACGAGGACGCTTTCGTCTTTGTAGCAGGAAAATATGATGATTGGAACAGTTTTGTAAAAAAGGTTGGATTTTGTAGGTGGATTTAAAAGGCATCATCAATCAAGACTGCTTTGGTTGGTTGAATTTTAGGAATTTCAGTTTTGTATAGACTGGCTGACTATACACACAAAATCTTAAACAGAGTCGTGATTTCAATCAGATTCTGTGTCAATCGAATTGATGGTTGACAAGTTTTAGTTTCAAATTCTCCGTTTCATAGATTCTATGTCGATCGAATTGATGGTTGACAAGTTTTAATTTCAAATCCTTCCTTTCATGTCATTTATATGATTCTAGCATGATGTCATTTATATGATTCTAGCATGTCAGTTGTTGATCACACAGATTTGGGGCTGCAATTTTGGGTTGACATGAATTATTGTTTCATTTTGTTTGATTTGGGTGTTTGATTTGCTTTAATGACTTAATGTAGGTCTTAATGGTTGTAAAAATCATGCCTAGCCTCTGATTGGTCACCGATTAATCACTAGTCAAAGGTTCAGCGATTAACACTTGCTAGGCGGTCAACAATATACAAGTCCAGTCCTAATCGGCCAAAAATCGGTGGTAGTCTATCGATTCCGGCCAAAACCAGTAAGTTCCGGCCATATTCCGGCTAAAATATATAAAATCCGACAATTAATCTTTTCTACTTAAAAATATGGGTAAAAGATGCTAAAACATGTCTACTTAAAAAAGTTACATATCATATATACATATAAAACTGCAAATTCTATATGAAATCCTAATCCGATTAAACTCTATAATTCCCGATTAATCGCCAGACGATACCTCATCAGCCAACTAGCGCCTAGAGATTCTTACAACACTGCTTAAGATATCATATATACATATAAAACTGCAAATTCTATATGAAATCCTAATCCGATTAAACTCTATTAATCCCGATTAATCGTTAGTCGATACCCCATCGGCCGACTAGCGCCTAGAGATTCGTACAACACTTACTGGTTATTGAAAAAAAAAGGATCTACATGGTTTTTCTTGAGTGTACCAATGTCACATTTACATAGGCGTATAGCCCATGTACATGGGCATATGATTATCAAATCAATAAGGGGTTTTCTTACTTTAGCCAACCAAAAAAAAAAACATCTAGTAACCTAATGACCTTGATCAAGTCAAAAGTTTACATGTTTTTAGTCAAGCCACAACTAGATGGTGAAATAAACCAGATAATCCAATTTTGCGGTTCAAGTGATTCAAACACACATTGCTAATATCATCAATCAAGATCACAGAAAGAAATCACAAATCTCCATCAACCCAATTTGATCATATCAGATTCATCCACATTCAGTTAAAAGTCAGAAAACTGGTTCTGTAAAACCATCCAACGTTCCATTGCTTCACTTAAGTTACTTGAATCCGCAGAGGTCTCAATCCCTCCATCGATGGCCACAGTTGGGGTTGCAGCACACGAAAAACAATGTCATACCTTCTTCGCCTCTAGCAGTTGCCTGACAAATAAAAACAGTTTACAGGTCAAACAGGTTGTGTGACGGGTCCAAACAGGTTCGGTTGGGTTGACCCACAATAAACACTTGTCCATTTTTTAGAAAAATGTAGATGCAATCAGAAAGGGAAAAATTCATAGAATAGTAATCAAGTTTGTTAACTATTTATATGTAAATGAGTGAGAATAGCAAACCTTCCATTTTCTCCATTTTGTACCTTAGGTCTATAGGCTAGTCATTATGTAACAGTAACAAATAGATTCGAATCATTTTCTGAAACGTGTACAAACTATATGATTAAATGGAACACTGTTATGAAAACCACAATAATTTTCCTTTTCTTAGGATTTTATGCAATTAACTTTAATAAATTACACAGGCTACCAAAAAACATCGAGTGTTTTAAAACCAGATTAAAGCTCTAGAAGATTGATAATGCTACTGATATAGTGATATTACATTTTGGCAGAGGCGATAATTTGGACCCATTTACTTATAAAAATGTGTGTATTTGGGTTATGTTTTATCCCAAACAGGTAAAAAAAGGAAAAGCTAAACATGAAACGAGTCGAAGGTTACAGATAGTGTATCTTTTATCAATAAGTTCCCCGAATCATTTTGTTGCAAACATAAATCAATAGATACTGATATCATATGATTTCCGTAACCACATTTGTCACACTAATTTAAATATACAATAAACTTTAATATTGCTCACTCATTTGGTGGCCTCTAGTTAGCATGCATGCAGTAAAAACGGAAGCAGGCAACTGGTTGATATATGGTACAGAAAAGATTACCTGAAAGAAAACAGCTTCTCCATGACCACATTGAGCACACCTAACTGCTTTTGTACGTGGAAGGGTTGGATCCGCAGCAACATCCTGCAAAACTTGAGTCCGTTCCCCCACAGCATGGTGTATCTCGTTTCTGTACACACAGTTGTTATCTGCAACTTCCTGTGTGTGTGTGTACGTGTGAGTCGAATTGTTATTCAAGATCTATTATTAATTGCATCCGCCAAATTAAAATAACTAATAGCACGTCAACAAAACAAGAAGGCAGTACGATAGGGTGAATAGTTGCTTGTATTTCACCAATTATTTATGGAATTAACTAACTGTTGATATATATATATATAGTTTTTCCTAGAAATTTTTGTAAACCAGAAACATCAATAATGCCTAAAGCACTTTCTTTCTGTTACACCAAAAGTTTAAAACATTTTTTTAATGTGAAACAGAAAACAAAACGGAGCTTTTGGGGTCATTTGGATTTAACAATTATCAGATACGAGTAACATGAAGGAAACATAAAGGATCTAGATCTCTATGGTTCACTAATAACGAGATCATTACACCTTTCAGTTCTTCAACTTCTCACACAAACTAGAATTAAGTAAATAACCATTTGTGTCCTATAAACTGGAACAGCTAATTGTTTCTGAATCAAGATTCAATACTTTATCTAACTGAGACTGTTAGGGTTTGATTCTGATTACTAACAATTCAACTGAAATTGAGAAAAGCACAATATATTGGAATAGAAATTGATATGAAGAAGATGATACAGACGATAACTAACACCGAAGTGTTCCCAGGGCTACGCCCTCTCTCTGTAAACAGAGCCTAACAAACTACGTATTTTCCTATCCTCCTCCCCAAGTAATTACTGACTCATACTTATACTATATTATTTGCACTTACCCCCCTACTAAAATAGACAATTGACATTTAGACTAGAAACTAGAACATGATTCCTATCATTACTTCCCCCTTCAAAACAGTCTTGTCCTCAAGACTGGAATCGGCTAACTAACTTCAAATTCAATGTGGCGATCGTCTTGGTTGCGTCTTCAGGTGTCGACCTTGCCCATGCACTACCCACAAATGATATGAACCAACAACACCCGCAGCAACCTGACTTGCAGTCATGCACCAACCATGAAACAGTTTCCATAACAAATCTGATTTAAGGTTTGTATACGGGTCAGGTGGTTTAGGATCCTCATCCAAAACAAACAGCTTCGAAGCAAAAGCAGGACGTCGGTTATAGTCGAGCCAACCAAAGTCCCAACCTGGTTTCCACTCGAAGGTTTGAACATCAAGCAATTTACTACCAATTCGGTCTTGACTCGGGTGATTATTAGGGATTGGTGAGGGCGCGAACACACCAAATTGGGGATTACCCGCCGGAGTCGCAAATCCGATGGAACCGGAAATGAGAGTATTAGTAGGTGCCCACCCTAGATTGGACATATCCACACCATAATCAGGAGGTGAACCTCTGTTAATTTCCAAAACACCCCTATCATCATGATTTGTACCAATTATCTTTTCATTTGCTTTACTATCAAACTCTGTAGAAGTTATTGGAGATGTACCTTCAACATATATTATTGTAGCTGAATCAGAAATCGGAGGTCCAGATTCGTCCAAGTGACCGACCTGAAATTGATGTTCCTTGCCATACCAGCGTTCTTCAGATCTGGAGACTATCTGATAAGAATCGTGAAGGTCCAAAAGAGCTAATTGTCTATTCAAGAAGGGGTAAAACGCAAAGTGGCTAGGGGGGCACATGTTAGTATTAATAGGATGGGAATAATCATGTGAGTTAGTTATGAATTTTGTTAGACATTAGTGGCTCTTGCATCATGCAATGAGAGAGGGTATATCCCTGGATTGTTAGTGGTCCTTTTCAATCTTTCTTTTGTAATTCTCTTACGTATTCAATCAAATTCCCATCCTTCTCACTATTGCTCTTATTATTTTCAGTCAATTGTTCATTAATTCTCAAACCTATTTCCATTACAAACTGATTAACTGCTCTTGTTTGATTCTGATATTCATCATTGGTCCGACCTGCCTTTGACCTGCCGATTATTCGTTTTCCGGTGACCTGTTTCTTCGTTTTCCGGTGCCCTTCAACATGGAAACTCGTACAAACTCCAGATTAGATGCTCAGGATTCTCAAATCAAACAGTTACAGTCAGATGTGACTGACATTCGTGGGTCGTTACAGGCGATGGGTATTTCGCTACAGTCTCTGGAGACTGAACGAGCGGAGTCCAGCGAGTTTAGGAAAGTGGTTTTGACGTGGATGACTTTCCCATTGGAGAACAATGTGCCTTACAACAGGATACTTCTCCTACACACGAGACCGATTCGGATTGCACGGTGGGTACTTGTAATGCCTTGGAGTTTGCTGGAACGGTGGCTGCCCAAGCACCGTCTACTACTATGAAATTGGAGGGTATGTTGATGGGTTTCCCAATCTCTATGCTGGTTGACAGTGGGGCGTCTCATAATTTCATTTCGCAACGTTTAGTTTCGGCTATGGGTTTATCTTCTTCGAAATTCAGAGGTATAAATATTAAACTTGGTGATGGGCATTTCGTCTCTGTTTATGAAAGATGTGTTGCTTTGCCGATTATTATTGGTCCTTGTTCGTTTTCGGTGGATGCGTTGGTGTTCGATACCGGGTCTTTGGATTTTATTCTGGGTCTAGAATGGTTAAAGTCCTTGGGTGAGGTGGTCCATGACTGGCAACATTCTTGGATGCGATTTATACATCAGGGAGTGTCAGTGCAGTTACACGGAGTTCATTCTGGTCAATCTTCTTTATCAGCCTTACATCAATGGTTATCAATGGACGGGATTACAGTTACCGCGTCGGTGGACACTTCACTTCCCTCAATTTCACCCCTGTTAACCAATCAACAACAAACCGCTTTGACTTCCTTATTGCAGCAGTTCGAAGAGATTTTTCAACCACCCTCGTCTCTTCCTCCGAGCCGTACTCATGATCACAGCATTCGGTTATCCAGTTCTGCTCCCATATGTGTCCGCCCTTATCGTTACCCTCACGTTCAAAAGACAGAAATCGAACGTCAGGTTCAGGAGTTGCTAAATATGGGGCTGATTAGACCGAGTACGAGTGCTTTTTCAAGTCCGGTCATATTGGTTCGAAAAAAAGATGACTCGTGGCGCATGTGTGTTGATTATCGCGCCCTAAACAACGCCACAATTCCTAATAAGTATCCGATTCCGGTGATCGATGAATTGCTTGATGAATTACATGGTTCCACCTTTTTCTCTAAATTGGACCTCAAGGCAGGTTATAACCAGATTCGTATGTGTCCCGATAGCATTGAGATGACTGCTTTTCGTACTCACGATGGACACTATGAGTACTTGGTCATGCCATTCGGCCTTATGAATGCCCCGGCTACCTTTCAAGCGGTGATGAATGATATTTTCCGGCCTCTTCTACGTCACAAAGTTGTCATATTTTTTGATGATATCTTGATCCACAGTCCTACTTGGGAGACTCACTTGGCTGATTTAAAGGAGGTTTTTGACATTTTATTATTCCATCATTTCAAAGCTAATCCGGGCAAGTGTAGCATGGGTCAAAGGTCGATTGATTACTTGGGTCATATAATCTCGGGTCAAGGGGTCACTATGGATCCAGCAAAAGTGGCATCGGTTGTTGAGTGGCCGACCCCCACAACGTTGAAAGCTCTCCGTGAATTTTTAGGTTTGACCGGATATTATCGTAAATTCGTTAAAGATTATGGAAGTATTGCCCGTCCGTTAACCGATCTCACAAAGAAAGATGCATTTAGTTGGACCCCGGTGGCTCAAGCAGCCTTTGAGAAACTGAAACAAGCCTTAACTTCAGCTCCGGTATTATCTTTACCCGACTTTTCTCTTCCGTTTGTTGTGGAATGCGATGCCTCGGGTTGTGGGATTGGTGCGGTTCTTATGCAGCACAATAAACCTATTGCCTATTTTAGTAAAGCGTTAAGCGATCGCAATTTATCAAAATCGGCATATGAACGGGAATTAATGGCTTTAGTCTTGGCGGTCCAACATTGGCGGCCTTATTTGTTGGGTTCCAAGTTCACGGTGTGTACGGATCAAAAGAGTTTGAAATTTTTATTACAACAGCGTGTTTCTACTTACGATCAACAGAATTGGGTGGTTAAACTCTTGGGTTACGATTTCGACATACAATACAAACCCGGTCGGGAGAACCGGGCAGCAGATGCTCTGTCCCGTCGTGCTGATTCCGGTCAGTTTTTACAGGCAGTTTCTGCTCCTATTTGGCTACACGGTGCTTTGCTTATTGAGGAGGCCAAACAAGATTCTGATATTCAGACCTTAATGGCAAAACTCAAAGTGACGCCTGAAAAGTATCTTGGGTATTCAATCAAGAATAATGTTCTGTTTTACCAGGACCGTTTGGTTATTTCGCGCCACTCTAAATTTATTCCTGCTTTATTACACGAATTCCATGTCACCGCTGCGGGTGGACATTCGGGCTTCTACCGAACATATCGGAGACTGGCGGCTAATGTATATTGGGCAGGTATGACAACTACGGTTAAACAGTTTATTCGGGAATGCAATATTTGTCAGCGTTGTAAGGCAAGTTCGGTGCTGCCAGGGGGTCTTTTACAACCTTTAGCAATTCCTGAAGCTATTTGGGAAGACGTGTCGATGGATTTTATCGTGGGACTGCCTCCTTCGAAGGGATTTACGGTGGTCTTGGTGGTGGTGGACCGTTTATCGAAATATGCTCATTTCATTTTATTAAAACACCCGTACACCGCGAAAACCGTGGCTGAGATTTTTGTTAAAGAGGTTATTCGTCACCATGGAATTCCAAAATCCATTGTAAGTGATCGGGATCCCTTGTTTTTAAGCAAGTTTTGGCAAGAAATATTTCGTTCCATGGGTACTAAACTACAATTGAGTTCAGCCTACCATCCGGAATCCGACGGTCAAACGGAGGTAATTAATCGGTGTTTGGAATCCTATTTACGTTGTTTTGCTGTTGATCAGCCCAAGACCTGGTCTGTTTGGTTACCGTGGGCCGAGTATTGGTACAACTCCACTTTTCATTCTTCTACGGGTGTTACCCCCTTCGAAACCGTCTATGGCCGACGTTCCCCTTCGGTGTTTCAATTCATTCCGGGGGAAATTCGGGTGGATTCGGTCGCGAGAGACCTTCAGGACCGTGACGAGGCCCTAAAGCAACTGAAAGTTCACTTATCTAATGCTCAGGGTGCTATGAAGTTACAAGCGGACAAGAAAAGACGGGACGTCCAGTTTTCGGTGGGAGAATGGGTTTATGTTAAATTGAAACCTTACCGTCAGTTGTCTGTTGCTAGCCGTATTCATCAAAAGTTGGCAGCAAAATTCTTTGGACCCTTTCAGATAGTAGAAAAGTTGGGTCCAGTGGCCTACAAACTGCTATTGCCTGCCACTTCCAAAATACATCCGGTTTTTCATGTTTCTCTTTTGAAAAAGGCCATTTCGGGTCCTAGTGAGACAGTGTTACCTCCAGAATTGGACATGGCTGACTCCCCTCATCTGGCACCTCAAACGGTTTTGGCGACTCGTGTCATTCGGGACGGGTCAGATTCGGTGGAACAATGGTTAGTACATTGGGTGGGTCAACAGGTGGATGAGGCCTCATGGGAAGATGCTGATTGGATTAAGCTCCAGTTTCCGGAATTCAGTCTTGGGGACAAGACTGCTCTTGAAGGGGAGGGCAATGATAAGAATCGTGAAGGTCCAAAAGAGCTAATTGTCTATTCAAGAAGGGGTAAAACGCAAAGTGGCTAGGGGGGCACATGTTAGTATTAATAGGATGGGAATAATCATGTGAGTTAGTTATGAATTTTGTTAGACATTAGTGGCTCTTGCATCATGCAATGAGAGAGGGTATATCCCTGGATTGTTAGTGGTCCTTTTCAATCTTTCTTTTGTAATTCTCTTACGTATTCAATCAAATTCCCATCCTTCTCACTATTGCTCTTATTATTTTCAGTCAATTGTTCATTAATTCTCAAACCTATTTCCATTACAAACTGATTAACTGCTCTTGTTTGATTCTGATATTCATCACTATCTCCTCCAATTTAGCGATTACACATTGAAGCGATGAATCAGAAGACGAAGCTGGAAGATGTGAAGTCGATCTGGAATTAGACCTCGAATCCTGTTGATCCATCCAATTGAGAACCAACTTTCGAAACTCCCTGGATTCAACGAGATCCTCTTCTAACACTTTCAAAGAGGTTTCGATTTTAGCAACATCACCTTGAAGTTGTTTGATCTGCTGTTCCTGAGCATCCAATCGAAAATTCTGATCCTGAGCATCAAATCGCGAGGTTTGATTCACCATGATTGAATCAGAATTTGGAAGAACACCAGTTGATGAAATCGGATCTGGAAATCGGTTGAAAGCAAAAATCAGAAATTAGAATTCGAATCAGAGATTGAAATTGGAGAGTGAAATCAGATATTGAGTCGATAATGCATCGATTGGAGATTGAATCTGAGATAGATCGATTGGCGGTTGAATCTGAGATCGATTGGCGGTAGAGCAGAAGTAGCAGGTCGGACCAATGTTAGGGTTTGATTCTGATTACTAACAATTCAACTGAAATTGATAAAAGCACAATATATTGGAATTGAAATTGATATGAAGAAGATGATACAGACGATAACTAACACCGAAGTGTTCCCAGGGCTACGCCCTCTCTCTGTAAACAGAGCCTAATAAACTACGTATTTTCCTATCCTCCTCCCCAAGTAATTACTGACTCATACTAACACTATATTATTTGCACTTACCCCCCCCCCCCCCCTACTAAAATAGACAATTGACATTTAGACTAGAAACTAGAACATGATTCCTATCAGAGACCAAATTTAATATGCAAAGTTTTGGTTTTAAAAAAGCATGCCTAAGGGGGGGCGCGAGGCTGTGGAAAACGCCTCAGCGCCTTGAGGTGGCCCCTCATGCACATGTAGGTCAAATTTGGTCAAAGTTTGGGTATGTAGGAGATTGATATGTAAAACAACCAAAGGGATGGAGAAATTATGAAGGGTTTACTGAATAAAAAGGTTGATATGTAAAATGATGAGAGAGATGCAACTTCTGGTTGTATATAAAGCTTATTCGAATCGGTTATACATAGAGCAACACTTCTGGCCTCACGCCTCGCGCTTTTTAAATCCAAAAAATAAGTTAAAGAACTCCATACCCCCAATGCCCCTCTAACCAGTAACCACTCACACTTTTCCAGTATGGGATCAGTACAAAAGATTTACAATCAAACCAACTAAGCTCATGGTTGTAAATCGCTAGGCGCTAGTCGGCCGGTAGGGGTACCGACTAGCAATTAATCTGGATTAATCGGATTGGGAATTTTATATGTAATTTTCAGTTTAATATATATATATATATACACACACACACACACAGTTTTATACATCAATGATAAATATGTAAAGTAGACAAGTTTTAACCCCTACTGGACCCATTTTCAAGTATACAGGATTAATCGCCGGAATCTACATGGTTTGGTTGGAAACTGGCCGGAATAACCGATTTTTGCAAACCGACTAGGGCCAATTAGGACCGACTACCAATTAGTGGACCGATTAACGAAAAATTACTCAGTGACCGGCCGATTGGCGATTAATCGCCGACTAGTCCCGATTTTTACAACACTGACTAAGCTAGCTTTACAATCCAACACATTTCAAAACTGATGAAAATATTGTTCCTGATGAGACCCCTTTTGGCTTGTTTAAGCTACAAACACACCACCTTCAAGATACAAAAAAAGACAACAAAAAAAAGACCCAATTAGGGTTTGCATTATGCTGTGAAAGTGAGAATCTTTACCTGATGATCGCAGTTGCGGCAAGCATAGAGGAGGATCTTCTGTTCTTTATCTTCCTTAGGGTAGAGAATGTTGTTGCTACGAGTTAAAATCGTTGCAAAAAAGAAGAAAAAATCAGTCAGACATTTCAACAAACACTTGGTGGTCATGGGTTCAACGAACAGAATTATAATGAGTGAAGTAAAATTAGTACCATTCTCGGCAAAACTTCATGGTACTCATCTTGGCTGGATTTGTTGTAAGACGAGTTGTTCTTCGATTTGTATCTCCTCCTGCTCTCCAGCTGCAGCTGGTGTGTGGATGTTTTGAAATAGCCGGAGGTGTAGAAACGTCTAGATGGTTTTTCACAATATATAATAACTAGGTTAGAACCCTTATAATACACGGGTTGAATAAATGTATTTTTATGTATCAAATAATAAAAAAATATCTTTAAAAATCTCGTTAATTACACAGGTTGAATCAATGCAATTTTATATACCAAATAATAAAACAATATATATTTAAAAATCTTGTTTATTACGTTGGTTGAATAAATGTAATTTTATATATTAAATAATAAAAAAGTTATATCTTTAAGAACCTTGTGTATTGTACGGGTTGTGTAAATTTAATTTTATATATTAAATAATGAAAAAAGTTACATTTTTAAGAATCTCATGTGTTATACGGGTTGAGCACATGTAATTTTATATACCGAACAATAAAAAGTTATATCTTTATAAATCCTATGTATTATATGGATTGAATAAATCTAATTTTATATACTACATAATAAAAAAATTATATTTTTAAAACCCTTGTATAAACGTAATTTTGTATAGTAAAAAATAAAAATGTTATATCTTTAAAAAACTTTGTTTATTACACGGGTTGAATGAATCTAATAAAAATTTATATCTTTAAAAAAACTAATGGATATACTCGATATACGATGGATGGGATGATTGCAGTGATGGTTCTTATAAATGTCACGTAAACATAGTGATTACCGTATTTGAGTTGAGAATTGAGCACGAAAATAAAAGTATAGAACCAATAAACCCCTTTTAAACATTTTTAAAGGTTCTACCCTTAAATACTTTAGTTTAATAAAATAAATGAATCATTTACATTAATTTCAGGATAAATAATTTTGAAATCTGATAAATATTTTAAAATATTATATTATCTCCTATATGAATTGTTTAAGTTTATATTAAATTTAATTGTATAATTATCTTTAATTGATATTAATTATCTATAAAAATAGATGCCTTCAATGAATGACACGTATCATTTTATTGGTTTCTTTTATTATATAGTATATATTAAAACAAAATTGTTATAATTAAACCCTACCAAACTTTTGACTTAGATATAGAAATTTACCAAATATAAATATGGGTACCGGTATCGAAAATGTTTGGTATGGTACGGTACCGGTACTAGGACGGTGCCAGTATTTGAAAGTAAAATTTGGTTAAAAAAAATCGGTAAAGATCCTGCAAAGCGGGTACCGATTCAATACCAAGAAAAATCGGTACGGAAAATTTCGTTATCGATACTAAATATCATATACTTATCCCTACTTTTGACTATTGGTTTTGGATTCGTTTTGATTTCATTATTGTGTTATTGTATTAAAAAAATACATACGATGCACTTAAATAAAGAAATGATATTTTTTCAAGCAAAGTCGACTTATGTGTAGAGGGTCGTCTAAGAATTCGGATTCCCTTTGTAACTAGAAAAAAAATTGAGTCTTTAAGACCATAGGGTGTGGTTTGCTTAGTCTCCAAAGGGACCACCCGCCACGTAGGCGCCACATCACCAAGGGTGGAGGGTCATCCCATGGGGGACTACCCAAGGGTGTGGAGGATAGTCCTCCCCTTTTTTTATTATTTTTTTATTTAGTTAAATAATTAAAACAAAGTAAATAAAAAAAGTTACATTTAAATAAAAACCTAAAGTTACATTTAAATAAAAACTAAACATTAAAAAAAAATACAACACACTTAAAAAAAGCCTAAAGTTACATTTAAAAAAAACTACACTTCCTCACTCCATTTTTTTTAATTTTTTCCTTCATTTTTTGTAAGATGTGACGGTCTTTCTCAGGATATGCGCTAAGGTCGGTGGTCATTATTCTCCATTCCTCCAACTGTTGCGCTTCTTCTTGCCTCCTTTGCTTCTCCTCGGCTTGTCGTTTCTTCACTTTTACCTTCTCGTTTTGCGTCTCAGTAAAGGTTTGGTTGAATGCTTTCAACTCGGCCATAATACCTTCCAACTTCGAACCACCACCGCTTCCTGATGCGGCTTGTTTCCTTTTTTCAGCTGCTATCTTTTTACTTTTGTCCCTTCCTGGGGGACGTTCTTCCTCCTCAATCGACTACTCGTCAAACTCGGGCTCGTCGTTGATATTTATTTGGCAACGACCGGTGGAGGCTCCAACGCTATAACTTTCTGACTCGGAAGTTTTAGACCGTTTGGTTGCTCGTTTCGCGCTTGCAACCTCATTCGGAACCGCCGCCCACTCTGGACAATCCTTTACAACTTGCCACGCACGGACATGTGGGAAAGAACTCTTTATAAACGCATCGCCTCATGGAAAACATTTTCGTGGTTCCACCCACTCGGTTTGTTTTTCGAGTGTTTGGTTATAAAACCCTTTACGCCTCATGGAAATCCTTTACACCAATTCATGAGGAACCATCCATCTCCACTAGACAATAATGTCAATACACCAATTCAGGAGAAAATCCAATAAATCTGGGAAAAACCCCCCTTGTGGGAATCGAATTCATGACTTAATGGTCATAAGCTTTATCATGCCCTTAAGATGTCACTAGGCTATAATGCCTTGGTTTTGTCATTTGGAAGTCTGGACCCAGTTGCAAACAACTTCCCAGCTTTACAAATCCAATGTTCCATGGAATCCATACCATGTTTACATGTTAGAAAAAACTTTATATGGTCTAAGAAAAGCACCAAGAGCTTGCTATACTGCTCTTTAAGCTTCAGTTAAATAATTATTTTTACTGAGATTCCAACTTATATTAAATTCCATTGGATGGGTTACTCTTTTACAATAAATTATAGCGGGTGATGTCAGTTTGATGAATCTATATGCTGAAGTCAATAACTCGCTCATCAATAAGTCAACGAAACAAATCTAGATGAACATAACAGAAAGATGGTAGAAGCAATTCTAGTTCTTACCACTATCCGGCCCGCCCGTTTTACCACCGCTACTCAAAACCTATACAATGAATATAAATCACAAAATCTTTTGATAACAAATTTGTCCAAGATCACCGGTTATTGCAAGCCACATTATCATGTAAATATGTCAACAATGATAAAGGTTCAAAAAGTCAACCCATCATTCATAATGCTAAAATATCACAGGGATAAGGAATTTAAGTTCAAACAATACACATAAAGTGTGCCAAACAACAGTAGTAAATAACAAGAATAGATGCTCCATTAACCTGAATTTGCCTTATTCAAACCTTCAGTGTCTTCTGCTACTCCCTTTGCTCTTCCTCCGGCTTCTGCTGTCATCCGAATCAGATTCTGATTCGGACTCCGACTCAGATTCTGACTCAGAACTCGAACTGTGCCTACGGTGTTTCCTTTTCCTCTGCTCTTTCGTCTTCTTCTTGTTCTTGTTCTTCTTACTTCTCCTTCTAGAGTCCTCAGAATCGGAAGATGAAGTGTCGCTGGAATCACTCTCGTCAGAAGAACCCGACCCGGTAACCGATGAAGACTCGCTATCAGATTCAAACACCGAAGCTTCACTGTCACTACCCGATTCCGACCTAGACCTATGCTTCCTCTTGTTATTCTTACCTTTACTACGACTACTGCTACTACTATGCTTCTTCTTCTTAACGCTCTTATCCGCTTTCACGTCTTTTTCAACATCCGGGTTATCCAAATCATACGAAACCTGGCCCCGCATTCTCAGTTTGGGGTTTTTAAGCTGCTGTGTGCGTGAGGGTCGGGAAATGTAAACTCGTTCGTTTTTACACTCATAAGTCCAGTGTCCAGGCTGGAAACATTTCTGACAGTTAGTGGCGGTTGACATTGAAGCTTTTTGGTCTTTTCTTTCACCCAGTCTCACTTGTTTTTCTGTACTCATTAAATACATTTGTCTTTTTGCTTCTTTTCTTTCTTGCCATCTACTTGGTCCTTCTTCTTTTTGACCATAAGCATTTACGTTTCGCGCTGCAGCAGCTGCTGCACGTTCGGCTTGAGATCGGCTTAGACCCTTGGCCGCTGACAGAGTGGCGGCTTTGATTCTTTCGGCTGCATCTTGTGCACCGCCTTTTTCTTCTTTACCAGACATGTCTTTGTTTACTTACCCACAAATAAATCAATAACCACGATACCCTGTTCCTGAAACAATTAAAGCTATCCACATCAAATAAGAAAAACATGAAGTTGGTAATTGACATTTAAAATGTAAGGCGTTTATCTATCAAAAATCAAGAACGAACGGTCTAAGATAAGTCTAGATTCTGACCAAGTTTCATGACTTGAAAAATTCTAAAGAACCATGTTTATAAATGCTTCACACAACATTGTCTCCATGAATGGAGATAAGAATCAGCATGAGACCATATATCATGTGATGTAAACACTATTGATCAAGGTGTACGAAGATATTAGAGAATAAAAGAATATAGAAACCAGGTACTTACAGGTACAAGGCGCAAAAGGCTTGGGTGTTGCCTAGACACAGGGTACAAAAATGTCTGAGCGACACAAAAAAAAATGCAACAATAAACAAATATACATATACATATATATCTATATATACATAATAAGCATAAAAAATTTAATATATTCTATGGATATAATATAAATATTTTTATAATATAATTTTTTAAATATTGCATCTATGGTTTTAAAAAACGGTTGAGGCGAAACGCCCAAAAAACGATTCTGAGGTGCGCCTCAGGGGGTTTCTATTGTACGTGCGCCTCAGAGGGGCTGAGGCGCTAAAAAGGCTGCGCGTCAGGGGTTTCTGGTATTTGTTTTTGATGTTTTGACTTTTTGTGTCAATTTCAAGCAATTTATGTCTTTTTTATGTGTGTTTTTGATGATTTTGATGAATTCAGTTAGTATATTGTTACTTTTACAAGATATATAATTTAATATTTATTTTTTAATTCCGCCTCGGCCCGCCTCGAGGCTTACGCCTCGTGAGGCGAAGGGAAAACACCTCGAAACTCGTTTCTGTTTTTTAAACCTTGATTGCATCAATACTAATTATATCTTTTCAAAACTAGAAAATCATTTATAACGAAGTAGAATAATAAAAGTGGCCGCCTTGCATCGCATGATTGCCTCATCACGCAACTGACTCGCATTTGACAGCATAGGAAAACCACATGTTGGAACAATAATCTAGAAAGTGAGCAGGACAAGCATGTTAATTCCTATAACCTATCCATAAATCAAACAAATCTTAAAAAAACAATACAGCATCAAGCGCCAAAACGAGAAAACAATTCAAAACTTGAAGCAACACTACCTTTAAAACATAAATCCAGATTCACATTACACAAAACGTAATCCATCTCCATATCGGTCTAGTGTACCTCAACCGTAATTCATCGCACTCCAAATATGTTTCAGTCATCTAAATCTTTAACCTACAACAAATTTAACATCTTAACCATATCACCTATCATCGATATCACGAACAACTCAATATTTACCAGCTGGAATCACTCATATCATATATAGCTCATTAAAACACCGAATCAATTCATAACTAAAGCCTAATAATATACAAATTACACTTACAAATTCATCGAAAAACTCACAATTTGTGCGAAAACGTTAAGGTAATCTACCGATAAAACCCTAGATTTTTTGTGAAACTTGACCTAATAACAAAACTAGATCCAACAACAACGGTGCATAAAGATGAAAACAATTAACGGCATATGATAATCGAATTCAAAGAAGTAAAATCTGGAAGAAGATTAGATGCTTACCGGTTGTAATAAAGGGGGATTTGCAGAAAGAGAGAATGTAACGCAATTGGGATTTTGTTTTTGCTTTCGAAACCCTGGTTTTATGAAGAGCGATGCCGGGTTTAGGTTTTTCGTATGGTCGGGTCGGGTCGGGTTTGGGTTAGTTGAAAAACAATGGATAAGAATGACATGATCCCTCGTGAATAGAGCTGTTCAAAAAACTCGCGACTCGCAGTTCGCTTGAAGTTCGCTCGAAAAAAGTTCGCAAAAAGCTCGGCTCGAAATTGGCTCGATCTAAACGAGCCGAGCCCGAGCCAAGGTAGGTTCAGTTCGTGGCTCGCTCGTTAGTTGGCTCGCTCGTTTGGCTCGTTGTCATTATTATATATATTAATATTATAAAGTCTATATTAAACATATCTTATAAATTCTAATTATACTCGATAGGGCTGTTTTCACTTTTTCAGTTTTCATTTTTCAATCCATTAAATATATATTCAATAATACTTGATAGGGGTGTTCATATATTATGCGCTGCCTTTTCAGTTATCAAAGAACAAGAAATAAAATCAAAACACAGTCCCGAGATGGCCAGATCTCTGATATGCGGCTGCCGTTCACTTCCCTAGTTGCCTTTTCATTTTCAAATCTCAATCTCTTCTCCGATGCCCTAATTATATATTGTTCTAACTTCTAAGTTCTAACTCATAATCGTTCTTCTATGTACGCAGGACTGCAGGAGGCTTCGATTTTGCCCTAACTGTATAATCATTCTCCTCCAATCTTCCTCTTCTCAGATTAAGGTAAATGTTTGTTGCTTTATTCTTTTACCCGTATAAGGTCACTAGTATAAACATTCTTTTGTCCGTTTAGGATGAATTTAGGATCAACTGTTGTATGCATTCGAATGATATAGGATTACTTACTGTTTTGAATTAGGATTAGTGGATTACTTAGTGTTTTGATAACTCTTTTTAGTTGGAATTTTGTGATAACTCTTTTCAGTTGAATTTGTTTATCAATCCTCAACTGTTATATGCATTCAATATGACAATTATTTGAATTGGTTAAAATGACAATTATTTGAATATAGGGGATTCTAATGAATGTTGGTGTAAATTTTGTTCTCCTGCTAGTATAAACTTTGAATGTTGTAAACTGATTAATCAAGTGTCGCAACTCCTTAGTGGAATTTTGTACAACTCTTTTCAGTGACTAGTTATAAATGGGCTATTGGCTCGATCTAAACGAGTTTTTTTCGAACTTTTTTTCGAGGATCAACTGCTATATGCATTCGGATGAATTAGGATTACTTACTGTTTTGATAAGCATTCAGGTCAAAATTGATCAATGTTTCAGTCTTTCATCGTGCACATGCTCCCTGTTTTACTGATTACTTACTGTTTTGATTTTGACGTATTATTGTGTGTTATTATTTTGTAGGAACCAAGATGTCTTCAAACATAGAATCTATTGTTGCTGGAGCCAATACCCCAAATGTTGATCCCGTTGAGTTAAGTGATGAAGACAATGTCGAGCTAAACGAGGAAGCAAAGGATATGGTTGATGAAATTATGGACAATGAAGGAGATGGTTCAAAACGAAAGTCTTCATCTGGAGCTTGGAGCCATTTTACAACTGTTGAAGTGAAGGAGGACGGGAAAATGGTTAAGAAACATGAGTGTATGCACTGCAAGAAAAAATATGCACCACAAAGTTCACGAACCACGACACATCTCTTGCGACACTTGAAGAAGTGTGCGTTTGTGAAACGCTTGAAAGGTACAAAAGGTTTTATTAATTTTCAGCCATCTGATAATGAAAATGCATCTGAATTTAATGCAACTGGCGGTTATGATCAAATGAAATGTAGAGAAATGATTGCAAAAATTATCATAGCTCATGAGCTACCTTTTTCGTTCATCGAGTATCATTGGTTTAATAACTTAATGAAGTATAATAACCCACTTTATCAAAAGGTGAGTAGGGCAACCATTAGGAAGGATTGCATAAAGGTGGTTGAATTAGAACGAGAGAAGTTGAAAAAAGTCTTAAAAAGGGTTGATATGATCTCCCTTACTAGTGATTGCTGGACTTCTAACCAAACAATAGGTTATATGTGTTTGACAGCACACTATATTGACTCTAACTGGAAAATGCAAAAAAGAATTATTGGTTTCAATGAGTTGGCACCACCACATAGTGGTGAGGTTATTTCGGATGCAATCTTAGAGTGTCTTATTAAATGGGGCATTCAAGACAAAATTGGTGGTACAATTACTCTAGATAATGCTTCTAGTAATGATAGGGTTGCTTCAATTTTGAAAAATACTTTTCAAGGGAAGGGAAAATTGCATTTTGAGGGAATGTTTTTTCATCTGAGGTTTTGTGCTCGCATATTGAATTTGGTAGTACAAGACGGATTAGGAACAATTGATTGTTGTCTTGTGAAAATTAGAGAAGGGGTCAAGTATTTAAGGAAGTCTCCTGGTCGTCTTTCAAAGTTTGGTGAAATTGCTATAACTCTTGGTATTCAAACCCGTCGATCTTTGTGCATAGATGTAAAAACTAGATGGAACTCCACACATCGAATGCTTGAATCAGCTATGCATTACAAACTTGCCTTTCAAGGGTATGCATTGAGATATTCTAACTTTGAATGGTCTCTCACCGATGACGAGTGGAACAGGGCTCAAAAGGTTTGCAAAGTACTTGAGGTTTTTTTGGATGCAACAAATTTGTTTTCGGGTACATCATATCCGACGACAAATTTGTTCCTTGCTGAAATTTTTAAAGTAAAAAAAAGAGATAACTAGTTGTTATATCTCAAATGATGGTTTTTTGAAAAAGATGAGTGAGGCGATGTTCGAAAAGTTTGAAAAATATTGGGGAGAAATTGGGGTTCTTATGGCAACTGCCTCGATTTTAGATCCACGTTTTAAGAAGGTCTCAATTTCGTGGACTTTTGAGAAGTTATATCCTTCCAATGAAGTTGATGGTCGGGTTGAAGATATGATAACTAGGTTACAATCTCTTTATGTAAAGTACTCCACCGCATTTCACATGACTAGGGCTTATAAGAACAACATGACGAGCACATCATCCGGGGTCCCAGACGTTCGTGATAGACTTGAAGATGATTTTTATGCTGTTCTTAAGTCTAGACCAGTTGAAAACACACAAAAAAGTGAAGTTGAGGTGTACTTAGAGGAGCCTAATTATATAGTTTTAGAAAACAAAGAATTTGATGTGTTAAGCTGGTGGAGTCAAAATTACAGCAAGTTTCCAGTTTTAAGCAAAATGGCTCGTAACATTTTTAGCATTCCAATTACAACGGTTACCTCGGAGTCGGCATTTAGTGCCGGAGGACGTATACTAGATGACTACCGAAGCTCTCTCACAAAAGATACGGTCGAGCTTCTAGTTTGTGGAGGCGATTGGATAAAGTCCACATCAAAAACAACTATTCAAACATTACAAGTAAGTTTATATTCATATTTATCGTTCATCTTTAATTTTATAATTTTATTACTGACATTTTTATTTTATTTATGCGTAGCAATTGGCAATGGAAGAAGAAAATTTAGAAGTTCCAATCCCGACGAGTGACGATGCATTTAATTGAAATGAAAGGTAATTAAAAATTTAGTATAGATTACTTGCAAAATATAAATGGTTGTTGTATTGTACTCATGTGCTTATAATGTTTTATTCTTTGTTGTTTTAGTGACTGGGAATGACTTAAGTTGGAATTTAACTTAGGAGGATGTTGGAAAAGTGGAAAGAACTTCAAGATGACACCTTAATGTTTTGTTTTTGTTTTGTTTAAGTTTTAAAGACATTAGATGTTTTGAACTTGGTTGTTTATTGTATTTTTTTGCTGATAACATTAAATTACTGTTGTTGAAATCTCTACAACAAGTAATGCCTGAATGAAAGGGTACTTTGGTATTACTTTCCTGCATTTCAATACAATCTTGGTTTGTTTAGAATGAAGGTACTTTGATTAGTATGTAATTTGATTGTTTTTTTCATGTTTATAAAAGGTACTGTGTAAAAAAAACCACATATATGAGCCCAAATTTACAAGCCCAGATACAAAAGTTAATTTTTTTCAATAATTTATTTAAAAAACGAGTTGGCTCGTCGAGCGCGAGCTAGTTCGAACTTTCTTAGAGCCGAACTCGAGCCTTGATTTTTAGCTCGCTAAAATTATGGAACCGAGCCCGAGCCAGCTCGTTTAACTTCGAGCCCGAGCCCATACTGGCTCGGCTCGGCTCGTTTACACCCCTACTCGTGAACAAAAAAAAAGAGTAAAATGTCATTTTCGTCGTTTGTTTTCGCTATATATTTTCGTTAGTTTGATCGATAGTTGAAAGGGTATTTTAATAATCTTGCAACTCTAACACATTGAACCTCTCCTGATTAAAACCTGTGTGTTAGAACCCCTCTTGATTAAAACCCCACAGCACCACCACCATCGCCACTGCTTGTGACATCTGACGTTTTTAGTTTATCATCCGGACTATCTTAAAACGTGCTTACATTATATGAATGTGTCTTAGACTTAATTTTCAGTTAATTAGGCAATTTAAAAGTCTAGCAAAGCCCTTTTAATGCAGATGTTTGCATTTGGCAATTTTTAGAAGTTACTGTATCACGTGGCGATAAAATACCCGAACGTTGACGACCCGGTTAACTTTAAAAATTCAGATTTTGCCCAATATGCTTGGACTAGCATGCCTTACTACTATATATTATAAGTGGAAATTTTGTGAAAACATATAAATACCATAATTGATGGTTTTCGTCTTACATTATTCGGTTTTCGCGTGTGTTTTAGATATTTAAAATTCTTAAGGACTAAATACACCATATAGCACCCAATATTATTTTAGCTAGTTAATTTTTATAAAAATTAGTAGTCATTATTGAATTCCTCTTTTTGGAGAAAAATCATTTATTAAAAAACACAAGTTTTTATTTAAACTAGGGTGTTACACCCACGCTTCGACGCGGGGCGGCCCGATTTTTGACCCGATACAAAAGTATGTCGGCACGTGTCTTACATCGACTGGAAAACTTGATTAGAAAAGTATTTAGAACTTCATACCAATTACCAAGCAGAAAAAAGACTGTGGCGGCGAACGGCAACTACGAACGGCAGTGAGAGTGGCAACGAACAGTGGTGACCGGTGTGATTTCTTGGTCGGGGGTAAACGGCAGCAGCGAACGATGGTGAGCGAGGCGACGAACGATGGTTAGCACGAAGTTGAATAGTGGTTAGTGTGGCGTTGAAGAGTTGGTTTTTCCCGGGAAGAGTTGTGGTTTTTTGGCTTTTTTCTGAAGTCATATTATGAAGGAGAGGAGGAGAGAGTCAAGTAGAGTTCTTGTTTGTACAACAGGCTTCGTGAGCAGTGGCGGACCCAGAAAAAATTTTCATGGGGTGCGGATAAAGGGTTTAACCAAATTTTCAAGGGTTCAAGGGGTGCGGATAAGGGGTTTAACCAAATTTTCAAGGGGTGCGGGGAGAATTTTACCTTATAAAATACACTAAATTTTTTTTTCCCGGGGGTGCGCCCGCCCACCCTGGCCTCTTACTAGGTCCGCCCATGTTCGTGAGTTGTAAGTAACCGACATAGCATTTTTATATGTTATATAATTACACAAAACATCACCTATAATTTGGATTTTTATAAGAATTCAAAATTCAACCATCCCCCCAAAAGTGGTGGCCCAAGGTGGGTCCCACTCCCTTTTTAATTTTTTTCAAAAATCAAATCATTACTTTCATTTTTTCACCATATGTAGTGGTACACATAGATAATGCCCCCATTCAAAGGCATTGTATGACACGTGTTATCCCAGTCAGCAAAGGGGTATTATGGGCGTTTTTTCACAAATGGGTGTAGTGAGATAGTACCTGTCACACCCCAACCGATGGCGGAAACATCGGGATGAGACGAACAAATCGCTCAAAAGCATCATAACACTATGTGACAATATAATTTAAATCCAATTTCATTAATGACTAAAATTTGAATACATTGTTTCAAATAAAGACAAATTGCAACAACATTGTTTATTATTGAATGAGTATCTAAGTCCATCCTAACTTGATTTCTTCATCGTCTTGTCTAACAACCTGCAACATGTATTAAAATAAAATCAACAAAAGTTGACGAGTATACAAGTTTGAATATATAGCATAATAGAATAAAAACTCAAATCCAACATGATTCATAATATGTGATTTACTAGTATGCAATTTTGGCGTACAATATGATCAAACCCTAGAACACAACGCATAAAATCCCAATAGTTCAGCGGGATGGTAAACTTAACAATACCCAATAGTTCAGCAGGCGGGGCGTAAATCCTATAGCGCTATAATTGTTAAGGTGGGCGAACAAATCAATGAGCATATAACGTTCCAAATCGTTCATAGAGCATACAAGAATAGCAAGTAAATCACATTAGTTTCATGCATTCGTTCAAAGGATGAGTATGTTTAGTTCAAAAGTTGTTTACATAATTATACATGTTGCATCCCAAAGTGTAAAGGGGAAAAAGGGATCGAGTATACTCACTTAATTGCTAAGTCTTCCGATTATCCATGTGTTGACGAGTGTACGAGTTTAGGAGGATGGAACACCGAGGTCACCCTATAAGGGCAAACGATGGTGCATGAGCGAATGGAATTCTAGAAGAACGAACGAGAGTGGTTGTCCTAGACATTTAAAATAACACGAACTCGCTATTATTTATTGGTTAAAATAAAAAATCCTAATATTTATTGTAATTCGATTAATCAATTATTTAATAGCATTTAGTAATTTGATAGTTAATTAACTTGTTAGACTTTATTATGAAAGAGAAATTTATTTGCTGACAACTTTATGGATTATAAAAGTTTTTAAAAGAAAAAGAATTGATAAAACATTTAACTCAACATATTTTCTATAAACTGAACGGATAAATCAGCTATATTAATTGATTATAACCAATCTAATAAAAATAAAACAAGATTTTATTTAATACAAATATGCATGAAGTTGACTCCAAAAATATGTAATTCTCATTACTTTTGACTCATTAAAATAATTTATTATATAATGATTAATATATATATGTTAATACCAATCATGGGTTTGTTTTTGTTTCTAATTCATAATTTATAGAATTATTAAAACTCAAAAAAGACCATTTATATGTAGTGTTGTATTAAAAACAAAAGTGGAGGAATAAAGCTCAACATGACTACATCAGCGAAGGCAAAACATGGACATGAACAATATGAACCTTTATATTCCAAATTCTTAATAATCATCAACGAAGAGAAAGTTGAAGGTTTTTCTTTTATACTTGAATACATATACCATTATCATCTTCAATTTAAAAACATCAACAGTAGTCTCATTATATGTCATCATCTTCTTCCTTAGATGTTACCCAAACCAAACAGTGTATGAACTAATAACATAAAAACCCATTGATTTGATAACTTGTCCTTGATTAACAGTTTATCATATCAACGTAAAATCACAAGAAACAAGGGAAATGAACATGTGGGAAGGAATGTATACCGAAATGAACAGGAACGAGACCAGAATCCCGAGACTCGAAACTGAACGCGGACCCAAACCTGCGACTGAACCTGACCCGAGCCCAACGAACCCAAGTCACACACTGAACCGAATCTGAACCAGCCGACTGCCTTGACCGAACCCGAGTGAAAACCCAAGACTGAACCGTATCGGAATCAACGTACAACTTGAACGAGACAAACTCGGATCGCAACTGACCTGAAGCGACTGAACCTGGGACCTGAATCACCACCACCGCCGTCATCGGCACTTCTGGCCGTCGTCCGCCATTACGCCGTCGCACTCTCTCTCTCTCTCTCTCCGCGTCTCCCTCCTCGGTTCTCTCTTGTCGCCGCGTTCCGTCTGAACCATGCCACCGCCGCCTGCGGCGGCGCTGCCTTTGCCGCTGCTGTCGGACTCACGAGGGGGAAGGAGGGGGGTCTCGCCTGACAAAGTGAGCCGTCGGCAGTCGCCGAAGTACTCTGGGACTCACCGGATTCCTGGTCATCTATCAAAGAGAGGAGATGAGGGTTGAAGATGAAGGACTTGGCTTTGGTTGTAAGTGTGTATGATGTTCTTGAGTTGCAGACAAAAGAAATAGGGAACAACATTGTGAGCGGCTGATAAAAAAAGTTAGGGTTAGGTTTAATTATACTTTCAATTATTTACCCAAATAGTCCCTCAACTTAATAGTTAACTAAATAGTTAACTTGACTTGGTTTAAGTTGACCTCCTAGAACTAACTCGGTTAACTAAATAACCTTTGAATTATTTAAATTAAATAATCAATTAATATATAGATTTTTTTATAACAAAATGGATAACTAATTACACAGATAATTAACCATATAAAAAAAATCTTTTCGACGGTTATTTAATTCGCGAAAAATCTACGTTGGTTCGAATTTAGGATTCGAATTTAAAAACGGGTCGGATTTCGGGTATCCATTTTGACGGATGTTACAGTGCCCCATCAATGATTACCCAATTATTATTTTCTTGTTTTTTTAATTTAAAATTAATTGTATTTGACATGGAAAAAACTCATTGGCCAAAGACTTTGAAGAGAGGGACATTTGAGCGTGTAGTTTTGGTTAAACCACGCCGGAAAACGCCATGGGGGGTGGGGGACAGGCGTGTTTGGGGGAAAGACGCCGAAGAAGACGCCCATTACAGACGGTCTAAGGCCGGTGGATGTGGCTTAACGCCACCGCGCCACCTCAGCCACCATAGCGTCCCTGGGGAGCCATCGACCATACCGCAAGAATTAAAGGGGGGCGCCATCATGAGGGTGGGGGACGGGCATGTTTGGGCGTGTTTGGAGGGGAAAGACGCCGAAGATGTCGCAACCCCCGACCCCTGCCTTGGGAGGCGGGCGGCCGCGGCCTACTCAGAGATGGTGGTATCGGTGTTTATCATTATTTGGCAGCGGAATTTCATGAGGACCGTAGTTAGGAAATATTTTATCAGAGTAAAACGCCACATTTTATAGTAATAATTATATTGGGATAAACCCCAAGTTTTCGTTACAAACAAGTTTATAAGGGATAAACCCTATTTTATTGAAATAAAACATCTTCTTTATTTAGGTAACTTTTATAGCCACTTTTCCAAGCCTTCAGTGATGTCCGACTGGCTTCTATTTGGCTTTCACATTTTGTTACCTGAAACGCGTTTAAAAACATTTTGTCAGTGGGAAATACTGGTGAGTGAATCCCAATTTAATCAAAATAGGTTTTATCAATTTACAGTATTGAGGGCGATCTCGCAATTACATTTGTTTATGTTTCTCCCTTAATTACCACCCACGGTACTGTCAACCCGACTTGTGGTCATGTTACTACTCACAGTGTAGTAACAAATTTTGTATACAAAACCTCAACATACCGACGATAATTGTAGAATACAAATACTCAATCACTGTTAATTATAATTTAAAACAATTGAGGTTTTGTAAAAACAGTTTACAAAAAGAAGGATTACTCACATTGCTATCTTATGTAATTTCCTGTGGCTTCTTGGTTATAATCTATAAATTTTAAATAATGCACGCACGTTAGTATAATAACCCAATTTTATATTAGTTATACCCTCCCCGAGACAGAACTCCAACGACTACGTCGGGCAGAGCCTCAACAGCCGTTACGGAGCACTAGATCAATCGAGCAGCATATCTAATACGTAACCGGGGGTTAAAATACTTACAACGAGGTAGAGCTTCGCTATTTAGGGGGTATTATGCCCGATATTATATTTGCTATGTAGAAATTAGAGAGAGAGATCGAGAGAAATGAACGGTGTCACACCCCAACCGATGGCGGAAACATCGGGGCGTGGCACTGAGCGAAATAGATTGTTCAGAAGTTTCCATAACAACTATATTTACCAAATATTTAAAGCAACACGTCCCATACCATGTCATAAATGATAATACAATTATTACAGAAAATATCTAGTCAAATTGTTCTGTTCCGAAAACTCAGATTTTTATTACAGACCATTGTTTATTGTTGACCTAGGTCTTTCCTAGCCTCGATTTCACAGCAAAGAAAGCAAATAAGCATCCTAAGCGCCTGTCACATACGTTAAAGTAAAAGTCAATACACATAGTGTAAATGTGAGCATACAAGTTTGATAATAGCATATAGAGTTCGAAAGCGTTACGCATAACCAGCACGTACACAGTGTAAAATGAGGCATGTTAGTTATCGACATGAACCTATCGATACCAATGACTGCGGGTTGACTGCCCAAGGCAGTTCACGATACACACTCACCACTGTGAGCCATGTAAGTAATTGTCCTTAACAACCCCTTAGTGAACAGGTGCTGAGTCCAAACTAATAGTACTATCGTTGCTAAGGCAGGTAGACAGCATTCCATGTGTAAACATAACAAACAAACATTCATTAAGTCACGTATAACATGCGATATCGGTTAGCGTTTAAAGTATTGCATAGTGTGTTCGATGTGATTTTGTATAAGTAACGTATGTAACACCCAAAAGTTCATAAAGCAAAAAGGGATTGAGTATACTCACAGCGATTGATGGATTGAAGGGAGCGCTGGAGAGTAGGGTTAGCCTGAACAGATTGATAGCATAACGATAAACGACGCGTAAAATGATACAGAGTGCAAGTGGATAGGATAGTAGTTCGATCGGATAGTAGTCCGATGGGACAGCCGGTCATTCGAGTGACAGTCCGTTCGGACGGTCGTCCGGTCGGATGACTGTTCGAGTGGATTGTTACTTCCTTTGGGAAGGATGTGTTTGTGTATGATGGTTTGACTTTTGAAGTTTTCGTTGTAGCATTTTGAAAACATAGAAGTATCTCTATCTTTCAGGTCGATCGATCGAACGACCGTTCGATCGGGCGACAGTCCGATAGGCTGGCACTTCAGAGAGAACAAGTTCACAGCAGGTTGTCACTCGATCGGACGGTGGTTCGATCGGGTGGCATCCCTTGTGCATTGAACATGTAGAAAATTGTTTAAGTGTTGAAGTTTGACCATTACATGGTTGAGTGGTAGTCCGTTCGGACGGTAATCCGATCGGCTAGCACTTAGTTCAATGTTCACCCTTCGAGGTTTTGAAAATAAGGGTTAAGTGTGGGACCAAGGTGTAAATCGTTCGGGTGACAACGAGTTCGGATGCCAGTCCGATCGGACGACATTCCGTCCTGGTCGTTCCGTTCGTCTTACACTTGGTTGTGTTGATAGTTTGTCATTTTATCGAGATGTGTTGATATCGTGCTAACCAACAGAACCCCATCCTAAGCTTTAGTGACCCGATTGAACAGGAACCACCCAAGTTCAGTCAGTCCACCGGTTTAAGATGATTGTTCTTCATTAACCCAGAATCGATAATCTCGTGGATAGAATACGGATCTTGAACCAACACAACCACAAGTATGAGTAGTAAGGCGGCACAAGCTCCGATTCTATCGGTTTTGTATGCATTGAGTGTAAAAGAGTTGAAAGAAAGTTGGAAAACCATCTTTCAATCCTTTTCATTGTGAATATGTTTAGATCTAAGAAAGATCTTTGTTTGTTTATGTGGAAATCGGTTAGATCTAAGTTGTTATTGGTGGATTGAGGCCAAAACATGAAGTTCTCAATAACACATGATGATGTCATCCTAGAACACCTTGAATCTTGATGATTTCACGGTTAAAAGTTAAGATTCAAAAGATAGAAAGGTGTAGGAGTGCGTGTAGATGAAGGAAGTACAAGATTTAGTACGAGATCTTACCGGAATCGTGAGAAATCTGAAGAAAACTGGGGAAGATGAGCTGGTCGGAGGAGAGTTGCCAAAAGTGGAAAGTATGATGGTGACAGGGGGTATTTATAGGGTTTCCCAAAGAGGAAAGGAGCTGGTCGATCGGGTGGCAGCCCGGTCGAACAGCTGTCCGATCGAGTGGCAGCTCGATCGAACGGCTGGTCGATCAGCTGGTCACCTGATCGATCAGTCGCTTGGTTCGAGTGTTCGGTGCGACGAGTTTTGCCGTTTCGATTGCGATTGCGAGCGTTTCGATGCGTTAGAGTTTCCTAGTCAAATTACTTTTAATCCCAACTACTATATCAACATACAAGCATCCTTATTTCATATTCGCTTAGCGTTTGCGATTGAGTTTCGATTGCGTCTCGATTGATTACCACACGTAACATAAATAAACATACACAAGTAACACATAAGGCACACACACGTATAATAATAACCAAAATGCGTAATTCGAGTTGCGAGTGCGATTGCGATAGTGATAAAGCGATTAAACATGCGATAAATAGCGATTACTATGCGATTAATAATAGATACTCCACATAATACAACTAAAGCGACAATAAAATAGACTAACTACAAGTCAAAGAAGTCAAAACAGGAATTGAGCAAGGAGAGACAGATCGCAATCAACAAGCTTTTCTTCCTTTGACTTCAGTCTTGACATTGACTTTCGAAACACGGGGTGTTACAAACGGTTTGCAACTGAAGCCTGAACTCCAAATATATAGGGCCTGATCGGCCATTTGTCGCGCCCCACGAAAGCTAAGGGGTGGTCTTACGCGGCCCATGAGCTAGGGGGTCTAGGGCATAGCTTGGTCCAGTTAGCAACATAGGTTCGACAAGTGGCGACACGTGGCGGCTTCGGGTGCTCGTAGCCAGGCTGTCGCGCCCCGGGTTAGCCTTTGATGGCTCTATCGCGGGCCGCCAGGGACCATTAAAAATTGTTTTTATTTAATTTTTATAAAAATAAAGGTATTTAGGGTCATTTTACGTATACGGAGTGTATTTTAAGGCGTATAGGGGTGTCATAAATATTTTTGGCGGGTTGTTATAGAAGAAGACGCCCATTACGGACGATCTAAGGTCGGTGGATGTGGCTTAACACTACCCCACCACTTCAGCTACCATAGCGTCCCTGGGGCACCATCGACCATACCGCCAGAATTAAAGGGGGGCGCCATCATGTCCTCGCCATTGTGTTAACGAGCAGAATTGAGGGGATGAAGGCTGAGATTGGTTAGAAGGGGGCACTATAGCTAAGGGGGGCTTTAAACCACACCGTTCAAGTTAAAGGAAGGGGCTTTAAAGCCACATGTGTGACGTGGCAATGAGGTGGCGTGATAAAGCCCCTAGGGTCTTTATACCACACCCTGTAGCCTAACAAAACCAACACTGCACTCTTAATTTTTTTATCTCCCAAAATCACACTCCTCTCTCTCCTCTTCCCTCTCCAAATTATAGCCACCCACCTCCACCATTCTTCACCCTTTTGCTTCCTATCTTCAAGAATCAAGCTCCAATCCGTCATGTTCTTGTGTTATCTTATGTGCACGAAGGCTTTATGAGGTGATTCAAGGCATATTATGGAGATTTCATCCAAGATATTCATCCAAACTCTCATCGCCTTCATAGTGTTCATCTTGAATCTTCAAGTGGTATGAACTTTCTCTCTCTCTCTCTCTTTCTCTATCTCTCTTGTTCTTCATGTGTTAATCTTGATTTTGTCCAAAGTTTTTCACTAAAATCAAATCATTCAGAACTAGTACACACATGATGAAAGTGTAAGTTTTGGATGATCTAAAGGTTTGTGAGAGAGAGTCATGGGTATGTGGGTGGGTGTATGTGATTGTTGTTTTACAAATATGGCTGTATTATGCTTGAGTCTCACATGCATGTATGGATCTATGGATGACTAGTTTTAAATTTGATTATAAAGCTTATTTTCACCTAAAAACTCTTTATGATATGTTTGTATGAATGTCTTGTATGATTGGGTGCATGGGCTTGTCATTTGGTGTCATAAGAGTGTGCAAATAGCTAGTTAAAGGTATGCAAGTGTGAGATATTAGTGAATCTCAATGTCTGAAGGTATGATGACTTTATTTTATAAGTAAATTGACAAATTTTATATGTATTTCCAACATGACATTTGGGGATACTTGTGTGTGTTTAGTGCTTAAAAAGGCACCAAAATGATAGACTTTTGCATGCAAAAAGGTGATTATTGTAGCTTTGGACTTTTGTGAGTATGAGGGAGTCATTTTGTGGCAAACCTGAAGATTCTTATGTGTGGTTACAATCGTGAGGTTTGGATGTGTTTGTGTTGATCTTTGATGCTTAGAAAGTCACTTATCCGTAGATTTTAGCATGAAAAATGTGATGATTGTGAATTTATTTTTGGGTAGAAACTTTTATCATATTTTATGAAGAAAAATGTAGATCTGTGTGTGTGTTTTACAACCATGATGTTTGGATGTGCTAATGTTAGTGTTTTATGCTTAAAAAGCCATTAAATCGGTAGATTTCGGTATGTAAAAGGTTATTCTTGTAAATCCGATTTTGGGAAAAAACTTTTAACATATTTTATGAAGAATATGCAGGTCCTAAGGTGTATATAATGTTTATAACATGTATTTGTGTTTTTACATGAGGTGTATATCGCTTGTAATGCTAATGATTATAACACGTATGTGTGTTTTTACATGAGGTGTATAGCGCTTAGAAAGCTACTTATTTGGTAGAAATTGCCATACGTAGGTGATTTTGTGCCCAAATGATATGAGGTTGTTTTATTGATTTAAATACATTTTAACATAGTTAATTATCTATTATATGATGCAATATAGGCTTACATGTTGGAAACAAGAAGTTCGTTCTGTTAAGTTAGTCGTTTTGCTTGAAAAATGCATAGGTGATAAAGTTGAGACTTAGGTGTTTCAAAGATGTCATATTTATAAGTTTTGATTAAAATGATTATTTTAATACGTTAAAAGCTTGAGAAATTGATATTTGGATGCAATAATATGATTTTTGCAAAACTATATTTTAATAAGCTAAAGTGCGGTTTTTTACCGAAAACATTGTTATGTTACTGTTTTTGATAAAAACAAGTCTTAAATATATTTTGTATAAATATGTAATTGTTTATATAGATATGTGTATACTTTGACATGATTGATTGATGGTTATTATGTTTATACGCATGAAATGTGATTTAGGATTCCTTGTACATGTGTGTTTCTCTTTCTCTCTCTCTCTCTCTCCCTATATATATATATATATATATATATATATATATATATGAGATTGTAACAACTTTTGATGATTTACATTGATAATTACATGAGTATAAATACAAGAAATTGAGCAACTAATGAGGAGTGAAACCCTCCTATGACTAAAATAGAAATTCTTTACATTGAATGTATTGAATGAGATTATATGCAGGAATGATTTGAGGTAATTATTTAGTATTACTTAATACCCCCCGGTCAATGCGAGATGTAGGTGGTTGCAGACGAAGCATTGTGCAAAACTTCTCAAATAATGGTTTGGGTAAACTCTTTGTGAAGGTATCGGTAACTTGTTAATCCGTGGATATGGATTTTGTGATGAGATGACCAGCAGCGACCAACTCCCGAATGAAATGGTAGTCGAGATCGATATTTTTGCTCTTTTGTGTGAGATGGGATTTTGACTTAGAAAAAGTGCACTCTTGTTGTCACATAACAAAGTTGGCGGTCCCGGAGGTAAGGCATGCAGTTCAAGTAGAAGATGAGTGATCCAAATAAGCTCCGGAGCGGTATTTGCCATAGCCCTGTATTCCGACTCATAACTTGAGCGTGCTACCGTTGGTTGCTTATTTGCGCTCCAGGATACCAAGTTTCCACCCAAATAAATGCAATAATCGTAGGTGGATCTTCGAGTGTCAATGCAACGAGCCCAATCTGCATCAGAAAAACCTAATAAAACCGTGTTAGGTGGCCTATCAAACGTTAACCCATGAGATAAAGCCCCCTTGATGTATCGAAGAATACGTTTGACAAGTTGAAAGTGAGTGGTGATAGGATTTTGAAGGTATTGACTTGCTTGATTAATGACATAGGATAGGTCCGGACGAGTGATAGTTAAGTATTGAAGGGCACCGACAAGAGAACGATAGAAAGTTGGATCACGAAAGGGTTCACCTGTAGAGTGGAAAATGTCTTTGGTTGTGAGAGGTGTGGCAACGGGTTTGGAATCAAGTAGGCCGGCTCGAGAAAGGATGTCATAAGCATACTTGGATTGATTTAGAAATAGGCCGGTTTTGGTATGGGTGACCTCCAAACCAAGAAAGAAACTTAGGGAGCCGAGATCTGTAATTTTGAACTCCTTGTGAAGACGACGAGTGAAGGTGGTGATAAAAAATTTGTTGTTACCTGTTATGATTATGTGGTCAACGTATACAAGGATATAAATTAAAGTGCCATTATTTTTTAATGTAAACAATAATGGATCGGCTCGACTACATTTGAAACCAAGAGTGATGGGAAAAGAACTTAATCGTTGAAACCAAGCTCGCGGAGCTTGTTTTAAGCCCTAAATGGCACGATTTAGTTTACACAAATGATTTTAGACGGTTTTGGTCTTGAAAATCCAGTGGTTGTTCTATAAAAATGGTTTCTGTAAGATTCCCATTTAAAAAAGCATTGTTGACATCGAGTTGTCGTAACTTCCATTTGTTGATGGTGGAAAGGCTTAGAACAACCTGAATTGTGGATGATTTGACAACGGACTAAATGTGTGAGAAAAGTCTAGACCCGGAACTTGGTTAAAACCTTGAGCTACAAGTCGAGCTTTGTAGCGGTCAATGGAGCCATCAGATTTGTATTTAATCCGATAAATCCATTTAGAGCCTATGATGTTTGTTGAAGCGGGATGAGGAACGAGATGCCAAGTGTTTTTGGAATGTAAAGCGTGAAGTTCATCATTCATGGCACTAACCCATTTGGAATCCTTCATTGCGGTTTTTATTCCTTTGGGTACATGTGATGATATAAGTGAATGATGAAGGGGATGGGTGGAGAATTGAGATAAGTTTGCAAAATGTTTGGTTTAAAAAATTTTGTTTTTTGACCGAGTGGTCATGGAATGATCGTTTGTGGTGGGAATTTGGGTTTGGGCAGTTTCGGATTGTTAGACCGAGTCACTCGAAACATGCTGTTGGGCCGAATCAGTTTCCGACGGTTAAGATGAGTCAGGCTGCTGGGCCGAGTCCGATTGATTGGTTGAGGTAGGATTTGAGTTTTCGGATGGGGGGGGGGTGAGAGGTTGGGCTGAATATGGAGGTGGGATTGGAGATGAGGGAAAAAAGTTGGATGAATCGGGTAATGGGCTGGTATGTGATGGAATGTTTGGTAGAGACATGTTTGGGCTGGGCGTTGGTGACGAGTTGAAGTTGGGCTGGGAACATGGGCAATGGGTACACGGAGAGTCATTTGTGGTGGTGGAAGAGGTAGGTATGGTTGAGGGATTTTGAGGTGTTGGGGTGGGTAAAAAGTCTTCAAAATTGGTGAAAGGTAGGTTGGAAGTGTCGAAAGTTGTGGAAGGAGTGCGAGATGGGAACACATCTTCGTCAAATTTGGCATGCCGAGTAGTGTAAATTCGACCCGTTGTCGGATCTAGACACCGAAATCCTTTATATCGCATACTATATCCAATAAAAAATGCAAGGAGCACTTCGTGGTAGTAATTTGTTTTTGGTATAGTCACGAAGATACGGGTATACTAGACACCCAAAAATGCGAAGATTGGAGTAAGATGGAGGTTGGTTAAAAAGAAGTTCAAAAGGGGATTTGTTTTTAAGAAGTTTTGTTGGAAGACGATTTATGATATAGGTGGCAGAAGTGAAAGCATCAAACCATAACTTTGGTGGAGCATGAGCATTAAACATCATTGCTAATCCGGTTTCGGTGATATGCCGGTGTTTACGTTCGGCCCGACCATCTTGTTCCGGTGTATAAGGGCAAGATAAACGATGATGTATGCCATGCTCTTGAAAACAAGTTTGAACTCGATTATTTGTAAACTCGGTTCCACCATCACTTTGGAAAACTTTGACACTTTTAGAGAATTGATTTTGGACAAAGTTTAGAGAAATGGTGAGAATGTTGTAATTCGGATTTAACCTTTAGAGGATAAAACCATGTAAACCGAGAGTAGTTGTCTACAAATATTACATAATATAAATAGCCATCGGTAGAGGCAATTGGGGCGGGTCCCCAAAGATCACAATGAATTAAATCTAAGACTTGTTGAGCGGTTTGTTATTTTAAACAAAAGGAAGATGTTTAGCTTTAGATAACTCACAAGAATTACATAAACCTGGTTTAGGTAATAAAGATGTGACAAAAGCATAACCAAGTTTATTTAAATTAGTGATAGTATCAAAGGAAACATGTCCAAGGCGACTATGCCATTTATTGAACGAAGCACGAAGGTGAGAAGGTGAGAAGCGGAAAGTGCGGCAACAAGAGACTTGTGACTTTGTGTGAGGACATAGAAACCATTCTCCCAAGTGCCTCTAGCAAGAACTTCCCCCGTTTTTCGGTCTTGAATATGAAAATAATCGTTAGAAAATAAAACATCAACGGGAGAATCATTTGTGAGTCTACTAATTGATAGTAGATTCTTTGTGAGATTAGGAAAAAAAATAACATTTTGTAAGGATAATAAATTGTTTAAAGTCGTGTCCCCAATGTGAGTAACTGGTAATGTTTGACCATTACCAAAAGTAACACGCATGTTACCCGTGTGAGGTTTAGAAATGTGTAAACCATGGACATTAGTAAGCATATGGGTTGTTGCACCTGAGTCAGCCATCCAATCCGGAGTTTCGGATGTAAGCCTGCATTGAGCATTAAGCATTGAATGCGTTGGCTGGATTTGCTTCTAGAGTGAGGGCTTTTTGCATATAAGAAGATAGAGTAGGACAAGCACTAGCATAGTGACATTCTTTGCGACAAAGTTGACAATGAGGAGGACGTTTAGTGTAGGTGTTACCACGGCCTTTTAAGGTCCTTTTCCTCAGGAAGAAGATAGCTGATTGGATTTTGGGGAATTGGAATAGAAGGTGGCTTCAGTGTATAACAACCCTCCTGAATATTTTGACACCCTAATATATTTTAAAATATTCCTATATGTCCTAATATATACCCCGTATGTGAAAACCGAGCCCAATATACAATATATAATTAAAAATAAAATAAAAACAAAGTTTTATCATCGCTCGCGGGGCGCGTAAGACACCCCTTTGAACTACGTGGGACGCGACAGCTCCAATCTCAGG
Organism: Helianthus tuberosus; assembly: GCA_030545235.1. NCBI lineage: Eukaryota > Viridiplantae > Streptophyta > Magnoliopsida > Asterales > Asteraceae > Helianthus > Helianthus tuberosus. Next base: position 74,567,278 of record CM060380.1, read on the forward strand.
CGAGTTCCCAGGCCGCCACGTGTCGTCATCGTGTCGGAGCTATGGTGCTGACCCGGACAAGCTAGGCCCAACCACCCCTACTACGCGGGCCGCGTAAGACGACCCTTTGGTCTACGCGGGTCGCGAGGAACCTAAAATCAGCTCATATATAATGGGAGCTCGGGCCTTCAGTTTCCGTCGCACGTTTCTTCGATCTCTCTCTCAATTTCACTATAGTAGGCATAATTTCCGGGCATAATACCCCCCCCATAATTAATGAAGTTCTGCCCCGTTGTAAGTATTATAACCCCGGTTACGTATTAGATACGCTGCCCAATTGATCCAGGGTTCCGTAACAGCTGTCGAGGTTCTGCCCAACGTAGTCGTTGGAATGCCGTCTCGGGGAGGGTATTACTAATGTAAATATTGGGTTATTATACTAACACATGTATATTTGGGTAATTAATAGATAAATACCAGGAAACCCTTAAAAGAAGTCTAAGACAGCAATGTGAGTAATCTCCTTTTTTGTAAATTTGTTTTTACAAAACCTTAAATGTTTTACAATACGATTAAGCAGTGATTGAGTCTTTGTAGTTCTTCAATTACTGCCGGTATGTTGGGGTTTTGTATACAAAATGTGGAACACGTTACCATTGGACAAAAAGTTAGCCAATGTGTAATATGACCCACCAGTCAGGATTGACAGTACTGAATGAGTAATTGTGTAGAAATAAACAATGTGATAGCTCTCAATACTGTTAATGGATAAAACTCTTCTTGATTAAACTGGGATTCACTCACCAGTATTTCTCACTGACAAAATGTTTTTAAACGCGTTTCAGGTAACAAAATGTGAAAGCCAACTAGAAGCCAGCTGGACAACACTGAAGGCTTGGAAAAGTGGCTATAAAAGTTACCTAAATAAAAGAAGATGTTTTATTCAATAAAATATGGATTTCCCCTAAAGAATGTTTGTAATGAAAACTTGGGTTTTATCCCAATATGTTTAATATTATAAAAGTGTGGTATTTACTCTGATAAACATTTTCTAACTACGGTCCTGATGAAATTTCCGCAGCCAAAATGATAAACACCGATACCACCAAAACTGGTCTCGCGGCCGCCCGTTCCCGGGACAGATAGGGGGCGGGGGTTGCGACAGAAGGTGGTATCAGAGCTAAGCCACTGATTCAGCCACAGAAGTGTTCTGCTGACACCAAGATATTATTCAAATTGTTAGGAAATTAATTATGGAAATACGTGTATATCTGTATTTTATTGTTATGTGTTATTTGACTATTTGTTAGTTTACAGTATGAGTGATCAAGGACCCTCAGACGTTTATCGTCAGTTGTCCGATTCACCTAGAAGTGATGGTACCTCTTCCCAGCCTGCCCTCTCTGGGTATTCAGCTGACCAGGAAGAAGGGATGTTTGTATTTAAGGCTCAGTCTGAAGAGCCATTCCCTCAGAAAAAGAGAGGATGGTTCAGTAAGGGAGCACACGAGCGTAGGAAGAGAATGCGAAAGTTGCAACTACAGAAAGTCCTAGCAGCCGCTAAGCGAGAGACATATGCCCATACACAGGATATGCTTAATAGGAGCTTAGCCAATTTTCATATCCTAGCGACCACAGCTGCCGACCCAAACCTGGAACAACTAGTAGCCCCACAACCCTTACCTTTGTTCCCCACTTAGCCGATGGAGATAGAAAACGACCCCGAAAACCAAGTCCAAATGTATGATTTCAACCCTGAGGGGATACCTAGGATAACAGCCCCTAATCCCTTAGACCCAGACTACGATCCGTGGTTTGATGATCATAGGGATTATGTGCTACGCTACCACCTAAATGACGAACCCATGCCGAACTTAGCAGCCTATCCAGGTTTGGACCCTCTAGATCCCTACTACGATAACAATGAATACATTAGGGAGATCTTAGAGAATCTGTACCCTCAGGAGGAGCCCATGCCCCAGTACCCAGACCCAGTACCAGCACCTGCACCCCCAATGAGTGCAGAAAATGTGCAAGAGCTCCGAACTTTCGGAGAAGAGATTTTAGAGAGTAGCGAGAGGATGAGGCAGGTAGGAGAGCGACTCGTCTGGAAGTACGACGAGCGCAATATGGATTACTGGATGAATCCATATCAGTGAAGGTGATGGTAGAGATAATATATATATATATAATATGTGAAAAAATATATATATATATGTGTAATAATAATAATATATGTTGTAGTATAGACCACTTTGTGGTTAGCGATCCATATTAGTATTGTAATTTTTAATTTCTAGTATCGGTTTGTATTAGAAGCATACTATATAAGAAAGAGTAAGTCGCAATGCTCGACGCTTTTGACCAATATGTGTGTTGTGTGATTGTTGCCTAAATTATTAATTATTTTGTGATATTAATAATTGGTAAATGTTTAAAATTCAGATGGACGACGAAGTAAACCAGGAAAACCAGAATAATGATAACCAGAGTAACAATAACCGGGATAATGAAAACCCGAACAACAACAATAATGGAAACCAAGTGGATACCAGTGCCATGCAACACATAGTGGCACAAAGGATAATAGATGCGATGACATATATTATCAAAACGGTTAAGGAAGCAGAAAATAAAAGTAAACATGATAGCAAACGATCCTCTGAACCTGAAAACAGCGTAAACAATGGACCCATACTTCAAGTGCCCATTCCCAAAAGAAGAAGAACCGTGTCTTATGGTTGTTCTTATAAAGAATTCTGGTCTTGCAAACCAATGGAATTCTCGGGCAATGAAGGGGTCGTTGCATCTCTACGTTGGATAGAAAAGACTGAGGCAGTCTTAAGAATAAGTAAATGCGCGGAAGAGGATAAGATAATGTTTGCTTCCAATCTGTTTAAGAACTCAGCACTAGAATGGTGGAACACTATCCTCCAGTCTAGGGGAAGTGATAGAACTTACAATATGGAATGAGAGGAATTTAAAAACATGGTAGAAAGGAAATTATGTCCTCCTAATGAAAAGGAACAGATAGCAAACAAATTCCTAAATCTTAGGATGATTGGGATAGATAGTAAGGGTTATACTACATTATTCTTTGAATATGCCCAAATAGTACCAACCCTTGCATCACCTGAACCAGTATTAATCTCCCGTTACATCTGGGGATTAATTGGGGAGATTAGGCATGTAGTCAAGGCAGCTAGACCTCAAACCATAGAACAAGCTGTAGAACTAGTAAACACCTTGACAGATGAATTAGTTCGTACACGAGAAGAGGATCAAAGGGGGAACCTAACCCAGAAGCTTACCCAGAAATTTCGTTCTGGAAATCCTAACCGTGGAAAAAAATGTAGGTTCTACCTCTGCACCCTACTGCAAGTATTGCGAAAGGAAGCATTCTGGAAGATGCTCCATATACTGTAACTTCTGCAAAATATCGGGACACAAGGAGGAAGATTGCAGGAAGAAGCCTAACAACAGGATATGCTACAACTGTGGAGAACAAGGTCATATCAAGCCTAATTGTCCAAAGCTAGCTCCAGCCACGAACACCAAGAATACTAAAAATGCTAGAGCATTTGTTTTGACTGCAGAAGAAGCAAAGATGATCCCAGATGTGATCGCCGGTACGTTTTTAGTTAATGATGTTTTTGCTAAAGTATTATTTGAGTCTGGTGCGAACCGAAGTTTTATTAATACTTTATTCTGCAAACTTCTTAATCAATCATTAACTAAACTTCCACAAGAATGTCTAGTAGAGACAGCAAATGGGGAAACCATTAAAATTTCTGAAATCTTACAGGGAGCAATAATAGAAATTCTAAATCAGAAATTTATTGCAAACCTTTACCCCATGAATCTGGCAGGATTTGATATTATGTTAGGAATGGATTGGTTAATAGCCAATAAAGCCAATATTTTATGTGATCAAAAGTCAATCCAAGTAAATTCACCAAGGGGTGAAAAGATCACAATTAAAGGAAATAAAATCTCTAGATCCACAAAGTTCATCTCTGTGATGAAAACAACAAGTTATATGAGAAAAGGGTCATTAGTGTATTTGATTTCTATAATCACTAACACTAAGGGAAAAGAATTAAAGGATATTCCAGTAGTATCCCAGTTTTCAGATGTATTTCTAGAAGAGCTACCAGGGCAACCTCCAGATAGAGAAGTTGAATTCAGAATCCATTTGATACCGGGAACCGCACCAATTGCCAAGGCACCTTACCGTTTGGCACCCACAAAAATGTAGGAACTAAAGAAACAATTAGATGAATTGTTGGAAAAGAGATTCATACAGCCAAGCTCATCGCCATGGGGAGCACTGATTTTATTCGTTAAGAAGAAGGACGGATCAATGCGTATGTGCATTGACTACCGTGAATTGAACAAAGTCACGATTAAGAATCGGTATCCATTACCAAGAATCGATGATCTGTTCGACCAGTTGTAAGGAGCACGATTTTTCTCTAAAATCGATTTAAGGTCAGGATATCATCAATTAAAGGTACAGGAAGATGACATTCCTAAGACCGCTTTCAGAACAAGGTATGGCCATTATGAATTTACTGTCATGCCATTTGGTTTAACCAATGCCCCAGCTGCATTTATGGACATGATGAACCGAATATGTAAGCCGTATTTGGATAAATTCATAATTGTCTTTATAGATGATATTCTTATTTACTCTAAAACCAAAGAGGAACATGCAGCGCATCTACACGCACTTCTAAGTTTATTAAGAAAAGAAAAGCTTTATGCTAAGTTTTCGAAGTGTGAGTTTTGGTTAGAACAGGTACAATTTCTTGGACATCTAGTTAATCATGAAGGAATTCATGTAGATCCCACCAAGATCGAGGCAATTACCAAATGGAAAACCCCTGAGTCACCAACCGAGGTTAGAAGTTTCTTATGATTGGCCGGTTATTATAGAAGATTTATTCGAGATTTTTCTAGAATAACCATTCACTTAACTAAGTTAACCTGTAAATCTGTTAAGTTTGAATGGGGACCAAAACAGGAAGAAGTCTTTAGAATTCTTAAGCAAAGATTAACCAACGCACCATACTAGCGTTACCAGAAGGAACTGAAGATTTTGTAATCTATTGTGACGCTTCTAAATTAGGTTATGGATGTGTGTTAATGCAACGTCAAAAGGTTATAGCTTACGCCTCTAGACAACTTAAGAATCATGAAGAGAATTATTCAACCCATGATCTAGAGTTAGGAGCTATAATTTTTGCCCTTAAAATTTGGAGACATTACCTTTACGGTAGTAAGTTTACAATTTTCACCGACCATAAGAGTTTAAGGTATGTTTTCGGACAAAAGGAATTGAATATGAGACAAAGACGCTGGATGGAGATACTTAGTGATTACGATTGTAATATCCAGTACCATGCAGGAAAGGCCAATGTAGTGGTTGATGCTTTAAGTCGGAAATATCATGAAAAACCAAAAAGAGTACGTCCAGTTAAGTTAAATCTGCAAATAGATTTAAATGAACAGATTAGAAAGGCACTAGAATCAGTAATCAAGAATGATATTGAGAAGTTGAAAGGAATGATTAAAGAATTAGAACAAGGAATAGATGGAATTTGGAGATTCCATAAGAAAATAATGTGGATACCTAAATTAGGAAACCTACATCACCGTATATTAGAAGAAGCCCATAAGTCTAAATATACGATGCATCCTGGAAGTGATAAGATGTATCAGGACTTAAGGAAGAATTTCTGGTGGATAGGAATGAAAAAGGATATAGCAGCATATGTTGCAAAGTGTTTAACTTGTTCACAAGTCAAAGCTGAACATCAGAAACCCTCAGGTTTATTGCAACAGTTAGAAATGCCTGTTTGGAAATAGGAATTAATAACAATAGATTTTGTTACTAAATTACCCAAAAAAAGAAAAGATAATGATACAATCTGGATGATTGTAGACAGGCTAACCAAGTCAGCTCATTTCCTACCAATGAAAGAAACTTTCAGTATGGAACAATTAGCTAAATCATATGTAAATGAAATAGTTTCATTACATGGAATTTCTCTATCAATTGTTTCTGACAGAGATAGTCGTTTTACCTCACATTTTTGGACAAGTTTCCAAAAAGCAATGGGAACCAAGTTGAATCTAAGCACCGCTTATCATCCTCAAACGGACGGACAAAGCGAAAGGACAATTCAGACAATGGAGGACATGCTTAGAGCTTGTGTAATTGATTTCGGAGGTAATTGGGACGATCATTTACCATTGATAGAATTTTCTTATAATAACAGTTATCACACAAGTATCAATGTTGCACCATTCGAAACACTTTATGGACGAAAGTGCCGAACGCCAGTCTGTTGGGCAGAAATTGGAGAAAAGCAACTATCTGGACCTGAGATAGTACAAAAAACAACAGACAAAATCATTCAAGTCAAGGAACGACTGAAAGCAGCACGTGATCGACAAAAGAGTTATGAAGATAACAGACGAAAACCATTGGAATTTCAAGTAGGAAATAAGGTGTTATTGAAAGTCTCTCCTTGAAAAGGAGTGGTAAGATTCATCAAAAGGGGAAAATTAAGTCCCAGGTATGTTGGACCTTTTGAGACTATTAGAATAATAGGACCTGTAGCCTATCAGCTACAACTGCCAGAGGAAATGGCAGGAATACATGATGTATTTCATGTATGCAATCTAAAGAAATGCTTAGCTGATAAATCAATGGTAGTACCTCTTAAGGATATAGAGGTAAATGAACAATTAAAGTTTGTAGAGAAGCCTCTACAGATTGAAGATAGGAAAGTTAAGAACCTCAAGCACAAGAGATTAGTTCTGGTCAAAGTAAAATGGAACTCAAAAAGAGGACCAGAGTACACATGGGAGCTTGAATCAGAAATGCAAAGGAAATATCCACACTTATTCCAGTAGATCTCGAGGACGAGCTCTAAAACAAGGTGGGGAGGATATAACAACCCTCTTGAATATTTTGACACCCTAATATATTTTAAAATATTCCTATATGTCCTAATATATACCCCGTATGTGAAAACCAAGCCCAATATACAATATATAATTAAAAATAAAATAAAAACAAAGTTTTATCATCGCTCGCGGGGCGCGTAAGCCACCCCCTTGAGCTACGCGGGCCGCGACAGCTCCAATCTCAGGCGAGTTCCCAGGTCGCCACGTGTCGTCATCGTGTCGGAGCTATGGTGCTGACCCGGACAAGCTAGGCCCTACCACCCCTACTACGCGGGCCGCGTAAGACGACCCTTTGGTCTACGCGGGCCGCGAGGAACCTAAAATCAGCTCCTATATAATGGGAGCTCGGGCCTTCAGTTTCCGTCGCTCATTTCTTCGATCTCTCTCTCAATTTCACTATAGTAGGCATAATTGCCGGGCATAATACCCCCTAATTAACGAAGTTCTGCCCCGTTGTAAGTATTATAACCCCGGTTACGTATTAGATACGCTGCCCGATTGATCCAGGGTTCCGTAACGGCTGTCGAGGTTCTGCCCGACGCACTCGTTGGAATGCCGTCTCGGGGAGGGTATTACTAATGTAAATATTGGGTTATTATACTAACACATGTATATTTGTGTAATTAATAGATAAATACCAGGAAACCCTTAAAAGAAGTCTAAGACAACAATGTGAGTAATCTCCTTTTTTGTAAATTTGTTTTTACAAAATCTTAAATGTTTTACAATACGATTAAGCAGTGGTTGAGTCTTTGTAGTTCTTCAATTATTGCCAGTATGTTGGGGGTTTGTATACAAAATGCGGAACATGTTACCATTGGACAAAGAGTTAGCCAATGTGTAATATGACCCACCAGTCAGGATTGACAGTACTGAATGAGTAATTGTGTAGAAATAAACAATGTGATAGCTCTCAATACTGTTAATGGATAAAAATCTTCTTGATTAAACTGGGATTCACTCACCAGTAATTCTCACTGACAAAATGTTTTTAAACGCGTTTCAAGTAACAAAATGTGAAAGCCAACTAGAAGCCAGCTGGACAGCACTGAAGGCTTGGAAAAGTGGCTATAAAAGTTACCTAAATAAAAGAAGATGTTTTATTCAATAAAATAGGGATTTCCCCTAAAGAATGTTTGTAATGAAAACTTGGGTTTTATCCCAATATGTTTAATATCATAAAAGTGTGGTATTTACTCTGATAAACATTTCCTAACTACGGCCCTGATGAAATTTCCGTTGCCAAAATGATAAACACCGATACCACCAAAACTGGTCTCGCGGCCGCCCGTTCCTGGGACAGATAGGGGACGGGGGTTGCGACACATTGGTTGTGGGTCCTGGAAGTTTTTGAACAACAAGTTCTTGGTTTTTTGCATTGGCGAGGAGATCTCGAAAAGAAGGTGGGGGACGTATGGTTCGTTGGGATATGGAAAAACTTTCAAAGGAGGCACCTAAACCGCAAAGAAACCAGTGGCGCTTATCCTCATCATTGATGGGTTGACCAATGGAAGCAATCGGAAAGGGCTTTGAATTTACGACCATAGTCTGCGACAGAACCGGTTCCCTTTTGAAGATTTCGAAGAGTGTCCTTTAAATTGTGTGTGCGCTCAATGGAGCAATGACTGTACGCGTTGGCTAATGCGTTCCAAACGGACAAGGAGGTGGAATGGCCAATGGTTTCGGACATAGCCTCTTCGGTGAGGGTGGAGTTTATGAGAAGGAGGACATTTTGGTCAGCGGATTTCCATACTACAAAGGTTGGATTGGTAACAATTTCATTGGTAGAAGTCTACATACGTTAAAAAACAAACAATTTTCTTCTTGCAGACTGCAGAGATTTGATCCACCTCTTCTTATACAGATGTAGTCCACAGACTCTAGACATTTTGCCACTTGAAAAACAAACAACACCTAAATAAGCCTTAGGGCATGTTTGGCTAAGCTTATTTATGTTAAAAAGGACTTTTGGGAAAAAGGACTTATTGACTTATGACTTTTTGAAAATGAGTTTTTAAAAAAAGTGTTTGGATTAGCTTATGGGGTGAGAAAAACCAATAAGTCAATAAGTTGTTTTTTAAAAAGTGTTTGGCTTAGCTTATTGAGGTAAAATGACTAAAAGCTAATAAGTCAATAAGTTAGTTCAAAAAGTCACAACATTCTAACTTTTCAAAAATGATTTTTTGATGACTTTTTCTCCTTCTCAAAAAGTCATTTTGAAAAAGACTTTTGCATTTGCCAAACACTAAAACTCCTTATTGGCTTTTTGATTAAGTCAATAAGTTGATTAGAAAAGCTTAGCCCTGTTTGGCTAAGCTTTTCAAAACGACTTATTTGCTTATTTGCTTTCTGAAAAACAAATAAGCAAATAAGTCATTTTAAAAAGCTCCATTTTAAAGCTTTTCAAAACAGGTTATTGACTTATTTACTTTTTAGAAAAACAAATAAGCAAATAAGTTGTTTTGAAAAGCTTAGCCAAACAAGCCCAATAAAAGATTGGGCTTGGCTTAAGGTTTTATTTGCCCACAAAAGAAAAATCTGGGACTCGTTTAACTAACAATATAGTAAAATTCCGAGAATTAACCGTCTTAAGCAAAAGAAAGTCGGGGACTCGGGGTTGAGCAAGACACTTCCCTCTTCTTCCTTCCTACAGAAGCCAAAATAAAAAGGAGAAAACAAAAACAAAAAAGAGGCTTGAGAGGAGAGAGAGAAAGAGAGAGGAGAGAGAGAGAGAAAGAAAGAGCTCACTGCGACGTCAATGGCGGTTAGGGCATCTGCGTAATCGTTTCTGTTTCATTCTACTCCATTCTTCTGTTCTTTCTTCCTCTCCATTTGTTGAATTTTTTCAACAAAATCACAAACCCTAATTTTGACCTATCCTGCAACAATCATCTTCAAGCTCTGTTAGTTGCGATTTTCGACGATATCAGGTAGTTCCGATGGGTGCGCCGGAGAAGACCACTACTTCTAACAGTAATTCGATGCAGGTGAGCTTAATTGTTCGTTCTCCTAATTCCTTTCAACGTAATTTTGTTGATTTCGCTCGATATATGTATGTTTGTATTTATATTTCGAAGTATTGCAAGTTTTTCGGATGTTGATTTTGAAGCTAGTGTTTTCGTTAGGTTATATCGTGTATGTGAAATGTGAAGTAGTTTTTAATGTGCGAATTGCTCCTGTGCTGATGAATTTGATAATATCTGTGTGGAAAGTGATGGAGTTTTGAATTTTTATTTGCCCTAGGATATAATTTATAGGTTTTTCGATGTTAGGGTTACTTTTAGGTGATTTATGAGTGAACAGTAGGTTGTTTTGTAATCATTCTTTTGAGGATTTATAGTTAATGGTAGGTTCGTATTTTGCATGGAGCTGAGTGTTCTTGCTTTTAGGATATATTGCTTGCTTTTAGAATGCGAAATGGAAGAGTTTTGAAGGGTCAGGTAGCTCAAGCAACTAGGTTATTGTGAACTGTACTTTGTGGAGATAGTAACATATTAAAAAAGAGAGTGCAACTGCAAATTTCGATTTTCACTAGACATTGGTGGAGGTAGTATAATTCAAAAAAAAAAAAAAAAAAACTTTGTGTTTCTCTCTTTTGTGTTTGACCTGTTCAAGTATGATTGTTAGATTCTGGAAAAAGTTTGAGGTTTACAAAGAGTGTACTCAAACTTCTGCATTTACAAAGAGAACATTCAGGAATTAGAATAGTTGTGGCTTTGCACAATGAGAAGCCAAATTTCTGCTTGTGGGTTATCTCTTTATATGGAACTGTTGCATTATGAATTTATGATATTGCAGAATTAATTGTAGGAGGTAGTCTTGTCAACTGGGTACAGCTGCTTCACTTTAGCTTCTTGTATGCATTCAGGCTGTTCAAGTTCTCTTTATGTATTTAAACCATATGTTGTAACTGATAAGGCTTAGATGGGCTTTGTGTGACAATGTGACTTGGTACCAGGAAAAGTGTTTCAAGCTAGTTAATATTTTAATAGAATTCTGTTAGTGCTTGGAATTGCATTTACATTTTTGTGTTTATATTAATGTGAATTGGTGTTTGGCTATAGTTATTTATAAGGGGTTTGCTTGCAATGCTCTTTGCTGAAGTAATAACAAGGGTTTTTGGGTTTATGTACAGTGCGTTATTTGCTTTGTTAGATTTGGGTAGTTGGCTATTTGGTGCCTGTTGTAGATTTGGAGGTTATTAGAGGTTGGAAGAAGTGATCTGTATGATCAAGTGATCAACATCTCTAATTATAGAAAAGCACGGTTTTTAACTTATGAATATGCGACTATAATTTTCCAGTTTCTTTTTTTTTCACACGCATCTGTTCTTTTAATCTTCATTGATGATGTTCACATTCTTCATTTTATTCAACATCTAACTGGAAACTCTCACATCATCCTTATTTTTTCTTTGCTCTATATTTGTTGATTCCTATCCTAACTTTTTCTTACTGCAAAGGTTGATGATTGCACATATATAAGTGCTAACATGACTTAAATTTTAGGTAGATCTTGTATGGGAAGTTTGTAATCACTAATGTATGATGTAGAGCTTTTTGTATCTGTTTTGGTTGTTTTCCAGGGCGTGTGGACCATATTGCCTTAGGCCTTAGCTATAACAATGTAGATGGTTGTTTGGTTAATCTAGTGGAGTATTTTTGTTCATTAATTGGTCCTTATCATGTATAGATGGAGATAGTTCTTTTATATGCATATATCAAGATTAAGTCTCTTTTTTCTCTTTACCAATGGTGTAGCTCTTTGTTGAAGCTTCTTTACCAATGGTGTAGCTCTTTGTAGATATTATCTAGAGTTGATTTAAAATTATTATATAAATATCTGCGTCCTACGTACGTGATGCGTGCGCCTTCACCTCACACCTCGACTTCGAGGACCTGTCCTGTCTTACTCTATTTTAAACTAAGGTTTGGTTGTAAATAGATCTTCGTTTTAAAGTCACGCTTAGGGCAATGCACAAGGCGATCAAGCCCCAAGGCGATTGGTAAACCCACTTAAGGGTAAGTGATCGCCAACGCCTACATCATCTCCGAGGCTGTTAACATGTTATGGATATAAAAAAATCTAGAATTAAGCGCATCATGTACGTGAAGCTCTTTTCTCTTGTATGTGAAGCTCTTACCTCATACATCGGCTTTTGGGACCTAAACGTCGCAGAGCACCTCATCTTTTTTGAAACCAAGATATGATATAAAATTTTTGGAATTAATTTTTAGGTATTTATTATTCTACTTTTTAGTGTTTTAAGGATAATAAAGTAGAAAATGTAATCTAAGATACACACACACACACACTAGGTTATAGACCCGTGTATTACACGGGGCTGTGCTATTTATGATTATGGTGGAATAAAGAGAGTATCAAACCCTTTTTTGTAGATCGTGTCGGTGGGAAGCTTGTGATCGCCATTCATAGATAAACATATATGAGCAACCTCGTTCTTGTTATATACTAAAAACTATGAACGAGAAAGGATGTCAGCTTGATTATGGTTTGTGGAACAATTATAGTGTTCAAAATCTCTATATATATATCATGTAATCCTTAATTTGTGCTTGATTACGGTTTGTGGAACAATTATAGTGTTCAAAATCTATACACACACACATATATATATAGCATGAATCCTTACTTTGTTCTAATTGACAACATAAATGGCAAGATTACAATTTTTAAATTAATTAATTTAAATAGTAAGTCAGAATATGTTTCATTAAGTTCATAGTTTAGGAAAGTAAGATCCGCGTGCTAAAAAGACCCATGGGTTTAGGCGGGAAAACAAAGGTGAGAGCCACCAGAGAGTGACAAGCTTCCCTAGTTTTTTTTATTTGTTAGTATTAATAGATGTATATATACACACACATACACACACGTATGCATATATGTATAATTTGCGAGCTAAATTCGTATGGTTGTACGAAGTCATTGATGAGCATGGTCACACCCCTTTATAGAATTGATATATTAGGGGAATAGTGTTGTCTCCTATATATAATTTATGAAACTATTGTTATTCTTTATTTTTCATTGTTGCTTATTTTCCTAATTAACATTTAAATTTGGCAGTCTTAACATTACCTCTCAATGCTCTCAATGTTGTTCAAATAATCAATGCCGATTTTGGACCCGAATTTCTTTGTTTTTGTCACCCTTTGCCATGTCTGAAGACTCCCCAACATGGGGCTGTGTTCCATCTCATTTGATGGATCAACAAAAAGTGCAGCTCTCCTACAAGAAGTCCAGCTTCTCTAGTGTGATCATATTTACATCCAGTATCTTCTCTTGTTTTTTTACAATGAGTTTTCAGTCTAATCAAAGTATTAAACCTCTCATCTATCCCAGATCTAAGCCTTTTATGTTCTTCGTGTCTTTCTTTGCCGCCGTTGATATTAGAATGTGATGCCTTGATATCATTATGATAAAATCCAACCTTTTTTTATTGATAGAAGGAAAGAAATACAAAATTATCATTATGATAAAATCCAACCTTTTTTTGTTGATAGAAGGAAAGAAATACAAAATTGTCCTTCTATCAAGAGGCAGCTGGCTCTTTAAACGCACCTCATACGAGATGTAGGCTCTCTGCAATGATGCGTTACTTAACCTTAGATCAATAGTCAAATTATCAAATAGGCTCTTTAAACGCTACCTATTTTTTAATTATAAATAATGCAAGCCTACATGATGTGGAAGTTTTTGATGCTTATGAGCTTGGTTCTCTTGTTAATTTGTCATCGGTTTATGGTGTGCTTTTTGTTTACTCCAACTGGTTTCTATAGAGTAATTTTTGTCTTTATTGTTGTTTCCAACGTCTTTGACTTTCTTATTTGTGTTCTTTGCTCTTTAATATTAATAATCTCTTAATCACCGAAAAGTGTTCCTTCTGTAACCTTTTTTTGTTTAGCGTGTCAAGGTGTACCGACTCAATGATGACGGAAAATGGGATGATCAAGGGACTGGGCATGTCACCATTGACTATATAGAGGTTCGGGATAATTCGGTACCGAAAACTTGTAAAAGTCAAATTAACTTTCTGCCCTAAATAAGTTTCTAAAAGTTACACTAAAACTAATGTTTACATCAGAGATCTGAAGATTTGGGCTTGTTTGTCATTGATGAAGAAGACAATGAAACATTGCTTGTGCATCGCATTAGCTCAGAAGATATATATAGAAAACAAGAAGGTATTTGTACCTTTGTGAACACACTCTTGTCTTGATGAAGTGCTTGTGCTTGTTAGGTCAAAGTTGTGATTGTTTTTTCTTTTGCTATTCCAGATACAATAATCTCATGGAGGGATCCAGAGTATTCAAGTGAACTAGCTCTTAGCTTTCAAGAGACTACAGGGTGCTCATACATATGGTAAACAGTAAATAAGTCTTCTTATCGGCGGGGTATCTGTCTATGTAATGCTATTTGACTGTGTTATTTGCATCGATTTGAATGATACTTTTCCAGGGATCATATTTGCAATGTGCAGCGGAATTTGCATTTTAATACGCTCAGCAGTAAGTGCTTGTCATTTATATACATCAAGTCCAGGCAGAGTTTTTTTATTATTTTTTTTCTAAATTTTTGTATTTTTCTTGTTTGTCTTTGAAGTATAGCTGGTCTTATTGCCATTATGATGCTTAATATCTACTAGTTTGTTGCAATGCTTTATTGTTAATGTCAGTTAACCTTTTGAGGCTTTGAATCTGCACATAATAAATCATATTGGAACTGTCATTTTTGTTTGCAAATTTGTTGGGACCCACTTTTTGAATCTTTGTTATGGCACACCTTCTTCAATTTCAGAATGTTGAAACATGATTTCTTCATTTAGTAAATGATTTGTTGCCTTGTGTCCAATAGAGTAGGCAATTTTAAACCATTCATATGAACTGGATGATAGATGTGTTATTAATAACGTGTGAACCGAAAAAGAAGTTGGATCTAAAGGAAGCGTGTCAAATGGGTTGAGAGTGGCCTACAACGTGTCCGATTATCAACCTCCTAAATAGTTACTAAAAGATCAGAACATTATTTTTATAATACAGTTAATGCATCAACGTACCCTGAGTGTGGTTTAACTTAAAAATTGTGATGCATATATTGGCTTATACATGTTTTGTGAGAGGACTTTAACTGCTTTTTTATTTATTTGGGTTAGTGCCTAGTGAAAGATGGGTGAATTTGTGGTGACCTAGCTCCTAGCATACCGTTATAGTGTCTTGGTAGTCTATCTTTCCTTTGACTAATTTGACCATTAAACCTGATTCCTGAAAATTCGAAATATGCTTCTGTGTGTCATCGTATGCATTTAGATTTGTGTGTCATCGTATGCATTTAGATTTGCGTGTCATCAGTAATTAACCTATAAACATCCTAATGTTACTTTTCTTTGTGTATGAACTGTTGGAAAATTTAGATACAATGCGTCAACTGTTTTTAATGTATTTAGCACCTGATAAAATATCATTGATGGAATCAGGTTCTCAGGCTTTGTATATTGATTTGTATTTGAGTAGGATACTTTTTTCTATTGTTATGTCGCATAAGTTGATATTTCATCATATTACTTTTTCAGATGAGTCATACCATGGTGCCAACAGTGAGTTGAGGGAGCTGCCTGTGGTAGAGCTGTCGTCGCTTCCTTCAATACTCAAGGTTTGGTCTACAAAGCTAGGTTTTTTTTTTCTTTTTTTTTCTGGTATTGTGTTTTTGAACTACATGATAAATGTTGGGATACTGTTTCTGGAAGCAAAATTCTTTCTTGACTCATGAGTGTTTTGGTATGCTTACGTATTTAATATGTATCCACGGTTTGTTAACCCTTGTTTTTTTATATATCATGTAGGTTGTTGTTGACAGTAGCATTACGGATCAGTTATGCGTGACGGAACTCATACTGCATGATGTATGCTATTCCCAGTCTCTGTTTACTCGGTATATTTAGAGAGGTGCATGTCTGTTAGTTAACTCGAGGTGCAAAATTGGACAGTTAGGTAGCGGTGATTTGGGTCACAACCTATGATTTAGTGGTATGGGTTGTGACGCCCCCGGTTGGGTACTTGGGTTGACCTGGAACATGTTTTTGTCTTAAGGATTTTTTTTAATAAATAACTATTAACTAGTTTGTCAAATATGATTCAAAACTTGGATCATATCAATAATAATTCATTCTTTTTAACAAAATAAGTTAGAAGATTGTATGTATTAAAATACTGTTTGGGCGGCTTTTAATCCTTTTGAATGTTTCCTATTTAGCGAATTTTCTTACTCGTTTGACCCATTAGATGTAAAACTCACCTGAGTCGACATGTTCATAGGTTAATCTGTCCTTTTGACTGTTTTCTATTTAGCGAATTTTCTTACTTGTTTGACTCATTAGATATAAAACTTTACCTGAGTCGACCTGTTCATAGGTTAATCTGTCAAAATCGCCACTTTTAGTTTACTTGGATTTTGCTGCCCATTTGATGCTTGTGTAATTATTAATTATATTATGAGTAATGAGATGAATTGGGACTATCATAGACTAAGAATCATGTTAATTGTTGCTTAATTTAAAATAAGCTTTTAGAGAACGCTTGTGCCCTTTTGTACAAGAAGGTATTACTTAGCTATGTATCACAATTTAAGATTTACCATTTACATACATGGATCTTGATTCATTTAATAAAACACTTTTTTTTTTAATTCAAGGAAAGAGCAGTGAAGTTCGAAACAAGATTGTCATTTAATCTTTTACATGTTAATTTTTCAGCCTCATTTTCTTTAATTTTAGTGTTCATACTTTGTAAATTTTTATCATAAATGCATGGAAAAGCAATTTCACAGATCTATAATTTATGCAGCAAAAGTTTTTCCGGAAGCTGATGGATTTGTTCAGTGTGTGTGAAGATTTGGAGAATTATGATGGCCTTCACATAATATACAAAATTGTCAGAGGGATCAGTTAATACCGAGACTCATTCTTTATCATTAATATTAAGGATCAAGTCTGACATGTTTTTGGCAGAATGCTAACTTTATAATTCTTTTTGTAGTACTACTCAACAGTCCGCCAATCTTCGAGAAAATTTTTTCTGATGAACTAATCATGGATATTGTCGGATGTCTTGAATGTAAGTTGTATCGGTCTTTAATATGTTATTTTGTTTGCTTGGCATTATGGTTCTAGTTATACCATGCTTTTCTTTTTTCTGAGGGCTTTTTAATCATTAATGCTTATTGGGAGTAACCGTGGCTGTTCATTTTACCATTAAGTAGTGAAACGTTAACGTCATCATGCTTCAAGTGCTACTTTATATCTGTTGCTGCTTTGTATTCTTGTGCAGATGACCCTGATGTACCTCACGTTCATCATCGCAATTTCCTTAAAGAACATGTGGTATTTAAGGAGGTAGTTACTTCTACTGATGGAAAACAGAACATCTTTCAGTTAACAGTATATTAGTATTTACGTTACAATCGTTCATGTAGGCCATACCAATTAAGGATCCCTTAGCTTTGTCGAAGATACATCAAACGTACAGAATCAGTTACCTTAAGGTAAATTCTTGAAATGTTACAACATAGATTATTTCATTTCATTTAATCCTTAATACAATTTTTAATGTATGTTATTTCTTGTAGGATGTTGTTTTAGCTAGAGTATTGGATGAGGCCACTGTTGCAAGCTTGAATTCCATAATCCACTCAAATTATGGAATGGTGAGGTTATTTCTTTTCAGCGATGCAATAACAGCTCTTGATTATTTTTTAATCTGTTATTTTTTTGGCAGGTTGTAACCATGTTAAAAGATGATAACACTTTTATCAAGGAGTTGTTTGCAAGGTTAAAATCACCTTCATTGGGGCCTGATTCCAAAATAAATTTGGTAAACATGGCTTCTTGACACTGCATATATTTAATTTTATTCAAAAAACTTGCAAGTGCATATTTGATGGCTATCATATTTCATATGTGATTATGACCCGTTTACTTGTGAATGGGTTGATTTGGGTTAAGTATTTTTCTTTGACGGGTCAATTAGGTAAAATATAGCTAAAAAGGGAACACATATAATGTATATATGTGTGGGCGCTCGGGGGGCAAAAGTGAAATGGTACCAACTTTAACGTTATTTTACTAATTTCGTGAAAATAACGTTAAAAGCGGCGGATGGTTAATCATGCATCATGTGGTGACGTTGATAGCTGAAAGACACGGGGTACATGCACCAATCAGTCTGTCCCGATTGTTTGAGTGTTATATGTCTTAGGTCCAAGGCTTGATACAAAACTACAATCGAGCCGGGGGTCTCACTGGAAGCAACCTCTCTATTCCTACGGGGTAGAGGTAAGGCTGTCTACGTCTACCCTCCTCAGACCCTACCTTAGCTTTGCTATTGGTGGGATTTACCGAGTATGATGATGATGATGACGATGATGATGATGATAGCTAAAAAGGGAACACGTTGAATTTTTCTTTAAGTGTAGTTTTAATGCACAAAGCTCTTGGTTTTAAGAATAATGCCTCAGTCGCGCCTCATGCACGTACGACTTGTACTTAGGTAGTACTTAGACCTAGGCTTTTTTTGGCTGTACATAATGCTTCTTTGGCTGTACATTTTTTTGTATTTAATTATTTTAGTATTATATTCTTTAGTGTCTAACAACTAACAAGTTAAATTATTATCTATAAATAATTTATCATTAGTTTTTTGACACCAATCGCCTCACGGACGTGAAGCTCGCGCCACACGCTTTTTGTTAAACCAAGATAAGATTAAATTGCAACTAAGTTAATGTAGTATTGTCATGAGCGAATCATCCAACACACTTGACCATTTGTAGATATTAGGACAAAAAAGCCCTTTAGGTCAACCCAACCCAGGCTGACCTAATTTGACATATAGAAAAAGATATCCATTTTGATTTTCGACCTTTCATTGCTATATGATGTTACTTGGGCTATATGTTTGGTGAACATACAATTTGGTAAAATATTTACTTGCCTCTTTTCTTAATCTTTGATCACTTCGACAATTTGTATCCGTGAGTAGACAATTTAGTACATTCCTGATTCTTCAAAAGAAGATCAATAATCTAAAAGTAATTTCTTTATCTAAGTATATTTATGAAACAGGTATATTTCTTGCAAGAATTTTGTAATCTAAGCAAGAGCTTGCAGATGGTCCAGCAACTCCGACTTTTTAGGTATATTTCCTAAAACTGTTACAACTTCAACTTCATGTATGCGTTCTAATTCTCTCACAAAGATCTGCCTGTTTTGACTTTCCATTTCAGGGATCTCGTGACTGAAGGCGTATTTGATGTCATTGCTGACATTTTGCGGAGTGAAGATAAGAAACTTATTCTGACTGGGTAAACAATTTGTATCTCTTTGCTTAATGCGTTCGTTTTAATTGGCTTGTAAATGAGTACTAATTGTAGGAAAGCCTTATGGATGCAGGACAGACATTCTCATGCTTTTTGTGAGCCAGGATCCAACCTTGTTGCGTTCGTATGTTAGTAGACAGGAAGGTGCTTCATTGATTGGGCTTTTGGTATGTGAAATAGATTGTGTTTCTTATGATTTGTTGTTTCAATGGCTCTGACTATTGATGTAGTATTTTTAATTTCTTTTATGAGCCTGCAAATTGTTGTGTTACAGGTAAAAGGTATGCTTAAAGATTTTGGAGATGACATGCATTGTCAGTTCCTTGAGATCCTTCGAAGTCTTTTGGATACCTATTCTCCTGCAGGACAGGTAAAAATACAATAAGAAGTCAAATTTATCTAACACACTGTCTCAAGTTAAAAATACAATAAGAAGTCAAATTTGTCGAAATCTATTTTTTTCAATGTTGGTTTTCATAAGTCTTAAGGAGCTACTTCATGTTGGTTTGTAAGGCGGATTTCAAAATGTACACATGAGCCTTGAACAAGCTATCCTGATCGACAACTAAGGCCTCCAATAGAAATTCATTGCTGTTCTGTTCAAACTGGCAACTATACATATTTGTTGACTAGGAGAACATTTTTTCTTTTCACATAACTAAAGGAGTGGGGTTGTTTTTATTAAATTAATCACATTAGAGGCTTGGCAGAACATTAATGCGATATTGCGATTACAACTTCTTGTTGTTTAGGGTCATAACTTCTTGTTTATATGATGCTGATGAGAAGAGCATTGGCAACCTGGATTTGAACATAGGTTGCAATGTTGGTTCTTGGCGAGTTTGATTGCCACATTTTTATCGTAGATTTGATTGATTTGCTCACTGCCATATCTTTAACTTTTTAAACTTTCTACTTGGCTGTATTTTCTCGCTAAGCAGTTAATGCGGTAAAATATCGGATATCGGTCAAGGACCAATATTTGAGATATCGGTTATCGCGGTGGGATATCGGTAGTTTTAATATCATGCTAAATTTATATATATATATATATATATATATATATATATATAGGGTTGAGTTCATTTCAGAACTCTAAATAACTACAGAACTTTCAGAACTCCTAATAAACAATCATTCTATATATAAGTTTTTGTATTTAGGATCTTTTTATCATCTATTATATGCATTTCTTTGATTACATACATGTTAAAAGTAGTTTATATATGTTTAATTGCCAAAATTATATATATGTGTCATAACTAATTACATATATGTAAAAAAACTAGTTTACATATGTGTAATTATAAAATTACATATAAAAAATGATAAAATTACTCTTAACATGTATGCAATCATAAAAATACACATAATAAATGATAAAATTATCATAAACATATAAATATATAAATAAAAAGATTGTTTATTAGAAGTTCTGCGAGTTCTGTAAATATTTATGGTTCTGAAATGATTCTGACACTAACAATTCAGTATACTCTCCTATCATTAACATATTAATCTTTTGCAACTTGCAAAACACTAACAATTGTAGCAAGCAGGAACTAATTAAGACTTAAAATACTAACGTTTAACTCTAACAACTAACAATTAAGACTTATAACACTAATAGGGCAATAAGAAGAAAGACGAATGGTAGAACCGTAGAACTAAGAAGAAAGGTACTAATATCGGGAAAATCAGTGATATATCATTGGTACCGATATTCTGACCGATATTTTGCACCGATATCTCACCAGGGGACTGATAGCCGATATATAGGGATATTAACTGCATAGAATTTCTCTTAAATTACATGGCACCTGACTGATGTGCAGTACCCCATTGTCACTTTCTGTAGCTACACGATATAAATTCTTTGAAATACTGAAATTTCTTCCTTGACCTTGCTACTTCTATATTAGGTACCGTGGTCCTTGGTATCAAACTTATTCGCAAGAGATTATAATCTCTTTATCTTTCTTTAATGTTCCCCAGTTATGATATCCTCATAATTCATATACAATCTGATCGTGATATTCTTTTAGGAGCACTGTTCCAAGAACACGCATATCTGCTCTAGAATATACCCATATATTTTTTCTTTGTTTTAGTTCATTTAGAGATTTCTAAAACTTGGACACGTATCCTGATGTTCACGTGTTTCAAGACCTGGAGAGATGTCCATGTTGACTTCTAACTCTTCAATCAACAACTATGTTCCTTATTGACGCCTGGCAAATGTGCAGTACCCTGTTTTCATTGGTTTTCCTTTGTCTAAATTTGTTGAAGAAGATCATGTAGTGACTATTGATGACTGGTCTCGAGTTCTTGAAGGTTATTCATGGCAGTTTGTTAGTTGTGAAATTGGGTTCATCTTACTTGAAAGTTTTTTTAGATCATCTAGTACAGATGGTATCATCGTTCAGAGAGTCAAGTTTAGGTGTCGGAGTTATGGTTTGAGCTGGGATGACAGCAGATGGAACATTATTGGCTGAAGCTATAGGTTCCGTTGCCCCTATGAGATGTCTTTTTTTTTTCTTTTCCTTTCATCTTTTCATATTTGCTGTAGAGTATCAACACACCAGGTAATATGAACAAAACCTTGCCGGTTAAGGGAATTTCTAAGCCCAGACTTGGTATTTTTTGACATTATCAGTTTGTAGCACACAAATTCTGGTTGTGAATTGAACTTGAACCATCCTATGCATTCATTAGAAGATTTGTCCGACTTCAATTTTTCTTTCATTAGAAACAACCAAGTAACTTTTGCAGGCAGAGCTGCAGAGGTGAATTGCAGTGACATATATCTTTTTGGATATACGACACATCTCTCAGTAAAAAGAGTTTGGATCTTCGTTAAATAATGGAGGGAACAATTGTTTGAAGTACATTAAGTTGGGATCACCTATCCGAGAGTTTAAGCAGGCAGTAAGGGAGCTGATAGATTACTATGTTGGATTTAGTTTAAGGACATTCATATCTGCTGATATAGGTTACTGGAAAAGAAAGAAACTAACAACGCTATATTGTAATTAGAAAAGAAGCGAATTTTCTACTAATCTACCTCAGGAATCGACACAAAACTAACTTTTTATAAAGAATTTGGAACGTTGAACACAAATATAAGTCGGGAAGTTGGCACGATTCTATGGCGCATCACTTATACCTGGAATTATACAAAAACACATATTTAAATACCCTGAAGGACTAATGACAAAATGAATTGATAGTTCTTCTACACAAATACTGTTAGCTAATACCATGATATTTGAGAACTTCCGATTGTAATGCCGCATGTTACCTACACAATAACATGGGCTTTTAGTAAGATATCGGTGCTTATAGGCAGAAAATTTAGCTACATGCCTATCTAAGATGAGATCTTGTAAATTGAACTCAGTGATGTCCAATTCCTTCTCAGTATGTTCTTCATAGATGTTTATTTTTTTCAGGTGTTTAAGGCTGAAATCTGAAAACAAGGATGAATATATTTGTTGGAATGCATATACTATATTTATGTTTTGCTATTTTAGTTTATTATAGAATGTTAGTGGCGGTTACTTTCCATTAGAATTTTATGTTTCTGATCTAAAATGGTTTGCATTCATTAGAATTTTATTTTTCTCATCTATAATGGTTTGCATCAAACCCTCTTTCTGATTTGTCCTAATTTTGTTTCAGAGAGACGCTATTGTTGATATATTCTATGAGAGGCACTTGGATGAACTGCTTGATGTCATAACATCATCATGCTCCAACAGGAATTTTGGAAATAAAAATAGTGCAAAGCCTGAAATACTTCTCAACATATATGACCTCTTATGCTTTTGCGTTCTCCAACATCCTTATAAAATAAAGTAACTCCTTAACCCTTCTGTTTCATTACAAATTGGCTCAAAATAACGAGACTGGGTAATTCATTTCTTTTCTTGTTTGCAGGTCCATATTTTTGCTTACTGGTATGATAGATAAAGTTTTAAGTCTGACTTGTAGAAGGGAAAAGTATCTTGTGGTTGCAGCTATTCGTTTCATTCGAACTCTAATTTCACTTAAAGTAAGTAATTATACATGAGCATTCATTGGCATCATTTCAACTGTTATAATGTCCACCTGCATTTCGATTGATTGGGCACTTCAAATTAATGATAATGATGATATGTGTTGACTTTTAGTTCGATATGTTTATTTAACCTTAATCAGGCATCTGACTGAGGAAATCCTCTCTGCTTTTTTTTTTTTGCAGGATGAACAGCTGATGATTCATATTGCAAAGAACAACCTTTTTAAACCGATTGTAGATGTATTTGTTGGTAATGGAAGTCGCTATAATTTATTGAACTCTGTTGTTTTGGAGCTTTTTGAGTATATTCGTAAGGTACATGCTTATTTTGTTGATGTCGTGTAATACACACACAGCTGGTATCATTTTTTGATGAGGTGGCAACTTTATACAGGAGAATCTGAAGATACTAGTCAAGTATTTAGTTGAAACATTTTGGGAACAGCTGGTAAAATTTGACAGTTTACCCTCCCTAAAGTTGCTTAAAGTTAAATATGAGCAGGTAAACTTTTATCTGAAATGTGAATCGTACATATACATTATAAGTTTTGGTGTATAACAGTTGGGTCTAACAGGCCATGGAGCAGGCAACCAGCCAAACTGGCCCATATGCATTGAACGTGAGGAGACGTGTAGATGAACGAGCTCTCGACAAGGAAGAAGAGGATTATTTCAATGAAGACAGGTATTGTTGTCTTTAGAGGTCTAAATGAGCTGAGCCACTCGAGATCTATCACTTCAAGCTCGAATAAACCGAGCTTAAACGAGCTCGAGCCTAAACTGAAGCTCATTTATTAAACCATCCCAATTCCCAAGCTTGAGCTAAATGGGCCTAGTAGTTATGTAAATATAATTATTTTTGTGTTTAATATAAAACGATATATATATATAGGATTAGGTTCAAGAGTGAACACTAGTGTAGCTTGCGAACTGAGTGAACTAATCCTGGCCATACATGTGTGTAGATCAATGGTCAGGATTTGATGTTGAAATACACTAGTGTATTTACGATTTGATGATGAGATCCTGGCTATACACGTGTGTAGATCAATGGCCAGGATTTGTTCACTCAGTTCGCAAATGCACTAGTGTTCACTCTAGAACTCCACCCTATACATATATACATATATATATGTATATACATATATATATGTATATACATATATATATGTATATACATATATATATGTATATACATATATATATATATATAGGGTGGGAGTTGGCTACAAAGTATATTTTTCCTACAAAGTCTAAAAAGTTATCAAACACTATAAAGTCAACCATAAAACACACTTAAAACCCACAAATAACAAAGTGAAGATTACTAAACCGCCATACTTGTGGGTTTTGTGTTGTGTTTTGGATGATAAGGCTTTTATTATCGAATGACTAATATTAGTGTGTTTTATGTTGATTATCATGTTGTGTTTTATATTCATAGTTTTAGAATGGTATGTTTGAAGTTTTTATGGGCTGTTATGGTTTCGATATTGTGTTTTAGTGTTCTTCACTATGTTATTTGTGGGTTTTGAGTGTGTTTTATGGCTGAAATCGTGGTGTTTTATGACTTTGTACACTTTGTAGGAAAAATGGACTTTGTAGCCGAACCCCACCCTATATATATATATATATATATATATATATATTACATAGTAAATGTTATTAGGGTTAGGATCGTGTGAGAAGCACTAGGCTAATTGAGAAACTTGAGAAGCATTCTGGACCACACATTTTCCTCAAGCTTTTCGTAATATACACATATGTATAGTTTAAAATTGACTATATACACATGTGTATAAATTTGACTATATACACGTGTATAATTCAAGATTTGACAATATACATATATGTATATAGCTGATTTTAAACTATACATATGTGTATATTACGAAAAGCTTAGGGAAATGTGTGGTCCAGAATGCTTCTCAAGTTTCTCAAATAGGGTGGACTTGTCTTAGGATCCCTACCCAATGTTATTATATATAATTATTATATAAGTAAATAATATATGTAGTATGCTGTATTTATAAATATTTGCAAAAATAATTATGTTTTTATACAATTAAAATATTTAATAAATAATAAATGTGTCGAGCCCGAGTCAAGCTTGAACTTTCTCTTGAGCGAGCTCAAGCTTTAAGTTTAGAGCTCGAAAGAGCCGAACTCGCACTCGAACTATGTTAAGTTAAACGAGGCGAGCTCGAGCTCGGCTAGGGCTGTTCAAAAAGCTTGCGGCTTGTAACTTGCTCGAAAAAAGCTCGATTTGAAACGACCTGAGCCGAGCTGGCTCATTTTTGTAACCGAGCTAAGCTCAGCTCAGCTCATGGCTCGGCTCGTTTAACTTCGAGCTTGAGCTCGAGCCGAGCTGCCTCGTTTAATTTTGAGCTCAAGCTCGAGCTCACTCTGGCTCGACTCGTTTACAGCCCTAAGCTCGGCTCAGCTCGTTTACACCCTTGGTTCTTACTCCAAAAAAATGCAAACTTTTGGCCTAATCAATGTTTTGATCATTACTTCATTAGTTACACAATTGAAGCATTCCTCGATAGTCATTCCCTAAATGAACAGCTCCATTTATTTGGAATGGAGGGAGTGTATATTTTGTTTTTGACTACCAAATATTTGTCCAACAAACTGAGTATTGGCATCCTAACAGTGACGAAGAAGATTCTGCATCTGCATCAATGCCTCGTACAACAAGGGTACGCGCACAACCTGGTTTATCTAACGGATCAGCTGCAAATACCTCATCATTAAGGTAACTTTTTCCTACTCAGCCCTTGTTATTGTTTTATCTACAATCTCATATGATAGTTTTAATCGATACTGTCTCATCCTCAAGTATTATTCCTTTTTAGTGTTATCAGCTCTTGGCCTCCAGTTTATTAAAATAAAGTTGTCAAGTGGTATATGTTTTTAGTGTGGTTAAAATATTTTAGATATCCTTGTTGATTTGACAGTATTTTAATGTCACATTACTATATAGAAGTTGACGCAAAAGGAAAGTGGAAAAATTTAATGAATATCTCATGAAAACTGAGTTTTTACTGTTTATATGTTTTGTATATAATTAGTGCGTCAAATAATAACATAATTTTTTTTTCAACTAGTTATCTTTTTTTAATAGACTGATGCATAAGAATACACTTTGGGCAGCTTCAAACTGTTTGACCCATTTAACGTTTCTTTTTCTCGTTTTACCCATTTGGCTCTTTGGAAATTGTTAGATTAAACATAACCCGAATCAACCAAATCATAAGTAATCAACTCAAAATGGGTTTTTATCACATAAAAAATGTTTTGTTTTAGAAACTTTTAAAACTGAGTAATAGTAAGATTCTGACTTGAAGATCTGTTGGTCAATGGTTTCTAGTCCTCGGCCTGGTGGACTTGTTGACTATGAAGATGACGAGGACGATGACGAGGACTACAAGCCACCACCAAGGAACAAGACTGAAGACGATGATGAAGCGGGTCTAGAGTTGAGATTGAAACGGAAACTTTCTTCTTCCAAACAAGAACCTGATTTGGTTAAAAAACAAAAAATGTTGGGGAAAACCACCAAGTCAAAAGAAAGTGTATTTGCGACACTCTGCTCAACTTTAAGTCAAGCCGTGTTACCTTCCAAGAAAACCGCAAACACCCCCAATACTCAAGAAACTAACGTGGGACCCACCAATGACAAAACCCGCCTAGATATTACTACAAATGAGGACAAAGAAGCAGATAAAGGCGGTGCACCAGTTGCTGCTGAAATGGCTATAAACGGATCGTGAGCTCAAACCCGCGGGTCACTCTGGTATTTTTGTCAGTTTGTTTTGTTTCACTGTGGAAAAAGAGACCTGGGTGGCGGATAAAAATGGAACATTTCTTAGCAATATTCCCAGTAATGGTAGGGGGAGGATACTGTACAGTACCATTGCAAAGGCGGTGGTGGTGATGGTGGTTGGGGGCGGTGCTACCATACTTTCCGGTCAGGTAATAAGTATTGATGGTTTTGTTTTTAATTTAAATGTACAACATCATACTTCAGTTTTGCTTAGCTTTTTGTCTACTTATGCTCATTGAAGTGGCTTAGTTTTAGCAATGTGGACTGTTATATATGTAATAGATTGCACTCTGGTCGTGTACCGTCCAGTGTAAGCGACCAATTATAATTTGCAAATTTTCCTGTGAAACATTTGGTGGTGAGGATACTGTGGTTTCTATTTATGTGCTGTACATTACTATTTTGTCTTCTATGTTTTAGTATTTTCGCTCATTTGATGGTGTAGATTTAGTTCCATTTAAGCAATTTTGGTTGTTGTAATCAATAAACACGAGGTAACCTTCATTTTCCAATTTCAAAGGCCAAGTAGGCTTTCTATCCCGACTCATGGTTACAACTATGACCTGAGGTGGCAATGTAGGTGGGTCGGGTGGCGAACCAAAATGGGTACTGTTTAGTCTGTTTTTACTCATCAAATCCGGTTATAAGGTGGATTTGAAATTACTTCCACAGGTTGTGTTGGTCTGTCATAGGTTTGAGTGGATTCACATGTAATTGTGAAGAGTAAACTTCTGTTTTGCTGTGGTTTGGTCGTTTTAATGGTTTTGCCCAAATCCTTTAAAAATAGCCATTTTACTCTTTGATGCTTCGATTTTGTTGCCGGTTTGCTTCATGGCCTTAACTCCATCCATATTGTATGTTAACTGGAAGGGTATTTTCGTAATTTAAAATATAAAACTAAGAGTATTTTAGTAATAATAATAAAATATGTCAAAACCATCTCTCCTCTCTCTACCCTCTCTTTTCTCTCTCTCTCTTGCCCACCACCATAGACACTCTTTCTCTCTCTCTCTCAATGTTTGAAACATCTTCATAAAAGTCTTATAAACCCTATAACTTCAAGACACCATATCTCCTTTAATTCTTAATGAAATCAAGCGGTTCTCGGTGAAAATTATGTAACTTTTCCAGACGAACAAAACCCAGCGAACAAAATTTCAAAATTCATCACTGTTTGGGAGGTTTATGTACATCTTTGGTTTGAAAATTTGAAGGTTTTTAGTGGGTTTTTGTAAATATCATCATCAGCTCATGTAAAAATTGAAGGGTTTTTGCAAACATCATCATCATGAGTTCATGTTCATCATCATCATTACAGGGTGGTTGTTGGTGGGTTCGGTGAAGATGGTTGGTAGTGATGGTGGGTGTGCGGCGAAGAATGGTGGTCGCTGTTAAGTGGGAAAAGATGAAGATGGATCTGGATCTAGAAATGTTGTGGTGTTTGGAAGATGAACTGATAATGATAAAGAATAAAGAGTAAACATGACTTTTCTTGCAGGTGGATTTCATACAATTTGGTTTAGAAGATGTAATTTGGAATTTGATTTTGATTCTTGAATTTTGGTTGAAGTTCTGGAAATTTGATTTTATTCTTGAATATGGGTTGGAAGTTCTGGAAATGTGATTTTGATACTTTTATATCTTGAATATTTGATGATTTTTTTATGTTGTGGGATTACAGTATTATCCCTTGACCTAATGGCGTTGGCGGCGAGGGTTGGTGGGTAGGGGTGGTGTTTGATTGTGGTGGTGGAGGAGGTGGCGGTATCTGGTGGTGGAGGTGGAAGTGGTGGTGGCGGTATCTTTGTAGTTTTGCTAAAATACCTTTAGTTTCATATATTTTAAATTACGAAAATACCCTTCCAGTTAACATACAATGTGGATGGAGTTAAGGCCATGGAGCAAACTGACGATAAAATCGAAACATCAGGGAGTAAAATAACTATTTTTAAAGGATTGAGTTAAAACTGTTAAAACGACAAAACCACAGGGAGCAAAACAGAAGTTTACTCAACTGTGAATTTGGAAAGTATTTATGCTGACTTTTTCACTTTGTAGAACTTAATTTCAAAGTTAAGCGCCAGATGTTAACAGATAGAGGTGTACAAATCGGGTTTTTTTTTTCAAAAACCGGTTTCGGTTATTAACCGAACCGGTTTTTTTCATCCAAAATGAAAACCGTTTTTTTTAATAACCGGTTTCGGTTACTAACTGGTTTTTCAAGTCCAAAACAATAACCGGTGTAACCGGTTGGGATCGGTTTTTAACAAAAAAAAAAAACCGGTTTTTAGCCGATTTAACCGGTTTTTCATACCAAGAATCCTAACCGGTCTATAACCGGTGGTTCGGTTATAAAACCGGTTCGGTTATAAAAAACCGGTTAAAAAAAACCGGTTTCGGTTCTAAAACCGGTTTTTTGTACACCTCTATTAACAGATGGCGAGTTTTTGACACCCAAAACACAACATGAAGTAATGTTTTGGATTTTCATATTTTACCGATATAATAAATGTGTTGTGTTCGAATTAATATTTTTAGCTAAACAGGTTATTAGTTAACCTCTGTCACACCCCGATATTTTCACGTATTACCGGTGGGCCGGTGGGGAGTATCGTGACGTAGTTGATATCATCATAGTCAAACAACACAATTTTAAAATGCACAGCGGAAGCAAAAGATGAATCACATTACAAACCGAATATAAAGTAATATCAAAGTATTACAACAGACTGTAAAGGATCCACAGGCGGATCAAATAAAAAGGAAACATACTTCATCAGACTTAAAATGCATCCAAGCTTGCGAGACTCTTATTGATGCTAAGGAGAAGCCAGCCTATTTCGATTAGTACCTGCACTTAGCCTTTTTGGGAAAATACGTCAGTTTACACTGGTAAATACAATTAACTGACTCATTTTGAAAAGGTTTAGAAAATTGATTTGAATGCACAAGGCACAAAACATTTTATAACTTGGGATAATTATTTATATATAAACTTGTAAAAGAATTACATGTTTCTTATACGTTCAGTAGCCCGAATTGACACCGGGTTAAAGATTAATAGACACACCACATGATATAGTCCCGCGGCGAGTTATTCCCGAAACTGGCGGTTATACCTTATTATTTATATATACACTTTCAGGTGTACGCCTACACCCCGTGCTTAGGTCGTGGCCATTTCTTAAAATGATGCCAAGGATATCCGAGACATGATCATTAACCCCCCAAAGGCTTTAAGCAAACAAAACAATTTAAACGAGACATTTCAATAATTTAACCTTCATACAATTAAAAATTCAATGCCCGACCAAGCGGTATTTTATATACCGTACCCCAAGCCCGTATAAGGGAAAATAAGTTAAAAGTATTTACCTGAGCAAGTATAATTCACAAACAGCAAATGCAAGTAGCTTTTACCGGGTCTCCAAATCTGGAACAAAGGTTTTTAATAACCTATTAGATTCCTAACGGGTCTTTAATTAAGCCTAAACTTAGACCGGTTAGTTTTAAAGGAATATACGGTTCAAACGCACGATTAAGCGAAGACCGGAATATAATGTGATTTAGACCCGACAAGTTTGGAGACTTGTGTAATATGGGTAAACTAAACACATTCTGGATTTTTGAGACAAAAATGATAAGGTTTGACCCGTTTCGGTCAATTTATGCAAACTAGTTACATAAACCGAACCGAACGCGAAAAATGCATAACGGGTAACCATTAGAGTCATATACAGGTTTCCTAAGTTAATATGCCTTAAATATGTTGTGACATAAGTGAGATATCTTCTATTATGCCCAAAATGGATTTAAATTCAAACTATGCCCCGTATGGGCATTTTGGTCAATTTAAAGGTTATAAAAGAGTTTAAATACTAATCTGAGTTTCAGGTCTGATATAATCAGTAAAAATACTTATTTTTATAAGTCATAACAGTAGGGTATGCCATATATGTGAAATTTACCTTTTATAACAAAACTATGCACCGTAGGGGCATTTTGGTAATTTCACATAAGCATAAAAGGTCAAATCTGGAAATCTGAGTTTAAAACTTTTGCTTACTGTTAAAGTATAATAATTTACTTAAAATATCAGTAGGTATCAAGTCTTATATATTTAAAATAGTTTTAATACATACTATGCGTTTAAAACGCGTAAGAAGACGGTTTTAAGCGATATCCGGGTTTTATAAGTAAAGCTGATATTTTTATTATTCCAGAAGGCTAAAAATATTTTATTTATCATATTAGGTCAGTAGAAAAAGGTTTGGTATCAAAAATATTTGTAAAACTCATTTTATAGGCCAAAAGGGTAAAACCAAAAATTTCCGAATCAAAGCTATAACCCTATGTTATGCTCAGCCTAAAATTAAATAAAAATCTTCAAAAATCCCAAAATATTATTTTATATCAGTAGGTAAAAAGTTTGGTATCAAAAATTGGGTTTAGATAGGCTTTATGCTAATTACGCCGTTTGATTAATAAAAGCTTTTCATTTACGCTAATGAGCATAACTCCTAATCTAGACCTCAAACTGATGTCAAATTTTAGGGACAAGTTTATAAATCAGTAACTAAGGTTTCTATTCTTTTACATTTTCAAAAATCACATTTTAAGGTTATATGGGCATAATAGTCAACATTTAAGCATTTAACGGAAACATGCATATGAATCGGATAACTAATGAACCAAGTTGTATAATCACAGAGGGTTATACTAACATGTAACCTGGTCCCAATAAAGCTCTAAGATAGTTCTAAACTATGCTCAAACGGGTCAGAACTGAAAGTCAAAGCAGAAGTCAAATTATGCGACTTTCGGTTCCGATCCGAGCCTAAACCGAAAATTGTCGGGTTGAACATGTTTAGACATGTTCTTACATTAATTACCAAGTTATATTAGTGATAAAACAGTTTGCATGGGTTCTACATTGTTAATTATGCGTTTATTTGAAAATAAGCTTTCTGTTGACTTTTTAAGATTAACTTTGACCCGACAATTGACCTAGTTAGAGTGGGAATCAGAGGGTGCCCTTTTAAGTGTTTATTACCCACATAATTATCAACTCATAGGTACTTTCAATTTGAGATTTGACTGGACAAATTGTGAATAATCACGAAGTCAAACTCTAATTACGACGGTTTGACTTTAGGCTAATTAACTAAGTAAAACTGAATTAAGGAAGGTTAAGGACACTTACTGAGATCCTATGCACGACTATTGACTTCTAGGAAGTGCACTTGAGCTCCAGAAATCTCCAGGAATGAAGTTGTGAGAGTTTAAAGTGAGGTGCTCAATTGTTGCAACAATGGGTTTCTTATATAGGAGTTTTAATTCATCAAGATGGTGCCAAGCAAGTCTACAACTGATGTTAGATCACCCCCAAGTGTCCCTATGCATGTAAAACTACTGTCCACGCTCCTAGAATCCAAAAACCATGCATATAAGTCGGTTAACAGGCCTGAACTGGCATCTGTGCAATGTTTCTGTCGCTGGCAGGCTGAGGCGGCCCGCGTAAGGGTCCCCTGATGTCTTACGCGGCCCGTGTGAGCGGTCAGAACAGGCCAAGCAAGTTTCAACAATTACAATTCAGTCCCCGGTCCTTTTAAAACGTGGTTTTACCTTTATTTCTTGCACTTTCAACCCTCTAACTTGACTTTTAAGGGCTCCATGACATAATCAAACTTCATTAAATCCTTGGTTAACTTTATGTTCACCCGAAAGGTCGTAAATTTCAATGTTGACGCTTTTAACCCCTCGTATACGAATGTTATCATAACTTTCTCATACTTTATCGAAACCTCGTGAAATTTTTACCACTTATTCTCGTGAGCAAAATTAATCATTACAAAGCTTCGGGTTTGCTAAAAGATCACTCAGAGGTATACTTTAAACATGTTGACACGTTTAACCCCTGTAGATTGTACTCTCTCACTTTCTTCCACAATTAGCTTCGTATGTTCCATAATTCATTCGTTTAAGGGTATAAACATCGTGTAGGGTTATTGAAAGGTATATTTATCCATTGTGGACACTTTGAACCCTTTTATTTACATACTTTCTTTGTTTGTCAACTTTAGTCCTTCATAAGTGATCTTTTACATGTTTAAAGCTCATGACACGTGTCGATACATTATTGGACATAAATTTTCGAGGTGTTACAACCTCTTTTAAGTAAAAGTTTAATCCATTCTTAAAATTAATACGTTTATAACATAAGTACTACCCGACAATACATCAACTCATTTGACATGTTTAGATTTATGTGTTAAATGGGTCTCTTCGACTTGCATAATTTTAAATATGTGCGGGTTGAGTTTTCATTGTGGTTATTTGTTTTGGCCCATTTTGTATATATTCTATATTTCCACACTATAATTTCCACACTATAAATTAGTAACAAATTGTTGCTTAATGGTGATGTACCCCATACATTGCAAGTTTTTCAAAAAGAAGTTTAATTTTCACTTTTTAATCCAAAGGTTTTCACATTTTACATGTTAACCCCTTTGATTTTTTAACTTTTAACCTAAAGATTTTCATTTTTCGCAATTTAACTCCAACACTTTTTTTATTTTTAACTTTAGTCTCTCATACTTTTCATCTTTCGCAAGTTTTTCGTTTTATGTTTCGTTCTAAATTATGCGAGTTAACACGCTACAACGTGTGTGTGGGATTCCATGTATTTTCGTCTATTATTTCCCGTTTGTCAGGCTCGTTGCAGCGTCTATTTTTCCCCATTTGACAGATTCGTCGCAACGCACATGTCCTATATTACTTATTTATTCTTTTCTACGTTTTACGTTTTACTCCAATTTCTTCGCATTAACATGCTGCAACGGGCGTGCGTTGTTCAACGATTTTACGCTTGCTTTTCGTCCGGTGTTATTTTTTTCCTTTTTATTTATTTTAGTTTTACAAGTTTTTCCGATGTTTGTTGGTCGCTGACAGTGGTGTGACATTGATGCTACTTAGGACTGTTTTACGAATGTTTTTAATCTATTAAGGGGTTTTTTTACTAATATTTTTTTTGATTTTACCCATATACTTCCTGTACTAAAAAAACTAAATTTTTGGGTGCATATTTATATGTACTTGTCGGTATAAATTTGCATTGCACTACGTTTCGACGTAAACTTTTTTCTAGAAATGAGTCGGGTCAAATATAGGACGTTTTCGTTTAAAGAAACCATTTTATGTGCATATTTTTATATACGTTTTGGTATAAATTCGAGTTGGTCTACGTTTCAACGAATTTTTTTAAATGTTATATGACTACACATAAAGTTAATGTACATCAATGAATTTTTTAGGGCCAATTTTTTGGATGCTTAGTTTAGGATTAAAAAGTGTAAAAATGATGTTATTTGAAAGTTATATGTTCATCTAACAAAAAATATACAAGATTACAAGTGCAATCAGTAAACATTAGACGTTAAATAAAATTAACGTTACAATATGATCTCTTCGCATTTAGCTAAACTTACCCTTTGTACCTTGTACTTTACCTTTTGTTTTGTACTAGTAGATGCCCCGCCCGCGTTGCGGGGCAATGGCCGAATAATTCTCAATCAATTAAAAAAAGACTACTATGTTGAACGGTTCTGTTTAAACGTAAGGGAAAACATGAAAACATACCTATCACAGCAGACAATGCAGTGGAGAATCCAGTGATGGAAGAAGCCATGGAGTTCGACATCTTAGTCAAGGTGACCTGGTTCCTCCTTAGGGTGCTGACTGATGATGGTGATGATTAAACCGAATAGGGGATTCGGTATGTAGAAGAGGTCGATGATGATGTTATGATTATTAGGTTATCTCTAAGTGTGTAACTGTGTAACCCCTTAACCTCTACATAAGTCTCCTTATATAAGCACCCAGGAGGAAACCTAATTAGTTAATAAGGGTAATATGGTCCATCAACAATTACCAACTAATTATTTAAATAGGTTATTATATATTTTGATCTATATTATGTAAATGATTATAATGGCTACTAGATTAAATATTAAACATAATATATATAATCTTACATTCTCCCACTTAGCCGAGTAATCATTTACTATGAGTATTAGATAAGCATGATCAGGAGTTAACACTCATTTTAGCCTTAAACAAGTACTATAGTAGAGAAATACAGCCGTTGAGTCATTATGCGACTCAGGACCCCCATTAGTCATACTATAGCCTTAATTTAAAACCTAATCGTTATGATCAAAATACGCATAAGCCCTTTGTTTGATTTGTAAGTTTATTTGTCTATATGCCATTATATCAGTTGAACATATTCTAAGAGACATACAAAATCAAACTGAGGAAATTTCATTAATCATAAAACATAAGCTAGTACAATATGCTTAAATAAGGTCTTTACTAAATCCCATATTCCGAACATGTTCTTCGCAAACCTTAGGAGGGAGACCTTCAGTCATCGGATCCGCAAGCATATCTTTAGTACTAATATACTCGATACAAAGATTATTTTCCTCAACTCGTTCACGAACGAACATATATTTTGTATCGAGATATAAACCAGCTCCAGTCGAACTGTTACTGTTCGAGAAACTAACGGCAGCTGAGTTATCACAATAAAGCTTCAATGGTCTAGAAATGGAATTAACGATTTTGAGTCCAGTGATCAGATTTCTAAGCAACATTCCATGACAGGTTGCGTTATAAACAGCAATGTATTCTGCCATCATTGTGGAAGTTGTGGTCAACTGTTGTTTATGACTCTTCCATGAGATAGGGCCGCTTGCTAACATAAAGATATAGCCCGAAGTGGATTTCTTGTCATCTTTGCATTTGGAAAAGTCAGAATCAGAAGCCCACCACTTCTAAATGATCACTTCTTCTATAAGTCAGTTTATAGTCTTTCGTCCCTTGCAGATATCGAAGTACCTTCTTAGCTGCTTTCCAGTGATCTAGGCCAAGATTAGTCTGGTAACGGCCTAGCATTCCAACAATATAAGCGATATCTGGGTGAGTACAGACTTGAGCATACATCAGGCTCCCGACTACTGACGCATAAGGCATCTGGCTCATTTGCTCCTTCTCAACCTCTGTTGTCGGACACTGGAATGAACCGAAAACATCTCCCTTAACTACTGGAGCGACGGAGGGTTTACACTGTTGCATGTTGTAACGTGTAAGGACACGATCTATGTAAGCCTTTTGGGACAATCCTAAGATCCCTTTGTGTCTATCTCGGTGAATTTCGATGCCAATGACGTAAGAAGCATCTCCAAGATCCTTCATGTCGATGTTATGCGAAAGTAACTGCATCGACTCATGCAACATGTCTAAACTATTACTTGCCAATAGAATATCATCTACGTAAAGGACAAGTATAGTAAAGTTGCTCCCACTTATCTTGAGGTAGGTGCATTGATCCACTTGATTCTTCATAAAACCTTGTTTCTTCATGACTTCATCAAACTTGAGGTACCACTGACGTGATGCTTGTTTTAACCCGTAAATGGATTTCTTCAACTTACAGACTAGATGCTCATGACCTTCAGGTTTAAAACCTTCAGGTTGTTTCATGTAAACATCTTCGTCTAAGTCTCCGTTAAGGAAAGCGGTTTTAACGTCCATCTGATGTAACTCTAAATCAAAATGAGCTACTAGGGCCATGACGATCCTTAATGAATCTTTACGAGAGACAGGTGAAAACGTCTCTTGATAATCAATTCACTCTTTTTGAGTGTAGTGTCACGACCCTCGACCCACCCTGGACGGATTCGAGAGCCGTGAACAGCCAAGTGGTACCAGTGATTATTTTTAAAAATATTGCAGCGGAAATTTCATCAGGACCGTGAGTTAGGAAAAATATCAGAGTTTAGAAAACACCAGATTTTATTTATTAAATAGATGGGATAAACCCATGTTTTACAAAGATAGCTTTAATAAGGGATAAACCCAATTACATAAAACAATATTTCTTAATTTGATTTAATTAATAAAATAAGCCACTTCTTGAAGCCTTTCAGTGCCTTATCCATCTCTTACTCCAATCTACTGTAATTACCTGAAACGCGTTTTAAAAAGGTTTTGTCAGCAGGAAATACTGGCGAGTTCATTCATTTTTAATAAAACGACACGTTTGGCATAATCTACAGTATTAAGAGCGATTACAATGTTTCCTGATATCAAACCAACTACCCACGGTATTTTGTCACTCGACCCATTGGCCCTCTCATTGTCCAATGGTATCTGTGACTATGGTCATATCACCCCTTTGCTGTCCCATGGTGAAGATTATCAAGTAATGTATACAAAACCCCACATACCGGATGTAATTTGGTGACTACAAAGACTTAATCCCTGTAATTATAACTTTGAAAATAAACATGCTTTTGAAATCAAATTTGATAAAAAGAGAATGACTCACATTATAAGCATGCAGATTTATACGGGCAGAGCTTAGCCTATTGATTAGTCTTGTAACCTAGTGCATACGAACTAGGTAAGTAACTAATACAGCATTTACGATAACTCACGAGATTAAAACCCTCACGGCAAATGACAAAGTGCAATCACTTAAACATCCATCGGATTCACAACGAATGACAGAGTATTCCCCGAGTTCGGGTGGTACTCAAACATCCTGTCGGAATCACGACTAATGACAAAGGATAGCGCTTAAACATTCATCGGATAGTTTAAATCAATCGGACATTGAATCGTAGCAGCGATCGAGTTAATACCCGGTATCGTAGCAGTACCCCACTATTTTCAAAGTGAAATTCCAGCAGAATTATAAAGAATTTGAAAGTTTTGTCGACACAGATTGAAAGCCCCTGAGCTAGGCTATTTATAGCTGAAATTGGGTTCCCTCGCGGCCCGCGTAAGCCTCCGGCCAAACCTTACGCGGCCCGCGTGGGAGTGTGGATCACATCGAAGTTGCTGAGTCACCGGTAGTCGCGACACGTGTGATGACACGTGGATCCGGATGCTTATCCGGTCAAACTGAAGGTTGACGCGGCCCGCGTGACCTCCCTCCTTTTCTTTACGCGGCCCGCGAGAAGACCACATATATTGATTTCTTTATTTTTGATATGGATTGGGGTTTCAGGGGTCCGGGTTTTTACTTATGGATCAATTTGGGACATTTTTTGAATATAATTATATTATAAAGAAAAAAGAAATAAAATAGTGAGAAAAGATAATGGACCCACTTTGTAAATTTAGGGTTCAACTAGAAAGCCTCCTGGTATAAATTTTGGGTATAACTTTTAGACTATTTTAAAAATATATAATGCACTTGTGTTAAGTATAGTACCCCTAATTCAACCTTGTCCCGATGTCCCGAGACCGAATCCCAATAACTTAGTCGGGCAGAGCCCTGACATACGTTATGAGGCTCAGATCAATCGGAAAGGGTAGCGGTGATCGTTAGTTAAAACACTTAAAACGGGGCAAGGCTTTATTATATAATTTTTTTTTTATAATTTTTAGAAAGAAAGTGAGGGAGAATGCGAGACTAAGAGAAACAAAGGGACACGGTGAAATGCTTCAACATTTGCTCATATTTATAGTCATTTCAGAAACTTAGAAGACAAGTTCTTCGTACACATTAATAATTTTTAATTTATACATTTTGATTCTTATGAGGCCACGAATAGACTACATTAAATGAATTCAAAATGTTAGTTTAGATTTTTGTTGGGACAAGCCACGTACACCCCAAAAATCATAATTTTGATTGTTAAGTTTATGTTTTTATTTTATTTATTATTCTATACTATATGATTATTTTAAGTTTGTTATCATTATTATCATTATTATTATTATTATTATTATTATTTTATTTTGATTACTACTGACTTATGAATATCTCGATATACACAACTTTTCCACCAAAGTTAGATTTATTTATATTATTATTTTAATTTATATATTATAATTAATTCAATTAGTTTACTTCTTTGTTGCGTATAACTTCTAAATTATGACGTTCTAGAAAATAATAAATATATTATTTGAACGAGAATATTTGTATCTACATTTTGAACCAAGTTTCATTAAAAATAGAGTAATTTCAAATACAATATTTTTATAGTTTAATTATTAAACGGTTCCTGGGCCCGTCCAGGTACTTCATATTTCTAATAGTTAACTTACCCGTAATCTACCCGTCTAATAATATAAGTTTCTATAAACTTTTATTTTATTTAGAAAGGTCACTCATATACAGGCGAATTAATTAATATAATATTTCAACCAACTATATATATAAAATAGTTTTTAAAACTATTTAGGTTGAATATTTATATTAAAAATAAACTAGTTACTAGTTACTAGTGGTTAATAAATTTAACCAAACCTATAATTCTTATATAAAAATAGGAATATTACATTCTCCCCACCTTGTTTTAAATCTCGTCCTCGAGATTTGAGTTATGATATTTCTTTTAGACTTATGTCATATTTTAGTCAATAAAAAAAAACAATATTATGGTAGGTGACACAGAATTAAAATATCAAATTTTGTGAATACGAGTTGTACAATAAGTATGATTAAATGATTCAACTGAATTAGTTCAAGAAATCGATGACAAATGAATAAGATGAAATGATATAATTTCCAAAGTGACTAGGTTCAAGCCAAAAAAATATATGATCAATAGATATTTAAAATGAATGTGAAGGATTTTTTTTTTTGAATTAATAAAAATTCTTTGTCAAAAGAAGCTTACTTTGATTGGCAACTGAGGAAGACTTAGAATTGACAGGTTCCAAGTAAAATAAAAGCATGAAAAATGATTTGTCAAATATTTATGATATTAGAAAATCAAAGTGTTGAGATGAGTGAATTGCAAAAATACACCAAAAGACAATAGAGTTAGTGTATCATTGTTTAGAGTTCCAAGTTGTTTTAATTGTGAAACAATGTGATAGTACATTATTAGTGACCATATTTTTCATACTATGTCATAGAGATCAAAATATAATAAAAACAAGTTGTTTTGGCATGACCAGCCATTATATTATATTTGTAAAGTAAATGTAATATATATTATTTGTATCACTGTCCGAACCGTATCTTACATATCAAATATAAATACTATGTAATATATATTATTTGTTACGCATTTTTACTATATGTAAATGGTCACCATTTTTAAATAAATATTATTTTAGTATTTTACTATACTATGTAAAATAACTTATATTTACTATTTAATATATATTACAAAACACCGCAATGAAGTTATTACATTACAAAATATTTTAGTATTATTATTTTATAAAAGAAATCATTATTATTTATAACGTTAAATGAAAGTTGTAAATAAAGGTGTAAAAATATTTATTGTACAAAAGTATTTGTAAAATATTTTGTAAATATATAACACTTAATGGGTCGATTCTATGTGATTACTTATTTTTATTTTGAAACCATATAACGTTGTGAATGTATTTACAAATGTTGTAAATAAATGAAAACGGGGACTATTCTTATATATTACAATGTTCCCCTAACCTAACGTAGTTGATGACTACCATATTATTCTTATATAGTCATTTTCTTGCCAGAGCGTTACGGTACAAAACATGTGATAGACAATTATTTATATACTTTTATTCGTCCCTCTAATTCTTGTATTGTTTTATGAAAATATGTCTTCTCCTTATAGTTCAAAGTAAAATATTTTTATATATAATTAAAATTTACTAAATAAGTATGATGACTTAATTTATATATATTAACTAGTCATTATCATGGGTGGATATTGGTTAGTGCTGCCTTGTTTAAGCATAGGTGATCAGTCCATGCCTAACTAAGGCTAGGCTACCCAATACCTGCCCTTGACAATAACCCTAGTACGTAAAAACACTACTACTATTAATATATTATTACGAACAATAAAACTAATATTAACTAAACATAAACTTTAAACGAGAGTATACCTCAACCTATTTTTATACATATTTATAAATTATAAATTCTTCACCTCAATGGTTTTAAATATAGGAATACTATATTTGTAAATTAGGTAATTGTTTATGTAAGTTTATATATAATCAATTAAATTTATATATAATGTTTTTCGATCAACGATGATAGTGCAATAAATATTACGAAAGGCTCGATTGATATTGTAAGAACAATTAAGAGATATACCGAAATATGAAATGAATTTGGGTATCATTATCTGAGCACATGATTGTTTTAAGATTGTTTGTATAGAATAAATCAACAAAGAGGATTCAATATAAATAATTAAATAATTAAATCCGAGATTAGCGAAATCTTCAGATTTTGTGAAAACGTCACCACAAGGTGATCGTGATCAAAGAAATAATTCAGTGAAGTCGAAGGCCAAGTAAGCATGTTATAAAATAAATGAAGTGCTTGTTGGTACTATTTTGAATATGATAGCTTCAATCCATCATATGGGACATTGAATTGAATACGTAATGTGAGCAAGTTCAAACAATTGAACTGGGTTTAAACAAAACGAGTTTTAATAAGAAAGTTTGGACATGATCCCAACAAAACCATGTATGCCAAAGAAAACTTGAGTTTTGTTTTTTTTTTAAGAAATTCATTGACTTGATATCAAAGAGTTATTGCTTTGCAATAATACGGTTCACAGTGCAAAAAGCGGAATGATAATTGAGTTTTGATAAAATAACAAATTAGAATGAAGCCCTCCAGTGGTCTTCATAAATTAAACGAACCACATGTACAACAAACAGTGCATGTGTAACGTGTGAATTTACCAAGAAATGAAATAGATCAATATTTGCTAATACGAAAGAAATCCTCGTGGTATGATGACCATTAGAGGAAGTAGAAATGCGAAAGTCAACTTATCAGAATTTCAACGAAATAAATATAATAACTTTATCTGGAATTTCGTGTGATAACCGTTGTTTAAGTGACATTACCAGGGAATGTCGAATGAAATGAAATAGGGAATTTGCAAAGGTGTCACACCCCCAAAATCCACACGCGGAGTGTCACCGCTTGGAGGCGTGACTGACCAGGATCAAGCCACCAATCATATTGAACATGTAATTAATATATAAAAGTAAATGCCATTCAACCACCAATATGAAAGGTGTTCAAAATAGACGTAGGTTATCACTGTTTAGCGGAAGCGTAAGAATAAACCCAACAAAATAAAGTATGAAATGCCATAAAGTGTTTAACGAAACAATCACGATCCAAGCCCACAACGACCAGCTCCTCCCTGTGCAAACTCCATATATCTAACGACCTGCAAGGCATGTAACAGAGGATCAACAACTAGTTGAGCGAGTTCACAGATAACAGTTCAGTAATAGTATAGCGTGAGTAGTAGTATGTTCGTTCGTTACGTCATGTATCGTATTAGATTCCATCGCGGCCTCCCAGGCAGGTATGCGAAGATATTAGGGGATGTTTTTCCCAAGTATTCTAGACTAGGTTTATTTGTATCGCGGCCTCCCAGGCAGGTGTGCGAAGACTTGTAAATTTAGTTCGCGGCCTTCCTATGGCAGGTGTGCGAAGTCAGTCATAATATCGCGGCCAACCCTTGGCAGGTGTGCGAAGATCAGTTCAATAAGTGTTACTAGTCTAGTCGTATCTTATCGTTAGGTTCTACCGTCTGAGTATACACAATAATTCATCAAATCCCATTCCCACCCGGGAACCCCATGCCTTGGCTGTATGAACTCACCTTGGTTTGCTCGGTATGCTAGGTTATGTGCTCAAGTAAATCAATCACGTCCTAGAGTACGCACGTATACATAATCAGTTTGTGTTCAAGTTGTTCACGTATAAACATGTAGCACGTATTCACAATCATATACAAGATGGTTACACTTAACAGCAGTTAAATATTCCAGTTAACACTTAACAGAATTAACTCAAGTTACTGTGCTGATTACACATATCGGCGAAACACAACAGTTGGCGAAACACATTCTATTTCGTCGAGGTCATGTTTGGCGAAACAGAGGTCTAATTCGTCGACTGCCCTTGGCGAAACACTTTCTATTTCGCCGAGAGTTCTGTTTCGTCAAACAGATCAGTTACGTCACCTACACATCAGTTACATACAGCAAACCCTAACTGCCGTCAGCACTAACATCGATTATACAGAGATCAAGTAGTAACCATACAAAAATCATTTAGCATAGCATCATAATAATCCATCATGGCCGACCACTGCTACCACACTTTAAGTTACTATTGGACCAATTATCATCAAATAGCAATTCATCAGATTCATGCTATAGTATTCCACACATCAAGAGCCAATATCATTAATTTAACCTTAATAAATCAATCATCCACTATCACAATTAATGGCTGACAATCTATCTACTACAACCTCCTAATTGGACCGAAAATAGACTTTCACATGGCCATAGAACATTGTGATAAATGGACTGTGAAGATCACGTGGGCATTTGTTGTGCACCGAAATAGACAATTTCAATTAATGGCCTGACACTATACACCGATCGGATGAGGTTTGGTGTGTAAAGAATCGAATAACCTTTAGCAAATTATGATATCATATGTTACCTCAGATCATAATCATTATTTATCATATCAAGCATATAAATATTCCAATCATATATATACACATATGCAGTTATGTTATGATCTATCAAAGTTATATACGAATAAACAATGGTACCAACTAACCGAGATGGATGACACAAATGTTTGATTGCTCACGAGTGCTTGGGAGTTACACAAGGCTGCCGTCAAAATGGAGAGGGTTCTAGGGTTTTCCAAATTGTTAAAAATAGCGAAATAAGCAGTCGGTTACGTTAAAAACACACTAATTGCCGTACTGGGCCCAAACTGGGCTTCGCGAATTACTGGGCCGGCGAAACACTTACTGTTTCGTCGAGTTATATTTGGCGAAACACATCTCGTGTTTCGTCGAACCTATACATGGTTTAATATTTCTAAATTTCTCTCAACGAGTTCCGCATTACAAAACACATAAGCATGCAATACAATATGTTTATCATAACACAAGGTGTACATTACAAGTCAACAAGTCAAACAACGTAAACAGTCAAAGTCAACGTGCATTAAATGCAAAAGTGAAAGTCGAAAACTCGAGTTGTCACATTATCCCCAACTTGAAAGAAATTTCGTCCCGAAATTTAGCATGCAGTTACTGAGGAAGCTAGTGGTGTGACGTTGTTTACCTGTATCGTATCGCGGCTCCCCGAGCAGGTTTGCGAAGATTACTGGTTTTCTTGGGGTGTCACATTATCCCCCCGTTGATTTGGAATTTCGTCCCGAAATTCTGTGGTAGCTTCAGCCTCAGTAGTAGTTGCATTGGTTCCGAATAACTGGGGATATTTGAGTTCCATTTGATCTTCACGCTCCCAGGTAAACTCTGGGCCGCGGCGGGAGTTCCAACGAACTCGTACAAGAGGGATTCTCGTGTTCTTGAGGACCTTAACATCCCGGTCCGTGATTTCAACAGGTTCCTCGACGAAGTGCAACCGCTCGTCGATAGTGAGTTCCTTCAAGGGAACTATGTGGGTCTCATCTGACATACACTTCTTCAGATTCGACACGTGAAAGACGTTGTGAACTGCACTGAGTTCAGCTGGTAAGTTCAATCTGTAGGCTACCCTGCCTATCTTCTCAATAACTTCGAAAGGTCCGACGTATCGTGGATTAAGTTTGCCGCGTTTGCCAAAACGAACCAC
Organism: Helianthus tuberosus; assembly: GCA_030545235.1. Lineage (NCBI taxonomy): Eukaryota > Viridiplantae > Streptophyta > Magnoliopsida > Asterales > Asteraceae > Helianthus > Helianthus tuberosus. The sequence continues at coordinate 74,612,198 of CM060380.1, forward strand.
ACCCTTCCAGGGTGAACTTTGAGTAGCGCTCAATCCCCAACCTGGAATTCGAGTAGTTTTCTATCTTTATCGGCGTATGCTTTCTGACGGTCACGAGCTGCCGCCATGCGTTGTCGTATTTGAGCAATCTTTTCAGTAGTATCAACTACCATTTCTGGACCTGTGATTTGACTATCTCCCACCTCTGCCCAACAGAGAGGTGACCGGCATTTACGCCCGTACAATGCCTCGAATGGTGCAGCTTTAATGCTGGTGTGGTAGCTGTTGTTATACGAAAATTCTACAAGTGGCAGATGTTTTTCCCAACCATTGCCAAAGTCAATTACGCACGCCCGAAGCATGTCTTCTAGAGTTTGAATAGTGCGCTCAGACTGCCCATCTGTCTGAGGGTGATAAGCTGTGCTCATGTCTAATCGAGAGCCAAAAGATTTGTGCATTGCTTGCCATAGTTCTGAAGTAAATCGTGCGTCCCGATCAGAGATGATAGAGGTTGGCACTCCGTGCCTGGAGACCACTTCTTTCAAGTAGATGTCTGCTAGTGTAGAGAACTTGTCTGTTTCTTTGATGGCCAAGAAGTGTGCAGACTTTGTGAGTCGATCCACGATCACCCAAATAGTGTCATTCCCACATTGAGATCTAGGCAGGCCAGTAACAAAATCCATGGAAATTTGTTCCCATTTCCATTGTGGTATCTCAGGTTGTTGGAGTGGACCTGACGGTTTCTGATATTCTGCTTTGACCCTCGCACAAGTCAAGCATTTGCTAACGTATGTGGCTATGTGGGCCTTCATGCTAGGCCACCAATATGTAGTTCTGATGTCGTGGTACATTTTATCCGCTCCTGGATGTACCGAGTAACGAGACTTATGAGCTTCATCCATTACAAGCTCGCGTAAGTTACCATAGAGTGGGACCCAGATGCGTCCTGTTACGTAATAAGCACCGTCTGCCTTTTGTTCTAATCGTTGCCTGGAGCCGCGCAGAGCTTCAGCCCTGACGTTTTCTGGTTTCAATGCTTCTACCTGAGCATCTCGTATCTGTGCAGGAAGACTAGACTGAATGGTGAGTTGCAATGCTCGTACACGCCTAGGTGTAGTATCCTTTCGACTGAGGGCGTCGGCCACCACATTGGCTTTGCCCGGATGGTACTTTATGGCACACTCGTAATCGTTCAGTAGTTCGACCCATCTACGCTGTCGCATGTTCAATTCTTTCTGCTGGAAAATATGTTCGAGACTCCTGTGATCAGTGTATATAGTGCACTTGGTACCGTACAGGTAATGTCGCCATATCTTAAGTGCAAAAACAACCGCTCCCAGCTCTAAATCGTGTGTTGTGTAATTCCGTTCGTGAATCTTAAGTTGGCGCGAAGCATAAGCAATGACTTTATCCCGCTGCATCAACACACATCCAAGACCCTGGATAGATGCATCGCAGTAGACTACAAAATCGTCCGTGCCTTCAGGTAAAGAGAGGATAGGTGCGCTACAGAGTCTATCCTTTAAGTGCTGAAACGCTGATTCCTGTGTATTACCCCAACGGTATACAACACCTTTCTGTGTCAGTAGTGTAAGCGGCTGTGCGATCTTCGAGAAGTCTTTAATAAACCTTCTGTAGTATCCCGCCAAACCCAAGAATTGGCGTATTTCGGTCGGTGTGCGAGGTGCAGGCCAGTTCTTGATCGAATCCACCTTGGATGGATCGACATGGATCCCATCCTTGTTTACCACGTGGCCTAGAAAGTGGACTTCACGAAGCCAGAAGTCGCATTTTGAAAACTTTGCGTATAGCTGTTCCGTTCGAAGAAGTTCCAAAATAAGTCGTAAGTGCTGCTCGTGTTCCTCCTGACTCTTCGAATAGATCAGGATGTCGTCGATGAAAACAATGATGAACTTGTCAAGATAAGGTTTGCACACCCTGTTCATAAGGTCCATGAAAACCGCAGGCGCGTTCGTTAACCCGAAAGGCATGACCAGAAACTCGTAGTGGCCGTAGCGTGTTCTGAACGCTGTTTTGGAGACGTCCTCATCCCGGACTCTCAGTTGATGGTACCCTGACCTTAGATCAATCTTCGAGTAATGGCTCGACCCTTGCAACTGGTCGAATAAATCGTCGATGCGTGGAAGAGGATAGCGATTCTTCACAGTCACCTTGTTCAGTTCACGGTAGTCTATACACATGCGGAAGGTACCGTCCTTCTTCTTTACAAATAGCACTGGAGCTCCCCAAGGCGAAGAGCTAGGACGTATGAAACACTTTTCTAAGAGTTCTTGCAGTTGCTTAGACAGTTCTTCCAGTTCGGTTGGAGCTAAGCGATAAGGTGCTCGAGCTATGGGTGCTGCTCCTGGAGCGAGCTCGATCTGAAATTCAACCTGACGGTGAGGCGGTAACCTAGGTAACTCTTCAGGAAACACTTGAGGAAAATCGCGTACTACTGGAATATCCTCAATCTTTTTCTCTTTCTTCGATGTATCGGTAACGAGCGCTAAAACAGCTGTGTGGCCCTTACGTAAACACTTCTGAGCCTTCAAGAAAGAAATGATGCCACTCACGACACCACTCTTGTCGCCTTGAACTTCGAGAGGTTCTTCACCAGAGCGTGGAATACGAATGGTCTTCTCCTTGCATAGGATCTCTGCTTGTTGTTGGGATAACCAGTCCATACTAATGACGATGTCGAAACTATCGCAACGCTGGGGTTATTCCTAGTATCACCCTGACCAATCACGAACACTCGACCCCTGGCACCATTGCCGTCGTTATTACCCCCGTTGTTGTCTTCGCTAGTTCCCGTTTCCTTAGTTGTGGTTCTGATTCTGGTTCTGGTTCAACCGTGGGCAGTGTCTCTTGAAGTGACCTTCAGCACCACACTGACAACATCCCTTGTTACCCTACTGTTGCTGCTGATTCTATAGATCTTGTGTCTGTTGTTGTTGGTTCTGGCTTGCAGGACGTGAGTTTCTACCATCTTTGGCTCCATGACCAAGCTTGTCGCATCATTGACAATGATTTCGGTTGCATTGCCCGCTGTGGTGCAAGTTACATCGTTTGCACTTAGGGTGGTTTCCCCTGTATCCACCCTGCCCTTGACTACTAAAGGTTGCTGACCAGGACTTTGGTTGTCATCGATCTTCCACTGCTGTGCCTGGGACGGAATCGTAGTCGAACCCTTGCTAGAGGTTCCATCCCACTTTCATTTGTTGTCACTGGGAATAGCAGAAGTTGTAGTGGTAGTACCAATACGTCTAGGCAGCTTGTTCTGTTCCACTGTCTGGTCTGTGAGACGATGAGCAAGATGAGTAACATCTTGAATAGTAGTAAGATTAGTAGTCATCACATGGCTTTGAATTTCTGGTACTAAGCCCTTGAGGTACAGCTCAATGCTCTTGATGGGAGGATCCACCATAGTTGGACACAAAATTGCCAGTTTGTTGGATCGCTTTGTGTACGCTTCTATCTCTGACCCTGTCATCTTCATGTTAAAGGACTCCACTTCCAACTTGTGGATGGCATCATAACTACTGTATTCACGTTTGATCAGTTCCTTAAAATCATTCCATGGGGTGGCATTAGCAGCCGCCAGCCCCAGCATCGTAACTTGCGCGTTCCACCAAGTTAACGCAGTGCCTTCGAGAGTATCAGTGGCATATTTCAGCTTACGAGCCTCAGGTCATTCGCACATTCGAAGACCGATTCGAGTTCCTCGAACTAATGGAGGAGTCCAACAGCTCCTTCAGTGTCGCTAAAAGTAGTAGGACGACAGTCCATAAAAAGTCTTGTATGTGCATTCAGGTGGCTGAGCGTGTTGACTTGTCGTGTGCGTAAGAGTAATCAAAATTAAGCACAAGTGTTGAGTTACGAGAGTAGGATCTAAAGATCCTAGAGTAAGTGGTGATGGCAGGTTACACCTCCTGCCTGGGCAGCTGCGAGTGCTGCAGTAACTTGTTCAGTGATCGAAGCCGCCAACTGGGCTTGAGTTAGGTTTGCGCGTCCACTCATGATCTTGATATCAAGGAGAACATGAGTGAGAGAGGTTTGCGAAAGTGCAATGTCAGTAGAGAGTGAGCACACAAGTGTTCTCTAGCAGTAACGAATAGTAGGCAATGTAATCTAAGCATACCGCGAGCAAAGTTCTATGTAATTCTAGCATGTAGGCAATAAACATAAACCTTATTACCTAGGATGTTGAGTCTTGCACGTGGGGCAAGGCGTCGTTGTGGATCGTTGAGCACTGTTCTGGTTATAGTCTGGTTTTAACAAAAATCGTTTTCCCCTTATTAAAACCGAGTTCTCTATAACCAATGGCTCTGATACCAATCTGTCACACCCCCAAAATCCACACGCGGAGTGTCACCGCTTGGAGGCGTGACTGACCAGGATCAAGCCACCAATCATATTGAACATGTAATTAATATATAAAAGTAAATGCCATTCAACCACCAATATGAAAGGTGTTCAAAATAGACGTAGGTTATCACTGTTTAGCGGAAGCGTAAGAATAAACCCAACAAAATAAAGTATGAAATGCCATAAAGTGTTTAACGAAACAATCACGATCCAAGCCCACAACGACCAGCTCCTCCCTGTGCAAACTCCATATATCTAACGACCTGCAAGGCATGTAACAGAGGATCAACAACTAGTTGAGCGAGTTCACAGATAACAGTTCAGTAATAGTATAGCGTGAGTAGTAGTATGTTCGTTCGTTACGTCATGTATCGTATTAGATTCCATCGCGGCCTCCCAGGCAGGTATGCGAAGATATTAGGGGATGTTTTTCCCAAGTATTCTAGACTAGGTTTATTTGTATCGCGGCCTCCCAGGCAGGTGTGCGAAGACTTGTAAATTTAGTTCGCGGCCTTCCTATGGCAGGTGTGCGAAGTCAGTCATAATATCGCGGCCAACCCTTGGCAGGTGTGTGAAGATCAGTTCAATAAGTGTTACTAGTCTAGTCGTATCTTATCGTTAGGTTCTACCGTCTAAGTATACACAATAATTCATCAAATCCCATTCCCACCCGGGAACCCCATGCCTTGGCTGTATGAACTCACCTTGGTTTGCTCGGTATGCTAGGTTATGTGCTCAAGTAAATCAATCACGTCCTAGAGTACGCACGTATACATAATCAGTTTGTGTTCAAGTTGTTCACGTATAAACATGTAGCACGTATTCACAATCATATACAAGATGGTTACACTTAACAGCAGTTAAATATTCCAGTTAACACTTAACAAAATTAACTCAAGTTACTGTGCTGATTACACATATCGGCGAAACACAACAGTTGGCGAAACACATTCTATTTCGTCGAGGTCATGTTTGGCGAAACAGAGGTCTAATTCGTCGACTGCCCTTGGCGAAACACTTTCTATTTCGCCGAGAGTTCTGTTTCGTCAAACAGATCAGTTACGTCACCTACACATCAGTTACATACAGCAAACCCTAACTGCCGTCAGCACTAACATCGATTATACAGAGATCAAGTAGTAACCATACAAAAATCATTTAGCATAGCATCATAATAATCCATCATGGCCGACCACTGCTACCACACTTTAAGTTACTATTGGACCAATTATCATCAAATAGCAATTCATCAGATTCATGCTATAGTATTCCACACATCAAGAGCCAATATCATTAATTTAACCTTAATAAATCAATCATCCACTATCACAATTAATGGCTGACAATCTATCTACTACAACCTCCTAATTGGACCGAAAATAGACTTTCACATGGCCATAGAACATTGTGATAAATGGACTGTGAAGATCACGTGGGCATTTGTTGTGCACCGAAATAGACAATTTCAATTAATGGCCTGACACTATGCACCGATCGGATGAGGTTTGGTGTGTAAAGAATCGAATAACCTTTAGCAAATTATGATATCATATGTTACCTCAGATCATAATCATTATTTATCATATCAAGCATATAAATATTCCAATCATATATATACACATATGCAGTCATGTTATGATCTATCAAAGTTATATACGAATAAACAATGGTACCAACTAACCGAGATGGATGACACAAATGTTTGATTGCTCACGAGTGCTTGGGAGTTACACAAGGCTGCCGTCAAAATGGAGAGGGTTCTAGGGTTTTCCAAATTGTTAAAAATAGCGAAATAAGCAGTCGGTTACGTTAAAAACACACTAATTGCCGTACTGGGCCCGAACTGGGCTTCGCGAATTACTGGGCCGGCGAAACACTTACTGTTTCGTCGAGTTATATTTGGCGAAACACATCTCGTGTTTCGTCGAACCTATACATGGTTTAATATTTCTAAATTTCTCTCAACGAGTTCCGCATTACAAAACACATAAGCATGCAATACAATATGTTTATCATAACACAAGGTGTACATTACAAGTCAACAAGTCAAACAACGTAAACAGTCAAAGTCAACGTGCATTAAATGCAAAAGTGAAAGTCGAAAACTCGAGTTGTCACAAAAGGTATGTGACTTCTTTTTGTAGTACTAATAATTATGACTCTGATTAGACTGTGCACCGATGGTTGTGAAATATTGTTCCAACGTACCTCAGCGAGATTCATGTCGTTTGTAGGATCACATAGCAAAGTGCTGCTTTTTGATCAGTAGTTCTCCCACTGCTGGGATGAACATTGTTGTTGTCGTGCCCAATTCTATTTTCTAAAGGTTTTGTCTCGAAAGTTGTGTGTGATATACTTCGACGTCTGTGAACGTTTAATTTTAAATTTTCATGTGTTTTCTTGTGCACTAGCACAAATTTACATGCTTCTTACTTGCGTTAATAGTTTATGATAACGCATTGGAAATTCTTATACTTTTGATGGTGTCCCAACTTAATGGGTTTCCATTTATTATTGTCGCTCGAGTTACGAGGTAGATGATCAAACGAAATAATGTTTGATATCGGAATTATAGATATATGCAAGAGATTCCTGATAAAGAAATCTAGATTTATTATTGACACATATGCTTGTGCTTTAATCTTAATTGACTTTTGGAATTCCTTATAGATATACATATCTATATATTCATATATTTCGCATGCTGTAATATACATACCCTTCATAAGGTCAATGTATTTAGCAGATTCTTATTTCCAAAAACAAGTCAGATATCAGATCATGATACTATTTAGGGAAATCTTGTCACTTGTTTGACATATTATATACCCCGTCTTATCCGGTTCTCGCCGGAGAGGTAACCTCAGTATATTCGAACAACCTGGAGAGTCTGCTACACCATACCCAGTCTTGCCGGAGAAAATTTTCTATTTCCCATAAATAGTATCTTTTCAAGATTTTAAAAGTGCCTCTTTTATTAGGGCTTTTATCCAGAATCAAGGAAATTTGTATTCCCGTAACCTATCTTATTCTAGATCAAGTAATATCAATAAGCAATAATTAATAGCAATTAAGTGCTATTGCCTGCAATGTTCTAATCGTCATTCTTACGGCATACCAAAATCCATCATACTTTATTTATACAAGTACTTAGCTTATCTCGAAGCTTATACTAAGGCATCTTTTCTTAAGTTCAAGTCTAAATGCTATCATGTGTGCTACCAGTTAATAGCAATCTCCTAACTCTTTTAGGTATCATTATCACAACACCTATATGCTTAAATCAGTGGCTTTGATACCACCTTCTGTCACGACCCTCGACCCACCCTGGACGGAATCGAGAGCCGTGAACAGCCAAGTGGTACCGGTGATTATTTTTAAAAATATTGCAGCGGAAATTTCATCAGGACCGTGAGTTAGGAAAAATATCAGAGTTTAGAAAACACCGGATTTTATTTATTAAATAGATGGGATAAACCCATGTTTTACAAAGATAGCTTTAATAAGGGATAAACCCAATTACATAAAACAATATTTCTTAATTTGATTTAATTAATAAAATAAGCCACTTCTTGAAGCCTTTCAGTGCCTTATCCATCTCTTACTCCAATCTACTGTAATTACCTGAAACGCCTTTTAAAAAGGTTTTGTCAGCAGGAAATACTGGTGAGTTCATTCTTTTTTAATAAAACGACACGTTTGTTATAATCTACAATATTAAGAGCGATTACAATGTTTCCTGATATCAAACCAACTACCCACGGTATTTTGTCACTCGACCCATTGGCCCTCTCATTGTCCAATGGTGTCTGTGACTATGGTCATATCACCCCTTGGCTGCCCCAATGGTGAAGATTATCAAGTAATGTATACAAAACCCCACATACCGGCTGTAATTTGGTGACTACAAAGACTTAATCCCTGTAATTATAACTTTGAAAATAAACATGCTTTTGAAATCAAATTTGATAAAAAGAGAATGACTCACATTATAAGCATGCAGATTTATACGGGTAGAGCTTAGCCTATTGATTAGTCTTGTAACATAGTGCATACGAACTAGGTAAGTAACTAATACAACATTTACGCTAACTCACGAGATTAAAACCCTCACGACAAATGACAAAGTGCAAACACTTAAACATCCATCGGATTCTCAACGAATGACAGAGTATTCCCCGAGTTCGGGTGGTACTCAAACATCCTGTCGGAATCACGACTAATGACAAAGGATAGCGCTTAAACATTCATCGGATAGTTTAAATCAATCGGACATTGAATTGTAGCAGCGATCGAGTTAATACCCGATATCGTAGCAGTACCCCACTATTTTCAAAGTGAAATTCGAGCAGAATTATAAAGAATTTGAAAGTTTCGTCGACACAGATTGAAAGCCCCTAAGCTAGGCTATTTATAGCTGAAATTGGGTTCCCTCGCGACCCGCGTAAGCCTCCGGCCAAACCTTACGCGGCCCGCGTGGGAGTGTGGATCACATCGAAGTTGCTGAGTCACCGGTAGTCGCGACACGTGTGATGACACGTGGATCCAGATGCTTATCCCGTCAAACTGAAGGTTGACGCGGCCCGCGTGACCTCCCTCCTTTTCTTTACGTGGCCCGCGAGAAGACCACAAATATTGATTTCTTTATTTTTGATATGGATTGGGGTTTCAGGGGTCCGGGTTTTTACTTATGGATCAATTTGGGAATTTTTTTGAATATAGTTATATTATAAAGAAAAAGGAAATAAAATAGTGAGAAAAGAGAATTGACCCACTTTGTAAATTTAGGGTTCAACTAGAAAGCCTCCTGGTATAAATTTTGGGTATAACTTTTAGACTATTTTAAAAATATATAATGCACTTGTGTTAAGTATAGTACCCCTAATTCAACCTTGTCCCGATGTCCCGAGACCGAATCCCAATAACTTAGTCGGGCAGAGCCCTGACATACGTTATGAGGCTCAGATCAATCGGAAAGGGTAGCGGTGATCGAGAGTTAAAACACTTAAAACGGGGCAAGGCTTTATTATATAAAAAAAATAAAATTTACAATTTTTAGAAAGAAAGTGAGGGAGAATGCGAGACTAAGAGAAAGAAAGGGACACGGTGAAATGCTTCAACATTTGCTCATATTTGTAGTCATTTCAGAAACTTAGAAGACAAGTTCTTCGTACACATTAATAATTTTTAATTTATACATTTTGATTCTTATGAGGGCACGTATGGACTACATTAAATGAATTCAAAATGTTAGTTTAGATTTTTGTTGGGACAAGCCACGTACACCCCAAAAATCATATTTTTGATTGTTAAGTTTATGTTTTTATTTTATTTATTATTCTATACTATATGATTATTTTAAGTTTGTTATCATTATTATTATTATTATTTTATTTTGATTACTACTGACTTATGATTATCTCGATATACACAACTTTTCCACCAAAGTTAGATTTATTTATATTATTATTTTAATTTATATATTATAATTAATTCAATTAGTTTACTTCTTTGTTGCGTATAACTTCTAAATTATGACGTTCTAGAAAATAATAAATATATTATTAGAACGAGAATATTTGTATCTACATTTTGAACCAAGTTTCATTAAAAATAGAGTAAGTTCAAATTAAATATATTTTTATAGTTTAATTATTAAACGGTTCCTGGGCCCGTCCAGGTACTTCATATTTCTAATAGTTAACTTACTCGTAATCTACCCGTCTAATAATATAAGTTTCTATAGACTTTTATTTTATTTAGAAAGGTCACTCATATACAGGAGAATTAATTAATATAATATTTCAACAAACTATATATATAAAATAGTTTTTAAAACTATTTAGGTTGAATATTTATATTAAAAATAAACTAGTTACTAGTTACTAGTGGTTAATAAGTTTAACCAAACCTATAATTCTTATATAAAAATAGGAATATTACATGTAGCCCTTTGCAACCAATCTCGCTTTGTAATGTTCAACGTTCCCATTCGGATCCAGTTTTGTTTTGAACACCCATTTACATCCTACTGGTTTGACACCGTTGGGTAATTCTACCAAATCCCAAATGTCATTTTTCTTCATGGATTCAAGCTCATCAATCATTGCTTTATTCTAAATTACGAAAATACCCTTCAAGTTAACATACAATGTGGATGGAGTTAAGGCCATGGAGCAAACTGACGATAAAATCGAAACATCAGGGAGTAAAATAACTATTTTTAAAGGATTGAGTTAAAACTGTTAAAACGACAAAACCACAGGGAGCAAAACAGAAGTTTACTCAACTGTGAATTTGGAAAGTATTTATGCTGACTTTTTCACTTTGTAGAACTTAATTTCAAAGTTAAGCGCCAGATGTTAACAGATAGAGGTGTACAAATCGGTTTTTTTCAACGTAAGGGAAAACATGAAAACATACCTGTCACGGCAGACGGTGCAGTGGAGAATCCAGTGATGGAAGAAGCCATGGAGTTCGACATCTTAGTCAAGGTGATCTGGTTCCTCCTTAGGGTGCTGACTGATGATGGTGATGGTGATGATTAAACCGAATAGGGGATTCGGTATGGAGAAGATGTCGATGCTGATGTTATGATTATTAGGTTATCTCTAAGTGTGTAACTGTGTAACCCCTTAAACTCTACATAAGTCTCCTTATATAAGCACCCATGTGGAAAACTAATTAGTTAATAAGGGTAATATGGTCCATCAACAATTACTAACTAATTATTTAATAGGTTATTATATATTTTGATCTATATTATGTAAATGATTATAATGACTACTAGATTAAATATTAAACATAATATATTTAATCTTACATACTATAATTTTGCTATGAAAAAAAAAAACGATGATAAGACCGTAATTTTGGGCTCAGGGCAAAACTGTAATTTTTCAGGACTAATGAGCCAGTGTTAGGCAGCTAGAGTTATGCGCCGCCCGCATTGCGGGGCACTAAACCGAGTATTTCTTTGGTTAATAACATGTACGCCTTTATGTCGGTTAGTTATACATGCTACCTATAACACGATATCAAAAAAGATACATCAAGTTAACCAATTAAGAAAAACAGTACCATAGTTATGATAAAAAAATTAATTAAAACGATGACAAACGTGTAATTTAGAGTTGGGGGCAAAACAATAATTTGTCAGGACCAATTAGCGAGTGCTATGCAGCTGTTTGGCATGAATAAAAACAAAATTAAGTCAACAAAGTAAAATAAAACACTACCATGGTTTTGCCAAAGAAAAAAAAATCTATGGCAAGATTGAAATTTTTAGCGGAGGTAAAATAATATTTTGAACTGAGGGCAAAACTTTTTTTTTATTTTGAAATGGGGGCAAAATCGTAATATTTTAGCTGCGGGCGAAACCGTAATTTTTAGCTGGGGGCAAAATCGTAATTTTAAACTTGGAACCAAATCGTAATTTGGCAGGACTCTAGCTGAGGTCAAAACCATATTTTTATTTTTAACTGAGGGCAAAATTGTATTTTTTAACTGAGGCAAAATCGTAAATTTAAGCAGGGAACAAAAGCAAAATTTTATTTTGAATCGAGGGCGAAATCGTAATTTTACACGTGGGATAAAATTGTAATTTGGCATCACTTATAAATAACTATTATATGAAAAAAAAGAAAAAAAAGAAAAAAAGTCAAAAGTGGCCGCCAAAAGTGGCCAACCACTTAACAAAACTATTCCCCAATGACGTCATATCAACTTGTAAATGTATATGTTGAAAATTTTGTTTTTTTTCTCAAACACCTTGTTAGGATCGGAGGCTCTCATGCTAGTGTTTGTTTGTTTAAAATGAATGATCAATGAATATGAAAACATGTTAGGTGTAGCGGAAATGAAAACAAACTTTGTAAACACAATCAAAGGAGGAAATAGTTTGATAAACAATTGCTTCACATAGAGTCAAAAGATTACAAATCAAAGCAAAGGATTACAGTCATGCTTACAAACTATACTCCCCCTCAGCCTGATGCCCCAAGGTTGGTTGCACACAAGATGAAAGGATTAGACATGAGGAGAAGAACTCGCTCAGTCAATCAAATATAACAGTACAGGGCACTGTTACATTTATAGGCAAACCAAACCACTGAGGTATCTCAGCTGACGTCACCATGAAAGCGACGTCTAACAGCCTAACAACCTGTATCTACTGTCCTTACACAAACACTGCTAACCTAACCACTGACTATACATAAAACAGATATTTCACTAAACAACTGCTTTCTCTTTATGTCAGTGCTTTCCTCAAGGTTGATCAGTCCTTGACTGGGCAGTGCTTTATCATCAGTAGATAGGACCAGCAGTGTTGGATACTTCAGGGTTTTCATCAGCAGTTGAAAGGGCAGCAGCAGTTGAATATGAACAGCAGATAGAGACCATCAGTTGTTATAACTCACTTTCAAGGGGAGAGCTAAGTGTAAAATGCTGCTTATTGTGAATCCTCTGTTGTGACCTGGTTTTGACTTTACATTATCTGTTCCTCTGGTAGGGTTCAATCCCAACAATCTCCCCCTGGAACAGATAATGCCAAAACCCTTCATTATTCAGGACCTTTATTACTCATCAAGAGTGCCTTAGCTTGTTCTTTGAATTCAGCTTCAAATTCCTTTGCACTCTGGTCATCCTCATCCCTACACAATGAAAGTTCAAGGAGATCCTGCAAATCTTGAACACTAAGGCCTAGTGCTTCTTTCCTTGATATGTACTTCATATTTCCATTGGATCTGACAATAGTCAATACATGGGTCTTTTGGTCAGACATCCACTTTAGTACTTTCGAACCCAATGGATTTCTTGGGAGATATTTATTTGAAGATGAGTTGAGGGATGATGGCCTTGAAAACACCTGCAGACTTTCAGACATTCTTTTGAAAGCTTCTTCAATGACTTTGTCTGCTGCAGCTATATCTTCTGCAGTTTCTTGTTCAATAAGTTCTTGTCTTTCAGCTTCTGTCTTGTCTTTAGCAGTGTTTGGAGACGCAGGTTTGTTTAATGCCTTAAAAAGGCTTTGAAGCTTTGTTGAAGTTTCTTCTTTTAGACCCATTTTCGTGATGGTATCTTTGAAGTACTCTGCTTCCTTTTCTATTACCTCTTCTTCAGTCAGCTGTTCTCCCTCTTCTTGATTTGTTACAAAAGTGGACCGGAACAGTGTGTCGAGGTTTCCCATCTTCTGTTCAAGCTTCATCATTTGTTCTTGCTTCTTAGAAGTGCCTGAAACAGTTATCTTTCGTTTCTTCAGCCTTTCGTAGGCTTCATCAGTCTGCTGTTTTGACCATTTTGATATGGCTTCAGCAGTATCCATTTTGCATCCACCAGCTCCTTTTTCTTTCTTTTATACTCAGCAGTGAAGTCAGCAATGAGCTTTTTGAATTTGTTTCAGTTTGGAGCATTTTTCTTCTTTGTAGGATCATTCTTAATTCTGTCAATCCTCTCAGCCTCATGCTTTAGAGCGATTATTGGCCATTCTTCAAACTGTTTTTCTTCAGCAGGATAGAATTTTTCTTTCATAATGTAGGCAAGATATTGTTTTCTTAGCTCTTTGCGTTGTTCAGCCTTTTCTTTGATTAGTTCCTGTGCGAATTCTTCCATCTGCTTTACCTTTTCAAGGAAGAAATCCAGTCTTTTAGCAATGCCTTCTTCACTTAGACGTTCACGTTCACTTTCAAATTTAGCTCTTGCTCTAGCCTGCCTTGCCTTGAGTTTGAGGTAATCATCCATATCCTCTGGTGGCATGTAGCCTATGAGTGAGGAGAACCTCCTTTTTGAAGGATCTTCTTCTGTATAGAATTGCCTCATCTCATTTTTGATAGCTTCAAGTTCCAGTGGATGTTGTGCAGCATTAGGATCATGTGTACCCTCATCGGCAGGTATTGGCTTTCTTTTTCTGTTGAAGAGCTTTGGCTGTGAAGTAGGAGAGATGAGAGCAGTGGTGGATGACTGACTAACAGCTGTTGAGACAACTGGTGTCTCAACATCTGCTGTCATTACAACTACTGATATGTCAGCAGTTGTCTTCTGCTTTTGAGCAGGGGATGGAAGTGGTGAGGTAATTTTTGATGGTGGTGATGGTGGTGATGAATCATCATCTGATATGAGATTCCTTCTCCTTTTTAATGAAGAAGAAAGAGCAGATGATGTTTTGGGTGGATCAGTGGTGGTAGATTGGATAGCAGTGGTTTGTGGCAGTGATTGACTGACAGTGGTTGAAACAACTTGTGTTTCAATCACTGTTGTCATTACAACAGATGTTGTAACATCTGTTGTCTTCTGTTTTATGACAAGAGGCAGTGGTGATGGTATGATTGTAGATGATGATGGTGGAGCAGTAGTTGTAGTGGTGTGTGGTAGAGTGGTGTGTGTTGATGACATAGCAGCTGTTTGGCTACTGACAGCAGTTTTTGTAACTACTGCTGTATCAGCTGTTTGGCTAACAGGTTTTGAGACCTGCTTTTCTTTTTCTTTTTCAGGCTCAACATGAAGGCCATGCTCTATTCCCTTCGTATTCATTTTTCTCAACAGCTTGATATTCTCCCCCTTTTTGGCATTATCTGAAGGGGGGTTATCAAGGAATTATATGGAAGAAGGAGCTTTGCCAGAGACACTTTGAATGCTTGCCTTTATAGCCTTAATATCTGCTTGAGTGTCCTTGAACCTTGATTCAACCATGTTGGTCAGCATTTGTACTTGAATAGCATGCTTTTTGTCAGCCATAAGTTGCTGTGCTTCAAGCATGGGTTGAAAAATATTCCAAAGCTCATTTTCAGCAAATGCATGTTGTGCAGGTGCTTGAGCAGGAATAGCAGTGGCTTGTGCTTTCTGAGCTTTTAAAATCTCTTGCACCATCTCCTTTATTTCAGCAACTGATTCTTCAAGTTTGTCAACTCTGCCCGTCAATTCCTGATATTTTGAATCATCACCTACTTTAGTAGGATCATCTGAATCCCCACCAGTAGTGGTTATATCAATGTGTGTCTTAGGAACAGAGTCCCACAAATCATCCATTGATGCCCCTTGTTCTTGGTACTGGGGACTTCTTTCTTCAGCACTTGATAAACCTTTGATGTTACTAGTGGTCAAAATAGGCTCACTAGTGGTTAACATTGGTGCTATTGAAGAAATTGCCTTCAAGGGAGTCTGATTTATGAAACAACTGGCCAACTGGAGACCTGTTGATCCACCAGTTGTAGTTGCTGCTCCACTTGAACTACCACCCAGAGTTACTTGTAACTCAGGGGGTGTAACATCCTCAACTGTTGCTGGGATAGCAGGAGTAGTAGCATCAGACCCAGTCACCTGTGGGGGTATACTCTCAGTGACAGGTGATAGAGAGGAACTGGTTTGTGTCTGAGCTATAGCAGCTGCATGCAACAAAGGTAGCATGGATTGTGGTATTATTATTGGTGAGGGGATGGGGGTTGAAAGAGACATGTCCTTGGGATCAGGACTGAGGAAGATGGATCCGAGTGGATTCAGAGCTTCATATTGTGGTGTGCCTGTGCTTACAACCTGATCCTTTTGTGAGGATGCAGGAGGAGTTTTGGGCATGGGTTGAGATCTTTATTCCAACTGCTGTGAGGAAGTAGCAGCAGTGGTTTGTGGTGACTTTTGTGTTGTCACAGGCATTTCCTCTGGGACCTCATCTTCCAGAGGTGCCTTTGTTTTGGGTTTGGTGGGTTTTCTGGATGTTTTTCTTTTGGTCTTTTTGGTTATGTCAGGTGTGGGTTTCAAAGCAGTGGTTGTGCTGCTATGATCACCTGGAGCAGTGGGCTCAGCAGCTGATACCTGAGGAGCAGTTGTAACCACTAAAATCTGCTCAGGTACCCCTGCTTTTGTTTTTATTGGTGCCATCATCCTTGAAAATGTTTCTTTTGTTAAGCTTTTTATTTGACAATGAACACCTTGTTTTAGCAAATTTAAATTTTCCTTTTCAAATTTTTGTTCAAAATAGTAACTCAAAAATCTTGGAAAAAGTAAAAATGCTTTACTTTCAACGTTTTTCACCATGTCATTGAAAATCTCCTGGGAGTAGTTGTAGTCCTTATTGTTCAAAATAGCGTAACCCAGGCATTGAATTTTCAATGCTATTTCGTTAAAAGATGTTGTTTTATTCGAAGCACACATCAGAAGTGTGTGAAATAAAAATCTTGGAGCAGAAGGAAAATAACCTTTTTGTAAGGTATCAACCTTTGATTGTTCTGCATACCCCCTGTTTACGAAATTAGTTTTCATCTCGGCTTTCTCAAAAGAGAGTTTACCTTCCTGATCGTTGAGATTAAAGACTTCGGAGATCGACTGTGGGGTTATTTGAACTGCTTTACCCTGTATTGAGGAGTTAATGGCTATGACTTTTCCGTCTTGTTTTTCAAGCGACGCCTTTTTCCAAAACTCTCTCTGGGTTTGCAGATAGATGGGAGCATTTGCTGTCAACAAAGTTTTGTACTTTGATGCAGATAATGTATCAATGATGGTGTCAAAGGTGTGATTATCAGTAGGTTTTGTGAGTAAACCCAGATAGTTGTGAAATTGTTTGAATGGTATTTCGATGGGTTCTTCGGCCGTTTGAGCGACCTCTTTGGAAGTTGATGGTGATTTAGGTTTTGATTTTGATTTTGTCATTTTTGCGGAGAAGAATGAAAGATGATTTTGGAGATTTTGAGAAGAAGGGTTGGAAACTGCTATGAGAAGAGAATTTTGGAATTCAATTCGACAGTGTAAAACCCTGTTTGGGGTTTAGGGCAGGGTTTTATTTAAAAAAATGATCGCTGATGTGGCAGCGGTTATTAAGATCTGAGGGCTAAAAACTGACCACGTGTCAAACACTGATGAAACGGATGAAGTATGGAGAACAGTTGTTTTAAGAGCCACTGACGTATCAAGCATCAGTGGTTACAACGGTAAAAATTATGGGCAGTGGATGATTTTTACTATCAGTGGATAGCATATCAGTGGATAAGACACTGATTTTGAGCATCAGTGCTTTTCAAGAAAATGAGGGATCAGTGGTTAACTTTCAGCAGTGGACAGTGTTTAGAGATCAGATGTTGAAACAAAACAGTGGTTAGGGTAAATGGTACAAATCTGAAGAACAGGTGTTTCAGCAACAGTTTTGAGGATTTTCATTCAAGGTTTTGCCACATGTCAATTTTGAAAGACAGTGGTTTAGTACCCCAGATGATGAAAACTTTTTGCTAAGGCAACTCATTTTCGTTTAATATTCAATTAAAACATGAGTACCCTAGTAATTCAAGCCCAGTTTGCAATCAACCTTTGATAAAAATTTAGGAGCAAACCTGAGTATGACATGATCATGACATATGTACCATTTCCTTTTGACCCATTTATGAGGACACTAATACCAAAAAAAATATTACATCCTGACAGGAGCAGAAACTATTGCCAACAAAAACAAGCATAAGTTCCAAATATATTATTCCAAAAAAAAAAAATGAATAATATATCCTGGTTATTCGAGAAAATCCTTTGAACAACAAAAAATAGTTAAAGGATTTTCTGAGAATAGTATCAAAAAGGATCTGGTATAATTTCAATAACATATTATTCACAAGTTTTTGAAAATGGTCAGTGGTTTGACATCAGTGGTAGAATTTGTTTTGACAACATTTTGACCACTGTTTGGTACCATTATCTTTGTTAGTTGATTGCGAACCTGAGGACACATGGATAAATTTTTGAACATTTGTCTAGTCCTCTTTGGAGCTCATTCACTGGAATCAAAACCTTTTTCTGAACAGATGAATGCACATAGTTGCTTAATGACCGTTATTACCCTAAACTTTGACTCATAAGTGTTTTATGTTTATACTCTTTTCTTTTGACTTCAAAAGTTTTGAGATAAACACACTTCTGAGTTTTTGTGAACATTAGTCCAAAATCATTTTGCAGTAATGTTTTGAGAGACTTGGTCATGTTTTCACAAGTTTTTCATCCAATCTCACATTACATATGATGCGGACTATGTTGACCCCTGTTTTCTTAATGTATTTGAACATAGTTGATTTTGTCCTTTTTAGGAACTCAACCTGTTTTCAACACATAAGATCTAAATAACTAAAGTTTTAATTTCCCTCTTTTTGTGTTAACAAAACAACAATGCTTTTATGAACATAGGTTTTGTTAATCTGAGGTTTGTACTTTAGTTTTTAATGAAAACATCACATATTCCACATCAACAGTTTAAATCAATTTAGAAAATAAAAATAATCTCATGGTTTAACAGATATTGCTTTCAGATCTAGAAACCATGAGTGTCTTGTGCATGAATTTACTTGTTGTGTGAAATTTGTGTGTCATATGACATCTTGGTTGATTTACAGAGTTTTCGAATAACCATTTTGAACATGATTTACACAGTACTCTGTTTTTCAACTAAATACAACCAACCTTAGTATCAATGAATTTTGAGCCGAACGGTTATGTCAAATTGATTGTTAGATCGAATTTGACTGTCCAAGCTCTGATACCAATTGTTAGGATCGGAGGCTCTCATGCTAGTGTTTGTTTGTTTAAAATGAATGATCAATGAATATGAAAACATGTTAGGTGCAGCGGAAATGAAAACAAACTTTGTAAACACAATCAAAGGAGGAAATAGTTTGATAAACAATTGCTTCACATAGAGTCAAAAGATTACAAATCAAAGCAAAGGATTACAGTCATGCTTACAAACTATACTCCCCCTCAGCCTGATGCCCCAAGGTTGGTTGCACACAAGATGAAAGGATTAGACATGAGGAGAAGAACTCGCTCAGTCAATCAAATATAACAGTACAGGGTACTGTTACATTTATAGGCAAACCAAACCACTGAGGTATCTCAGCTGACGTCACCATGAAAGCGACGTCTAACAGCCTAACAACCTGTATCTACTGTCCTTACACAAACACTGCTAACCTAACCACTGACTATACATAAAACAGATATTTCACTAAACAGCTGCTTTCTCTTTATGTCAGTGCTTTCCTCAAGGTTGATCAGTCCTTGACTGGGCAGTGCTTTATCATCAGTAGATAGGACCAGGAGTGTTGGATACTTCAGGGTTTTCATCAGCAGTTGAAAGGGCAGCAACGTGCCATACCGAAGTGTGTATAGATTGCTCGAGACTTCATAACACTATGTGATAATATTTATTTAATTCAAATTCATTGCAATACTAAATTGTCATACAAGATTAAAATAAGAAATAACAACATTGTCTCAAATAAGAACATAACATTAAAAGATAGATAGATTAAAGGTGTGTATCTAGTCCACCCTAAACTTGTTTCATCATTCATCCATACTTCCACTATCAACCTGCAACATGTATTAAAATAGAGTTTCAATGCAAAAACAAAGGCGAGTATACAAGTTTGTTACATAGCATAAATAGAATAAAAGTACTCATATCCCACATGAACATAATAAAATAGTTTCAGCCATGCTAGTTCACGCAGTCCAAGTGATAGCCCAAGTTTCCAATGCGTTAACGTGCTTATCCCAAAGTTTCACGGGAGGTTAAAAGATACATCCTAACAATACCCCTCGAATACAAATGGGGGAGGTGCATTACTCCTATAGCATATGCATAGTACTACTAATTGTTAGGGAGGAACTACACACAGGGATTAAACGTTCACATAGCACAAAATAGTATCCCAAGTTCACAAGTTTCATGTTTAAATGGATAGAATATGTTTCAAATAAGTTTCAAGTGTCAAGTGTCTTGATATAAAATACATGTTGCATCCCAAAAGTGTTTAAAACAAAAAAAGGATTCGAGTATACTCACGGTTTGCAAGCTTTCCTACTTGAATCCGTGAAGAGTTGATTAATGGAGACAACACCAAGTTATCCTACAAGAGGAAAGTTAAGGTGTATGAGTAATTTGGAAGAATGAAAGGATATTCGGACTTAAGATTCAAAGCGCGACAAAGTATGTATTAGGAAAATATTCACTTATGGTATTAGCACTTGTCTTGACACTATGGTAATCCCTAAGGATTATATATGATTTCATAGGTTCATGACCTATTAGAATCGTGACAAGGAACTACACACATAGTGAGAACTTATTAACTTGGTAGTAGATTTATATAATCACTATCAAGGGTTCGGTTTATAATATATACATAATTATAATATATACATAATAATAATATAGTTAGTCACGTAGGAGGCGGGAGGTTAAACCTTCCACTTGGTTACCTCTTGGTGTCATATGAGTTATGTAGGAGGCGGGAGGTTAAACCTTCCACTTGGTTACCTCGATTGTTATGTTAATATATAAGTCATGTAAGAGGCGGGAGGTTGAACCTTCCACTTAGGAACCTCATAAGTATGTTTAAGAATTTAAAGGTACAATTATACTAAACAAAACATCAAGTGATGTGTGGACTTGTATGTAAGTTAGCCTATGCTAACCAAGTAGTCACACCCTCTTCAAGTTCAAGACTTGGCACCACTTTTGAGTTAATAACTCGATTAAAACAGAAAGTTTAGAGTGTTTAGACACTCTTATTAAGTGTAAAACAACCTTGGTTTGGCTTTACTAATCATACAATAGACTAGAAGCATAAGAACACAAGTTTGTTTGAAGTATACAAGAGTTTAAGAAAGTTTCAAAACAAAACAGAAAGTTTATGGACCATTTCGGGGCAATTCCAGGTCTGATTTCTCCCAGGAGAAGTCAAGGAATCAAACCCCATGATTATACAAGCAAGTAGGAAAAAGAATCAAGTAATTTGGTTGAGTTTTGAGCAAGTTATGCTCACTTTTGTAAGAAGTAGTGAATCTGTCCAAATTTCGGTTTTGCAAGAGATTTGAGAGTGATTTAGGAGCGATTTGAGAGTTGTGCAAGAGTCTAAGGCCTTGGGGAAGGTGTGGATTTATAGGGGATGAGTTTGGGGTTGGTGTAGAGGTGAAATGACTGCTCAAATCCCGTCTTAGAAGTCAAAAACGAGTTATTTGCGTTCAAGAGAAGTTGCTGAATGAATAGTGCCTGCAGGGCACTGTTCACACTATTCACCCGTTTTTTTTGAATACTATGGATTAAAACAAACACTTTTTATAAAAGGGACTCATGCTAAAACAATTTCTAAAAATTATTAGAAAAATATCTTTGTATAGTTTTTCGGTTTCTTATAAAAATCTTGTGTTTATTCATTAACAATGTGATAAAAAAATGTATTACCATTATGATTAACGCCTCGAAAAGTAAAATACAAATATGAAAATACGAGGCGTTACAGTCTCCCCTACTTTAGGAAATTTCGTCCCGAAATTTATTCAAGAGGAAGGCCTCGGAGAAAAAGCATGGGGATCGTAATCAAAGTATAATTTAGCGTATGAAGGTCGTATTCAAGTATCGTTTATGATCGAAACACGTTTTATGCATAAGTTTCACGTATTTACAAGTTTAGCAATAGTTTCCAAGAATTTCGAATAAGCATCAATTGTTTCACGAAATTGAACGTATGAGCATATATAAGGTATGTATAACGTGTAATTAACAAAATACGAGTTTTATTCATGATCCAAGTCTCGGATTTTACAACGGCTACAAAGAAAGAACGGTTACAAGAACACAAGGTTTCCAAAAATAGAAATACGAACAAGACTTGCTATAAATGGAAAGTACAAAAGAGCCGAGCGTTACAGTCTCCCCTCCTTTAGGAAATTTCGTCCCAAAATTTAGGAAGACGTAGGGAAGAGATGAGGGTACTTCTTCTTCATCTCGCTCTTGAGTTCCCAAGTAAATTCGGCGCCACGTTTACCTTCCCATCGAACCTTGACGATAGGAATTTTACTGCGTCTCAATAACTTGACTCCTTGATCCACAATTTCGACGGGTTTTTCCACAAAATGCATGGTGTCGTTGATTTGAAGATCTTCGAGAGGAACATGAAGTCCTTCATCAGCGAGACATTTCTTTAGGTTCGAGACAAGAAACGTTGGATGCACGTTGTTGAGTTCTTGAGGTAAATCGAGTCGATAAGCCACCTTACCAATCTTTTCGAGTATCTTGAAAGGACCAACATAGCGAGGGGCAAGTTTTCCCTTTTTACCAAAACGAACCACTCCTTTCCAAGGAGACACCTTGAGGAGTACATGGTCCCCAACGTTAAATTCCATTGGTTTGCGTTTCTCGTCAGCATATCTCTTTTGACGATTTCGAGCCTTGAGTAGATTATCATGGATTTGGTGAATCTTATCCGTCGCTTCTTGTATGATCTCAGGACCAGTAAAGTGTTTTTCGCCAATCTCGTGCCAGTTTAAAGGAGATCGGCATTTGCGACCATACAATGCCTCGAATGGAGCCATTTTAATACTGGAGTGGTAGCTATTGTTGTACGAGAACTCGACCAAAGGTAAATGCATATCCCAACTACCACCAAAGTCGATGACACAAGAACGGAGCATGTCCTCTAGGGTTTGGATAGTACGTTCAGTCTGTCCATCCGTTTGAGGATGAAAAGCCGTACTGAGATTCAAATGAGTCCCCACAGCGGACTGAAAAGTTTGCCAGAGACGCGAAGTAAATCGACCATCGCGATCAGAAATGATGTCAAGAGGAATACCATGATGGCGTATGACTTCATCGGTATAGATGCGAGCAAGTCGTTCAACCTTGAAATCTTCACGAATAGGAATGAATTGAGCGGACTTGGTCAAACGATCGATGATCACCCAAATGCTATCGTGACCAGAGGGTGTACGAGGGAGTTTAGTTATGAAGTCCATTGCAATGCTATCCCATTTCCAAACGGGGATTTCAGGTTGTTCGAGTAGACCGGAAGGTCGTTGATGCTCGGCTTTGACTTTCGAACAGGTAAGACACTTAGAAACGTAAACGGCAATGTCTCTCTTCATACCGGGCCACCAATAGGACGTACGTAGGTTATGGTACATATTGTCGGCACCAGGATGAATTGAGTACTTGGATTTGTGTGCCTCGTTCATTAGGAAGTCTCGAAGGTCTTCACGATCAGGGATCCAGGCACGATTGTCGAGGTATAGGATACCATCGGCCTTGGAGACGAGGTCGTGTTCTTTAGCACCTCGTATCTCAACATGAAATTTACCTTCGTTAATAGAGGCATACTGAGCTCCACGAATGCGGTGCGGGAGATCGCTCGAGATATGAAAACAACGAATATAATCTACATGAGTCTTACGACTAAGTGCATCGGCCACTACATTCGCTTTACCAGGGTGGTATTTGATTTCGCAGTCGTAGTCGTTTAACAGTTCCACCCAACGACGTTGACGCATGTTCAGTTCCTTTTGGTCGAATATATGTTGAAGGCTCTTGTGGTCAGTGAAAACCACACACTTAGTACCATAAAGGTGGTGTCGCCAAATTTTCAACGCAAAAACAACTGCGCCAAGTTCAAGGTCATGGGTAGTATAGTTTTTCTCATGTATTTTGAGTTGACGTGAGGCATAAGCGATGACTTTATCTCATTGCATAAGAACACAACCAAGACCACGGTTTGAGGCATCACAATACACCACGAAGTCATCATTCCCATCAGGAAGGGCGAGGATAGGAGCGTTGCAAAGCATGTCCTTGAGAGTCTGAAAAGATTTCTCTTGCTCAGGACCCCAAGCAAAAGGTTTCTCCTTTTGAGTCAGCGAAGTGAGAGGAATGGCGATCTTTGAAAAGTTCGAGATGAATCGGCGGTAATAACCCGCCAATCCTAAGAAGGAACGGATTTCAGAAGGAGATTTAGGCGTGGTCCAATTCTTTACGGCTTCGATCTTTGCAGGGTCCACGTGGATTCCTTTTTCACTAACAACGTGTCCAAGGAATTGGACTTCTTTAATCCAAAACTCGCATTTAGAGAACTTAGCGTATAAACGTTCAATACGCAAGAGTTCGAGTATAAGACGAAGATGACGTTCATGATCGGCTCGTGATTTAGAATAAATGAGGATATCATCAATGAAGACGATCACGAAACGATCCAAATAAGGCTTACAAACACGATTCATGAGATCCATGAACACAGCGGGTGCGTTGGTCAAGCCAAAAGGCATAACCATGAACTCGTAGTGTCCGTAACGAGTGCGGAAAGCGGTTTTGGGAATGTCCTCTTCGAGAACACGAAGCTGGTGATAACCAGATCGAAGATCGATCTTGGAGAAACAGGTAGCGCCTTGAAGTTGATCGAAAAGATCGTCGATATGAGGAAGAGGGTAGCGATTCTTGATGGTGAGTTTGTTAAGCTCACGATAGTCGATGCACATACGGAAAGAGCCATCCTTCTTTTTGACAAAAAGCACAGGAGCACCCCAAGGAGAGGTACTTGGACGAATAAAACCTTTATTGAGGAGTTCTTGAAGTTACGTAGATAATTCTTGCATCTCAGAAGGTGCAAGACGATAAGGAGCTTTGGCAACAGGAGTCGCACCAGGTACGAGGTCAATACGAAAGTCAACAGATCGAGGTGGAGGAGGACCAGGCAAATCTTCAGGAAAGTCGTCAGGGAAGTCGCGCACCACTGGAACATCACTTAAACTCTTTCCCTTGCCCTTCTCTTCCACAACGTGGGCTAAAAAGGCAAAGTACTTTTTGCGTAAGTACTTGTTCGCTTGTGTGCAGGACATTAACTTCAGTCCCCTTGAAGGTCGGTCTCCATAGACATGCAAAACATCACCAGATGGAAGAGGTAAACGAACGTATTTCTCGTAACAAGCGATTTCAACATGGTTCTTCTGAAGCCAATCCATGCCTATGATGACGTCGAAACTACCCAATTGCATAGGTATGAGATCGATAGGAAAAACGTGCTCGTTAAGAGTAAGGCGACAATCGCGAAGAATGGAATCGACTAAGATGGACTTGCCATTGGCGACTTCAACGGAAAACGACTTAGGTAGTTTAGAGCGTGTGCAATTTAACAATGATTCAAATTCTATGGATACAAAGCTTTTGTCCGCACCAGTATCAAATAATATCGAAGCATAAAGATGGTTAACAAGGAACGTACCGTTAACGACATCATTGTCATTGCGTGCTTGATTTGCGTTTAGGTTGAAAGCGCGCCCACAAGGGGGTTGCTGCTGCTCTTGATTCCATAGTGGGCATTGAGGAATAAGGTGATTAACATCCCCACATTTGAAACAAGCTCTAGCTGGTCTTGCGTTCCGAGGAGCAGGTGGAACTTGTCGTGCTTGCTGAGCTTGTGGTGTTAGTTGTTGTGGGTTTTGGACAGGTGCATGCGTTATGCGACAGTAGGGGGCAGTGTAACTAAGGCGGTTGCAGGAGGTACAATGGCGACATTGTCTAGTTGGGGGATGGTGGTAGTGACAATTGGTGCATTTTGGTTGGGTTCCAGTGTATTGTTTCTTCTCAGGGTTACCTTGGTTTTGAGTTGCAGCAGGTACAACCGTATTGCAAACCGGGTGTTGACACTGACGTTTCTTGCCTCGATTTCCATTGGGTTGATGGGTGATTTGATGAGCTGGTTTAGCAGGGTGAGTTGATTTGGTGACTGTCACAGTTTGTTTATCGCGAACGCGATTGTTGTTCAAGCTAGCAGCGAGACGATAGACAGCCTCGATGTTATCAAGCTTGGCTGCCTCAATGGTATCGCGCATAGCGGAGGGTAACCCATTGATGTATTTACTTATCTTGCGCGCAGTGGTCATGACAAGGTGGGGGACAATGACGCTAAGTTGTTTGAAACGGGTGGTGTAAGCTAGGTTCTCATCTCCCACTTGCTTTAAAGCCCAAAATTCTTCCTCTAATCTTTGTTGCTCATGCGGAGGGCAAAACTCGTCCATCATTAGGGCCTTGACTTCTTCCCAGGTCAAAGCATATGCCAGTTCGTTCGTACGGATGTTTCTTTCGTTTGTCCACCACTCGAGAGCTCGGGCTTGGAATACCCCAGTCGCACTACGCGTTCTGAGCTCATCGGGGCAGTCACTGTTGATGAACGTGACCTCTATGCTATCAAACCATTCGAGCATGGTGGTCACCCCATCATTGCCAGTGAATAGCTTGGGATTGCACGACGAAAAGTGCTTAAAGTTGAACGAAGCGGGATTGCGTATTTCGACTTTAGAGTCGACAGAAGAGGGAGGTGTTTCAGAAGCTCGAATCTCGGTAATGACCTTAGGGACCACGCGCGCAAATTGATCGGCCATGAAAGCCATCATCTTCTTCGTTGCACGGGTTCTTGACTGCTTAGCCGAGTTGGAAAGACGGGAAGACATCATCTAAGATTCAAAAGAACGAATAGGTGAGACTTGATCATAATGTTTGTTTAAGAAATTTGTTTGCATAAATTGATTCACATAGCATAAAGTGTCACATAGCATAAAGGGTTCAAATTGATTCATATAACATAAAGAGTTTAGACGTCTCATATAGCATAGTCATGAGTTCCACATAGCATAGTATGAATGAATGAAAGCATTGTAAATTTAGTTTGTTCACGAGGGATTATTATTGTTTGTGATTGCGATAACGTGCGAAATGATTAAAACGAAATTTTGAAATGAACGAACGTTCAAGCATAAGATCACATATAAATTGAGATACATAAAAGAGAGGCTCAATAAAACATAGGATTGTTTCGGGTAGAGAAACGTCGACTATTCCAAAGTGGGTCGAAAGTCCTTTCGAATTAGAGAAAACGTGCTTTGGCCTATAAGTAAGATACTCTCGTCGAGAGCGATTAACGGTATCTTACCCTTCCAGTTACTACACGTCTCTAATCGATTGAAACAATCGGGACTTTGGCGAGATTGAAAATCGAGGAATGGGACTTAATCGACGAGGTGCGGGTTTCACCCCTAACTTGACGATTTCGTACCCTAAATGTGGTTGGTACTTGTCGGGCAAAATAAGCTTTCGACACTATGACAAGGGTCCACTAGAGTTGAAATGGAAATTTCCATTAAGTTGTGGATTTCACTCCTAGCTTAATGGTGCAATTTCGTGTAAAAATAGTTTAAGGTAGAATGAGAGTCGTTTACCAAATTGTGGGTTTCACGCCTATTTTGGTAAAGTTGTCTCGTTTGTGTTACAAGAGTATACCAATAAACAAAAGTGCATTCATGTTAACCTTAGGAAAGGCATATAAATTTAATCAACAAGAAGTATAGCTAGGAAGCATGCATGGTAGAGTACAAAAGTTTTAAACAACACAAAAGAGGCAAAATTCCTAAAACTATAGATTAGGGCAAAAGCATGGCAATTTTCCTAATTCCCTATAGTTATGGCTCTGATACCAATCTGTCACACCCCAACCGATGGCGGAAACATCGAGATGAGACGAAGTGTGTATAGATTGCTCGAGACTTCATAACACTATGTGATAATATTTATTTAATTCAAATTCATTGCAATACTAAATTGTCATACAAGATTAAAATAAGAAATAACAACATTGTCTCAAATAAGAACATAACATTAAAAGATAGATATATTAAAGGTGTGTATCTAGTCCACCCTAAACTTGTTTCATCATTCATCCATACTTCCACTATCAACCTGCAACATGTATTAAAATAGAGTTTCAATGCAAAAACAAAGGCGAGTATACAAGTTTGTTACATAGCATAAATAGAATAAAAGTACTCATATCCCACATGAACATAATAAAATAGTTTCAGCCATGCTAGTTCACGCAGTCCAAGTGATAGCCCAAGTTTCCAATGCGTTAACGTGCTTATCCCAAAGTTTCACGGGAGGTTAAAAGATACATCCTAACAATACCCCTCGAATACAAATGGGGGAGGTGCATTACTCCTATAGCATATGCATAGTACTACTAATTGTTAGGGAGGAACTACACACAGGGATTAAACGTTCACATAGCACAAAATAGTATCCCAAGTTCACAAGTTTCATGTTTAAATGGATAGAATATGTTTCAAATAAGTTTCAAGTGTCAAGTGTCTTGATATAAAATACATGTTGCATCCCAAAAGTGTTTAAAACAAAAAAAGGATTCGAGTATACTCACGGTTTGCAAGCTTTCCTACTTGAATCCGTGAAGAGTTGATTAATGGAGACAACACCAAGTTATCCTACAAGAGGAAAGTTAAGGTGTATGAGTAATTTGGAAGAATGAAAGGATATTCGGACTTAAGATTCAAAGCGCGACAAAGTATGTATTAGGAAAATATTCACTTATGGTATTAGCACTTGTCTTGACACTATGGTAATCCCTAAGGATTATATATGATTTCATAGGTTCATGACCTATTAGAATCGTGACAAGGAACTACACACATAGTGAGAACTTATTAACTTGGTAGTAGATTTATATAATCACTATCAAGGGTTCGGTTTATAATATATACATAATTATAATATATACATAATAATAATATAGTTAGTCACGTAGGAGGCGGGAGGTTAAACCTTCCACTTGGTTACCTCTTGGTGTCATATGAGTTATGTAGGAGGCGGGAGGTTAAACCTTCCACTTGGTTACCTCGATTGTTATGTTAATATATAAGTCATGTAAGAGGCGGGAGGTTGAACCTTCCACTTAGGAACCTCATAAGTATGTTCAAGAATTTAAAGGTACAATTATACTAAACAAAACATCAAGTGATGTGTGGACTTGTATGTAAGTTAGCCTATGCTAACCAAGTAGTCACACCCTCTTCAAGTTCAAGACTTGGCACCACTTTTGAGTTAATAACTCGATTAAAACAGAAAGTTTAGAGTGTTTAGACACTCTTATTAAGTGTAAAACAACCTTGGTTTGGCTTTACTAATCATACAATAGACTAGAAGCATAAGAACACAAGTTTGTTTGAAGTATACAAGAGTTTAAGAAAGTTTCAAAACAAAACAGAAAGTTTATGGACCATTTCGGGGCAATTCCAGGTCTGATTTCTCCCAGGAGAAGTCAAGGAATCAAACCCCATGATTATACAAGCAAGTAGGAAAAAGAATCAAGTAATTTGGTTGAGTTTTGAGCAAGTTATGCTCACTTTTGTAAGAAGTAGTGAATCTGTCCAAATTTCGGTTTTGCAAGAGATTTGAGAGTGATTTAGGAGCGATTTGAGAGTTGTGCAAGAGTCTAAGGCCTTGGGGAAGGTGTGGATTTATAGGGGATGAGTTTGGGGTTGGTGTAGAGGTGAAATGACTGCTCAAATCCCGTCTTAGAAGTCAAAAACGAGTTATTTGCGTTCAAGAGAAGTTGCTGAATGAATAGTGCCTGCAGGGCACTGTTCACACTATTCACCCGTTTTTTTTTAATACTATGGATTAAAACAAACACTTTTTATAAAAGGGACTCATGCTAAAACAATTTCTAAAAATTATTAGAAAAATATCTTTGTATAGTTTTTCGGTTTCTTATAAAAATCTTGTGTTTATTCATTAACAATGTGATAAAAAAATGTATTACCATTATGATTAACGCCTCGAAAAGTAAAATACAAATATGAAAATACGAGGCGTTACAGTGCGTGCGTGATTCAAAGATTTTACGTCTGCTTTTCGTTCGCCGTTATTTTTTTTCTGTTTTTATTTGTTTTGTTTTTACGAGTTTTTTCGGTGTTGGGGGTTGGTATTTCGATGTTGGTGGTTGCTAATAATATAAAGGCAAGAAATATTTTTGTTTTGAATATAATAATAAGATAAGAAGAGTGTGGCAGGTGTCAATGAGTCGGCAGTAGCAATGGAAACGTGTCACGTACAAGCTCTACACGTGTCCCATTTGGTCCCTCTTCAACCGTTTGTTGCACTTGCACACACTCAAACACACTCAAACACACAGCTGAAAAATGGGGCACAATCTGGAAACTAGATCGTTTGTCGATGAGGTCAGGAACTTCGATAAAACCACCGGAACTCACTTCGATTTAGGCCATCCTCTTCTTAACAGGATCGCTGGAACCTTCGTTACGGCCGCCGGTGTACGTCTCTCTCTCTCTCTCTCTGTAAATGTGTGTGTATATATATATATATAGATGTTGATTGATCATCCAGGAGTGATATGGTGCAGATTGGAGCAGTTCAGGCGGTTTCACGTGAGGCGTGTTTCATTGCTCTTGAAAGTGAGTTAATCTGTTCAAATGTTTATATTGATATCAAGAAAACTAATTCTGATGGGATCATGTGATCAGATGCAAGTGGAGACAGGACAAATATCACTGCTCCCAAGAGGCAAAATCCTTTTCGCCATCTTAGGGGTATGTATGTAAGAATCGTTAGGCGCTAGTCGGGCGGTGGGGTACCAACTACCAATTAATAGGGATTAATCGGATCGAGAACTTTTATATGTAAAGTTATATATATACACACATTTTTATATGCAGTTTTTTAAAGTAAACATGTTTTAACCCCTCATTAACCAATTTTTTTTAAGTAATTGGAATGAATTTATAAGGTTTGATCGAAATTTAGCCGGCGTATGGCCAAATTTTGGCTAGAATAGGACCGCCATTGACCGCCTAGCGATTAATCGGCCGTTAATCGGTGAACCTCCGATTAGTGACTAATCGGTGACTAATCAGAGACTAGTCGGGATTTTTACAACCATGTATGTATGTATGCTTTACCATAATACTACAAATCTTGCTATTTTCCTAATAGTAGACTTGTTGATTTGCAGGGGAAACCGGCAGTGGTTCTATTGAAGGCTTGGTATGTTTATTATTATTTCCATTTACAGCTTCTCTTTTATTGTTTTTGGTGTGTTAGTGTTTTGTCTTGAGGATTGTTAGTTAAATCATGGTCTCACACTAGAGAGAGATAACGGGTAGGTGTGGTGGGTTAACGGGCTAAAGGGCAACTTCTTGATACGGGTCCAAATGGGTCGGGTCGGTTAAGGCAGATTGTCAACACTTGTCTCTATTTAAAAGAAGTTGTCGAGCAATCGTTGTATTAAGCAACTATAAATGCTGTACTGTTGATGCTCTTATTTATTTTTATAAAAAGTGGTTTAGAAGGTTTGTAGCATTTGAGAACACTTCGGGTTGCACTTGACCTGGTCAACTCATGATGCCTATCCTTTGATCTACACCAACACTAGATTTATTTCGTTCACTGTTTCTTTTGGTGTTTTCAGGTGAAGGTCACAGGGAAAGAATCTATACAATGGGGTAACAGAATGATTTAAATAATTTGCCGTTGATAACACGGACCGCCTATGTCTTTTTAAGTCATCGTTGGCTCGTTCACAATCTATATTTCTCGTCTCAGGTTTGGCTGCTGGGATGTATTCTGGTCTTACCTATGGTTTAAAAGAAGCTCGAGGAGTTCACGACTGGGTAAGTTTTCAGTCTTTGGAATCCTTACGGGTCTGGTACGGGTCTGGTGGGGCCCGGTTTAAGCGGTTAGTTTTTGGTTAGTTGTCGCTTACAGATACATAAAAATCTGTAAGGTGTTCTTAAGTGGGATAAATGACATGGCCTGTGAGTTTTAACTTTGTAAACAAGATGTTTGTTCTTGTCGGATATTGAGAAAGGAGCATTTAACGGGTGCAGAAAAACAGTGTGGTGGCGGGAGCAATGACTGGTGCGGCTTTGGCATTAACGGCAGATGATTCTTCTCGTGATCAGATTGTGCAGTTTGCCATCACGGGTGCCGCCGTCTCTGCAGCGGCAAATATTCTCACTGGGATATTCTAGTAGGCTGTTTTGTCTTTTCGATTTGGATTGTGTGTTTATGTACTTTTATGTATTAAGATGTTTTCTTGTCTGATGGGTGGGTGTTTTTGTGCTTGGAAACTTACTTTTGAAAGGTTAATTACATATAGGGGTCTGCCATACCTATACCACCCAAACGTGTAAAAAAAAGTGTACATTAGCATTCATGTCGTGCATATGGATCATACGATCCCCGAAAATTGGTTATAATGGCCATATGAAAATTGGTTATAACGACCATATAAGTTCATGTCACTATTGCATCAGTCATTTTATGATACGTGTGCATAAAGTCCTATAAAGTCCTATACGACTTAGAGGCTGTTTGACAACTTCTGAATGATTAAGTGCTGAACCAGTAAGAGGTCTGAATCATTAAATGCCGAAGTAGTAAGAGGTCTGAACCATTAAGAGCCAGTATAATGCTTAACCCTTCAGAGGCAATGTCTGACCAATTCATGTTAGAGGTCCTAACCATTCAGAGACTGTATAATATTTAACTATTCAGAGGCAAATGTCTGAACCATTCAGACATCTGCTCACGAAACAAACAGTCTGAACCATTAAGTGCTGAACCAGTAAGAGGTCTGAACAGGGGCGTACCCACCCTTAGCCAAGGGTGGGCGGGCGCACCCCATGAAAAAAATATTTTTTAGTGTTATTTTTTGTCGGAAATCCCGACTGCACCCATTGGAATTTTTTCACTCGCACCCCTTGAAAATTTTCAACCGCCCCATTTAGAAAAAAAAAATAATTAACCACTTATTCACTTAATTATTTAATCCAATCAAAGCCCAATCTGCAATCAATTTTTATTACACAACCCTAAACTCAACCTAAAGAAATTTGAACTAAATAAAATAACCCAAACCCATTCACCCATTCCATTTTCAAATCCCGCCCCCAAAAAAACTTCCAGCGACTTGACGCCACTGCTCACGACCTGGTGGTTTTTTTTACCGGAAAAACCAAAATTCCGGTTGGACCGACTCATATTACGTTAGAATTCCAATATAGAACTAGTATGGTTTATTTATTTATTTATTTTGTTTTATGTGATGATATGGAGAAAATATAGATGTGTAAAGGTTTAATCTTTTTATATTTTTTTTTGATTTTTTTGTTGTTGTAGACTTGTAGTTAAATGATTTTGTTGTTTTATTTATAGCTTTGTTTGTTTAAATGATTAGTTACAAGTAATTAACATTTAATATTAGGGCTTGAATGTTTAAAAATATAATTGAAAGTTATGGGCTATAGTTGAATATGATTGTTTATTTTGTTTAAATGTTTAGTGTTGTTTTATGAACTTATAAAGCAAATTATATGTGTTAGGAACAATGAGTAAGAATGTAATGAACTTATGGCGTGTTTAGTATCTTTAGATGATATTTTGGATATATGTAAAAAAAACAAACAAACCTGTATGGCACAATTTTAAATACGTTTGTAATTTGTAATGACGTTTGACGTGTTTTTGATGATTTATAAATTTTAGTTTGATGTTCTTTTGTCTTACATGATCCGACCCGACCCGCTATGAACCGATATTTTTATACAGCTAGGGGTCTAAAATCTTTGAAAATATTCCGCACCCCCAGGAAAAAATTCCTGGGTCCGCCACTGGGTCTGAACCATTAAGAGCCTCATTAAGAGGTAAACAAACATTCCCTTAGTGTGACCAATTTTCAGTTTTCTCCATACGAAAGTCGGTGTACCTTCGGTTTTCTCCACTCTTATGGCACGTCGTATGTTGTGCAAGGCCACCTAGGGTGTTCACCGAGGAGGACAGATCACCGGCCGGAATCAGGGGTGCTCATCGGGTACTCCTGCAGCCGTAGTTGTATCGACATGCTACTTATATACTACGTAGTGATAGCGACACTATAGCGGGCGATGTGCTAATACATGTTAAGAGAGGATTTTTAAAGTTAATGATAGATAACATGCATAAGATGTGTCCTAGTATATATAAACAAGTAGCATAACAAGTAAGTATGTTTAAAAATTGAGTGTTTGCATAAGATTGATGTATGTGTGATTGTGATTCTAATACGGATACATATTGCAACCCATATAATGTTTAAAACGTAAAATGGGTCAAGTATGAATTCATAGTTTGCGATAATTTCCACAAAATGCGAAATGGTTTTGAAGGATAGAGTCACCAAAGTTTACCCTAAAATGTTAAACAAAGGTGTATGAGTAATGAGGATTTTAGGATTGGAATATAAATGGAAAACTTATAAGTATGAAAATACATAAAACATATCTTTTCAAGTTGTTTGGACATTGTTTTTAGTTTGTGTTTTCATGAGTGTCGCACCCATTAGAAGTCCAAAATAAGGAGTCTAAAACTAAGATAATTTCCACCTTAACACATAACATTCAATTATGGTTTCGGTTGATGTTATGGTTCGG
This sequence comes from Helianthus tuberosus, assembly GCA_030545235.1. Taxonomy (NCBI): domain Eukaryota; kingdom Viridiplantae; phylum Streptophyta; class Magnoliopsida; order Asterales; family Asteraceae; genus Helianthus; species Helianthus tuberosus. Next base: position 74,646,611 of record CM060380.1, read on the forward strand.
TTTTTGGAACTATTATATATGTATATGATTAGGTATATTATAGTCATGTATTAGAGGTAATCCACTAACCCCAAGATTTTATAATAATATATATAGTTTTTTTTCCATACTTTTATCATTTCAATATTACAATAGATTACTATTATATTTACTTTAACATTAAACATATTTATTTAATTATAACTTAACGATTTTCTTTTTTAATATTACTGATACTGTCTTAACAACATCAGTATCGTATTGTATAACATCGGTATAGTCTTTTCTATTATTAGCGTTATCATGTGCTTATTATTTTTTTTTGAACGGCCAACAAACTCAATCCCGAGCACTCTCGGGGCACCCACTGGACAAACGGAGTACTCCGAGAGTAACCCGAGTCCACCACCAATTCCGGGGAAAACCCGGTAACCCACCCGCCCGTAGGCACGACGGTGAAATTACCGGTAAAACCCGTTTGGCTCAAGGATCCAACCCAGGTTTCCCTGGGTCTCCTATCATTGCCCACCAGTGCCTCACTATGCACCAAGTGAGAGTCGAACCTGCATCTCTCAAGAGAAATACAAGCCCTCCACCACTTGATCTAGAGATCATTGGCATCATGTGCTTATTATTATGTACAATTCGATAAAAGTTCTATTCGAACAAACCATATATAGTTGATTTTTTTATCATCACAAACCGAACATATACCAACCAAACAACATTGGTAACGGTACCGTATTCGTTTTTATAGTTTCCACGACGTGGCGGTATAAAATTCATTGAACACAAAGTTATATTCGCAATAAAGTACTTTTTGGTATCGTAAGTTATATCGAGTGTATGTACGATACCGGTATCATAACGGACCGATACCGACCGAACAACATCGATACCGATACAGGTATTCGCTTTTATTGTTTTCAATCGTTGTAAACCATGTGTTGAATGGCAACGATTGTTATGCCAAGTGCCGGTACAAGTACTGTAATGAACCAGACCGATAATGATGAAAGGTCTGCAGCGAAGCGTGCAGTAATCATACTAGTTATAAGTAAATGTTGTAATGAAACAATGGAAAAAAACAACACTATAACAATTTATATAACACAAAAATTAAACATTAAAAAAAAATACAATTCACATATATTCTGCAAGCAACTTATATCCAATCTCCAAGTAATCTATACTAATTAATTTTTTAATTACCTTTTGTTTCAAATTAAATGCATCATCTACCGTTGGTATTGGAACTTCTAAAGGTTTTTTCTTCCTTTGTGGATTGCTACGCATAAAAATATCCAACTGTTAGTAATAAAATTGTAAAACTAAGGTTCGAATAGTTGATTTTGATATGGACTTTATCCGATCATCTCCACTAACAAGAAGTTCAACCATATCTTTTGATAGAGCGCTTTGGTAGTCATCCGATATACGTCCGCACTAAATGCCGATTCCAAGGCAAGGGTTGTTATTGGAATGCTAAAAATGTTATGGACCATTTTGATTAAAGTACGACACTTGCTAGAACATTGACTTTACCATTTTAACACATCAAATTCTTTGTATTCCTATAAATAGGGACTCAATGGGTATTGCCCGCCGCCCATTTGAACCAATGGTAGGAAAAAACTATTCCAAGGCAAAAACGTAATTTTAAAGTGTGTATAAAATAATAAACTGGTTGGTCCAATTGAGGAGGGGTGACCGCCCATTTGAACCAATGGCAGTCTTAGGAAGACAATGTTATCTTAAATTAAGTGCTTAGACCATGTATAGTGGACGACACCCCACTCTTGGGTGTTTTGCGTCATGTGACAGTCCAGTCAGTAATGGGGCATTATGTGACCTTTTTTAAAATGGGTGTAGTGGGAATGTGGGCATTATGGGGCATTTTGTTAAAAGGGGTGTTAAACAATTAAATAATAAAAACCATCAAAAAAATCTTTTAGGGCAAACAAAAAGGAGATTAATTGGCATTGGCCAAACAAATTCTTCTCCGGCGTTGATTTAAGAACGCTCCGGGCGAATTTTAGGGAGAAGGTCCCGTTGAGTTCTTATTAACTAGAATAATTTTTTATAAGTTCATTGAATCTATTTACTCAACAAATTTTCCCCTCCTCTTTTGTTTGTCCACCACTTTTAATAATTAGGCTCCTCTAAGAACACCTCAAGGTAACCTTTTGTTTTGTTTATTTTCAACTGGTCTAGTCTTAAGAAATGACTAAAAATCATCTTCATGTCTAACATGAATGATTTGGGGCCCGGATGATGTATAGTCGAGTTATTCTTAGACACCCTAGCCATGTAAAATGTGGTGTAGCACTTTTCACATGGAGACTTTAACTAATTAGTTATCTGTAAGAACCGTCTTTCGTCTTTATAAATTAACTTACAAAGAAAATTAAACGACTTCAAATTAACAACATTAATACATGCTTTTGACAAAAATTGGGCATGACCCGTCCGTAAGACGGATATACCCCTGTTATCAACAAAAGTTAGACAAATACCATTCTACAATTAGTTTGACAAGACCCTACTAAAAACCTAGACATCAAGTGTTAAAATGTATGTCTACTAACAAGTTGTACAAAATAGAAATTTTGTCCCAAAACATTAGTGCAACTAGCGGAAGCGCTTGATATGACATATCATGAACACGTGCTCGCTCCAATTCTCCAAGTCGCCTAAATTGAGGATTTACCTACATTCAACAACAAAGCTTTAAATAGTTAGTCGTTATACTTGTTTGCTTATAAAACCGTCATTTTAGTTCCATTCGTGTACATACTTTCATTTCTCTTACGCATTCGATTACCCAATTAAATGGGTATGACATATATTTTCATACAACTAACCCGTTAGTAGATGATGACGACCAAACATAAAATGTTGTATAAACTAAAACGTCCATAGCATATTCTAACCCCAAAAGTTACTTCAACCCGATTATCCTTTCAACATTCAACCATTTCATTATTATATCAACACTTCGAAAGTCCGACATTCATAAACCTGCACTTTCAAACATACTCAATAATAATTTGATTAGCAAACCCGTAATCTCAACATATTCAAGTACTACATCTTCGTAAAAAGGACGTCAACCATTTAAATGCATCTAGTTAACTTACATTCCAAACCCAAGGGCATTATTAGTAACGCTAATTCTCAAATGCATCCAAATCATGCATTCGCAAATATACTTGCACACATACATACTTACAATCATACACATCTACATACCTAATATACATTCAATCATACCTACAATCATGTATTCATACCTACGTGTTCCGTACGCATTCTTGTATACCATTTACATGTAATACATGTCCATCTTCATTACATACATCTATCATACTCTTATATAAATTACACGAGGCTTAAACTTGGGTTTACAACTTATAATCGTCAAGGAAACACTCGAAATCCTGTTTGGGAGGCCCATTGTAGTCCACGGATAATATCCCGAAGCCTACGATGCATAAATCACATAAATAATATTTTTGACAGAACCTTCACCCGGTCGTGTCAGCTCACCACCCGGCCGTGTCAACTCTGCACTTTTCCTAGCCATTAATTCTTACCGAAACGGACATAACTCTCTCATTTTTCACCCGTTTTGCGTCACGTTTCTTCCTACATGATTGTAAATTAATATTCTATCATGTGAACTTGAAATCAAACATCCGAGTTAAGGAATTTCTTAACTATTACGTGTTCGGCTTGTTATTCATCTACGAACTATTCGACCCGTTCGTGCATTTATCAAAATAATCTATTGATTTGACCTCAACTTCATATGAACTTAATAATTAAAACATTATATTACTTAAACAAACTAAGAAGTGATTACAGAAATCACTTACCTTGTGCTCGCCATGTTTATGCTAGTTTCTTTGCCTCCTTTTTGACCCGTTTGCTTCCCATGAGTTGGTCCATCTTGACATGGTTCTTATTCTTTCAAGCTATCATGTTTACAACATTGTTAGCATATATGCTTATACATAATAACATCCATTTCCAACACATGGGTCACATTGACTTTCACTAGTCCATTATAACATACACAAGTCCTGTTTTAACAATTATTTCATTACATTTCTATACAATTTAACATATCATCAAATCATGGCATGTTAGAACATACCCATTATACTATATATGCTTCACACTCATGTAGTAAGACACATACAACCACATTCACCTAGATTCCACGTATGTACATAAAGAACTTCCATTCATACTAGTATTTAGGTAATCCTACATGTAGCATCATAATCCATGATTCACCAACCTAAATCACCATTATTACTTCCTATACACATTCATTCATTGTTTACATCCAATCTCATCCAATAATCTCACATATGCATTTCATCAAACACTTGGTGTGCATGCCATCATTTAAGCATATAGTACAAGTAGTTTATGCATACTCTTCCTAGTTCATAACATAGATTATCAATTTCAACTAGAATTATATAACTTTTATACCATTATCTAACAATTACTTCTTACAATCAACATCAAATATCAACATCACACAAGCATTGAACATGTATAATCATCCATATCATCATCTCTACTACTACAAATAGGTTTATAAAATTTTCTTTCAATTAAACTAAAATCAAGCATGATTTCCACTCTAGGGAGTAACCCTAACATCTAATTACCACAAATCATACCAGGAATTCATGATTGGGTTGAAACCCTTTTTCTACAATTCACCAAATCCAGAAATTCGACTTACCACTTTACTAGGTATGCTTAGATGATCGATAAGAGGGCTCATGCACTGGATTTTCTTATGATTTTAGGCTTCAATTGCTTGATTTCTTGAGTTTAGGGTTTCCCCCTCCTCCTGCCTTGTTCGATCGATCCCCCAGACACACTCACTGTGTTTGGGGTTTTATTTGTTATTTATTTTATTTCTTTATTAATTTAAGTTTAATCACTTTGCACTTTACCCCCTTCACTTAGTTGCAAATTACAAATCTAATCTTTAACCCACATTTAACTACCATCTTGCCATAAATTCTTAATTATGTTACGTTTGTTATTTATCCTCACATGTTTTATTGAGTTTTCATTTTTGGGGCATTACAAGTCTACCCCCCTTAAAAGAGGTTTCGTCCCCGAAACTTTTCTTATTCCAGCTGGACCAATTCTATTCCTACTTTTTCATCTTTTCATTCACGAGGCTTAGCACAACATGGATGCATTCGAGATCTTGGAAAGAGTTTCATTCATTCATAAACGTCTTTGTACGCATTGTCCCTCCGTTCTTAAATCAAGTAAATTACTTTCATAATCGCATTAAGATCAGAATCTGATCCAGAGCTCTTATTAGTGTCGTTTTCACTTTATAATGCTAGCTCCTAGCACATACCATCACTAGCGCTTCATTCATCGAATTTATTCCAATTGTATACAGTTATTAACCATACAAGCTACGTCTATGGCTTGTTTCTAACATCCTATTTAAGCATATTTACTAATTGAAATAAGTCGATTTATTTCATTCTACTCATACATCATATGCTATCTTTCATTTTGTTCACTATGAGCCATCCTAAACATTCCATTACTATCTTTACTTCTGATTACCCTTAAGCTCATAGGAGGGGTCGATATATTATCATACGCATATTATAATCATTCAAAGACTTATCATTACAACCAAAATCACCTCTCTTAAACTCACTTATCCATACTTAACTCGAAAACTATGCATTATTTCTATGGTTACTATTGTTATTTATGCCATGCGTATCTTTTCTTCAATGTTTTGTTCAAATGAACATGGCCAACAAGCCGAGCATCAAGGTTAGTATTTCTTAACGATACTTGTCGTCTCTTACATTATATCAGAACTTCCACAGTTACGAGCATTCAAGTTCTATACCACTCGACGATCATTACGAACATTTTGAAATTCATTCTACATTTTTGCATTATGGTTTGTATATATATACATTCTATTCTAACACATCGATCTCTAGTCGAGTCATAACCTCCTATTTAAGTTATAACTCTTTTTATACATACCTGACGGAAGTAAATTCCATTGATTCGTTATCCATATCTTACGATGATCATTCCCTTCCGATTAGTGACATTGCGTGTCCATTCTTCAAGCTCACCTACGAGTATAAACTTAACAAATCAAATCATTAACTACCGAGTTCAAATGGCAATCGCCATCTGACCTGTATGTCCCATTTATCCTTTCTACCATTCTTGCATACAACGCATTTGCATAAATATATTCATGTATATATATATATATATATATATATATATGTATGAAAGTTTAAACATAATTTGGATCATATCACTTAAGGAATATTTACTTGTTCGGTCCGTAATTACTTACACATTCGAATATTTTCATTCTTATCATTCTTTTGCTCATTTGCTTTACATTTACTTAACATGGTCAAGCTATCGACTTCTTCTTATGTAGACTAGTTTCGTCTTTTATATCTTAAATCTGTTTCGCGGATTCGAACACATTATTTATATCTTTCGTACCTCCTATGTTTTGAATCTGTCTCGCGGATTCAAACATTGCATTAACATCCTTCATTCTTTGAATACATCTCGCGGATTCAAACATTTCATTCATGCCTTTCATTCCTTGAATCCGTCTCGCGGATTCAAGCATTGCATCCATATCTTTCATTCTTTGAATCCGTCTCGCGGATTCAAGCATTTCATTCATGTCTTTCATTCCTTGAATCCGTCTCGCGGATTCAAGCATTGCATTCATATCTTTCATTTTTTTGAATCCGTCTCGCGGATTCAAGCATTTCATTCATGTCTTTCATTCCTTGAATCCGTCTCGCGGATTCAAGCATTGCATTCATATCTTTCATTTTTTGAATCCGTCTCGCGGATTCAAGCATTTCATTCATGTCTTTCATTCCTTGAATCCGTCACGCGGATTCAAGCATTGCATTCATATCTTTCATTCTTTGAATCCGTCACGCGGATTCAAACATTTCATTCTTATCATCTGCACTTTTTACTCTTACGTAGTACTCTTAATCTCCCGAGAGTCTTACTACTCATTTCACCCATACGCCCACCTGCTACCCAATTCTAATGGACATACCTGTAACAATTATCGCGGTCTCACGAACGTCATACATTTCTTGTGTACTGGCCAGGTACACAATCCACGTACTAGTTTCGTGTCTTCGCGTAATCGCCACATTATGTCCGAAGAATTAAGTTTCGGCACGTGTTACATTTTTAAAACTTCTTTACCATGTCGTTCTTATATTCATCTAGAATTTTCTTTCGCTTGCCTAATTATACTATTTCATACATCCACGCATTGAGTTTACGTACCAGGGGTTAATTCGTCTTATTACTTGTCTTGATGCCGGTCCTAGACCACATTCACGGATCACCCCTTCCGAACAATTGCGCTTACCCTTCGCATAACCTGCGTGCTCTTGGCCTTATGAATAGCATATTAATAAATGATTAGCATATTCCGGCTATCTTATCCACTGATCGTGGTCACATATGTCATACTAGGCCTTATATAGATCTTATACGAACATTAAAATGGCTTTCGGCAAGTACTTTTGGCTAAAATACGCGAAACATGAAAATTCGGGCGGATCCACTTTGCACAACCCGTCGGCGACGGGTCTCCAAATGTGGCGTCGGCCACCTGTTCCCGTAGACAGGAGACTAAGGCGTCGACCAAAGGAAGAGGGCGTCGGCGACGGGTACACAGCCGTCGGCGACGGCCTGTAATTTGTGAATCCGCTGCTGCTTCTTATTTTAATTGTTTTAACTCTTTTTCGGTTCCGTTTCCAGCCGTATGGTCCCTGGAATTCATCGTTTCACCCTCCAAAATTATTCTTTCACATACTTAAATTAACTTTATACCACAAGCACATTACACATACTTGTATTTATCCAAAAACTTAAATTGTTACCTCATTGACGATCTTGGAGCGAGCACACTTTTGAACGAGCCATCCGTTTGAGTTCAAGCATCACATCATATGCTCGAATCCCTCAAACCTTGGCTCTGATACCAACTTGTAAGAACCGTCTTTTGTCTTTATAAATTAACTTACAAAGAAAATTAAACGACTTCAAATTAACAACATTAATACATGCTTTTGACAAAAATTGGGCATGACCCGTCCGTAAGACGGATATACCCCTGTTATCAACAAAAGTTAGACAAATACCATTCTACAATTAGTTTGACAAGACCCTACTAAAAACCTAGACATCAAGTGTTAAAATGTATGTCTACTAACAAGTTGTACAAAATAGAAATTTTGTCCCAAAACATTAGTGCAACTAGCGGAAGCGCTTGATATGACATATCATGAACACGTGCTCGCTCCAATTCTCCAAGTCGCCTAAATTGAGGATTTACCTACATTCAACAACAAAGCTTTAAATAGTTAGTCGTTATACTTGTTTGCTTATAAAACCGTCATTTTAGTTCCATTCGTGTACATACTTTCATTTCTCTTACGCATTCGATTACCCAATTAAATGGGTATGACATATATTTTCATACAACTAACCCGTTAGTAGATGATGACGACCAAACATAAAATGTTGTATAAACTAAAACGTCCATAGCATATTCTAACCCCAAAAGTTACTTCAACCCGATTATCCTTTCAACATTCAACCATTTCATTATTATATCAACACTTCGAAAGTCCGACATTCATAAACCTGCACTTTCAAACATACTCAATAATAATTTGATTAGCAAACCCGTAATCTCAACATATTCAAGTACTACATCTTCGTAAAAAGGACGTCAACCATTTAAATGCATCTAGTTAACTTACATTCCAAACCCAAGGGCATTATTAGTAACGCTAATTCTCAAATGCATCCAAATCATGCATTCGCAAATATACTTGCACACATACATACTTACAATCATACACATCTACATACCTAATATACATTCAATCATACCTACAATCATGTATTCATACCTACGTGTTCCGTACGCATTCTTGTATACCATTTACATGTATACATGTCCATCTTCATTACATACATCTATCATACTCTTATATAAATTACACGAGGCTTAAACTTGGGTTTACAACTTATAATCGTCAAGGAAACACTCGAAATCCTGTTTGGGAGGCCCATTGTAGTCCACGGATAATATCCCGAAGCCTACGATGCATAAATCACATAAATAATATTTTTGACAGAACCTTCACCCGGCCGTGTCAGCTCACCACCCGGCCGTGTCAACTCTGCACTTTTCCTAGCCATTAATTCTTACCGAAACGGACATAACTCTCTCATTTTTCACCCGTTTTGCGTCACGTTTCTTCCTACATGATTGTAAATTAATATTCTATCATGTGAACTTGAAATCAAACATCCGAGTTAAGGAATTTCTTAACTATTACGTGTTCGGCTTGTTATTCATCTACGAACTATTCGACCCGTTCGTGCATTTATCAAAATAATCTATTGATTTGACCTCAACTTCATATGAACTTAATAATTAAAACATTATATTACTTAAACAAACTAAGAAGTGATTACAGAAATCACTTACCTTGTGCTCGCCATGTTTATGCTAGTTTCTTTGCCTCCTTTTTGACCCGTTTGCTTCCCATGAGTTGGTCCATCTTGACATGGTTCTTATTCTTTCAAGCTATCATGTTTACAACATTGTTAGCATATATGCTTATACATAATAACATCCATTTCCAACACATGGGTCACATTGACTTTCACTAGTCCATTATAACATACACAAGTCCTGTTTTAACAATTATTTCATTACATTTCTATACAATTTAACATATCATCAAATCATGGCATGTTAGAACATACCCATTATACTATATATGCTTCACACTCATGTAGTAAGACACATACAACCACATTCACCTAGATTCCACGTATGTACATAAAGAACTTCCATTCATACTAGTATTTAGGTAATCCTACATGTAGCATCATAATCCATGATTCGCCAACCTAAATCACCATTATTACTTCCTATACACATTCATTCATTGTTTACATCCAATCTCATCCAATAATCTCACATATGCATTTCATCAAACACTTGGTGTGCATGCCATCATTTAAGCATATAGTACAAGTAGTTTATGCATACTCTTCCTAGTTCATAACATAGATTATCAATTTCAACTAGAATTATATAACTTTTATACCATTATCTAACAATTACTTCTTACAATCAACATCAAATATCAACATCACACAAGCATTAAACATGTATAATCATCCATATCATCATCTCAACTACTACAAATAGGTTTATAAAATTTTCTTTCAATTAAACTAAAATCAAGCATGATTTCCACTCTAGGGAGTAACCCTAACATCTAATTACCACAAATCATACCAGGAATTCATGATTGGGTTGAAACCCTTTTTCTACAATTCACCAAATCCAGAAATTCGACTTACCACTTTACTAGGTATGCTTAGATGATCGATAAGAGGGCTCATGCACTGGATTTTCTTATGATTTTAGGCTTCAATTGCTTGATTTCTTGAGTTTAGGGTTTCCCCCTCCTCCTGCCTTGTTCGATCGATCCCCCAGACACACTCACTGTGTTTGGGGTTTTATTTGTTATTTATTTTATTTCTTTATTAATTTAAGTTTAATCACTTTGCACTTTACCCCCTTCACTTAGTTGCAAATTACAAATCTAATCTTTAACCCACGTTTAACTACCATCTTGCCATAAATTCTTAATTATGTTACGTTTGTTATTTATCCTCACATGTTTTATTGAGTTTTCATTTTTGGGGCGTTACATTATCACATCTTCAACCCGACCATATACCAAGCTCATTGGTCGGCTATAACCTCACAAGATTCCACATCTAAAATTGAGACAGTTGCCATAGGAACCCCAATTTCTACTTAATATTTGTCAAACTTTTCGAACATCAGCTCACTCATCAAGAAAACATCATCTGAGATATAACAATTAGTTATCTCATTTTTCACTTTAAATTTTTTAGCAAGAAACAAAATTATTGTCGGATATGATGTATCCCAAAACAAATTTGTTGCATCCAAAAAATATCTCTCAAGTACTTTGCAAACCTTTTTAGCCCTAGCCCACTCGTCATTGGTGATAGACAGTTCAGTGTTAGAATCTCTTAAGATGTAACCTTGAAAGGCAAGTCTGTAATGCATAGCCGATTCAAGCATTACATGTGTAAAGTTCCATATGGTTTTTTTACATCTATTTATAAATATCGACGAGTCCAAATAGTATACCAAGAGTTGTGGCAATTTCACCAAATTTTTGAAAGATGACCTCGAACTTCCTTAAATACTTAACCCCGTCTTGAATATATACAAGAAAACAATCAAGTATTCCTAAGTTATCTTGTACTTGAATAGATCAAATATCATTGATTTTTTTGTTCTTTACCCATACAAACATTCATTTTTGTGGGTTCCGACGATACATTCATTTTGATTCCGACTATATAATATTGAAAATGGAATTATGTTCTAAATACAATGTTTTGTTGTATCGTAAGCTATAGAGAGTGTTAGTAACATACCGGTGTGGTGACAAACCTAATCGATTACGACCAAACAACATCGATACTATTGAAAAGCCTTATCAATATTTGGTTTTATAATTTTCAATTAATGTAAAACACATCTTGGTATCCTTTTGAACATATCACAACTTTATTTTTTTGGGTTTTCACTTTTTCCATACCAATATCGCAATGAACTGAACGGATACTGCAATGTACTGAGCGAATATCCCGCTGCAACACGCTCAAGAATTCCACCAGTTAAAAACATATTTTGTAGGTAGAAATGAAATTATTATAATTTTTCTAGTTAAATTTTTTGAACAACTAATTTTACCTTTTTACACCAATAATCCTAAAGTAATCAACTTGTCCAAGTGTGAACAAACTCTAACTCGAGGTAAACCTCTTACATTTGGAATAGATTATAATGCAGAGCAATAGGCTTACCTCGACTTGAGTCACTTCCAGGCACATTTATATATCTCATCTCAAAATGGTATTTTAATTCACACGCAACCTAACATATATGGATACGCCCAAGCTTTAAACAACAAAGTATTTTTTTAAAAAGCTTTAGTAGAACTATTTTATTTGTAGCAAATAGAATTAGGATATAAGAGCGTAATGAACTTGAAAAAAACATAACAAATCAAGATCTTGAATGAATTAGGATATAAGAGCGCAGTGAACTTGACAAATCCAGTAGATATATAAAACCCCAATATCAAGTTGTTAATTCGCAAACACAAAAAGTAATGTAACCGTCCATAAACAAAAGACAAGGACACTCGATACTTCTAACTAGGGTGAATCACCTGTCCCATAAACAACACGACTCCGGTCACATCTTCTCTAATCACAAACAAGAACGGGTGATCTGCCACAAAATCGACCCAATCTTTAATCATAATTTTCCTGCGTGGACATCCAGTACCAAATGTAACTACAGTGACCGCTGCAGCTTCTGTACCTTCTTCATTCACTTCCACAACAGATTTATGGATGACGCTCGAAACATAAAGGTTTGGTGAGTCCACTATTTCGGTGAAACGATCTCCAACTTTGAAAGGCAATACAAGCCCTAATTCCTTCAGCATACCAGAAGCTTCAAACCCGAATTCGATCTTAAATTTTGGTATAAAAAACTCCCCGACTCTTACCTTTCTGTGTGGAATGTGATGGTCAAAAAAGTTGGATGTGGAACTGATCTTCTTTAATAAAGATGGAAGCCCGTCTTTTGCATCACTGAGATAAAAGTACATTGTGAACTTACGCTTATGTTGACCATGCGAATAAGGGAGACCCAATACTTTGAAATCATCATATTCATGTACGAATTGATTTTTGGAGCTGGTCATAAAGGGAACTTTAACTTTATTGCCATTGAGGAGGTGAAAGTCACGTTCTTTAGTCAATGAGGTGTTAAACTTCTGAGTCCATGTTCCCTTGAAGTAGATAGCATTTGCAAGGATGAGCATTGTGTCATCACTAACTTGATTAGCAGTAATGACTTGCTTGATAAGGTCATGTGTTTGCTCTTTGGCCCATGAATTCACTTCATCGGCTACCTCTTCTGCCTTCATTAAACCAAAAAAAAGAGTATAGACTACTCAATAATATCACTAAACAAAAAAATAATAATAGAGTATAGAGCAGTGGCGGATCTAGGATTCCGACTAAGCGGGAACGTTTTATAAATAAGCGGTAACGAAATCGGAAAAACGTCAAATTTTTACAAAATTTACACTAAAAATGTCAAAAATTTTCCGACCAAGCGGTAGCGGAGGCTACCCCTTGATACACTATACATCCGCCCCTGGTATAGAGTACCACTCAATAATATATTAGCGTAATATAAAAAACAAAGTTTAATAACTTTAATAACGATCTAAGCCTCATTTGTGAACAAAATAACCAAGATTGATATCAAATAATACGTAAAAAAAACTCTACTAATATATTGAGTGAAGAAAAGAAAGAGTCGAAAAAGAGGTAGGGCCGCTTGAAAAAGATTAGAAACTAACCTTGTGGAAATCGACTTGTTTGCAAGCGGCTCTATAAACGGTGTCCACAACCTGCTTGAAACATGGTTTGAGAGACAAGTTTTCACCAACCCAAACCGCGTTTACAGAAGACAATTTAGGTCCGCCACTAGGGCTACCGTTGGCTAATATCGAGGACACAAGGTCCGAATAGAGAGAGTTGAGGTCATCCGTGGTATCCGCTTTAAGGAAAGCCAGGAGTTGGTCAAGTGTTTCACCTTTGCAACCGGCAGATAGTACGCTCAGGGCGACCTGGATCGAAAGGGGCGAGAAAACAACGTTGAAGTCGTGTTTGTTGGACAGAAGGTGTGTTGCGAGTGCAGTTGAGACATGGGTTTGGTTGCGGATCATCATCGACTGGTCGAGACGACGAGGTTGTGGCCGAGAGGGTTTAAAAGCGGGCTTTGGGTAACGCTGTTTCAGACGAGGCTTGTTGAAGATGGGATGGCGGAAAAAAGGAGCCATTGTTGGACTTCTCTGAGTACGTAAACAAGGAATAAGAAGAAAAATATGCAGGGTATATATATATATATATATATATTCACCCTCTACTCAAGAAAACCCTACTTATTAATCAAAACAAATCAAAATATTAATATGATTTAGTTTCTTGAAATAAATTGAAGGTGATAACAAAACTTTGTTGAGGGCTTAAAAGGATAATATCGTGGGTTTAAAAGGATAGTTTGACGAATTTCATTTGACGTAGAAACCGAACAAAACGATATTTTAATCAGTGGCGGAACTAGAACAATAATTCAGGGGCATCCCAAATTTTTTTTTTACCGTGCAATCATACAATATTAAAAAAAACAATAATACATAAATAAAGTAAAACAAATACCTAATAGATTTGTCCTCTTCTTTTTTTCATAGCTTGAAATCGATCCATCACATCGTCGTCTTTTACTTCACTTAAAAAATCCTTTTCGACCGCACAAACCATAGCATTGTTCAAGAATTCCGGGCCGATTCGATTGCGTAAATCCGTCTTCACAAGCTTCAATTTCGAAAAACATCTTTCAACGGTTGTGGTTGCCACCGGTAAAAGCAAAGCTAGCTTAACAACCCGATAACAGTCTTTAACGTCTTTTTTTTCCATAACAGTCTTTAACAGGAAACTTATGACTACGCGGTTGAAAAGCCCCTTTAACAAGATACGACCTTCTTATGTCATCTATTTGATTTGGGTGATAACTAGCAATAGGTGGCCTATCAAATGGATCCGAAGGAAGATCATTCAAATCAATAATACCTCGTGTTGTTGGAATTGAAGTTGTAGGATTATCATTATCAACATTCGGACTTGCATCAACGTCATCATTTGCTTGATCAACATTCGGACTTGCATCAACGTCATCATTTGCTTAAGAATTTAACATATATGGGGCATGTCCTGTATATGAACTAGTGGGGAACACATTCTCACTACTTGTACTTAATTGCGGTTGTTTTTAATAGAATCACCGGGGTAACCCTTTACCCAAATTTTTTTCAACATATATATCATTAATGAAAACTTGATACTTTTCACTTGTATGTTCACAAATACATCTCTAACGGATAAAATTCATACAAATACACAGATGAATAACTAAAAATCAAATTAAAAACAAACTAACAAAACAATAAGAAAGCTAGGTATTTTCAAACTAAATCAAACAAATCAATAATGTGAAACCAAAAACTAATCATATATATTTATTTAATAAAAAAAAAATCAAATCAAAATGAATAATAATAAACTAGAATGGTAAAATATTGCAACAATAAGAAATCTAGTTACTCCAAGACTAATTAAAAAACTACACGTTAAATTAAAAATTAAATACACTTTCTCTGGACCATTGATGTCACATCCTTAGGGAATTAATGGATTATCTTTATCTGTGAAGATAAATCAACGGTGAAGATAAAATATTAAAGTTATTATATTAAAGTAAACACATTATGGGCCAAAATTCAAGAAAAAGCCCAAAACGACAAAATAAAAGACACGTGACTTCCGATCTCCTTCTTCTTCCCTTTATGAAAAAAAAACCCACCGGAAACCTGCAATCCAAAGCCTTAGACCGTCGTCATCGGGCGCCGAAAATTATTCGAAAAAATCGAAAAAATCCAAAGCCTTGAGGGGTGTCCTAGTTGATGTTGAGGGGTGTCCTTAGTATAAAAATCAATTTTTTTTTTTACACTAACGGATAAAAGTTGAGCCGTAGCCCGGGCTACGCCTCGGACTACACTAGGTCCGCCCCTGATTTTAATCTTGGTAAATTGTCTTGCCGCATTAACGTCTTATTTGCTACAGCGATAGTCATGTTTCCATTTTTTTATCGAAATAAAATAACATGTTTAAATTTAGGAGTGGGCTAAATGCACCACTACTTTTGCTTAATACCCTTACCCTATTTAGACACCCTTTGCCTCGTATATGCCTCGTATAGCCCTCGAATAGGCCTATACGGGGCGTATAGGGTTTCATCAAATTCAGTGTCTGACTCATGTTAGTTCTGGTTTGCTGCTCCTATATGCCTCGTATAGGCCTATACGGGGCGTATAGGACCCCTCGTATAGGTCTCATATATGACTGATGCCTCATATATGCCACGTATAGGCCTATAAGGGGCGTATATAAAGTTTTTTTTAACAAACATTTTATACAATATTAATCGTTTTAGCAAACTTTTAAACAAAAATAAGTTTTCTATTTTAAATAAATAAAAATAACAAGTATATGATATGATACAACACCTGTATAGGCCTATACGAGACCTAAATCACACCTATAGTCTTATGCAAGACCTATACTACACCTATAGGCCTATACGAGTTATTATAATTAATATGAGTTTTTTATAATTAATATTAAGTTTTTTATAATTAATATTAGTGTTATAGATATTAAAAAGAGAAAACAATATATAGCCCTGTTTTGCCCTAGTCTAGGCCTAACTCAGGGGTAAAATGGTAATTTGATACAACACCTGTATAGGCCTATACGAGACCTAAATCACACCTATAGTCTTATGCAAGACCTATACTACACCTATAGGCCTATACGAGTTATTATAATTAATATGAGTTTTTTATAATTAATATTAAGTTTTTTATAATTAATATTAGTGTTATGGATATTAAAAAGAGAAAACAATATATATATATATATATATATATATATATATATAGGGCTAGACTGGGCGTATAGTGTGGTCCAAAAGACCATTATAGCCCTGTTTTGCCCTAGTCTAGGCCTAACTCAGGGCTAAAATGGTAATTTGCATTATATATACGCTTCATACAGGCCTATACTAGGCATATAAGAGAGGTAAAGAAGACCAATTTACCCCCAGTCTAGGCCAAACTCAGGGGTAAAATGGTCTTTTTCGTCTATACACCCCATATAGGCCTATACGAGGCATATAACAGAGCCGGCCCTGAAGGAGGGCGGGGAGGACAACCGAACAGGGCCCGTGATTTCGTAGGGCCCGTAATTTAAAAAAAAAATCCGATATTATATATGTAAAAAAAATTTTAATAGGGTATAACCAAAAAAATATTAACATAGGCCCACTTAAAAAAATCACATTGTTTAAACTATTTAGCCCATTAGGTTAGTGAGCCCAATACCCAAATATTTTCTAAAAACTAATTAAAAAAAAAGAAGTCTGGTAGTGGGCGACAATCAGGAACAGAAACGTCGAAGACTCGAAGGAACTGAGGGAGGAAGAACAGAAACGTCGCAGCCAGTTGCACAGCCGATCAATCGATCATCATTCATCATCACACAGCCAGCAGCCTTCGATTTCAGTCACAGCAGCCAGCAGGTCTGCCTTCGATTTCAGTATTTCACAGCACTTCAGTTCATTTATGTTGTATTGTTGTGACAGCAGGATTGATTTTCGTCTTTTTGATTTCAATTACATATGTCGAATTCATTTATGTTGTTGTCGTCTTGTCGAACATTATTCAGTTAACTTATGATTTATGTCGATTTCGGATTTCAGTTCATTTATGTTGTTGTCGTCCTGTCGAACATTATTTAGGCGTTAATGGCTCCTAAACAACCATCCGGATGGCAAAAAGTCAAAAGAGGAAACGAAAAGATGAATTGGTGAAGTCACAAAAGGGTGCTATGCAAAAATTTTTGACGGTATGTCATTCATTCGAATACTATATTTTGTATTTTGTTAATTGCATTGTTTATCGAATGCTATATGAACGGTTCAAAGTTGTATGAAAAAACTAGTTTAAATTTTTTATTTAGTTAAGACATAAGGGCACGTTTTTCGAACTCGAACAGGGTACATGAATTTTCAGGGCCGGCCCTGCATATAAGACAAAATATGACATAATCAGAGATTCTCTTGGAAATTGAAAAATGTTATACGCGACGTATAGACCTATACGAGGCGTATATAAGGGTGTGTAAATAGATACTAGGGTGTGTGAATATGTAGACCCTTTCAACCTGTTTAAAACTTTTCATATACCATCCCTTAAAAAATCATTTTTTTTAGTAATTGATCCGAAAGCAGTTACAGGCCCGGTTATTGGGCTGGGCAGCCCGGGCGGTAGCCGTGGCCCAAAACTAAAAAGGGCCCGGAATTTATAATTTTTGTTTACTATTAATATGTATAATTGGGGCCTGCTTCTATTAATATATAATTTAGTCTTCCAGCTGGTTAGTAGTTCAGTTTTGTTCTTGATGGTTCTGTGTTCGATTCTTAGTTTTTCCTTGTCTTTTACCTTTGTTTTTTTATTTTTATTTTTATTTTTATTTTTATTTTTTGTAGTTGTAGCCGGTCTGTTGAGCTTTAACTTTATTTTCTAGTTTTCATAGTTTCATAAATTTTTGTTTGTGATGCATCTTTTTAGATTCTGTTTTATATACATTAATTTAAGTTGCTCCTAATTAATACTAGAGTTTTATGATCATATGTTGCTTGCTCCTTCTTTGTAAAATTAGTAAATCTTGTTGGTATCAATATTGTAAGTATTGATCTTGGATGTTTGATTTTTCTTTTAGCTATTCGATGTTGATAGGTGATGTAGCTAATTCTAACGGTTTTTTTTTTATCAAAAAACGTTAGGAGAGTCGCACGATTCGCTTAAGTAAGTTCAATCTTTTTTCTGAACTACTTTTGTTTTGTTTATTTTATAGAAATAATAGTCGTATTGTAGTTTTTTGATATATAACTGATGATTTTATATTATAAGTAGTGGGCCCATTATTGTCTCGCCCGAGGCCCTAAATATTTTTATCATTTTCGGAGACGGCCCTGAGTAGTTAGAATATGTTGAAGGAGTATCAGACCATGCCTAAGATAGGGTTTTGCAGCCACCCTCTTGCATTTATTACGTACTCAAACCCAAACTATTCATTTATTTCATAGATGTTATAATATAATTATATGAATTGGAATTCTACTTGTTTCACGAAGCACAACATATATCCTTTGCCACTAACTAATAATCAAATACAACTGCAGCCGAGCCATTGAGTGGAGAATTGACTGGCAAATGATGTTTTATATGTCAAAAAACACAGACCGAGAATTAATAACGAGTATCATCTATCTATTCCATAAGACCATCTGTAGTGGGCGAGATCTTGGCGTGATTCTCCCCCAAACACGCCCAACCACGCCGAAGCCCTACCCCTCATGGCGTTTTAGGGCGTTTTTGGCCAATTCTTTTGTTTTGGCGTGTTTGAAACAACGCCGGATGGGGGAATAACTGACCAATTACCTTCAGCTGCATTTGTTTTGTCCAATAAGATTTTTTAATGTTATTTTATTTAATTTTATTACAAACATAATGCCCCACAATCCCCACATCCCCACTACACTCATTTAAAAAAAACACCAAATAATGCCCCTTGCTGATTGTACTGTCACATGATGAAAAACACGGGTAGGGGCATTATTCAGCCTTAAACCACTACGTATGTTCTAATGTAAAGGATTTAACAGTAGTCCTTGTGTGTTTACCTAAAAATATGCCACCTACTCCACCAGAATTGATGAAAGAAAGATTTAATGGTTTTAATTAAATTAAGGTTATAAATAATTTTCTTTTTCTTAATTGTTGTTGACTTCTTATTCCTATTTACATTTTCAATCTTGTGATGCAGCATTGATCGCATAAATGCTTCTTATCAGACGAACCCTTGCATATCACTGGCATAATTCTTATAATTTAATTATCTTTTTTATGAACCCTAGCATATCACTGGCGTAATTCTTATAATTTAATTATCTTTTTTGATTTGTTTAAAAACTTGATAAGTTTTGGTTATCTAATTTAATTATCCTTTTGAATTATTTAAAAATTTAAAGTAGACGCGATTAAAAAAATACAAAATAAAAGGTTTTATTGTATTTATTTAAAAACTTCAAGGGGAGAGTATAACCAGTAAAATTTAAGAAAGGGGAGTGCATTTAGCAACACCCTTAAATTTATTGATTATCATGTTGGGTAAGGTTATTGTAAAAAATGTTAAAATGTGAGAAAGGTGAGAAATATTGTGGAGATGACATGTGTC
This sequence comes from Helianthus tuberosus, assembly GCA_030545235.1. Lineage (NCBI taxonomy): Eukaryota > Viridiplantae > Streptophyta > Magnoliopsida > Asterales > Asteraceae > Helianthus > Helianthus tuberosus. Next base: position 74,666,759 of record CM060380.1, read on the forward strand.
CTCAATCTAAATTAATTCAAAAGGGTAAACAAGTAATTTTATCATTAATTTAATTAATTCAAAACTTTCCATAACCGCCACCTTAATTATAGGAACAAATTTTTTAAAAGATCTCTAAAAAAACACTACGAATAACACTGCAACCACCATTCAGCACATATATAACACCATTCAATCTATATATATATATATATATAAACATGATAAATAAGGGCTTATGTGTCATGTTATGAGGGCTTGGAAAATGAGGTGGCATCACCTAAGGCAATCTAGAAATTGGTTTTGGCTCCAAAACTCCCGTGTCCTTTTTTCCTTAAGGTGAAGCCCCGAATTAGCCTACCCGACCCACAAAATCGGATCCTATAATACCCTTCTTTTTTCTCATTCAGCTTCTCACTCTTCATATTTTCTCTAAAACCCTAGCTACACTCTCTCCCTCTTCTCTATAACCCGAACTACAGCCGCCTTCAACAATCTTTCTATCATCATCAAGGTTTGTCATCATCATCGTTCAATCCCAGATCTTCATCATCCTTTTTTTAAACCCTAAAAACCAAAGTCGTATTTCAACAAATGGATGTTTGTTGTTATTTCTATAACTTAAGAAGATTCTTGATTTTTCTGGATTATTTTTGTGAAATTGTTTCAGGGTTTTAGTTTCTCAAATCATCCAAATCTCTGATTCAAGTCTCAGATTCTGGTTATTATCATCGAGGTATCAATCGCCTTTCGTGTTTCTCGGTAGTTGATTTCCAAATATTTAATTTTTTTTAGATTTTGATTTCAAGGGTTTCAAATGAGTTATTAGTTTTTCTAGATTAATTTGGTTTCTGAGATTGGTTTTTGATTCAAGGGGTGGTTGAATTTGGTCTAAAGTTGGGGCATTTAGTGGGTGTTTGTTGTTATTTCTACTCTTGGAATTGAAGTCATAGATTTTGACTAAAAAATGGAAGTATAATTAAATATAGATGAATGAGGTCAAATGTTTTAATTTTCAATTGAAATCATATACAGCTTCTTTACAATTTTGAAAAACAAAATCTTAATTGTTAATATAATGGCCGATGAGAACGTTAAAAGAGAGACCGGATTGATGCAAACGTTGTCGTATTGTTGCAGAGTACACCACTACAGTGTTGCTTAACAATGGCAAACTTCAGGTAAATATGCGGGTTGATTTTAGATGCATTTGTAGTGGTAATTGGTTTAAATTTTGATTGGAATTTTAAGTTTTACTAGGGGTTTAATTTTGATTATTAAGACTGGGGGATTAAGGTGATTATGCATATACCATTATTGTGAGGTACTTTTTTTGTTTAAAAGTAGTTTATTATGTGCATATTTTAATCTCATACTAACAACGATAAAAATAGATTCGCCCGATTAGCAATGGAAGTTCGTTACCTGGTGTCAGGGATTTTCTTAAAGTGTAAGTTAGTTTTCAATATTTTATTATCACAAAAGGTCATATATTCATATTATTAATTATTTTAACAGAAAACTAACATGTTTTCTGGTGCTTTGGTTGTCCTGTATCTGAGGGGTATGGAATGACCGAGAGTTCTTGTGTTATAACGTTTATGAATGTCAACGATGTCACCTCGGGTCACGTGGGCACTCCTAATGCTGCTTGTGGTCAGTTTTTTTTCTTTTTCAATAAAATATTAGAAGCTATAGTTTGCTATTCTTTGGATTATGAGATAAATTTAGCACATGGTATTTCTGTTCTCACTAATTTAGTAGGAGTGTTGAAACATATAAAAGTATGAAATGTCAATTAAAGTCTCGATCATATGATAATAATAATAAAATTAATATTCTAATTTTTTTTTATTAATTTCTTGTTTCAGAAGTAAAGCTTGTAGATGTTCCGGAAATGAACTATACATCCTATGATCAACCATATCCTCGTGGAGAGATCTGTGTGAGAGGACCGATTGTCTTTCAAGGCTACTACAAAGATGAAGTGCAAACGTATAATTAAGTCTTGATTACCCTCTTCTGCTTTTAATTGTGTATCTTTAAATGTGTGTATTATACCGAGTTTTGTGTTGATTTAATTTGATCAGGAGAGAAGTAATCGATGAAGAAGTATGGCTTCATACCGGAGACATAGGATTATGGTCACCTGGAGGCCGCTTAAAGATCATTGACCGGTAAGACATGTCGGTTAACAGCTCTAATAGATTCAGGTCAAAATGGGTCAGTTTTATATGGGTCAGGTCGAATCCCTTATATCAAAAGATTTTTATTTCTTTTATAGTAGTTAGTGTGTGAAAAAATGATTACAAAAACTATATTTATTTCAATGATAGTTTTAATTCTTTGAACATAATGATCTACGAGGTTTTAACTTTATGCTTTGTTTGACCCGTTAGAGATAACACGCAACCCAAATCCATCTGTAAGTAAACGGGTCGAATTTGCCACCAACAGGATTATGACCTATAAGTATTTTATTAATTATATATTTTCTTATTATCAGGAAATAGAATATATTAATGGGTCGAATTTGCCACCAATAGGATTACGACATTTGAGTGTTATATTAATTATATTTTCATAATATCAGGAAAAAGAACATTTTCAAATTGGCACAAGGAGAGTACATAGCTCCTAAGAAAATCGAGAGCGTATATGCGAAGTGCAACTTTGTGGCACAATGCTTTGTTTATGGTAAGAAATTTAAAGATTTATTAATTTGGTTATATCTTTGTTAATTGTTTCATATTTCTTAAAGTTTTATTTATTATTGGTTGAAAATAGGTGACAGCTTCAACTCTTCTTTAGTTGCTATTGTCTGTGTGGACCCTGATATGCTCAAAGCATGGGCTCCTAAGGAAGGAATAAAGGTGACAATTTATATTTATTTTTACTTTTGATCTTCATAGAAATTGAAAGGCAGCTAATATATGTTTAAACTAAGATATGATTAGGAAATAATTAAACTTCAGTTGCATTTAATATGTTTTATATATTTGACCAAGACTTCAATTTCCCGCACACTGCTTATAACCCTATTCTTTGAACCTACACTTTGTTACAAAAGATTACAAAAGCTTGAATTTTTTTTTACATTTTATATTAAAACTTATTCTATGACTTATAGTTTGAAAGTTTGGAACAACTGTGCAATGACCCGCAGGCAAGAAAAGCTGTCCTTGCCGACATGGATGCAGTTGGAAAGGAAGCTCAGGTAACTCTTCTCTGCTAACTTTCTTTTGTTCTATCTTATCAGTCAAATGTGATTAGTAAAATCAAATTATTTTAATAATATTTTTTTTTAAATAAAAGGTTTAAGGGGTTTTATGCATTAAAATTAGGCGTTGGCCAACATTCGATTCATATGACATGTTTCCTTTTTACCTATCTTTTTTTCTAGATTTTACCTGTCCAATAAGAGTATTTGTTTGGACCTCCATTGGATTAATTTTTTTCCCACTAACTTGCTTTTACAGAACGCTATTAATATCTTTCAAGAGTTCAACTAAACATAGACCTCACTGAATTATTCTTCAAAGGTATGACTACTCATTTTTCTTTTTTTAAGTAGCCTAGGTTGTGTTGGTTCTTTACTTTGGAGGGCAATTCGTAGTGTGATCCAGTGTCTTCAGTGAAATTAGTTTGTCTTTCAGCAATCGAACTAACAAAACTTTTTGGTCTCTGGAAGAGGTGGTATGGGTTCGGACAATTCCAATTGGCATTTTGAGTTGAAATATGACCGGCGGGTTGCTATCCCAGTATCTGGGCCATGGCCAATAGCCCATTATAAGGTTTGTAGATATCCATTATTCATTAAGTTTTGAAACCTCAAGTGGGACTGCGTTTGTTTATATGTGATGTTATATTAGTTGGTTGTCTTAAACACATATCATATTACCTTTTGTGTTCCATTTTGTATTATAGCATGGTGTGGTCGTCATAGATGAAAAGCTATATACTGTTGGTGGATGTCGTAATGGGGGGCAGTTAGCTGATGTTCAGGTATTGTGTCTGCAATTGGACATAATTTTAATAAGAAAAAGTATTCATCAATCGTATAACCGAACAAGGAATCATGGGTGTTGAATATTACAAGATTTTGCGGGTTGACCAGAATATATATGTTGGAGTTTTATTTTAATTTATTTCATAATTCTATATATTGTGGGGATTATATTTGTTAGGCTTTGAATTCTATCTTAATATTAGTTAGGTTGTATTGTTAATTAAGTATTGTTAGCCCTTTTATGTGAATTTAATTGAGTTACTGATAATTAAAATTTTAGTTTAGTCTTATAGATTGTTGGTGGGTAATTATGATTGAAAACTAAGATGATTAAACTGATTTCCTCCTTTGTTTCTGAATAGGTTTCGAGAAGCTGGGGTAGATTTGTAACATCCTATTTTCGGATATGTTTTTTATTTGTATTATGAGTTGTATTTGTCTTTAATTTGATGTTCAAGTTCTCAGTGCTCCACAAAAGCTAGCGGTATAAGATCAGTGCGTTGAAGAAAGGCTAAAAGGGTGTTCTGCCACCAGATGCTGCCAGTGGACCTGACAGATCTCACATTCTCACGATACATTGCACACATTAGTGGGTAAGTTGATCATCTTCCATCAAACCAATAGGCGGGTCGAGGGTGTTGGGTCAACTGTTGACCTTTTGGCATTGAATTTTCTGTTACAATTATTAGTTACTTCTCATTTTCTTTTAATATAATCGATTATCATTGTATAAAATTATAGTATTTCATTTTTAGTCTGTTTATTGTTATTCACAAACTAACTAATGTTTACATGTCGTGACTTATCAAACATTAGCAATATTTCTGTCTTATCCATTTTCGCCTTTTGTTGTTTGTTTACTTGATATAGTGCAATAAGTTGGTTTGTCGTATTTTGTATTACTGCATTCAACATTTTTAGACATGATAATTTGCGGACAAATCATTTAATGTACCGAATCATTTAACAACAGTGTAACAAAATAAACTGATGGTACTTCACCAGTATATTAATAACTAACAAAATAAAACAACCCGTGGGTACCACGGGAGATAACCTAGTAATTATATAATACCATTCAATAAATATATAACACCATTCAATAAGTATATAACATCATTTTAAAGATCTCTGTAAAAACACTACGAATAACACTGCAAAACCACCATTCAGCACATATGTAACACCAGGTAGAGGATCCTGTACATTAATCTAAAAGTGTGAGAAGGGTGAGAAATATTGTGGCGATGACATGTGTCCTCAATATAAATTAATTCAAAAGGGTAAACAAGTAATTTTCTAATTGATTTAATTAATTGATAACCTTCCATAACCGCCACCCTTAATTATAGGAATACGAATTAATAATTAATCTACGAATTTGTGTATCACGTTCAGAACTGTATAGTGTTATATATTTTTATATAGTGTTATATGGTGTTACATAGTGTTATATGGTGTTATATGGTGTTATATAGTGTTTTTAGGTATTATATAGTGTTATATGATGGATGTATATTGTTATATAGTTTTATATGATATCATATGGTGTTATATAGTGTTACATAGTGTTATATGGTGTTACATAGTGTTATACGGTATTATATGGTGTTATATAGTGTTATATGATGGATGTATAGTGTTATATATTTCTTGTAGCAGTTACATATTTCTAGATTTTTTAGAATGTCCAAATTTTAAAATAAGTTTAAGATTGAATCGCTAGAATTTAGGAGTGAATCGCTAGAATTTAGGAGATGTTACCTAATTTGAAACATATACAAAGACACTATTACCCCTACAATTTTCAAATCAGTCCAAATAATTAAAACACAATTTATAATTTGGTCGCTATTGATCTCAACCATTAGATCAAAGAGCTAATGGTTTTAAACACTTCTCACACTTTTGAATTAATGTACACTATCCCTACCCTGTAACACCATTCAATAATTATATAACACCATTCAATAAGTGTATAACACCATTCAATAAGTGTATAACACCATTCAATAAGTATATAATACCATTCAATAATTATATAACACCATTCAATAAGTATATAACACCATTCAGCACATATATAACACCATTCAATAAAGTATATAACACCATTCAGCACATATATAACACCATTCAATAAAGTATATAACCCCATTCAGCACATATATAACACCATTCAAATCATTACATCTCTGTATCATCTTCTTCTCCATACCGGCACCACCACTGCCGCTCCGCCGCCGCCGTCGTGTAGAGGTGGCCAACCACCCGACATCACCTTGCTGGATGTCTTTTTGTCGCTCGAACCAAACCACCAGAAACCACCTTGCCGGAACCCCTGCCCCTTCGGACACCCAAACCACCGTCGGAACGACATAGCCGCCGCCACAGTCATCGGAAAAATGAGAAGGGGGCGCCGTTCCGTCCGGAAACCACCTTATCTGATTTAGAATATTATCTGATTTCAAATTCACAGATTGATGATGATGATTCGAATTCTGGAAGAAGGAGGAGGATTCGAATTCTGGAAGAAGAAAGAGAATTCGTAATTTTAGGGAATTGATTTACAGTTTCCTATTTTTAGGTGGATATAAAAAGACACAATTGCCCATACAATTTTCAAATCAGTCCAAACTAATAAAAACATTTTACAATTTGGTTCCTATTGATCTCAACCATTAGATCAAAAGATCTAATGGCTGAGATTATTTCTTACCCTTCTCACACTTTTGGTCTTTTTTACAGGAACCTCAATCTATCATGTTTCCATTAATATGAATCAAAAAGAGTCTTGATTATCATGTTTCCATTTGTTCGAATCAATTAAGAATGGCAGTTATTAAAACGAGTTTAAACGTGTGGTAAAAAAATTAGGGGTGTTTTGGGGTTCCTTTTAACTTTTGACTTATTAACTTCTTATAAGTTAGAAGGTCAAAAATTCTAACTTATCATTTTCTCCTTTTCAAGCTATAAAACTCCTTCTTAATCCTTATCCAAAGACTATTAAAATGATTTTTTTTAACTTTTTATAAGTTAATAAGTTAAAAGTAACTCCAAAACAAGCTAACCCAAACACCCACTTAGTCGAGATTCGATGGTTCTCGGATCTGAGAAAACGCCGGAACCGTGTGTCAGAGGAGCAGGAAGGAGTTTGTTTTTGGATTTGTGTTGTTTGTGGGATGTGGCAGGAATAGTCCTTGAGTTTTGATCGATAATTTTCTATAATTTCAAGAAAATACAACTTAAACATTATATTCATAACAAACAGTTACATTAACAAGTTCACATAACACACATAGTACAACACATTGTCAATTATAGCCCATATAAATAAATATTTACTCCCCTCCCTAGGCTTGAGCCAAATCCCGTTCCTGCTGATCTATCATGTTCTGAGCTTCTACATTTGTTAACCTCTAGTTCACAGCCTCTAACTCGGCTATTCTAACTCGCATGGCTCTTATTTTTCGGGTTTCCCATTGTAAACCTACCGTTTTACAAGTACTACGTATAGTTATAGGGATACTTGGTTTATAGGAACCTGGCGGAAGGGTTTAGGTTCCAATGGTGATGGGGATTTCTCAACAGGATGGTATAGATTGGAGGCTTAGGTGATCCATTGGAATCTTCTTCATTTATGGATGTGGGATATGCGTTAAGATGTGACCTTGTTAAATTTCATGACGAGTAAGGGAACGGATGCATAGGTAATTGTTTCTGAAGGCGGTGGGTACAGAGTGAATGCTAAATGAGGGCACGTAAGTTGTAATTGTCACTATAAGTATATCCTGATGACTCCGTACCCTCAGTAGGTTCGTACTCGAGGTTCATTTATTGCTTGTCTATTGGAGCCAGCTGAACCAAGCTTACACACCAAGTCAGGTCTTATGTTTCCCATAGTATCCTTAACTGAAAACTACCTATATAAGTATATATAACTTACCTTTTTAGTTAGGTCTAATCTCCAAGGTTAAAGCCTAGATATCCCTACCGAATACCTAACTTGCTAAAACCTTTGGCTTGATACCAACTGTGACACCCCACCCGATAAGGATGCTTTATAACACAGTTGATACAAAAGTTCTTATCTTATTTATAATAAACATATTGTACAAATGTAGGAAACGCAATTTCAACATCTAATCAGACTAAGTCTACCCTGATGTAACAAGGCTTCCACCAGACCACACTACTGGTCTGGGATATACATTTCTACCGGACTATCACAAGTCTGGGACTATAAGCAGCGATAACGCCTCATCACATGTGACACATGCTTAAAAAGACACGTCGGCAATAGTTGGTGAGTTCATGACTATACACAAGTTATAGACCACATTATTTCACGGAGACTTTGTACCTGCCCATATCTTTATAGCCCAACGTCACCACGTGACATACATCATTATAATTAATATTAGTGTTATGGATATTAAAAAGAGAAAACCCAAAAAAAAAAAAATAAGAACATATGCCACATATAGGGCTAGACTGGGCGTATAGTGTGGTCTAAAAGACCATTATATCCCTGTTTTGCCCCCAGTCTAGGCCTAACTCAGGGCTAAAATGGTACTTAGCATTATATATATACGCCTCATACAGGCCTATACTAGGCATATAAGAGAGGCAAAAAAAGACCAATTTACCCCCAGTCTAGGCCTAACTCAGGGGTAAAATGGTCTTTTTCGTCTATACGCCCCATATAGGCCTATACAAGGCACATAAGACAAAATATGACAAAATCAGAGATTCTCTTGGGAATTGAAAAAGGTTATACGCGACATATAGACCTATACGAGGCGTATATGAGGGTGTGTAAATAGAGACTAGGGTGTGTGAATATGTTGATCCTTTCAAAAATACATGTTTAAAACTTTTCATATACCATCCCTTAAAAATTCATTTTTTAGTAATTGATCCGAAAGCAGTTTCAGTAGTTAGAATATGTTGAAGGAGTATCAGACCATGCCTAAGATAGGGTTTTGAAGCCACCCTCTTGCATTTATTACGTGCTCAAACCCAAACTATTCAATTATTTCATAGATGTTATAATATAATTATATGAATTGGAATTCTACTTGTTTCACGAAGCACAACATATATCCTTTGCCACTAACTAATAATCAAATACAACTGCAACCGAGCCATTGAGTGGAGAATTGACTGGCACATGATGTTTTATATGTCAAAAAACACAGACCGAGAATTGATAACGAGTATTATCTCTCTATTCCATCAGACCATCCGTAGTGGGCAAGATCTTGGCGTGATTCTCCCCCAAACACGCCCAAGCCCCACCCCCATGGCGTTTTAGGGCGTTTTTGGCCAAATTTTTTGTTTTGGCGTGTTTGAAACAACGTCGGATGGGGGAATAACTGACCAATCACCTTCAGGTTCATTTGTTTTGTCCAATAAGATTTTTTAATGTTTTTTATTTAATTTTTTTTACAAACATAATGCCCCACTGTTTTGGTAAAAAATCACACAAGGATAATACAACCAAATCCGATTTTGTGAGGTGTGATGCTTGAATAAATGGATAAATGTATGAACAATGTATGAACAATGTATGAATCAAATGAATGTAGGACACAAGGATTTATACTAGGAAAAAACCCTTGATCAATGTATGATCTCCGGCATAAAAAACCTCGGGTGATGGAAACTACCGATCACCAACTATATTACACAAATGATATTACAAATCAGGATGATAACAAGCTTGTTACAAGGATCACTAATGTGTAAAAAAGTATGAAATTGCTAGTAAGCTGCAAAGATTTCTCGAGTAGTGTGTGTTTGCTTAACGTTCTATCTAATCAAGATTGTTATCCCCTTATAAAAATAGAAATAAACTAGCTAACTAACAATCCAAAAAAGGTGCTAGCTTCCCACGATCTCCATAACGTTCACGAAGGCCATGCACGTGTGGAATTGTAAGGTATATTCCCCTGGAATCTCGGCAAGACCAAGTCCCATTCGAATACTCCTGCAAAACTAGTTCAAATATATTGGAAAAAACCGTTAGTATAAGGATAATAATGAGGATCCTGGATCCTTAAACCTGCAACATCTTCTGAGGATCCTTAATTCAATCTGAGTTGAGGATCCGTGATCCTGGCTGCACTTGAGGATCCGTGATCCATATGCTTAGAAAATCCATCCCTAACAATTGCCCCCAAAATAAGAGGAATTAAATATAACTTAATGAGTCATATTTTCTGCCTTATCTCCAACGAACTGATTATCGTAAATATAGCTGATACCAACGGACTAGCCGTTGTGAACGTGACGTCAGCGACAAGACCACCTGCAAATCATCATTATAAATTCAGAGTTAGAGATAAGGATTAAGAGGCATTTAAATTCGAGCATTCCACTGCTTTAAATCTTCATCCGGAGATCAAACAAATATTCTCTATTTCCTTCTCTTTAACTCCTTCTATTCCGATCCTCTTTTCTCGAGCATCCATGGCGAAGATGGTTCTCCGATCCTCACCTGCTAAGGATCCTAAATGTCACGGCCCCCGACCCACCCTGGACGGAATCGGGAGCCGCGAACAGCCCAGTGGTACCGGTGATTATTTTGAAAAATATTGCAGCGGAAATTTCATCAGGACCGTGAGTTAGGAAAAATATCAGAGTTTAGAAAACACCGGATTTTATTTATTAAATAGATGGGATAAACCCATGTTTTACAAAGGTAGCTTCAATAAAGATAAATTTGATTACATAAAACAATATTTCTTAATTTGATTTAATGAAATAAAATAAGCCACTTCTTGAAGTCTTTCAGTTCTGTATCCATCTTTTACTCCAATCTACTGTAATTACCTGAAACGCGTTTGAAAAAGGTTTTGTCAGCAGGAAATACTGGTGAGTTCATTCATTTTATGAAAACGAATCGTTTGTTATAATCTACAGTATTAAGAGAGATTACAATGTTTCAGATATCAACCAACTACCCACGGTATTTGTCACTCGACCGGATCTGTGACTATGGTCATATCACCATTGGCTGCCCCAATGATGACGATTATACCACTATTGGGTCCTGTCACCCAATAGTGTCGTATATCACTAATTAGGCTCGCCCACCTAATGTGATAAAACAGCAGTAATATGCACAATACCCCACATACCGGCTGTAATTTGGTGATTACATAAACTTAATCACTGTAATTATAACTTTGAAAATATACATGATTTTGTAAACAAATTTGATAAAAAGAGAATGACTCACACGACTAATGACAAAGGATAGCGCTTAAACATCCGGTCGGATAGTTTAAATCGATCGGACATTGAATCGTAGCAGCGATCGAGTTAATACCCTGTATCGTAGCAGCACCCCGCTATACTAATTAGTGATTTTGAGACTGTTTCTACAATATCTCAGCGTGCGTTGTTTTAACGTCGAACTGAAGCCAGGAATCAAGTCCCAATGCCTGCTATTTATACCTGAAAATTGACCTTCTTACGGACCGTAAGCCTCATCCCTTACGGTCCGTAAGGGACACGAATTTACCATAGGCTTGCCACGTGTGTGTGTAGGCTTGCTGAGTCGAAGAAATCTTAAAATTCAAAACTGACAACAATTTATTTAGATAATCGTAACTAGGGTTTTACCCCCCCTGAGTTTTAGGGGCCCTGATCCTGATTCTGATTGTTCTGAAAATTTTAGGGTTTGTGCAGAATCACTTGGGTGTCTCAATTAGGGTTTCCTATTGGACAATTAAAATAATAATTAAGACTTTTTGATAGGAGTTGTTACATTCTCCCCACCTTGTTTTAAATCTCGTCCTCGAGATTTGGGTTACGATATTTTTTTTAGACTTATGTCATATTTTAGTCAATAAAAATAATATTAGGGTAGATGACACAGAATTGAAATATTAAATTTTGTGAATACTAGTTGTACCATAAGTAGGATTCAATGGTTCAACTGAATTAGTTCAAGAAATTGACGATAACCGAATGAGATGAAATGATATAATTTCCAAAGTGACTAGGTCCAAGCCAAAAGATATATGATCAATAGATATTTAGAATGAATGTGAAGGACTTTTTAGAATAAAATTATTTGTCAAAAGAAAGCTTACTTTGATTGGCAACTGAGGAAGACTTAGAATTGACAGGTTCCAAATGAAATAAAAGCATGAAAATGATTTGTCAAATATTAAATTATGATATGAGAAAATCAATGTGCTGAGATGAGTGAATTGTAAGGATATACGAAAAGACAATAGAGTTAATGTATTATTTTTTTTAGAGTTCTAAGTTGTTTTACTCGTGAAACAATGTGATAGTATACTATTAGGGACCATATTTTTCATACTATGTCCTAGAGATCGAATAATAAAACAAGTTGTTGTGGCATGACCAATCATTATATTATATTTGTAAAGCAAATGTAATATATATTATTTGTGTCCCTGTCTGAACCGTACCTTATATATCAAATATAAATATTATGTAATATATATTATTTGTTACTTATTTTTACTATATGTAAATGGTCACCACTTTTAAATTTTAGTATTTTACTATACTATGTAAAATAACTTATATTTACTATGTAATATATATTACAAAACACCGCAATGAAGTTATTACATTACAAAATATTTTTGTATTATTATTTTGTAAAAGAAATCACTATTATTTATAAAGTTAAATGAAAGTTGTAAAATAAAGGTGTAAAAATATTTAGGGAAATTGGTTTTTAATAAACCAACCTTTGCCCAGTTGGTAAATAATAATCCAACGTACAGAATTGGTATATAATAATCCTACGTTTCAATATGTTGGCACTGAATAGACCTCCGTTAGTTTTTTTTTAACTAAAGTTAGTTTTTAAGTTTTATTTATTACACAAACAGTCCCTGTAGTTATAATTTACTAGTTTTAAGTTTTATTTATTACACAAACAGTCCCTGTAGTTATAAAAAAAATCATAAAAATAAAAAAAATAAAAAAATTCAAGAAAATCATAAAAATTCTAAAAAAATAAAAAAATCATAAAAAATCATAAAAATTCAAAAAAATAAAAAAAACTCTAAAAAATCATAAAAATCAAAAACACTCTAAAAAATAAAAAAAAATTCAAAAAAAGCAAACGTTTCGATGCGAACCGTTTCGACGCGAACCGTTTTGAACCGTACCGTTTCGACGCGAACCGTTTCGACCCGTACCGTTTCGACCCGTACCGTTTCGACCCGTACCGTTTCGTCGGGAACCGTTTTCGACCCGTACCGTTTCGACCCGTACCGTTTCGACCCGGACCGTTTCGACCCGTACCGTTTCGACCCGTACCGTTTCGACCCGTACCGTTTCGTCGCGAACCGTTTTCGACCCGGACCGTTTTCGACCCGGACCGTTTCGACCCGTACCGTTTCGACCCGGACCGTTTTCGACCCGGACCGTTTCGACCCGTACCGTTTCGACCCGGACCGTTTCGACCCGTACCGTTTCGACCCGTACCGTTTCGACGCGAACCGTTTTTGACCCGGACCGTTTCGACCCGTACCGTTTCGACCCGGACCGGTGCGGTGGTGGTGGTGGTGGTGGCGGTGGTGGTGGTGGCGGTGGTGGTGGTGGTGGCGGTGGCGGTGGCGGTGGTGGTGGTGGTGGTGGCGGTGCGGTGGTGGTGGTGGTGGTGGCTGTGGTGGTGGTGGTGGTGGTGGCGGTGGTGGTGGTGGTGGCGGTGCGGTGGTGGTGGCGGTGGTGGTGGTGGTGGTGGCGGTGGTGGCGGTGCGGTACGGGTCGAAACGGTCCGGATCGAAACAGTACGGTTCGAAACGGTTCGCGTCGAAACGGTACGGTTCGAAACGGTTCGCTTTTTTGAATTTTTTTTATTTTTTATGATTTTTTTGATTTTTTTTAGAATTTTTTTGATTTTTTTAGAATTTTTATGATTTTTTTGATTTTTATTTTGATTTTTATGATTTTTTATAACTACAGGGACTGTTTGTGTAATAAATAAAACTTAAAAACTAACTTCAGTTAAAAAAAACTAACGGAGGTCTATTCAGTGCCAACATATTAAAACGTAGGATTATTATATACCAATTCTGTACGTTGGATTATTATTTACCAACTGGGCAAAGGTTGGTTTATTAAAAACCAATTTCCCAAATATTTATTGTACAAAAGTATTTGTAAAATATTTTGTAAATATATAACACTTAATGGGTAGATTCTATGTGATTACTTATTTTTATTTTGAAACCATATAACATTGTGAATGTATTTACAAATGTTGTAAATAAGTGAAAACGAGGATTATTCTTATATATTACAATGTTTTCCTAACCCAACGTAGTTGATGACTACCATATTATTCTTATATGGTCATTTTATTGCCAGAGCGTTATGGTACATAGTTACCACAAAACATGTGATAGACAATTATTTATATAATTTTATTCGTCTCTCTAATTCTTGTATTGTTTTATGAAAATATGTCTTCTCCTTACAGTACAAAGTATATATATATTTTTATATATATTTAAAATTTACTAAATAAGTATGATGATTTTAATTTATATACATTAACTAGTTATTATCATGGTTGGATATTGGTTAGTGCTGCCTTGTTTAAGCATAGGTGATCAATCAATGCCTAACTAAGGCTAGGCTATCCAATACCTGCCTTTGATAATAACCCTAGTATTTATATATAATACTAACACTACTGTTATTAATTATTACTAATAATAAAATTATTAATAATAAATAACTTAAACATAAACTTAAATGAGAGTATACCTCAAACATAGTTTTATACATATAAAATATAAATTCTTCACCTTAATGGTTTAACAACATTCATTGACTCGATATCAAAGAGTCACCGTTTTGCAATAATGCGGTTCACAGCGCCAAAAAGCGGAATGATATTTTGATAAAATAACAAATCGGAATGAATCCCTCCAGTGGTCTTCATAAATCAAATGAACCACATGCGTAACAAACAGTGCATGTGTAACGTGTGGATTTACCAAGAAATGAAATAGATCAATATTCGTTATTAGGAAAGAAATCTTCATGGTATGATGACCATTAAAGGAAATAGAAACACGAAAGTCAGCTCATTAGAAAAAGAAATATAAGAACTTTATCTGGAATTTCGTGTGATAACCGTTGTTAAGTGACATTACCAGGGAATGTCGAATAAAATGAAATAGAGAATTTGCAAAGGTATGTGACTCCTTTTTTAGGGATAATAATTATGACTCTGATTAGACTGTGCACCGATGGTTGTAAAATTTTGTTCAAAAAAAATACCTCAGCGAGATTCATGTTGTTTGTAGGATCACGTGGCAAAGTGCCGCTTTTTGATCAGTAGTTCTCCCACTGCTGGGATGAACATTGTTGTTGTCGTGCCCAATTATATTTTCCAAAAGGTCTTGCCTCGTAAGTCGTGTGTGATATACTTTGACTTTTATGGTCGTATGATTTTTAAGTTTCATGTGTTTTCTTGTGCACTAGCATAACTTTACTTGCTTCGTATTTGTGTATTGGAAATTCTTATACTTTTGATGGCGTACCAACTTAATGGGTTTCCATTGCACGAGTTACGAGATAGATGATCAAACGAAATAATGTTTGATATCGGAATTATAGATATATGCAAGAGATTCCTGATAAAGAAATCTAGATTTATTATTGACACACATATGCTTGTGTTTTATTCCTAACTGACTTTTGGAATTCCTTATAGATATACATATCTATATAATCATATATTTCACATGCTGTAATATACATACCCTTCATAAGGTAAATGTATTTAACAGATTCTTATTTCCAAAAACAAGTCAAATATCAGGTCATGATACTATTTAGGGAAATCTTTTGTCACTTGTTTGACATATTATATACCCCGTCTTATCCGGTTCGCGCCGGAGAGGTAACCCCAGTATATCCGAACAAACTGGAGAGTCTTGCTACACCATACCCAATCTTGCCGGAGAAAATTTTCTATTTCCCATAAATAGTATCTTTTCAAAAGTGCCTCTTTTATTAGGGCTTTTATCCAGAACCAAGGAAACTTGTATTTCTCGTAACATATCTTATTCTAGCCCAAGTAATATCAATAAGCAAGATTTAAGTGTTATTGCTTATTTATCATATCTTGCAATATTCTAATTACCATTCTTATGGCATACCAAAACCCATCATACTTTATTTACAAAAGTACTTAGCTTATCTTGAAGTTTATACTAAGGCATCTTTTCTTAAGTTCAAGGCTAAATACTATCCTGTGTGCTACCAGCTAACAGCAATCTCCTAACTCTTTTATTTAGGTATTATTATCACAACACCTATTGGCTTTAATCAGTGGCTCTGATACCACCTTCTGTCACGGCCCCCGACCCACCCTGGACGGAATCGGGAGCCGCGAACAGCCCAGTGGTACCGGTGATTACTTTGAAAAATATTGCAGCGGAAATTTCATTAAGACCGTGAGTTAGGAAAAATATCAGAGTTTAGAAAACACCGGATTTTATTTATTAAATAGATGGGATAAACCCATGTTTTACAAAGGTAGCTTTAATAAAGATAAATTTGATTACATAAAACAATATTTCTTAATTTGATTTAATAAAATAAAATAAGCCACTTCTTGAAGTCTTTCAGTGCTGTATCCATCTTTTACTCCAATCTACTGTAATTACCTGAAACGCGTTTGAAAAAGGTTTTGTCAGCAGGAAATACTGGTGAGTTCATTCATTTTATGAAAACGACTCGTTTGTTATAATCTACAGTATTAAGAGAGATTACAATGTTTCAGATATCAACCAACTACCCACGGTATTTGTCACTCGACCGGATCTGTGACTATGGTCATATCACCATTGGCTGCCCCAATGATGACGATTATACCACTATTGGGTCCTGTCACCCAATAGTGTCGTATATCACTAATTAGGCTCGCCCACCTAATATGATAAAACAACAGTAATGTGCACAATACCCCACATACCGGCTGTAATTTGGTGATTACATAAACTTAATCACTGTAATTATAACTTTGAAAATATACATGATTTTGTAAACAAATTTGATAAAAAGAGAATGACTCACATTATAAGCATGCAGATTCATACGGGCAAAGTTTAATCTACAGATAAGCCTTGATATATTGCAGATTTATACAGGCAGAGCTTAGCCTATGGATTAGCCTTGTAACCTAGTGCACACGAACTAGGTAAATAACTAATACTGCATTTACGATAACTCACGAGATTAAAACCTTCACAACGAATGACAAAGTGCAATCACTTAAACATCCATCGGATTCACAACAAATGACAGAGTATTCCCAGAGTTCGGGTGGTACTCAAACATCCTGTCGGAATCACGACTAATGACAAAGTATAGCGCTTAAACATCCGGTCGGATAGTTTAAATCGATCGGACATTGAATCGTAGCAGCGATCGAGTTAATACCCTGTATCGTAGCAGCACCCCGCTATACTAATTAGTGATTTTGAGACTGTTTCTACAATATCTCAGCGTGCGTTTTGAGTTTTAACGTCGAACTGAAGCCAGGAATCAAGTCCCAATGCCTGCTATTTATACCTGAAAATTGACCCTCTTACGGACCGTAAGCCTCATCCCTTACGGTCCGTAAGGGACACGAATTTACCATAGGCTTACCACGTGTGTGTGTAGGCTTGCTGAGTCGACGAAATCTTAAAATTCAAAACTGACAACAATTTATTTAGATTATCATAACTAGGGTTTTACCCCCCCCTGAGTTTTAGGGGCCCTGATCCTGATTGTTCTGAAAATTTTAGGGTTTGTGCAGAATCACTTGGGTGTCTCAATTAGGGTTTCCTATTGGACAATTAAAATAATAATTAAGACTTTTTGATAGGAGTTGTTACACTAAAAAGGATAGTCCTTTGAAAAGCCAAGGCGTTACCAAAAACCCTTCGCTGGAACTCTGCCGTTTCACCGATCCGGAGATTGATCGGATACGCTATTGTTTTCCTGCTGAAGCCGTCTTCAGATCCTTTGACCCTTCAATGAAGAGCGATTCTATTTCCGACTCCTGGGTCACTTTTCCAGCCACCCCTTTCATGATAGGGTTTTCTTATCCTTTTCATGCCTTCACACAATCCTTCTTCACACTCACGGGCATGTGCTACATACATGCCATGCCAATGATGTGGAGAGTTCTTTACACCTTAGAGAACATCATCGAGTATGAGGATGTACAAATAGGGATGTCCGAGTTGAGTCAGCTATACAACCTTGTTAGCCATGGTTCACACCGTTTCTTGTTCAAGCGTAAACCTGGTCAGCCTCACCCAATCCTCAAAACCACCAAAAACGACACCCACTGGAAGAGCCATTTCTTCTTTGTGAGGAGGGATTCAATCCCAGATGGGAAGGATCTCCCTAAAAAGTGGATCACCCAGGGTAGGATATGGGATCCTTAGACAAGGATCACAGCAGGACTCTTTTACTTTTAAGGATAACTGATCCTTCTTTCTGTTTTTGTTATGCAGCTATCTCAATCTCTCACATTCAAGAAACCCCTGCAACAAAAGAAAGACTTGCTGCCTTCTAGAGGCTCGACCCTGCTATTAGAACATTCCAAGCCAAAGCAAAGGATTCACAAGAAGTATCCTCCGGTTCCTTCACAATGTCAAGTAAGTATTCATATCTGTTATATAAATAAATATTTAAATGAAAGTAGAATAAGAATACTTATCTGTGTTTTGCATTTGTAGGCGCTGGAAAATCCTCAAGATCAGCTTCCAGGTTCAGTGTCAGTGACCTTGACGCATTTGCTTCCTCCAAGTCCATCAAGAAACAACTTGCTTCCAGTCCTAGCATCCCAAATCCTAGGGCTACCAGCACAAAGGGCAAGGGTAGCAAGAAAAGAAAAGCTGTTGAGTCTCTTGAAGGCCTCCCTCTCATCCAACACCAGTTCGAGGAGTACGTCTCCGAGGTAAGGATCATGGATCCTTAAATTTGATCTTCCCTTTCTGAGGATAACGAATCCTGACCATGTGCTTGTTTTATGTAGAAATTTGCCGAGATCCAAATGCTCCTGGATAACAACCTTGAAGAGGCTGAGCAAAAGAACCTGGACCTCCAGAAGATATTCTTGGCCAAAGACAAGACAATCTCCTCACTCGAGAAGGATCTCACTCTGGTGAAAAAGGAGTTGGTCTTGTCCAAAATCACAGCTCAACAGGAGAAGGAGGAGGTGATGGAAGGAGCAAAGCTCTCTGCTACAATCGCCATGTTCAAGATCAAGCTTCAAATGGCAAAGGAGGCTGAGGATCCTTCTTTTCACAGGTCTGCCTGGGATCAGGAGGCTTGGAAGCTGAAGCTGGCGAAGCTGGATGATGAAGAAGAGGCTGAGGAAGTCCTGGAAATCGAGGCTGGTAGCAGTGGGCTGAAGGATCCTAGGGAAGGAGCAGCTGGTGGTGATGATGCGGCGAAGGTGTAAGCTGCAGAAATGGGCGATGATGGAAATTTCTAGACATGGCCGGAGCCCATTTTTTTATGGTTTAATGTTTTTTGGTTGTTGGTGTTTTGGTCAAAAATCAAGCAGTGACAATGCAACCAAACTTTCTATTGTGAGGTATGATGCTTGAATTGATGAACAATAATAAGGATCACTATGAAATGTATTGAACAAGTGACACGAAGATTTATACGAGGAAAAATCCCTTGATCAATGAATGATCTCCGGCATAAAAAACCTCGGGTGATGGAAACTACCGATCACCAACTCAAATTAAGCAAGAAATCTATTACAACTTCGGATGATAGCGAGCTAAGTACAAGGATCACTATAGTGTGTTGTGTATGAAAATGTGTAATCGCCAAGTGAGTTAACAAGAGCTGGTGAGAGCAGTTGTACGAGTGTGTGTGTAGCCAAAAATAGCCAAGTGTTTTCTAATTAGCTCGCTACCCCTTTAAAAATGGAAAATATCTACTCTAACTAACATTCCGCAAATGGTGCAAGTTTTCCACGACTCCATAACGTCCACTTCTGACCAAGCACGTGCGGAATAAACATAGAATGTGCTCCAGGAATATCGCCAAGACCAAGTCCACATTGATACTCCTGCAAAACAATTTTGAATTCAAAGTAGACAACCGTTAGTACAAGGATCCTTATGATGATCCATGATCCTGATCCTGCAACACTTCTGAGGATCACTACTTCAGACAGAATTGAGGATCACTAAACCCAACAGTAAATGAGGATCACTGATCATTTAGAAATCCACCCCTAACAATTGCCCCCAAAATATAATGAGTAATTATGTAAATAAATGAGTTATATTTTGTTCTTATCCGCATTTAACCAACGGATAACTAGCCGTTGTAATCAGACTAGCCGTTGCGAACATGACGTCACTGAGGTGACTATCCTGCAGAATCATCATTATAAATAGGAGTTATAGATAGAGATCATTTCACATTTAAATTCAAGAGAACTCCCTTTAAATTCACATCCGACGATTAAGCAGGTATTTCTCTTCCTCTTCTTCCTTTACGTTTTCTTTCTCTGCTCCTTCTTTCTTTACCTTCTTCAAAACCAAGATGATGCTAAGATCCTCACCAGCCAAGGATCATAAGAAGGACAGTCCTCTCAAGAGCCAGGGGATCATTAAGGATTCGGTGAAAGAAAGATGCTGCTTCACCGACCCTCACATAGACAGAATCCGACATTGCTTCCCGGCGAACACCACTTTCAAATCGTTTGATCCCACTGTTCTGAGTGATTACGTTTCAGAAACTTAGGTAGCTTTCCCAGTCACTCCTTTCACAATAGGATACTCGTATCCTTTCCCTGAATTCACCCAATCCTTTTTCTCCCTCACCGGCATCTCCTATATTCAAGCTATGCCAATGATCTGGAGGGTCTTATATACCCTTGAAAGGATCATTGAGCAAGAAGGAATCGACCTAGGAATGTCGGAGTTGGCCGAGATGTATGACCTCACCACATTTGGATCCCACCGATATCTATTTAAGCGTAAACCCGGAGAAGAACATCCCATCTTTAAAGCTACTAAGAATGATACCAATTCGAAACGGCGGTTCTTCTTTGTAAAAAAGGGTTCTATCCCGGATGGAAAGGATCTGCCAAGGAAATGGAGCACCCATGGTAGGATAGAGGATCCTTAGAAGGATCACTGAGTAAGCTCATTTCTGATGATGATTACTAATATGCTTCTGTTTCTTTTGTACAGCCATCACTATTTCACATATTATACCCTCACCTGCCACTGAGGGGAGACTTGCTGCTTTCAGAAAACTTGATCCTGCAACAAGATCATTCAAAACAAATACCCAGGATTCACAGGAAGTATCCTCAGGTTCTGTTACTATGTCAAGTAAGTATCCTGTATTCTTTATATTTAAATGTTTGAATAAATAGTTAAAAAGAAATAGGATAAGGATACTTATCTGTTTTGGATGTGTAGGCGCTGGAAAGTCATCAAGATCTGCATCCAAATTCAGTGTCACTGAGCTTGACACCGTCCGATCCAAGAAAAAGTCTGCTGCTAGCCCCTCCGTTGTAATCCCCAAAGCCACCACTTCAAAAGGAAGAGGTGGAAAGAAGAGAAAAACCTCTGAAGCTGACAACCTCCAAGGCTTACCTCTGATTCGTCATCAATTCCTCGAGTACTTCAATGATGTAAGGATCACTGACTCATATTAATTACCCTATCCACTTGAGGATCACCTGACCCTAATCTTTGCATTGTCTTTATTGTAGAAATTTGCAGAGATCGAGGATTATGTTGGGAATGTTGAAGAGCTAGAGGAAAAACACTCTGACCTCCAAAAAGTAGCCATGCTCAAAGACCTCAAGATCGCTTCCCTTGAAAAGGATCTCAACGATGCCAAAGCTCAAACAGCTGCCATTCTGATCAACTTTGATTATGAGAAGAGCGAGATCATGGAGGATGCTAAGGTCTCCGCTGCCATTGCCATGTATAAGACCAAGCTACAGATGGTTCAAGAAGCTCAGGATCCCGCATTTGATAGGAGCAGCTGGGACATGGAAGGCTGGAAGGCCAGGCTGGCTGAGTTGGAGGATGAGGATGAGGCTGACGAGGTCCTGGCAATCGAGGCTAATGGTAGTGGCAAGGATCAAGCGAAGGATACTGGAGCTGGAGGGATGATGATGCAGCGAAGGTGTAGGCTGCATGAATGGGCGATGAAGGACATTTCTAGACGTAGCCGGAGCCCATTTTTTTAGTTTGGTTATGGTTTTTAATTTGATGATGTTTTGATGAACAATGGTTGGCCTGTACTTAAACAATAGTAATTAGGGCTAAGGATCATGCATCCTTTGAACAACAGGTAGGATTACAAATGGTGGAGGGATCCTCTGTTTGGGGGATGAAGCCATTGTGATCCTGCCGTCTTTTGATTCCTGCACTACCAAGACCCTTAGACAATGGACACCCTTTGCCAACCCATGTGGACGGGCCACGTTTTGCTGGTAGAAATGTGGGTTGGCAATTCTGACAACCTTAAAAGGGTTTAATCTTTTGTGAATAAAATAACTTTAATTTTTTGGCTTATCCTGTGTTGATATTTTACTTTCCAACTGTTGTGATGTTTATTTTGTTTAAACTTATCAAGTAGAGAAAAAATTTAACAAATATCCCCTAAAATTTTAGGATATGATGAAAGATCACATATCCCATAGCCGATTAGTTTTGAAAAGTTATATAGTTTAAGGACCACAAGTTCAGTTGTCAAAAGATAAGGGTTATTCGGATAAATAATGAATAAAATCAAAATAGTTTAGGATCATACCTGAGAATCCAAGTTAGGATCCTATCTTTTAACACTTAACATCAGGATAACCCGAAAGACAAACCTTAGTAGAAGGTAAGGATCAAGGATCCTTGGTTGTTTAGCTTCAAAAACCTGAAATAGGATACAACTTGGGACTAAGCCAATATAAGATAAAAGTTAGCAACTGGGGACAAGCCCAACAATTCTGGGGACAAGCCAAATATACTGGGGACAAGCCCAAAGGATAACTGGGGACAAGCCCGAAGTATAAATGGGGACAAGCCCAAAGGATAACTGGGGACAAGCCCAAAGGATCGTATGTAAACTGGAGTATGGCCCTCACTGGCGACTATCCAAACTTAGTGACATGAAAATGCCAAAACCTTAGCTAACGTGAAAATGTTAGAAACCTTAGGAACGGATGTATGGTACGTCTACCATTATACGAAGGATCCTGAATATAGCCAGTACAATGAAATTGTCAGCCCCTAAAGCGAGTACTGGTCCCATTGCCATGAACTATACCAGAATCATCGTGCGCTACTGGCGAAACTGGGGACAGGCCCAAACTGGGGACTAGCCCAAATAACTGGGGTCAAGCCCAAATAACTGGGGTCAAGCCCAAGTAACTGGATACTTTTGTGGATACTCAATTCTTAGTTAAGGACACCTGAACCTTCAAAACTCAGAATCAAGTGAAAAGAGGATAAAGGATACATGATCCTTATCCTTATATAAGATAAAAAAATGAAATAGTTTGAGATTAGATC
This sequence comes from Helianthus tuberosus, assembly GCA_030545235.1. NCBI lineage: Eukaryota > Viridiplantae > Streptophyta > Magnoliopsida > Asterales > Asteraceae > Helianthus > Helianthus tuberosus. Next base: position 74,690,321 of record CM060380.1, read on the forward strand.
ATTACCAAAATGAGGATCCTCTGCCCTGTAAGGATCCTTCAAGAATACTCGTCTGGTAAGGATCATGGATCCTGATCACATGAAATATTTCTTCAAATGGACAGCATTCCAAGCTCTTGGTAGCAAATCACCTTCCATTGTTAGCAATCGATATGCCCCCTTTCCTGCTTCAGCTTCAATCAAATAGGGGCCTTCCCACTTTGGTGCTAGCTTTCCATCAGCAGGATTGGTGGTATTTTGAAATGCTTTCCTTAATACCATATCACCAACTTGGAATTTCCTGATCCTGACATTTTTGTTGTAAGCTCCAGCCATCCTTTGTTGATAACTGGCCATCCTTATCCTTGCTAAGTCCCTGATTTCCTCTATAGTATCCAGGTCTTGAACCAAGTTTTCAGCAAATATTCAGGATCACGAATGCTTGTTCTTGCAGTTGGAACTACCATCTCTGTAGGGATCACTGATTCTGCCCCAAATACCAAAGAAAATGGAGTTTGGCCTGTGGCATTCTTGGGAGTTGTCCTATCAGCCCAAAGCACATAAGGTAGTTCTTCTGCCCATTTTCCTTTCTTGGATCCAAGCTTCTTCTTCAAATTGTTGATGATGATCTTGTTGGATGATTCTGCCTGACCATTAGCTTGTGGGTGGACTGGTGTTGATGTTATCATCTTAATCCCCCAGCTGTCAGAAAAGTTAGTGGTTCTATTCCCAATAAATTGGGATCCATTATCACAAATAATCTCAGAAGGGATACCAAATCTAGTAATAATATTTCTTTTAATAAAGGATATAACTTCCTTTTCCCTGACTTGAGCAAAGGCTTCAGTCTCTATCCACTTAGAGAAGTAATCAGTCATAGCAAGCATGAATACTTTTCCACCAGGTGCCTTAGGAAGCTTTCCAACTATATCCATTCCCCATCTCATGAATGGCCAGGAAGAGGATATAGGATGCAAGAGTTCTGCTGGTTGGTGAAGGATATTACTATGCCTCTGACAAGGATCACACTTCTTGGCATACTCCACAGCATCCCTCTTCATAGTGGGCTAATAGTATCCTGTCCTCAGGATCCTTGAGAATAATGCCCTGCCCCTAGTGTGGTTTCCACAATCTCCTTCATGGAAATCCTTTAGGACTTCTTGGATTTCAGGATCCTCAATGCATCTTAGATATGGTCCTGTAAGAGATCGTTTATACAACATATCATTCAATATTTTAAATTGAGATACCTTAATTTTGAAAGCCCTAGGGTTTTCTCCTGTAGGAATCTCTCCATGTTGTATGTATCTCATGATTGGAAGGATCCATGATCCTGAATGAGATTGAGTATCATCACTAGGGATGATTGCAGAATCCTCTCCTATCTCCATAGCCACATGATCCTCGATAGCCGGGGTCAGGATATGGATAATAGGGATCTTGATATCCTCGGGGATCTTCAAGGATGATCCTAGATTAGCTAATGCATCAGCTTCTGCATTCTCTTCCCTTGGTACCTGTGTCAAACTAAAGGATACAAAAGAGAGTGCCAATTCTTTGACTATCTCTAAATACTTGATTAGCTTCTCACCTTTAACAGCATAGGATCCATTAAAGTGCTTAGTGATTAATTGTGACAACCCTCACTAAACCAGGTATCCGTACGACTTAATTAATGATTAATTATTGCTTAATTACTGTGCTTGCTTGAACTTGTGAATAAACTGCTACTTGAATACTGATACATGTACTTACTTGCATCATACTTTACTTGCTGTCACTACATTATTTACATGCTGAACCTTGGTGACAAACATGATGCACAAAAAGCACAGTAGCACTATAACGGATAACCTATTGAACATGCTGATAAGCCAGCATCAGGCAGACACTGCCTCTAAGGCCTGTAAGAGCCTGAAATATTTTGCTACACTAGTGGTGAGTGTAGGGATATAAGGGTTGTAGAACTGCGTCTCTAGGAATAAGTTACAATGACTGGATGTGCCTAAAACGTACTCTAAGTACAAAAATTCAGCACTTTACATAATAATTCAGCTTTTAGCTAACTAATAAAGTGCCAAAACTTGAGAAAAATATTACTAGACACTTTCCAAAGTGTCAGAAATGAGTTGTGTCACTAAAAAGGGTATTAACGACACTTTAAAGCTTTGTTAAGCACTTTAACGGATTACTATCCAACCGAACAACCGGACTATACCCGGAACATGAAAATATTGTTATTTTCATTATTGGTCTTTTTCTGAGCCAGTTAGGGTCCCCGAATACCCTAACACCCGCTATAAAACACTACACGCAACTAACCAAGTTAACTACTTAACTAACCTACTTATCTTAACTAGTAGCTAACTAATACTTGGAAATGGACCAAGACCCCCCCTCTGCTAACCGGCCCCAAACTAGAGGGGACACCCTTTGATTTCTTTTGATTATTTTAATCACAATGCTTAATATCATTGAGACACATGATCCATTGGGCACTAATCTTATGTTTGTCTATAAATACTAACCTTTACACATTAAGCTCATTCACATTCCAACACCCAAAATTTACTCTCTCTCTTGCCCTCTAAGGCTTCGGCCGAGATCCCCTTGCCCATGCATCATATTTTTCGGCTTCCATCTTCACATTACAAGAACATACAAGCTTCAAGGATCACGTATTAGGAGGCTTGGTGCACTCGGAGTTCGAAGGACCTCTCTCTCTAGCTTTTATCCACCTCATTTGCGCATAGATTCTTCCCTAGCCTCGAGCTAGTGGTATGATGTTTAAATCCCTATCTTGAACTAATCTAAAGCGGTTAATATGTGGTGTAATGATTAAAACTCGAAATCTTACAAAATGGTGCATTAAAGTCTACTAAAAACATGAAAAAATGATGGTTAAAAGCTCACTAGATGTGTAAATGTTGTAGTAATTGAAATTTGTGATTATTTAGACCCGATCTATGTTGTGGTAGCTCGGATCATCACTTGACCCGGTTTGGTCATGATCACGAATCATGACATAAGGTTGTTTTGAATAGAACAAGGGTTAAAGGGTGAAACTCTACCACACACGAATCATGAACTTGTGTAAAAATGTTTTACTTGTGGAATAGTGTTTAAAACTAGCAGATCTACGTATCTGCAAGTGGTATTTTCAAAGGACCAAGCGTTAAAGAAATCATGCTTTCTAAAAATGGATCTTACACTAACAAGAATGGTTTTTAGAACACACAAGTGTGTAAACACTTGTGTAACACAAAGTTTCGACAAAATAACTATTTTTGTAAAAGTTGACGAGAAGTTGTAAAGACGGAACTTCCATAAAAACGAGGTTTTTACAAAAACGGATTGTTTTATATAAAGATCCACTAAAAGTAATGAGATTTACTTCACAGTTTGGATAAATCACAAGTTCATGAAGTTTATGCGATTTATATACATATTTTGACTAGTTTGTGATTTGAACATTGTTTTGAATGAATGATAAAAATGGTTGGTTTGATTTATAAAAGAAAATGATACGCTTGAAAGCGTGGCCACCTCCAGTTACAGAGGAAACTCTGGAGAAATTTTTCTAAAACCTAACACTTAGAATTATTTTCACTATAGGTGTTAGAAATACATTTTGACTTGTTTTCAAAATATAAGTTTCGCTACGACTATATTTACAAAACATCGGAGGTGGGATTTTCACAAAATAAAACGTGATACATATATATATTTAGTATATATTCTTCTTTCACAACATCACTTGTATAAGTGTTTATGATTATTTTGTGAACTACGTAAATATTATTTTTAGAGTAAAAATAATATTACTAAGTATTATTTTGGGAAGAATATTTATATTTTGGAGTTGGAAATAAAATATATTAAGTGAGACTTAATAGTGAAATCGGAATGTTACGAACACACATGTATTAAATCCCCCATCATTGGGAAGGAAAATGACTACCAAGTATATACAGAACGTAAACACGAAATAGTTGCCTAACTATTTCCCAAAAACTTAAACCATAAAGCTAAGGCACGGACGGCCGTCCGCCTAATAGAGTTAGCACGTGTAGGTCGTCATACAGCTGATCGATTTGGAGGCATACTTGGTAGAGACGCACCACTGTGAGTTCATGTCCCCCTTTTCTCTAACTGTTTTCAGTTTTCTTAACTGCGGGGGTGAAATACATGTTACTTTGATTACAAGTACTTTATACACGGTATGGTTAGCGTAAGGAGGTTTACTACTTAGATCATGTGAGTGGGTAGGAGCAATATGAGGCCATTAGTCCTCATAACGGGACCGAGGGACAGGAGCGGTAGATCTATCTGGGTGTAGCGAGCCCAGCCCCAGGCCAAACTAGAAACGGACCTTGGGGTGACTTTGTCCACATACTAATGCCGTGGCGAAATCTGCTAGGTTTGAGTCTCCCTATTTGCACTTCATATATATCAGTGGCCTTGCAAACCATTGGTGATCTCAATTTCCTTATTTTCTACATACCAAGACTATTTTTATACTCACAAAGGTTTACTTACTCACTTACACATGAACTCGCTCAACATTATTGTTGATTTTTCAACTTACATGTATTTCAGGAAATTAAAGATCTGGCGCGGTATGTTATGTTTCCCGCTGCATATGGGTTCCGAGGTCATCCGGGTTTAGGAAATGTGACTTTTTCCTGGACGAGTCACAAATCTTAAACTGCGTTTATTTCATGTTAATGGTTATGTTTTTAAAGACAATGTTTTATGTTATGATGTTGTAAGTCTCTAAGACAATGGTATGTTACTCTGGTTTTAAAACTTAATCAAATGGATGATCTTGCATGATTTTATTTCATATAGCTTTGTTATGGTTAAGCTATGGTATTAAGAAGTCACACCAAATTAACCACGCTTCCGCAAAGCCAGGGTGTGACAGCTTGGTATCAGAGCTCTGATCATAGCGAACTAGGATTCTTTCTCGAGTCTAGACTATGATCACTAGGGCTCTCACGAAAACATTTTTACTGCATACCACTTAAGTCCAGATCCAAAACTTTTCATAAACAAATGTTGAGCACATTTTATTATTTATAGGCTCAGTCTAGAAAGGCTGAGGCTCGGTCTGAGAGGCCGAGGCTCGGTCTGAGAGATCGAGGTAGATGGCTAGTGGGACTAGGAGAATTGGCTAGTGGGACTAGGAAGAGCAGTCTGAGAGGCTGGGAAAATTGGCTAGTGGGACTAGGAGAAATTGGCTAGTGGGACTAGGAAGAGCAGTCTTAGAGGCTGGGAGGCTAGTGGGACTAGGAGAACTAATTGATTGCTTACTTGGTAACTTATGTGATTATCTGATTGTATGATTGATTGTATATGTTTGTGTTTATGTTACAGACACCATGGACACCTCTGGCACTGGTGATTCAGACACCACAGGACCTAGACCTATAGTGTCGGACGACCTAGAGTCTTCTGAGCGCGAGGTTCACACATCTGACGTTACGAGCACGGACGAGGATGATTTCCAGCCCTTCGCTTTACCTGATGGTGCTGATGAGCTCGCTGATGGCCCTTTGGCCGGGGACCTACCGTTAGTGGAGATCCCTGCTCCCATACCCTTAGCTGTTTATCCTGCCTATGATTTGCTTCTCGACGCCGACGATGATGACGACGTCGATCTGTTTGATGACGAGCCCTTAGAGGAGGATGTTCAGGGCGAGGCCCTTCTTGCTGCTGGAGATCTTTTGTTGATTGCAGGTGACTCTTCTGCTCACTCTCCGGTCCCAGACTCTTTTGAGTCTGTGGCTTCCGCACCTTCACGCACTCTGAGTGCGCAGCACTTTTCTCATGGATCAGATCCCGACCGGGCATCCTCTGTTGCCCCTATTCCTAGCTTTGCTTTTGACCATGATGATATGGAGGATTCCGATCCTGTCTTTCCCCCAGGATTCGACCTAGATGAGGATATAGAGTTTATACCCATGGATCAGCCTATGGAGGATCCAGTCGACCCAGTTGATCCCATCGACCCTGAGTTTGATTTTGAGATGGCCTTTGATGAGCCCGAGCAGCTACTAGATCCTGCTATTGACCCAGTACTTGAGCATGACCCAGTTCATGCTGACGCACCTATTATTGAGCCTGCCTTTGCTGACCCACCTATTGATGATCACCCTATAGATGCTCCATTGTTGGAGGGCGATCATGTCTTTGCTGCTGATCATGTTGATCCCCCACTTTTTGCTGATGCACCAGTTGACCCCCTTGTTGCACCTCACCATGATCCTATACCAGTTCAGTTTGATCATGCACCTTTTGAGGCGCAGGTGGACCCACGAGACGAGCACGCCCAGTGTGGGTGGATTCCTGCTGATGACGAGGTTCCACCTATTCCTCCTCAGATCCCTGATACACGTCACATTGATACTTCCTTTTTATTTCCTCGGTTTACACCTCCAGCACGACCTGGAGAAGGTTCTTCGGCTCACCCTTTTGGACATGTACCGGTATCTATCCCTACTGTACCACCGTCTGTTACTTTTCCACCTGTTTCTCCATTTCATGTGGCACCTTTTGATCCCACCAGTGAGCCGTTCCTTTGAGCACCCTCTTCTGCTATGCCACCGACTGACCCCTACCATTCTTTCCACATGGGGTATACTATTGAGGACGTTTTGATGTCTTTTGTCGCCCAGCACGAGGCACACACACAGCGCATTCAGGAGCTTGAGAGAGCTCAGACGCCGCCGTGTAAGTGCCAGGGTCAGACCCACTCTCCGTTGCAGCCCTCTCGACCTTTACCACCAGACTATGCTGCACGCCTTTTTGCCCTGGAGCAGCAGGTTGCTTCATTCTTACGCACCCAGAGAGCCATGGAGGAGGACTGGCTCCATTTGCGCCGCTTGTTTTACACTCACTTTCCCCCTCCTCCACCGCCATCCGTGTAGAGCTCTTCAGTACCGTATGGGTAGACGCTGGTGAGAAGACGGCGATTGCTTTTGACTGCACAACATTTTTGGAGACTACATTATGATTCTGATTTTTGTTGACATGTATTTGATGTATTGACACTGATTCGATATAGTTTTTGGACTAGGGTGATGTAGCCCTTAGTCGACTGATGTTGTATGACACTGTGATGTACTTGTACGCTTACTATGTGGTCTCGATATATGGCAATCGCAGTATTCTCATCATATTTGATGCTTGATTTGGTTATTTGTATTTTAGGACATGGGATCTTGTGTGGTTGATGTTTGTGACATGGGATGTTGTGTGATTGATATGATTATAACATGAGATGTTATGTACTATTACTATCGTTATATACATACGCTAAATTATGACCTGACTTATGTATTATAACTATGGCTTGACCGACGTAAACACATCTTTTAGAAGATGCCGCCGAGACGTGAGACACGCATGCCTACTAATGAGGCAGAACTCCAGCAAATTATCGCTGCTGCCATTGCACAATACGCCGCCTCTCAAGGAGGGACTAGTGGAAGCAACTCTGGAAACACTGGCAACAACAATAATCCACCTCATGGTAATACTAAGTCATTTAGACCTACCATGACCTAATTGGATATCTTTAGCAAAGATGCTAATGCCGATCGTATGTTACAATGTATGTGCAGGGTGCACCTACAAGCAGTTTCTAGACTGCAAACCGGTCAACTTTGATGGCACAGGAGGTGCTGTCGCCTTTGTTCGTTGGGCCGAGAAAACTGAATATGTTCTTCGCATGAGAAAATGCGCACTAGATCAGCAAGTCACCTATATCTCAGGTCTACTCTTGGATGGAGCCCTCTCTTGGTGGAATTTGCAAGTACAGACACTTGGTGAAGCTGCTGCCTACGCGCTAACCTGGACCGAACTGAAGGAACTTATGCGCAAAAAGTACTTCTCTCGCGCGGAAATCCAAAGATTGGAAACCGAGTTCTGGCACTTGAAAATGGACGGTCTGAAGATCACAGAATACGTTCAAAGGTTCCATGACTTATCGCATGTGGTACCCTACATGGTCACTCCGGAGTTCAAGCGGATTGAACGTTTCATTTGGGGATTAGCTCCTCAAATCATAAGCATGGTGACCTCATCCAAGCCTGCGACCATTACTGAGGCGATCGATTTGAGCGTGGCTCTCACAGAGGAGGCCATTCGCCTGAACAAGTTTGATGATGCTAAGCTTAAGAAGAAAGAGACTCACGTCGAGTCATCAGGAGGTAACAAACGGAAGTTCTCAAACTTCAAGCAGGGCGCCAGTGTGGCGGTTAAGAAAGGAGGATCAGGCACGCCAGCTCAGGTTACAGCTGGTAGTGGAAAGAAAGGAAAAGGATATCAGGGCACCCAGCCCAAGTGTAATACCTGTCAACGCCATCATACTGGCCATTGTAGTGTGAAAGTATGCGAAGCATGTGGAAAGCCGGGCCACTTGAAGGATTCTTGTTGGGCTAGTGCCGGCCGGGGAGGCCAAGGAGGATTTGGGAATAGGAATAATAATCGTGGTGGTAATCTCTCATAAGGAAATAATGGAGGAAACGGGAATCGAGGCAACTTTGCAAATCAGACTGGCAACGCAAACCAAAACAACAACCAAGCTGGAAATGGAGGTGGAAACGGGCAAAGACTTGGATGCTTTAACTGCGGTGATGTTGGTCATTTTAAGAAGAACTGCCCAGAGTTGAACCAAGCCCATGGAAGAGTGTTCCAAATCGAAGCAAGGGAAGCGCCCAGGACCCCAATGTCGTTACTGGTACGTTCCCTGTAAATCAACGCTATGCATCCGTTTTATTTGATACTGGTGCCGATTATAGCTTCGTGTCATTAGAGTTTAAGAATATGCTTGGTTTAGCCGCTAATAAGTTAGATATTCCCTACTCAATCGAATTGGCTAATGGGAAGTTAGTAGAAGCCAACGAAGTAATCAGAGGCTGTGTGATCGAATTGGGAGAACGCGAGTTTGCTTTGGATCTACTACCAGTCCAGTTGGGAAGCTTCGACGTGGTGGTAGGAATGGATTGGTTATCAGGCAACAAGGCTGAGATAGTTTGTCACGAAAAGGTTGTTCGTATCCCAACCGAAGATGGCGAAACAATTGTGGTTCACGGGGAGAAGCGTGATACGCCGTTAAGGATTATCAGCTGCCTGAAAGCGCGAAAATGTTTGCAGAAGGGATGTGTTGCCTTCCTGGCACACATTGTGGATAAGAAGGCTGCTGAGCCAAGAATCGAAGACATCCCTGTCGTAAGGGAGTATCCAGAAGTCTTCCCGAAAGACTTACCTGGACTGCCACCTCAGAGGCAAGTAGAGTTTCACATCGACTTAGTTCCAGGCACCGCGCCTGTGGCTAAGGCACCTTATAGACTTGCTCCGTCTGAAATGCAAGAATTGTCGACACAACTTCGAGAGTTGTTAGACAAGGGATTTATCCGACCAAGCTTCTCGCCTTGGGGAGCTCCGGTCCTGTTTGTTAAGAAAAAGGACGGTAGTTTTCGTATGTGCATCGACTACCGGGAGCTGAACAAGCTGACGATCAAGAATAGATACCCTCTGCCAAGAATCGATGATCTGTTTGATCAACTGCAAGGCTCAAGCTTTTATTCAAAGATCGATCTTCGATCTGGATACCATCAGTTAAGGATACAAGAGGAGAGTATCCCGAAGACAGCCTTCAGAACTCGTTATGGACACTACGAGTTCCTTGTTATGCCGTTTGGTTTGACAAACGCACCTGCAGTCTTTATGGATTTGATGAATAGAGTTTGCAAGCCGTACTTGGACAAGTTCGTGATTGTGTTTATCGACGACATCTTGATTTATTCAAGAACAAAGGCCGAGCACGAACAGCATCTAAGAGCTATTTTGGAGTTGCTGAAGAAGGAACAGTTGTATGCCAAATTCTCCAAGTGCGAATTTTGGCTACGTGAAGTCCAATTTCTTGGACATGTGGTAAATGGAGATGGAATCCATGTTGATCCCACAAAGATCGAAGCGATCAAGAATTGGGAAACGCCAAAGACGCCAACCGAGATTCGACAATTCTTGGGTTTGGCTGGCTACTATCGAAGGTTCATTGAGGATTTTTCAAAGATCGCTCAACCATTGACGCTCCTCACGCAGAAAGATAAGAAGTTTGATTGGGGAATCAAACAGGAAGAAGCATTCCAGATACTGAAGGATAAGCTCTGCAACGCGCCAATCTTAGCACTACCGGAAGGTACAGATGATTTCGTGGTATACTGTGACGCTTCGCGTCAAGGGTTGGGTTGCGTGTTGATGCAACGCCAAAAGGTTATTGCTTACGCATCTCGTCAATTGAAAGTGCACGAAAAGAACTATACCACACATGATTTGGAACTTGGCGCAATGGTTTTTGCATTAAAGATCTGGAGACACTACCTTTATGGTACAAAGTGTACAATTTTTACAGATCACAAGAGCCTACAACACATATTCAATCAGAAGGAGCTGAATATGAGGCAAAGACGATGGGTTGAGTTGCTAAACGATTACGACTGCGAGATAAAGTATCATCCAGGGAAGGCGAATGTAGTCGCCGATGCCCTAAGTCGAAAGGAGAGGATCAAGCCCATAAGGGTTAGGGCTTTAGAAATGATTATCCGAACCGATCTTTCCTTGCGCATTCGTGCCGCGCAGAAAGAAGCTCTCAAGGAAGGAAACCTTGAAGAAGAATATCTTCGAGGGATGGAGAAGCTTTTGATGCCAAACGAGGAAGGAACGTTATGTTTTGAGAAAAGGATTTGGGTTCCTCTGTTTGGAGATTTAAGGAAGGTTATCTTTGATGAAGCTCACAAGTCGCGGTACTCTATCCACCCTGGAGCGGATAAGATGTACCAAGATCTCAAAGATTATTATTGGTGGCCTAGGATGAAAGGCGATGTTGCTGTTTATGTGAGCAAATGTTTAACGTGCGCTAAGGTTAAAGCCGAATACCAGAAGCCTTCAGGACTTCTGCAACAACCTGAGATTCCCAAGTGGAAATGGGAACAAATCTCCATGGATTTTATTACAAAGCTGCCAAGAACGCCGAGAGGCCATGACACTATTTGGGTAATAGTGGATCGATTAACGAAGTCAGCACACTTCTTACCTATCAGAGAGAAGGATAATACGAGCAAGTTGGCCGAAATTTACATGAGAGAGATCGTTACGCGCCATGGAGTACCTCTCTCAATCATCTCTGATAGAGACGGAAGGTTTGTGTCAAGGATATGGCAATCCTTCCAAGAAGCCTTTGGCTCGCAATTGAATCTGAGCACTGCGTTTCATCGGCAAACTGATGGTCAAAGCGAGCGTACGATACAGACTTTGGAAGACATGCTGAGAGCGTGTGTTATGGATTTGGGCGGTAGCTGGGATAAGCATTTGCCTTTGGTCGAATTTTCATACAACAACAGCTACCACACCAGTATTGGTGTCGCGCCATTTGAAGCCCTTTACGGACGCAAGTGCCGATCACCCTTATGTTGGGCTGACGCAGGTGATAGGCAGCTTGCTGGTCCCGAAATCGTCCAAGAGACGACAAACAAGATTGCGCAGATTCTAAAACGCATCGAAGCAGCTCGCCACAGACAGAAGGCCTATGCGGATCCAAACCGGAAACATGTGGAATTCCAAGTTGGAGAAATGGTGTTATTGAAAGTTTCACCCTGGAAGGGTGTGGCACGCTTCGGAAAGCGTGGGAAGTTAAATCCGCGCTACATTGGTCCTTTCAGAATTCTGGAAAGAATAGGACTAGTAGCATACAAGTTGGACCTACCTGCTGAACTCCATTCTGTTCACGATACATTTCATGTATCCAACCTAAAGAAAAGTCCAACTCAAGATGACATTGCCATTCCCATCGATGAGATTCATGTTGACGACACGCTCCATTTCGTTGAAGAACCGGTTGAGGTTACAGATTGGAAAGTAAACAAGACCCGCCGGAGCAGTGTCAAGCTCGTCAAAGTTCGTTGGAATGCCAGACACGGTCCTGAGTACACCTGGGAGCGTGAGGACCGGATGAAAGAGAGATACCCCCACCTTTTTCCTAAGAACCCTGCATCTACAAGCAGAACTTAAATTTTGGGACGAAATTTATTTAACGGGGGGAGAATGTGACAACCCTCACTAAACCAGGTATCCGTACGACTTAATTAATGATTAATTATTGCTTAATTACTATGCTTGCTTGAACTTGTGAATAAACTGCTACTTGAATACTGATACATGTACTTACTTGCATCATACTTTACTTGCTGTCACTACATTATTTACATGCTGAACCTTGGTGACAAACATGATGCACAAAAAGCACAGTAGCACTATAACGGATAACCTATTGAACATGCTGATAAGCCAGCATCAGGCAGACACTGCCTCTAAGGCCTGTAAGAGCCTGAAATATTTTGCTACACTAGTGGTGAGTGTAGGGATATAAGGGTTGTAGAACTGCGTCTCTAGGAATAAGTTACAATGACTGGATGTGCCTAAAACGTACTCTAAGTACAAAAATTCAGCACTTTACATAATAATTCAGCTTTTAGCTAACTAATAAAGTGCCAAAACTTGAGAAAAATATTACTAGACACTTTCCAAAGTGTCAGAAATGAGTTGTGTCACTAAAAAGGGTATTAACGACACTTTAAAGCTTTGTTAAGCACTTTAACGGATTACTATCCAACCGAACAACCGGACTGTACCCGGAACATGAAAATATTGTTATTTTCATTATTGGTCTTTTTCTGAGCCAGTTAGGGTCCCCGAATACCCTAACACCCGCTATAAAACACTACACGCAACTAACCAAGTTAACTACTTAACTAACCTACTTATCTTAACTAGTAGCTAACTAATACTTGGAAATGGACCAAGACCCCCCTGCTAACCGGCCCCAAACTAGAGGGGACACCCTTTGATTTCTTTTGATTATTTTAATCACAATGCTTAATATCATTGAGACACATGATCCATTGGGCACTAATCTTATGTTTGTCTATAAATACTAACCTTTACACATTAAGCTCATTCATATTCCAACACCCAAAATTTACTCTCTCTCTTGCCCTCTAAGGCTTCGGCCGAGATCCCCTTGCCCATCCATCATATTTTTCGGCTTCCATCTTCACATTACAAGAACATACAAGCTTCAAGGATCACGTATTAGGAGGCTTGGTGCACTCGGAGTTCGAAGGACCTCTCTCTCTAGCTTTTATCCACCTCATTTGCGCATAGATTCTTCCCTAGCCTCGAGCTAGTGGTATGATGTTTAAATCCCTATCTTGAACTAATCTAAAGCGGTTAATATGTGGTGTAATGATTAAAACTCGAAATCTTACAAAATGGTGCATTAAAGTCTACTAAAAACATGAAAAAATGATGGTTAAAAGCTCACTAGATGTGTAAATGTTGTAGTGATTGAAATTTGTGATTATTTAGACCCGATCTATGTTGTGGTAGCTCGGATCATCACTTGACCCGGTTTGGTCATGATCACGAATCATGACATAAGGTTGTTTTGAATAGAACAAGGGTTAAAGGGTGAAACTCTACCACACACGAATCATGAACTTGTGTAAAAATGTTTTACTTGTGGAATAGTGTTTAAAACTAGCAGATCTACGTATCTGCAAGTGGTATTTTCAAAGGACCAAGCGTTAAAGAAATCATGCTTTCTAAAAATGGATCTTACACTAACAAGAATGGTTTTTAGAACACACAAGTGTGTAAACACTTGTGTAACACAAAGTTTCGACAAAATAACTATTTTTGTAAAAGTTGACGAGAAGTTGTAAAGACGGAACTTCCATAAAAACGAGGTTTTTACAAAAAACGGATTGTTTTATATAAAGATCCACTAAAAGTAATGAGATTTACTTCACAGTTTGGATAAATCACAAGTTCATGAAGTTTATGCGATTTATATACATATTTTGACTAGTTTGTGATTTGAACATTGTTTTGAATGAATGATAAAAATGGTTGGTTTGATTTATAAAAGAAAATGATACGCTTGAAATCGTGGCCACCTCCAGTTACAGAGGAAACTCTGGAGAAATTTTTCTAAAACCTAACACTTAGAATTATTTTCACTATAGGTGTTAGAAATACATTTTGACTTGTTTTCAAAATATAAGTTTCGCTACGACTATATTTACAAAACATCGGAGGTGGGATTTTCACAAAATAAAACGTGATACATATATATATTTAGTATATATTCTTCTTTCACAACATCACTTGTATAAGTGTTTATGATTATTTTGTGAACTACGTAAATATTATTTTTAGAGTAAAAATAATATTACTAAGTATTATTTTGGGAAGAATATTTATATTTTGGAGTTGGAAATAAAATATATTAAGTGAGACTTAATAGTGAAATCGGAATGTTACGAACACACATGTATTAAATCCCCCATCATTGGGAAGGAAAATGACTACCAAGTATATACAGAACGTAAACACGAAATAGTTGCCTAACTATTTCCCAAAAACTTAAACCATAAAGCTAAGGCACGGACGGCCGTCCGCCTAATAGAGTTAGCACGTGTAGGTCGTCATACAGCTGATCGATTTGGAGGCATACTTGGTAGAGACGCACCACTGTGAGTTCATGTCCCCCTTTTCTCTAACTGTTTTCAGTTTTCTTAACTGCGGGGGTGAAATACATGTTACTTTGATTACAAGTACTTTATACACGGTATGGTTAGCGTAAGGAGGTTTACTACTTAGATCATGTGAGTGGGTAGGAGCAATATGAGGCCATTAGTCCTCATAACGGGACCGAGGGACAGGAGCGGTAGATCTATCTGGGTGTAGCGAGCCCAGCCCCAGGCCAAACTAGAAACGGACCTTGGGGTGACTTTGTCCACATACTAATGCCGTGGCGAAATCTGCTAGGTTTGAGTCTCCCTATTTGCACTTCACATATATCAGTGGCCTTGCAAACCATTGGTGATCTCAATTCCCTTATTTTCTACATACCAAGACTATTTTTATACTCACAAAGGTTTACTTACTCACTTACACATGAACTCGCTCAACATTATTGTTGATTTTTCAACTTACATGTATTTCAGGAAATTAAAGATCTGGCGCGGTATGTTATGTTTCCCGCTGCATATGGGTTCCGAGGTCATCCGGGTTTAGGAAATGTGACTTTTTCCTGGACGAGTCACAAATCTTAAACTGCGTTTATTTCATGTTAATGGTTATGTTTTTAAAGACAATGTTTTATGTTACGATGTTGTAAGTCTCTAAGACAATGGTATGTTACTCTGGTTTTAAAACTTAATCAAATGGATGATCTTGCATGATTTTATTTCATATAGCTTTGTTATGGTTAAGCTATGGTATTAAGAAGTCACACCAAATTAACCACGCTTCCGCAAAGCCAGGGTGTGACAGCTTGGTATCAGAGCTCTGATCATAGCGAACTAGGATTCTTTCTCGAGTCTAGACTATGATCACTAGGGCTCTCACGAAAACATTTTTACTGCATACCACTTAAGTCCAGATCCAAAACTTTTCATAAACAAATGTTGAGCACATTTTATTATTTATAGGCTCAGTCTAGAGAGGCTGAGGCTCGGTCTGAGAGGCCGAGGCTCGGTCTGAGAGATCGAGGTAGATGGCTAGTGGGACTAGGAGAATTGGCTAGTGGGACTAGGAAGAGCAGTCTGAGAGGCTGGGAGAATTGGCTAGTGGGACTAGGAGAAATTGGCTAGTGGGACTAGGAAGAGCAGTCTGAGAGGCTGGGAGGCTAGTGGGACTAGGAGAACTAATTGATTGCTTACTTGGTAACTTATGTGATTATCTGATTGTATGATTGATTGTATATGTTTGTGTTTATGTTACAGACACCATGGACACCTCTGGCACTGGTGATTCAGACACCACAGGACCTAGACCTATAGTGTCGGACGACCTAGAGTCTTCTGAGCGCGCGGTTCACACATCCGACGTTACGAGCACGGACGAGGATGATTTCCAGCCCTTCGCTTTACCTGATGGTGCTGATGAGCTCGCTGTTGGCCCTTTGGCCGGGGACCTACCGTTAGTGGAGATCCCTGCTCCCATACCCTTAGCTGTTTATCCTGCCTATGATTTGCTTCTCGACGCCGACGATGATGACGACGTCGATCTGTTTGATGACGAGCCCTTAGAGGAGGATGTTCAGGGCGAGGCCCTTCTTGCTGCTGGAGATCTTTTGTTGATTGCAGGTGACTCTTCTGCTCACTCTCCGGTCCCAGACTCTTTTGAGTCTGTGGCTTCCGCACCTTCACGCACTCTGAGTGCGCAGCACTTTTCTCATGGATCAGATCCCGACCGGGCATCCTCTGTTGCCCCTATTCCTAGCTTTGCTTTCGACCATGATGATATGGAGGATTCCGATCCTGTCTTTCCCCCAGGATTCGACCTAGATGAGGATATAGAGTTTATACCCATGGATCAGCCTATGGAGGATCCAGTCGACCCAGTTGATCCCATCGACCCTGAGTTTGATTTTGAGATGGCCTTTGATGAGCCCGAGCAGCTACTAGACCCTGCTCTTGACCAAGTACTTGAGCATGACCCAGTTCATGCTGACGCACCTATTATTGAGCCTGCCTTTGCTGACCCACCTATTGATGATCACCCTATAGATGCTCCATTGTTGGAGGGCGATCATGTCTTTGCTGCTGATCATGTTGATCCCCCACTTTTTGCTGATGCACCAGTTGACCCCCTTGTTGCACCTCACCATGATCCTATACCAGTTCAGTTTGATCATGCACCTTTTGAGGCACAGGTGGACCCACGAGACGAGCACGCCCAGTGTGGGTGGATTCCTGCTGATGACGAGGTTCCACCTATTCCTCCTCAGATCCCTGATACACGTCACATTGATACTTCCTTTTTATTTCCTCGGTTTACACCTCCAGCACGACCTGGAGAAGGTTCTTCGGCTCACCCTTTTGGACATGTACCGGTATCTATCCCTACTGTACTACCGTCTGTTACTTTTCCACCTGTTTCTCCATTTCATGTGGCACCTTTTGATCCCACCAGTGAGCCGTTCCTTTGGGCACCCTCTTCTGCTATGCCACCGACTGACCCCTACCATTCTTTCCACATGGGGTATACTATTGAGGACGTTTTGATGTCTTTTGTCGCCCAGCACGAGGCACACACACAGCGCATTCAGGAGCTTGAGAGAGCTCAGACTCCGCCGTGTAAGTGCCAGGGTCAGACCCACTCTCCGTTGCAGCCCTCTCGACCTTTACCACCAGACTATGCTGCACGCCTTTTTGCCCTGGAGCAGCAGGTTGCTTCATTCTTACGCACCCAGAGAGCCATGGAGGAGGACTGGCTCCATTTGCGCCGCTTGTTTTACACTCACTTTCCCCCTCCTCCACCGCCATCCGTGTAGAGCTCTTCAGTACCGTATGGGTAGACGCTTGTGAGAAGATGGCGATTGCTTTCGACTGCACAGCATTTTTGGAGACTACATTATGATTCTGATTTTTGTTGACATGTATTTGATGTATTGACACTGATTCGATATAGTTTTTGGACTAGGGTGATGTAGCCCTTAGTCGACTGATGTTGTATGACACTGTGATGTACTTGTACGCTTACTATGTGGTCTCGATATATGGCAATCGCAGTATTCTCATCATATTTGATGCTTGATTTGGTTATTTGTATTTTAGGACATGGGATGTTGTGTGATTGATATGATTATAACATGAGATGTTATGTACTATTACTATCGTTATATACATACGCTAAATTATGACCTGACTTATGTATTATAACTATGGCCTGACCGACGTAAACACATCTTTTAGAAGATGCCGCCGAGACGTGAGACAAGCATGCCTACTAATGAGGCAGAACTCCAGCAAATTATCGCTGCTGCCATTGCACAATACGCCGCCTCTCAAGGAGGGACTAGTGGAAGCAACTCTGGCAACACTGGTAACAACAATAATCCACCTCATGGTAATACTAAGTCATTTAGACCTACCATGACCTAATTGGATATCTTTAGAAAAGATGCTAATGCCGATCGTATGTTACAATGTATGTGCAGGGTGCACCTACAAGCAGTTTCTAGACTGCAAACCGGTCAACTTTGATGGCACAGGAGGTGCTGTCGCCTTTGTTCGTTGGGCCGAGAAAAATGAATCTGTTCTTCGCATGAGCAAATGCGCACTAGATCAGCAAGTCACCTATATCTCAGGGCTACTCTTGGATGGAGCCCTCTCTTGGTGGAATTTGCAAGTACAGACACTTGGTGAAGCTGCTGCCTACGCGCTAACCTGGAACGAACTGAAGGAACTTATGCGCAAAAAGTACTTCTCTCGCGCGGAAATCCAAAGATTGGAAACCGAGTTCTGGCACTTGAAAATGGACGGTCCGAAGATCGCAGAATACGTT
This sequence comes from Helianthus tuberosus, assembly GCA_030545235.1. NCBI lineage: Eukaryota > Viridiplantae > Streptophyta > Magnoliopsida > Asterales > Asteraceae > Helianthus > Helianthus tuberosus. Next base: position 74,708,723 of record CM060380.1, read on the forward strand.
CAAAGGTTCCATGACTTATCGCATGTGGTACCCTACATGGTCACTCCGGAGTTCAAGCGGATTGAACGTTTCATTTGGGGATTAGCTCCTCAAATCATAAGCATGGTGACCTCATCCAAGCCTGCGACCATTACTGAGGCGATCGATTTGAGCGTGGCTCTCACAGAGGAGGCCATTCGCCTGAACAAATTTGATGATGCTAAGCTTAAGAAGAAAGAGACTCACGTCGAGTCATCAGGAGGTAACAAACGGAAGTTCTCAAACTTCAAGCAGGGCGCCAGTGTGGCGGTTAAGAAAGGAGGATCAGGCACGCCAGCTCAGGTTACAGCTGGTAGTGGAAAGAAAGGAAAAGGATATCAGGGCACCCAGCCCAAGTGTAATACCTGTCAACGCCATCATACTGGCCATTGTAGTGTGAAAGTATGCGAAGCATGTGGAAAGCCGGGCCACTTGAAGGATTCTTGTTGGGCTAGTGCCGGCCGGGGAGGCCAAGGAGGATTTGGGAATAGGAATAATAATCGTGGTGGTAATCGCTCATAAGGAAATAATGGAGGAAACGGGAATCGAGGCAACTTTGCGAATCAGACTGGCAACGCAAACCAAAACAACAACCAAGCTGGAAATGGAGGTGGAAACGGGCAAAGACTTGGATGCTTTAACTGCAGTGATGTTGGTCATTTTAAGAAGAACTGCCCAGAGTTGAACCAAGCCCGTGGAAGAGTGTTCCAAATCGAAGCAAGGGAAGCGCGCCAGGACCCCAATGTCGTTACTGGTACGTTCCCTGTAAATCAACGCTATGCATCCGTTTTATTTGATACTGGTGCCGATTATAGCTTCGTGTCATTAGAGTTTAAGAATATGCTTGGTTTAGCCGCTAATAAGTTAGATATTCCCTACTCAATCGAATTGGCTAATGGGAAGTTAGTAGAAGCCAACGAAGTAATCAGAGGCTGTGTGATCGAATTGGGAGAACGCGAGTTTGCTTTGGATCTACTACCAGTCCAGTTGGGAAGCTTCGACGTGGTGGTAGGAATGGATTGGTTATCAGGCAACAAGGCTGAGATAGTTTGTCACGAAAAGGTTGTTCGTATCCCAACCGAAGATGGCAAAACAATTGTGGTTCACGGGGAGAAGCGTGATACGCCGTTAAGGATTATCAGCTGCCTGAAAGCGCGAAAGTGTTTGCAGAAGGGATGTGTTGCCTTCCTGGCACACATTATGGATAAGAAGGCTGCTGAGCCAAGAATCGAAGACATCCCTGTCGTAAGGGAGTATCCAGAAGTCTTCCCAGAAGACTTACTTGGACTGCCACCTCAGAGGCAAGTAGAGTTTCACATCGACTTAGTTCTAGGCGCCGCGCCTGTGGCTAAGGCACCTTATAGACTTGCTCCGTCTGAAATGCAAGAATTGTCGACACAACTTCGAGAGTTGTTAGACAAGGGATTTATCCGACCAAGCTTCTCGCCTTGGGGAGCTCCGGTCCTGTTTGTTAAGAAAAAGGACGGTAGTTTTCGTATGTGCATCGACTACCGGGAGCTGAACAAGCTGACGATCAAGAATAGATACCCTCTGCCAAGAATCGATGATCTGTTTGATCAACTGCAAGGCTCAAGCTTTTATTCAAAGATCAATCTTCGATCTGGATACCATCAGTTAAGGATACAAGAGGAGAGTATCCCGAAGACAGCCTTCAGAACTCGTTATGGACACTACGAGTTCCTTGTTATGCCGTTTGGTTTGACAAACGCACCTGCAGTCTTTATGGATTTGATGAATAGAGTTTGCAAGCCATACTTGGACAAGTTCGTGATTGTGTTTATCGACGACATCTTGATTTATTCAAGAACAAAGGCCGAGCACGAACAGCATCTAAGAGCTATTTTGGAGTTGCTGAAGAAGGAACAGTTGTATGCCAAATTCTCCAAGTGCGAATTTTGGCTACGTGAAGTCCAATTTCTTGGACATGTGGTAAATGGAGATGGAATCCATGTTGATCCCACAAAGATCGAAGCGATCAAGAATTGGGAAACGCCAAAGACGCCAACCGAGATTTGACAATTCTTGGGTTTGGCTGGCTACTATCGAAGGTTCATTGAGGATTTTTCAAAGATCGCTCAACCATTGACGCTCCTCACGCAGAAAGATAAGAAGTTTGATTGGGGAATCAAACAGGAAGAAGCATTCCAGATACTGAAGGATAAGCTCTGCAACGCGCCAATCTTAGCACTACCGGAAGGTACAGATGATTTCGTGGTATACTGTGACGCTTCGCGTCAAGGGTTGGGTTGCGTGTTGATGCAACGCCAAAAGGTTATTGCTTACGCATCTCGTCAATTGAAAGTGCACGAAAAGAACTATACCACACATGATTTGGAACTTGGCGCAGTGGTTTTTGCATTAAAGATCTGGAGACACTACCTTTATGGTACAAAGTGTACAATTTTTACAGATCACAAGAGCCTACAACACATATTCAATCAGAAGGAGCTGAATATGAGGCAAAGACGATGGGTTGAGTTGCTAAACGATTACGACTGCGAGATAAAGTATCATCCAGGGAAGGCGAATGTAGTCGCCGATGCCCTAAGTCGAAAGGAGAGGATCAAGCCCATAAGGGTTAGGGCTTTAGAAATGATTATCCGAACCGATCTTTCCTTGCGCATTCGTGCCGCGCAGAAAGAAGCTCTCAAGGAAGGAAACCTTGAAGAAGAATATCTCCGAGGGATGGAGAAGCTTTTGATGCCAAACGAGGAAGGAACGTTATGTTTTGAGAAAAGGATTTGGGTTCCTCTGTTTGGAGATTTAAGGAAGGTTATATTTGATGAAGCTCACAAGTCGCGGTACTCTATCCACCCTGGAGCGGATAAGATGTACCAAGATCTCAAAGATTATTATTGGTGGCCTAGGATGAAAGGCGATGTTGCTGTTTATGTGAGCAAATGTTTAACGTGCGCTAAGGTTAAAGCCGAATACCAGAAGCCTTCAGGACTTCTGCAACAACCTGAGATTCCCAAGTGGAAATGGGAACAAATCTCCATGGATTTTATTACAAAGCTGCCAAGAACGCCGAGAGGCCATGACACTATTTGGGTAATAGTGGATCGATTAACGAAGTCAGCACACTTCTTACCTATCAGAGAGAAGGATAATACGAGCAAGTTGGCCGAAATTTACATGAGAGAGATCGTTACGCGCCATGGAGTACCTCTCTCAATCATCTCTGATAGAGACGGAAGGTTTGTGTCAAGGATATGGCAATCCTTCCAAGAAGCCTTTGGCTCGCAATTGAATCTGAGCACTGCGTTTCATCCGCAAACTGATGGTCAAAGCGAGCGTACGATACAGACTTTGGAAGACATGCTGAGAGCGTGTGTTATGGATTTGGGCGGTAGCTGGGATAAGCATTTTCCTTTGGTCGAATTTTCATACAACAACAGCTACCACACCAGTATTGGTGTCACGCCATTTGAAGCCCTTTACGGACGCAAGTGCCGATCACCCTTATGTTGGGCTGACGCAGGTGATAGGCAGCTTGCTGGTCCCGAAATCGTCCAAGAGACGACAAACAAGATTGCGCAGATTCTAAAACGCATCGAAGCAGCTCGCCACAGACAGAAGGCCTATGCGGATCCAAACCGGAAACATGTGGAATTCCAAGTTGGAGAAATGGTGTTATTGAAAGTTTCACCCTGGAAGGGTGTGGCACGCTTCGGAAAGCGTGGGAAGTTAAATCCGCGCTACATTGGTCCTTTCAGAATTCTGGAAAGAATAGGACTAGTAGCATACAAGTTGGACCTACCTGCTGAACTCCATTCTGTTCACGATACATTTCATGTATCCAACCTAAAGAAAAGTCCAACTCAAGATGACATTGCCATTCCCATCGACGAGATTCATGTTGACGACACGCTCCATTTCGTTGAAGAACCGGTTGAGGTTACAGATTGGAAAGTAAACAAGACCCGCCGGAGCAGTGTCAAGCTCGTCAAAGTTCGTTGGAATGCCAGACACGGTCCTGAGTACACCTGGGAGCGTGAGGACCGGATGAAAGAGAGATACCCCCACCTTTTTCCTAAGAACCCTGCATCTACAAGCAGAACTTAAATTTCGGGACGAAATTTATTTAACGGGGGGAGAATGTGACAACCCTCACTAAACCAGGTATCCGTACAACTTAATTAATGATTAATTATTGCTTAATTACTGTGCTTGCTTGAACTTGTGAATAAACTGCTACTTGAATACTGATACATGTACTTACTTGCATCATACTTTACTTGCTGTCACTACATTATTTACATGCTGAACCTTGGTGACAAACATGATGCACAAAAAGCACAGTAGCACTATAACGGATAACCTATTGAACATGCTGATAAGCCAGCATCAGGCAGACACTGCCTCTAAGGCCTGTAAGAGCCTGAAATATTTTGCTACACTAGTGGTGAGTGTAGGGATATAAGGGTTGTAGAACTGCGTCTCTAGGAATAAGTTACAATGACTGGATGTGCCTAAAACGTACTCTAAGTACAAAAATTCAGCACTTTACATAATAATTCAGCTTTTAGCTAACTAATAAAGTGCCAAAACTTGAGAAAAATATTACTAGACACTTTCCAAAGTGTCAGAAATGAGTTGTGTCACTAAAAAGGGTATTAACGACACTTTAAAGCTTTGTTAAGCACTTTAACGGATTACTATCCAACCGAACAACCGGACTGTACCCGGAACATGAAAATAATGTTATTTTCATTATTGGTCTTTTTCTGAGCCAGTTAGGGTCCCCGAATACCCTAACACCCGCTATAAAACACTACACGCAACTAACCAAGTTAACTACTTAACTAACCTACTTATCTTAACTAGTAGCTAACTAATACTTGGAAATGGACCAAGACCCCCCCCCCCCTTGCTAACCGGCCCCAAACTAGAGGGGACACCCTTTGATTTCTTTTGATTATTTTAATCACAATGCTTAATATCATTGAGACACTTGATCCATTGGGCACTAATCTTATGTTTGTCTATAAATACTAACCTTTACACATTAAGCTCATTCACATTCCAACACCCAAAATTTACTCTCTCTCTTGCCCTCTAAGGCTTCGGCCGAGATCCCCTTGCCCATCCATCATATTTTTCGGCTTCCATCTTCACATTACAAGAACATACAAGCTTCAAGGATCACGTATTAGGAGGCTTGGTGCACTCGGAGTTCGAAGGACCTCTCTCTCTAGCTTTTATCCACCTCATTTGCGCATAGATTCTTCCCTAGCCTCGAGCTAGTGGTATGATGTTTAAATCCCTATCTTGAACTAATCTAAAGCAGTTAATATGTGGTGTAATGATTAAAACTCGAAATCTTACAAAATGGTGCATTAAAGTCTACTAAAAACATGAAAAAATGATGGTTAAAAGCTCACTAGATGTGTAAATGTTGTAGTAATTGAAATTTGTGATTATTTAGACCCGATCTATGTTGTGGTAGCTCGGATCATCACTTGACCCGGTTTGGTCATGATCACGAATCATGACATAAGGTTGTTTTGAATAGAACAAGGGTTAAAGGGTGAAACTCTACCACACACGAATCATGAACTTGTGTAAAAATGTTTTACTTGTGGAATAGTGTTTAAAACTAGCAGATCTACGTATCTGCAAGTGGTATTTTCAAAGGACCAAGCGTTAAAGAAATCATGCTTTCTAAAAATGGGTCTTACACTAACAAGAATGGTTTTTAGAACACACAAGTGTGTAAACACTTGTGTAACACAAAGTTTCGACAAAATAACTATTTTTGTAAAAGTTGACGAGAAGTTGTAAAGACGGAACTTCCATAAAAACGATGTTTTTACAAAAATGGATTGTTTTATATAAAGATCCACTAAAAGTAATGAGATTTACTTCACAGTTTGGATAAATCACAAGTTCATGAAGTTTATGCGATTTATATACATATTTTGACTAGTTTGTGATTTGAACATTGTTTTGAATGAATGATAAAAATGGTTGGTTTGATTTATAAAAGAAAATGATACGCTTGAAAGCGTGGCCACCTCCAGTTACAGAGGAAACTCTGGCGAAATTTTTCTAAAACCTAACACTTAGAATTATTTTCACTATAAGTGTTAGAAATACATTTTGACTTGTTTTCAAAATATAAGTTTCGCCACGACTATATTTACAAAACATCGGAGGTGGGATTTTCAAAAAATAAAACGTGATACATATATATATTTAGTATATATTCTTCTTTCACAACATCACTTGTATAAGTGTTTATGATTATTTTGTGAACTACGTAAATATTATTTTTAGAGTAAAAATAATATTACTAAGTATTATTTTGGGAAGAATATTTATATTTTGGAGTTGGAAATAAAATATATTAAGTGAGACTTAATAGTGAAATCGGAATGTTACGAACACACATGTATTAAATCCCCCATCCTTGGGAAGGAAAATGACTACCAAGTATATACAGAACGTAAACACGAAATAGTTGCCTAACTATTTCCCAAAAACTTAAACCATAAAGCTAAGGCATGGCCGTCCGTCTAATAGAGTTAGCACGTGTAGGTCGTCATACAGCTGATCGATTTGGAGGCATACTTGGTAGAGACGCACCACTGTGAGTTCATGTCCCCCTTTTCTCTAACTGTTTTCAGTTTTCTTAACTGCGGGGGTGAAATACATGTTACTTTGATTACAAGTACTTTATACACGGTATGGTTAGCGTAAGGAGGTTTACTACTTAGATCATGTGAGTGGGTAGGAGCAATATGAGGCCATTAGTCCTCATAACGGGACCGAGGGACAAGAGCGGTAGATCTATCTGGGTGTAGCGAGCCCAGCCCCAGGCCAAACTAGAAACGGACCTTGGGGTGACTTTGTCCACATACTAATGCCGTGGCGAAATCTGCTAGGTTTGAGTCTCCCTATTTGCACTTCACATATATCAGTGGCCTTGCAAACCATTGGTGATCTCAATTCCCTTATTTGCTGCATACCAAGACTATTTTTATACTCACAAAGGTTTACTTACTCACTTACACATGAACTCGCTTAACATTATTGTTGATTTTTCAACTTACATGTATTTCAGGAAATTAAAGATCTGGCGCGGTATGTTATGTTTTCCCGCTGCATATGGGTTCCGAGGTCATCCGGGTTTAGGAAATGTGACTTTTTCCTGGACGAGTCACAAATCTTAAACTGCGTTTATTTCATGTTAATGGTTATGTTTTTAAAGACAATGTTTTATGTTACGATGTTGTAAGTCTCTAAGACAATGGTATGTTACTCTGGTTTTAAAACTTAATCAAATGGATGATCTTGCATGATTTTATTTCATATAGCTTTGTTATGGTTAAGCTATGGTATTAAGAAGTCACACCAAATTAACCACGCTTCCGCAAAGCCAGGGTGTGACATTAATAAAGAATCTACATGTACCTCAAGATACCTGATCCTCATATGTTTTGCAATTTGCAAACCAGCTATCAAGGCTTCATACTCAGCCTCATTGTTGGTAGTTTGAAATTCACACGCTATGGAGTGGGGTATTATGTCCCCCTGTGGCGATTTTAGTAGAATTCCAAGCCCTGTTCCGTTTACATTGGAGGATCCATTAGTGAACAGTACCCAAGGATCCTTGGTTTCTTCAAGCTGTTGGACTTCTAATTCAGCCTCCTTTTGCAAATCACTACTAAAATATGCCACAAAGTCGGCTAAGGCTTGGGATTTGATGGCAGTCCTTGGTTCATATCTTATATCATATGCACTCAGCTTTACTGCCCACTTAGCCATCCTTCCTGACATTTCAGGTCTCCTGAGGACATTCTTAATCGGAAAATTAGTCTTTACAATAATGACATGAGTTTCAAAATAATGTCTTAATTTAGTAGATGCCATAATTAATGCAAGGATAAGTTTTTCTAAGTGTGAATACCTGGATTCAACATCAAGTAAACTCTTACTTACATAATAGACAGGATGTTGTGTACCTTGGTGATCCTTAACAAGGACCGCACTTACTGCTTTTGAGGATACTGCTAGGTACAAGGATAATACATCCCTTTTTTCTGGTTTCATCAAGGCAGGGGCTGAGGATAGGTAATCCTTAAGAGATTTGAGGGCATTTTCATGCTTCTCGGTCCATTCAAATTTCTTGTTCTTCCTCAGGATGTCATAGAATTCCTTGCACTTTTCTGAGGATTTGGATATGAATCTGTTCAAGGCCGCGATCATGCCTGTCAATCTTTGCACATCTTTAGCATTGGCAGGAGATTTGATATTCACAATAGCCTTGATTTGTTCTGGACTTGCTTCAATGCCCCTCTTTGTTACCATATATCCTAAGAATTTACCTGCCTTCACACCAAAATGACACTTAGAAGGGTTAAGTTTCATAATATACTTATCAAGGATATTGAATGCTTCCTCTAAGTCTTTAAGGTGATCCTCAGCTTTCTTGGACTTAACCACCATGTCATCAATATAGACTTCCATAGTGTGTCCAATCTGCTCCTTGAACATCATATTGACTAGCCTTTGATAAGTAGCACCTGCATTCCTTAATCCAAATGGCATAGCAATATAACAGTATATACCAGTTGGGGTCATAAAGGCTGTATCCTCTTGATCAGATGGTTTCATCTGAATTTGTTGAAATCCAGATGAAGCATCCATAAAAGTCAACAATTCATGACCCGCGGTAGCATCCACCATGGAGTCAATGTGGGGTAATGGGAAAGGATCCTTGGGACATGCCTTGTTTAAATCTGTAAAATTGACACATACCCTCCACTTTCCATTTTTCTTTTGAACAACAACCACATTGGCTAACCATCTTGGATACTTAACCTCTCTTATCATACCTGCCCGAAGTAGTTTGTCTACCTCTTCCTGGATAATAGCATTCCTTTCAGGTGCAAACTTCCTCCTCTTTTGATGAATTGGCTTGAATGACCTGTCAATGCCAAGTTTGCGAGTAATTACATCCTTAGATTTACCTGTCATGTCTTCATGTTTCCAGGCGAAGGTGGATTTCCTTCTCTTAAGGAAGGATACTAGCTCCTGTTCGATGTCGCTAAGGATCCCTGATCCTATAAAGATCTTGGATTCAGGATCCTTAGGATCCATGAGGATTTCTTTCAAATCCTGCTCTCTTGCCTCCAAGACATCTCTTGAAGGATACTTTAATTGCTATTGCTCCCTTGGTCTTGAGGCTGGCTTCATTGAGGATGTATAACAATTCTTAGCCTCCTGTTGATCACTCTCAATTTTCACCACTCCCCATGGACTTGGAAGCTTTACACACTGATGATAGGTGGATGGGACCGCCTTCATGTCATGTATCCATGGCCTGCCAAGGATAACGTTACAACATGATAAGCAATCAATAACACAAAACTTCTGATAAGAATGCAATCCTTCGATATAGATTGGGAGTTTGATGTCCCCCAATGTATTCTTAGTTTCTCCACTGAATCCCACAAGCACTGAGGATCTTGGAATAATATCAGACTCCGGGATATTCATCTTCTTGAGGACATCAAGCTGGATGATGTTCACAGAGTTTCCTCCATCTATAAGGATCCTGCGAACAAAGTGGTTAGAAATAAACAATGTAATTACAAGACCATCATGATGAGGATCCTGGACATCAACACGATCATCCTCATCAAAAGTTATCACTTTATCCTGGGTGAAAACGGAGGTCCGGACGGGTCTGTCTCCGTTATCCATCTTGGTTTCCTTAGCGTGTCTCTTTGCTGCTGAAAAGGATGTACCACAGATGTCTGATCCACCGGATATGAAATTTATGACTTGTGCATCTGCTGGAGGAGCAGGAGCCTTTTCGGGGATCCTTTCAGGATCCTGGATCCTTGACTTCTTTCGACCCAAGAGTTCCTTCAAATGCCCCTTGCTCAGCAAGTAACCAATTTCCTTTCTCAGTGCAATACATTCTTCAGTGAGATGCCCGAAATCCTCATGATATGCACACCACTTGGACTTATCCTTTGTAGCAGCTGGTTTATCATTCTTCCTTGGCCACCTAGCTTTCTCACCTAGATTCTGCATTGCAAGGATTAGTTCATTGTTATCAACAGAAAAACAGTATTCAGAAATAGGAGGATAATCCTCATCATCCTCTTCTTGTTCCACTGAATGCACGTTCTGATTGTCAGACTTATTGTAGAACTTGGATTTGTTGTTCCTGAAGTAGGATCCTTGTTTCTCCTGTTTTGAGGATCCTGCTAATCTATCCTGGATCCTTTTGTCATCCTCTAGGCAGATGAACCTAAGGGCCCTGGTTCTTACTTCATCAAGATTCCTGCAAGGTGTCATTACAAGATCATCATAGAATAATGAATCCCTAAGTAATCCCATTTTAAAGGCTTCTACAGCCGTAGCAATATCCAAGTTAGGAATATCCAAGGATTATTTACTAAACTTAGTGATATAATCTCTAAGTGATTCATTTTGACCTTGTGTTACCCTATATAAATCACTAGTTAATCGTTCAAATTTCCTACTACAAGAAAATTGACTATTAAACAAATTAACTAGATTAGCAAATGAAGTAATAGAGTAAGGGGGAAGACTTAGCAGCCATTTAAGAGCAGATCCTGTGAGTGTGGACCCAAATCCCTTGCATAGACATGCTTCTTTTAACCTTTCAGGAATAGGATTGATCTCCATCCTCTCCCTGTATTGAGCTACATGCTCCTCCGGATCCGTTGAACCATCATACAACTTCATGGATGGTATCTGGAATCTTTTAGGTATCTCAGCATCACATAAGGGTGGTGCAAAACGAGATATCCTATGGCTACCATCTGCAATTTCAGGAATGGGTTTAACCACTCCTGGGACACTGGATATCATATCCTTGAGCTTCTGTAACTCCCTGGCCATAGCCTGATTGATACCTGCATCCTGCATTAAGCCATGATTAGTGTTGTATAAATTATTGAAAGTGTTACCTCCCACGGGATTCGTGTTTGGAATCCCAGATGTGTATCCATATTTACGAGAATCTGGTAGGATTGTAGGACCAGAGGGAGCGACGGTCTGCATTGGTATGAAGTTTCCTTGATGAACGTCCGAGCTCTGAGGCTGCATACTTCTCAAGAATCCTTGATCCTGAAGGACGTTGGATCCTTGAAGTTGAGATGATCCTTGAACCTGGGAGTATCCTGGAATCAGAGAGGATCCTGGGACCAGAGAGGATCCTGGGACCAGAGAGGATCCTGGAACAAGGGAGGATCCTTGGACCGGGGAGGATCCTTGGATCCGGGAGGATCCTTGAACTTGGGAGGATCCTTGGACCTGGGAAGACCCTTAGACCTGGGAGGATCCTTGGACCTGGGAGGATCCTTGAACTGTATACATTCCCGAATATCCTCCTGACGTGAAGTATCCCTGATGCTGAGAAGAGGACCCTAATGGTTGAGAAGAGGATCCTTGAGGCTGGAAGTGAGAGCCAAATGCCTGACTCATAGTTGATGTTCCATAACGCCTTCCTGATAATTCACCCAAGTATTGCACGTCCGGAACTGCTAAGTGTTGGGAAGTTATGGTTGGAGTGTCGAAGTTCAGCGATCTTGGCATCAGAGGGGAGTGATCCTCCACTGATTTCTTCTATTTCTTGATCTCATCGATCTCCCGGAGGATCCTTTCGTTGGTTTTGTCCTGCTCTTGTGCATGATTCCTCATCTGCAAAATCAAAGTGTAAAGATCATTAGTAGTAGGATTAGTTGAAACAGAAGAAGTTGGTGGTTTTTGGAAAACGGGGGTTGGTTTCTTCGCAGCATTCTCAGCATTCTTCTGGGACCCAGAAGGTGGTGGAGGCAAAGGAGGAACGCCTTTTGAAGAGCTGAATGATGGCATCAAGTTTGAAGTATTTTTCGCCGAGGAATCCATCTGCTTGGTTGTAACGAACCGAAATGAGCACGAAAACACGAATCTTTTTAGGAATGAAGCACCAATTGCCCCACGGTGGGCGCCAAACTGTTTTGGTAAAAAATCAAGCAGTGACAATGCAACCAAACTTTCTGTTGTGAGGTATGATGCTTGAATTGATGAACAATAATAAGGATCACTATGAAATGTATTGAACAAGTGACACGAAGATTTATACGAGGAAAAAGCCCTTGATCAATGAATGATCTCCGGCATAAAAAACCTCGGGTGATGGAAACTACCGATCACCAACTCAAATTAAGCAAGAAATCTATTACAACTTCAGATGATAGCGAGCTAAGTACAAGGATCACTATAGTGTGTTGTGTATGAAAATGTGTAATCGCCAAGTGAGTTAACGAGAGCTGGTGAGAGCAGTTTTACGGGTGTGTGTGTAGCCAAAAATAGCCAAGTGTTTTCTAATTAGCTCGCTACCCCTTTAAAAATGGAAAATATCTACTCTAACTAACATTCCGCAAATGGTGCAAGTCTTCCACGACTCCATAACGTCCACTTCTGACCAAGCACGTGCGGAATAAACATAGAATGTGCTCCAGGAATATCGCCAAGACCAAGTCCACATTGATACTCCTGCAAAACAATTTCGAATTCAAAGTAGACAACCGTTAGTACAAGGATCCTTATGATGATCCATGATCCTGATCCTGCAACACTTCTGAGGATCACTACTTCAGACAGAATTGAGGATCACTAAACCCAACAGTAAATGAGGATCACTGATCATTTAGAAATCCACCTCTAACAGTTGGTGTTTTTAAACAATGGTTTGTATGATGGACAATAGTATTAGGGTTAAGGATCACTGATCCTTCGAACAATAGGGGGTAACAAAGGTGGATGGGTCCTTCTGTTTGTGGAGGATGAAGCCTTTGGTGCCCCTCGCCTTCTATTTCCTACACTTAGACTTTGTTAATATGGACACCCTTTACCTACCCCAGTGGACGAGCCACGCATTGCTGGTAGATGCTTGGGGTAGGTAATTTTGACAACCTTTGAAGGGTTAATCTTTTGATAAATAAATAAAACTTTAATCTTTTGGCTATCCTGTGTTGTTTACTCTGTGTATATTTACCTTTTAATTGTTATTGTACAATTTCTTTGAATTTACAAGTTAAGAATGAAAGTATATTAGATTATGTCAAAAAATTTAGGATATGATCAAGGATTAAATATCCTACAATCGAAAAGTTCAAAAAGTGAGATAATTTTAGGATCATTTATCCTGTTGTCAAAGAATAAGGGTAACTTAAATAAATCAAGAATAAAGTGAAGGTAAGTAAGGATCATACCTAAGAATCCAAGTTAGGATCCTAAATCCTTGATACTTACAATTGAGATAACCAAAAGACAAACCCTAGTAAAAGGTTAGGATCCAGGATCCTTAACTGTTTGGCTTTGGAAACCTGAAATAGAACATAACTTGGGACTAAGACAATGTGAAAGGAGAAGTTAGTAACTGGGGCAAGCCCAACAATCTGGGGACAAACCCAATATACTGGGGATAAGCCCAAAAAACTGGGGACAAGCCCAAAGGATCTTGTGTAAACTGGAGTATGGCCCTCACCGGCGACTATCCAAACTTAGTGACATGAAAATGCCAAAACCTTAGCCAACGTGAAAATGTTAGAAACCTTCGGAACAGATGTATGGTACGTCTACCATTATACTTAGGATCCTGAGTAAAACCAGTACAATGAAATTGTCAGCCCCTAAAGTGTGTACTAGTCCCATTGCCTTTAACTACACCAGGATAATCGTGTGCTACTGGCGAAGGTAGTGGATACCTTAAACTGGGGACAAGCCCAAAAACTGGGGATAAACCCATAAAACTGGGGACAAGCCCATAAAACTAAGGAGACTTCTGTGGATACTTGATCCTATGTCAAGGATGCATCAACTTCTGCAAAACTTAGAACTTAGTGAAGAAAGGATAAAGGATCATTGATCCTTTTCCTTGTAATAAAATAAAGTAAAGGATTAAGTAAACTAGAATCAGATCATTACCAGAGTGAGGATCATATATCCTCTAAAGATCCATAATGTATACCAGATATGAAGATGGCCAAGGATCATTGATCCTTCTTACATGAAGTATCTCTTCAAATGGACAACATTCCAAGCTCTTGGTAGAAAATCACCTTCCATTGTTAATAATCGATATGCCCCTTTCCTGCCTCAGCTTCAATAAGATAGGGGCCTTCCCGCTTTGGTGCTAACTTGCCATCAGCAGGATTTGTAGTATTTTGGAATGCTTTCCTCAACACCATATCACCAACTTGAAATTTTCTGATCCTGGCATTCTTGTTATAAGCTCCAGCCATCCTTTGTTGATAACTGGCCAATCTTATCCTTCCCAAATCTCTGAGTTCTTCTATGGTATCCAAGTCTTGAACCAAGTTTTCAGCGTTTCCTTCAGGATCACGGATGCTTGTTCTTGCATTAGGGACTACCATCTCTGTAGGGATCACTGATTCTGCCCCAAACACTAAAGAAAATGGAGTCTGGCCAGTAGCATTCTTGGGAGTTGTACTGTCAGCCCATAACACATAAGGTAGCTCTTCTGCCCATTTTCCTTTATTAGATCCAAGCTTCTTCTTCAAGTTGTTGATGATGATCTTGTTAGATGATTCTGCTTGACCATTAGCTTGTGGGTGGACTGGTGTTGATGTTATCATCTTAATCCCCCAGCTATCACAAAAGTTATTAGTTCTACTCCCAATAAATTGGGATCCATTATCACAAACAATTTCAGAAGGAATACAAAATCTGGTAATAATGTTTCTTTTAATAAAGGATATCACTTCCTTTTCTCTGACTTGTGCAAAAGCTTCAGCTTCTATCCACTTGGAGAAGTAATCAGTCATAGCAAGCATGAATACTTTTCCTCCTGGTGCTTTGGGAAGTTTGCCAACTATATCCATTCCCCATCTCATGAATGGTCAAGAAGAGGATATAGGATGCAGGAGCTCTGCTGGTTGATGAAGGATATTGCTATGTCTCTGACAAGCATCACATTTCTTTGCATAATCCACAACATCTTTCTTCATAGTAGGCCAATAGTATCCTATCCTAAGGATCCTTGAGAATAGTGCTCTTCCCAGTGTGGTTTCCACAATCTCCTTCATGAAAATCCTTTAGGACTTCTTGAATTTCAGGATCCTCAATGCACCTTAGATATGGACTTGCAAGAGTCCGTTTATATAACATGTTATTTAATATTGTAAATTGAGATACCTTGACTTTGAAAGCTCTGGGGTTTTCTCCTGTAGGAATCTCTCCATGTTGTATATCTCATGATTGGGAGGATCCAGGATCCTGAATGTGATTGTGCACAAACACTAGGTATGATTGCAGAATCTTCTGCTATCTCCATATATGTGTGATCCTCAATAGCAGGAGTCAAAATATGGATTATGGGGATTTTAATATCCTCTGGAATCTTTAATGATGATCCAAGGTTGGCCAATGCATCAGCTTCTGCATTTTCTTCTCTGGGTACCTGTGTCAAACTAAAAGAAACAAAAGTGTCTGCCAATTTCTTGACTATCTCTAGATATTTGATTAGTTTTTCACCTTTAACAGCATAAGAACCATTTAAGTGGTTAGTAATTAACAATGAATCTACATGTACCTCAAGATACCTGATCCTCATGTGCTTGGCAATTTGCAAACCAGCTATCAAGGCTTCATATTCAGCCTCATTATTAGTAGTTTGAAA
Organism: Helianthus tuberosus; assembly: GCA_030545235.1. NCBI lineage: Eukaryota > Viridiplantae > Streptophyta > Magnoliopsida > Asterales > Asteraceae > Helianthus > Helianthus tuberosus. The sequence continues at coordinate 74,724,432 of CM060380.1, forward strand.
CTCACACGCTATTGAGTGGGGTATTATGTCCCCCTGTGGCGATTTTAGTAGTATTCCTAGTCCAGTTCCCTTGATGTTTGAAGCCCCATCTGTGAAGAGTATCCAAGGATCCTTAGTCTCTTCAAGCTGTTGAACTTCTAACTCAGCTTCCCTTTGTAGATCACTACTGAAATCTGCCACAAAGTCAGCTAAGGCTTGGGATTTAATGGCAGTTCTTGGCTCATATCTTATATCATAAGCACTAAGCTTCCCTGCCCATTTCGCCATCCTTCCTGACATTTCAGGTTTCCTGAGAACATTCTTAATTGGAAAGTTAGTTCTAACAATAAAAGCATGTGTTTCAAAATAATGACGTAATTTAGTTGATGCCATAATCAAAGCAAGGATAAGTTTTTCTAAAATTGAATACCTGGATTCAGCATCAAGCAAACTTTTACTTACATAATATACAGGATGTTGTGTACCTTCGTGATCCTTAACAAGAACTGCACTTACTGCCTTAGAAGAGACTGCCAAATATAAGGATAATATATACCCTTTTTCTGGTTTCATCAAGGCTGGAGCTGAGGATAGGTAATCCTTAAGGGCTTTGAGAGCATTCTCATGCTTTTCAGCCCATTCAAATTTCTTGTTTTTTTCTCAGGATGTCATAGAATTCCTTGCATTTCTCGGATGACTTTGAGATGAACCTGTTCAAGGCTGCGATCCTTCCTGTCAACCTTTGCACATCCTTGGCATTGGCAGGAGATTTAATATTCAAAATCACCTTGATTTTCTCTGGACTTGCCTCTATGCCTCTTTTTGTCACCATGTATCCTAGGAACTTGCCTGCTTTGACACCAAAATGAAACTTGGAAGGATTTAATTTCATATTGAATTTATCAAGGATATCAAATGCTTCCTCCAAATCTCTTAGGTGATCCTCAGCTCTCTTGGACTTAACCACCATGTCATCTATATAGACTTCCATGTCATCTATAACACAAAATTTCTGAAAAGTATTAACTCCCTCTATATAAATGGGAAGTTTAATGTCCCCCAATGTGTTCTTGGTTTCTCCGCTAAATCCCACAAGAACTGATGATCTTGGGATGATTTCTGATTCAGGGATATTAATCTTTTTGAGGACATCAAGTTGAATGATGTTCACTGAGCTTCCTCCACCTATGAGAATCCTGCGAATAAAATGGTTAGATATAAACAAAGTAATAACAAGACCATCATGGTGAGGATCATGAATGTCCACGCGATCATCCTCATTGAAGGATATACCTTTCTCTTGTGTAAGGATCGAGGTTCAGACGGGTCTGTCCCCATTGCCCATCTTTGTTTCTTTGGCATGCCTCCTGGCTGCTGAAAAGGAAGTGCCACATATGTCTGATCCACCAGATATGAAGTTGATAATTTGTGCATCAGCAGGCGGAGCAGGAGCTCTTTCTGGAATCTTCTCAGGATCCTAGATCCTTGACTTTTTTCTTCCGAGAAGCTCCTTTAAGTGCCCTTTGCTTAACAAATAACCAATTTCCTTCCTAAGTGCTATGCATTCTTCAGTGAGATGGCCAAAAATCTTCATGATATGCGCACCATTTGGATTTGTCTTTTGTAGCTGCTGGCTTATCGCTCTTTCTGAGCCATCTTACCTTTTCACCTAGATTCTGCATTGCAAGGATTAGTTCATGGTTATCAATAGAAAAGCAATACTCAGAAATGGGAGGATAATCCTCATCATCCTCTTCTTGTTCTACTGCATGCACATTCTGATTATCAGACTTGTTGTAGGATTTGGATTTGTTGTTCCTGAAGTAGGATCCTTGTTTTTCCTGCTTCGAGGATCCTGACAGTCTTTCTTGGATCCTTTTATCATCCTCTAGTCGGATGAATCTAAGGGCCCTGGTTCTCACTTCATCAAGGTTCCTGCAAGGGGTCATGACAAGATCATCATAGAACAATGAATCCTTAAGTAAACCCATTTTGAAGGCTTCTACAGCCGTAGCAATATCCAAATTAGGAATATCTAAGGATTCTTTACTGAATTTAGTGATATAATCTCTAAGTGATTCATTTTGACCTTGGGTTACCCTATATAGATCACTAGTTAAATGTTCAAATTTCCTACAGCATGAGAATTGGCTATTAAACAAGTTAACTAGAATAGCAAATGAAGTAATACAGTAAGGGGGAAGACTTAGCAGCCATTTAAGAGCTGATCATGTCAGCGTGGACCAGAAAACCCTTGCATAGACATGCTTCTTTTAACCTCTCAGGAATGGGATTGATCTCCATCCTTTCCCTATATTGAGCTACATGCTCTTCTGGATCCGTTGAGCCATCATATAGCTTCATGGTTGGTATTTGAAACCTCTTCAGTATCTCTGCATCACCAATAGGTGGTGCAAAACGAGATACCTTGTAGCTTCCATCTGGAATTTCAGGAATGGGCTTAACCACTCCTGGAACACTGGATATCATATCCTTGAGTTTCTGCAATTCTCTGGCCATAGCTTGATTGATACATGTATCCTGCATAAAGCCATGGTTAGCATTATAAGAATTATTCAAAGTGTTACCTCCTGAAGGATTCAAGTTTGGATATCCGGATGTGAATCCATATTGACGTGACTCTGGCATGATTGAGGGGCCAGACGAAGCAATAGTCTGCATAGGGATGAAGTCTCCCAAATGAATATCTAAACTTCCGGGTTGTACACTCCTTAAGAATCCTTGATCCTGAAAGATGTTGGATCCTTGGTATGCTGAGACCGGGGGTCTTGGAGGATAATCCATGGATCCGTAAACCTGCGATGAGGATCCCTGAACCTAAAAGGAGGATACTTGAGCCTGAGAGGATCCTTGAACCTGAGAGGATCCTTGAACCTGAGAGAATCCTTGAACCTGAGAGGATCCTTGAACCTGAGAGAATCCCTGAACCTGAGAGGATCCTTGACCCTGGAATGAGGATCCTTGAACCGTCTGTGTTCCCACATATCCTCCAGAACTGAAGAAGGATCCTTGATGCTGGGAGGAGGATCCTTGTGGCTAAAGAGAGGATCCTGAAGGTTGAAAGTAGGATCCTTGAGCTTGAGTCATTGCCAACGATCCATAACGTACACTCGACAATCCACCCTGGTACTGAGTGCCTGATGCTGCGGAGTGCTAGGCTGTTATGGCTGGAGAATCAAAATTCAGTGATCAGGGCACCAATGGAGAGTGATCCTCCGTTGATCTCTTCAATTTCTTGATGTCATCAATTTCTCAAAGGATACTGTCATTGGTTCTGTCCTGCTGCTGCATGTGATCCTTCATCTGCAAAATCAAAGAATAAAGAGATCATTGTTAGTAGGACCAGAAGAAGTAGTAGAAGTTGGTTTTTGGAAAACGGAGGTTTGTTTCTTCGCAGCATTCTTCTGGGATCCAAAAGGTGCTGGAGGCAAAGGTGGAACGCCCTGTGAAGAAGTGATCGCCGGCATGGAGCTTGAAGTGTTCTTCGCGTGAGAAGCCATGTAGTTAAAGGTAATGAACCAAAACGATCAAAATGAACAAAATTTCTCAGAAATGAAGCACCAATTTCCCCACGGTGGGCGTCCAAACTGTTTTGGTAAAAAATCACACAAGGATAATACAACCAAATCCGATTTTGTGAGGTGTGATGCTTGAATAAATGGATAAATGTATGAACAATGTATGAATCAAATGAATGTAGGACACAAGGATTTATACGAGGAAAAAGCCCTTGATCAATGTATGATCTCTGGCATAAAAAACCTCGGGTGATGGAAACTACCGATCACCAACTATATTACACAAATGATATTACAAATCGGGATGATAACAAGCTTGTTACAAGGATCACTAATGTGCAAAAAAGTGTGAAATTGCTAGTAAGCTGCAGAGAGTTCTCGAGTAATGTGTGTTTGCTAAACGTTCTGTCTAATCAAGCTTGTTATCCCCTTATAAAAATAGAAATAAACTAGCTAACTAACAATCCGCAAAAGGTGCTAGTTTCCCACGATCTCCATAACGTTCACGAAGGCCATGCACGTGTGGAATTGTAAGGTATATTCCCCTGGAATCTCGGCAAGACCAAGTCCCATTCGAATACTCCTGCAAAACTAGTTCAAATATATTGGAAACAACCGTTAGTATAAGGATAATAATAAGGATCCTAGATCCTTAAACCTGCAACGTCTTCTGAGGATCCTTAATTCAATCTGAGTTGAGGATCCGTGATCCTGGCTGCACTTGAGGATCCGTGATCCATATTCTTAGAAAATCCATCCCTAACACCCTCAATCCCCACATCCCCACTACACCCATTTTAGAAAAACGCCCAATAATGCCCCTTGCTGAATGTACTGTCACATTACGGAAAACACTCAAGGGTAGGGGCATTATTCAGCCTTACCACTATGCATGTTCTAATGTAAAGGATTTAACAGCAATCCTTGTGTGTTTACCTAAAAATATGCCACCTACTCCACCAGAACTGATGAAAGAAAGATTTAATGGTTTTAATTAAATTAAGGTTATAAATAATTTTCTTTTTCTTAATTGTTGTTGATTTCTTGTTCATATCTTACATTTTCAATCTTGTGATGCAGCATTGATCGCATAAATGCTTCTTATCAGACGAACCCTTGCATATCACTGGCATAATTCTTATAATTTAATTATCTTTTTTGATTTGTTTAAAAACTTGATAAGTTTTGGTTATCTAATTTAATTATCCTTTTGAATTGTTTAAAAATTTAAAGTAGATGCGATTAAAAAAAAATACAAAATAACAAGTTTTATTGTATTTATTTAAAAACTTCAAGGGGAGAGTATAACCAGTAAAATTTAAGAAAGGGGAGTGCATTTAGCAACACCCTTAAATTTATTGATTATCATGTTGGGTAAGGTTATTGTAAAAAATGTTAAAATGTGAGAAAGGTGAGAAATATTGTGGAGATGATATGTGTCCTCAATCTAAATTAATTCAAAAGGGTAAACAAGTAATTTTATCATTAATTCAAAACTTTCCATAACCGCCACCTTAATTATAGAAACAATTTTTTTAAAAGATCTCTAAAAAACATTACCAATAACACTGCAACCACCATTCAGCACATATATAACACCATTCAATAAGTATATAACATCATTTTAAAGATCTCTGTAAAAACACTACGAATAACACTGCAAAACCACCATTCAACACATATGTAACACCAGGTAGAGGATCATGTACATTAATCTAAAAGTGTGAGAAAGGTGAGAAATATTGTGGTGATGACATGTGTCCTCAATCTAAATTAATTCAAAAGGGTAAACAAGTAATTTTCTTATTGATTTAATTAATTGATAACCTTCCATAACCGCCACCCTTAATTATAGGAATACGAATTAATAATTAATCTACGAATTTGTGTCATCACGTTCAGAACTGTATAGTGTTATATATTTTTATATAGTATTATATAGTGTTACATAGTGTTAAATGGTGTTATATAGTGTTTTTAGGTATTATATAGTGTTATATGATGGATGTATAGTGTTATATATTGTTATATAGTGTTATATAGTGTTACATAGTGTTATATGGTGTTATATGGTGTTACATAGTGTTATACGATGTTATATGGTGTTATATAATGTTATATGATGGATGTATAGTGCTATATATTTCTTGTAGCAATTACATATTTCTAGATTTTTTAGAATGTCCGAATTTTAAAATAAGTTAAAAATTTAATCGCTAGAATTTAGGAGTGAATCGCTAGAATTTAGGAGAGGTTACCTAATTTGAAACATATACAAAGACTATTAGGCCGTCTCGCAGGATCTGTTCGAGTAGAACATGGCTGGATCGATCAGAATCAAGGTGCGGAATCCCTTGATAATGTCAAAGAATCACAACGACAAGTTCAACGTTTAACGCGTCTGATTTCTATTGATTGATGATGAAAATACAGAGGTTCTGGTAGAAAGTCAGACAAGCAGAGCTTCCTTACAATGATCAGCCAAAAGCTTCCGGATGAAGTGATGATGAATTTCAATATTTTTGGTTTTAGCGTGATGTACCAGATTTTTCATTATGTTTATTGCTGCCTCATTATCAACAAAAATAGGTGAAGTAAGAAATTGCAAACCGTAGTCGCGCATCTGTTGCTGAATCCACAGGATCTGAGAGCAGCAACTGCTGGCAGATACATACTCTTCTTCAGATGTTGATAAAGCAACAGAGGTTTGCTTCTTACATTGCCACATGACCAGTAGGGGTCCGAAAAATTGGCATCCTGTAGTTGTTGATTTAGCATTGACTTTGCAGCAACCGAAGTCAAAATCAGAGTACCCTTCCAGCGTGAAGTCAGCATCTTTTGGATACCACACCGCCAAGCTTGGAGTTCCTTATAGGTAGCGTAGGATCCTCTTGACGATGGACATATGTGAAGCTCTAGGACTTGATTGATATCGGGCCGCGAGGTAGGTTGGGTACATTATATCAGGCCTTGATGCTGCCAAGTACATTAGCGATCCGATCATAGAGCGATAAAGTGTCTCGTCGACCCTCTCTCCGATGAGATCAGGGTTGATACCATGATTCGTTGCTAATGGGGTGGATATTGGAGCAGTCCCGGACATCCCAAATTTCTCTAGAACGTCGTGAACATACTTTGTCTGATGTATGAAGGTTCCTTCGGGCATTTGGTCGACCTGGAGCCCTAAGAAGAACTTCATCTCACCCATTGAAGACATCTCGAACTTCTACTTCATCACTTTCTCGAAATCTTTGCAGAGTTCTTCATTTGTAGACCCAAAAATAATGTCATCAACATAAATCTGGACTATCAGAAGATGACCATCGACTTCCTTTGTGAAAAGAGTGGCATCCACCTTGCCTCGGATAAAGCCGTTGGCAAGCAAATGTTGAGAGAGCGTCTCGTACCAGGCTCTCGGGGCCTGATGCAAGCCGTACAACGCTTTGTCCAAGAGGTAGACCTTATCTTTGTGAATTGGGTCGGTGAAGCCCGGTGGTTGACCAACGTATACCTCCTTTTTCACCTTGCCGTATAAGAATGCCGACTTGATATCTAGCTGATATACTTTGAATCCTTTCCATGAAGCAAAAGCTAGGAAAATTCTGATAGCTTCAAGACGAGCAACCAGAGCATAAACCTCTGTGAAGTCTATCCCCTCTTGTTGACTGAAACCCTGGACCACGAGTCGAGCTTTGTTACGAATAATAACCCCTCGGTCGTCTCTTTTACACTTAAACACCCACTTTGTGTTTATTTTCATGTGTCTATCAGGTAGGTCCACAAGCTTCCATACACCAAGCTTTTCAAACTGACTCAGCTCCTCCTGCATCGCGTTGACCCATGAATCTTCAGTCAGTACTTCCTTGTAGGTTCGCGGCTCAATCTGCGAAATGAAACAACTTCGTGAAAATTCAGTTTGTAAAGGAGTAACTTTAGTATAAAAGCAAGTAAGGCCATGATCAATCTGGCTTCTTGTGCGAACGCCTGACTGCAGCTCTCCTATTATCAACTCTTCTGGATGGTATGAAAGAGTCCTCGGCATAACTTTGCCAGGAACATCCACCTCGCCTTTCAAATTAGTAACGTTCTGATCCGCAACTTGTTCATTGTCAAGAATCGTCTGATCTGAAGATTGGATTTGCTCCCCCTCAGACTCTGAATCACCACGATCAAAAGTAGGAATATCATCAGATTCTGAATTATCATCATTGACCACCGTCTGATTTTCAGGAGCAGGTTCGCGTTCCGAAGTAGTCAGAGTTTGTTGAACTTCATCATTCTCTCCAGTATGACTTGGACCAGCTTCATCATCATCGGAAGATTGTTGTTAACGTCTAGAATACCTTTCTGGAAATCTTTCCTGAGATGCTTCATATTCTCGTAAAATATCCAAATCATCAAAGAACTCTAGCTCTTCTTCTAACTCGAATGAATCCCATAAGGTATCGTAGTTGAATCGCCATGAGTCTACGGGCTTCTGTGGAGGCATAGTATAGCCTTGATATTTAACGTGCTATGCTTCGATGATCCGCTTGAGACTTGGAACAAAAACGCGTCTGAGTGGACTTGAATACCCCATGAAGATACCTTCTATGCTCTTTGAACCAAATTTGCCATCGGGATCTAGAACAATACAGGGAGACCCGAACGGCTCTAAATACTCGAGATTAGGCTTGCGATTGTTGATCAATTTGAAACATGTCTTGTTATGCTTCTTCACAGTAAGTACCCTGTTGAGTGTATAGCAAGCGGCTGAAACTACTTCTTCCCTGAAATTAACCGGTAACTTGGAATCAGCAAGCATCGTTCTCGCCGTTTCAATCAGTGTTTTGTTCTTTGTTTCTGCAACTCCATTTTGTTGCAGAGTTTATGGTGCGCTGAATTCTTGCAGTATACCTCGTCGATCACAGAATTCCTCCATTCTGTTTTTCTTGAATTCCATACCGTTTTCGCTTCTTAGTCTGCGAATACGTGCTCCGTACAAATTCTCTATCTTCCTGAATAACCTCAGCAAACTCTCAAATGTCTCGTCTTTTGACTTTAGGAACATCACCCATGAGAATCTCGAATAGTCATCAGTGACTACGAGGCAATAGAGATCACCTGCAATACTCTTGACATTCACAGGACCAAAGAGATCCATGTGAAGTCTCTCCAGAGGCTTCGAGACAGAGTTCATCTTTTTGCTAGGATGGGATTTCTTCCATTGTTTTCCCTTTATACAACTGATACACTCCCCCTCAAGATGAAAACTCTTCAAGTGAACACCTTTAACTAGATCATTATGCACCATGTAGTTCATCTTGCGTAGGTGAATGTGGCCCATCTTCCGGTGCCACAACTCTGACTCCTTTTCAGTGGCTCTTGATACGAAGCACTGGGGTTGACCCATGGTAGTCGTAGCGACGCTCATATCCAACATGTACATTAACCTGTGGTGCTCTCATGATGATCCACTCCTCGGGGATGACAAACCCCGGCTTCAAGATCAAACATTCTTTGTCAGTGAAATGTGTCGAATACATTCTGTCACAGATTTGAGAAATGCTAAGCAAGTTATTCTCCAGCTCTGCTATGTAGTTGACTCTTTCAAATGTGATAACACCATTTGATAATGTTCCTTCACCAATAATACGTCCTCCTTGATTTCCCGCGAAACCGACGTATCCACCGTTGAACCCTCTAACATCATATAACAGGGCCTTTCTCCCTGTCATGTGCCTGGATGCTCCACTATCCATAATCCACCGTGAGATAGATCTCGGGAGCTCCTACACATTTCATAAACATTCAGTTAGATTTTGAAGCAACCCAAGCCTCCTTCGACTCGGGTAGCTTGATGTGGGTTGTTGTGGTATACAGTGGTGGGAAATTCTTGTCATTCATCTTAAGACTCTCTTCAGACCCAACCTCAACCTCTTTATACAAAAAGAAATCATTTTTCGGAGGTTGACCAGATGGTTGGTCTATCTTTGCAACATACTTCTTCTTGGGTGAAGTAGAAGTTTGTTTCTCAAGTTTTTCATAAAAGTCTAAAGGTACATTCATCTTAACTGATTTTCTTGAAGATGATTATTTTTCAGAATCAGAAACCTTTGGTTTTTGCACATTTGATGTCTTAGCCTCATATTTTGGCTTCCAAGTTTGCTGCGAAGAAGCAACTCGTTTGTAAAATTTATCAGTTTTAGTTACCGACTGTTTTACAGGTTTAGTTTTGACTTTGATGTTTTCATTTTTCAAAATCTTCTTCTCAAAAAACATTGGAGCTTTTCCTTTGACATCGTTCTTCTTTCTCAGATTCTCAACAACCACAGACTTAGGTTTTGAGTTGGTGCACTTTCGTGCAATATGTCCAACTTCATTGCATTTAAAGCACGTGTGGGTGTCAACTTCCCGACTTTTCCCTTCAGTCTGAGGCTATGAGGTCTTCTTCTCAAAAAAATCTTCATTTTTTTTCGAAAATATTTCAGATTCTTGCTCGGAATGTGAACTTGAACTCTTAACAAACACTTTCTTTTCGACAAACTTTTTGTTTTGAAATTTCCTCTTTTGATTATTCTTACCACCCTGATAACCTCCCAACCATTTGTTTTGGTTGTTGTTGTTAAAACGTGGTGGTACAGCGGGTTTCTTATAGTAAGATTTGTATTTTTCAAAGTTCAACAACCTTTTGGAACTCTTTAGACCCTCAATTTCAGAAACATTAATTTCGACCAATTTGAAAACTTTCTTCAACTTGTCAACATTCACATTCTCAAGTGGAAATTCAATATCCGAATACAACTTATCAGAACCAGACATCTTGTACATCACAAGAATAGGTTCGTCATTTGAGTTGTTTTGGGATTTTGATTTCGGAATGTAGTTGTTCAGAAAACATTCTTCATCTTCGGTCGAATCACTGTCAGATTTTAAAACATCTTCAACCACATTCTTTATGACTTCAGACTGAACACTATCTTCATCAGACGATGAAGTGAATGTGACATCGATTGTTTCTGGAAGTTTCTCAGCGTCAGTTTTCTCACTTGTTTCAGAAATTTTATCCAACCCGGACTATTTCTTTGAAAAATTATTTAACACCGGTGGTGGAACTTGATGATAACCCACCCCAGTTCCATCCGAGTACACATCTTCACCAGCTTTGTTATTCCCAATTGGTTTGGGAACGATATGTTGGAGAACAAAGCTCGCGAAGCTGTAACTGTTCAATTTCAGATTGAGTCTTTCATTCTCAATCTTAGCTTCCTGAAACTGAAGCTTTAGATTTGCGATCTCGTCCAATTGCTGGTTGATTTGTCTTTCCTTTACCTGAAGAACTCCAGACAAATGAATATTTTCTTTATAAGTTTTGCCACTTCGCTCATCAGAATATTTTACTGTTCTTTCAACTTCTCAAAATTTTCAGAAATTTGTCTGTTTTCAAGAATTAAGTTTTCATTTTCTTTCTTAAAACGCTCAACATCAGTTTTATCTTTTTCAATCTTTTCTGTTAATTCTTTTATTCTCTTATTTGAAGCTCTCATCAATTTATCTTGATTTAAGATTTGTTCTTCAACCATTTTGACTTTTTCTGTCACACCCTGTCTTTTGCGGAAGCGTATGATGTGTGACTGGTTTAATATCATTGCATTCAATCGTAATAAACAACTACATGATCAAAACGATGTTCATCCATTCATGAAAAATTGAGTATTACAAATACTTGTTATTTAAGTTTCAAAAACACAACCTTCGTCTAGGTTACAATTCAACAAAAGTGGATGACATCTAAACTTGAAGTCTACTTCTAGTTATGACACTTGCGCCCAAGATCCATCCAGTCACCTGAAATACATGTAATTTTGGAAAAACATCAACATAAAGTTGAGCGAGTTCATGCGTTTTGCATACCTTGTATGAAAACATGGTATGCATCTTGTATAAATAAAGTATTCTTGTGAAATAACGTATTCTTGTAAAATCATCATTTCTTAATACAAAAATTAGGGAACCTTGGTAAATGTTTTTAGACACATTTTTAGGGAATAAGTTTCTCAAAACTTATATTTTTCTAAGTGTCAAAATTTTACAGAAATTTTGACAGAGTTTCCCCTAAAAATGGAGGTTTCCCATGTTTTCAAAACATGTGTTTATTTTCTTTTAAAATCATCATCAATCAATCATCAACCAACGATATGCAACTTTCAAGAACAAGCATGAACTATAAACCCATGAACTTGAATATTTATGAAAATATGTAGTAACTTACTAGCACACTTAGTAAGTCTTGTTACCTTTCAAAATGTGAGTGGTTCTTTAAAAACTTTACTTTTAAAGAGTTTGAATATTTACAACTTCTAGTCATATTTTCTAAAAATATTACTTTGTGAAATTTTCTTATTACACAAGTGTTTCTACACTTGTTTATCCACTAAAAATATGTTAAGTTTGTGTATGATCCATGTTTTAACAAAACTCATACTTTTCCCTTGGTTCTTTCGAAAAACCACTCATAGATCTTTAGAACCATGAGATTATAAACCACTTTGATCTTTATTTTTCAAGAAACTTTCATTTATTCAAGTTCATAGTCTATGTGAGGATGATTTCATTATCCTACCCATCTTTACTTTCACATCTTGCTAGTTCATGTCTTTAAACATGATCTAGCAAGTCCATGTGATGAACCATATCATTTTTACTAACAAACAACATACAATAATCACAAGAACAACATGATTCCATCTTCATTTTAGCACTACTTCATTTCATAGTTAGTTTATGTCAAGACTTTGATTATGTTCTTTAGAGCTCTTGAGATTTCATCATTCTTTTAACTATTAACCATCAAACATATGAAGAAGATGAAGATCTAAGGCACTTACTACTAGCACAAGGCTGGGGGAGTTCAAAAGTATAAAAGTGGTGGTTAAAAGAAAACGAGAGCGGTCCTTGAGCTTCCGAACACACCAAGCTTACTTGTAGGGTCTCTTGCACCTTTGGATGTCCTTAGATTGCTTGAATGAAGCTTGATGATGGTGGTGGTGTGTGTGGTGGTCTTCGGCCGAACAAGGAGAAGAGAGGAGAGGAAGAGTTGGGTTTGATGTTGTGTTGTGAAGTGAGAGAGTGATGGACTAGTAGTTATACTTATAGACTTCCACTCACCAATACCTCATGTGTAATATGTTCTATTATCCAACAACATGATCAAATAAAATATCCAAGAAAATCAAGTGGGTGTGTCCCACTTTACAACCGGTTTTAGGGGGGGTTGGTCTAGTTGAAATGTAATGGTAAGTTAACTTAGTTAACTAGAAGGTTAAGTGTTTAGCTAGTGGTTTAGGTGTGTTATGGAATATATAGTGTGTTAGGCTGTTCGGGGACCCTAACTAGCTCAGAAAAATAAAAACAATGTGTTAGACAATATTTTTGTGTTCCGGGTAATGCCCGGTTATTCGGTTAGATACCGTTCCGTTAAAGTGCTAAATTGCACTGTTTAGTGTCTTTTAAGTATTCTCTTGTGACACTTTCAATTACTGACACTTAGGGAAGTATTCTGGATGATAAATCATAATTCCTGCATAATATTTCAGTGTTATAATGCTGATTAGAGCTGAATTTAAATAAATTCTGCACTTAAAGTGCGTTTCGGGTGCTTTTTAGTGCGTAATTTAGCTTCCGGATGGTATATATGTAAACCCTTGTATGTATTCTTGAGTTTTAATGTATTCTTGTTGTTGGACCTACACCTAGGCCTCAATTCTAATGTCTGACTGCTTTCTGCAGTTTTGTTGACACAAAGTGTCTTACCGGCGAGTTTACTAGTATTTCTGACGCAACGCTCTCGTTTATGCATCAAGCAATATTTTGTAGTATAAAACGTGCATGAATTCCACTTATATAGAAATCAGAAATTTATTTGTCTTGTGAACTGGATCATGTACGTTCATTAAAGCACAAATCACTGTTCATTTAGTGTACGGAATGTACGGAAAAGTGACGGTTGTCACAGTCTCCCCCTGTTAAAAGAATTTTGTCCCGAAATTCAAGCGATGCCATCGGTCGCAGGGGAGTTGTGAATCTAATATGGTCACTTAGATTTATGATTTGTCTTTATGTTCTCGTGTCATGTATTCTATCGTATTCAAGTAAATCAATTATGTCTTTTCTGTGTCCCGTGGACTCTTGGTCCGTAACCTTAACAGGTTTTATAGTATTGTGGACTCTTGGTCCGAAACCTTAACAGGTTTTATAGTATTGTGGACTCTTGGTCCGAAACCTTAACAGATTTTATAATAATTTTGTCGTTTGTCATTGACGTGAATCTTATTTGTGGGAACAACGACTGTTCCTTGAGTCAGACTTCTCTAGACACATGGAATGTGTCACGATCACTATTGATCTTTTTTTGGAAATTTCTTCTTGTGAACAATGGTTCCGATCCCTACACCGGGGATCCAACCTTTTCGTTTTCCGGATCACACGACGCCTTCTCTAGGCGAGGTTTTCATTAAAGCCATACTTCCTATCTCAAATTCTTATGATTTCTGCCGCTCATCAGCGCAATCCTTTCTGTATCCTGCGGGCTGCTTTGATATGTTCACATATCTGAACGATTTGCCTTTGGTTTTCCTGAACCAATGCGGGTCAGTAGATTTTTTATTCTCGGTCTCTGATCAACACGACGGGTATCGATTTATTATGTTCCATCTAAAGCTTCACACGAAGCGGTTTAAATGGCGGTGTGATAAATACTGTTGTAGGAAAACTCTACTAAGGGCGAGTGAGAGTTCCCACTTTTTATTAAAGTTTATCACACAAGCACGTATCGTGTTCATACAGTCTGCATCGTTCAGTAGCTTAGTCTATCTATGTTAATATTCAAGTTTTTACAATCAACGGTGTGCTGCAACCCTTGTGTTCAGTAAAGGTCATGCATCGTTTTCTTTCAGGTAGTAACGTCAAGTTTGCGGCACGAAATTACTGTATCTAGCTCAAGGTTTCTTCTTATGATTCCTCAATCAATGTGCCGCGTATGCAATGTTGTGGTCTCGTTGCATCGACGTACAATGAGACTTTGTCGAGAACGTCAAATAATTGCAACTCTAGCTCCTTAGCTCTTGGTTGCAGGGTTGGCATGAATTTCGTTCTTGTCCACCATGTATATTAAAGTTCCCATTTCTCGAATTCGAAATCCGCTTTTCGTCATCATAGCACGTAACTGTTCTTTTCTCTAAGAGTTGCAAGGTAAATTGCAGCTGTTGCTCACGACCTCCCTTGGTCGTTGGCCATATAAGGATGTAGTCAGTAAATGTAATCATGATCTATCCAGGTATGGCTTACACGTTCGATTCATGAGGTCCATGAATATTGTCGATGCTTGTGTTAAGCCAAATGGTACGACAAGGAACTCGTAATACTCAAAGCAAGTCCTAAAGGTCGTTTTAGGGATATTTCCTTCCTGTATTCATAGTTGAGGACATCCGGTCCTCAAGTCGATCCTTGAGTGGTAACGGGAACCTTACGATTGGCTCATTCGTGTCATCATTCCTTGGCAAAGGATTCTGATTTTCAATTTTCTGAAGTTTATGCAAAGTGGAGACTACCAACTTTCTCCTTGTGTCCTTAACTAAGGATGTCATGTCTTTAATTTCCTTTATCTAACAGTTCTTGCAGTTATATCGGAAGCTCATGCTTCGCGGAGGAAGCTAGTCGGTAAGGCGTCATTCGGCACTGGTGCCATTCCTGGCACGAGGTTTACCCTGGACTCCTTTTGTCGCTTGTGGAGGTATTCTTGGCAAGTCTTCAGAAAAGGCTACTGTAACTTCTTCTATGACGGGGATGTTCTCAGGCTCCATACTTGGATATTCAATCCTTGCTGACTATCATATCATGACCTCTCAAGTTAATGGTAACAGAAGGTTCCGACCTTCTGAGTCCCTGGATTGTAATTCCTCACTTGCTTCATCTGCTTAAACTAGCCATCTATATGCTCATTTCTAAAGAGTACGGGACGTCTATTTTACTTGAAACTAGGCCAAGCAGTTTCTTATGTTCTAAGCATGCAAGGCTAAAGTTGATGCCAGTATTAATTAAAAGTAGATGTGTAAGGTTTGTTAATAGGGAACGTACCCGTAACCGCATCTGGATCCTGGCGTGCTTCACGAGTTTCGATCGTGAAAACCCTTCCTTGCTTGTTTCTTCCCAGGACAATCTTTCCTAAAGTGCCATGCTTCACCACATCTGTAGCAACCGGGTATTCTCTTATTTCTTCCATCTAGGTCCTTCGCCCAACAGGCGTACTTGCTGTGCCCTTCTTTTCCACACCTTCCGCACTTGGGCCTCAGACATCGACCTTTATGGTGATAATTGCATTCCCCGCACCTTGGCTTAGCCCCCGAGTAAGCTCCACCACCGGCCTTATTAGTGGCTCCAACAGTTTTCCTGCCATGCGGCGGATTCACTTTCTTTCTTTTGTTTGCTTTAGAGCTTCCATAGCTGACTTGTGTGACCACCTTTAGGTTCGAAGATTTCCTTTTCTTATTGCCTGATGACTCCACGTGAGTCTCTTTCTTGTTAGCCTCAGATTCTGAAAATTTTCCCACACGTAGAGCTTCTTCAGTAAGTGTAACGCTTAAATCGATAGCCTCTGCGATGGTTGGAGGCCTTGAGGTAGTAACCAAGCTCCTAATTTGAGGTGCAAGTCCCCAAACGAATCGTTTAATCCTTTTGAATTCCGGTTTGACTAAGTAGGGGATGACTCTAGAAAAATCGTGAAATCACTGGACGTATTCAGGAATCTTCGGTCTGTCCATTTTCAAATTCCAGAACTCCATCTCAAGCTTCTGGATTTCCGCCCTAGAACAGTATTTCCTTTCCATCATTTCCTTGAGCTCGTCCCAGCTCAGTGCACAGGCAGCATCTGCCCCAAGGGTTTGAACCTGAAGGTTCCACCAAAAGAGTGCGCCATCCAAGAATAACCCTGAGATATAGGTAACACTCTGTTGGGATGAACAGTTACTCATCCTTAGAACGGAGTCAGTCTTTTCTGTCCAACGAACAAACGCAACAGCACCTCCTGTTCTGTCAAAGTTTAATGGCTTGCAGTCCAGGAACTGTTTATAGGTGCAGCCAGTTGGAGGGTTATTTCCCGTAGTGCCACCGTTGTGCTCAGAGCGGAGGGCTTCATGTCGTGCAATTTCTTGTGAGATGCGCTCTTGCAACTCGGCTTCTGTCCTTGGTAACGTACTGGTGTTTGTGTCACGTCTGGGCGGCATTCTCTTCTGTCAAAAGGTATGAATTAGGTTAGACAATATTCCATAATTGTCTATGAGGTACATAGCACCATAAGCCATCATGTAATCACCCAATTTCACATGTATATATAATCAATGTATGAGCGAGGAAACAATTACTGAGCCTTCATATAGGCTTTCCAACTTGGCTTATTATTTGTAGTAAAATGAACTCGAGGCTTCATCTCCTTGGTCATTCAAGTTTTATGAAATGGTAGTTGTTCACGTAGG
Organism: Helianthus tuberosus; assembly: GCA_030545235.1. Lineage (NCBI taxonomy): Eukaryota > Viridiplantae > Streptophyta > Magnoliopsida > Asterales > Asteraceae > Helianthus > Helianthus tuberosus. Next base: position 74,741,458 of record CM060380.1, read on the forward strand.
GGTGATAGAGAGTGTATCGTTACTGATTCTTTTTGAATGTTATTCCTCTTCTCTTGCTTAAATATTGTTTCTCAAACGTCTCGTACATGAAGTAGGCAAAGTCAGGCACGAAGTAGGCAAGACAACTTTCCTTCTTTATAAAGTGCTAAAGCACTGGTCTAGGTTTTGTCCTACCATTTGAAGGTGCGAACACCTAGAGTTTATTTCTGTGCAGTGATCATTAGCTTGGCCCGCAGAGTCCACCAGGATTTCTGTGCACTACAAGTCGTTATTACGTGGGCCCCCGTAATAATAAATTGTCTTGAACACTTACCCCAAATTTTCTCTCGCCCAAGCAGATGATCAATCAAGGAGGGGACACTACTGTCCTTATACCTCTGTCTTGGGAGGGACCATTGTGATGATCCATGCGCTAACACTCGTTATCGTTACGCGCGTATAGGCACGATGATAGGAATAAATAGAATTCCTAGTAGTTGGAGGGGCACCTTTGAGATGAATACTTCATCTTCCTTTTCAGGTCAAATATCTCGTCAATCTTGCTTCACATCAGTCCAGGGATCTTGTCCCGTTGATTAAGAATTCGTTCAAGGTTGCCGCCTCTGCCTCGTCATCATCACCGTAGTCAGGCACCTTCACGATCGAGGGGGAAGAGCAGCCATCTCCTACGGAAGCAAGCTCAGGATCTTGTTTGGTAGTCACTTCCAGCAGTGAGCTTTGCAAAGGATGCGAGGTCGGTAGCTTCATCGTGCGAGTCACGTACAGTAATAGGAGTCGGAGTCGAAAGTATCTTATTCATGTCAATAATCATTCTGTACACTTATTTGTATGTATTCACGTCAATATTTATTCCATACACTTATTCGTATATATGTATCGATAAACAAATATGTTACTTAGCATAAATAGGCATTGCGATGCATCATATCATGTATAACTCTCGTTTCGGGGGGTCATTTTTCTAGTTGTCGATTCACGACAGAAACACTACTTGGTACTAGTGGTCACCAAGAGTGTATTTTATCTTTGGCAAGTCTAACTTGTGTAGACTACTAATGTCCTTGCCTTGTCTCTTTTTGAAAAGTGTTTGACTCGTGGATCTTGGCGCTTACGTGAATGCAATGAAAAACCTTTTTGTAAAAAAAAATGTTTTCGTGAGAGAACTCTAGTGATTGTACTCTAGACTCGAGAAGGAATCCTAGTTCACTACAATCGAAGCTTTGATACCAAACTGTCACACCCTGTCTTTTGCGGAAGCGTATGATGTGTGACTGGTTTAATATCATTGCATTCAATTGTAATAAACAACTACATGATCAAAACGATGTTCATCCATTCATGAAAATTTGAGTATTACAAATACTTGTTATTTAAGTTTCAAAAACACAACCTTCGTCTAGGTTACAATTCAACAAAAGTGGATGACATCTAAACTTGAAGTCTACTTCTAGTTATGACACTTGCGCCCAAGATCCATCCTATCACCTGAAATACATGTAATTTTGGAAAAACATCAACATAAAGTTGAGCGAGTTCATGCGTTTTGCATACCTTGTATGAAAACATGGTATGCATCTTGTATAAATAAAGTATTCTTGTGAAATAACGTATTCTTGTAAAATCTTTGAGAGACTTTAAGGCATGTGAGGACATGGGGAGTACTTGTTATGACTCCTTAAGGACATGGGAGTACTTGTTTTGACTCCTAGGGAGCATTCGTAATGGCTCCTACTTTTGTCGATTTTCCTCAACTGTGTCGATTAACCTCGACTGTGTCAATTTCCCTTGACTGTGTCGATTACCCTCGACTGTGTCGATTAACCTCGACTGGGACTCCGAAGCACTACTAGGTACTAGTTGTGACCATGAGTGGGGCTCGGCCGTACCCGTTAGATCTAACCCTCGTCCCTAATTAATGAATGTTTTTAAATGGCTTGGTACTAGTTTTCACCAAGACTTTATGGCATCTTTAGTATTATGTCTGTGCTCACATGACCTAGTATTTCCTAGGCGTCTCTTAAAACGCATCATACTTGGTACTCGTTCTCACCAAGAGTGCTTCTTGTTTTTGTATCATACCATTTGTAAACATTTTAATATTTGTGACATGTATTTCACCCCCGAGATTTATAAAACCGAAAACAGTTAAAGAAAAGGGGGAGCATGAACTCACTACTTTGCGTTCCTGCGTCGTAAACTTCACCGGATTTGCTTATCTAGCGTCGTGACCTAAACGTGTTTATTAACGTTAGTCACTAGACTTGTATCGCACAAGTACAAGTCACTATCTTTTGTATATGTGTTCTTGTGTTAAAAATAATTTATATTTTTAACTAAGTGTCTTACTTATATTATTTTCTCAAAAGTAAATATAAGTTTCTTGTGTTTTGCACCCGAATTATGTATCTTGTATGTTGTATGTGTATTTTTTTTTTGTATTTTTTACTTCTCATGAGTACTTAGTGTATTTTCAAGTCCTAATACACTATCAAGTACTAGTAGGGAACCCGCGCGTTGCGGCGGAGACTACAAATTACAATGCGATACTCGTTTTCTGTTAATTTATCAATCCTTTCGTGATATATTGTATAGTTTTACGTATGTCATGTCGTGCGTAAGAGTTTTTATAGAAGGCACTAATGGATACAAACGGAACCCTCTTGGAACATGACTTGTAAATCAAATATTTTTAGTGTGGTTTTCATGTTTAGGCCATTCTACGGAATCACAACTCTCAATTTGGAAACGATTTAGTACAAACTTATTCTCCATCAGATTCATGTTTTTGTAGAATTGCATTAAAGGCGCTTCGACGAAAGCGGCTACTATGTGTCTTAAGAAACAAAAATAAATCTAGTGATATAAAAATACCAAATAGAATTTTTAAAGATAAAAAGGATTCATGATGCTGATACATACTTGTATGTATATTGAAAAAAAAACTATCTGAAGATGGTTAACAAAACTCCATCATAACTAAATTCATCGGCACACAATGAATCAATCTTTTTAATGTATTTGATATAAATATACTGGAAAGTATACCCACCATAACACCATTTCAATTTTTAGTTTATCTCCTAAGTCACTAATAAATGTAAAATCTAAGCTCCATGTTTCAAGTCTGTTCTTCAATCTATCACTTAAAAAAAGAACAAGGATTCCTTCACCATTTAAAAAAATATGTTCAGCTAAATTGTGGTTTAAAATGTGAAAACATTAAGTAAAAATTTTGAAAGGCAACTTACGATTCTTTCAATTAGCATTGCCAGCTTTCTTGCAAAGAGCAAAATATATGAATCCCTTAATGAATCTGCATATGTATTACATGGTAAGAACTGAATCATTCTTTCTTGACATGATACAACGCCAAAAACTTTAAAACAACCCTAGACTAAAAACATGACCTGAACATTAACCAATAAAGCAGGGTTGATTTTTCGTCTCTTAAAACTTCAGTTAGCGGTCCGACCCATATGTTTTCATCAAAACGGGGCGAAGTAGACCATGGACATAAGTAAGCTTTAAAAGTATAAGTGGCGAAGTAGATCGGGCGTTCTAGCAAAGCATCGATGCTGCACTGTTCATATCGGAAAAAAACATAAGAAAAGCTTACTTTTTACACGGTACCTCAAGAGTTGAATAAAACAATATAAGAAGCTATCCAAACGTATTTTACCTTGGCACTGTTCGGAACGATTTCTCTTAATTCTTTTACACGATCTTGAATCATCTGGCGATCTTTTGGTCTAGGTCTAGGGTTTTCTCCCAGTTTAAGTCTCTTATGATTAGATTTGCTGATTTCATCAGTCTTTTTAGCATACCCGGATGCAAAATCGTAATCTTTTTTCACTTCATGTCTTTGGTCAGCCCATAGGTAATAATCCTATAGAAGCAACGTCCCCAAGCGTTTGGCCAAAACTATCGTCGTCATCTTCAATTAAATTTGTATCCTTGTCATCACCGTAAATCATTTGATGATGACTCCACTCAGCTAAATCGTTCTCTCCCACCAATACGTCATCAGGCTGCAACTTCTCAGAAAGCAACCCTTCTAAATTTTACTCGTATGCCCCAACGCTTCTAACCTTATTCAATAGATCGAACAATTCCCGAGACACTGAACCGAGTAACTCGGGTGGGATTTTTGTTAGTTTCCCTTCAAGCAGCCGAACTTCATTTTTCAACTCCTTAACTTGCTGCAAGACAAAACAACGCATATCTTCCTTCTCCATAAACGCAAAACACTCGTTCTCTGCTTCATCATTTACCCCTCAAACCATATCCTGTTCCATTAACAACCCTCCTTTATGCCCGAGAACTCTATACATTATCCTCGCGTTACCATCCAATGGCCCCGGTTGATGTCCCGTATGCACTGCGTACAGCTTAAACACAGCCATCCCCTCTTCTTAATAAACAGAAGTTTTATCCTTGGTTTGTTAGGGTCGTAGATGCGTATATTGGGAATCGCTTGACCTTGGTTTTGATTTAATACTCCAAAACCATCAGCAGAGGCAAACCATGCCCATACCCTCACAGATGGAAAAAATACAATTTGTTAAAAAAAACTTCTGATATTTGTATTAGCTAACAACATTAAAAAAAATCAGTGAGTAATATTCTGAATCAAAGACAAATTACAATAAATCGATTTTGTAGAAATAGCTACAATAGTAAAAATGAATTTTTACACAAATAGAACAATTATTTAGTTAAGGTAATAATTTACCTCGAATTAATTGCCATCACTGGTGATATCACTCGAAGACAAGTTATAGCGCAGATGAGCTAAAATAAGTGAAACAAAAATAAGTAAGGAAAAGCAAGTGATGTACCTCACTAAACTCCCCAGTTACCTGCAAATCCCATCGAAACAAATTTCCCACAAAAAGGATCACAACTGAATACAACTCTTAGAAACTGAAGTAAAAAATACAAGTTTAGGCCAAATGATGATAATACTACACATTTTAGAAGTTGACATTGTCTCTCAAAAATGACAGTGATGAACATGGAATAAAATTACACATTTCACTAAAAATGACACACAACTTGTTATGGGTGAAACATATAAATTGAAAGCACCTAAACACTAAATGATGTTCATTTCATATTAACTAAGCAGGTAATAGTACATATGAGTTAATATTTATGCATATTAGCCATAATCACAGGAATCGCAGACCCCCCCTCGTATAGCGAACCAGATCACCCGTACCGGACTCGGGTACAAAATCGAACCAAGCGCCACGGGTTCGTGAACCAAACCAGAAAAATAGGCCGTACACGATTTTCATTAAATTCGTTCATATCATATAAAATCACGTTTTGGGAACGATCCAACTGATTTAGCGTTTGGGAACGCTCTTATTCGTGTAAAATGCTAATTCAGACCTTAAAATATACATTGTGCTTATGCAACTTCAAATTTTCAAATACCCTGTGAAACAATAGTTTGATCACCAGAAAAACCTATCAATATCACATCTTTTAGAGCTTAGCCACCCTCTTTAGAAAACCTTACTGGCTGGTGGCATGTTATCTTCCTCATCTGAAAATTGTTAAAGTAACAAAAATAGCAAAACAACTTATGTTTATTCTGTAAACAAACAATAAATCTAAATAAAAAAACAAACAATAATAATAAGAATAATAAACCACTGAATGATATATGCAACTTTCAAGAACAAGCATGAACTATAAACCCATGAACTTGAATATTTATGAAAATATGTAGTAACTTACTAGCACACTTAGTAAGTCTTGTTACCTTTCAAAATATGATTGGTTCTTTAAAAACTTTACTTTTAAAGAGTTTAAATATTTACAACTTCTAGTCATATTTTCTAAAAATATTACTTTGTGAAATTTTCTTATTACACAAGTGTTTCTACACTTGTTTATACACTAAAAATATGTTAAGTTTGTGTATGATCCATGTTTTAACAAAACTCATACTTTTCACTTGATTCTTTCGAAAAACCACTCATAGATCTTTAGATCTATGAGATTATAACCCACTTTGATCTTTATTTTTCAAGAAACTTTCATTTATTCAAGTTCATAGTCTATGTGTGGATGATTTCATTATCCTACCCATCTTTACTTTCACATCTTGCTAGTTCATGTCTTTAAACATGATCTAGCAAGTCCATGTGATGAACCATATCATTTTTACTAACAAACAACATACAATAATCACACGAACAACATGATTCCATCTTCATTTTAGCACTACTTCATTTCATAGTTAGTTTATGTCACGAATTTGATTATGTTCTTTAGAGCTCTTGAGATTTCATCATTCTTTTAACTATTAACCATCAAAAATATGAAGAAGATGAAGATCTAAGGCACTTACTACTAGCACAAGGCTAGGGGAGTTCAAGAGTATAAAAGTGGTGGTTAAAAGAAAACGAGAGCGGTCCTTGAGCTTCCGAACACCCCAAGCTTACTTGTAGGGTCTCTTGCACCTTTGGATGTCCTTAGATTGCTTGAATGAAGCTTGATGATGGTGGTGGTGTGTGTGGTGGTCTTCGGCTGAACAAGGAGAAGAGAGGAGGAGAAGAGTTGGGTTTGATGTTGTGTTGTGAAGTGAGAGAGTGATGGACTAGTAGTTATACTTATAGACTTCCACTCACCAATACCTCATGTGTAATATGTTCTATTATCCAACAACATGATCAAATAAAATATCCAAGAAAATCAAGTGGCTGTGTCCCACTTTACAACCGGTTTTAGGGGGGGGGGGGGGTTGGTCTAGTTGAAATGTAATGGTAAGTTAACTTAGTTAACTAGAAGGTTAAGTGTTTAGCTAGTGGTTTAGGTGTGTTATGGAATATATAGTGTGTTAGGGTGTTCGGGGACCCTAACTAGCTCACAAAAATAAAAACAATGTGTTAGACAATATTTTTGTGTTCCGGGTAATGTCCGGTTATTCGGTTAGATACCGTTCCGTTAAAGTGCTAAATTGCATTGTTTAGTGTCTTTTAAGTATTCTCTTGTGACACTTTCAATTCCTGACACTTAGGGAAGTATTCTAGATGATAAATCATAATTTCTGCATAATATTTCAGTGTCATAATGCTGATTATAGCTGACTTTAAATAAATTCTGCACTTAAAGTGCGTTTCGGGTGATTTTTAGTGCGTAATTTAGCTTCCAGATGGTATATATGTAAACCCTTGTATGTATTCTTGAGTTTTAATGTATTCTTGTTGTTGGACCTACACCTAGGCCTCAATTCTAATGTCTGACTGCTTTCTGCAGTTTTGTTGACACAGAGTGTCTTACCGGTGAGTTTACTAGTATTTCTGACGCAACGCTCTCGTTTATGCATAAAGCAATATTTTGTAGTATAAAACGTGCATGAATTCCACTTATATAGAAATCAGAAATTTATTTGTCTTGTGAACTGGATCATGTACGTTCATTAAAGCACAAATCACTGTTCATTTAGTGTACGGAATGTACGGAAAAGTGACGGTTGTCACATTTTCAATCAGATCTTGGGTCTTTTTCATTGTGAGATAGGCATGTGTGCTGCAAACTTTGCATTCTTTTATGCAATTTTTGCAATCACTCTCTCTTTTAGCGCAATCAGTCTTACCTGATTCACTTGTTGAACCACTACTACTGACCTTGCTTGTTGACTCAGACACAGATTTGGAATCTACCTCTAGTTCCTTTGCCATTAGCACTTTGTCAACCATTTTCTTTAGTTTTTCTGCTGTCATTTTTTAGTGGTGTCGATTATCCCCTCATCTATCTTCTTTGACTTTAGCTCTTCTTCTTCAGCTTTCTTTGCAACATCTCTGTCTCTCTTTTCATCTTCTTGCTTTAAAGATTCTATGAGAGTTTCAAGTATGAGTGATGATGGTTCTGCAATTATGTTGCCTCTTTGATCCAAATAACATTCATGATCCGGATCCCATCTGTTTGCCTTTTTGGATTCTTTCCAAGCTCGATAGTTTTTGTCCTTCATACTTTGTGCTATCATCTTTCGATAAGTGTACTTTTGCTCTTCAGTTCGTGTATCTTTATATGGTTGAGTTTGTTCCATGAATGCAAAACCCACTGCATCAACTTTCGGCAAGAACTCACTCCAATCGAATCCTTCATCATCTTGAATCACAAGTAAAGCTCTCGACTTCTCATTTGGAGTCTCCTTGATTTGCTTCATTCTGGGTGGCTCTTCGCAATTTCGGTGATAAACAACTTTCTTATAATAGTCGTCATGAAAAGGATTAGCTGTTTCTTCCGCTGCTGAGTTTCTGCATTCCTGTTTGAAGTGTCCCTTTTGTTTGCATTTGAAACACGTCACTTTGGATTTATCAAAACCCAACTTCGAAGGCCCTCCGATGGAATTTCTTCCAGTGATCTCCAAAAACCGTTGTGCTCTCCTTATTACGCTAGCCATGCACCAACGTATGTCGATGAAGATCTAAGGCACTTACTACTAGCACAAGGCTAGGGGAGTTCAAGAGTATAAAAGTGGTGGTTAAAAGAAAACGAGAGCGGTCCTTGAGCTTCCGAACACCCCAAGCTTACTTGTAGGGTCTCTTGCACCTTTGGATGTCCTTAGATTGCTTGAATGAAGCTTGATGATGGTGGTGGTGTGTGTGGTGGTCTTCGGCTGAACAAGGAGAAGAGAGGAGGATAAGAGTTGGGTTTGATGTTGTGTTGTGAAGTGAGAGAGTGATGGACTAGTAGTTATACTTATAGACTTCCACTCACCAATACCTCATGTGTAATATGTTCTATTATCCAACAACATGATCAAATAAAATATCCAAGAAAATCAAGTGGCTGTGTCCCACTTTACAACCGGTTTTAGGGGGGGGGGGGGGTTGGTCTAGTTGAAATGTAATGGTAAGTTAACTTAGTTAACTAGAAGGTTAAGTGTTTAGCTAGTGGTTTAGGTGTGTTATGGAATATATAGTGTGTTAGGGTGTTCGGGGACCCTAACTAGCTCACAAAAATAAAAACAATGTGTTAGACAATATTTTTGTGTTCCGGGTAATGTCCGGTTATTCGGTTAGATACCGTTCCGTTAAAGTGCTAAATTGCATTGTTTAGTGTCTTTTAAGTATTCTCTTGTGACACTTTCAATTCCTGACACTTAGGGAAGTATTCTAGATGATAAATCATAATTTCTGCATAATATTTCAGTGTCATAATGCTGATTATAGCTGACTTTAAATAAATTCTGCACTTAAAGTGCGTTTCGGGTGATTTTTAGTGCGTAATTTAGCTTCCAGATGGTATATATGTAAACCCTTGTATGTATTCTTGAGTTTTAATGTATTCTTGTTGTTGGACCTACACCTAGGCCTCAATTCTAATGTCTGACTGCTTTCTGCAGTTTTGTTGACACAGAGTGTCTTACCGGTGAGTTTACTAGTATTTCTGACGCAACGCTCTCGTTTATGCATAAAGCAATATTTTGTAGTATAAAACGTGCATGAATTCCACTTATATAGAAATCAGAAATTTATTTGTCTTGTGAACTGGATCATGTACGTTCATTAAAGCACAAATCACTGTTCATTTAGTGTACGGAATGTACGGAAAAGTGACGGTTGTCACATTTTCAATCAGATCTTGGGTCTTTTTCATTGTGAGATAGGCATGTGTGCTGCAAACTTTGCATTCTTTTATGCAATTTTTGCAATCACTCTCTCTTTTAGCGCAATCAGTCTTACCTGATTCACTTGTTGAACCACTACTACTGACCTTGCTTGTTGACTCAGACGCAGATTTGGAATCTACCTCTAGTTCCTTTGCCATTAGCACTTTGTCAACCATTTTCTTTAGTTTTTCTGCTGTCATTTTTTAGTGGTGTCGATTATCCCCTCATCTATCTTCTTTGACTTTAGCTCTTCTTCTTCAGCTTTCTTTGCAACATCTCTGTCTCTCTTTTCATCTTCTTGCTTTAAAGATTCTATGAGAGTTTCAAGTATGAGTGATGATGGTTCTGCAATTATGTTGCCTCTTTGATCCAAATAACATTCATGATCCGGATCCCATCTGTTTGCCTTTTTGGATTCTTTCCAAGCTCGATAGTTTTTGTCCTTCATACTTTGTGCTATCATCTTTCGATAAGTGTACTTTTGCTCTTCAGTTCGTGTATCTTTATATGGTTGAGTTTGTTCCATGAATGCAAAACCCACTGCATCAACTTTCGGCAAGAACTCACTCCAATCGAATCCTTCATCATCTTGAATCACAAGTAAAGCTCTCGACTTCTCATTTGGAGTCTCCTTGATTTGCTTCATTCTGGGTGGCTCTTCGCAATTTCGGTGATAAACAACTTTCTTATAATAGTCGTCATGAAAAGGATTAGCTGTTTCTTCCGCTGCTGAGTTTCAGCATTCCTGTTTGAAGTGTCCCTTTTGTTTGCATTTGAAACACGTCACTTTGGATTTATCAAAACCCAACTTCGAAGGCCCTCCGATGGAATTTCTTCCAGTGATCTCCAAAAACCGTTGTGCTCTCCTTATTACGCTAGCCATGCACCAACGTATGTCGATGAAGATCTAAGGCACTTACTACTAGCACAAGGCTAGGGGAGTTCAAGAGTATAAAAGTGGTGGTTAAAAGAAAACGAGAGCGGTCCTTGAGCTTCCGAACACCCCAAGCTTACTTGTAGGGTCTCTTGCACCTTTGGATGTCCTTAGATTGCTTGAATGAAGCTTGATGATGGTGGTGGTGTGTGTGGTGGTCTTCGGCTGAACAAGGAGAAGAGAGGAGGATAAGAGTTGGGTTTGATGTTGTGTTGTGAAGTGAGAGAGTGATGGACTAGTAGTTATACTTATAGACTTCCACTCACCAATACCTCATGTGTAATATGTTCTATTATCCAACAACATGATCAAATAAAATATCCAAGAAAATCAAGTGGCTGTGTCCCACTTTACAACCGGTTTTAGGGGGGGGGGGGTTGGTCTAGTTGAAATGTAATGGTAAGTTAACTTAGTTAACTAGAAGGTTAAGTGTTTAGCTAGTGGTTTAGGTGTGTTATGGAATATATAGTGTGTTAGGGTGTTCGGGGACCCTAACTAGCTCACAAAAATAAAAACAATGTGTTAGACAATATTTTTGTGTTCCGGGTAATGTCCGGTTATTCGGTTAGATACCGTTCCGTTAAAGTGCTAAATTGCATTGTTTAGTGTCTTTTAAGTATTCTCTTGTGACACTTTCAATTCCTGACACTTAGGGAAGTATTCTAGATGATAAATCATAATTTCTGCATAATATTTCAGTGTCATAATGCTGATTATAGCTGACTTTAAATAAATTCTGCACTTAAAGTGCGTTTCGGGTGATTTTTAGTGCGTAATTTAGCTTCCAGATGGTATATATGTAAACCCTTGTATGTATTCTTGAGTTTTAATGTATTCTTGTTGTTGGACCTACACCTAGGCCTCAATTCTAATGTCTGACTGCTTTCTGCAGTTTTGTTGACACAGAGTGTCTTACCGGTGAGTTTACTAGTATTTCTGACGCAACGCTCTCGTTTATGCATAAAGCAATATTTTGTAGTATAAAACGTGCATGAATTCCACTTATATAGAAATCAGAAATTTATTTGTCTTGTGAACTGGATCATGTACGTTCATTAAAGCACAAATCACTGTTCATTTAGTGTACGGAATGTACGGAAAAGTGACGGTTGTCACATTTTCAATCAGATCTTGGGTCTTTTTCATTGTGAGATACGCATGTGTGCTGCAAACTTTGCATTCTTTTATGCAATTTTTGCAATCACTCTCTCTTTTAGCGCAATCAGTCTTACCTGATTCACTTGTTGAACCACTACTACTGACCTTGCTTGTTGACTCAGACGCAGATTTGGAATCTACCTCTAGTTCCTTTGCCATTAGCACTTTGTCAACCATTTTCTTTAGTTTTTCTGCTGTCATTTCTTTAGTGGTGTCGATTATCCCCTCATCTATCTTCTTTGACTTTAGCTCTTCTTCTTCAGCTTTCTTTGCAACATCTCTGTCTCTCTTTTCATCTTCTTGCTTTAAAGATTCTATGAGAGTTTCAAGTATGAGTGATGATGGTTCTGCAATTATGTTGCCTCTTTGATCCAAATAACATTCATGATCCGGATCCCATCTGTTTGCCTTTTTGGATTCTTTCCAAGCTCGATAGTTTTTGTCCTTCATACTTTGTGCTATCATCTTTCGATAAGTGTACTTTTGCTCTTCAGTTCGTGTATCTTTATATGGTTGAGTTTGTTCCATGAATGCAAAACCCACTGCATCAACTTTCGGCAAGAACTCACTCCAATCGAATCCTTCATCATCTTGAATCACAAGTAAAGCTCTCGACTTCTCATTTGGAGTCTCCTTGATTTGCTTCATTCTGGGTGGCTCTTCGCAATTTCGGTGATAAACAACTTTCTTATAATAGTCGTCATGAAAAGGATTAGCTGTTTCTTCCGCTGCTGAGTTTCTGCATTCCTGTTTGAAGTGTCCCTTTTGTTTGCATTTGAAACACGTCACTTTGGATTTATCAAAACCCAACTTCGAAGGCCCTCCGATGGAATTTCTTCCAGTGATCTCCAAAAACCGTTGTGCTCTCCTTATTACGCTAGCCATGCACCAACGTATGTCGATGAAGATCTAAGGCACTTACTACTAGCACAAGGCTAGGGGAGTTCAAGAGTATAAAAGTGGTGGTTAAAAGAAAACGAGAGCGGTCCTTGAGCTTCCGAACACCCCAAGCTTACTTGTAGGGTCTCTTGCACCTTTGGATGTCCTTAGATTGCTTGAATGAAGCTTGATGATGGTGGTGGTGTGTGTGGTGGTCTTCGGCTGAACAAGGAGAAGAGAGGAGGATAAGAGTTGGGTTTGATGTTGTGTTGTGAAGTGAGAGAGTGATGGACTAGTAGTTATACTTATAGACTTCCACTCACCAATACCTCATGTGTAATATGTTCTATTATCCAACAACATGATCAAATAAAATATCCAAGAAAATCAAGTGGCTGTGTCCCACTTTACAACCGGTTTTAGGGGGGGGGGGGTTGGTCTAGTTGAAATGTAATGGTAAGTTAACTTAGTTAACTAGAAGGTTAAGTGTTTAGCTAGTGGTTTAGGTGTGTTATGGAATATATAGTGTGTTAGGGTGTTCGGGGACCCTAACTAGCTCACAAAAATAAAAACAATGTGTTAGACAATATTTTTGTGTTCCGGGTAATGTCCGGTTATTCGGTTAGATACCGTTCCGTTAAAGTGCTAAATTGCATTGTTTAGTGTCTTTTAAGTATTCTCTTGTGACACTTTCAATTCCTGACACTTAGGGAAGTATTCTAGATGATAAATCATAATTTCTGCATAATATTTCAGTGTCATAATGCTGATTATAGCTGACTTTAAATAAATTCTGCACTTAAAGTGCGTTTCGGGTGATTTTTAGTGCGTAATTTAGCTTCCAGATGGTATATATGTAAACCCTTGTATGTATTCTTGAGTTTTAATGTATTCTTGTTGTTGGACCTACACCTAGGCCTCAATTCTAATGTCTGACTGCTTTCTGCAGTTTTGTTGACACAGAGTGTCTTACCGGTGAGTTTACTAGTATTTCTGACGCAACGCTCTCGTTTATGCATAAAGCAATATTTTGTAGTATAAAACGTGCATGAATTCCACTTATATAGAAATCAGAAATTTATTTGTCTTGTGAACTGGATCATGTACGTTCATTAAAGCACAAATCACTGTTCATTTAGTGTACGGAATGTACGGAAAAGTGACGGTTGTCACATTTTCAATCAGATCTTGGGTCTTTTTCATTGTGAGATACGCATGTGTGCTGCAAACTTTGCATTCTTTTATGCAATTTTTGCAATCACTCTCTCTTTTAGCGCAATCAGTCTTACCTGATTCACTTGTTGAACCACTACTACTGACCTTGCTTGTTGACTCAGACGCAGATTTGGAATCTACCTCTAGTTCCTTTGCCATTAGCACTTTGTCAACCATTTTCTTTAGTTTTTCTGCTGTCATTTCTTTAGTGGTGTCGATTATCCCCTCATCTATCTTCTTTGACTTTAGCTCTTCTTCTTCAGCTTTCTTTGCAACATCTCTGTCTCTCTTTTCATCTTCTTGCTTTAAAGATTCTATGAGAGTTTCAAGTATGAGTGATGATGGTTCTGCAATTATGTTGCCTCTTTGATCCAAATAACATTCATGATCCGGATCCCATCTGTTTGCCTTTTTGGATTCTTTCCAAGCTCGATAGTTTTTGTCCTTCATACTTTGTGCTATCATCTTTCGATAAGTGTACTTTTGCTCTTCAGTTCGTGTATCTTTATATGGTTGAGTTTGTTCCATGAATGCAAAACCCACTGCATCAACTTTCGGCAAGAACTCACTCCAATCGAATCCTTCATCATCTTGAATCACAAGTAAAGCTCTCGACTTCTCATTTGGAGTCTCCTTGATTTGCTTCATTCTGGGTGGCTCTTCGCAATTTCGGTGATAAACAACTTTCTTATAATAGTCGTCATGAAAAGGATTAGCTGTTTCTTCCGCTGCTGAGTTTCTGCATTCCTGTTTGAAGTGTCCCTTTTGTTTGCATTTGAAACACGTCACTTTGGATTTATCAAAACCCAACTTCGAAGGCCCTCCGATGGAATTTCTTCCAGTGATCTCCAAAAACCGTTGTGCTCTCCTTATTACGCTAGCCATGCACCAACGTATGTCGATGAAGATCTAAGGCACTTACTACTAGCACAAGGCTAGGGGAGTTCAAGAGTATAAAAGTGGTGGTTAAAAGAAAACGAGAGCGGTCCTTGAGCTTCCGAACACCCCAAGCTTACTTGTAGGGTCTCTTGCACCTTTGGATGTCCTTAGATTGCTTGAATGAAGCTTGATGATGGTGGTGGTGTGTGTGGTGGTCTTCGGCTGAACAAGGAGAAGAGAGGAGGAGAAGAGTTGGGTTTGATGTTGTGTTGTGAAGTGAGAGAGTGATGGACTAGTAGTTATACTTATAGACTTCCACTCACCAATACCTCATGTGTAATATGTTCTATTATCCAACAACATGATCAAATAAAATATCCAAGAAAATCAAGTGGCTGTGTCCCACTTTACAACCGGTTTTAGGGGGGGGGGGGGTTGGTCTAGTTGAAATGTAATGGTAAGTTAACTTAGTTAACTAGAAGGTTAAGTGTTTAGCTAGTGGTTTAGGTGTGTTATGGAATATATAGTGTGTTAGGGTGTTCGGGGACCCTAACTAGCTCACAAAAATAAAAACAATGTGTTAGACAATATTTTTGTGTTCCGGGTAATGTCCGGTTATTCGGTTAGATACCGTTCCGTTAAAGTGCTAAATTGCATTGTTTAGTGTCTTTTAAGTATTCTCTTGTGACACTTTCAATTCCTGACACTTAGGGAAGTATTCTAGATGATAAATCATAATTTCTGCATAATATTTCAGTGTCATAATGCTGATTATAGCTGACTTTAAATAAATTCTGCACTTAAAGTGCGTTTCGGGTGATTTTTAGTGCGTAATTTAGCTTCCAGATGGTATATATGTAAACCCTTGTATGTATTCTTGAGTTTTAATGTATTCTTGTTGTTGGACCTACACCTAGGCCTCAATTCTAATGTCTGACTGCTTTCTGCAGTTTTGTTGACACAGAGTGTCTTACCGGTGAGTTTACTAGTATTTCTGACGCAACGCTCTCGTTTATGCATAAAGCAATATTTTGTAGTATAAAACGTGCATGAATTCCACTTATATAGAAATCAGAAATTTATTTGTCTTGTGAACTGGATCATGTACGTTCATTAAAGCACAAATCACTGTTCATTTAGTGTACGGAATGTACGGAAAAGTGACGGTTGTCACATTTTCAATCAGATCTTGGGTCTTTTTCATTGTGAGATACGCATGTGTGCTGCAAACTTTGCATTCTTTTATGCAATTTTTGCAATCACTCTCTCTTTTAGCGCAATCAGTCTTACCTGATTCACTTGTTGAACCACTACTACTGACCTTGCTTGTTGACTCAGACGCAGATTTGGAATCTACCTCTAGTTCCTTTACCATTAGCACTTTGTCAACCATTTTCTTTAGTTTTTCTGCTGTCATTTCTTTAGTGGTGTCGATTATCCCCTCATCTATCTTCTTTGACTTTAGCTCTTCTTCTTCAGCTTTCTTTGCAACATCTCTGTCTCTCTTTTCATCTTCTTGCTTTAAAGATTCTATGAGAGTTTCAAGTATGAGTGATGATGGTTCTGCAATTATGTTGCCTCTTTGATCCAAATAACATTCATGATCCGGATCCCATCTGTTTGCCTTTTTGGATTCTTTCCAAGCTCGATAGTTTTTGTCCTTCATACTTTGTGCTATCATCTTTCGATAAGTGTACTTTTGCTCTTCAGTTCGTGTATCTTTATATGGTTGAGTTTGTTCCATGAATGCAAAACCCACTGCATCAACTTTCGGCAAGAACTCACTCCAATCGAATCCTTCATCATCTTGAATCACAACTAAAGCTCTCGACTTCTCATTTGGAGTCTCCTTGATTTGCTTCATTCTGGGTGGCTCTTCGCAATTTCGGTGATAAACAACTTTCTTATAATAGTCGTCATGAAAAGGATTAGCTGTTTCTTCCGCTGCTGAGTTTCTGCATTCCTGTTTGAAGTGTCCCTTTTGTTTGCATTTGAAACACGTCACTTTGGATTTATCAAAACCCAACTTCGAAGGCCCTCCGATGGAATTTCTTCCAGTGATCTCCAAAAACCGTTGTGCTCTCCTTATTACGCTAGCCATGCACCAACGTATGTCGATTAATTCCATCTCTTCGGGATCAATTTGGTCATAATCTTCTTTTGTCAGATTTGTATTTCCAATTTTCCCTGCGACCAGACTTTCATATGATTCTAAGATCGAAGCAAGAAACACCATTTGTTGTTTCACTATCTCTTCATTGAAGTTTTGAGCATTGTTTAGGTTCATAGCGATGTTACATTGAAACACATTTTTGGAAACATTTTGTTGTTGCTGATTCCCTGGAACGGATGAAGAAGAACCTCCATGATAACCACTGCTAGGTATAGAACTGCTACTTTGCTTTTCTTGATTCATCGCGCTTGAGCTTTCAGCAGAAAACGCGGTTTTTGATGAAGTGGTTTTTGGAATCATGCTACCCCTGTAGTAGAGATCAACATTTTGTTGATATGGGGTATTGTTCACCTTGTTCATTTTCTTAATTTCTAGCTCATGACTCTCAAATCTTTCGATCAACCAGTCAACAGTCATTTTAGACAATTTCTTGGTATTTCTCAGAACCAGGCCATAATACTGCCAATCTTTCTCTTCGGGTAGCGATTCAAACAGCTTCTCAACCATTTCTTCTTCAGTAACTGTGATACCATGTCTAGCAAGTTATATCTTTAAATGGCAGAACTGTTCAATCATCTTTAATACATTTTCATTTTTCATGCAAGAAAATACGTCAAACTCTTTCTTCAACAGACGTTTCTTGTTTTTCACGATCTCTTCTCCTCCAATACACTTCTTTTCTAGCTTAGCCCACAAATCCTTTGTATTATCGTAGCTAATCAAAGAAATAATATCATCTCTGACGGATTGATGTAACAAGGCTATACACTTTTGTTCAGCAATGAACATCTCTTGTTCATTTTCAGCTAAGTTTTCATAATCTTTTCTTCCAATATCATAACCATTCTTCAAACACTTCCAACTCATGTAAGCAAAGGCTCTTAACCAACCCTCAAATCTATCTGCCCATCGGTTGTAGTCTTCAATCGCCATCAGCTTTGGCGGCTTGTTATACGTACCATAGGCGTTGTCGACACTAAGAGAATCGGCGATTGCCTTCTTCGGGTTTGGATTAGTATTGGTTGTTGTATTTGCCGATGCATCTCCGGTGTTGTATGCGAAGATGTCACTGAACTGGTTTTGGAATTCGTCTCCCATTTTGAAAACACCTGAAAAAGAATCAAACACTTAGAAAAATTTCCACAACTTTCAAAAATCTCAAACTAATGCACTTGGATCAAATGGTGATCCGATCGAATGGTGATTCGATCAGATGACACATCAAGGAACACTAATGCACAAGTGTCGAATGGACTCAAGTGTCGAATGGCTATCCGATCGGATGGTGATTCGATTGAGTGACACAACAACCTTGAAAACCTTTAACCTTCAACACCACTCCGATCAGATGGTTATCCGATCAAGTGAGATGATGATGTCAGCTAATATATCAAGAACAATCTAGGCCAATCTGATCGGATGGTGATCCGATCGGGTGGATGATGTCAGCATGAACGAAGAACACGACATAGTTTTTGCTTGATTTGATTCAGTTTTAGTCCGAATTTTTCAATGAAACTTTACAGGATTGTTCTATGTTCAATTCCGATTCGGTTGATATGAAAATTAGTGAAATTCGTCTGTGAAATCTTGCTTAATTTTGAGTTTTTCCGGTTTTAAGGTGTGAAAATGTAAAAATTGCAAGAAATGAATGAGTAGAAGAAGAATTTGTCAAAATCTCCGTTGAGATTTGACAGAAATCGGCAGAAAATCGCTGAAAATCTAGTGAATTTGCTGTTGTCGTCTCCGATTCAACCTCCTGTGGCTCTGATACCACTTGTTAGCCCGTCTCGCAGGATCTGTTCGAGTAGAACGTGGCTGGATCGAACAGAATCAAGGTGCGGAATCCCTTGATAATGTCTGAGAATCAACAACAACAAGTTCAGCGTTTAACGCGTCTGATTTCTATTGATTGATGATGAAAATACAGAGGTTCTGGTAGAAAGTCAGACAAGCAGAGCTTCCTTACAATGATCAACCAAAAGTCTTAAAGTTCTAGCACTAACCTGCTATTTATAGCCAACCACGGAGGGTATAAGTGTCACCCGATCGGATGGTGATCCGATCGGATGACATACGTCGTCCGACGGATTATACTTTAACAATTCAGCACCATTCCCTGAGTTGTCTTGACACAAACATACATACATGTTCATACATATACACAATTACATACACAGCACAAAATATACAAGACTCGATGCAGACGGAAGCTACAGACATATGTAGTAACAAAGACACTATTACCCCTACAATTTTCAAATCAGTCCAAATAATTGAAACACAATTTATGATTTGGTCCGTATTGATCTCAACCATTAGATCAAAGATCTAATGGTTTAAAACACTTCTCACACTTTTGAATTAATGTGCACTATCTCTACCCTGTAACACCATTCAATAATTATATAACACCATTCAATAAGTGTATAACACCATTCAATAATTATATAACACCATTCAATAAGTATATAACACCATTCAATAATTATATAACACCATTCAATAAGTATATAACACCATTCAGCACATATATAATACCATTCAATAAAGTATATAACTCCATTCAGCACATATATAACACCATTCAATAATGTATATAACACCATTCAGCACATATATAACACCATTCAATAAAGTATATAACACCATTCAGCATATATATAACACCATTCAAATCATTACATCTCTGTATCATCTTTTTCTCCACTATCGGCACCACCACTGCCGCTCCGCCGCCGCCGTCGTGTAGAGGTGGCCAACCACCTGACATCACCTTACTGGATGTCTTTTTATCGCTCGAACCAAACCACCGGAAACCACCTTGCCGGAACCCCTGCCCCTTCGGACACCCAAAACACCGTCGGAATGACATAGCCGCCGCCGCAGTCATCGAAAAAACAAGAAGGGGGCGGTGTTCCGTCCGGAAACCACCTTATCTGATTTAGAATATTATCTGATTTCAAATTCATAGATTGATGATGATTGATGATGAAGATGATTCGAATTCTGGAAGAAGGAGGAGGAGGATTCGAATTCTAGAAGAAGAAGATAAATTCGTAATTTTAGGGAATTGATTTACAGTTTCCTATTTTCAGGTGGATATAAAAAGAAACAATTGCCCATACAATTTTCAAATCAGTCCAAACTAATAAAAACATTTTACAATTTGGTCCCTATTGATCTCAACCATTAGATCAAAAGATCTAATGGCTGAGATTCTTTCTTACCCTTCTCATACTTTTGGTCTTTTTTTACAGGAACCTCAATCTATCATGTTTCCATTAATATGAATCAAAATGAGTCTTGATTATCATGTTTCCATTTATTCAAATCAATTAAGAACGGCAGTTATTAAAACGAGTTTAAACGTGTGGTAAAAAAATTAGGGGTGTTTTGGGGTTTCTTTTAACTTATCATTTTCTCCTTTTCAAGCTATAAAACTCCTTCTTAATCCTTATCCAAACACTATTAAAATGATTTTTTTTAACCTTTTATAAGTTAATAAGTTAAAAGTAACTCCAAAACAAGCTAACCCAAACACCCACTTAGTCGAGATTCGATGGTTGTCGGATCTGAGAAAACGCAGGAACCGTGTGTCAGAGGAGCAGGAAGGAGTTTGTTTTTGGATTTGTGTTGTTTGTTGGATGTGGCAGGAATAGTCCATGAGTTTTGATCAATAATTTTCTATAATTTAAAGAAAATACAACTTCAACATTATATTCATAATAAACGGTTAAATTAACAAGTTCACATAACACACATATACAACACATTGTCAATTATAGCCTATATAAATAAAAATTTACTGCCCTCCCTAGGCTTGTGCCAAATCCCGTTCCTGCTGATCTATCATGTTCTAAGCTTCTGCATTTGTTAACCTCTAGTTCATAGCATGTCACACCCTGACTTTTGCGAAAGTGTATGCGTGTGACTTGATTGGTTCTCATTGCATTCGATTATAATAAACAACTATATGATCAAAATGATGTTCACCCATTCATAAGGTTCAAACATTACAAACAACAGTCATTTATGTAACACCCCAATCGCGTATTACAACAACACACGGCGGAAATATCGGGGAGTCACGTTACAAATTGCTCACAACTACTGGTACTAAATTGTTTCAATATTATTAACATCGTTTTACAAACAAAGAATACATGTAATTGTCTTTTGATTAAAGAAGTCTAAGGTCCTGATGCAGTCCTATGCGTTGCATGCTTGAACAGTCAAAAGTCCTGAAACATATGTGAAAATAAAGTCAACATAAAAATGCAGGCGAATACATAGGTTTTGTTAGCCAAATATATGGCAAAAGTTTGACATTGCAATACTTTGACAACTACAAGAGTTTTCGATTGGAAAATAAATCTTGAAGCCAAAGAATGGTAAAAGTTTAGTATTGCAATACATAATCTTGATTGTTAAAACTCGTGACAAAAAGTATTGTATATGGTAATATGATTATTACTAAGTAATTTTTATGCCATTTGAAATTGTACATTGTAACCTCGTTGAAATCATTGTAAAACTCGTTAATGTATTATTAGAAAACCAATCAAGGATTAATAATAACAGTTTTGAAATTTATCAAAACTTGTGTTAGTATTATATAAATCAAGTCAATGATTTATAATAATACTTTAGACATCCTTAAAAGAATCTAACATATAAAGATATGGGAGATTCTTCAAGGATTTGGATAAACAAACATTGGATCAATTGTACACAAAATCCTAAAGTGATTCGGACAACGCTACAAGAGTAATAAAATAAGAACACTTATATATAGGAAGTACCAGTGGCGTATCCACATGTTCTTATTTTATTACACCCGTTTCGTTATCTAAATCACAACTACCACATAAACACATAAATTGTTAATCTGTCAATCAACTTGTAAACACACATTAAAGCACACAATGAATCTAATCAAGGACTCTAATATTAGTACTTTAAACATCCTACAAGAATCAACCTATGAAGATAGATAGATGCTATAAGGATTCGGTTTCTGTTACATTGTCTACTTACATACGCATTATAGCACACAATGAATCCAATCAAGGACTCCAATATTGGTACTTTAAACATCCTACAAGAATCAACCTATGAAGATAGATAGATGCTATAAGGATTCTGGGTTCTGTTACATTGAATCAAAACAATCCTAAATCCTAATGGTGATTCGTGATAACGCCACGAAGGGTAATACAATAAGCACACTTATATATAGGAAGTACCAGCGGCGTATCCACCATGTGCTTATTGTATTATCTAGTTTTGTTATCTAAATCACCAACAATCTACACAAAAACCATAACTGTTGTTCTGTAAAGTACTTCTTAAAAATCTCATTATGAAGATAAAAAGATCTAAGACTGTACTTCAAATATCCTATAAGAATCAATCCATGAAGATAGATAGATCTTTTAAGGATTAGATAAACACTGTATTTACATAATCGGAATAATACACATAAAAGCACTTAGTAATCACATATATGCCATACATTTGGAAAACAAATTGGTTACACACATGAATCACCCCAAAACATTTGAAAATGGTAAAAGAGGGGAACTATGTACTCACCTGGGATTGCGTGTAGGTCTTGTTCGAATGATATAACAAAGCTCAAAGGATCAAAAGTTCAAGTGTCGAAGTGGTTCCTAGTGTAACGGATACTATGTTAGTGAATCGACACCTAAATCGGAAGATTGGGTAGAATGAGGTCTCGTAAACCAAATGATTATTGTAACTCATGTGATATGGTTTAACAAAGCCTACATTCTAAATCGGAACCTATCCTAATGCGTGTTCGAGATGCCTAACTAGTCCTATTATTCTAAGCTACTTTAACGCGTCGTTCGTGCGAATGCGCGTTCGAGATGCCTAACTAGTCCTATGACAAGTATTATATGCCTTAACATATCTAATTATGTCATATAATCAGTTTAGATGTCAAAACATGTGTTACATATGCTTAAAATGAAATTATGCGCAAAAGGGCATTTTGGTTATTTTCCTAAGGCATATAAACTACCTATCATACAACTAAACGAAGTGACCATAAGGTATAACCTCGGAAGGTTATTCCCTATACAACTATGGTCACAAAATATGTTTGGTCGGATCCTAACGATCAACCAAACGGGTCGGGTTCGAAAGTCTAAGCGGTGGTTTAGACCGCTTGACTTATGACCCTAAACAAGCACTAAACTAAAAGTGACGAGTTAAACATGTTAAAACATGTTTAACTAAGTTAGAAAACAGGTTTGATATCAAAACAAAGTGTTTTGATACCCGAAAATAGTTTCGTTGCAAAATACGCATAAATACGCATTTTGACCGAAACTTTGACTCATCACTACGCCTAATCAACGTGGTAATCATTAGGCATAGTCACAAGGGACTATAACCATCATGATTATGCTCACGTTGCAAAGTTCAAACAAACTTTGTGTTGACCAAAACATGGTCAAAGCCTTGAAAAGCATAAAAAGCATGAAAGAAGCTTACAAAAGGTCCAAGTCTTGAAGATTTGAACTCAAAATACTTAGGTATGAAGCTTCACAAGTGAGAGCTTCAACTTAGAGCAGAATTGAGATCAAATGAGCAAGGAATGAGAATGAGGAGCTTGCTATTTATAGGAATTATGGATCAAGGAGATCATTCCATGTGTTAGGAGGATCAATCTTGGCCATACACTTGTTGTAGACTGATTTGGGAGCTTGATAAACCATCAAACCAGCACACAAGATTGAAAACAAGCAAAGGAAACAAGTGCAAGCAGCTGGGTTTATGAGAAACTGGTTTCTTCTGATCTGGGAGGGTCTTATGGACCACAATCAAGCCCATACGGTCCGTATGGTACCTGCAGACTAGCCAAAACTGAAAAATGTCAGTTTTGGTCCCTATGTGTGTTTTGTCGCGTTTCGGCACTTCTGACACCCGTCAAACCCATTTTCAAGCTCCATGATGAAGTTAAAGCATATTCAACATGAATTTTGCTCAAAAATATTACGTATGTCAGTTCGTTTGGCTGTACGGTTGCGTTGTTCGGTTAATTACGACAGAAATCGTAACGGACGCGAAAACGACCCAAATTGCGAAACGAATGAAATTTTTGTGTTCTTATCACTAAAGTACAATATTCTAGTGACTAAAAAAATTAGACGTCCGGATATGGTCAGAATGCTAAATATGCACGAAAATGCATACTTTCGCAGTTTTGACGCTTTTAGTCCCTGTTATCAAATAAGCGTATTTTCGTATACCGAACCCCTCAAAACTTATTTCTAAGCTATGTGAAGGATATTTAAGGTATGTATAGCTTATGATCTTGTTCCGGAGTGTTCATCGCTATACTAATTGGCATACTTTCGTAACTTGTCATAATTAGTCCCTATACTTGTATAAACATGTTTTAGTCGTTTCTAGCCCTTCGAAACCTATTTCTAAGTTATGTAAAAGGGTATTTAAGATGTGTTTAGTGTATGTCACTATTCTGGAGTGTTTGATGCATTAAACTGATTACGTTTACGTAACAGTTTGCGTATAACTTTCTAGAAAGCGATTAAAAGCTTGAAATTGAACTTAAAATCAAAACGTGAAATTGTCAAACATAAAAAGCAAACATTGAGACCAAAAACACATTGTTTCTTTGATAAAATATATTTTCCTTCATCGTGGGGTGTTTACGGAGCACAAGTGTCACAGTCTCCCCTACTTTAGGAAATTTCATCCCGAAATTTATTCGAAGGAGACCGTAGAGTGTAATTGAAATGACTGAAAGATGAGCAAATTGCTAGATCCCAAAGATGCGGAGCATCGTTTGGTGTTGGAAATTCTTGGGGGATTCAAAATGTGATTTGGGATATTCAAAGTATCTCAAGGTATTCAACCCTTTGAAACTTGTTAATTTGAAAGAAAAATGTCAACCAATGATCAAAAATTGTTTGGGTATGACACTATGTTATACTAAGCTCTTAGTGTAATTCCTAGCAAACAAAGGGGTGTACATTCAAGCCCTTCACGTACACGGTTTCTAACATCCCACGAGGTACATCCCATGTACCATGAGCATCTCATGCATAGGAGACAGGTCAACATACCTATGGCATCAAGATCGTCATCTTTAACACCTTAATATACTCCCGGTTGGCTCGATTTGAGTTAATGAATGTTCTTGTTGTCATCCATTGTAAATAACCACAAAAATATCAAATAAGCACATAATCACATAATGGTCCAAGATAACATAAAATCACCAAGTGATCTCAGCAACGTTCTGAAGAATAACACAATAAGAACACTTATATATAGGAAGTACCATCGGCGTATCCACCATGTTCTTATCGCATCATACTCCTCCCGTTACCTTAATCACTCTAGATTTTATGCCACCATACTTAACAAGGCTTACTATGATTCTCATGTGTCGAATCTCATAATTAAGTGTGCACCCATAATTACTCGTTTCGTCGCATGGTCCACATAGCTCCTCTTGTTAAGCGAGGGTAAACAAATAATAAGGTCGAACTATCGTCTAAATCAAATAAACATCGTCACAACATAATATCTGTCAAATCGAATCATGTTTCATACTAGCAATGATAGCACTACTTGTTTTGCATACAACAAATTTAGTAGTAGGTATTTTATTCTAGTACAAATGTTTATATATGTTTCATACTAACCAAACAAGTAGAATGCAACATATACTATTCATGCATTGTCATCATAATGTAAGCATATCAAGAAAATGTTTTCAAATCATGTGCTAGGTATGCTAAGTTAAAACACTAAGCAAAATGTGTTTGGAAATTAGTGTACTAAGTACGTTAATTCAATATACGAAGCAAATTATATTTATAATCATGTACTATACATATTAGATAAACAAATCATGTATGTAATGCCATGATCACATAATAGTATTAACTTGTTCATAGTATTTCTAATGATCGCGTTGCCAAGTTTGTATGAATGCACTAGAGTGCAATCATGGTATGCTAATTTACAAGATTTAGTTCCTAAAGAACGGAATCCTCAAAGTCAGCATGTAGCTGTAATCACACATAGTGTAATCACATTGAAATTTGTAATTGGAATACGAACAACAAGGATAAAGATAAACTTCTTGAAATTTATATTGTCATTACAAACATAGTTGGAATATGTACATTGTTTTTGAAAATATAGAGGTTCAAATGATCATAAGTGCATGATCATTAGCTTGAACCTCATTGACGTTGAACACTCGTCCATTAGCATTGGCAAGCTTGGGGCAGTTTCGCTTGAAATGGTTTAAATCACCACAATTGAAACATGCTCTAGGGCGACTCTGAGTAGGGGTTGCTCGGTTCTGGATACGACAGGTCACAGCTAGATGTCCAAATAAACCACAGATTGTACACTGGCGACAAGGAGAATTTGATGCGTGATGATAGTTGCAATGATTGCACCAAGGTTGCTTTCCACGATAAAGTCCCTTAAAGGGTACTAAGTTTAGTGGAACTGGTGGAGGAATTGCAAAATTCTTTGAAGTCTTGCGCTTCCTAGAATTTTTAGAAGATTCGGTCTTTGTTCTTTTCGAATTTTCATTAGTAGTTTCAGTGTCTCATTTCTTGTACTTAGAATATATAGTGTAAATTCTGACTTTAGTAAAATCTTGTTCATAGGTGTCGTTCTTGTATCTAGAAAATACAGTGTTGTGGATTTTGTTTCGAGATAAGTGTTGTTTGGAAAATAAACTTTTGTAATATTTCTGGATGAGAGAATACAAACCAAGTTAATGGTTTGTGTTAAAAAGTCCTTTATTGTTTAAAAATTTATTATTTTTAAGATAAAATGTTTTAAATTTTAATTTTTAAAATAAAGAAACTTTGTGTTTGAAATTTTGAAAATTCTCATCCAAATTGTAAAGATTTGAAATTTTGAAAAACAAAGGTAGTGTTTTGAAAATGAAATAGGATCTCATAATGTCGTGAAACGAAATGAAATTCATTTCAATTGTCTCGAATCAAACATATCACCGAAGGTAATATGATGAAATAGTATTGTGAAAGGAAATTTGTTTCGATTATCATGAATAGCAAACATATTACCGAGGGTAATATGAATGAATAGTGTCACAAAGGTCGTTTAGAAATCGTTTGACGTGGTCAAGATGGATAGGTTTTTATAATGTTTCACGAAGACATGCTTTAGCCTATAAGTGGACACTCACCCTAAGAGTTCCCAGGTAAGAGTGACTGGTCCGAATATGCAGATTTGTACGAACACTCTAGCCTTAGACAGAAAACTTGGGGTACAAGCATCCACCCTTCCAGATTGCATGTGTTCACATTATTAAAACCCAAGATTTCGATGAAAAATGTTTGAGGAAAACATTTAAGAAATCTTTTGATACAAATCGTTTGAGATAAACATGTTGTGAAATATTTTGACAAAAACGTTTAAGAAAACATTGTGAGAAATATTTCAATGAAACTGTTTTGAGAAAAACATTTTGAGGAATACCTTAAGGCACAAAGCCTAAGGGTTTTAGGATAAATCATCTAAGGTTAGATGATTCGTAAATCATAGTGTAGTTGTGGCACGAATAAGGATGATGATTAGGAAAGAAGTCCTAAGTCTACTCATGTTTGGGTCCTAGGAAGGTTATAGACTAGGTTTAAGGCATGCTAATAACCTAATTCCCTATAACCAGTGCTCTGATACCAATCTGTAACACCGCAATCGCATAATACAATAACACGCGGCGGAAATATCGGGGAGTCACGTTACAAATTGCTCACAACTACTGGTACTAAATTGTTTCAATATTATTAACATCGTTTTACAAACAAACAATACATGTAATTTTCTTTTGATTAAAGAAGTCTAAGGTCCGGATGCAGTCCTATGCGTTGCATGCTTGAACAGTCAAAAGTCCTGAAACATATTTGAAAATAAAGTCAGTATAAAAATGCCGGCGAATACATAGGTTTTGTAAGCCAAATATATGACAAAAGTTTGATATTGCAATACTTTGACAACTACAAGAGTTGTCGATTGGAAAATAAATCTTGAAGCCAAAGAATGGCAAAAGTTTAGTATTGCAATACATAATCTTGATTGTGAAAACTCGTGAAAAAAATATTGTATATGGCAATATGATTATTACTAAGTAATTTTTATGCCATTTGAAATTGTACATTGTAACCTCGTTGAAATCATTGTAAAACTCATTAATGTATTATTAGAAAACCAATCAAGGATTAATAATAACAGTTTTGAAATTTATCAAAACTTGTGTGAGTATTATATAAATCAAGTCAATGATTTATAATAATACTTTAGACATCCTTCAAAGAATCTAACATATAAAGATATGGGAGATTCTTCAAGGATTTGGATAAAAAAACATTGGATCAATTGTACACAAAATCCTAAAGTGATTCGGATAACGCTACAAGAGTAATAAAATAAGAACACTTATATATAGGAAGTACAGGCGGCGTATCCACCATGTTCTTATTTTATTACACCCGTTTCGTTATCTAAATCACAACTACCACATAAACACATAAATTGTTAATCTGTCAATCAACTTGTAAACACGCATTAAAGCACACAATGTATCCAATCAAGGACTCCAATATTGGTACTTTAAACATCCTACAAGAATCAACCTATGAAGATAGATAGATGCTATAAGGATTTGGTTTCTGTTACATTGTCTACTTACATACGCATTAAAGCACACATTGAATCCAATCAAGGACTCCAATATTGGTACTTTAAACATCCTACAAGAATCAACCTATGAAGATAGATAGATGCTATAAGGATTCTGGGTTCTGTTACATTGAATCAAAACAATCTTAAATCCTAATGGTGATTCGGGATAATGCTACGAAGGGTAATACAATAAGCACACTTATATATAGGAAGTACCAGCGGCGTATCCACCATGTGCTTATTGTATTATCTAGTTCGTTATCAAAATCACCAACAATCTACACATAAACCATAACTGTTGTTCTGTAAAGTACTTCTTAAAAATCTCATTATGAAGATAAAAAGATCTAAGACTATACTTCAAATATCCTATAAGAATCAATCCATGAAGTTAGACAGATCTTTTAAGGATTTAGATAAACATTGTATTTGCATAATCGGAATGATACACATAAAAGCACTTAGTAATCACATATATGCCATATATTTGGAAAACAAATTGGTTACACATATGAATCACCCCAAAACATTTGAAAATGGTAAAAGAGGGGAACTATGTACTCACATGGGATTGCGTGTAGGTCTTGTTTAAATGATATAACAAAGCACAAAGGATAAAAAGTTCAAGTGTCGAAGTGGTTCCTAGTGTAACGGATACCATGTTAGTGAATCGACACCTAAATCAGAAGATTGGGTAGAATGAGGTCTCGTAAACCAAATGAGTATTGGAACTCATGTGATATGCTTTAACAAAGCCTACATTCTAAATCGGAACCTATCCTAAGTGCTTACGACCCGTTAAGGTAGTCTACGCTAGTTTAACGCGGCGTTCGTGCGAATGCGCGTTCGAGACGCCTAACTAGTCCTATGACAAGTATTATATGCCTTAAAATATCTAATTATGTTATATAATTAGTTTAGATGTCAAAACATGTGTTACATATGCTTAAAATGAAATTATGCGCAAAAGGGCATTTTGGTCATTTTCCTAAGGCATATAAACTACCTATTATACAACTAACTAAACGAAGTGACCATAAGGTATAACCTCGGAAGGTTATTCCCTATACAACTATGGTCACAAAATATGTTTGGTCGGATCCTAACGATCGACCAAACGGGTCGGGTTCGAAAGTCTAAGCGGTGGTTTAGACCGCTTGACTTATGACCCTAAACAAGCACTAAACTAAAAGTGACGAGTTAAACATGTTAAAACATGTTTAACTAAGTTAGAAAACAGGTTTGATATCAAAACAAAGTGTTTTGATACCCGAAAATAGTTTCGTTGCAAAATACGCATACATTCGCATTTTGACCAAAACTTTGACTCGTCACTACGCCTAATTAACGTGGTAATCAGTAGGCATAGTCACAAGGGACTATAACCATCGTGATTACGCTCACTTTGCAAAGTTCAAACGAACTTTGTGTTGACCAAAACATGGTCAAAGCAGAAAGTCAAACAATGTTTGACTTTCATGCTTGAAAAACATAAAAAGCATGAAAGAAGCTTACAAAAGGTCCAAGTCTTGAAGATTTGAACTCAAAATACTCAGGTATGAAGCTTCACAAGTGAGAGCTTCAACTTAGAGTAGAATTGAGATCAAATGAGCAAGGAATGAGAATAAGGAGCTTGCTATTTATAAGAATTATGGATCAAGGAGATCATTCCATGTGTTAGGAGGATCAATCTTGGCCATACACTTGTTGTAGACTGATTTGGGAGCTTGATAAACCATCAAACCAGCCCACAAAGATTGAAAACAAGCAAAGGAAACAAGTGCAAGCCGCTGGGTTTATGAGAAACTGGTTTCTGCTGACTTGGGAGGGTCTTATGGACCGCAAGCAAGCCCATACGGTCCGTATGGTACCTGCAGACCAGCCAAAATTGAAAAATGACAGTTTTGGTCCCTGTGTGTTTGTCGCGTTTCGGCACTTCTAACACCCATCAAACCCAGTTTCAAGCTCCATGATGAATTTAAAGTATATTCAACATGAATTTTGCTCAAAAATATTACAGATGTCGGTTTGTTTGGCTATACGGTTGCGTTGTTCGGTTTACGACGGGAATCGTAACGGACGCGAAAACGACCCAAATTGCGAAACGAATGAAGTTTTTGTGTTCCGATCACTAAAGTACAATATTCTAGTGATTACAAAATATTTGGATGTTCGGATATGGTCAGAATGCTAAATATGCACGAAAATGCATACTTTCGCAGTTTTGACGCTTTTAGTCCCTGTTATCAAATAAGCGTATTTTCACATACCGAACCCCTCAAAACTTATTTCTAAGCTATGTGAAGGATATTCAAGGTATGTATAGCTTATGATCTTTTTCCAGAGTGTTCGTCGCTATACTAATTGTCATACTTTCGTAACTTGTCGTAGTTAGTCCCTATACTTGTATAAACATGTTTTAGTCATTTCTAGCCCTTCGAAACCTATTTCTAAGTTATGTAAAAGGGTATTTAAGAAGTGTTTAGTTTATGTCACTATTCCGGAGTGTTTGATGCATTAAACTGATTACGTTTACGTAACAGTTTGCGTATAACTTTCCAGAAAGCGATTAAAAGCTTGAAATTGAACTTAAAATCAAAATGTGAAATTGTCAAACAGAAAAAGCAAACATTGAGACCAAAAACACATTGTTTCTTTGATAAAATATATTGTCCTACATCGTGCGGTGTTTACGGGGCACAAGTGTCACAATTTAAGTTTCAAACAACACAACCTTTGATTTATTTACAAACCAACAAAAGTGGATGACATCTAAACTTGAAATTTACATCCAGAAACAACGCCAACGCCCAAGATCCAACTTGTTTCCTGAAATACATGTAATTTTGAAAACATCAACAAAAGTTGAGCGAGTTCATGTGTTTTGTGTGAGTACTGATAAACTTATAAACATTTGAGAGACTCCTTTGAAAGCAGGTACGAAAAGCGTCTATGAACAGATCAATTAATGTTTTGCAAGAACATTAATGTATGTGAAGACATAGAGAGTACTCATTATGAGTATATTTTTGTCTTTGTCGAATCCCCTCGACTGTGTCGAATTCCCCTCGACTGTGTCAAATTCACCTTGACTGTGTCAAATTCCCTTGACTGTGTCAAATCCCCTTGACCGTTGTCGAATCACCTCGACTGGGACACTAAAGCACTCTAAGTGGTCACATAAGGACCATGAGTGGGGCTCGGCCGTACCCATTAGATCTAACCTTTGTCCATGATTCTTATAAGTGTTAATGGAATTTCATTTTCAGTCTATGCTCACATGATCTAGTAGTTCATTTCATAGCCAAATCATACCATTTGAACATTCGTAACATGTATTCTAGCTCCGAGAGTTATAAAACCGAAAACAGTAAAAGAAAAGGGGGACATGAACTCACAAGTTTGCGTCCTTCTATCTCGTATGCTCAAGGTCCTTCTATGAGTCGTACAACTACCTACACACGTGCCATGTTTTATTATACGTTTAGGTCGTGCAACGACTCTTTGTATTAGTTGTTCATTAAGACTTGTTTTGGAAATCTTGGCATATTTTGAGTTACATCATTGATGTATATTATGATATTCCAAGTATATAATTATTAGTTAAAATATAAATATTTTAACTTAAATTATATTCATCTATTTATTTGGAATATTGCCAAAATAATATATATTTTGCCTTAGTTCATTTTGCAATTCTTTTCGTGAATATTTCCCAAGTATGGGTATAGTTATCTTTGTGTATTTTGCCAAATATTTGTGGTGTATTCCGGTGTGTAGTCGTACGTACGAGAATACGTATTTTCTTGTATTTATTAAGTATTCTTATACTTAATTTTTGTATTTACATTTTCCGGAATATTATTTTTAACCAATAAAAATCTCCAATTTGTATTCTTAAAATATATATATTTTAAGAAAACTTTTATAGAAAATTATTTATAATTCTTCCTTGGCAAAAATAATTATATCTTCATATAAACCTCAAAAATATATTTTCAAGATTAACTTAGAAAATATTTATAAATCCATTTTTCACCCAAAATAATATATATTCTTAATTTGTTTAAGAAAATATTTATTTCCTTCAAAATAATATATCTTCTAATTGTTTAAGAATATATATATGTATATATATATATATTTTTCTCCACTCGAAATAATATATTTTCTACTTGACAAAAATATGATATATTTTTGTAATACTTGTGATAATCATACTTTTTGTTCTTTCAGCTTCCAAAATACCGTTTAACTCGTTTGTCAAAACATATATATATATATATATATATATATATGAATTTAATTCCGGAATATATATAAGTGTAGTCCATACGTCCGTGTTCGGTTTGTCCAATATTCGGGTATAAATTATATATTTGTTTTCTTGGAATTTTGGTAATATTTTGTATTATAATTCTTGGTATTTTGGTATGTTATATTATTTCAAGTCCTAAAATAATATAACTAATACACATAATATACAAGTAACCACACAAATTGTGACATCTAAATAGATATCCCTAAATATATACTTAGTCACTTTTATTTATCAAAAACGACCTCCAATATTTGTAATTTTTGTAACAAAAATTATGGCAATTTTTATATGAAAAACCATGGCTAAAATTTACTTAAAAACACTTGTTTAAAGATATTTTTCTAAGTGTTTAAATTCTACAAAAATTTTGCCATAGTTTCCCCTTGAAAATTGAGGTTTCCATGCTTTCAAAGCATATCATTTTCTTTTAAAATCATCATCAATCATCAATAAATCATTCAACACTTACCATGTGCCAAAATCATGCAATTTATACTACATCATGAACTTGAAACTTTTGTAAAAACTTGTAGTAACTTATTATGTTATTTAGTAGACTTAGTTACCCTTTAAAACATGTTTCTTTGTTCATAAATATCATTCTTGAAAAATTTAGTCTTTCACAACTTATAATATTATTTTTCTAAAAATAATTCCTTTGTATTTTTCTTGTTACAAACTTGTTTCTAGTCTTGATTTAGCACTAAAAATATGATTAGTTTCCTTAAAAATTATGACTTTGTAAATCTTGTAAATAAACTTGATTTCCTTAGAAAATTATTTTTGAAACCATCCATTTACAAGACTTTTAACATGTATCAATCATCATCATACTCTAAAACAACTTCATTTTCAAGTTCATGATTCACATAAAGGATGATCATTATGATTTCTTCAAGATCCATCCTTATACTTGCTAGATCATGTGTTTAATCATCATCTAGCAAGGTTATTATGATGATCAACATCATAAACATAAGAAATCCACAAACAAGTTTCATACATACACTTAATCAACCTAATTTTATGTTATTTAGCTTTATGTTAGTGATTATCTTCTTGTTTCTTCATGATCTTCATGATTAATCATGTACATAATCTTTTAACCATCTAATTAAGAAGTAAAATCAAGTTACAAAGGGGCTTACTACTAGCACAAGGCTAGGGAAGAACTCAAGATGATGAAGATGATAAACTAGGTGGATAAAAGTTCTATGTGAAGGCCCTTCAAGTTTCAATGCTTCCACCTTTCTTAAATGTGCTTGATACACCTCTAGATCACCTTAGAATGCTTGTAGATGAAATGAAAATGGAGGTAGAGTGTGGGTGTGTTGTGGCCGTGAGCTAGAGAAGAAGGAGAAGAAGGAAAGTTGCTTGAATGGTGGTGTTGGATATGAGTTATGATCTTGTGGTTAAGTAAAGGTAACTTCCAACAAAAAATAACTTAATGGATCTTGTGTTGCAAAAGTAGACAACATATCAAATAAATTATTGAAATAAAATCATGGGTGGATCCCCCATGTTGGTGATCGTAAGTGGGGGGGGGGGGTAGTTATGGTGTAATGTGTAGTTAGGTAATATGGTTAGAATTTAAGTGTTAAGTTAGGGTTATATGGGTGTTATATAATTACAAGGTGGATTATGATGTTCGGGGACCATTACTAGCTTGGAAATGTTAAAACAATGCTTCTAGTGAAAATTTGGTGTTTCGGGTAGTGTCCGGTTGTTCGGTTGGTTACCAGTCGTAAGGTGCTAAATTACGCAGTTTAGTGTACTTTATGTTGTCTTTCATAACGGTTTTGATTCCCAACACCTAGGAAGGTATTCTGGACCATTAAACCATAATTCTGCATTATATTTTGGTGTTAAAAGGCTGAAAATTGCTGAATTTGGTTATTTTCTGCAGAATTCTGCAGTTTTAGTGTGTTTCTGGCACTTTCCGGCACCTAAATCATCACTAGGAAGGCAGTTTTTTAATCCCTACTTTCCTACACACTATTCTAGTGTAACACTTGGTTCCGGGGCTCGTTCTGTGTCTTAACATCATGTCTGTCTGAGTATTGAATTCCCGTCAGTACTTCTAGTTTGTCTGATAACTATGCTAACTTTG
The DNA here is from genome assembly GCA_030545235.1 of Helianthus tuberosus. Taxonomy (NCBI): domain Eukaryota; kingdom Viridiplantae; phylum Streptophyta; class Magnoliopsida; order Asterales; family Asteraceae; genus Helianthus; species Helianthus tuberosus. The sequence goes on from CM060380.1 coordinate 74,776,494, forward strand.
TTTTATGCATTAAGTGAACCACACTTTGTTGCATGTAATAAAGATAAAAATCTTGCAACATGAAATGCCTTTGTATGTATATGGCAGTAATCAGAAATTCATTCGTCTTGTTAATTCAATCATGCACAGTCATTAAAGCACAGTTTACTGTTTATTATTGTACGGAATACATGGAAAAGTGCCAGTTGTCACACAACCTCTAACTCGGCTATTCTAACTCGCATGGCTCTTATTTTTCGGGTTTCCCATTGTAAACCTACCATTTTACAAGAACTATGTATAGTTATAGGGCTACTTGGGTTATAAGCACCTGGCGGAAGGGTTTAGGTTCCAATGGTGATGGGGATTTCTCAACAGGATGGTATAGATTGGAGGCTTAGGTGATCCATTGTAATCTTCTTCGTTTTTGGATGTGGGATATGCGTTAAGACGTGACCTTGTTAAATTTCATGACGAGTAAGGGAACAGATGCATAGGTAATTGTTTCTGAAGGCGGTGGGTACAGAGTGATAGCTAAATGAGGGCACGTAAGCTGTAATTGTCACCATAAGTATATCCTGATGACTTCGTACCCTTAGTAGGTTCGTACTCGAGGTTCATTTATTGCTTGTCTATCGGAGCCAGCTGAACCAAGCTTACGCACCAAGTCAGGTCTTATGTTTCCCATAGCATCCTTAACTGAAAACTACCTATATAAGTATATATAACTTACCTTTTTAGGTAGGTCAAATCTCCAAGGTTAAAGCCTAGATATCCCTACCGAATACCTAACTTGCTAAAACCTTTGGCTTGATACCAATTGTGATACCCCACCCGATAAGGATGCTTTATAACACAGTTGATACAAAAGTGCTTATCTTATTTATAATAAACGTATTGTACAAATGTAGGAAACACAATTTCAACATCTAATCAGACTAAGTCTACCCTGATGTAACAAGGCTTCCACCAGACCACACTACTGGTCCGGGATATACATTTCTACCGGACTATCATAAGTCTGGGACTATTGATGTGTGCAAAATGCAACATATAAATTACATCAAATGTGGCATAAAACTAACCCTTTTTTAGTACTAATGTTGGAAAAAAGTGTGTTTTTGTCTTCCTTTTGTATTTTCAGGATTAAATGAGCTCAAATGAACAAAAGAAGCAAAAAGGCAGCTAAATCTAACATAAATACAAGAAAAGGAATAAACGTGGCATGCCCGACCCCCCTAGCATCTTCCCAAGCAAAAAAAAAAGAGAACAGAAGGCTGAACACGCCCCGTGCTCAATGAGCACGAGGGCGTGCCCAAGTGTCTCCAGAAAAGACAAAGTTGTAGAAGCTTCTATCACCCACCACAGGGGCGTGCCCAGCGGACACGGGGCCGTGGTAAACTCTAAGATTCAAAGAATCTAGGGAAATCTTGTTAGTACAGATACGCTTCTGCACACGGGGTCGTGCCCAGCGGACACGGGGGCGTGGTCAACTAATGCAGACAAACTGCAATTAATGAAGAAAGAGAAGATGGGTGGACACGGGGCCATGCCTAACGGACGCGGGGCCGTGTCCTGGCTTCTGTGCAGGCTATAAATCGGGGTGCTTGGCTCATTTGCAAACCATCCCTTGGCAAAGCACCTCTCTCACACTTCACCCACCCACCACCACCACCACCATCACAACCCACATCCACCACCATCATCTATCATCCATCATAGAGTGTGTGAGTAGTCTCGGGATCCAAGATTGATCGTAAGAGTTCTTGACAATCAAAGGCCATGTTTGCCTAAGTCTCTTACATCACTTGGTGAAGACAAGTGTCTAGTGTAATACTTTTTATTTTTAATCTTTTCGCACTTTTTATTTGGTTATGTATTAATGACTTTAATAACTAGTTTCTTATGTTGAAGGTGAATCTTCCTTATCATTTGTCCGTGGTGTCTTGGCGTTATTTTACTGTCTATATAAAATAAAAGATTTTCACCATTCATATCTCCACGGTCTATATGGAGATTTGTTGGCTACCTGGTCGTGGGTTAAGGGAATGGTTTGGTAAGAGTCTTGCCTTGTTTAGTGTATAGATCCTGCAAGGACCCGGGTCAACTTTAGTAGGATCTCCTTCAATACCCACTAGTATTGGATGGCGGGGGTCCGAACTCCTTGATCCCCTCATATGTAAGCTACTATTAAAACTTTAACCTGGTTATTTAGGATTGTATCCCTGCTGACTCAAACTACTTAGCCGAGAGTAACGGCACCTTCAAAAGAGGGGTCTGCTATATTATGCATTAATAACTTAATTAATTATCTTTCAATAATCCAACCCTTTCGGATTGTATCCTTGCTGACTCAAACTACTGGGTTGAGGGTAACGTCACCTTCAAAAGAGGGTCCTACTACAATAACTAAGATAATCTCCTAAAAAGTGCAAAAGTGCGAAAGTAATCAAAGGTTACACTAAACACGAGTCGGATCCAAGTGATTCATCTTGTCTATCTGTTTTTACTTTTATTTTTATTTTCAGCATTTTTAGTTTTTATTTTCTAATTTAAAACACTTTTCTAAATTTCTGATTTGATTAGACGTTGAGGATAAACCGGTATTAAAAGCTCTTGTGTCCTTGGACGACCTCGGTATCTTACCAACACTATACTACGCTCACGATGGGTGCACTTGCCCATATGTGTGTTTGGTGTTAGTAAAATATCGTGTTTTATAAATTTAAAACTTGACTAACGTGTAAAAAAGGGCTAAAAATATACATAAAAACCTATAACACCACACGCGCATCAAGTTTTTGGCACCGCTGCCGGGGACACAAGGATTTTAAGAAAGCTTAAAATCGATGGCATAATCAGTTTTTCAAAACTTTTTCAAATCGCGCACACATTTTTTTTTGCATTTTAGTTAGTTTTGCATTTAGAGTAGGTTGAACACGGGCCGTGCTCACTGAACACGGGGCCGTGCTGCATAATTTTTTAAAAACACCGAGATACAGAGTCTGAACACGGGGTCGTGCTCACTGAACACGCCCCCGTGCTGCACAAAACCAGTAACTTTTTTTTCAAACGCCCAGATACAGATCCCGAACACGGGCCGTGTCCACTGAACACGGGCCGTGTCCACTGAACACGGGGCCATGTCTAGCCTCTGTTTCTGTTTAATTTTTGTTTTCTGGTCCCGAGACTCTGTTGTGGTCTGCTGAGTGATTCTTATGGATCAATACTCAGGAGATTACAACTACACCTATGAGGAGGATGATTATAGGGAAGACTATTGCACCATTTGTGGTGACCCGTACTTGGAACAATATTGTAACTTATTTCAACCATCCACTTCATACACCTACTATAAGGAGCCCAGGTACGCGCCATCGACTTCATACACATCCTATGAAGGCCCAAGGTATGAACCTTCTCCCTCATACTCATATTTTGATGAACCAAGGTATGAACCTTCACCTTTGTACTTTGAGGAACCAAGATATGAGCCTCCACTGTAACAATCCGCATGTTCGTACGATGTTACTACTCGTTATACTCGTTACGCCTAGCACCAGAGATTCGAAACATAATGTAACTATATCGCATATATCGCTATATCGCAGTATTTTTGCATACTTTATCACTATCACAACACATTACACTTGCTGACAACCACGATGATGTCACGTGAGGACCAATTCTACCCTCCTTGATAGCCGTGATGTGTCGCAATGTAACACAATACTCAAAAACGCACTCGCAGGCATGTGTAACTCAATCATCGCAAGATTTAGGAATATGGATATGTATATACGACCAAATGTGACTAATTATAATAAATATATGAAAATGTGGATGAAAATATGTACCCAAACTATCGCAACACTTAACGATCCAAACGTAACGCCAAAATCAACTCACCAGAGGCATTGGATCGAATGACAATTCGATCGGATTGCCATCCGATCAGACTGTAATCCGATCGGACTGCCATCCGATCGGCCTGTCATCCGATCGGACTGCCATCCGATCGGACTGCCATCCGATCGGACTGTTATCCGATCCAAATCACTGCACCACCTCCTCTCCTCTCTTGCCTATAAATAGCACTTGTCACATCACTTGAACAGTGATGTGACAGCTCTCACTCGACCAGCACGCTTTGGGGCTATTTTATCTCGATTTCTCGCGATTCTTGTAACTTTTCGACCTAAATCTTGTACTTCCATGATCCGCGCACACTTCTTCATCTTTTTCACCTTTAAATCTTAACTTTTGACCATGAAATCAACGGATTTGGGGTATTCTAGGATGATTTCATCATGGAGTTCTTAAGAACTTCAAGCTTTGGCCACATTCCACCAAGAACAACTCAGATCTGAAGGATTTCCACAAGATTAAACAATGTTTTCGCATAAGTTTACACCTATTCATGATTAAAAAGGATTGAAAGATGGTTCTCCAACTTTCTTTCAACTCTTTTACACTCATTGCACTTAAAACCGATAGAATCAGAGCTTGTACCGACCTTCTACTCATTCTTAGTGTCGTGTTGGTTCAAAATCTGGTTTTTAACAAAGAGACGATCGATTTCTGGTTAACCAAGAACGACCGTCATGAACCAGAAAACCGGTCAGATTCGGGTGGTTCCTGTCCGATCGGGTCCCTTGGTTCGCGATGGGGTTTCTGTTGTTCAGCACGTTACGACACAGTCTCGATCAAAACCGCTGAAATCCTTCAAAATAATAATTAAGTGCCAAGGACGACTAGATCGTTTGGACGGATTGCCATCCAATCGGACAAGACAACCATCCGAACGGACAAGACAGCCATCCGAACGGACAGGACAGTCATCCGAATGGACAAGACATCCATCTGAACGGACATGACAGTCATCCGAACAGACAGGACAGTCATCCGATCGGACTGCCATCCGATCGGATTGCACCTTGGGTCCCACACTTGACTTTTATTTCAACAAATTGGAGTCTGGACATTGAACGGACTGCTGCCCGATCGAATTGTCACCCGATCGGACTACCATCCGACCATGTGGTGTTTAGACTTCGACACTTAAAAATTTTCAACATATTCAATACAAACGGATTGTCACCCGATTGAACTACGCTCCGATCGAGTGACAAACTGCTGTGAACATGTTCTCACTAAGGTGTCCACCAATCGGATTGATGCCCGATCGAACAGTCGTTCGATCGACTGACCTGAAAGGTAGAGATACTTCTCTATCTTCAAATGCTACAATAAAAAACTTCAAAAGTCAAGCCATCATGCACAAACACATCCTATACAAAGGATGAAACAATCCACTCGAAATGTTACCCAATCGGATGACCATCCGAGCGAATTGTCATCCGATCGACCGGCCACCCGATCGGATTGCCATCCGATCGGAGTACTGTCCGATCCATTGACACCTTGCCCCATTTCACGCACTATCCAACGCTTACGCTATCAATCTAAACTCAGGCTAATCTCAGGCGCGCACCATTCAATCCAACCAAGTTGTGTTTACTTGCTGAACACCGACTGTGAGTATACTCGAACCTTTTTATCGCATTTTTGGGTGTAACATACGTTCCTAATAAATCGAACTCATCGAAACGAATTATTCAATCAAACTGTTTATCACTTGCGAATGACTATTATGCATATTTATACGTGATGCTAGTTACATATGTGTTAGGACTTATACTCGCGAGGTCCCGCCTTAACTAGTATAGTACTATAGCACCCGGCGGGGTCTAGTTAGGATGAATAGCAATCGCAATCGCAGCTCGAGTGACTTAGCTGGTAGTATCTGTCTTGTATGCATGTATGTTGAGGTATCTCGTTTATGTATTTGGTAATTCACAACACTTTTAAACTATTTACGCTACTCTATCAAAACTTGTATACTCGCCAATACTTTTGTATTGATGTTGTTTTAACGTATGTTGCAGGTTTAGTCGCAGACCACATCAAATCAAGCTAGGAAGTCTAGAAACTCACCTAAATTCTATGTTGACGGATTTGTATTGTTCGAGAGAACATGAAATCTATGATAACTAATGTGAATGTATTGTTTATTAGTATGGGATAATGAACGCATTAAATACTGTCGCAATATAGTTGTTATGGATTCTCTTGAGCATTCTGATTCGCCTAGTGTCGCGCCCCGATGATTCCGCCATTGGTTGGGGTGTGACATATTGGTATCAGGGCCATAACTATAGGGAATTAGGCTAGACTTGACCTAGTCCGGGTCGATGTCTTAAAAATGACCTAGTCTATAGTCTAAGTACCAACAGGCCGACTCGTATGAATCCAATAGGAGATTGTACGGGCCTACTTGATACTCTTGTTCGAATTCGCTAAAAGCTACTACTTCGCGTGAACGCCGCATACTACAATTTCACACGAAGAGCCTTTCCTAAGGCTATAATATTACTTAGCCTTTCCTAAGGCCAACACAATACACATGTTTCGAAAATATTCACATTACACAACCGAGTGGTCCAGTCGAGATCAGGCGTGAAAACGAAGAACTCTCGATAAGATCGCTCACTCAGCGCATTTTTCTATCACGAGAACTTTCCGTTGAGCTAGGAGTGACATCCACATCTCAGCGAAAGTCTCCATTTCGAAATCTAGTGGAACTCCCGAGTTCACTCGGTGAGCATAACCATATCCTAGAACGAAGTTGTTAAGCCAGGGGTGAAACCCGTAACTTAATAAATCGTTCCCCTCCCTATAAAATGGTCTTCAAAAGCTCTCACCAAGGACTCGATTATAACGATAACTCGAGCCACGCGATGCCTAGGAAGACAAATGCCATGAGCTGCATCCCAGTGGAAGCATAAGTCTGCTAGGGCAACGCGCGTGCATGAACTTGTTGGGTATGGTTGGGTCACCTTGGGCAGTCGACGCCTAAACACCCGAGGCACTCCATCTATGTTTCTCACTTATAACTTGCCGATTTTACGCTTTACTGAACTTATTTACGCTTATGTCGCTACGATTTAAAACTTTACGCTTTATCGATTTCTCGATTTATCGATTTTTGCTCCCTGGTCTGTAAATGCACAACACGCACAGCCATCGCAATCTAAAACGAAAACTGAATGTTCACAACAAAACTAATGTCTAATTACTCACTCTCGCTCTCCCTCTTCATCGCCTCCTCGCGCAATCTACACCGACATGTATGTGTGTAAGTATAAACTACAACTATTTATATGTACAAAACGAACTAAATATGTGAGAACTTAGGAATTCGTGGCTCCTATGTGGCTCCCATGTGAAATCTATTATATTACTCGCAACAAGTTTTGATCGCGCTCAATCGCATCGCAAAACTCAAAAATCATTATGATCGAATCTCACTCCAAATCTCTCTCTGTCTAGATGCTTTCCAACGACTCTACCTCGAGACAAACTGCTAGGAGAAGAGCCAAACGAAGCGCCGAGAAGAGGATTGCCTCGCTTGTGGCCAAGGAAGTGGCCAAGGTCATTCCTCAAATTTTCGCTCAAGTGCACTCTCTCAGCAACTCTCGAACCCCGGAAGACTCTAAGACAGAAGCGCCGCAATCTGCTTTCCTCTACAAACACTTCAAAGCCTGTGACCCGATGGAGTTCACGGGTGAAGGAGGTGTGTCTCAACTACTCCAGTGGTTCGATTCTATCGAAGTTACCCTTCATCAGAGTGGGTGTCCTGATGGTTTTCGTACTACTTGCACCACCGGAGTATTTCAATCGCAAGCACTCGACTGGTGGACAGCCGAACGTAACAAATGTGGAATCTCCGCAGCTTACGCTCTCTCTTGGGATGAGCTGAAAGAACTTATGAAGAAAGAGTACTGCCCTCCCCACGAAGTTCAGAAGCTAGAAAACGAATTTTGGGAAGTCAAACAAGTCGAAGGTGACAATACTGGCTACACCGCAAGGTTCAAACAGCTTAGCATAATCTGCCCAAGTCAAGTCAACACTTCAGAAAAAGCCATTACGAAGTATAATTGCGGCTTGCCTGAGTGTGTGGGCGATTTCATTGAAGCTGCAAGACCTGCTACCATCAAAGAAACCTACCACTTAGCCGCAGAGATCAACGACAAACGAGTCTTGGACGGATTCTTCTCCAAGAATCCTGTCAAACAAGCTCATCAAGCAATCGTCATCGACTCATCCGACGATTCTTCTGAAGATTCCTCCGACGATGTCTCCAGCGAATCATCAGACGAATCCTCCAACGACAACATCACCTCATCTCAGGATCGCAACGAGCTCTGCCACAAGCGAGAGGAACCAAGCGTGGATGAAATTCCAAACCCCACACCGCTACGATTTGCTCTCGTTCTTGTGAAGCGCGCCTACACCGGAAGCCATCCGCTGTGTCTCATGTGTACGTATCATCACCCACCTGGAACTAACTGTCTTTATTGCGATAATTGCAACTAGTATGGTCACTTTACCCAGAACTGCCGCACAGGGCCGCAGACTTGAGGAATTTCAGCATCAATTGCAATCTCCGCAGAAGCCCTCCGCAACAACATTAATTATGCTTACAATGTTGTTGTAATGATACGATTTTTTGCCGATTAATTTCCTATATATGTTGAACTTGTTCTATTTTTCGACTCAATATGGACTCTATTTATCTCTCGCTCTTCCTCATACTCGCGCACAATCTATATGCTAGCACTATGCACTATATAATACATTTTACCCCTACTATGCATTCTTGAGATAAGGTACGATAAACGTGCAAGAGTCAGGATAATCACAGGTGCACACGGGATTATTTTGGTTAGTGCACGGAAATCGTAGTGAATTTCAATGATGCCTTTACATTCAGGGCATGGTTAAGCGTGGTGGATACGCCGCTGGTACTTCCTATATATAAGCGTCTTGACCATGTCTGACAAAGTGTGACACCTAGTCACGGAATGGAGGCGTATGGTTGAAACATGACGGTGTTTCACCGTACTAACCGAAGTTTTGTGAATAAAGTGCCATGTGGAGTTGGAACGTAGACCTATTATACAATTGTGGTTATTTTCGACACACTAAACTACATCGCAAGGCGTAACAATCTCAATCGCAACTCGAAGGGTGTAATCGCCAAGACTTTTCGTAAGTCAAACACGCTCGCAATCGCATTATCGCAGGAATCCATCTCGCAAACTCAATCGCTTATAGTGTGTTCGCTCAGTCTCTTATTATGTGTGTCGCACTAACGCATATCGTGGAAATAGCTCTATCGCTTGTGTATCGCTCTATCGCTTGTGTATCGCTCTATCGCTTGTGTATCGCTCTATCGCTTGTGCATCGCTCTAACGCTTGTGCATCGCTCTATCGCTTGTGTATCGCTCTATCGCTTGTGTATCGCTCTGTCGCTTGTGTATCGCTCCAACGCTTGTGCATCGCTCTATCGCTTGTGTATCGCTCACCGCTCATCGTATATCGCTTAACGCTTATCGCAATCGCTTACCGTTATCTATGTTATGATAGCACACATGACCTCGCTTCGCGAGACGAAACTGACAGGGTTAAAACATGGTGGATACGCCGCTGGTACTTCCTATATATAAGTGTTTTAGCCAAATCAGCAGATTTTCGTGGAAAATGGCCATGTGGGGCTTAATGTCAGTTGAAATTTGCGGTGTCGTTTAATCTAATCAAATCGCACATTCCCACCGCTTACAACGCATCGATCGTCGCCTATCGCTTGACGGTTGTCGCTCATCGCTCGTCGCTCATCGCTTATCGCTTTTCGCTTATCGCCGCCGTCTTCGCCTACTATGTCTATGTTTGTGTTGGTGTTATCAATTATCGCGTACTGCTTATTGCTTGTCGAACTCGCTCGTGTCACTAACTGAGTTCAAAAACGACCTCACCACTCAATTCGCCTTCCAAGACTTGATCCAACCCCTCCCTATTTGGATCAAGTCATCGCAACTCTGTCTGTACTATGTCGACACGTATGACACTGCCTCACGAGACGGAAGCCATATGGTTAAAGCATGGTGGATACGCCGCTGGTACTTCCTATATATAAGTGTTTTAACCATATTATCGAACTTTCGTTGAAAAGTGCCATGCGGGCCCGACCTTAAATTTAAATTTTGGTATTACTAAAAGACTTTGTTTACACAAATTTTAAAACTGATCTTTTCGTAACAAAACTCTTTCTAAAAATTGATCAAAACATTTGTACAAAACGAGATTATCTTGTAACGATGGTGTGACAATCGACTCAAGTTATTGCCGCGTGACGAGGGAATTTCGTAAAACGAGTTCTAATCACCTTAAAATCTTTTAGTAACCTAATAAAACTCCTCCCATAGCACTGGCGGGAACATCGAAACAGTTTAACGCCGCACTGTGGGAAGACTTTTTGTAAACAAGTTTTCTCCGAACCTTTTCAAATTAATCAACTTTTCAAGCATATCAAAACAATTTTGGATCGCTTTTCATGTGTTGCCAACTTCTGTTATACGAATCATCTTACTCGCTGCTCTCGTCAGTCATCGCAACGCTCTCGCTTGTCGAATTTCAATTGATCGCTCATTTATGTTGACGCTTCTAATCGATACTCTCACTCGCATCGAACCTCGCAGCCCTTCTTGTGGATTAATTTCAGGACGGAATTTCCTAAAGCAGTGGAGACTGTAACAACCCGCACATTAGTGCGATGTTACTACTCATTATACTCGTTACGCCTAGCACCAGAGATTCGGAACATAATGTAACTATATCGCATATATCGCTATATCGCAGTATTTTCGCATACTTTATCACTATCACAACACATTACACTTGCTGACAACCACGATGATGTCAAGTGAGGACCAATTCTACCCTCCTTGATAGCCGTGATGTGTCGCAATGTAACACAATACTCAAAAACGCACTCACAGGCACGCGTACTCGATCATCGCAAGATTTAGGAATATGGATTTGTATATACGACCCAATGTGACTAATTATAATAAATATATGAAAATGTGGATGAAAATTTGTACCAAAACTATCGCAACGCTTAACAATCGAAACGTAACGCCAAAACTCAACTCGCCGGAGGCATTGGATCGAATGACAATTTGATCGGATTGCCATCCGATCAGACTGTCATCCGATCGGACTGCCATCCGATCGGACTGTCATCCGATCCAAATCACTGCACCACCTCCTCTCCTCTCTTGCCTATAAATAGCACTTGTCACATCACTTGAACAGTAATGTGTCAGCTCTCACTCGACCAGCACGCTTTGGGGCTATTTTCTCTCGATTTCTCGCGATTCTTGTAAGTTTTCGACCTAAATCTTGTACTTCCATGATCCGCGCACACTTCTTCATCTTTTTCACCTTTAAATCTTAACTTTTGACCGTGAAATCAGCGGATTTGGGGTGTTCTAGGATGATGTCATCATGGAGTTCTTAAGAACTTCAAGCTTTGGCCCCATTCCACCAAGAACAACTCAGATCTCAAGGATTTCCACAAGATTAAACAATGTTTTCGCATAAGTTTACACCTATTCATGATTAAAAAGGATTGAAAGATGGTTCTCTAACTTTCGTTCAACTCTTTTACACTCAATGCACTTAAAACCGATAGAATCGGAGCTTGTACCGACCTTCTACTCATTCTTAGTGTCGTGTTGGTTCAAAATATGGTTTTTAACAAAGAGACGATCGATTTCGGGTTAACCAAGAACGACCGTCACGAACCAGAAAACCGGTCAGATTCGGGTGATTCCTGTCCGATCGGGTCCCTTGGTTCGCGATGGGGTTTCTGTTGTTTAGTACGTCACGACACCGTCTCGATCAAAACCGCTGAAAACCTTCAAAATAATAATCAAGTGCCAAGGACCACTAGATCGTTTGGACGGATTGTCGTCCGATCGGACAGTCATCGAATCGGACAAGACAGCCATCCGAACGGACAAGACAGCCATCCGAACGGACAAGACAGCCATCCGAACTGACAAGACATCCATCCGAACGGACATGACAATCATCCGAATGGACAGGACAGTCATCTGGTCGGACTGCCATCCGATCGGATTGCACCTTGGGTCCCACACTTGACTTTTATTTCAACAAATTGGAGTCTAGACATTGAACGGACTGCTGCCCGATCGGATTGTCACCCGATCGGACTACCATCCGACCATGTGGTGTTTAGACTTCGACACTTAAACAATTTTCAACATATTCAATACAAACGGATTGTCACCCGATCGGACTACGCTCCGATCGAGTGACAAACTGCTGTGAACTTGTTCTCACTAAGGTGTCCACCATTTGGATTGATGCCCGATCGAACAGCCGTTCAATCGACCGACCTGAAAGGTAGAGATACTTATCTATCTTCAAATGCTACAACAAAAACTTCAAAAGTCAAGCCATCATACACAAACACATCCTAAACAAAGGAAGAAACAATCCACTCGAAAGGTCACCCAATCGGATGACCATCCGAGCGAATTGTCACCCGATCGACCGGCCACCCGATCGGATTGCCATCCAATCGGAGTACTGTCTGATCCATTGACACCTTGCCCCATTTCACGCACTATCCAATGCTTACGCTATCAATCTAAACTCAGGCTAATCTCAGGCGCGCACCCTTCAATCTAACCAAGTTGTGTTTACTTGCCGAACACCGACTGTGAGTATACTCTAACCCTTTTATCGTATTTTTGGGTGTAACATACGTTCCTAATAAATCGAACTCATCGAAACGAATTATTCAATCAAACTGTTTATCACTTGCGAATGACTATTATGCATATTTATACGTGATGCTAGTTACATATGTGTTAGGACTCATACTCACGAGGTCCCGCCTTAACTAGTATAGTACTATAGCACCCGACGGGGTCTAGTTAGGATGAATAGCAATCGCAATCGCAGCTCGAGTGACTTAGCTGGTAGTATCTGTCTTGTATGCATGTATGTTGAGGTATCTCGTTTATGTATTTGGTAATTCGCAACACTTTTAAACTATTTACGCTACTCTATCAAAACTTGTATACTCGCCAATACTTTTGTATTGACGTTGTTTTAACGTATGTTGCAGGTTTAGTCGCAGACTACATCAAATCAAGCTAGGAAGTCTAGAAACTCACCTAAATTCTATGTTGACGAATTTGTATTGTTCGAGAGAACAAGAAATCTGTGATAACTAATGTGAATGTATTGTTTATAGTATGGGATAATGAACGCATTAAATACTGTCACAATATAGCTGTTATGGATTCTCTTGAGCAATCTGATTCGCCTAGTGCCGCACCCCGATGATTCCTCCATCAGTTGGGGTGTGACATCCTCCTTCATATGCTTATTATGAGGAACCATGGCGTGAACAACCCACCTCATATGAGTATTATGAAGAATAAAGTTACGACCCTTATCCATCATATACTTACAATGAGGAACAATGGTATGAACCATCTACTTCATTGAGTATTATGAGGAACCAAGGATCGAACTTCCGAATTCAAGCTTTGAGGATCCCGATCTTTATTCTATTACCGACATAACCGATAAGATAATAGAACACATTAAAACTATCGAATGTTGCATAAAAGAATCTCGCGCAAGGGAAGAGGAGTCCCGAGCAAGAGAAGAGTTAACTTGTAATAAAGAAGAGATAGTTGAAAATGTAAAAATGAAAGAACAAATAAGTGAAAAACCGACACATGAGTTAAACAATGAAAAAGGTGAGTCCGATAACGTTAAAATTCAAGATGAGTCTAATTTTGAAGAAATTAATCTCTTGTCACCTTCTTTCGAAAATCATTGTTTAATGCCCACTCATGCTAAATTTTTAAAAGAGTTAAACACTAACACTAAAATTGACGAAACAGTAAGCATTAAGTTAACAAATGATCAAACTGCTCTAATAAAAGAAGACCCATTTGAAATCAACATTACACCGGTTCCATGTTTTTTTTTTCAAAACTCCTTTATTAGTAATATAACAATTGAGTATTGGTGATTTTTCACCACTTTAAATACCCATTTTTCTATCTAATCGGAAAATAATAAAGTCAATAGGGGTAGTTGAGGATGTTTTGGTCCAAAAAATCAAATGGTAATCCCAACCGACTTTGTCATCCTCGATGATGATCCTCTAGTGTTGGGACGACCTTTTGTAAAAACCCACGAAGCTTTGAAAAATCAAAAGCACATCAATCTACCCATTCAATTTGGGGCATTCAAAAGATGTGTCGATCTTGAATGATCAATGAAATATCCAATCGGCAATGACGACCCCCTAATTGAAGATGAGCCAGAACCACCCGATAAGGTGGGTCTAGCCAAGGACCCTTATAAACGTGGCGCACCACGGAGGCATTCCGCGGAACTATCCTTAGTTTTAGATTAGTTGAACTTTTATGTTTTCTAGTTTAGTTTTAATTTTCAGCAATAAAGCACACTCGAAATGGTGGAGGTTACTAAGGGAAACTTGAACCCACACCCCATGCACAAAACAGAGCCTCCCGACAATTTTTCTTCATTACAGCAAGTTCAGCACGGGGCCGTGCTCACCCCAACACGCTCCGTGCCCGAGGTTCTGCAGAAAATGCCCATTTCAGGTAACTGGACACGGGGCCGTGTTCGCTGAACATGCCCCCGTGCCCAGCCTTCTGTTTATTTTGGGTACAGGCAGTCTGAACACGGGTCCGTGCTCAGCCCAACACACCCCGTGTTCAGCTACCCAGTAACATAAAATCTTGTTTTTAACCCACTTTTACACATTTTAATCAACTGAAAAAACTTATTTTTGGGACACATTGGGGACAATGTGTAATTTAAGTGGGGGGGGGGGGGGGATGCTAAAACCTTGAATCTTGCAAGTCCTAAAAACAAGCCTTACACAAAACTCTATTGGAACCGCTAATCACCCTCATTTTTTTTACTTGTCTTGGTTTAATTTGGAAATAGCAAGTTCTAAAAAGGTTATATTTTTACAAATTTATAACCGATCGCGTCGTGATAAAAAGAACCAACATAAGAAAATTATGAAATGGCATGACAAATCTAGTTAAAATTTGATTATATATACTTGATCACATTAAAAACCCATTCCCACAAAAAGTGAGTTTTGAGCCTTTATTGAGCATACAAATACACATCTTTAGATTAAATGCTCATCTTTCGTTTCTTGTGTGAATAGCCGCTTGGTTTCTTATGACTCTAGAACTTGCCAAGACGATACATTCCCGGTCCTTACCAACTTAAACCCGAGTAAATAAACGATGGAGGCATTAGGACTAACCCTATTTCTTTTCAACACCATTATTTTTCATTTTTTTTACCATCTACCCAAAATCCCCCTAGTTATCCCCTTTGAGCCTAAACCTTTTGGTTTCAAAACCCACAAAACAAACTCCCTTTACCCACCAAAACCTTTTTCTTTTCAAACCCATTTTGTTTTAGTAAAAAACTCGGTTATCTTGTGCAAAAAAGAAGAAGAAAGAAAGAAAGAATTTTGCAATAACCAAACAAGTTCCTTAAAAATCTTGTTTGAATATGCTTAGTTTGAATAAATGTCAAAAAAAGAAGAAGAAAAAAAAGGGATTCACGACAACCGACGCTTTTTACTAACCACTAACCCAACCACCTACCTTTAATCCAAGCCTAACCCTTCCCCAAAGTCCTCTTGATATTTACAAAGGTATATAGTTAAAAAGAAGGAGGATTGATTGCTTGACAAGCTTATGGTAGGAGTAAGTTCAATGCCGCTCTCGAGTGTTTCACAAAAAAATACATCTTCGGCCGAGTGTTGAGTGATCTCCCGTGAGGTATGTGAACTTGTATATAAATGAAATTTTAAAGAGGCATGTTATACCTAAATAAATAATTTCTCTTATGTAACGTTTTAAATAAATCATGATGAATAAGATTGTAAATAAATAAAAATAAAACTTAATAAAGAATCTTGGAAATCCCGAAACTCCATGACAAGCCCAAAACCTTCTCTTCTACACATATAAAGAGTTTTGCTTGAGGACAAGAAAAGATTCAAGTGTGGAGGTATTTGATGTGTGCAAAATGCAACATATAAATTACATCAAATGTGGCATAAAACTAACCATTTTTTAGTACTAATGTTGGAAAAAGTGTGTTTTTGTCTTCCTTTTGTATTTTCAGGATTAAATGAGCTCAAATGAACAAAAGAAGCAAAAAGGTAGCTAAATCTAACATAAATACAAGAAAAGGAATAAACGTGGCATGATCGACCCCCCCACATCATCTTCCCAAGCAAAAACAAGAGAACAGAAGGCTGAACACGCCCCGTGCTCAATGAGCACGGGGGCGTGCCCAAGTGTCTGCAGAAAAGACAAAGTTGTAGAAGCTTCTATCACCCACCACAGGGGCGTGCCCAGCGGACACGGGGCCGTGGTCAACTCTAAGATTCGCATAATCTAGGGAAATCTTGATAGTACAGATACGCTTCTACACACGGGGTCGTGCCCAGCGGACACGGGGGCGTGGTCAACTAATGCAGACAAACTGCATTTAATGAAGAAAGAGAAGATGGGTGGACACGGGGCCGTGCCCAATGGACATGGGGCCGTGTCCGAGCTTCTGTGCAGGCTATAAATAGGGGTGCTTGGGTCATTTGCAAACCATCCCTTGGCAAACCACCTCTCTCACAAACTTCACCCACCCACCACCACCATCACAACCCACATCCACCACCATCATCCATCATAGAGTGTGTGAGTAGTCTCGGGATCCAAGATTGATCGTAAGAGTTCTTGACAATCAAAGGCCATGTTTGCCTAAGTCTCTTACATCACTTGGTGAAGACAAGTGTCTAGTGTAATACTTTTATTTTTAATCTTTTCGCACTTTTTATTTGGTTATGTATTAATGACTTTAACAACTAGTTTCTTATGTTGAAGGTGAATCTTCCTTATCATTTGTCCGTGGTGTCTTGGCGTTATTTTACTGTGTATATAAAATAAAAGATTTTCACCATTCATATCTCCACGATCTATATGGAGATATGTTGGCTACCTGGTCGGGGGTTAAGGGAATGGTTTGGTAAGAGTCTTGCCTTGTTCAGTGTATAGATCCTACAAGTACCTGGGTCAACTTTAGTAGGACCTCATTCAATACCCACTGGTATTGGATGGCGGGGGTCCGAACTCCTTGATCCCCTCATATGTAAGCTACTATTAAAACTTTAACCCGGCTATTTAGGATTGTATCCCTGCTGACTCAAACTACTTAGCCGAGGGTAACGTCACCTTCAAAAGAGGGGCCTACCATATTATGCATTAATAACTTAATTAATTATCTTTCAATAATCCAACCCTTTAGGATTGTATCCTTGCTGACTCAAACTACTGGGTTGAGGGTAACTTCACTTTCAAAAGAGGGGCCTACTACAATAACTAAGATAATCTCTTAAAAAGTGCAAAAGTACGAAAGTAATCAAAGTTTACACTAAACACGAGTCGGATCCAAGTGATTCATCTTGTCTATCTGTTTTTACTTTTATTTTTATTTTCAGCATTTTTTGTTTTTATTTTCTAGTTTAAAACATTTTTTCTAAATTTTTGATTTGATTAGACGTTGAGGATAAACCGGTATTAAAAGCTCTTGTGT
The DNA here is from genome assembly GCA_030545235.1 of Helianthus tuberosus. Taxonomy (NCBI): domain Eukaryota; kingdom Viridiplantae; phylum Streptophyta; class Magnoliopsida; order Asterales; family Asteraceae; genus Helianthus; species Helianthus tuberosus. The sequence goes on from CM060380.1 coordinate 74,794,086, forward strand.
CCTTGGACGACCTCGGTATCTTACCAACACTATACTACGCTCACGATGGGTGCACTTGCCCATATGTGTGTTTGGTGTTAGTAAAATATCATGTTTTATAAATTTAAAACTTGACTAACGTGTAAAAAGGGCTAAAAATATACATAAAAACCTATAACACCACACGCGCATCAACTATAAGCAGCGATAATGCCTCATCACCTGTGACACATGCTTAAAAAGACACGTCAGCAATAGTTGGTGAGTTCATGACTATACACGAGTTATAAACCACATTATTTCACCCAGTCTTTGTACCTGCCCATATCATTATAACCCAACGTCACCATGTGATATACATCATTATACAATTAATATCTCTACACCACCGGTGTAGTACCTGACAAACCTCGTCGCCTCGGCACGTATAAAGGACCATAAATATCGTGAGTATGCGTGCATAGGTTACAAACATGCGTACAACAGTCATGCCATATTATTACAGTTTGGGATAAACATATTCTCGTATTGAAAGCATTCATAAAACTCACTGTATAACAGTTGCTAGCGCAATCAGGTAACAATTGCTAGTACAATCAGATAATAGTTGCTAGCATAATCAAACAATATATGTGGGTCCTAATACAACATAAGAAATCCTAGGTTAGGTAATGGTACATCTAACTAGTTATTATCAGGGTTGGATATTGGATAACACTGCCTTGTTTACGCATGGTTGATCAGTCCATGCCTACCTAAGGCTCCACGGTGTGGGGAACGCCCCCCTCTGTCCCGGTCCGGCGCCGCTGGGAACACCATTCCCCCCCGGTTCGGCATCCTCGTTGTCCTCCTCATCTGGACGTTGGCAACATTCATAAAAAGACAAAAAAGGGGCCGACGGCTAGTAAATGGCAACGACTATTATTTTAAAAAAAACCCCAAATTTCATAAATTTTTTTTATAAATACAACCTCAATACCCCATTTTTACCCACTTCAACCCCATCTTTCTCTCTCAAGTTTAATACTTTTATAAAAATTAGCCATGTCTTCATCTTCTTCTTCAACGTGGTATTCGTCATCTTCGGGTGAGAACGAAGCATTTTTCGCAAACGTCATTATGCACGCAACTCATATGTTCATGGAGGCGGATGAAGAGTCTGAAACATCGTCACAACAGCAAACTAGAAGATCCGCCTTAAACCGATACAAAGAAGGTAATTTAATTTTTTAGAGTATGTTTATTTAAATTTAATAATGAATTTAATTTATTTTTCGTTTTTAATATATAGCCGCCCATGATAAACTAGTGGCCGATTGTTTTGCCGACGAACCTGTGTACACGGACGAGATGTTTCGACGTCGGTTCCGAATGAGTCGTCGACTTTTTTACGTATCGCAAGCGACTTGGCGCAGTCTAATCCGTTTTTCACACTGCGATACGACGCTAGGGGCCAAAGGGGATTCACTACTTTACAAAAATGTACGTCGGCCATTCGCCAACTGGCATATGGGTATGCACCTGATGCGTTAGACGAGTATTTAAGGATTTCTGAAAGAACCGCACGTGAATGTTTGCACAGGTTTTGCGAATGGGTCGTCAAATTATATAGCAAGAAATACCTGCGGAAACCAAACGCAAACGACGTTCAAAAATTATATCAAGCACACGAACAAAGAAATGGTTTTCCAGGAATGCTCGGGAGCATTGATTGCATGCACTGGCCGTGACAGAACTGCCCTACTGCTTGGCAAGGTCAGTATACTCGAGGAGATCATGGTCATCCCACTATAATTCTAGAGGCTGTTGCATCACAGGATCTCTGGATATGGCATGCTTTTTTTGGTCTACCTGGTTCACTTAATGACTTTAACATCATATACCAGTCACAGATATTTGATGATGTAGTGGCGGGAACAGATCCAGACATCATTTTTATGGTACCATAGCGTACCTTGCATTTCTCCGATGTTTCATCAACGGAGAAGAAGTGTTCACATACATAAATCCAATCATTAACTTCAGTGCCATTGAATTTAGGGAAATCAATCTTCTTAATTCGATGTAATCAGTAGATTATTGAAGTCTATGGATTGTTCTCCACATTCCTCTTTATGACAATTGAATTTTCATTTAATTTTGCAATTTCACTCGTTACATTCGTCAATATCGAGTTGATATTGGCGAAATTTTGATCAATCTTCTGCATATGAGCATCCACCTTCAACAACGTGAGTGCATGTTCATCGATCGTCTTCTCCATATCAGAATGATTTTGGCTGTGTGATATCAATGTTGAAAGCGAATGCAAAAAGAGAGTTCAGGCCGCACAACGATGGGACATCCCTCTAATTACTGAAACATATAGTTGTTGAAACTATTTTAAGTTAGGCACTTGAGCGCTCACAATCCTTTCACCAAGTATTTGTGAGTGTGTTCTTTTTTATTATAAAAAATGGTTATAAATGGTTGTGAGTGAGAAGAGAGAAAATGTTACTGTTCATACGTTCACTCTCTGTAGTTTTTTAATATATTTTGAAAGGGGTTGTGAGTGGAAGTTAAAAAAGGTAATGATAACGGTTTGAAAAGTATTATGTAATTAAAAAGAAGAGAGAAAATATACTGCTTTTTAATGTAATTATAGGGTAGAAATGGCGGAAGGATTGTGAATACAAAGTACATGCTAGCTACCTTGACACTTAGGGTTGTTTGTTTACATCTTAATGAGGCTCTTAGGTGCTGTTTGTTTTTTAAGAGGTAAAATGTCTATAGTTTGCGGACCACATCTGCAGACATCTATAGAAGAAGATGTGGACCAAACCTATGTAGTCTGCAAGAAAAAGACTGTTTGTTTTTTAACGTATATAGACTTCTAAAATAAACTGACGGTGGTATACGGATGGACGAGGGTTGTGGGTGGTGGTGGTGGTGGACGGTGGTGCGGGACGTTGGTGGTGGGTGATGGTGGTGGACGGCAGTGTGGACGATGGTGGTGGACGGTGGTGGACAGTGGTGGTGGTGGGACGTGGTGTTAACCTTCTGCAGACCATAGAAGATTTTAGAAGTGGTTGGGCCAAGTCTGCACCAAGAAGAGCTCGTGCAGACATTTTTTAATGAAACGTCTTCAAAAAAACGACCGGTCTGCAGATGGCAATGTATGCACGTGGTCTGCGCGGCGCAGACAAAAGAGCCTACACAGACCTTTTTTAGAAAAACAAACACCACCTTAATGATTCAGACCTCTTACTGGTTCAGCACTTAATGGTTCAGACTGTTTGTTTCGCGAGTAGATGTCTCAATGGTTTAGACATTTACCTCTAAATGGTTTAGCATCATACAGAGTCTGAATGGTTAAGACCTCTAATTTGAATTGGTCAGACATTTGCCTCTGAACGATTAATCATTATACTGCCTCTGAACGATTAATCATTATACTGACTCTTAATGGTTCAGACCTCTTACTGGTTCAGCACTTAACCATTCAGACGTTGTCAAACAGCCTCTTAGTTTTATTTTTTTTAATAAATTTATTATGCCGTTTACCCTTTCTGTTATTCCAATTCCATATAGGGCGGTAACCAAGTTGAGCGAGGTGAGTCAGAGCCGTCTCGGGTCAAAGTTAGACGAGCCGGGTCGGGCTCGGTTCGATAATTTTAGTGAGCATGAGCTCGAGTTCGGCACTAAAAAAAGTTTGAGCCAGCTCATTTTTAGAAAGAAAATAAACTTTTGTATTTCTTTTACACACTAACATACATTAAACATAAAATAATAAATAAAACAACATTTTGGCTTATATGTGTGGTGTTTCTTTATACAACACCTTTTATAAAACATGTAAAAAACAATCCAATCAATCATTATTGGCTTGAGTGTAAACAAACCAAAATTGTAATGACAAGCAGGAAAGTATAACAAAGTTAACATTCTTTCGGTCATTACGTCGAGTTTTTAACAACAGTTTGTAAGGCTATAAGATAAAAAATACAGGAAACAACTGACGACGGGCTAGTCGGTTGCCCACGTGACCCGTCTTGGGCTCTTATCGTCTGGGCTCAATTGATTAGGCCCAAGGCCAATGATTTTCTATGATAAAGGCCTCGCATATATAAAATGAGCGGGAAATGCAGAAGAAGGGATCCAAAGACGTTGCAGAAGCATTAAATGCTTGATTGATAAGAGGCAAGAGATCGCCGTAAACACAGTACAACCAAGCTGGCTTCATTTAATGAGACCAGTGATCTTACCGTTAGGGCTCAGACAAGTGTCTGAGACTCCCAAAGGTAATCAAATACCGTTAGATCACTTCGGTACCATTTTCCAAGGGAGATAAGCAATCTCCTTTATATAAGGAAGGTGAAATCATCTGCGAGGAACAAGGTAACTCTCACTTATTAAATTCTGACATAATCACCATTTTATCAGTATCCACACCACAAAGAATATCCCGGCGATCATTCTCGTCGGAATAGGCTTCTCGTTTATCTCCAGCAAGTTTACTTACTCTCACGCCGGAGCTTGGTCACGGATCCCCCTCCTGGGGCCCTCCGTGACGAGGCTAACGGTTTCCTTTTTTGTAGAAGACGAAGGCTGGGGCATTACAACATCAGCGGAGACCCTTTGAACGTTATCAGTGATTTGGGGATTCGACATTGGCTCCATCCATGGGACCTCAGTCCGGATGATTTTCCCATTCAAAAAACCATTGGCGTTGTAACAACCCATCATCCGAAAAGGGCGGCATGGCAATACCTCCTAGCTCACGAACCATCCAGACGGTACAAGGTACCAACGACACGGTCTTAGTGGAAGACATCACCCATGAAGAAGAAAGCGAGAATCAGACGGGATCTTGGAGAAAGAAAGCACCATCACCCCGAACTTTGTTGCCATGTACAAAGAAGAACTGAAGAGGCATCTTTAGGACTTAGAGAGACGGGAGAGGCTTGAGAGCCTCAAGGCCAGGTTGTCCTTCGATACACCACCTAGCAAGGGAGAGACTTTCCCACAGGACAAGAACGATTGCTCTGATACCCTAGAAACCTTCATGACAACCCTTAGGCAAATGACGTCGGAAGAAAGAGAGAACCTCATAAAAGGAGAAGGGCTGAAGGGAAAAGAAAGGAATAAAAAATAGTCACATAAAGTAAAGCAAGACACAAAGGAAAACTCACCAACAGAGGCTCGCTAATAAGGCTGGACGACCTCAGGTGCTTGGACAGAGAACCTTTGGCCCCAACAGGGGGAAGTTCAGAAGCAACTTTGGTAGCAGGAAAAGACTTTTGACCGCTGGCACTCCGAAGCCTTAGCCGAATGTTGCGAGGGGCGGGAGCCAACTTAGGGCTGCTGGTCTGGGCTGCCTTTCGTTTACGAACCAAACGGCTCTCCAAATCTTCATCATCAGTGTCATCGCTAGAACCTTTCACCCGAAGGGAACCCGGGGAATCCTCCTTCCCGTCTGAAGAACCCTCTTCATCTTTCCCTTCAGCAGCAGAATCCCCGACTTGAACAGAACTCTCAGGGACCTTCTTCTCTACACCTCGGCTCATGCTTAGCTCAACCTTATCACCCACCATAAACTTAACATCCTTACAATCCCCCTGGAGTAAACCCCACAAGGTCATCTCTACACAAAGTAACACCAGAGATGACTACCCAAATCCCCAAAAATTTCTGAAAGAAAATAAACGCAACAAAGCAAAGGACAGGGGAGTACCTTTCTTGCTGAAGAAAGCCTTTGGTCGGACTGGGTAAAAAGGGCTTAATCCCCCCATGGCCAACACCACCTCGGGGAATGTGAAAGCCCTTGTAGGGTTCTCGTACATTCTTTTCCATTGAACGATCTCATCGGCGGATAAGACCGGGACATTATCTTCAATAACTGCTTTTGGATCTCTCACGGGCGGCGATTCCGGTATCATAGCAGCAGAAACAAAGATAAAACGACTTTTCCACCCCTTGGGATAAGTAGAAGTAGGCATGAAAGAGTAACAGGGGGAAGAGACGCTATCTTTTCGTTTGGCAAAAGTGATGTAGGTCCCTATCCGAGGATGAGATAAAACCTTTTCCTTGTTATATCAAACACACTAGCGAGTGCGGAATCCAAGCTAGCATGCAACCGAGAATGTATACGAGAACAAGCACAAACACAACACACAAGATTCACCGATTAACACCACTTGTATTAATACGAATGAAGGGTCCGGTTACAAGCTCAATGTTTACAGAAGTGTTCTATAAACTCTCAAAGTTCTCTCGTGTGTGTGCTATCTCTCCAAGTGTTCTATGTTTCACACAACACACTACATTGGTATTTATACCCGACACAGCAGGTCTGGTCGAAGGATCAGACAGATTGATCGAAAGATCATCTGTCGACCAGAACGCCATCGAAAGATCATCTGTCGACCACGAAGGATGATATCCTTCGTGGTCTATCCTTCGTGGTTATCTTTCGAGCTCGTTATCATCGAAGGATATAAGCAATCCTTCGATGACCATCCTTCGACTCAAACATCTTTCAACCAATGTGCTAACTATTTGGCCAAGTCAAACCAGGAGGATGGTTGACTTGGTCAAACTTACATCGAACGCACATTGTAACAAACTAAGACGTAACCCAGACTAACATATGACGAAATACAGACAAAGTACAGACACAAGTGCACCAACAAACTCCCCCTTGGCTGTAGCTTTGTCTCTATCTTCGTGTCATCAAGTCTTCAAGGCCGAGTCGAACCGAGCCGAGTCGCGTCCACACAAAGTGCATCAACAAACTCCCCCTTGGACGCTACTCGTGATGGTTCGTCTTCTATGTCTTTCATGTCGGAGGATCTTCAAAGTCTTCACGTCTTGAAAGCAGAAAGTGTATCAACAAACTCCCCTTTTAACTTAGGTAGTGTGTCAATAAACTCCCCCTTAGATTGAACTCTCCATTGAGTCATCCTCGTGAATCTTTTGACTTGTCAATTCTTCATATCCTTGTGGTGTTGATGAAGGGACAGCGGCAACTCGATCCTTTTATCCTTTGAGTGCCTCCACTTCGTGTCTTCATTCCAAAGCTTTTCATCGAACATGTTCTCCTCGCCTTTAGCATCTGCACATGCAAGAAAGCTAAACGCATAATGAGAACAACCGCTTGGAATATAGTTAACATTTAAACTAACGACACATATGAGATCAAATCTCAATCAAACACCAACCGACAGCAGTTTGAAAGTTTAGAAAAATATTCATTTTAATCCTTTAACTTTCAACACTTGTTAACTTCGACTGTTTATGAAGATGCAATTGTTTTCCAGCTTACGATCAGGATTTTGGGTAGGATAGACTCGAGTTCCAACATCGGTCGATCAAAAATAAACTAGAAGAAAAATCTTTTTGGATTTTATAAAGTTTATATTAAAACACACCTAAAATCTTTTTGAAATTTTCATTTTTCAATGTAAAGACGGAAAACAATAAATAAATATATACAAAGATACATAAACAGGAAACATTAAATAAATATTTACAGACATTCTTTTTGCGAGTTTCGAGGGTAAGAGAATCAGATCAGTGTACGGTCATGTCCAAAACACTCTTGTTGTTCTTTTAGATAACATTAAGATAAACATCCTATAACAATTATCGGTATTGTTGTCCACATAAGCTCAACTTATCAGATGTAATCATGGCAAGGGGATACGTTAAGGTATAATTTATACTTACCGACCGGTGTTCATCCATATCACGACACATTCCCGTATCAAGGTATGCACGAGGATTCATCTTACCGGTGAGTATACCGATTATCATCTGTTTGACCGTATATGATGTGAGATTCTCACTTATTTTGGTTTGAAAACAAGCCCTATGTGATAAAATCACTTATTTATGAGGAACTTGATTTTCGATGCAAGAGGGCACAGGAGCAAGTCCGTGAACAGGTCAGTACTTTCGTACAGCAGAGAGACGAACTTGACACCCGGAAAGAATTTGTGATATTTTATCACTTATTTGTTTGGACATGTGATTGTTGATCACTTATTTAGGTCGTATGCAATATGTACACGTATGTATAGTATCATGGAAGATCTAGACTTGCGTCACCGTTATTTTTCGGTAAAAGATACAACCATGATACCCAGATGATAAGCAGCATAAAGACCGAATATCTCAGAACCTCGGCAATCTCTCAAACGAAATTTCGGTACTAAGACCATATGCCAATGAATGGTTCCCACCCAGTCTTCAGTCGGATTTAAGTTTATATCACCCTGCACACTTTAAAATGATTGTGAGCCTACCGATACATTTTATATAGAGCTGCTTATCGTTTTTCATTTAAGGTTTAAAGAGGTTTGGACAGACTACTGATGTACTATCATTTTCTCTTTTTCTCGCCAGGAAACTCATTTTTGTTTTTCTATTGTTTTTGTGTTTTTGAAATTTTTCAATGTTTTTGGATTTTCAAATTTTGGATTTACTCCCCCTAAAATCAACAAACTAAAATAAATTTAAAAACACAAAGGTATTTACAAAAATGATTTTCCGATGTTGGTTAACTCATGTTATACCTCAATGCCGTTTACCAAAATTAAGTTTTAATCATAAATGATTTAGCGAATTTTGGAAAAATCAGTTGGCATGTCGGTAAGCGGTGCGGACCATGACAACATTGTCTGGCCAAAGAGTGCTGAACGAGATAATAATTCACAAAGCAGCTTAAATATCGACAAGAATAGGAGAGATTAGAAATTTAAAACCGTATCCTTCAACTGCTTCGTGCATTGACAGGAAACTGAGTGCTCTCCCAAACTGGATATCCACCCGGTGTGGATTTCAAAGTCGATTTTGTAGCTACTTAGAAATCTCTTCACAGCAACAAGATCAGAAACCTTTGGTTCCGGCTGGTCTTCCTCATTGTACCAGCGAAGGCTTTGGTCTTTCTCTTTCAGAAGTAGTGTGCGGTCATTCAATCCACTCCAAGGCATCCGCACACCCGGTTGGTTTGTTCAACAAACACATTTTCTACAAACACACCGCGAAGAAATGTACACTGCACGTTCATCTTGTAGATTGTTGAACTTCAGACGTGCTGCAGGTGCGTACATTTTGATTTGAATCTATCCCGGGGACCCAATCAAAGCCTTGAACAATCACATTTTGAAATGATTTTCATTTTGTCGAAGCTTCCAATTTCTTTCACCAAACATTTCTTTTTCCCTTTTCTCTTCCTCTCCATCAAAGGCAACAATTTCTTCTGTCGCCTAACTTGTGCAAGGATGCTCCACTATCAACAATCTTACGACTATCGAAAGTTCCTCCTGGAATATCCTACACGCTTACTCAAAAATTAGTTGGAGAGAGGGACCCAAGCCTTTGTGGACTTGGGTCGTCCTTGATCATCAAGGTAAGTGATTTCAATCACTCGATGATTAGGAAAAAGAACCTGTGGTGCTCCCCCTGATTGAATTACCTGCTTTTGCTTCCAAGCTGTTTGTTCTTTACCAGTATTTGCATTAATTGTTTTAGCATTTACTGGTTTTACAGTTTTAGGTTTTGCTTGAACAGGTTTTTCTTCTTTGACCTCTGATTTTAAGGCCTTTTCAATTACCTTTTGATTCTTTTGTTTTAACTTCTTTTCCCTTTCTTTCAAGACACGTGGATCTTGTTTCGGGGAAAATGATCGTTTTTGGTAATTGTTTTCTTGGGGAGCACTTGTTTTTGCCTTCAACTTTTGCAGGTATGGGCAGTATCTTACAATATGCCCAATTGTGCCACACTCAAAGCACATTCTCCGCTCTACAAACCTCGGAGAAACACGTTGATGACCAGACTGAGAACCAGACAATGAACTTTGTGATCTAGACGTGCTTGGACCTAAATCACATCCGTTGGTGTGTTGGGTGTAATTATTCTGTTCATTTCGTTTTAAAATTCTAACTTGTTTTATAAAATCAAGGTTAGATTTATCCTGAAATGTTTCAAGTTTGTCTGAACCCGTGGATCCAACAAAGTTCACTTTCGGTTCTCTTTTCTTAACAGGAGTTCTTTTGTTTTGCACCCATTGTTGTTGAACCTTAGGTGCTTGAACATTCTTGTTCTGAGCCTTCTTTCCCTGTACCTTACCCTTTCCGGAGTTGACTTGTTGTTTTCGCTCAGCTTGTAGTTTTTGGTTTCCGTACTGTTTTCTAATTTGTTCACACGGAATTGGATCACATTGAGTGACAGTAACTTTGCCACTTTTGTTCCCCAAAAACTTATCAGTGCATCCTTCAAAAATTTGCTCAATTAAATCTTGATTTACATTTTTAATTGGAAAATCTTTGTTAGAGTAAATTTTGTCATCTCCTTTGAGCGTGTACAACAAGTTGCTCCCTTCAAAACTTGATACACTCGACTCCATTTCTTTTGACATTTCAGTCTCACTCGGTTTCACTGGTGGATCACACAGGATGTGATTCTCAATTGGAATATCTGTTGCAACCGAGTTAGACTGTTGTTTCACAATTACTTCAGATTCATCATCCGAAGAATCAGCATCCTCAACAGTGGGAGGACTCTGTTCCTTAACACATGATGAATCTGTCACAGTTTCAGATTCAGATTCTGATTGACCCGAGGATGATGTACCAGTTGTGAACCCGAGGCCTGCTGCAAAGTCATCTAGACCGAGTGGCACAGTAGGTTCAAAACGGGGCATATCCTCGTCATCAGGCAATTTGGAGTAATTGTGATTCATTGGGGGAGGACATGATTTGAATCCATTACCCTTCTTATCCCCCTTTTTCTTTTGAACATCAATAATGTGATCCAATACATAGCGGGAATTGGAATAACTTTCCAATTTGTGCTTGATTGTCTCACATTCACATCGAGCGGTTGCCAATTCTACCATCTGCTTTTCAATTGTGTCTATAAGATCATTGTTAGCATGTTGTTTTCGCAAAACAGCTTTTTGTAACTCTGAAACATCATGTCTTAATGACGCAATTGTTGTTTTAAATTCCTTTTCATTTCTGGTTAAAAACACGTTAGCTTCAGCTGCTTTAGAAAGATTTACAATCAATTCTTGATTGTGTTTGGATAGGATTTCAATCTGACTTTCCTGTTCAGCATATTTAACATTTAAACTATTACAATTTTCACAGCTAACTACAGTGGATTCATCGACACATACCTGACCTGATGAACTGTCGACATTAGCCATAAAGGCTGAATGGAGAGAAGACGAAGAGTAAGCAGCTTGATCCATCAAATTAGATCTTCTTTCAGTTCCTGCTGCAGCTTCTTCCAAAAGCTCATCAATATCTGCATCGACTGACGCTCTTGATGTCTCATCCACATGATCATTTCCTGAAGTGGAGGATTCTTCATCTGAGCTTCCACTATAACCAGAACTGTCTTCATCTCCAGAAGATGCAACACCATTGGCGGAAGATTCTCCACCACTGGCGTGCTTTAAATCCCTAACGACTTCAGCAAAACATGCTCTTCCACCATTTCCTCCTTCTCCAAGCTGAAGCGACCAATCACAACCCTCATCTATTTGAACCACCAGCCCCCGGTTGGTATTTGATGACCCTGCTTGGCCTTGGTTGTTGACAGGTATCAACGTACGAACATTGTTCCCGTTCTGGTTGCCTTGATTTCTGAACGGATTTTGATTTCCATGCTGAGCTGGTCTTGTGCATTCCCTTTTGAAATGACCCCGTTCACCACAGTTAAAGCATGTTACAGCTTGCTTGTCGAACCCATACTTGGTGTCTTTCTTGCTATCCAAGTTGGTTCTCCCCGTCCTTTCCATAAACTCCTTTGCTCTTCGAATTGCACTAGCAAGAGCCCATTTTATATCCATCATTTCAAACTCTTCTTTATCCACTTGCTGATAATCTTCATTGGTTAGATTGACATTCCCAATCTGACCTGCGATCAATCCACTATAAGCACTAACCAAGGTATTCAACATCTCCATATGCTCCTTGGCTACTTCGACACTGACTTTGGAAAAGTTGGAAGTGTCTAATCTAACTGTGTTAGGATTAGAAGTGGCTTGAAAGTTTGAAGAGCTTCCATAAAAACCTTTGCTGTTGCGGTTGTTGCTGCTGAGCTGTCGGTTGCACATTCGGTCTTGAAAACATCGTGTAGGCTGAAGGATCAAACTTATCTGTTGTTGAAGGTCCGGTGTTAGAAACGAAAGCTGTTTGAAGCTTCGCGTGTTGAGAAGCTGGTCTTTCTCCACTGATACCTCCTGCAATCCCAAAGTACATTTCTGGATTTTGAGGAGTTTGTGTTCTTTTTGCCTTAAGCTTTTCTTCAACATCCTTGTTCTCCAGTTTTTGAATCAACTCATACACGTTGATTGTGTCTAGAACACCATTTTCTTTAAGAATCTCAAGATAACTGCTCCATTTTGCTGGTAAGCTATCAGCGAATCTCTTCACCATTTCTTGTGGAGTGGCAGTGACTCTAAAACCAAACATCTCGCTCAACAAGTGATGGAACCTTGTAGATAACTCTGCCAAAGTCTCATTCTCCATACACGTGAAACCTTCAAACTCTTTCTTCAGTAATTCTTGCTTGATCTTTCTAGATTGAGCATTTCCTTCACACCGTAACGTGAGCATATCCCACAAGCTTTTAGTAGTCGTGCAGTAAACAAACTGGTGGTAAATGTCTTTGTGAAGAGCTTGTGTGAGAATCATGAATGCCTTCTTTTCTAACTCAAATTTCTTCTTATCATCATCAGACATAGTGCTGTAAGTTTCTGGATTAGATCCTGCAACTTCCAAATCACTATCAAATGCGGTGAAGAAGCACATCCATAGATCTTGACCTTGCCCCTGAACGTAAGTTCTCAGCCTTTCTTTCCACCATCCCCAATCATTGATATGATTTAGCTTTGGCGGTTTCGTGCTTGTACCAGTCTCACTGTCGTTCTGCATCATAGATTGAATGCTGTTGCTTTGATTTGTGACCAATGCCCATTGATTTGCAGTTATCATTGCTGCTTGAGGTGGAACAATAGCCTGCATCCATGCTTTGTTGAAATCTGACGCAGATTGCGTAGCTGATGATTGCGAAGCTGCTGATTGTGGAGTTAGAGTCCACGCGCTTGGATCCCACTGACCGTTTGTTCCCATTTTATGAAAATTAATATATTAAATGAAAATTGATTTTAAAAATGAAAACAAGTTTTCTGTTTAAAAATAAATTTTCACAAACTATGTTAATTTCAAATGATAACACCAGCCGAAAGATCCTTGATCGAAAGACCTGAAAACACAAACTGTTGAACTAAAACAAACAAGGATCGAAAGATCAAACTTTGTTCGAAGGATCAACAGTGTTCGAAAGATCACTGTTGAGTTTCGAGCAATGACTTCGAAAGACTCTCCAATCGAAGGATCCTTGTCTTTCGAATAAGACCTGTAGACCGAAGGATGAACACGAAAGATGACTTCGAAAGACTCCCCAATCGAAGGATCCTAGTCTTTCGAAAATGAGCAGAAGACCGAAAGATGTATGTTTCGAAAATATTCCTTGGTTCGAAGGATAAGTCTCACACTTCGAAGGATGCTCGAATGATGCCTATCTGTCGAACCTCCTTTGGTCGAAAGATGATCTTTCGACTTCGAAGGATATCTTTCGATCGGTTCTGACACAGTTGACAAAGAGTGACGGGTTGGTGAAAAGTTGACGAGTTGGTGAGTACTTTCGGCAGAAAGTATGTTCAGACCATATCTTCTGAACATGCAGGTTTCACCAAACAGGTAAGGTCCAATATTTTAATCAAAATACTCTTCCCAACACACAAACACTTTGTAAAAAATTTTAAGATCAAAAGTGTAGTTTATCAAGAACACTATGAATATCGGTTGAAGATAAGAAGAACAAACCCAGAAATATGAATATTTCTGCAAACCGACAACAAACCGAAACCCGATTTTAACAAGTTTTTCAGAAAAGTGAACCTTTTAAACCCGAAAAACAGTCCGAAAACTCTCGGTTTTAACAAGGAGAAGAGCCAAAGCTCTGATACCACTTGTAGGTCCCTATCCGAGGATGAGATAAAACCTTTTCCTTGTTATATCAAACACACTAGCGAGTGCGGAATCCAAGCTAGCATGCAACCGAGAATGTATACGAGAACAAGCACAAACACAACACACAAGATTCACCGATTAACACCACTTGTATTAATACGAATGAAGGGTCCGGTTACAAGCTCAATGTTTACAGAAGTGTTCTATAAACTCTCAAAGTTCTCTCGTGTGTGTGCTATCTCTCCAAGTGTTCTATGTTTCACACAACACACTACATTGGTATTTATACCCGACACAGCAGGTCTGGTCGAAGGATCAGACAGATTGATCGAAAGATCATCTGTCGACCAGAACGCCATCGAAAGATCATCTGTCGACCACGAAGGATGATATCCTTCGTGGTCTATCCTTCGTGGTTATCTTTCGAGCTCATTATCATCGAAGGATATAAGCAATCCTTCGATGACCATCCTTCGACTCAAACATCTTTCAACCAATGTGCTAACTATTTGGCCAAGTCAAACCAGGAGGATGGTTGACTTGGTCAAACTTACATCGAACGCACATTGTAACAAACTAAGACGTAACCCAGACTAACATATGACGAAATACAGACAAAGTACAGACACAAGTGCACCAACAAACTCCCCCTTGGCTGTAGCTTTGTCTCTATCTTCGTGTCATCAAGTCTTCAAGGCCGAGTCGAACCGAGCCGAGTCGCGTCCACACAAAGTGCATCAACAAGTGAACCAATCTCCATCCGAGATCAACTTGTAGAACATGCAAAACAAAGGAATTGATGGTTCACCGGAAACCGCCACACACGGTAGTTCAAAATGGAAAAACCTCATAAACCCTAGAGGGTGTAGTTGAGAGAAATGAACTCCAAAGTGCCTCAAAAGGTCCACTTTAAAAGCCGAGAGAGGGTAACGGACACCACAAGAAGAAAATGACAAAGTGTAGATGACGATTCTTTCAGGGGTACACTCCGCTGAATCATCCGGCCCGGGCAGAATTGGGGAAAAACGCTCTGGAATCTTATAAGGCTCAACGAAGGCCTCAAGATCCTTCGTCGTCAAAACATAACGAATGGAGGAACGGCCGGTACGGCTCATTGCATGTTTGAATTGTGAAAAAAATGGTGGAAAAGGGAAAGAGAGAATTGTGAAGAAAATGGTGGAAGTTAGAGGAAAAAATAAGAGGCGATAGGGGTTTTAAAGGAGATAACTGACACAGGGGGAGGAAACCGTCACATCACCACTTTTCAAAAATTTAAAACCGTTCTGAGCACGTGCGTTATCAAGACTATCCCTAGTCGTTGATTTCTGATGCCTGATGGTCCTCGGGAAACGAAGGAGGCATGTAATCATTAACAAAGAATGGGCCCACACTCATAGCCCAAGAAGACTATCTTCACCGGTAGCTATGATACAGCCCCGGATCATGAGACTTGAGTCTCAGAACCAGGGACTAGAGATGAGTTAACGACGGGCTAGTCGGTTGCTCACGTGACCCGTCTTAGGCTCTTATCGTCTGGGCCCAATTGATTAGGCCCAAGGCCAATGATTTTCTATGATAAAGGCCTCGCATATATAAAATGAGCGGGAAATGCAGAAGAAGGGATCCAAAGACGTTGCAGAAGCATTAAATGCTTGATTGATAAGAGGCAAGAGATCGCCAGAAACACAGTACAACCGAGCTGGCTTCATTTAATGGGACCAGTGATCTTACCGTTAGGGCTCAGACACGTGTCTGAGACCCCCAAAGGTAATCAAATACCGTTAGATCACTTCGGTACCATTTTCCAAGGGAGATAAACAATCTCCTTTATATAAGGAAGGTGAAATCAAATGCGAGGAACAAGGTAACTCTCACTTAATGCAACATACTCTCATTTATTCCGACCAACATGCACTCTTATTAAATTCCGACATAATCACCATTTTATCAGTATCCGCACCACAGAGAATATTCCGGCGATCATTCTCGTCGGAATAGGCTTCTCGTTTATCTCCGGCAAGTTTACTTACTCTCACGCCGGAGCTTGGTCACGGATCCCCCTCACGGGGCCCTCCGTGACGAGGCTAACGGTTTTCTTTTTTGTAGAAGACAAAGGCTGGGGCATTGCAACGTCAGCGGAGATCCTTTGAACGTCATCAGTGATTTGGGGATTCGACAACAACCATGCTTGAAACCTCTAATGTCTGACAAACATAAACATTAAGATATAGTCTTGTACTTTTTTAACGAAAAAAATCTCACGTGTATACCCATCCTACTCGGGGCTATGTCCAAGGTCGACTCCTCGACCGCCATTAGATCCGCCCCCAGATGCGCGGGAACCAGAGGGAATCCTTAAACCCTCACACCCTGTCAGGCTCGAACCCGGGATTAAAGCCCCGATTCGTCCCTTCACTCAGATGTCCATAAAAAATGGTCCAAGTGAAAATCGAACCTACGTCTCCACTAGAAAGGACAGACCAATTAACCATTTAACCAAATTCTTTGCATGAATCTTGTACATCTTTCCACTTTTCCAACATTCTGAGTTCATTTCCAGCTTCATTTAATTACATTATAGTCACTAATACAATAAAGAACAATAAAGAATAAAACAACACTACAACAATTTATATAACACAAAAATTAAACATAAAAAAAACAATTATATATATATTCTGCAAGCAACTTATATCCAATCTCCAAGTAATCTATACTAAGTTTTTAGTTACCTTTTGTTTCAAATTAAATGCATCATCACTCGTTGGTATTGGAACTTCAAAGGTTTTTTCTTCCTTTGTGATTGCTACGCATAAAAAAATCCAACTGTTAGTAATAAAATTGTAAAACTAAGGTTCGAATAGTTGTTTTTGATATGGACTTTATCCGATCATCTCCACTAACAAGAAGCTCAACCATATCTTTTGAGAGAGCGATTTGGTAGTAATCCAATACACGTCGCACTAAATGCCGATTCCAAGGCAAGGGTTGTGATTGGAATGCTAAAAATGTTACGGACCATTTTGATTAAAGTACGACACTTGCTAGAACTTTGACTTTACCATTTTAACACATCAAATTCTTTGTATTCCTATACATAATTAGGCTCCTCTAAGTACGCCTCAAGTTAACTTTTTTGTTTTGTTTATTTTCAACTGGTCTAGTCTTAAAAAAAGCATAACAATCATCTTCATGTTTAACATGAATGTTTTGGGCCTCAGATGATATATAGTGAGTTATTCTTAGACACCCTAGCCAGGTAAAATGTGGTGTAGCACTTTTCACATGGAGACTTTAACTAGTTAGTTATCACATCTTCAACCCGACCATATACCAAGCTCTTGGGCGGCTATAACCTCACAAGATTCCACATCTAAAATTGAGATAGTTGCTATAGGAACCCCGATTTCTACTCAATATTTTTCAAACTTTTCGAACATCAGCTCACTCATCTTATTCTAGAAAACATCATCTGAGATATAACAATTAGTTATCTATTCTCATTTTTCACTTTAAAATTTTTAACAAGAAACAAAATTGTTGTTGGATATGATGTATCCCAAAACAAATTTGTTGCATCCAAAAAATATCTCTTAAGTACTTTGCAAACCTTTTTAGCCCTAGCCGACTCATCATTGGTGATAGACCATTCAGTGTTAGAATCTCTTAAGATGTAACCTTGAAAGGCAAGTCTGTAATGCATAGCCGATTCAAGCATTCCATGTATAATGTTCCATCTGTTTTTTTACATCTATTAATAAACATCGACGAGTCCAAATACCAAGAGTTATGGCAATTTCACCAAATTTTAAAAGATTACCTCGAACTTCCTTAAATACTTAACCCCGTCTCAAATATATACAAGAAAACAATCAAGTATTCCTAAGTTGTCTTGTACTACTAAAATTGAATATGTCAAATATCATTGATTTTTTTTTTCTTTACCCGTACAAACATTCATTTTTATGGGTTCCGATACAAATTTCATTTTGATTCCGACTAAAACATATTGAAAATGGAGTTATGTTCTAAATACAATGTTTTGTTGTATCGTAAGCTATAGAGAGTGTCAGTAACATAACGGTGTGGTGACAAACCTAACCGATTACTATCAAACAACATTGATGCTATTGAAAGCCTTACCGATATTCGGTTTTATAATTTTCAATTAATGTAAAACACATCTCGGTATCCTTTTGAACAGGGGCGGACCTAGTGTAGTCCGAGGCGTAGCCCGGGCTACGGCTCAACTTTTATCCGTTAGTGTAAATTTTTTTTTTCGATTTTTACACTAAGGACACCCCTCAACATCAACTAGGACACCCCTCAAGGCTTTGGATTTTTTCGATTTTTTCGAATAATTTTCGGCGCCCGATGACGACGGTCTAAGGCTTTGGATTGCAGGTTTCCGGTGGGTTTTTTTTTCATAAAGGGAAGAAGAAGGAGATCGGAAGTCACGTGTCTTTTATTTTGTCGTTTTGGGCTTTTTCTTGAATTTTGGCCCATACTGTGTTTACTTTAATATAATAACTTTAATATTTTATCTTCACCGTTGATTTATCTTCACAGATAAAGATAATCCATTAATTCCCTAAGGATGTGACATCAATGGTCCAGAGAAAGTGTATTTAATTTTTAATTTAACGTGTAGTTTTTTAATTAGTCTTGGAGTAACTAGATTTCTTATTGTTGTAATATTTTACCATTCTAGTTTATTATTATTCATTTTGATTTGATTTTTTTTGTTATTAAATAAATATATATGATTAGTTTTTGGTTTCACATTATTGATTTGTTTGATTTAGTTTGAAAATACCTAGCTTTCTTATTGTTTTGTTAGTTTGTTTTTAATTTGATTTTTAGTTATTCATCTGTGTATTTGTATGAATTTTATCCGTTAGAGATGTATTTGTGAACATACAAGTGAAAAGTATCAAGTTTTCATTAATGATATATATGTTAAAAAAAAATTTGGGTAAAGGGTTACCCCGGTGATTCTATTAAAAACAACCGCAATTAAGTACAAGTAGTGAGAATGTGTTCCCCACTAGTTCATATACAGGACATGCCCCATATATGTTAAATTCTTAAGCAAATGATGACGTTGATGCAAGTCCGAATGTTGATCAAGCAAATGATGACGTTGATGCAAGTCCGAATGTTGATAATGATAATCCTACAACTTCAATTCCAACAACACGAGGTATTATTGATTTGAATGATCTTCCTTCGGATCCATTTGATAGGCCACCTATTGCTAGTTATCACCCAAATCAAATAGATGACATAAGAAGGTCGTATCTTGTTAAAGGGGCTTTTCAACCGCGTAGTCATAAGTTTCCTGTTAAAGACTGTTATGGAAAAAAAGACGTTAAAGACTGCTATCGGGTTGTTAAGCTAGCTTTGCTTTTACCGGTGGCAACCACAACCGTTGAAAGATGTTTTTCGAAATTGAAGCTTGTGAAGATGGATTTAAGCAATCGAATCGGCCCGGAATTCTTGAACAATGCTATGGTTTGTGCGGTCGAAAAGGATTTTTTAAGTGAAGTAAAAGACGACGATGTGATGGATTGATTTCAAGCTATGAAAAAAAGAAGAGGACAAATCTATTAGGTATTTGTTTTACTTTATTTATGTATTATTGTTTTTTTTAATATTGTATGATTGCACGGTAAAAATTTTTTTTTAGGATACCCCTGAATTATTGTTCTAGTTCCGCCACTGCTTTTGAACATATCACAACTTTATTTTTTGGGTTTTCACTTTTGATTGTGTCAAAACATGATACCATACATACAATTTCAGGAAATCTAATTATAACAAACCACAAAACTTCAAGATTACAACAGATAACAACTCACAGTACGAACTCTCTCACTCAATCTAGTTAGACCATCAATTAGATGATCTATTCTAACTCACAATGCCATGGTCTAACAGGAGATTACAACAACATAACAAACCCTAGATCCAACCGTGATAACAGTTAACAAATGAGAGAGAGAGAGAGACAAAGTGAAAAATATCTAAAAAACCTAAATCTTGAAATGAGGCGTCTAATGAAGAGGAATGTAAAGTAAAGTGTGTAAAACCAAAAGTTGAACCATTTGCCTTGAGCCCTTCTTTATATCAACTGCAGAGACCTTGAGCCCATTTTCCTTTTAAGCCCAATAAGATCTTTAAATCATTTATTCAGCAGTAATAGCCCATACGAACACCTTATCCAGCAGCCCATATCCTTATTCAGCAGCCCATTATAATTGGAGGATGCGTCGGGCCGTGTTCTGGCCTAGACGTGAACGCTGTAAACACTAGTTCATCCTTTCTCCAAGCCCACGATCCATATACATGTTAAAACACAAAATAATATAACAAAACATTATAAACTTTATAAAATATGAATGTAAGGTATTAATTTGTTAATTTGTTAATGTTAATCCTTTAATATTTTAACAGATTGCTATACCGAGTGTTAGTTCTGTACCAATATCGCAATGAACTGAACGGATACTGCAATGTACCGAGTGAATATCCCGCTGCAACACGCTCAAGATTTCCACCTGTTAAAAACATATTTTGTAGGTAGAAATGGAATTATTATAATTTTTCTAGTTAAATTTTTTGAACAACTAATTTTACTTTTTTATACCAATAATCTTAAAGTAATCAACTTGTCCAAATGTGAACAAGCTCTAACTCGAGGTAAACCTATTACATTTGGAATAGATTATAATGCAGAGTAATAGGCTTACCTCGACTTGAGTCACTTCCATGCACATTTATATATATCTCATCTCAAAATGGTATTTTAATTCCCACTCAACCTAACATATGGATACGCCCAAGCTTTAAACAACCACTTATTTTTTTAGAAAGCTTTAGTAGAACTATTTTATTTGTAGCAAATAGAATTAGGATATAAGAGAGCAATGAACTTGACAAAAACATAACAAATCAAGATCTTGATCAAATGAATTAGGATATAAGAGCGCAGTGAACTTGACAAATCAAGATCTTGTATAGCACTATATAAGCCAAGATGTAAAGTATTAGTCCAAAGTCCAGTAGATATATAAAACCCCAATATCAATTTGTTAATTGGAAAACACAAAAAGTAATGTAACTGTCCATAAACAAAAGAGGACACTCGATACTTCTAACTAGGGTGAATCACCTGTCCCATAAACAACACAACTCCGGTTACATCTTCTCTAATCACAAACAAGAACGGGTGATCTGCCACAAAATCGACCAAATCTTTAATCATAATTTTCCTGAGTGGACATCCAACAACCTCTGTAACTACAGTGACCGCTGCAGCTTCTGTACCTTCTTCATTCACCTCCTCAACAGATTTATGGATGATGCTCGAAACATAAAGGTCATCACCGCTTGGTGAGTCCAATATTTCAGTGAAACGAGGTCCAGATTTGAAAGGGAGTTTAAGGCCTAATTTCTTCAACATATCAGAAGCTTCAAACCCGAATTCTATCTTAAATTTTGGTATAAAAACTCCCCGACTCTTACCTTTTCTCGTGGAATGTGATGGTCAAAAATGTTGGGTGTGGAACCGATCTTCTTTATTAAAGACGGAAGCCCGTCTTTTGCTTCACTGAGGTAAAAGTACATTGTGAACTTGCGCTTATCTGGACCTTGCGAATTAGGAAGACCCAATACTTTGAAATCATCATATTCATGTACGAATTGCTTTTTGGAGCTGGTCATGAAGGGTACCTTAACTTTGTTGCCATTGTGCAGGTGAAAGTCACGTTCCTTAATGACTTGTTAAACTGCTGACTCCCACTCAATCATATATTTTCTTTAAAAAGTTAGTCATACCTTTATATTTGTAGTAAAAACAAGATATGAACATCACAAAACATAGCAAATCAATAGCTTGAATAGAACTAAATAGTCAAGACTTAAAAGTATTAGTCCAAAATTCAGTTGGTACATAAAAGCCCGACATCGTTTTCTTAATCAGCAAACGCAAAAAGTGATTTGGCAACCATAAACAAAAGGTAAGGACACTAGATGCTTAAACTAGGGTCACTCACCTGTCCCATAAACAACACAACCCCGGTCACATCTTCTCTAATCACAAACAAAAACGGGTGATCCGCCACAAAATCAACAAAAGTGCTTGGCGCCCGCTGCCGCGAACATTCCCTGCTCATTATACCTACAGTGACCGCTGCAGCTTCTGTGCCTTCTTCATTCACCTCCACTAGAGATTTATGCTCGATTCTCGAAACATAAAGGCCCTTACCAATAGGTGAGTCAATCATTTCGGTGAAACGATTTCCAACTTTGAAAGGCAATACAAGCCCTAATTTCTTCAACATATCAGAAGCTTCAAACCCGAATTCTATCTTAAATTTTGGTATAAAAAACTCCCCGACTCTTACCTTTTCTCGTGGAATGTGTTGGTCAAAAAAGTTGGAAGTGCAACCGATCTTCTTTATTAAAGACGGAAGCCCGTCTTTTGCATCACTGAGGTAAAAGTACATTGTGAACTTACGGTTATCTTGACCATGCGAATAAGGGAGACCCAATACTTTGAAATCATCATATTCATGTACGAATTGATTTTTGGAGCTGGTCATAAAGGGAACTTTAACTTTATTGCCATTGAGGAGGTGAAAGTCACGTTCTTTAGTCAATGAGGAGTTAAACTTCTGAGTCCATGTTCCCTTGAAGTAGATAGCATTTGCAAGGATGAGCATTGTGTCATCAGTAACTTCTTCAGCATTAATGACTTCATTGATAAGGCCCCTTGTTTCCTTTTTGGCCCATGAATTCACTTCACGGGCTACCTCTACAGCCTTAGTTAATAAAAGAATAATATATTAGCCACATATCAAAAACAAGGTTTTGTAACTTCAATAGAGATCCGTTTTGAGAAATCCAAAACATTAAAACCCTAAGTTTAATTGTAAACAAAATAACCAAGATTCATTGCAAGAATCAGGCACAGAATATTTAATGAGCAATCTGAAAAAAAAATGTCTACTGAAAAAAAGGCACGCTGCTATATGCATATGTAGGACACTCCAAACATAAATATTCGATCTACAAAAATCTCAAAAGGACATATGAAGGTAAAGGGCTATAACGCAAACACTAACGTATGTCAAATGACCAGTTGACAAATCCTCAAACGTGCAGTTTAAAGTAGGGGGCTATAATGCAAACCCTAACCTTTAAACGGCAAACTTGGTTTAAAAGTAGGGTCCAGCCTTAACCTTCAAACCGTTGTTGAGTCTATAGAAACAGTGTGAGACTAGATTGCCAATAACGTGAGAAAATAAAACATTAGAAACTAACCTTGTTGAAATCGACTTGTTTGCAAGCGGCTCTATAAACGGTGTCCACAACCTGTTTGAAACATGGTTTGAGAGAAAAGTTTTCACCAACCCAAACCGCGTTTACAGAAGACAATTTAGGTCCGCCACTGGGGCTACCGTCGGCTAATATCGAGGACAGAAGCTCCGAATAGAGAGAGTTGAGGTCATCCGTAGTATCCGCTTTAAGAAAAGCCAGGAGTTGGTCAAGTGTTTCACCTTTGCAACCGGCGGATAGTACGCTCAGAACGACCTGGATAGAAAGGGGCGAGAAGACTACGTTGAAGTCGTGTTTGTTGGACAGAAGGTGGGTTGCAAGTGCGGTTGAGACATGGGTTTGGTTGCTGATCATCATCGACTGGTCGAGACGACGAGGTTGTGGCCGAGAGGGTTTAAAAGCGGGCTTTGGGTAACGCTGTTTGAGACGGATGGGATGGCGGAAAAAAGGAGCCATTGTTGGACTTCTCTGAGTACGTTAACAAGGAATAAGAAGAAAACGAAGAAGAAAGATATGCAGGGTGTATATATATATTCAACCTATACACAATAAAACCCTACTTAATCAAAACAAATCAAAATATTACTATGATTTGGTTTCTTTAAATAACGTTTTTTATTTATTATTTTATTACTATGATTTGGTTTCTTTAAATTAAAAAAATTAATATTTGTCAGGAGACAAACATGAAAGGGAGGGTTCAGAAACAGCATTGTTGTGAACCTTATAGACCTAAGCCCCATACGGACCCAAACAAACAACCCAATTAGATGAGCCCAACAAGCTGAATAGTGAAAGAACCCATCTCCTACTCTGTAATCTCTTAGCTTCCCACCCCTTGTATGTTATTCCTTCTTGTTTGCTTCAATTAGTAATTGTAATCAATCCATAAAGTAATAGAAATCCAGTTTATCTTTCCTAATTAATTTGGTTACTGTTCCTTGTGTCAACTTGAGTCACTTCCATGCACATTTGTATATCATTTACATCTCAAATTGGTGTTTTAGTTCCAACTCAGTCATATATATCTTCTTAAAAGGGTTAGTTATACTATTTTATTGTAGTAAAAAGAAAGAGTGAACATCACAAAACATAGCAAATCAATAGCTTGAACAGAACTAAATGGCACGCAAAGGTGTAAAAAAGTATTTGTCCAAAATTCAACTGGTGCAAAAGGTCCAACCTGTTCTGAATTAGCAAACACAAAGAGATTTTACCGGTGCATAAACAAAGCAAGGACATTAGATACTTCTATCTAGGGTCAATCACCTGTCCCATAAACAATACAACCCCGGTCACATCTTCTCTAATCACAAACAAAAACGGGTGATCCGCCACAAAATCAACAACTTTAGGTACCGTTGCTGCACATCCAAATGACATCTCTCCGAAACTGACCGCTGCAGCTTCTGTACCTTCTTCATTCACCTCCACAACGGATGTTTGGTGGATTTCCGGTACATAAAGGCCTGTACCAACAGGTGAGTCAACCATTTCAGTGACATGATGTCCAACGTGAAAAGGCAATACAAGCCCTAATTTCTTCAACATACCAGAAGCTTTAAATCCGAATTTAATCTTAAATTTTGGTATAAAAAACTCCCCCACCTTTTCTTTTACGCGTGGAGTGTGACGCTCAAAAAAGTCGGATGTGGAACTCATCTTCTTTACCAAAGACGGAAGCCCGTCTTTTGCATCACTGAGGTAACAGTACATTGTGAACTTACGCTTATCTTGACCTTGCGAATAGGGAAGACCCAATACTTTGAAACCATCATATTCATGTACGAATTGATTTTCGTAGCTGGTCATAAAGGGAACTTTAACTTTGTTTCCATCGAGGAGATGAAAGTCACGTTCTTTAGTCAATGAGGTGTTAAACTTCTGAGTCCATGATCCCTTGAAGTAGATAGCATTTGCAAGGATGAGCATTGTGTCATCAGTAACTTTTTCAGCAGTAATGACTTCCTTGATAAGCCCATTTGTTTCCTTTTTGGCCCATGAATTCACTTCACGGGCTACCTCTACACCCTTAGTTAATAAAAAAAAAACATATTAACTACATATAAATAAGATCCGTTTTGAGAAATCCAAACCATTAAAAGCCTAAGTTTGTGAACAAAATAACCAATTTGTATCAAACCAATTGCAAAAGTCATCCACAGATTATTTAATGAGTAATCTGAAAAGAAAAGTCAGACTAATTTTACGTTCCTAAAGGAAATTGAAAAGAGGTCTGCTATATGTATATAGTACGTAGTTAATATCCTGGTATATCACCGATATATAAGTGATATATCAGTTATCGGTCCCCTTAGTGAGATTTCAGTGCAAAATATCGGTACGCGATATTGACCATATTTGACTAATATTGGAATTTTAAAGTATCCTGCTATCATGCAATTCCTAACCTTCAAACCGCTGTTATATAAATCTTCAAACAACAGTGGTTTAAAAAGTAGGGGATATGACGCAAACCCTAACCTCTAACCTGCGGTTGAGTCCAACATCAAACAACATATCAGACCCAAGCAAAAAATAAAATATTAGAAGCCTGACCTTCTCGAAACCGGCTTGCTCGCAAACCCCTTTATAAACGGTGTCAACAACCTGTTTGAAAGAAGGTTTGAGAGAAAGGGTTTTGTGAGCCCAAACCGCGTTTGCAAAAGACAATTTAGGTCCGCCGGTGGGGCTACCGTCGGCTAAGATGGATGACACAAGCTGCGAATAGAGAGATTTGAGGTCGTCCGTCGTATCCGCTTTAAGGAAAGCGAGGAGTTGGTCGAGTGTTTGATCTTTGGAACCCGCGGCTAGTAAGCTCAGGAGGGTCTGGATGGAAAGGGGCGAGAAGACAACATTGGAGCGGTGGTTATTGGAGAGAAGGTGGGTTGCGAGTGTGGTTGAGACGTGGGTTTGGTTGCTGATCGATTGGACCAGACGATGTTGTTTAAGAGCGTAACAACGTTGTTGGAGCATAATGGGTTTAAGGTTGTTGAAGATGGATGGACGGAAAAAAGGAGGCATTGTTAGATTTTGATTCTACGTAAGCAGTAGGAGATCTGCTATGTATATCGTATATCACGAATTGGAGGAGGAGGATTAACAAACCCTACTGATTCAAATTTTAAATTTTTTTATTTGATGTATTTAAGATTTCGTGGGGGAAATTCTGATCAACAAGACCTACTCATTCAATTTTTTTTTGATATATTTAAGGAATTCGGGCGGTATAACGATACTCGATACCCTCGATATAAACAAAAAAATTAGTCCCACACTCAATATAGCAAGCAATCTAAACAAAAAACCCAATAAATAAATAAATTTGTGAAACAACAAAAAAAAGTATCAACACATTTTATATATATATTTTAATGTTTTATTTTATAAAAGTAGAGCTATTTACGAAAATAGTCATTGACTCACACCAATTACGAAAATAGTGTTACTGAAACCCAATAGAAAATGGACAAGTGACATTTTAATAATTGAGGCTTGCAGCCTTTTCTTGTCTACAGCTTTTTATAAAGGCAGCTATGTATATTACAATCATTCGCAATAAAACCATGTGCTCTCACCCTCAAAACTCACCTCTCTTAAAACCACTTCCTACCTCCAACTTGCCGGACGGAAAACAAAATGGCGGAAGTGAAAAGTCAAATATACTTTGTTTGAAAATAGAATTATTTTAAACAATAAAATAATATTAATGCTTAATTCAATAAAATAATATTATTTGTTTGAAAAGTATATTATTTATTTTATTATGGCGGAAACATGCAACTCGCCGGAAAAATGGCGGAACCTGCAACTCGCCCGAAAACATCGCCAGAAACTTGCCCGACGCATCCTGAGCATGATGCATCCCATCTTCATCTCAGACGCTTCAAGTTTTCAGACGCATCCCGTGCATTTGGATCCGTGATGCCCTGCTCCAAGGACGCATGAGCTAACCATTTTAGTAAGTCAACCATTTTCCTGGCCATTTTCGTTATTTTCTAAAAAGTTAAAGCTTTTTTCATAAAGCAATGTGCTTTTGAGCATGGAAATATACAAAGTTCTGTATGCTTCTATATTTTACCTCCCTGCCATCTCCTGCATCGTATATTATCGCATAACATTACGTTAAACTTATACTTATCTATACATTCGTATTAAACAAACTAGGTTTTCTACCCTTATGGTAATTTTACATTGTATACACATTTTGAAGCAACATCTACAAGATAGCTAAACGTTCAGTCTGTTTATCTAAGAAAGGTTAAGCATACTTACTGAAGTCCTATGCACGCTTAGGAAGGCTTAGGGTCTGCTCTTAAACTCCAGGAAGCTCCAGAAATGCAGAAGTGAGGTGTGATCAAAGGGTTGCACATGATGCCTTTATATAGTGTTCAAAATCTCAT
Organism: Helianthus tuberosus; assembly: GCA_030545235.1. Taxonomy (NCBI): domain Eukaryota; kingdom Viridiplantae; phylum Streptophyta; class Magnoliopsida; order Asterales; family Asteraceae; genus Helianthus; species Helianthus tuberosus. Next base: position 74,821,837 of record CM060380.1, read on the forward strand.
AGATCATGGATCAACCACAGGTGTCCCTAAGGGCCTAGGGGTTGTTTAGGGGTCGTCCAAGATGAGGAAAATCGATTATAAGTCAGTTACAATGCATCTAGGAGACACTAGTCCAAAGATTTAGGATCAGAAGACCCCTCGCAGCACGCGTAGGTCTCCCTAGGGAGCCTCGCGTCGCGCGACGCCCCATCTTGTTAGGATCGGAGGCTCACATGATTGTGCTAGTTTGTGTAAATTGTATAATCAATAGAGATGAACAGAGATTAAGTGCAGCGGAAATGATCACAAACTTTGTAAACACAATCAAAGGAGAATATAGTTTGATAAACAATTACTTTATCATAGAGTCGAAAGATTACATCAAAAGCAAAAGGTTACAATGCAAGCTTACAAACTAAACTCCCCCTCAGCCTGATACTCCAGAGTTGGTTGCTCAAGATGAAAGGATTGAATTGAGGAGAAGAACTCACTCAAAACGAATCAAATATAACAGTACAGAGTGCTGTCATATTTATAGGCAAACCAAACTACTGATGTACCTCAGCTGACATCACCATGATAGTGACATCTAACAGCCTAACAACCTATAAACACTGTTCTATACAAACTACTGATGTCTAACAACTGATTGATAATAAAATACAAAACAAGTCTAACACTGTTCACGTTCCACTGTTGTGGCCTAAGCACTGATTACTTGATCATCAGTGCTTTCTTCAAAAGGTGATCAGTCTTTGAATGAGCAGTGTTTGGGTCTTCAGCAGTACTTAAGAGTCAGCAGTAGATAGAGCTCAGTGTTTGCCTTTTGGCAGTCTTTAGTTGTTCATCAGTGTTTGGTTCATCAGTTGTTCTTCAGAGCAGTACTTAGAGTGTATCAGCAGATAGGTAACCACTGTCAAGGGGAGAGCTTAGTGTAAATGTCTGCTTATTGTGAATCCACTGTTGTGACCTGGTTTTGGCTTTACATTATCTGTTCCTCTGGTAGGGTTCAATCCCAACAATCTCCTCCTGGAACAGATAATGCCAAAACCATTCATTATTCTGGATCTTTATTCCTCATCAAAAGTTCCTTTGCTTCTCTTTTAAAATCTGCTTCAAAGTCTCTGGAACTTATATCATCTTCATCCCTGCACAGTGTAAGTTCAAGGAGATCCTGCAAATCTTCAACACTAAGGCCTAGTGCTTCTTTCCTTGATATATACTTCACTTCGCCATTGGATATGACCAGGGTCAATACGTGGGTCTTTTGATCAGACATCCACTTTAGTACTTTCGAACCCAATGGGTTTCTTGGGAGAGATTTATTTGCTGATGAGCTTTGAGATATTGGCCTTGAAAAGACTTGCAGACTTTCAGACATTCTTTTGAAGGCCATTTCAATGACATCATTTGCTGCAGCTATATCTTCTGCAGTTTCTCTTTCAATCAGCTCCTGCCTTTCTATGTCTGTTATGTCTGTTGAATTGTCTGGTGATGCAGGTTTGGTTAATACCCTTTTAAAAAGGTTTTGAAGTTTTTCTGAGCTTTCTTCTTTTAGACCCATTTTCATGATAGATTCTGTGAAGTACTCAACTTCCTTTTCTTTTACCTCTTCACTTGTCAGCTGTTCTTTTTCTTCTTGGTTTGTCACAAAAGTAGACCGGAACAGTGTTTTGAGGTTTTCTATCTGCTGTTCAAGCTTCATTCTTTGTTCATGCTTCTTTGAGGTGCTTGAAACAGTTATCTTTCTTTTCTTTAGCCTTTCATAGGCTTCATCAGTCTGCTGTTTTGACCATTTTGATATGGCTTCAGCAGTATCCATTTTGCATCCACCAGCTCCTTTTTCTTTCTTTTATACTCAGCAGTTAGGTCAGCAATGAGCTTTTTGTATTTTCTCCAGTTTGGAGCATTCTTCTTCTTTGTAGGATCATTCTTGATTTTCTCAATCCTTTCTGCCTCATGCTTTAGAGCGACTATTGGCCATTCTTCGAACTGTTGTTCTTCAGCAGGATAGAATTTCTCTTTCATGATGTAGGCTAGATATTGTTTTCTTAACTTTTTCTTTTGATCAGCCTTTTCTTTGATTAGGTCTTGTGCAAACTCTTCTATCTGCTTTACTTTTATGAAGTAGAACTCCAGTCTTTTAGCAATGCCATCTTCGCTTAAACGTTCACGTTCACTCTCAACTTTAGCTCTTAGTTTAGCTTGCCTTGCCTTGATTTTGAGGTAGTCATCCATATCATCTGGTGGCATGTAGCCTATGAGTGAGGAGAATCTTCTTTTTGAAGGATCTTCTTCTGTATAGAATTGCCTCATCTCATTTTTGATAGCTTCAAGTTCCAGTGGATGTTGTGCAGCATTAGGATCATGTATACCCTCATCGGCAGAGATTGGCTTTCTTTTTCTGTTGAAGAGCTTTGGTTGTGATGGAGGAAAGGTGAGGGCAGTGGTGGATGACTGACTAACAGCTGTTGAAACAACTGGTGTCTCAACATCTGTTGTCATTACAACTGCTGATATGTCAGCAGTTGTCTTCTGCTTTTGAGCAGGGGATGGAAGTGGTGAGGTAGTTTTTGATGGTGGTGATGAATCATCATCTTATATGAGATTCCTTCTCCTTTTTAATGAAGAAGGGGCAGATGATGTTTTGGGTGAATCAGTGGTTTGAATGATGGGGAGTGTCTGACAAACAACTGTTGAAACAACAAGTGCTTCAACCGCTGCTGTCATTACAACAGATGTTGTAACATCTGTTGTCTTCTGTTTTATGATAGGAGGCAGTGGTGATGGTGTGATTGTAGATGATGGTGGTAGATCAGTAGTTGTGGTGGTGTGTGGTAGAGTGGTGTGTGTTGAATGTGTGTGTGTTGATGACATGGCAGCTGTTTGGCTACTGACAGCAGTTTTTGTAACTACTGGTGTATCAGCTGTTTGACTAACAGGTTTTGAGACCTGCTTTTCTTTTTCTTTTTCAGGCTCAATACAAAGGCCATGTTCTATTCCCATCTTATTCATTTTTCCCAACAGCTTGATATTCTCCCTCTTTTTGGCATTATCTGAAGGGGGTTAACAAGAAATGATATGGAAGAAGGAACTTTGCCAGAGGCGCTTTGAATGCTAGCCTTTATAGCCTTTATATCTGCTTGAGTGTCTTTAAACCGTGATTCCACCATGTTGGTCAGCATTTGTACATGAATAGCATGCTTTTGATCAGCCATATGTTGCTGTTTTTCAAGCATGGGTTGGAAAATATTCCAAAGCTCATTTGCAGCAGCTGCTTGTGATGGAGCAGATGCTTGAATTGGAACAGATGCTTGTGGTGGGGCAGCAGTGAATTGTGCTTTTTGAGCTTTTAAAATCTCGTGCACCATCTCCTTTATTTCAGCAACTGAATCTTCAAGTTTTTCAACTCTGTCCGTCAATTCCTGATATTTTGAATCATCACCTACTTTAGTAGGATCATCTGAATCCCCACCAGCAGTGGTTATATCAATGTGTGACTTAGGAACAGAGTCCCAAAAATCACCCATTGATGCCCCTTGTTCTTGGTACTGGGGACTTCTTTCTTCAGCACTCGATAAACCTTTGATGGTACCAGTGGTTATATCCAACTCACTGGTGGTTACCGAAGTTGCCATGGAAGAAATTGCCTTCAAGGGAGTCTTACTTATGAAACAACTGTCCAACTGAAGATCTGTTGATCCACCAGTTGTAGTTGCTGCTCCACTTGAACTACCACCGAGAGTTACTTGTAACTCAGGGGGTGTAACCTCCTCAATTGTTGTTGGGATAGCAGGAGTAGTAGCATCAGACCCAGTCACTTGTGGGGGTATACTCTCAGTGACAGGTGATAGAGAGGAACTGGTTTGTGTCTGAGCTATAGCAGCTGCATGCAACAAGGGTAACATGGATTGTGGCATTATGATTGGTGAGGGTATAGGTGTTGAAAGAGACATGTCCTTGGGATCAGGACTGTGGAAGATAGAGCCAAGTGGATCTAGAGCTTCATAATTTGGTGTCCCTGTGATTACAACCTGATCCTTTTGTGAGGATGCAGGAGGAGTTTTAGGCATGGGTTGAGATCTTTCTTCCAACTGCTGTGAGGAAGTAGCAGCAGTGGTTTGTGGTGACTTTTGTGTTGTCACAGGCAGTTGCTCTGGGATCTCATCTTCCAGAGTTGCCTTTGTTTTGGGTTTGGTGGGTTTTCTGGATGTTTTTCTTTTGGTCTTTTTGGTGATGTCAGGTGTGAGTTTCAAAGCAGTGGTTGTGCTGCTTTGATCACCTGGAGCAGTGGGCTCAGCAGCAGATGTCTGAGGAGCAGTTGTAACTGCTAAATTCTGCTCAGACACCTCTGCTTTTTTTTTTATAGGTGCCATCATCCTTGAAAATGTTTCATTTGTTAAGCTTTTTATTTGACAATGAACACCTTGTTTGAGCAAATTTACATTTTCCTTTTCAAATTTTTGTTCAAAATAATAACTCAAAAATCTTGGAAAAAGTAAAAATGCTTTGCTATCAACATTTTTTATCAAGTCATTAAAGATCTCCTGGGAGTAGTTGTAGTTTTTGTTGTTTAGAATAGCATATCCCATGCATTGAATCTTTAATGGTATTTCGTTGAACGATGTTGTTTTATTCGAAAAACACATCAAAAGTGTGTGAAATAAAAGCCTAGGTGCAGAAGGAAAATAACCTTTTTGTAAGGTATCTACCTTTGATTGTTCTGCATATCCCCTTTTTACGAAATCAGTTTTCATCTCGGCTTTATCAAAAGAGATTTTACCTTCCTGATCGTCGAGTTTAAAGACTTCGGAGATTGATTGTGGTGTGATTTGAATCACTTTACCCTGTATAGAGGAGTTAATGGCTATGACTTTATCGTCTTGTTTTTCAAGCGTCGCCTTTTTCCAAAACTCTCTCTGGGTTTGCAGATAGATGGGAGCATTTACTGTCAACAAAGTTTTGTACTTTGATGCAGATATTGTATCAATGATGGAGTCAAAAGTGTGATTGTCTTTGAGTTTTGTGAGTAAACCCAAATAGTTGTGAGATTGTTTGTATGGTATTTCGATGGATTCTTCGGCCGTTTGAGCGACCTCTTTTGAAGATGGTGGTGATTTTGGTTTAGATTTTGATTTTGACTTTGATTTTGTCATTTTTGCAGAGAAGAACGAAGAATGATTTTGAAGTTTTTGAGAAGAAGGGTTGGAAACTGCTATGAGAAGAGAATTTTGGAATTCAATTCGACAGTGTAAAACCCTGTTTGGGGTTTAGGGCAGGGTTTTATTTAGGGAAAAAAATGATCGCTGATGTGGCAGCGGTTATTACGATCTGAGGGCTAAAAACTGACCACGTGTCAAACACTGATGAAATGGATGAAGTATGGAGAACAGTTGTTTTAAGGGCCACTGACGTATCAAGCATCAGTGGTTACAACGGTAAAAATTGTGGGCAGTGGATGATTTTTACTATCAGTGGATAGCATATCAGTGGATAGGACACTGATTTTGAACATCAGTGCTTGTCAATATAATGAAGGATCAGTGGCTAACTTTCAGCAGTGGACAGTATTTAGAGATCAGACGATGGAATAAAATAGTGGTTAGGGTAAATGGTACAGATTTTAAGGACAAGTAATCCAGCAACAGTTTTTGAGAATTTTCATTCAAGGTTTTGCCACAAGTCACTTTTGAAGGACAGTGGTTTAGTACCCCAGATGATGAAAACTTTTTACTAAGGCAACTCATTTTCGTTTAATATTCAATTAAAACATGAGTACCCTAGTAATTCAAGCACAGTTAGCAATCAACCTTTGATAAAAATTTAGGAGCAAACCTGAGTATGACATGATTTTGACATATGTACCATTTCCTTTTGACCTATTTATGAGGACAATAATACCAACAAAAATAAGGTATTACATCCTGACAGGAACTGAAACTATTGCCAACAAAAACAAGCAAAAGTTCCAAATATATTATTCTAAAAAAATGAACAATATATTCTGGTTATTCGAGAGAATCCTTTGAAGAAAAAAAATGGTTAAAGGATTTTCTGAGAACAACATCAAAAAGGATCTGGTATATTTTCAAAAGAAAAACGTAATCATAACATTCTCAAATTTATGAAGAATGGTCAGTGGTTTGACAGTAGTTTGTGGAACATTCTGAATACATTTTGACCACTATTTGATACCATTTTCTTTGTCAGTTGATTGCAATCATGAGTACACATGGATAAATTTTTGAACATTTGTCTAGTCCTCTTTGGAGTTCATTCACTGGAATCAAAACCTTTTCCTGAACAGATGAATGCACATAGTTGCTTAATAACCATTATTACCCTAAACTTTGACTCATAGGTGTTTTATGTTTGTACTCTTTTCTTTTGACTTCAAAAGTTTTGAGATAGACACACTTCTGAGTTTTTGTGAATTTTCTTAATGTATTTTAACATAGTTGATCTTGTCCTTTTGAGGAACTCAACATGTTTTCAACACATAAGATTTGAATGACTAAAGTTTTAATTCCCCTCTTTTTATGTTAACAAAAACACTAATGTTTTATGAACATAGGTTTTTGTTAATCTGAGGTTCATACTTTAGCATTTTAATAAGGTGACATCACAATTTTCATAACAGCAATTGAAATCAAATTTGAAAACATGAAATAATCCCATAGTTTAACAGATATGTTTTCAGATCTGAAAACTATGAGTGACTTGTGCATGAATTCACTTGTTGTGTGAAATTTGTGTGTCATATGACATCTTGGTTGATTTACAGAGTTTTTGATTAACCAATTTGAACATGATTTACTCGATACTCTGTTTTACAACTAAATACAACCAACCTTAGTATCAATGAATTTTGAGCCGAACTGTTATGTCAAATTGATTGTTAGATCGAATTTGACTGTCCAGGCTCTGATACCAATTGTTAGGATCGGAGGCTCACATGATTGTGCTAGTTTGTGTAAATTGTATAATCAATAGAGATGAACAGAGATTAAGTGCAGCGGAAATGATCACAAACTTTGTAAACACAATCAAAGGAGAATATAGTTTGATAAACAATTGCTTTATCATAGAGTCGAAAGATTACATCAAAAGCAAAAGGTTACAATGCAAGCTTACAAACTAAACTCCCCCTCAGCCTGATACTCCAGAGTTGGTTGCTCAAGATGAAAGGATTGAATTGAGGAGAAGAACTCACTCAAAACGAATCAAATAACAGTACAGAGTGCTGTCATATTTATAGGCAAACCAAACTACTGATGTACCTCAGCTGACGTCACCATGATAGTGACATCTAACAGCCTAACAACCTATAAACACTGTTCTATACAAACTACTGATTTCTAACAACTGATTGATAATAAAATACAAAACAAGTCTAACACTGTTCACGTTCCACTGTTGTGGCCTAAGCACTGATTACTTGATCATCAGTGCTTTCTTCAAAAGGTGATCAGTCTTTGAATGAGCAGTGCTTGGGTCTTCAGCAGTACTTAAGAGTCAGCAGTAGATAGAGCTCAGTGTTTGCCTTTTGGCAGTCTTTAGTTGTTTCATCAGTGTTTGGTTCATCAGTTGTTCTTCAGAGCAGTACTTAGAGTGTATCAGCAGATAGGTAACCACTGTCAAGGGGAGAGCTTAGTGTAAACGTCTGCTTATTGTGAATCCACTGTTGTGACCTGGTTTTGGCTTTACATTATCTGTTCCTCTGGTAGGGTTCAATCCCAACAATCTCCCCCTGGAACAGATAATGCCAAAACCATTCATTATTCTGGATCTTTATTCCTCATCAAAAGTTCCTTTGCTTCTCTTTTAAAATCTGCTTCAAAGTCTCTGTTACTTATATCATCTTCATCCCTGCACAGTGTAAGTTCAAGGAGATCCTGCAAATCTTCAACACTAAGGCCTAGTGCTTCTTTCCTTGATATATACTTCACTTCACCATTGGATCTGACCAGGGTCAATACGTGGGTCTTTTGATCAGACATCCACTTTAGTACTTTCGAACCCAATGGGTTTCTTGGGAGAGATTTATTTGCTGATGAGCTTTGAGATATTGGCCTTGAAAAGACTTGCAGACTTTCAGACATTCTTTTGATGGCCATTTCAATGACATGTTTACTTTCGAAGGCGACTGAAGATCAATCGTATCTCTGGCATAGGAGAATGGGCCATGTGCATCTGCGAAAAATGAACCACTTAGTGAAAAACAACTTAGTGTTGGGGGTTTCTTTACGTAGTTTCAATATGCACAACAAATGTGAATCGTGTGAAAAAAAAATCAAACGAAAGCCTCACAAACTGAAAACTGTTAACTCAATCCAAAAACCACTTGAATTGCTTCACATGGATCTTTTCGGCCCAATCCATGTTGCTAGCATTGGTGGGATGTCCTATTGCCTAGTTGTCACTGACGATTTCTCACGATACTTGTGGGTATTTTTCTTAAAAACAAAGGACCAAACTGCTGGTATTTTAAGAGACTTTTTCAAACAACTTGAGAAAAATTATTCACTTCCTGTTAAGAAAATCCAAAGTGACAACCGCACTGAGTTTAAAAATCATTATATGGATGAGTTATGTCGGGAAATGGGAATCGTTCATCAGTTCAGCGCTCCATATGTTCCTCAACAGAATGGAGTTACAGGACGGAAGAATCGTACCCTAATTGAGGCGGCCCGAAGTATGCTTTCTGAATCAAAATTGCCAATTTTCTTCTGGGCTGAGGCGGTAAACACTGCATGTTATGTGTTAAATCATGTGCTTACGGTCAAAAGAGAAGATAAAACATGTTATGAATTGCTTGAAAACAAGAAACCGAACTTATCTGGTTTTCAACCTTTTTGGATCAAGTGTGTTATCAAACGCACCAAAGATACTCCTAAAATAGGGGAAGTTGGAGAAGTTGGGTTCTTTTTGGGTTATGTTAATGGAACTCCAAACAAACGCGTTTATAACGTTAAGAAGCGTACAGTGGAGGATCGTATAATACACTAGCACGTATAACACATACTATATACACTTAGCACAAAAGTTGGTGATCAAATAATATATATTTTTCTCTCAAAAATATACATACTTAACGTAAATTTTAATCTTGAAGAAATCATCATTTCTTATCACCAAACAATCTTCTGAGCATATCTCAGATTTGTGATCGCATGTATACAACGCACTTTATAGACAAAGAATGTTTGATCTTGAAACCAGGATTTGTTGTTCCCGAAGAGTGGGTTATCATGAGAGCGCCCAGAAAACATTGCTTTGTAACGGTGTTGCTTGATTGACGTTCTAGGATGCATGCGTCACATAGGATCTGGACGAGGCCTTAGTGACATAAAACGATGATAGTAGGTATAAAACTTGTTTGTTATGTGTTAAAACAATGTTAATGTTTAATATTATCAATAAAACGAAACACTTTTTGTATCCATGGTTATGAAACGATAATTCTGTTACAACACCCCCCGACGTTTCCGCCACGCTTTGTTAATATGTTGAAAACACTTATATATAAGAAGTACCAGCGGCGTATCTACCATATTTTCACTATATTACACCCGTCTCGTTATCTAAACACTAACCAAAAATCAATCGTTTACCCAAATCGTTTAACATCATTTCCAAATCGTTTCCAAATCGTTCGTTAAGTGTTAAATTGCACCGTTTAGTGTCTTTTATGTAACCTTTTGTAACCCTTTCAATTCCCGGCACTTAGGGAAGTGGTTGGATGTGAAATCCGTCAATTAAGAATCTAGTTTCGTTTGTTAACATTTACCCTACATTGTATATGTCACACCCCGACCGCGTAAAACAACAAATCGCGGCGGAAACATCGGGGCGTGTTGCAACAGAATTAATGTTTCATAATCATGGATATCAAAAGTGTTTCGTTTTATTAAACATTGAGTAATTACATCGTCTGGAAATCTAATTACACTATTTAAACATAGTCTATCATTGTTATTGAGTCACTAAGGCCTTGTCCAGTCCTATGTGAGCATGCATCTTATCAATCGATATCATCCAACATACCTGAAACATATGTGAAAACGAGGTCAGCAAAGAAATGCTGGCGAGTACATAGGTTTTGTAGGAGTGTCGAAATCATGGCTAGTTTAGACGTTGCAATACTTTATTTAAAAACCTTGTTTTGAAAAGAGTATAATATTGCAACTTAATTAACCAACTCAAATCAAGCGAGTTATAATTTGTAAAACCTCGTAGCCATGACTCTTAACCCAAAAACATTTGTTTTAGTACATTATTTGAAAAACAATGATAAATTCAGGTGATATGTATAAGTAAGAGAATAATGCATGATTAAATGAATAACCATGTAAAATGAGTTTGTATAAGATAAGTTGTTTGTAAATAAATGTCTTGTGAAAAGTATGTTACTCGTATAAAATGTTCTATGTCTCAAACTGAAATGATTCAAATAACGCTACAATATGTAATACCATACAAACACTTATATATAGGAAGTACCAGCGGCGTATCCACCATGCTTGTATCATATTACACACGCATCGTTACTTAATCACTTAATCAAACCAAACCAAACAATGTAAAATGTCTATGTCAAATATCATGTATGGCAAGGGAAATGTCTCAACTAAACCATATGCACAAAAACAAAGTATTGAAGTAAAAACTTGGTTTAAATCAAAGTTATGTTTTGTGGGAAATACATGATCAAATGTCAATCATGTACAAATGTTTACCCAATCGTTAAACCATCGTGTGAAAACCAATCGTTTACCCAATCGTTAAAACATCGTGTGAAAACCAATCGTTTACCCAATCGTTAAAACATCGTGTGAAAACCAATCGTTTACCCAATCGTTAAAACATCGTGTGAAAACCAATCGTTTACACAATCGTTAAATTCGTTTTAGGTTGTGAAACTACTTAAATGATCGTCTCGCTAATAACATCCAAACCTTCGTGACTCGCATTAATAAACCCTTACCAAAGGATAAATTAACAATTCGCATTAATAAACCCTTACCAAAGGATAAATTAACATCTCGCATTAATAAACCCTTACCAAAGAGTAAATTAACAATATCAGATTCAGTCGCTACCACTACCCCCACACATAACCACGGGTGCAGTAAGATAACGGGATTTGTCAGATCCTATGGTACCATAACCTAATACTGGTCGGCTTGATCATTGCTAATGAATGTCATTTGTTATGTAACTACAACCAACAAGTTTGTTCACTTTATGAAATCGTTATTAGTTTTGTATAAATCGCCTTAATCGTTTTTGAAACCATCGTTATAACATCGAAAACATTTAGCACATATGAGTCACCCCAAAACAATTGAAAACAGTAAAATAGGGGAAGAATGTACTCGCCTGGGAGTGCTTAGGAGTCTTGAACAACTACCAAGTAAGCTAGATGAGTCCCGGAAATCAAACGGTACCTAATATAGGTAACTACATAATTAACCCGGACCTAAATCGGAAGACTGGGTAGCAGGAGGGTTTGTAAACCAAATGAGTGTAGGAACTCATATGATATGGTTTAACAAAGCCTACATACTAAATGAAACTTAACCTAAGTATTATCGACCCATCGCGACCCATTAAGGTAACATACGTTACTTTAACGTGTCGTGCGCGTGAAACGCGTTCGGACCGCCTAACTAGCCCTATGACAAGTGTTATATGCCTAAACATATTACATAATCAGTTACGTGACAAAGGTTTAGGTTACATATGCTTAATTACCAATTATACATGAAAAGGGTATTCTGGTAATTTACCTAAGGCATATAAACTACCTATCATACAACTACTTAAACGATGTGACCATAGGGTATAACCTCGGAAGGTTATTCCCTACCTACTATGGTCACCTAATGTGTTTGGTCGGATCCTAATGATGGACCAAACTGGGTCGGGTTCGAAGGTATAGGCGATTTATTAGATCGCCTACCCTACGACCCTAGACAACGTGGTAATCAGTGGGCATAGTCCCAAAGGACTATGACCAACGTGATTACACTCACGTTGCGAAGTTCAAACGAACTTCGCATTGACCATTACTGGTCAACGCTGAAAGTCAAACAAAGTTTGACTTTCTGACTCGAAAAGCAGTAAAAATAAGGAAAGAACGAAAGAATACTTACGAAGGGTCCCCGCTAGTGAATCGTGATCGAATAGCTCAGGTATGAAGCGAAGGCCTCAACTTAGAGCATTTGGATCAGCTTTGGTGGGTTTTGAATGGAAGGGGGGTTGGGTATTTATAGTAAATGGTCCACCGTTAGGATCGTTTCATGGAAAACGTGCCATGATCCCATCCGTACAAGTGTCGGAAAGTTGTGGTGGCTTAAATTGGTCCTTATCTTCATGACTAAGCATGTGTGAGTATGTGGTTGTGGTTAAATCTGCTGAAAACAGGCTGTTAGAAACTCTGCATCTGGTCAGAAGACCCCATACGCATCGTAGGGCAAAAACCCATACGCATCGTAGGGCTTAACTTTGGCAGATTTACACTTTTGGTCCCTGAACTGTATTTAGGCCATTTTTGACACGTTTAAGGCCCGTTAACCCCATTTCAAAGCTCTAAAATGAAGTTAAAGTATAGGGAACTTAAAACATGCTCAAAAATATATCGGATGTCGGTTCGTTTAACCGTACGGTTGCGTTGTTCGGTTAATTACGACGGAATGCGCATAAGCGCGAAAAACGATCCAAATGACGCGACGAATGGATTTTTCTTAAGGCGAACACTAAAATATAATGTAGTCATGCTTACATAAATTTTTGGATGTCCAGATGTATTCAGAACGTAAGTTATGCGCGAAAATGCAAACTTGTGCACTTTTTGACGCTTTTAGTCCCTGAATGACACAAAAGTTTATTTTAGCATACCGAACACCTCAAAGCCTATTTCTAAGCTATGTAAAGGATATTTATGGTATGTTTAACTTATGGTCATGTTCCGGAATGTCTGTTACAGTTCAAATTGGCATACTTTCGCAGTTTGTCAACTTTAGTCCCTGTAAGCGATTTAACTTTGATTTCATCACATCAAACCTTCCAAAACTTATATCTAAGTTATGTAAAGGTTATTTAAGGTATGTTAAGCCTATTTCACTATTCCGGAGTGTTCGTTGCATTAAACTGGTTATATTTACGCATCAGTGCGCGTATAACCTTCCAGAAAGCGATTTAGAGCTTGAAATCGAACAATTGTTGATATGTGTAAACGATACACATATTTTTACAAATCCCAAGTATGAAATACAATATTTCATTGGTTTGGTATTTGTTTGATGGCCGTGGAGGCACAAGTGTTACAGTCTCCCCTACTTTAGGAAATTTCGTCCCGAAATTTATTTAGAGGAAACTTGTAAGAGTTCAAAACATGAAGTTGAAAAGATCGAACAACATTGGTTAGGTTTCTGAACTTCTAGTAATTTTAATAATCATCATGATTGCAACGTAAGAGGGATACTTATATACAAGTATATAAAGCGTCATTGGTGCGTCCACCGTACCTCCATTACATTGTTCTCATTTCGTTATTTTTGTCACTATCTGTTCTTACACATAATAAATCTTACTGGGTTCCTATGCACTAAATTTCATAATTATGTACGCGTCCATAATCAGACAATTCCTTGCACAGTATACACAGTCTATTTTATAGTGTGTAGGGGAAAACCAAATGAACAAACCTGTGATGAGTGTAACTAGACCGCCATAGAGTCCTTTTAATTAAATCAATAAATGATCTAAATAGACTATCAAGGAGTCTGTTCAGCTACATCACTAGATGTCGTTCTTTAATCAAATTGTGAATCAATCTTTTAGACTAGACCACTTAAGGGTCTCTCATCGAATCATGGAATAGTACCATATAATCCCAAGGGTCTTTAACTACAACGTAGAAGCCCATTAAGGATTTAAAGTAGTACCTTTTGAATATTCTACTATGAATCCCTCATATAAGGATACGAAAGATTCAATGAGGATTTGAAAATTGGATCACACAAAAACATAGAGGAGAACACATAACACATAAACACATAATCGCATAATTGTATAATCGTTTAATCGCAAAATCGTTTAATCGCAAAATCGTTTAATCGCAAAATCGTTTATTCGTATAATCGTTTAATTTGTTATCTTTGGACATGGGTATTTAAAGCATACTAGGAATCCAATCCGTGGATTTCACTTGGCACTTTAAATATTTTCAAGAATCTAACTATGAAAATAGGAAGATCTAAAAAAAAGAATTCGGCTTGTCCTAATTGAGTTGTAATGTACAAATTAAGGTGTACAAGGAATCCAATCAGGCTCCGAAATCAACGAAGGTGTTGATCATGGTCGGCTCGGGACTTTGAATAGATCAAGATGTCATCAATAAAAACAATGACGAACTGATCCAAATAAGGCTTGCAGACCCTATTTATTAAGTCCATGAAGATGGCTGGAGCATTTGTCAAACCAAAAGGTATGACTGTAAACTCGTAATGGCCATACTTCGTGCAGAAAACCGTTTTGGGAACATTTTCTTTGAGAATACAAAGTTGATGATACCCAAAATGCAAATCGATCTTGGAAAAGCATGAACGCTATGCAGTTGATCGGAGAAATCGTTGATTTAAGGTAGGGGATATCGATTCTTGATGGTAAGCTTAATAGGCTTACGTTAATCGATATACATTTGAAAAGATCCATTTTTCTTTTCATAAAGAGAACTGGAGTTTCTCCAAGGTGAAAAGTTCGGACGGATGAATCCTTTATCAGACAACTCTTAAAGCTGTTTTGATGATTCTTGCATCTCGAACGGTGCAAGACGATAAGATACTTTGGATTTAGAAGAAACAAGTGTTTGAGGTTCTTAGGGAGATCACAAGTGATCATAAAAATGACAGAACCACAAGAGTAGTTTTGTCTTTGTGATAACATCATAAGGTTGGATCAAACATTCATACAATTGCATTAGTTGAAAATAAAAACCACAAATTTTTATTTATATAACAACCGCATTGTCTTAAAATGTTACTAGATAACAACCAGAGGAAAATACAAAATACTAATTGTTCATTCCTTCAACATTGAGTGCCTCATTGATGTTAAACACTCAACCACGTGCTGGATTCACATTGACGTTGACGTTCGCATTTGGGTTTGCGTTAGCATTTGCATTCACCAGTCTTGGGCAGTTGTGGCGGAAGTGACCAATCTCTCCGCAGTTGAAACATGAACCCAATGGGAATCTCGCAGCATTCCCTTAAACCGGAGCTTGAACCTGAGCAGCCTGATTTTGTCCCAAACGACAAATATTGGCCAAATGCCCAAGTCTACCACACGTTGTGCATTTCTTGCAATCTCGTGGTGCAACGTGATGACCGTTGCAACGGGCACAATGAGGTGCGGTACCGGCATATGCTTTCTTTGCAGGTGGCTGAGCTGGTTGGTTCCGCGGGTTCTGAGCAGTCTGTGCTGTAACAGCAAAGTTCTGAACATCCTTTCGCTTTCTTGATTTCTTTGCCGTCTCACCTTCCTTACCCTTCTTGTTTTGACCTTTCTTGCTAACCTCCATGTCAGCTGTCTGTTTCTTGCCCTTGTCACCCTTCCTGTGTAACTTGTTCTTCCGAATCTGCGACTCAGTCAATGTCGCTGATAACTCGATCGCCTGACGGAGTGTGGCAGGGTTACTACCAGTAAGGATGTCTTGTACCGAGTCAGGTAGGCCGTCGATGTACCTTTCGATAGCTATGTCAAGTGGGGTAACCATTGTCGGGCAAAGCAGACTCAGCTCCTCAAACCTATCAGTATAAGCCCTGTGCTCACCACTATCCTGCTTCAAATCATCAAATTCCTTCTCTAAGGCTCGCTGCTCATGACGAGGACAGAATTCCCTCATCATAAGAGCTCTTAGTTCAGCCCATGTCTGTGCCAAGGTAATCTCAGCACCCCTATCTCTCATAACCCCGTTCCACCATGTCAAAGCCCTCTTCTGAAATACGCTCGAAGCAAACTCGACCTTGCGATTGTCAAGACACTGCACGTGGCGAAAAGTATTCTCTATGCTTTCAAACCACTGAAGAAGCCCAGTCGCTCCTTCAGAACCACTAAACTTGAGTGGTTTAGCCTGGTTAAAATCCTTGTATTTGCATGGAACATTGTTGTTGTTATAGGCTTGGATCCATTGAGCAAAGAGGTTTGGGAATTGAGCAGCCATTTGCTGCGCAATAATTTCTGCCAGCTCGGCAGTCTCTATCTGGTTTTCGCGTCGAGGAGGCATTGTCTAAAAGAGGAAACATGAAAGGAAACGAGTAAGAGAATTTAGACGAAAAGAATAAGATGAAACAAATCTGATGAAAGCAAGGGTAGTGGTCATTTGTTTGTTACCACAAGGTAAACAAACGACACACAGTGACTAATCAAAGTAAATGGGTCAAAATAATGTATCGCGAAGACATGCTCGCCTATAAGTGAACACTCATCCCAAGAATTCCCAGGTAAGCACAACTGGTCTCGCGTCTGATGAGATGTATACGAAGTGCTTGCCTAGACAGAAAACCCAGAATACAGGCATTCACCCTTCCAGTTTGCACGTGTTCACATTATTTAAAACCCAAAACCATGACGAGAATTTGAAAATTCAAAGGGGTTCAAAACCATATAACAGAGGGTTCAAAACCTAGAAATCAATCATCCTAGAACAGATGATTAGTTTTCAAAGCGGTTTTGAAATTTATGTTCTTGTTGTGGTCGTCGCCTAAGGATAGGTGACGGTATTGTTTTATGACTAAACGCAAGTAAACTCGCGTTAGGGTCCTAGAAAGGTTATAGACTAGGTCAAAGCATTACTAATTACTAATAACCTAATTCCCTATAACCATTGGCTCTGATACCATCTTTTCTGTCACACCCCGACCGCGTAAAACAACAAATCGCGGCGGAAACATCGGGGCGTGTTGCAACAGAATTAATATTTCATAACCATGGATATCAAAAGTGTTTCGTTTTATTAAACATTGAGTAATTACATCGTCTGGAAATCTAATTACACTATTTAAACATAGTCTATCATTGTTATTGAGTCACTAAGGCCTTGTCCAGTCCTATGTGAGCATGCATCTTATCAATCGATATCATCCAACATACCTGAAACATATGTGAAAACGAGGTCAGCAAAGAAATGCTGGCGAGTACATAGGTTTTGTAGGAGTGTCGAAATCATGGCTAGTTTAGACGTTGCAATACTTTATTTAAAAACCTTGTTTTGAAAAGAGTATAATATTGCAACTTAATTAACCAACTCAAATCAAGCGAGTTATAATTTGTAAAACCTCGTAGCCATGACTCTTAACCCAAAAACATTTGTTTTAGTACATTATTTGAAAAACAATGATAAATTCAGGTGATATGTATAAGTAAGAGAATAATGCATGATTAAATGAATAACCATGTAAAATGAGTTTGTATAAGATAAGTTGTTTGTAAATAAATGTCTTGTGAAAAGTATGTTACTCGTATAAAATGTTCTATGTCTCAAACTGAAATGATTCAAATAACGCTACAATATGTAATACCATACAAACACTTATATATAGGAAGTACCAGCGGCGTATCCACCATGCTTGTATCATATTACACACGCATCGTTACTTAATCACTTAATCAAACCAAACCAAACAATGTAAAATGTCTATGTCAAATATCATGTATGGCAAGGGAAATGTCTCAACTAAACCATATGCACAAAAACAAAGTATTGAAGTAAAAACTTGGTTTAAATCAAAGTTATGTTTTGTGGGAAATACATGATCAAATGTCAATCATGTACAAATGTTTACCCAATCGTTAAACCATCGTGTGAAAACCAATCGTTTACCCAATCGTTAAAACATCGTGTGAAAACCAATCGTTTACCCAATCGTTAAAACATCGTGTGAAAACCAATCGTTTACACAATCGTTAAATTCGTTTTAGGTTGTGAAACTACTTAAATGATCGTCTCGCTAATAACATCCAAACCTTCGTGACTCGCATTAATAAACCCTTACCAAAGGATAAATTAACAATTCGCATTAATAAACCCTTACCAAAGGATAAATTAACATCTCGCATTAATAAACCCTTACCAAAGAGTAAATTAACAATATCAGATTCAGTCGCTACCACTACCCCCACACATAACCACGGGTGCAGTAAGATAACGGGATTTGTCAGATCCTATGGTACCATAACCTAATACTGGTCGGCTTGATCATTGCTAATGAATGTCATTTGTTATGTAACTACAACCAACAAGTTTGTTCACTTTATGAAATCGTTATTAGTTTTGTATAAATCGCCTTAATCGTTTTTGAAACCATCGTTATAACATCGAAAACATTTAGCACATATGAGTCACCCCAAAACAATTGAAAATAGTAAAATAGGGGAAGAATGTACTCGCCTGGGAGTGCTTAGGAGTCTTGAACAACTACCAAGTAAGCTAGATGAGTCCCGGAAATCAAACGGTACCTAATATAGGTAACTACATAATTAACCCGGACCTAAATCGGAAGACTGGGTAGCAGGAGGGTTTGTAAACCAAATGAGTGTAGGAACTCATATGATATGGTTTAACAAAGCCTACATACTAAATGAAACTTAACCTAAGTATTATCGACCCATCGCGACCCATTAAGGTAACATACGTTACTTTAACGTGTCGTGCGCGTGAAACGCGTTCGGACCGCCTAACTAGCCCTATGACAAGTGTTATATGCCTAAACATATTACATAATCAGTTACGTGACAAAGGTTTAGGTTACATATGCTTAATTACCAATTATACATGAAAAGGGTATTCTAGTAATTTACCTAAGACATATAAACTACCTATCATACAACTACTTAAACGATGTGACCATAGGGTATAACCTCGGAAGGTTATTCCCTACCTACTATGGTCACCTAATGTGTTTGGTCGGATCCTAATGATCGACCAAACTGGGTCGGGTTCGAAGGTATAGGCGATTTATTAGATCGCCTACCCTACGACCCTAGACAACGTGGTAATCAGTGGGCATAGTCCCAAAGGACTATGACCAACGTGATTACACTCACGTTGCGAAGTTCAAACGAACTTCGCATTGACCATTACTGGTCAACGCTGAAAGTCAAACAAAGTTTGACTTTCTGACTCGAAAAGCAGTAAAAATAAGGAAAGAACGAAAGAATACTTACGAAGGGTCCCCGCTAGTGAATCGTGATCGAATAGCTCAGGTATGAAGCGAAGGCCTCAACTTAGAGCATTTGGATCAGCTTTGGTGGGTTTTGAATGGAAGGGGGTTGGGTATTTATAGTAAACGGTCCACCGTTAGGATCGTTTCATGGAAAACGTGCCATAATCCCATCCGTACAAGTGTCGGAAAGTTGTGGTGGCTTAAATTGGTCCTTATCTTCATGACTAAGCATGTGTGAGTATGTGGTTGTGGTTAAATCTGCTGAAAACAGGCTGTTAGAAACTCTGCATCTGGTCAGAAGACCCCATACGCATCGTAGGGCAAAAACCCATACGCATCGTAGGGCTTAACTTTGGCAGATTTACACTTTTGGTCCCTGAACTGTATTTAGGCCATTTTTGACACGTTTAAGGCCCGTTAACCCCATTTCAAAGCTCTAAAATGAAGTTAAAGTATAGGGAACTTAAAACATGCTCAAAAATATATCGGATGTCGGTTCGTTTAACCGTACGGTTGCGTTGTTCGGTTAATTACGACGGAATGCGCATAAGCGCGAAAAACGATCCAAATGACGCGACGAATGGATTTTTCTTAAGGCGAACACTAAAATATAATGTAGTCATGCTTACATAAATTTTTGGATGTCCAGATGTATTCAGAACGTAAGTTATGCGCGAAAATGCAAACTTGTGCACTTTTTGACGCTTTTAGTCCCTGAATGACACAAAAGTTTATTTTAGCATACCGAACACCTCAAAGCCTATTTCTAAGCTATGTAAAGGATATTTATGGTATGTTTAACTTATGGTCATGTTCCGGAATGTCTGTTACAGTTCAAATTGGCATACTTTCGCAGTTTGTCAACTTTAGTCCCTGTAAGCGATTTAACTTTGATTTCATCACATCAAACCTTCCAAAACTTATATCTAAGTTATGTAAAGGTTATTTAAGGTATGTTAAGCCTATTTCACTATTCCGGAGTGTTCGTTGCATTAAACTGGTTATATTTACGCATCAGTGCGCGTATAACCTTCCAGAAAGCGATTTAGAGCTTGAAATCGAACAAGAGTTGATATGTGTAAACGATACACATATTTTTACAAATCCCAAGTATGAAATACAATATTTCATTGGTTTGGTATTTGTTTGATGGCCGTGGAGGCACAAGTGTTACAGTCTCCCCTACTTTAGGAAATTTCGTCCCGAAATTTATTTAGAGGAAACTTGTAAGAGTTCAAAACATGAAGTTGAAAAGATCGAACAACATTGGTTAGGTTTCTGAACTTCTAGTAATTTTAATAATCATCATGATTGCAACGTAAGAGGGATACTTATATACAAGTATATAAAGCGTCATTGGTGCGTCCACCGTACCTCCATTACATTGTTCTCATTTCGTTATTTTTGTCACTATCTGTTCTTACACATAATAAATCTTACTGGGTTCCTATGCACTAAATTTCATAATTATGTACGCGTCCATAATCAGACAATTCCTTGCACAGTATACACAGTCTATTTTATAGTGTGTAGGGGAAAACCAAATGAACAAACCTGTGATGAGTGTAACTAGACCGCCATAGAGTCCTTTTAATTAAATCAATAAATGATCTAAATAGACTATCAAGGAGTCTGTTCAGCTACATCACTAGATGTCGTTCTTTAATCAAATTGTGAATCAATCTTTTAGACTAGACCACTTAAGGGTCTCTCATCGAATCATGGAATAGTACCATATAATCCCAAGGGTCTTTAACTACAACGTAGAAGCCCATTAAGGATTTAAAGTAGTACCTTTTGAATATTCTACTATGAATCCCTCATATAAGGATACGAAAGATTCAATGAGGATTTGAAAATTGGATCACACAAAAACATAGAGGAGAACACATAACACATAAACACATAATCGCATAATTGTATAATCGTTTAATCGCAAAATCGTTTAATCGCAAAATCGTTTAATCGCAAAATCGTTTATTCGTATAATCGTTTAATTTGTTATCTTTGGACATGGGTATTTAAAGCATACTAGGAATCCAATCCGTGGATTTCACTTGGCACTTTAAATATTTTCAAGAATCTAACTATGAAAATAGGAAGATCTAAAAAAAAGAATTCGGCTTGTCCTAATTGAGTTGTAATGTACAAATTAAGGTGTACAAGGAATCCAATCAGGCTCCGAAATCAACGAAGGTGTTGATCATGGTCGGCTCGGGACTTTGAATAGATCAAGATGTCATCAATAAAAACAATGACGAACTGATCCAAATAAGGCTTGCAGACCCTATTTATTAAGTCCATGAAGATGGCTGGAGCATTTGTCAAACCAAAAGGTATGACTGTAAACTCGTAATGGCCATACTTCGTGCAGAAAACCGTTTTGGGAACATTTTCTTTGAGAATACAAAGTTGATGATACCCAAAATGCAAATCGATCTTGGAAAAGCATGAACGCTATGCAGTTGATCGGAGAAATCGTTGATTTAAGGTAGGGGATATCGATTCTTGATGGTAAGCTTAATAGGCTTACGTTAATCGATATACATTTGAAAAGATCCATTTTTCTTTTCATAAAGAGAACTGGAGTTTCTCCAAGGTGAAAAGTTCGGACGGATGAATCCTTTATCAGACAACTCTTAAAGCTGTTTTGATGATTCTTGCATCTCGAACGGTGCAAGACGATAAGATACTTTGGATTTAGAAGAAACAAGTGTTTGAGGTTCTTAGGGAGATCACAAGTGATCATAAAAATGACAGAACCACAAGAGTAGTTTTGTCTTTGTGATAACATCATAAGGTTGGATCAAACATTCATACAATTGCATTAGTTGAAAATAAAAACCACAAATTTTTATTTATATAACAACCGCATTGTCTTAAAATGTTACTAGATAACAACCAGAGGAAAATACAAAATACTAATTGTTCATTCCTTCAACATTGAGTGCCTCATTGATGTTAAACACTCAACCACGTGCTGGATTCACATTGACGTTGACGTTCGCATTTGGGTTTGCGTTAGCATTTGCATTCACCAGTCTTGGGCAGTTGTGGCGGAAGTGACCAATCTCTCCGCAGTTGAAACATGAACCCAATGGGAATCTCGCAGCATTCCCTTGAACCGGAGCTTGAACCTGAGCAGCCTGATTTTGTCCCAAACGACAAATATTGGCCAAATGCCCAAGTCTACCACACGTTGTGCATTTCTTGCAATCTCGTGGTGCAACGTGATGACCGTTGCAACGGGCACAATGAGGTGCGGTACCGGCATATGCTTTCTTTGCAGGTGGCTGAGCTGGTTGGTTCCGCGGGTTCTGAGCAGTCTGTGCTGTAACAGCAAAGTTCTGAACATCCTTTCGCTTTCTTGATTTCTTTGCCGTCTCACCTTCCTTACCCTTCTTGTTTTGACCTTTCTTGCTAACCTCCATGTCAGCTGTCTGTTTCTTGCCCTTGTCACCCTTCCTGTGTAACTTGTTCTTCCGAATCTGCGACTCAGTCAATGTCGCTGATAACTCGATCGCCTGACGGAGTGTGGCAGGGTTACTACCAGTAAGGATGTCTTGTACCGAGTCAGGTAGGCCGTCGATGTACCTTTCGATAGCTATGTCAAGTGGGGTAACCATTGTCGGGCAAAGCAGACTCAGCTCCTCAAACCTATCAGTATAAGCCCTGTGCTCACCACTATCCTGCTTCAAATCATCAAATTCCTTCTCTAAGGCTCGCTGCTCATGACGAGGACAGAATTCCCTCATCATAAGAGCTCTTAGTTCAGCCCATGTCTGTGCCAAGGTAATCTCAGCACCCCTATCTCTCATAACCCCGTTCCACCATGTCAAAGCCCTCTTCTGAAATACGCTCGAAGCAAACTCGACCTTGCGATTGTCAAGACACTGCACGTGGCGAAAAGTATTCTCTATGCTTTCAAACCACTGAAGAAGCCCAGTCGCTCCTTCAGAACCACTAAACTTGAGTGGTTTAGCCTGGTTAAAATCCTTGTATTTGCATGGAACATTGTTGTTGTTATAGGCTTGGATCCATTGAGCAAAGAGGTTTGGGAATTGAGCAGCCATTTGCTGCGCAATAATTTCTGCCAGCTCGGCAGTCTCTATCTGGTTTTCGCGTCGAGGAGGCATTGTCTAAAAGAGGAAACATGAAAGGAAACGAGTAAGAGAATTTAGACGAAAAGAATAAGATGAAACAAATCTGATGAAAGCAAGGGTAGTGGTCATTTGTTTGTTACCACAAGGTAAACAAACGACACACAGTGACTAATCAAAGTAAATGGGTCAAAATAATGTATCGCGAAGACATGCTCGCCTATAAGTGAACACTCATCCCAAGAATTCCCAGGTAAGCACAACTGGTCTCGCGTCTGATGAGATGTATACGAAGTGCTTGCCTAGACAGAAAACCCAGAATACAGGCATTCACCCTTCCAGTTTGCACGTGTTCACATTATTTAAAACCCAAAACCATGACGAGAATTTGAAAATTCAAAGGGGTTCAAAACCATATAACAGAGGGTTCAAAACCTAGAAATCAATCATCCTAGAACAGATGATTAGTTTTCAAAGCGGTTTTGAAATTTATGTTCTTGTTGTGGTCGTCGCCTAAGGATAGGTGACGGTATTGTTTTATGACTAAACGCAAGTAAACTCGCGTTAGGGTCCTAGAAAGGTTATAGACTAGGTCAAAGCATTACTAATTACTAATAACCTAATTCCCTATAACCATTGGCTCTGATACCATCTTTTCTGTCACACCCCGACCGCGTAAAACAACAAATCGCGGCGGAAACATCGGGGCGTGTTGCAACAGAATTAATATTTCATAACCATGGATATCAAAAGTGTTTCGTTTTATTAAACATTGAGTAATTACATCGTCTGGAAATCTAATTACACTATTTAAACATAGTCTATCATTGTTATTGAGTCACTAAGGCCTTGTCCAGTCCTATGTGAGCATGCATCTTATCAATCGATATCATCCAACATACCTGAAACATATGTGAAAACGAGGTCAGCAAAGAAATGCTGGCGAGTACATAGGTTTTGTAGGAGTGTCGAAATCATGGCTAGTTTAGACGTTGCAATACTTTATTTAAAAACCTTGTTTTGAAAAGAGTATAATATTGCAACTTAATTAACCAACTCAAATCAAGCGAGTTATAATTTGTAAAACCTCGTAGCCATGACTCTTAACCCAAAAACATTTGTTTTAGTACATTATTTGAAAAACAATGATAAATTCAGGTGATATGTATAAGTAAGAGAATAATGCATGATTAAATGAATAACCATGTAAAATGAGTTTGTATAAGATAAGTTGTTTGTAAATAAATGTCTTGTGAAAAGTATGTTACTCGTATAAAATGTTCTATGTCTCAAACTGAAATGATTCAAATAACGCTACAATATGTAATACCATACAAACACTTATATATAGGAAGTACCAGCGGCGTATCCACCATGCTTGTATCATATTACACACGCATCGTTACTTAATCACTTAATCAAACCAAACCAAACAATGTAAAATGTCTATGTCAAATATCATGTATGGCAAGGGAAATGTCTCAACTAAACCATATGCACAAAAACAAAGTATTGAAGTAAAAACTTGGTTTAAATCAAAGTTATGTTTTGTGGGAAATACATGATCAAATGTCAATCATGTACAAATGTTTACCCAATCGTTAAACCATCGTGTGAAAACCAATCGTTTACCCAATCGTTAAAACATCGTGTGAAAACCAATCGTTTACCCAATCGTTAAAACATCGTGTGAAAACCAATCGTTTACACAATCGTTAAATTCGTTTTAGGTTGTGAAACTACTTAAATGATCGTCTCGCTAATAACATCCAAACCTTCGTGACTCGCATTAATAAACCCTTACCAAAGGATAAATTAACAATTCGCATTAATAAACCCTTACCAAAGGATAAATTAACATCTCGCATTAATAAACCCTTACCAAAGAGTAAATTAACAATATCAGATTCAGTCGCTACCACTACCCCCACACATAACCACGGGTGCAGTAAGATAACGGGATTTGTCAGATCCTATGGTACCATAACCTAATACTGGTCGGCTTGATCATTGCTAATGAATGTCATTTGTTATGTAACTACAACCAACAAGTTTGTTCACTTTATGAAATCGTTATTAGTTTTGTATAAATCGCCTTAATCGTTTTTGAAACCATCGTTATAACATCGAAAACATTTAGCACATATGAGTCACCCCAAAACAATTGAAAATAGTAAAATAGGGGAAGAATGTACTCACCTGGGAGTGCTTAGGAGTCTTGAACAACTACCAAGTAAGCTAGATGAGTCCCGGAAATCAAACGGTACCTAATATAGGTAACTACATAATTAACCCGGACCTAAATCGGAAGACTGGGTAGCAGGAGGGTTTGTAAACCAAATGAGTGTAGGAACTCATATGATATGGTTTAACAAAGCCTACATACTAAATGAAACTTAACCTAAGTATTATCGACCCATCGCGACCCATTAAGGTAACATACGTTACTTTAACGTGTCGTGCGCGTGAAACGCGTTCGGACCGCCTAACTAGCCCTATGACAAGTGTTATATGCCTAAACATATTACATAATCAGTTACGTGACAAAGGTTTAGGTTACATATGCTTAATTACCAATTATACATGAAAAGGGTATTCTAGTAATTTACCTAAGACATATAAACTACCTATCATACAACTACTTAAACGATGTGACCATAGGGTATAACCTCGGAAGGTTATTCCCTACCTACTATGGTCACCTAATGTGTTTGGTCGGATCCTAATGATCGACCAAACTGGGTCGGGTTCGAAGGTATAGGCGATTTATTAGATCGCCTACCCTACGACCCTAGACAACGTGGTAATCAGTGGGCATAGTCCCAAAGGACTATGACCAACGTGATTACACTCACGTTGCGAAGTTCAAACGAACTTCGCATTGACCATTACTGGTCAACGCTGAAAGTCAAACAAAGTTTGACTTTCTGACTCGAAAAGCAGTAAAAATAAGGAAAGAACGAAAGAATACTTACGAAGGGTCCCCGCTAGTGAATCGTGATCGAATAGCTCAGGTATGAAGCGAAGGCCTCAACTTAGAGCATTTGGATCAGCTTTGGTGGGTTTTGAATGGAAGGGGGTTGGGTATTTATAGTAAACGGTCCACCGTTAGGATCGTTTCATGGAAAACGTGCCATGATCCCATCCGTACAAGTGTCGGAAAGTTGTGGTGGCTTAAATTGGTCCTTATCTTCATGACTAAGCATGTGTGAGTATGTGGTTGTGGTTAAATCTGCTGAAAACAGGCTGTTAGAAACTCTGCATCTGGTCAGAAGACCCCATACGCATCGTAGGGCAAAAACCCATACGCATCGTAGGGCTTAACTTTGGCAGATTTACACTTTTGGTCCCTGAACTGTATTTAGGCCATTTTTGACACGTTTAAGGCCCGTTAACCCCATTTCAAAGCTCTAAAATGAAGTTAAAGTATAGGGAACTTAAAACATGCTCAAAAATATATCGGATGTCGGTTCGTTTAACCGTACGGTGGCGTTGTTCGGTTAATTACGACGGAATGCGCATAAGCGCGAAAAACGATCCAAATGACGCGACGAATGGATTTTTCTTAAGGCGAACACTAAAATATAATGTAGTCATGCTTACATAAATTTTTGGATGTCCAGATGTATTCAGAACGTAAGTTATGCGCGAAAATGCAAACTTGTGCACTTTTTGACGCTTTTAGTCCCTGAATGACACAAAAGTTTATTTTAGCATACCGAACACCTCAAAGCCTATTTCTAAGCTATGTAAAGGATATTTATGGTATGTTTAACTTATGGTCATGTTCCGGAATGTCTGTTACAGTTCAAATTGGCATACTTTCGCAGTTTGTTAACTTTAGTCCCTGTAAGCGATTTAACTTTGATTTCATCACATCAAACCTTCCAAAACTTATATCTAAGTTATGTAAAGGTTATTTAAGGTATGTTAAGCCTATTTCACTATTCCGGAGTGTTCGTTGCATTAAACTGGTTATATTTACGCATCAGTGCGCGTATAACCTTCCAGAAAGCGATTTAGAGCTTGAAATCGAACAAGAGTTGATATGTGTAAACGATACACATATTTTTACAAATCCCAAGTATGAAATACAATATTTCATTGGTTTGGTATTTTTTTGATGGCCGTGGAGGCACAGGTGTTACAGTATACGTTTTTGTGTCATTGTTTATTTGTTTCTTCTCAAGTCGCAATTATATTTTACAATAACGTAACTGACAGCACTCTTTATGGGTTAAATTCCAACGATTAGCTACAATATTAGGTTTAAGTCATAACGTTGTGTTGTGCATGTTCAATCTTTGAGAATGATTATCCAAAAATAGGTGCTTTATAACAATTATTTTTAAATGTAAAAAAACATGATGGGTTTAAGTAGTTGTATCCGGTTTCTGTAAGTTCGATTTAAAAGTATATTATGCTAAGTTCGTTTGATTAAGTGTGGCAGATCTGTCGCTATCTCTCACACTCGATGTAGTCAGAAACAAGGCTGCCAAAGCTTCTGATGAGCGTTTCATCTGGGGATTGGCACCCCAGATCATGAGCATGGTGACGACGTCCAAGCCTCCAACGATTACCGAAGCCATTGATCTCAGCGTGGCACTTACAGAGGAAGCTAGTTGTGTTGCGTCGTTTCCTAGTTTTCCTGGGGTATCACATCATCCCCCCCGTTGGTTTGGAATTTCGTCCCAAAATTCCCCAGTAGCTTCGGCCTCAGTGGTGGTGGCACTATTCTTGAACAACTGGGGATACTTGAGTTTCATTTGGTCTTCTCGTTCCCAGGTGAACTCTGGGCCACGACGGGAGTTCCAACGAACTCGAACAAGAGGGATTCTGGTGCGCTTGAGGACCTTAACGTCTCGGTCTTTGATTTCAACTGGTTCCTTGATGAATCGCAGCTGATCGTCGATAGTGAGCTCCTTCAAAGGAACTATGAGGGTCTCATCTGACAGACACTTCTTCAGATTTGACGCGTGAAAAATGTCGTGAACTCCACTGCCCCGAGAGCCTGGTATGAGATGCTTTCCCAACATCTACTGGCCAACAGGTTCACCAGAGGGACTGTCGATAGCACATTGTTCACAAAGGAAGTTGCAGGCCATCTCCTAATTGTGCAGATCTACGTTGATGATATCAGTTTTGGTTCAACCAACGACGAGTTGTGCAAAGAGTTCGAGAAGGTTATGAAGAAAAAGTTCGAAATGAGTTCGATGGGGGAGATGAAGTTCTTCCTTAGGCTGCAGGTGGAGCAAATGCCCGATGGAATCTTCATTCACCAAACAAAATATGTGAAGGACGTGCTCGAAAAGTTTGATATAGCTCAATGCAGTCCAGCAGCAACTCCCCTTGCACAGAATCATGGTATTTGTCCTGACGAGAGTGGCGTCAAGGTGGAGGAGACATTGTACCGGTCAATCATCGGATCCTTAATGTATCTCACTGCTTCCCGACTGGACATCATGTACCCGACATGTCTTTGTGCCAGATATCAGTCGAACCCGAAGCAGTCACACCTGACGATTGTCAAAAGGATATTACGGTATTTGAAAGGTTGCCCGAGCGAGGATACCACAAGCCGATGCTAAGCAAGATGTGAATTTATAATATATTAAATTTATATTATGCTAACTGTCGAATACATCCGGACTCCAGATTTGATAGGAGAATGTTATAAATGTTGATACTCAATTCAGGTAAGTATATAATTCAAAAACAAACATTAAAGCTGCTTAATGAATGCGCAACGCAGAGGGAAGCTCTTAAAAGGGAGAATCTTGTGAATGAATATCTCCGTGGGATGGAGAAACAGTTGGTACCAAATGAGGAAGGAATGTTGTGCTTCAGGAAACGAATTTGGATTCCTCTTTTTGGTGGTCTGAGAGACGTGATTTTCGATGAAGCTCACAAGTCAAGGTACTCGATCCATCCAGGATCGGATAAGATGTACCAAGACTTAAAGGATTTCTATTGGTGGCCAAGATTGAAAAGCGATGTTGCAACGTATGTTGGCAAATGTTTGACTTGCGCCAAGGTAAAGGCCGAATACCAGAAGCCTTTAGGTCTTCTGCAACAACCCGAAATACCCATGTGGAAATGGGAACAGATTTCTATGGATTTTATAACGAAGTTACCAAGGACACCCAGAGGTCATAATACGATTTGGGTGATCGTAGACCGTCTGACGAAATCCGCGCACTTTTTGCCAATCAAGGAAAAGGATAAAACGAGTAAACTGGCCGAACTATACCTTAGAGAGATTGTTGAACGACATGGAGTGCCTCTCTCAATCATTTCAGACAGAGACGGAAGATTTGTGTCAAGGATTTGGCAATCCTTCCAAGAAGCCTTTGGTTCTCAGTTGAATCTGAGTACTGCTTTTCACCCGCAAACTGATGGCCAGAGCGAATGAACGATTCAAACGTCGGAAGACATGTTGCGAGCTTGTGTAATGGATTTAGGTGGTAGTTGGGACAATCATTTACCATTGGTTGAATTTTCATACAACAACAACTACCATACAAGTATTCAAGCTGCACCGTTTGAAGCTCTCTATGGACGCAAGTGTCGATCACTGCTATGCTGGGCTGATGCGGGTGATAGACAGCTTGTTGGTCCCGAATTGTTTCAAGAGACAACAGATAAGATCTTTCAGATTCGAGAGCGCATCAAGGCGGCTCGTGATAGACAGAAGAGCTATGCAAACCAAAGGAGGAAACCTTTGGAGTTTGAAGTAGGAGATATGGTATTGTTGAAAGTCTCACCCTGAAAGGGTGTAGCACGCTTTGGGAAGCGTGGAAAGTTGAACCCGCGATACATTAGACCATTCAGAATCCTGGAAAGGATTGGTCTTGCAGCTTACAAGTTGGATCTACCTGCAGAATTGAATGGAGTTCATGATACATTCCATGTATCAAATCTGAAAAAGAGTCCAACTCAAGAAACAGTTGTCATTCCTGCCGATTGTACATCGCATACCATACAAATAATGTCGCCAAATCTTCAACGCAAATACCACCGCACCTAACTCCAAGTCGTGCGTGGTATAATTTTTCTCGTGAATCTTCAACTGGCGTGACGCATATGCTATAACCTTCTGGCGCTGCATCAACACGCAACCCAAACCTTGACGCGAGGTGTCATAATATACCACGAAGTCGTCCGTTCCTTCGGGTAGCGATAAGATCGGTGCGTCACAAAGTTTGTTTTTCAACAACTGAAACGCTTCTTCTTGCTTGTCAACCCAATAAAACTTCTTGTCTTTCTGTGTGAGTGCGGTCAGAGGTTGAGCGTTTTTAGAGAAATCCTCAATGAACCTTCGATAATAACCAGCCAAACCTATGAACTGTCGAATCTCGGTTGGCGTCTTTGGAGTTTCCCAATTCTTAATTGCCTCGATCTTTGTGGGATCAACATGAATTCCATTTCCATTAACCACATGACCAAGAAACTGGACTTCGTGTAGCCAAAACTCAAACTTCGAGAACTTAGCGTACAACTTCTCCTTTTTAAGTAGCTCTAGAATAGCTCTTAAGTGCTGTTCGTGCTCGTCCTTCATCTTCGAGTAGATTAGAATGTCATCAATAAACATGATCACAAACTTATCCAAGTACGGCTTGCAGACTCTGTTCATTAGATCCATGAATACTGCTGGCGCGTTTGTCAACCCAAACGGCATAACCAGGAACTCGTTATGATCGCTTACCTTACGACCCTATATAAGCACTAAACTAAAAGTGACGAGCTAAGCATGTTAAAACATGCTTAACTAAGTTTAGAAAACAGGTTTGGTATCAAAACAAACGATTTTGATACCTAAGAGTAGTTTGGTTACAAAATACACAAGAATACGCATTTTGGCCGAAACAGCGACTCGTCACTGAGCCTAGATAACGTGGTAATCAGTAGGTATAGTCACTAGGGACTATAACCATCGTGATTACGCTCACGTTATGAAGTTCAAACGAACTTCGCGTTGACCATAAACTGGTCAATACAGAAAGTCAAACATAGTTTGACTTTCGGACTCGAAAAGCGATAAAAACGCATAAAAGAACGAAGGAATACTTACAAAGGGTCCCCGCAAGCTATTCTTGATCCAAGTAGCTCAGGTATGAAGCAATGGCTTTAACTTAGAGCATTCTTAGATCAGATTTTGTGGGTTTTGTAAGTAATGGGTTGGGTATTTATAGGAAATGGACCACCGTTAGGATCGTTTCTCGTAAACCGTGATTTAATCTCATCCTTACATGTGTTGCAACACTAAGGTAACTCAAAATGGCCCCCCATGATCAGGAACTAACATGTGGAATTGAGTTATGAGTGCATAACAGCTGTTAACAGCTGTTTAAACAATTAAATCTGGTCTGGGAGGGCCTCGCGCCCGCGTAAGGGTCTACCATAACTTACGCGGCCCGCCTGGGCATGTCTGATCAGCCACAAGTTTGCTGAATTGTCAGTTTCAGTCCCTGTTGGTGATTAACGCTCATTTCGATATGTTTAAGGCCCGTTAATCCAACGTTAAGGCCTTAAAATGATGCCTAAACATTGTGGACATGAAACATGCTAAAAAATATGCCGGATGTTAGTTCGTTTGGTCGTACGATCACGATGTTCTCTTAATTACGACGGAATGCGCATAAGCGTGAAAAACGATCCAAATTGCGCGACGAATGGATTTTTCTTATGTCAAACACTAGAATAAAATATTTTAGTGCTTACCCGAAATACATGAATTGAAACGTAGACATGCTATGTGTTCAACAGTGGTTAACCTATGCTAGACCCCCCCACCTAACACATCATTTAGGTGTCACTACAAATCATTATTTAACACACAAGGCCGTGGGACTGTCTAGCATTTTTGCAGTTGCGTAGACAGTTCTTCAAGTTCCGATGGAGCTAGACGATAAGGTGCTCGAGCTATGGGCGCTGCTCCAGGAGCTAGCTCAATTTGGAACTCAACTTGGCGATGTGGCGGAAGACCAGGTAATTCCTCAGGAAATACCTCAGGAAAATCGCGCACAATAGGGATGTCTTCAATTCTCTTCTCTTCCGTTGATGTGTCAGTAACGAGGGCTAGAATAGCGGTGTGGCCCTTTCGCAAACACTTATGGGCCTTAAGGAAAGAGATAATGCCTACGACAGCACCACTCTTGTCGCCGTGAATCATGAGAGGTTCTTCACCAGAACGAGGAATGCGGACAATTTTCTCCTTGCAAACAATCTCCGCTTGCTGATGAGATAACCAATCCATCCCAATAACGATATCAAAACTACCCAGAACGATAGGGATAAGATCGATAGAGAAGGTCTGACCAGCTAAGACGAGGTTACAACCTTTAACTATGTGTGTGGCTTCAAGACTTTTACCGTTAGCTAGTTCTACAGTGTGTTTGGTGTTCAGGAGTGTTGGAGAGCGCTTAAGCATTTGGCTAACTTTTACGGACACATAACTAGTATCGGCACCCGAATCGAATAAAACAGTAACAAAGAAGTCATCCAGAAGAAACTTACCCATCACAATCGTCTGCCAGACACTTCTTCAGATTCGACACATGGAAAACATTGTGAACTCCGCTGAGTTCTTCAGGTAGATTCAACCTATAGGCGACCTTGCCAATTTTCTCAATGATTTCGAACGGTCTGACATAACGCGGATTGAGCTTGCCTCGTTTGCCAAAACGAACTACACCTTTCCAAGGTGAGACTTTGAGTAGCACTCGATCCCCAACCTAGAACTCGAGTGGTTTCCTTCGCTGATCTGCATAGCTTTTCTGACGGTCCTGAGCTGCCGCCATTCGCTGTCGTATCTGAGCGATCCTTTCTGTTGTATCTACTACGAGTTATGGGCCAGTGATTTGACTGTCACCAACTTCTGCCCAACAGAGAGGTGATCGGCATTTACGTCCGTACAATGCCTCAAACGGAGCGGCCTGGATGCTTGTGTGGTAGCTGTTGTTATATGAGAACTCCACTAGCGGGAGGTGCTTTTCCCAGCCATTACCAAAATCGATTACACATGCCCTAAGAATGTCTTCAAGGGTTTGGATGGTGCGTTCAGATTGCCCATCCGCCTGTGGGTGATAAGCGGTGCTCATATCTAAACGTGAGCCAAAAGACTTGTGCATGGCTTGCCACAGTTCAGAAGTAAAACGCGCGTCACGATCAGAAATGATGGAGGTTGGCACTCCGTGCCTTGATACTACTTCCTTTAGGTAAATGTCTGCTAGAGTAGAAAACTTATCCGTTTCCTTGATAGCCAGAAAATGTGCAGACTTGGTCAGTCGATCCACGATCACCCAAATGGTATCGTTTCCGCGTTGAGATCTGGGCAGACCAGTAACGAAATCCATGGAAATTTGCTCCCATTTCCATGTCGGGATCTCTGGTTGTTGGAGTAGACCTGATGGTTTCTGATATCCAGTCATGACTCTCGCACAAGTCAAACATTTACTGGCGTAGGTTGCTATGTTGGCTTTCATACCAGGCCACCAATACGTAGTCTTGAGATCGTGGTACATCTTATCCAAACCAGGACGTACCGAATAACGAGACTTGTGCGCTTCGTCCATCAAAAGCTCGCGTAAGTTTCCCTACAAAGCCCAATACGACTAGTACAAGCCCAAACGTGATACAAATCCCGCAAGGACAAAGTTTAATTAAATAAGTAATTAAACGTTAAATTATTTATAACGTGTATAAATAATAAATCCCATTTCTAGTGGATATAATTATTTTAGATAATTATATATTTTGTTCCGTTAATTGTTCGTGGTCACCAGTTAACTAAGTTAAGTGGATTTAATGTTCGTTGCCCAAGGTTTAACTCTTATGGGTCATAGCTCGATCAGCAACATTGACTTGTCAAACCCGTACATATAAATCCAACAATCTCCCACTTGGACGGTCTTCGATAAAATCCTCAACGCAGACAGTCAGCGGTGCTCTAGCTGCACATGGCTACCCCCAACAAGATATGACACTTTAAAGTCATTAACCAAAACACATTGCCATTAGTAACAACTTACTATTGCAAGACAATAGACTTATGGTAATTGTTATCATTCATCCTTTCTGTAAAAGACATAAATTGAATCAATGAGACATGGATTAAGTTCATTCTCATATGATGTTCAATTATTATTGTTCTCGATCAAGAGTCAAAGTGGTCAGAACAAACACACAGTAAGTTTAGGTAAGGCCTTACACTTCACCAGTTTGAATCAACGAGGGCGCCACAATGTCTAACTGTTACATATCATGTAAGAGTACAGAATCCCATATCGACTACATACAACTCCCACTGAACTTCAGAACTATTCCCAATTAAAGCCTTTATGACTGGAAGTTACGTGACAGCGGTTGACAGTAATCAAAGAATAATCCTTGGTAAACGGAAGTTCTAATATGTATCTCAGGTCAAAGGATACTAAATGAGTATACAAATATCAAATCATCTTATGACTAAGATCCATGAAGATGATTTGATGTGAGTTACATCCAACGTCATTCTCAATGAGGTCTGTGAATTTGGAAGTCAACTCCTTGAGTCCAAAGTCAGAATAGTCTTAATTCAGAATCGTTCCCACGAGTCTGACCGACCACTGATAGTTTAGAATGCAAGATTCATGGATTAAACGTATTGCAATTATAAATGAATTTGAAAATCAACAATAGTACAAACGATGGACGAAAGCATGCTTATACTTGTTTCATCACGGACCATGATTTAAATGTCGTTAATAAACATCATATTATTCATTGTCACCGTTTGGTCAATCCAGAATGTGAAAACACCATCAGGATAAGTCATAACGTTAAAAGTTTAATATTTAAATATGTAAATGTTTAATTTAGAAATTACAACCAAACTCAGATTTATCTATTAATTACAATTAATCGCTCAAACTACAATCGATTTAGAAACACTCAGAGCACACAGAGAGAAGTCTGAATAGATTTCATTGAGCGAACACACTGTAAACACACACACACTCTGAGAGTTTATGAGAGCATCTTGTAAATATTGCTTTGTAATGGTTTTCTAGATTAATACATGGGAGTGTTAATCGGTGAATCTTGTGTTTTACGTGTACATAACTTGGTTTAACTTACTCGTTTGGATTCCGCACTCTCGGGTTTGTCGGAAAACAGGAATAGAGGTTGACTCGATCCTCCGGGTGGACCTACAATTGGTATCAGAGCTTTGGCTCGATTCCTTGTTAAAACCAAGTAGATTTTCATGTGTTTCCAGATTTGTTCTTGATTTTTGATACAAAAAGTTTATATTTTCAGAAAAAACAGGTTTAAATCTTTGAAAATCTTGTGTTTTTGCTGTTTGTTCTTATAAAAATCTTGTTAGTTTTCATTTATACATGTTAAGAAAGGATTTTTATTGAACATTTGCGCAAAAATTGTATTCGGAAAATTTTCTGGTGGCTGGAAAACTCATATTGTTCTTCATATCTTCAAGTGTTCATCGAAATCAAAATACATGTTCGGACGAGTCAACATTTAGATTAAGCTTGTCGAGGGTGATTCCGCGGGGACCGTCCGCGTAAAGATAAAAGCAGATCATCCCCCGTGTATCCAGCATATTGTGAAGGGTGATATGGATCAGTAACAGGCATCGTGTTGGGCGGAAACCAAATCAGTGGCTCGCCCGTGGGTTTAAATATAGTTACAGTACGCCACTAATCAAGTAACGATGTAATAAAATCACATGATAAGTTAGCTCACTCAGATATCTTATCATGTATAAGAGGTACTATCAGTGATTCATCAGGTAAGCATTTCTTGAGATTAGATACATAAAATACATCATGTATTCCTACCATTTCCTCTTGCAGTTGTAGCTAATATACTTTTATATGTAGTATCACATGATAGTTTTGGTCTGTTTTTCCCAATCATCGAAGGGCTTCTCCAAAACTCGGTTTCCGAAAACTTCTCCCACATCTCATTCTTAAACGCCACCACATCTTCATCCACTTCCGCTGTAACAAACCGCTCCGCCGTCACCGCCACGTCATCCTCGCCGGAAACGTTTCTCCGACCACCGCCGTGCATCATCAACCTCCGTCGTCGCCTCTTCCGCACGTGTTCCGGCACAGTCCCACCGGAACCTTATACATCATCAACACCATGAAATCAACCACCACACAAGGAACACAACAGCACACCGCTGCGATCTCCGCCGTGGTTGTTCCGACGACCTCTCCGACGCGCTTGATTCGACGTGGCGAATGCGGTTGCAGCAGTTGCCGGCAAACGACGAGGAATGAGTTACGGTTTGGTCATCGGAATGTGAATTGAAGCGGCAACCTCTCAGACTGAATCTCCTAGTCAAACTAGATTAACCTCCCAGCCTCTCAGACTGAGCCTCCTAGTCCCACTAGACTACTCCCTCAGCCTCTCAGACTGAGCCTCCTAGTCCCACTAGACTACTCCCTCAGCCTCTCAGACTAAGCCATAACTTTTTAAAAATATTTTGCACTCTGGATCTGGACGTAGTGTATGTAATGTAAAAATGTTTTCGTGAGAGCCCTAGTGATCATAGTCTAGACTCGAGAAGGAATCCTAGTTCGCTATGATCAAGGCTCTGATACCAAGCTGTCACACCCTGGCTTTGCAGAAGCGTGGGTTTATTATGGTGTGACTTCTTAATACCATAGCTTAATCACAACAAAGCTATATGAAAATAAAACCATGAAGATCATCCGTTGATTTAAGTTTGAAAAGTAAATTACGACAACATTGTTTAAAGTCGACACATGCAACGAGTTACAACCCAACAAAATAAAAACATTGTTCATACGACATAACCACCAACATAAATAAACACCGTTTAAGACTTGCGACTCGTCCAGGTAAAAGTCACAATCCCTAAACGTGGATGACCTCATAACTCTTACGCAGCGTGAAAACGTAGCATACTTCGCCAGATCACTAATTCCCTGAAATACATGTAAGTTGAAAAATCAACATAAAGTTCAGCGAGTTCATGTGTAGTGAGTATGTAAAACCTTTGTAAGTGTAAAATCCCTGGTATGTAGCAAATAAGGAAATAAAGAGATCACCAATGGTTTGCAAGGCCATTGATATGTGTGAAGTGCAGTAGGAAGACTCAAACCTAGCAGATTTTTGCGTCGGGTACCAAGTCACCCCGAGGTCCGTACTGTTGGGCCTGGGGCTGGGCTCGCTACACCCAGATAGATCTACCGCTAAAGACCCTCGGTCCTACAATGAGGATTAATGGCCTCCAGTTCCCGCCTACCCACTCACATGATCTAAGTAGTAACCCTCCTTACGCTAATCATACCATGTAAGTAAAAGTTCGTAATAATCGTAACATGTATTTCACCCCCGAAGTATAAAACTGAAAACAGTTAAGAGAAAGGGGGGGGGGGGACATGAACTCACAGAAGTGCGTCTCGAAATAGTCCGTCCCAAAATAACCTGCTGCGTGATGACCTACACGTACTAACTTCTATTAGACGGACGGCCGTGCCTTGGCTTAAGGTTTAACGTTTTTGGGAAATAGTTAGGCAACTATTTCGTCTTAAAGGCGTTTCATGAAGTCAAAATGGACGTCGCTAGGGGCATGCATGAATAAGCAGATTTGCTGCACTCACTGGCGAAGTATAGTGGGTGCCCGGGGGTGCACCCGCCCACCCCAATGTTTCGGTTAGAAGTGTATAAGTTTCGATTTTTCGTCCAAAAAATTTAAAATTATATAGGATCACCCCCCGATTATTTTTCCTAAATTGTATATCCTAAATATTTATAAACTTTGTATATAAATGATGGGAGTTTGGTAAATATACACTTTGTTTTATTTGGAACTATTATTATTTGACCCGACTTGAATCGAATAGCCAACATGACCCGACCCGAAACATAACGATAGGGGAAAAAAATTTGGGTCCCATCACTTTATGCCCCCTCAAAACTTTTGATCAAGCTCCGCCACTGGCTGCACTGCATAAGATATGTCTGGCCGAGTAATGGTGAGATATTGCAGGGCAACGGCAAGACTTCTGTATAGGGTTCCGTCAGGTAAGGGAGTCCCGTTAGTAGCACTAACTCCAAATGTATACATTCAAGCCTTGTGACTGTGGTGAAATTGATATTATCTAAGTGGAATAAGGAGAAGAAATTGCCCATCTCGCCACAGTTGTAACAGATAATACCACAAAACTTTGCACAATATATATAGTAGCTGGATATATCAAAATCCAAGACTTGTATTATTCATATAAGTCTAATATCAGAAATGTGTGAATCTTACAAAAACTTCTTTCAACTCAAACGTATTGCAATTATATATGAATTATATACGAAATCATTAAATCCTTTGTTTGTTTATTTATTTTAGTGAATGTATACCAAACGTCTTTCACTCAGTATGCCGAGGGTAACATCAATCTAAGTTTTGGGAATACAGGCGGAAATTAACTTTGATTCAGGAATTTGATAATGACACGGTATTTTAGTCTACGGTTGTTTTCGATTTTGATACCGGTACCGAAAATCACCAAAAGTGGGTACAGGTACCTCTACCAAAAAATGTTCGGTATGGTACCGGTATTTGATGGTAAATGCAATATGATATTGTAAAAAAGCAATATGATATTGTAAAAAAAATTATAACTTTACTGAATTTAGATAAATAATATTGTCTCACGATATATAAGTTATATTCTAATAAAGTTACGAATTGAAAAAAATGATATAGTAACTCTTACATAAAGTTTCCTAATGCTTTAGCTTTATTAGTGTTTGTTTCTATTGATTGAATTTTTTCGGAGGTAATGTGCTTTTTTACCCTTTCCAAAATATTTGACAAATATTAATGAGTTATTATAACTAGAAAAACAATATTATTAACTTTTGATGTGTTTTTATCGAAAATTTTATAGATACTTATAATATTTGGAATTTTCGAACAACAATTTTTTTCCACTTAAATATGACAACCGCGAATCTTGATAATTGTAGCATTTTCATGGGAAGGTCGATGCATTCCGAGTGAAAGAAGATGACAAACGGTGTAAGTGACTCTTTTGTTGGTGCTCTCCTAATAAAGATTGTTGACGACCAATCCATTTTTAGAGGTAATATCAACATTCCAATGTATTTTATTGAAGTCGATTTTACATGACAAAAGGTAAACATGTTACCGGTTCAATGCCTTTACACATGGACGGTTCTCTCCTAATAAAGATTGTTGACGACCAATCCATTTTTAGAGGTAATATCAACATTCCAATGTATTTTATTGAAGTCGATTTTACATGACAAAAGGTAGACATGTTACCGGTTCAATGCCTTTACTCATGGACGGGTCCATGTAGTTTATACTTTATAAACTGATTCACACGGGTCAATTTTATCTTTTAGTACGGAGTGAAATGGGTTTGGGCACTTTTGTGGTCATTTTATAAAAAATAACTAATGTGGTAGTTATGGTTATAAAAACAATGTACTATCTGTATTCGCTTTTAATCTGGGAACACGGTCGAGGACATGTTAGTTTCTTTATGCCTAAACATGTTACTAAATTAGATTATATGTCAAAAATTTGTTCATATAGTCAAAATACAGATTTATGCTTCAAAAGGGCGTTTTGGTCATTTTCTATGGGCATACAAGCTAACTAGCAAAAGACTAACCAATCCTATGTGATCATAAGGTATAACCTCAGGGGTTATTCCCTATGTAACTATGATCACTAAGTAAGCTTGGTCGGATCCTAATGATCGACCAACGGGTCGGGTTCGAAAGTCTAAACGGTTGTTTAGACCGCTTAACTAACGACCCTAAACAAGCACCAAACTATTAGTGATGAGTTAAACATGTCAAAACATGTTTAACCTACTGATTTGGTATCAAAACAATGGGTTTTGATACCCGAATATAGTTCCATTGCAAAATGCGTGCTAGAACGCCTTTTGACCGAAACTTTGACTCGTCACTATGCCTAGTTAATGTGGTAATCAGTAGGTATAATCACTAAGGATTATAACCATTATGATTACAATCACATTGCAAAGTTCAATTGAACTTTGACTTGACCAAACTCAGAGCTTAATGTAAAACTAAAATCGCGCGTATCAAGGGTATTGGGACAATAACATATACTTGTAGAATATGTATGCTTGATTATAAAAGTGAACACTAGGAGTTCATATAATATATACATAAATCGGTCAGTACTTGGATTTCATTATGACTGCACATGGTACACTAATCATAGCCGCACAGTCCTTAGGCTCTAGGTACAATTGGGCCTTACGTTATCTAAATCACACACTTACATGGGCCTCATTTGTACGGGGATTTGAGATATTGGACTGTACACCATGTTAATGGATCTTTGTGTTAATGGGTCGCACACTAGATTGTGCGACTGAATGTATGTTCATTTATGTGTAAATGAAACCTGATTTCTGATGTAGTGATTTCCTAGAAACGTGTGTACTGATATGTGATTACTTGTATATGAAACTGATTGCTATGGTAACCACACTAGGGGTTGATTGATCAACGTGGAAAACGTACATTAAATTACCGAGCAAACCGAGGTGAGTTCACACTCCTAAGGCATGGGATTCCCGGTGGGTTGGGAATGGGATTGAATAACTACTCGTACTATCATTACTATTAAACTACTTTTCACTGTCCTCGGGTTAGGAAGGACACGTACCTAAAACCTACGTACACTCATACTTACTACTGTCCTCGAATTGAAGGGAGAAAATCAATGCCGGCGATGAAACGATGATGAATCGGACCAAAAATCGAAGCCTGATTTCGTCGTCCGGCAGTTTGTTCTTCATCTAGATCCGACGATGAAACAGCGATTCAGTCATCCGGCTGTTGTTCTTCATCGAGATGGAGATGCCATAAAAATGGGATTTGAAACTGATTGATGGAGAGAGAGACCAAATACACTTGAATCATCTGTACTTCTTTGACCCCTAGAAAAAAATCCACTGGCCAATCTTGTCATAAACCCTAGAGCCGCCAGGGGTATAGAAAGTGCACCATTTGTTTGGACGTTTTCTGTCGTATGCTCCTCCCCATCAAGACTCATGGCAGAGGCATTTTGCATCCCAATATCCTGAACGAAAATGTTTTTTTTTTCAATTTAACCAACGTGAAGAAAAAACTGATATTCAAGTTGAAACGATCCGGCGAACAAGCCCTATTTTTTCTTCGATTCTGGTGAAGGTGAGAGAGAAAATTGGATCTTGAAGAAAGTTTGAATATTGATTTGTGAGATTGAACGAGATTTATGGAATAATTTAAAATGGAAATTACATATATACCCTTTTCCATTTAATTAAATGAAAAAAATTAACCACATATTTACTATCATGCCACTCACTTTAATCTTAAGATCATAACTTTGATTAGAACAATATTTTGAGTACTAGTAGTTGCTTTAATGAACTTATCAAATCTTGCTTATAGAGGGTTTATATAGTTAATTTTTCCTGGGGTGTCACATCCTCCCCCCGTTGATCTGGAATTTCG
The DNA here is from genome assembly GCA_030545235.1 of Helianthus tuberosus. NCBI lineage: Eukaryota > Viridiplantae > Streptophyta > Magnoliopsida > Asterales > Asteraceae > Helianthus > Helianthus tuberosus. The sequence continues at coordinate 74,863,691 of CM060380.1, forward strand.
TCCTGAAATTCCGCAGTAGCTTCAGCCTCAGTAGTGGTTGTACTGTTTGCGAACAATTGGGGATACTTTTGTTTCATTTGGAGTTCCAATGAACTCGAACGAGAGGAATTCTAGTACGCTTAAGGATCTTCACATCTCGGTCAGTAATCTCTACTGGTTCCTCGACAAATCGCAGCTGATCATCGATAGTGAGCTCCTTCAAAGGAACTATGAGGGTCTCATCTGACAGACACTTCTTCAGATTCGACACGTGGAAAACATTGTGAACTGCACTGAGTTCTGCTGGTAGGTTTAGTTTGTAGGCCACTTTGCCTATTTTCTCAATGATTTCGAATGGTCCGACATATCGCGGATTGAGCTTGCCTCGTTTACCAAAACGAACCACACCCTTCCAGGGTGAAACTTTGAGTAGCACTCGATCCCCAACCTGGAACTCGAGTGGTTTCCTGTGCTTGCTTGCGTAGGCTTTCTGACGGTCACGTGCTGCCGCCATGCGTTGTCGTATCTGTGCAATCCTTTCTGTTGCGTCTACCACAAGTTCTGGGCTAGTGATTTGGCTGTCGCCAACCTCTGCCCAACAAAGAGGTGATCGGCATTTACGCCCGTACAATGCCTCAAACGGAGCGGCTTGGATGTTGGTGTGGTAGCTGTTATTATACGAAAATTCCACTAGTGGCAGATGCTTTTCCCAGCCGTTGCCAAAGTCAATCACACATGCCCTAAGCATGTCTTCAAGGGTTTGGATGGTGCGTTCAGACTGCCCATCCGTTTGCGGGTGAGAAGCTGTGCTCATATCTAATCGAGAGCCAAAGGATTTGTGCATTGCTTGCCACAGTTCAGAAGTAAAACGTGCATCACGATCGGAAATAATAGAGGTTGGCACCCCGTGCCTCGAGACAACTTCCTTAAGGTAGACGTCTGCTAGAGCGGAGAACTTATCTGTTTCCTTGATAGCCAAGAAGTGTGCAGACTTTGTGAGTCGATCCACGATCACCCAAATAGTATCATTTCCACGTTGAGATCTAGGCAGGCCAGTAAGGAAATCCATGGAAATCTGCTCCTATTTCCATTGTGGTATCTATGGTTGTTGAAGTAGGCCTGAGGGTTTCTGGTATTCGACCTTGACTCTCGCACAAGTCAAACCTTTACTAACGTAGGTTGCTATGTGAGCTTTCATGCTAGGCCACCAATACGTAGATCTGAGATCATGGTACATCTTATCTGAACCAGGATGTACTGAGTAGCGAGACTTGTGTGCTTCATCCATCACAAGCTCTCGTAGGTTGCCATAGAGTGGGACCCAAATGCGTCCTGTTACGTAGTAAGCGACGTCTTCCTTTTGTTCTAATCGTTGCCTTGAGCCGCGTAGGGCTTCAGCCCTGACGTTGTCTGGTTTCAATGCTTCTACCTGAGCATCTCGTATCTGTGCAGGAAGATTAGACTGAATGGTAAGTTGTAGTGCTCACACACGCCTAGGTGTGGTATCTTTTCTACTAAGGGCGTCAGCCCGTTCGTCTAATAGACATTAGTACGTGTAGGTCATCGCGCAGCAGTTCGAGTTTGAGATTGACGTTACAGGATACGCACTTCTGTGAGTTCATGTCCCCCTTTTCTCTTAACTGTTTTCAGTTTTACACTTCGGGGGTGAAATACATGTTACAATTATTACAAACATTTATTTACATGGTATGGTTAGCTTAAGGAGGGTTTTTACTACCATAACTTTGATTGTGAAATATCATGATGTTAAATATAGTTAAGTTAAGGCATAATTTACAAGATAGTAATGCAAATAAAGATTAGATTGATGTTACCATCTGTCGAGTTAAACGTTATGAAAATCATATTATAGTCCCTTGTAAAAGTTTAATCATCAATTAGATTGGTAGACATTTACAAAATCGGATTTCTTATATAAAACATATCCTACTTTGAAAATATGATTGTATAAAATTACCTAACTACATTTATCAAATGAAAACGTTGGCGAAACAAGTATGTCACTTTATTAGGTTAATTAGGAAACGTTGGGGTTAAATATTTTTGGACTATAATGACATTGGTCGAGGTCGAGACTATTTTGAAATTCATTATGTGAGTATATAATTATTGCATGAATAAACATATTGGAGGTGTTCATACTATACAAGTGAATTCATGCACCTTCATCGATAGTCTTAATCAATTAAATCGTTATTTTTAGGTTTTTCAGTAAGATTTGAACCTTGTGTGCTTACTCTCTTCTGTCGTCCCACGCTTACGCACTTTCGCGACACTTTTCTCACTTACGTTGCTTCGTTGGGAAGATCATGAGTGGACGTTTGAACTTGACTCAAGCCTAGCTGACGGCTCTAATCAACGAACGAGTGGCTGAGGCACTCGCAGCTGTCCCTGCAGGAGGTATAACCTGCCATATCAACCCATCTTAGGATGTTTAGATCCTACTCTCGCGACCCAACTCTTGTGCTTAACCTTGTCTTTTATTCTCACGTCACAGGTCAACATGCTCAGCCTCCCGTATGTACATTCAAAGCATTCATGGATTGCCGACCCAGTACTTTCAGCGGCACAGAAGGAGCTGTAGGTCTTCTTCACTGGTTCGAAAAGATTGAGTCTGTTTTTGAGATGTGTGAATGCCCTAAAGATCGTAGGGTGAAATATGCTACCGGAACACTCGAAGGTGCTACATTAACCTGGTGGAAAGCACAGGTTCAACTGCTAGGGCTGGCGGTTGCTAATGCCACCCCATGGAACGACTTCAAGGAATTGATCAAAGAAGAGTACTGTAGTCGTGACGACATCCACAAGCTAGAGGTGGAATTTTTCAATTTGAAGATGACGGGGTTTGAAATCGAGGCATACACAAAGAGATCGAATGAATTAGCTATCTTGTATCCCACTATGGTGGATCCTCCTATCAAGCGTATCGAGCTGTACCTTAAGGGTTTGGTGCCAGAGATTCAAAGCCACGTGACCTCAGCTAATCTTGGCACCATTCAGCAAATCATCCGGTTGGCTCATCGTCTCACTGATCAGGCAGTTGAGCAGAACAAGCTGCCCAAGCGTATTAGCGCTACTATTACTGATGCTAATAGATTTAAAATGGTATGCTTTATATAATTATTGCATGAATAAACATACCCTACTGTTATGACTTATAAAAACAATATTAATGAATTCTTGATCTAACCCATTTTTAGATGAAAGCCAATTCTTGTAGTAGGATTTTCTCACCATGCAATAATTTATACGTTTAAATTATTTTATCGACCAAGCATGTTTAGTGATCATAGTTGCGTAGGGAATAACCTCTGAGGTTATACCTTATGATCACATAGGATTGGTTAGTCATTTGCTAGTTAGCTTGTATGCCCATAGGAAATGACCAAAATGCCCTTTTGAAGCATAAATCCGTATTTTGCATATGTGATCAACTTTTTGACATATAATCTGATTTAGTAACATGTTTAGGCATAATTGGGCATGTAAGACTTGACATAGCACATAGTTAACCACCCGAGCATAGTTTTACACAAACGACGCATTATAGTAGCTCATACTACCATAATGGGTCGAAACGGGTCAAAAGCACTTAGGTAGACTTCCAAATCAGAATGTAAGGTCTATTAAATCATACCATATGAGTTCAAATACTCATTTGATTTATAGAACCTCATTCTATCCAATCCCCCGATTTAGGATCCGATTATTAACATAGTTACCTATATTAGGTGCCGGTTGATTCGTGATCCTTGAAGCCTTATTTGGTCTTATTCTCAAGACTATTAGGCAATCCCGAGTGAGTACATAGTTCCCCTCTTTTACCGTTTTCAAATACTTTGGGGGTGATACACATGTACATACGTGTTACTTTCGTGCTTTTCATGTTTTTATGACATAAACATGCTAGTTTCACCTAGTACACTTATAGTACATGCTTTCAATTGTGTTTTGCTATGTATGTTTACTTAGCATACTAGCACATTGATTTGTTACACATTTGTTACATATGTTTACTTAGCATATGTACACATTGTTTTACATGCCTTAAAAGTTAAGTTAGAGGGTAAAAAATGCAAATTTGGAACTTAAAACCACGTTTAAAAGGACCAGGGGTTGAAATGTAATAAAGGAAACTTGTTTGGCTGGTTCTGATCACCCACACAGGGCGCGTAAGGTGAGACCAGAACCTTACGCGGGATGCCTGGACCTCCCAGCATCAGAAAATGCGCGCAGGTGCCAGTTCAGGCCTGTTAACCAACTCAAAACCTTGTTTTTACATACCAGGGGCTGCCCCAATGGTATTTCATGCATAGGGGGCACTTGTCTTGATCTGGAAACAATTATAGACCTCCTTGGCATGATCTTAGATGATCAAAGTGGGTATATAAAGAGCTCTAAGTTACAACTCTTGTGCACATTCACTTGGGAACTCTCACAACTCAACTTCTGGAGTTTGCTGGAGCTCAAGGACATTTCTTAGCAGTCATTAATCGTGCATAGGACTATTGTAAGCTTCCATAACCCTTCTTAATTCAGTTTAGCTTAGTTAATTAGCTTAAAGTAAAACCGTCGTAATTAGAGTTTGTTTCTGATGCATACATGAAAGAAATAAACTTTTCTGACAAACAAGAAAATTATGAACATCTAGGTGTCACGCGAGGCCCCTTCAGAACAGCAACAGTTTCCAAAGTTTCCATTTCAGTCCCCGGTGTGTATTAAGGCCATTTCCGACATGTTTAAGGCTCGTTAAGCCATTTTCAAGGCTCCACAAGGATGCCTAAACATTGTGGACATGAAACATGCTCAAAAATATGCCGGAAGTCGGTTCGTTTGGTCGTACGTTCATGATGTTCGCTTAATTACGACGGAATGCGCATAAGCGCGAAAAACGATCCAAATTGCTTGACGAATGGATTTTTCTTATGCCAAACACTAAAATAAAATATTTTAGTGCTTACATAAATTTTTGGATGGCCGGATGTATTCAGAACGTAAGTTATGCGCGAAAATGCAAACTTGTGCACTTTTTGACGCTTTTAGTCCCTGAATGACCCAAAAGTTTATTTTAGCACACCGAACCCCTCAAAGCCTATTTCTAAGCTATATGAAGGATATTTATGGTATGTTTTACTTATGGTCATGTTTCGGAATGTCTGTTACAGTTCAAATTGGCATACTTTCGCAGTTTGTCAAATTTAGTCCCTGTAGGCGAATTAACTTGTTTTTGCCATACCAAAGCCTTCAAAACTTATTTCTAAGTTATGTAAAGGTTATTTATGGTATGTTAAGCCTATATCACTATTCCGGAGTGTTCGTTGCATTAAAATGGTTATATTTACGCATCGGTGCGCGTATAACCTTCCAAAAAGCGATTTAGAGCCCGAAATCGAACAAGAATTGATATGTGCAAATGATACACATGTTTATTCAAACCCCAAGTATGAAATACAATATTTCATCGGTTTGGTATTTGTTTGATGGTTGAAGTGACACAGGTGTCACAGTCTCCCCTACTTTAGGAAATTTTGTCCTGAAATTTAATTTTAGAGGAAACTTGTGAAGACAACTGTGATGGTTTTGCTTTCAAATAGATCCATTGAACCCTTAAGTAAAACTCTGGGCCATGTTAGGATTCTTAGCGAATTTTTTAACCCTCAAAGTGAATTCCTTGTAGTATCAAAACATGGAATTTTGAACTTTTGACAGAAGAACGTTTCTTTATCATAAGAAACTTGTGTGTGCTTGAAATCAGAATTGGGGAGTGTGAGAATAAATGACATTGGTCGAGGTCTAAGCCTTCTCCCGTATCATTACTCTTGTCACTATATGTCTTAACACATGACAAAACTTCCTGTGCAGACTGTGCAAGGAATTACGTAATTATGGAGGCCCTATATGCTTTATTTTACAACACGACGCGTTATTTGAAAGCATGCTTATACTTGTTTCATTAAACATATATACAAATACACAATAAAATTAGATTGATGTTACCCTCGGCATAACCCCTTATCTTACATTTAGGAAGGCATGCGATTTATATTTGTGGTAAGGCATGCCTTCCTAGACTCTCTGTTTTCTCCCATTTTGTTGAATCGTTCAGCTTGAATACCTCAACGCATTCTCCAAACTCGCCCACAATGACTAGTAAAAGTTGTTGATCACATTTCGTTAGGAAACTTTGTTTAGGAGATACACAACTACTTCTCGGGCCTTCCCGCAAGGTGTAATCTAGGTTGCCAGCATCTATGAGTGTCACACCCCGACCGCGTTAAAACAACAAACCGCGGCGTTAGGAAACTTTGTTTAGGAGATACACAACTACTTCTCGGGCCTTCCCGCAAGGTGTAATCTAGGTTGCCAGCATCTATGAGTGTCACACCCCGACCGCGTTAAAACAACAAACCGCGGCGGAAACGTCGGGGAGTGTCGTAACAGAATCATTGTTTCACAACACATGGATTGAAATTTCGTTTTATTGAATTAAGTTTATTACATTGTATTGAAATCAAAAGCAAAACATGAACAAATTGTCTTTCATTGTTATTGAGTCACTAAGGCCTCGTCCGTTCCTATATGAGCATGCATCATAATCATCGTCAAACATCATCAAACTATAGTACCTGAAACATATGTGAAAATACGTCAGCATAAAAATGCCGGCGAGTTCATAGGTTTTGTGAGAGTATCGGATTCATGGCTTGTTTACATGTTGCAATAGCTCGTTAGACTACAAAAGTTGATAGTTGAAAACCTTGTTTGAAAAGTGTTTGGTATTGCAATATGATTAACCAACTCAAAACAAGTTGGTTATAGTTTTATAAAATCTCGTTGCCATGAATCTTAACCCAAAACATTTGTTTATGTAACCCAAATCATAAATCGTTTTTGTAATAAAACTCGTATGGTTTATATCGTTAAGAAAACCTTGTAGTGTAACTTCGTTTTGAAAACATTCGACCAAGTGATCTAGATAAAGCAACGGTATGTAATGTGTTAAAAGCACTTATATATAGGAAGTACCAGCGGCGTATCCACCATGCTTTTATCACATTACACCCGCCCCGTTACCTAATCACTTACCATAACCCAATAGTTCAATAGTTCAAATAGTTCCAATTGTTCAAATAGTTCACATAGATCAAATAGTTCCAATGGTTCAAATAGTTTAAATAGTTCACATAGTCCAATAGTTCCAGTGGTTCAAATGTCACACCCTGACTTTTGCGGAAGCGTGATTATGGTGTGACTTTCTTGTTATCATTGCATTCAACCATATCAAACAACTATATGATAAAACCAAAGATTTGCCATCCATAAAATGAGTTTAAAAACATAACAACATTGTCTAAAACGTAGACTTCAAATTCAAGTTTTACAAACCATAAGAATTGTGTAAAAGTTCACTAAGGACTCGTCAAAAGATATTAGTTGTAATCAAAGTTTGGAAGACGTGTCTCGTCCAGGATTAAGACACACTGACCAAACCCAAAGACCATGGATGACATCTTTATACTTAACATGACTTGAAACTCCAACGCCCGCCAGATCCATAATTAATTTCCTGAAATACATGTAGTTTGAAAAACATAAACAAAAGTTGAGCGAGTTCATGTGTATGAATAAGCCTTTAAAGTATGTCTGTATAAATGTATGTCCCTGGTATGTAGCAATAAGGAAAAACAGATCAATTAATGTGTAGCTAATACATTAATAAGTGACATGGCCTATGAAGCACTCAAACCTGTATGCGTATTTCGTACCGTTCCCTCCGACGGAACGACATAGTCACCACATGCAGCCACTCGCAGGCCTAAGGGTGTGGCTCGCAACACCCAATAGATCTATCACTCATCCCCCTCGGTCCTTATACCAGGATTAATGGTCTTAAGACAATAGCCTACCAATTCACGTGATCTAGCAGTACATTCCTTAGCTAATCATACCATGTATAAAACGTTTGCAATCAGTATGTAACATGTATTTTACCCCCGAAGTTGTAAAACTGAAAACAGTTAAAAGAAAAGGGGGACATGAACTCACAGTTTTGCGTTCTTCGAATCTGCCCGTAACTCAAAATATTGTTCCAATCAAATGTGTAGTGATCCAGAACTCTTCAGAGTAGGGCCAACGTTTAATGAAGATCAATTATAGTGTTTTTTACAAAGCAAGAATTGGCTTTCATCTAAAAATGGACTATAATATGTTCAATTAGATTCTATAGTCGAATAAACTATATTCTGAAGAAATAATATTATTATGTTCCTTGGTTTAACACTAGTATTTCACTAAAGTAGGGGAGACTGTCCATCACTTTAATCCGATTTTAGCACACCGAACCCCAAATCTTTGTTATTTGTTTTGAGATTCTCTTTTTAAGCTTATGTTAAAGTATCATGATCATTTTCTTTTGTGTTCTTCAAAATTAACAACTACTATGAATTTGAAATAACCATACACTATCCTTTTATATATACATATCATCTGATTTTGCTATCGGCTTTCAAATGATTTATAAAACAAAACAAATAACAAGGTTCATGACCGAATTTTTATTAAACACTTCTTCAAACATAAGTCATGAATCCTATTTTCATAAGTCCTTCATATCAGCACATAATCATCATACACCAAACAACATCATTCTAACATCATTTCTTCATGTATCATCTTGTTTAAGCTTATGTTCAAGTTTTAAGTGTAAGATCTTATGGTGTTCATATGTTTTCTTCATAATACATCTATTAACCACTAAAAACATGAAGTATCTAAGGATTAACAAGGAGCTTACTACTAGCTTAAAGCTAGGGAAGAACTATGATGAAGATTGAGTGGATAAAAGCACACGGAAGAGGTCCTTCAACTTCCGAGAACACCAAGCTTCATTGAACACCTTGTAGCACCTAGAAGTACACTTGGAATGGATGGATCTTGCAAGAAAATGGTGGTGGTGTGGTGATGAGACGGCTGCCGAGAACAAGGGAAATAAGAGAGAGATGAGGGTGTGAAGATGATGGTTATGTGTTCATGATCTTATAATCTCTAATTGTTATGTCCAATGGTCACTATGTCCCTCATAGTACACTACACATCTTTTCCAAGTCCAAGGAATATCCAAAGAGATTTAATGACATCTCATGAAGATTTATGGTGGGCCACACTTGGTGAGCCGTAAATCACCATAGGGGGGGGGGGTAAATTGTAATTTTTGATGGTAAAAGTTAATTAGTAGGGTATTAAGTGCAAAAGCTAGTGTTATTGTGATACATGCTTTATGTAGTATGTTATAGTGCTCGGGGACCAAAACTAGCTCAGAAAAAGTGAAACAATATTTTTAACAATATTTTGGTGTTCCGGGTAATGTCCGGTTGTTCGGTTGGATATTGTTCCGTTAAAGTGCTTAATTAATCCGTAAAGTGTCCTATATATATATTTTTGTAACATTTTAAATTCTCAACACTCAGGAAAGCATACCAGATTATTTAGTAACTTTTCTGTACACTACTAGTATGTTAACAAGCACATGTAAGTATAACACAATGATCAGAAAGCAGTTAAGTGATTCAGCACAGTCATCAAGCAATTTAATTATCATTAATAAATCGTATGGATACATAGAATTATGAGGGTTGTCACAAGAATCTTCAGTTAGCCGCCCTTTGTATTTTTGACCGTGTGCGCGTGGTGCATGGGCCTGATGTGACGTGCGCAACGCACCAAAGTGAGCCAAAATGGCGCGACTGTGTGGCATGCTCGTAGAGGCTCACATGCAACGTGGCACACGCGCGCAGGCGCGCATGGACCTGAGTGAGTATGGCGCACGCGCGCATGGCAGTGAGCCAAGAGGACGCACCGCGCATGAAGCGTGCAGACCTGCACGCGCGCAGAAACTTCCAGCTGCAGTTAATGTCAGTGCAGTTACATTCAGCATTCGAAACTGACGAAGTCAATGCTTTTGACTGCGAATTTAATGACGAATTAAAGTGCATTAAAGACGTTTAATGCAGTTTAATTCTCCCATTAATTTCGTTTTTCAGTTTTGACTTGGACCTGCAGTATAAATAGGAGGAGCGTACTGCAGCAAAAGACACCGAAAATTACCAGCTCTCTCTTTTCTCTACTGCAGAATTCTTCTTTTCTTTCAAGCTTCAAGGTACACCTTCGGGTTGGAGTCAAGACCGGCAGTGCAACTGCTTGCGGCTGTTGTATCCTGGAAACAAACGTGTTCTCCTGGGAGACACGGTATTTGTTTTAAGGGACCCGTGTCTAACACGATCCTCAGCCAAGAACAATTTTTCTGTTCGAGTTTTCTGTTTTGTTTTTCCTTTTTCCAGTTGTAATTGTACTTACTTTCAGTTGTAATTCTGTTTATGTTCTTGTAATTCAAGTTAATAAAATATTTTTATTTATTTACACGAACGGATTCCTACAAAGTGAACATAAAACTAAGTCTATTGGGGAGTTAATCTATCTAGATTTGTGGGGTCCAAATAAAGTTACCATTTATGAGGGATTTAAAATTTTTTTAACTGTTGTAGATGATTTTTCTAGGACTGTTTGGTGTTACTTGTTGTCAAGTTTTTAACTGAAGTTTTTGAAAATCTGTGTAACTTTTATGAACTCATTCTAACTCAATTTGAAAAAAAAAATTAAAATAATTAGAAGTGATAATGGAACAGAATTTGTGAATAACCAAATGAGGTCATTTTGTAAAAACAAAGGCATTTTACATCAAACGTCTTGTTCTTATACACCACAACAAAATGGTGTGGTGGAGAGGAAACATAGACATCTCTTGAACACAGCTAGAGCTTTAATGTTTCAAAGTAATTTGCCTCTTAAGTATTGGTTTGATTGCATTTTAACTGTTGTTTACTTAATCAACAGGTTACCCTCTTCTGTTCTAGGTGGTAGAAGTCCTTATGAAATTGTATATGGTTTTAAGCCCTCTTTAATTCATCTAAGGAACTTTGGATGTCTTTGCTTTAGTACTGTTTTATCTGAATCCAATAAGTTTGCTTATCATGCTGATAAGTGTGTTCTTATTGGTTATTCAAATGTTAAAAAAAAGATATAAATTGCTAAGTTTGGACAATAGAAAAGTGTTTTTTTCTAGAGATGTAAAATTTTATGAGAATGTATATCCTTTTAAATCTAATCCGGATAATAGTCAAGAGTTGTTAAATAAAACTGATTTAAATCATGTAATTTTTTTTGATTATATTGAAACAATGTTGTCTAAAGTTCCTACAGTTCCCAATGATGAAGAGGGTACAACTGGTGCTCAAGATCACTACAGTGATGATCAGTAGCCATTGTCACCCTCTACATCTGCCACTGCCCCAAATGTTGAGATAGTAGTTATCTGGGTAATAGTGGTGAGGCATAGGACAATGTAGGATCACATGATGAGACCAACATGTCTGAGGGACAATCTGTTAGGAGATCTTCTAGAAAAGTGTCTTTTCCAAAAAAAAATTGATGAATTTGTTGTAGAAGGAAAAATTAAGTATGGTATTGAAAAAGTTGTTAGCTATGCTAATTTGTCTGTTGATAATCTGTGTTTAGTTTCATCTTTGAATAAGTCAGCTGAACCTAGTTCTTATAATGAGGCTATTAAAGACCCTATGTGGATAGAAGCCATGAATAATGAAATGGAGGCTCTTTATAGGAACAACACCTGGGTTGTTGTTAATTTGCCTGAAGGTAGTAAACCCATAGGGTGTAAGTGGGTTTATAAAATAAATTACAAAGCTAATGGTGAGATTGAAAGGTATAAGGCTAGGTTAGTGGCAAAGGGTTTTAATCAAAGAGAGGGAATTGATTTTGGGGAAACATTCTCACCTGTTGTAAAGATGGTGACTGTTAGAATTGTGTTGAAACTTGCTATGAATAATTGTTGGCCTTTATATCAGCTTGATATTAATAATGCCTTTCTGTATGGGTCATTATCTGAAGAAGTTTATATGTCTCTACCACATGGTTATTTTAATAATGATAAAAATAAGGTGTGTAAACTTGTTAAGTCTCTTTAACAAGCCCCCAGAAAATAGAATGAGAAATTGACTTCTGTGTTGATTGATATGGGTTTTGTGCAAAGTTTGTGTGATCATTCTTTGTTTATTGTGTGTAAGAATGATGTGTTATTAATTCTGTTGGTTTATGTCGATGACATTGTGGTTACTGGAAATAGTCTTTCAGAAATAACAAAGGTTAAACAATGTTTAAGTGATAATTTCCAAATAAAAGACTTAGGTTTGCTGAAATATTTTCTTGGTATAGAGGTCTTATACCCCAATGGGTCAATTTGTTTGTCTCAAAGGAAATATTGTCTTGAACTTCTTAATGAGTTTGGGTACATGGGGTGTAAACTTGTTGGTACACCTATTGAACAATCTCATCTTGTTACTAATAAAACTGATAAAGATAAAAGGTTTTTGGAAAATGTGAATGGTTTCCAAAAATTAATTGGCAAGTTAATATATATGTCATTAACTCGTCCAGATATAAGTTATTCCGTTCAATTCTTAAGTCAATATATGCATAAACCATGTCAAGCACACTTAGATATTGCTTTAAGGTTATTAAGATACCTAAAGCAATGTCCAGGTAAAGGTGTTATGTTTAGGAAAACAGGTAATCTTGATCTTTTAGGGTTTGTTGATGCTGATTGGGCAAAGTGTGTTTTAACTAGGAAGTTTGTTACTGGATTTGGGGTATTTCTTGGGGATACTCTTATATCATGGAAAAGTAAGAAACAAAATGTTGTTTCGAGGTCCACAGCCGAGGCTGAGTACAGAGCAATGTGCTCAGCCACATGTGAGGTTATGTGGATTAAAAATGTTTTGCAAGAGTTAAAAACTAGTTGTACTTTGACTATTAAACTGTTTTGTGACAGTAAATATGCCATTTCTATATCATTTAATTATGTTTTCCATGAAAGAACAAAACACTTTGAATTAGACTTGCATTTTTTAAGGGAAAAAATTGCAAGTGGCATAATTGAACCACAAAAAATTGCTACTAAGATTCAAGTAGCAGACATTTTTACTAAAGGATTAAGTGTTGCTCAACATAACATGTTGTGTGAAAAGTTGGGTTTATTTGATATGTTTGCATTATGAATTATGGGGGGATGTTGAAATGAAAAGATTTTTATTATAATTCATAATTCAAACATATTCTTATTGGGTCAGATATTTGAAATGTGACATATTATTGGGCTCAGTTTGTTATTGGACTGTTTAAGTTTGTTATTGGGCTGTTCAGTTTTTATGAAGTTTGTTATGAGTCCAGGGGCTAAAGTGCATAGTCTATGAAGATCAAGGGACTTAAGTGGAACTTGTATACACACCAGCTATATAAGAGAAGAGATAGAAGGAGAGCTCAGTTGTTCGAGATATTTCTAGGGTTTTCTCTTTGTTTCTCTCTGTACTTGTTCATCGTCTTTGTAGATCTCAGTGTTGAGATCATCTCTGGTTTAGAGATCGTGTTGATCTCTGCGTCTGTATCCTTTATATTATGTTTGTACTTTGATTTGTATTCAACAGATTACTTCAATCTGTTGAATCAGTACTTTGTATTGTTAAGATCTCATATTCTTGAGATCTAGGGTTTCTGGTTGGGATCTTTTGGGTTGGCTAAGTAATAAAAATTTTGTCACCGATTTTGTCACTATTTCTGGTGTGTTTGTGTTGTCCAGTTTAGATCTATACCATTTTACAGACTTTATCCCATCATCTCCACTAACAAGAAGCTCAACCATATCTTTTGAAAGAGCGCTTTGGTAGTCATCCAACACACGTCCGCACTAAATGCCGATTCTAAGGCAAAGGTTGTGATTGGAATGCTAAAAATGTTACGGACCATTTTGATTAAAGTACGACACTTGCTAGAACTTTGACTTTACCATTTTAACACATCAAATTCTTTGTATTCCTATACATAGTTAGGCTCCTCTAAGTACACCTCAAGTTAACTTTTTGTTTTGTTTATTTTCAACTGGTCTAGTCTTAAGAATAGCATAAAAATCATCTTCATGTTTAACATGAATGTTTTGGGCCCCAGATGATATATAGTGAGTTATTCTTAGACACCCTAGCCAGGTAAAATGTGGTGTAGCACCTTTCACATGGAGACTTTAACTAATTAGTTATCACATCTTCAACCCGACCATATACCAAGCTCATTGGTCGGCTATAACCTCACAAGATTCCACATCTAAAATTGAGATAGTTGCCATAGGAACCTCAATTTCTACTCAATATTTGTCAAACTTTTCTAACATTAGCTCACTAATCTTATTCTAGAAAACATCATCTGAGATATAACAATTAGTTATCTATTCTCATTTTTCACTTTAAAATTTTTAACAAGAAACAAAATTGTTGTCGGATATGATGTATCCCAAAACAAATTTGTTGCATCCAAAAAATATCTCTTAAGTACTTTGCAAACCTTTTTAGCCCTAGCCGACTCATCATTGGTGATAGACCATTCAGTGTTAGAATGTCTTAAGATGTAACCTTGAAAGGCAAATCTGTAATGCATAGCCGATTCAAGCATTCCATGTATAAAGTTCCATCTTTTTTTACATCTATTTACAAATATCGACTCCAAATACGAAGAGTTATGGCAATTTCACCAAATTTTAAAAGATTACCTCGAACTTCCTCAAATACTTAACCCCGTCTCGAATATATACAAGAAAACAATCAAGTATTCCTAAGTTGTCTTGTACTACTAAAATTAAATATGTCAAATATCATTGATTTTTTTTCTTTACCCGTACAAACATTCATTTTTATGGGTTCCGATACAAATTCATTTTGATTCCGGCTAAAAAATATTGTAAATGGAGTTATGTTCTAAATACAATGTTTTGTTGTATCGTAAGCTATAGAGAGTGTCAGTAACATACCGGCGTGGTGCCAAACTTAACCGATTACGATCAAACAACATTGATACTATTGAAAGCCTTACCGATATTCGGTTTTATAGTTTTCAATTAATGTAAAACACACCTCGGTATCCTTTTGAACATATTACGACTTTATTTTTTGGGTTTTCACTTTTGATTGTGTCAAAACATGATACCATACATACAATTTCAGGAAATCTAATTATAACAAACCACAAAACTTCAAGATTACAACATATAACAACTCACAGTACGAACTCTCTCACTCAATCTAGTTAGACCATCAATTAGATGATCTATTCTAACTCACAATGCCATGGTCTAACAGGAGATTACAACAACATAACAAACCCTAGATCCAACCGTGATAACAATTAACAAATGAGAGAGAGAGAGAGAGACAAAGTGAAAAATATAAAAAAAAACCTAAATCTTGAAATGAGGCGTCTAATGAAGAGGAATGTGAAGTAAAGTGTGTAAAACCAAAAGGTGAACCATTTGCCTTGAGCCCTTCTTTATATCAACTGCAGAGACCTTGAGCCCATTTTCCTTTTAAGCCCAATAAGATCTTTAAATCATTTATTCAGCAGTAATAGCCCATACGAACACCTTATTCAGCAGCCCATATCCTTATTCAGCAGCCCATTATAATTGGAGGATGCATTGGGCCGTGTCCTGGCCTAGACGTGAACGCTGTAAACACTAGTTCATCCTTTCTCCGAGCCCATGATCCATATACATTGTAAAATATATAATAACACATTATAAACTTTATAAAATATGAAAGTAAAGTATTAAATTGTTAATGTAAATCCTTTAACATTTTAACAGATTGCTATACCGAGTGTTAGTTCCTTACCAATATCGCAATGAACTGAACGGATACTGCAATGTACCGAGCGAATATCCTGCTGCAACACGCTCAAGAATTCCACCAATTAAAAACATATTTTGTAGGTAGAAATGAAATTACTATAATTTTTCTAGTTAAATTTTTTGAACAACTAATTTTACCTTTTTACACCAATAATCCTAAAGTAATCAACTTGTCCAAGTGTGAACAAACTCTAACTCGAGGTAAACCTATTACATTTAGAATAGATTATAATGCAGAGTAATAGGCTTACCTCGACTTGAGTCACTTCCATGCACATTTATATATATCTCATCTCAAAATGGTATTTTAATTCCCACTCAACCTAACATATGGATACGCCCAAGCTTTAAACAACCACTTATTTTTTAGAAAGCTTTAGTAGAACTATTTTATTTGTAGCAAATAGAATTAGGATATAAGAGCGCAATGAACTTGACAAAAACATAACAAATCAAGATCTTGAATGAATTAGGATATAAGAGCGCAGTGAACTTGACAAATCAAGATCTTGTATAAACCAAGATGTAAAGTATTAGTCCAAAGTCCAGTAGATATATAAAATCCCAATATCAAGTTGTTAATTCGCAAACACAAAAAGTAATTTAACCGTCCATAAACAAAAGACAAGGACACTCGATACTTCTAACTAGGGTGAATCACCTGTCCGATAAACAACACAACTCCGGTTACATCTATCACAAACAAGAACGGGTGATCCGCCACAAAATCTACCAAATCTTTAATCATAATTTTCCTGAGTGGACATCCAACATCCGCCGTAACTACAGTGACCGCTGCAGCTTCTGTACCTTCTTCATTCACCTCCACAACAGATTTAAGGATGACGCTCGAAACATAAAGGTTTGGTGAGTCCACTATTTCGGTGATTCGAGGTCCAAACTCGAAAGGGAGTTTAAGGCCTAATTTCTTCAACATATTAGAAGCTTCAAACCCGAATTCTATCTTAAATTTTGGTATAAAAAACTCCCCGACTCTTACCTTTTCTCGTGGAATGTGATGGTCAAAAAAGTTGGGTGTGGAACTGATCTTCTTTATTAAAGACGGAAGCCCGTCTTTTGCATCACTGAGGTAAAAGTACATTGTGAACTTACGCTTATCTGGACCTTGCGAATAAGGAAGACCCAATACTTTGAAATCATCATATTCATGTACGAATTGATTTTCGTAGTTGGTCATAAAGGGAACTTTAACTTTATTGCCATTGAGGAGGTGAAAGTCACCTTCTTCAGTCAATGAGGTTACAAACTGCTGACTCCATGTTCCCTTGAAGTAGATAGCATTTGCAAGGATGAGCATTGTGTCATCACTAACTTCTTTATCAGTAATGACTTCCTTGATAAGGCCATGTGTTCGCTCTTTGGCCCATGAATTCACTTCATCGGCTACCTCTTCTGCCTTCATTAAACCAAAAAAAAGAGTATATACTCAATAATATCACTAAACAAAAAAATAATAGAGTATAGAGTACTCAATAATATATTAGCATAATATAAAAAACAAGTTTAATAGCTTTAGTAACGATCTAAGGCTCGTTTGTGAACAAAATAACCAAGATTGATATCAAACAATACGTAAAAAAACTCTACTAATATATTGAGTTAAGAAAGAGTTGGCTTGAAAAACATTAGAAACTAACCTTTTGGAAATCGACTTGTTTGCAAGCGGCTTTATAAACGGTGTCCACAACCTGCTTAAAACATGGTTTGAGAGAAAAGTTTTCACCAACCCAAACCGCGTTTACAGAAGACAATTTAGGTCCGCCACTGGGGCTACCGTCGGCTAATATCGAGGACACAAGCTCCGAATAGAGAGAGTTGAGGTCATCCGTAGTATCCGCTTTAAGGAAAGCCATGAGTTGGTCAAGTGTTTCACCTTTGCAACCGGCAGATAGTATGCTCAGGGCGACCTGGATGGAAAGGGGTGAGAAAACAACGTTGAAGTCGTGTTTATTGGACAGAAGGTGGGTTGCAAGTGCGGTTGAGACATGGGTTTGGTTGCTGATCATCATCGACTGGTCGAGACGCCGACGTTGTGGCCGAGAGGGTTTAAAAGCGGGCTTTGGGTAACGTTGTTTGAGACGGATGGGATGGCGGAAAAAAGGAGCCATTGTTGGACTTCGTTGAGTACGTAAGCAAGGAATAAGAAGAAAAATATGCAGGGTGTATATATATATATATTCAACCTCTACTCAAGAAAACCCTACTTAATCAAAACAAATCAAAATATTAATATGATTTAGTTTCTTGAAATAAATTAAAGGTGATACTTTCACTGATACCAAAACTTTGTTGAGGGCTTAAAAGGATAATATCGTGGGTTTAAAAGGATAGTTTGACGAATTTCTTTTGACGTAGAAACCGAACAAAACACTACTTTAATCTTGGTAAATTGTCTTGCCGCATTAACTTCTTAGACCATGTCTAATGGTGAAGAATTATAATGCCCCCACCATGGGGCATTATCTGACATGTGTCATCACAGTCAGCATGGGGCATTATAGCATAAAGTGGTGTAGTGGGGCATTATTCCAATAACTGTTGGTTCAGTTCTGTTTATTCATGAGGGAAAACAATAAAACATACCTGTCACAGCAGAAAGTGCAGTGGAGAATCCATTAATGGAGTTCGACATGCTTGTCATCGTGATCTGGTTCCTCCTTAGGGTGCTGACTGATGATGGGGACTTAGAAATCAAAATAGGGGATTCGATTAGGAGAGGGGGTCGAAAATTGATGTTATTGACTAATGGGATGTGTCTAATTGTGTAACTGAGTAACCCTTTAACCTCCATATAATTCTCCTTATATAAGCACCCAGGAGGAAACCTAATTAGTTAATAAGGGTAATATGGTCCATCAACAATTACCAACTAATTATTTAATAGGTTATTATATATTTTGATCTATATTATGTAAATGATTATAATGGCTATAGATTAAATATTAATACATAATATATTTAATCTTACATTCTCCCACTTAGCCGAGTAATCATTTACTATAAGTATTAGATAAGCCTGATCAGGAGTTAACACTCATTTTAGCCTTAAACAAGTACTATAGCAGAGAAATACAGCCGTTGAATCATTATGCGACTCAGGACCCCCATTAATCATACTATAGCCTTAATTTAAAACCTAATCGTCATGATCAAAATACGCGTAAGCCCTTTGTTTGATTTGTAACTTTATTTGTCAATATGCCATTATACCGGTTGAACATATTCTAAGAGACATACAAAATCAAACTGAGGAAATTTCATTAACATAAAACATAAGCTAGTACAATATGCTCAAATAAGGTCTTTACTAAATCCCATATTCCGAACATGTTCTTCATAAACCTTAGGAGGGAGACCTTTAGTCATCGGATCCGCAAGCATATCCTTAGTACTAATATACTCAATACAAAGATTATTTTCCTCAACTCGTTCTCGTACGAACAGATATTTTGTATCGAGATATAAACCAGCTCCAGTCGAACTGTTACTGTTCGAGAAACTAACGGCAGCTGAATTATCACAGTAAAGCTTCAATGGTCTAGAAATGGAATTTACGATTTTGAGTCCAGTGATCAGATTTCTAAGCAACATTCCATGACAGGTTGCGTTATAAATAGCAATGTACTCTGCCATCATTGTGGAAGTTGTGGTCAACTGTTGTTTATGACTCTTCCATGAGATAGGGATGCCTGCTAACATAAAGATATAGCCCGAAGTGGATTTCTTGTCATCTTTGCACTTTGCAAAGTCAGAATCAGAATAGCCCACCACTTCTAAATGATCACTTCTTCTATAAGTCAGTTTATAGTCTTTCGTCCCTTGCAGATATCGAAGTACCTTCTTAGCTGCTTTCCAGTGATCTAGGCCAGGATTAGTCTGATAACGGCCTAGCATTCCAGCAATATAAGCGATATCTGGGCGAGTACAGACTTGAGCATACATCAAGCTCCCTACTACTGACGCGTAAGGTATCTGGCTCATTTGCTCCTTCTCAACCTCTGTTGTCGGACACTGGAATGAACCGAAAACATCTCCCTTAACTACTGGAGCGATGAAGGGTTTGCACTGTTGCATTTTGTAACGCGTAAGGACACGATCTATGTAAGCCTTCTGGGACAATCCTAAGATCCCTTTGTGTCTATCTCGGTGAATTTTGATGCCAATGACGTAAGAAGCCTCTCCGAGATCCTTCATGTCGAAGTTATGCGAGAGTAACCGCTTCGACTCATGCAACATGTCTAAACTATTACTTGCCAATAGAATATCATCTACGTAAAGGACAAGTATAGTAAAGTTGCTCCCACTCATCTTGAGGTAGGTGCATTGATCCACTTGATTCTTCATAAAACCTTGCTTCTTCATGACTTCATCAAACTTGAGGTACCATTGACGTGATGCTTGTTTTAACCCGTAAATGGATTTCTTCAACTTACAGACTAGATGCTCCTCACCTTCAGGTTTAAAGCCTTCAGGTTGTTTCATGTAAACATCTTCGTCCAAATCTCCGTTAAGGAAAGCGGTTTTAACGTCCATCTGATGTAACTCCAAATCAAAATGAGCTAACAGGGCCATGACGATCCTTAATGAAAATTTACGAGAGACAAGTGAAAACGTCTCTTGATAATCAATTCCCTCTTTCTGAGTGTAGCCCTTTGCAACCAATCTCGCTTTGTAGCGTTCAACGTTCCCATTCGGATCCAGTTTTGTTTTGAATACCCATTTACATCCTACGGGTTTGGCTCCGTTGGGTAATTCTACCAAATCCCAAACGTCATTTTTCTTCATGGATTCAAGCTCATCAATCATTGCTTTATTCCATTCAGAAGACTGATCACTGCTAATGGCTTCATTGTAAGAGATAGGATCATTGAGCTTTCCAGGATCCATTTCAGTCAGGTAGGTAACATAATCATCCATATTAGTAGGCCTTCTTTGCCTAGATGACCTCCTGAGTGGAATATCAGGTTCAGCGTTGTCTTGGTGTTGAGCGTTTGATGTGCCTTCGTCATGAGGTATAATGGGTTCAGCTTCAGGTACAGTAGTTGCATTGGGTACAAGAGGAGTAATCGGAGTAATGGTAAGCGACGAGTCTCTCCCCCCCGCGTCTTGTACTTCTTGCAATTCTTCGTAAGGGTTGGTACTGCTCCCACTGACCTTGAAATCCTCCAGGAACGCGGCACGCTTGGTTTCAACAATACGGGTGACATGGGAAGGACAATAGAAACGATAACCCTTAGAGTTCTCAGGATACCCGATAAAGAAACAGGTAACTGTTTTAGGGTCAAGTTTCCTTAAGAAAGGATTGTAAAGTTTTGCTTCAGCAATGCAGCCCCATACTTTCATATATTTAAGACTCGGTTTCCTTCCTGTCCAAAGTTCATAAGGAGTTTTAGGGACAGACTTAGAAGGAACTCTATTGAGTATATGAACAGTTGCTTTTAACGCTTCAGTCCAGAGGAATAATGGTAAATTAGTGTTGGCTAACATACTGCGCACCATGTTCATAAGGGTACGATTTCTTCTTTCAGCAACACCGTTCTGCTGAGGTGTACCAGGCATGGTGTATTGGTTCACAATCCCCTGGCCCTTACAAAACTCATAAAATGGACCAGGAGCTTGACCCACATCAGTATGTCTTCCATAATATTCACCGCCTCTATCTGATCTCACAACTTTAATCTGACGATCTAATTGCTTTTCAACTTCAGCCTTATAATCTTTAAAAGTTGTAAGAGATTCAGATTTCTCCTTAATAAGATACAAGTACATGTAACGAGAATAATCATCAATAAAAGTGATAAATGAAGTATGTCCTGTTATGCCAGCGATTTGGTAGGGGCCACTAATGTCACTGTGAATGAGTTCTAATAAATTAGAGCTCCTAGTGGCACCTTTCTTATTCGCTAATGTCATTTTACCTTTAATACATTTGACACGTGTTCCAAAATCAGAGAAATCGAGAGGAGGTAAGACTTCATCCTTTACGAGACGATTTAATAGTTCTCTTGAGATGTGGCCTAAACGCTGATGCCACAACATGGATAAAGTTTCTAAGTCTCGTTTCTCTTCCATCTTTGTGAGTGATTCATTAATGTTATATGACAACAAAGATTTGGAAAAGTTATCTTCTAGTTCTAATCTATAGAGACCACCATCCAGAACACCAGTACCATAAAGAACAGAATCATAAAGGATAGAGAGTTGGCGATGACCATGGGAAACAATAAAACCATCCATGTCTAACTTTGGTCCTGATACAAGGTTCCGAGTTACCTCAGGAACATATAAGGTATCATAAAGTTTAATACATAAACCAGTTCTCATAACTAATTGTAATGTTCCAATGGCCTTCACTTCTAATTCTCGATCATCCCCAACCTTAAGCGTTCTTTGGTTTCTTTCCAGCTTCCGGATTGTAAGGAATCCATGAGTAGAATTGGTAACATGAACCATAGAACCAGAATCAAACCACCAAGAATTAGCAGGAACACTTAAATTATAGGACTCGAGTATCATAAAATAATCGTTACCTTTCTTAGCCAGCCACTCCTTAAAATCAGGGCATTCCTTCTGCATGTGTCCTGTCTTTTTACAGAACTTGCAGCGGATACTGCCTAAGGAGTTCTTAGAGCTGGAGGGTGCACTTGTATTAGGATGAGGGTTAGGCCTTTGGACTTTTGAAGCATCCTTCCTCTGATAATTGTTCTTCCTCTTCTTAGAGTTGGAGGTAGTGAAGTTTGCAACATCAGTATGGCGATCCATCCTCATACGCTCTTCCTCCTATACGCACATGGCGACCAGCTCACTCATCGTCCATTTGTCCTTCTGAGTGTTGTAATTGATCTTGAATGCTTCAAAGGACGAAGGAAACGAAGTAATGATGAAATGAACAAGGAAACCATCACTGATTTCCATTTCCAGCCCCTTCAGCTTATTGGCCATGTCATTCATTGTCACAACCCCCGATCCCTAAATCCCCGGGAACGGGCGGACGTGATCACAGAGTTTGGTGGTATCAGGTTATTTAGTCTCGCAGCGGAATTTACATCAGGACCGTAGTTAGGAAATGTTTATCAGAGTAAAACCACCTTCTTTTATATTAATAATAACATGAGCAAAAACCCAAGTTTCTTATTACAATATATTATAGGGACAAACCCTAATTTATTGAATTTAAAACATCGTTTATTAGGTAACTTTTATACCCACATTTTTCCCAAGCCTTCAGTGCTCTCCAGCTGGCTTTTCACTAATTGGCTGTTCACAATGTGTTACCTGTAACGCGTTTTAAAAACATTTGTCAGTCGGAAATACTGGTGAGTGAATCCCAGTTTAATCAAGAAACATTTTATCAATTAAAACAGTATTGAGAGCGATCACATTGTTTCTTTCTACACAATTACTCATTCAGTATTTGCCACTCGACCGGATCTTAGGCTTTTCGTAAGGATTTCCTGGGTATAATCTATAATTTATACAAATGTACATTGGTTAGTATCATAACCCTTTGAAATTATTAATAATACCCTCCCCGAGACGGCATTCCAACAACTACGTCGGGCAGAACCACGACAGTTGTTACGGAACCCTAAATCAATCGGGCAGCGTAACTATTATGAAACCGGGGTTATAATACTTACAACGGAGCAGAACCTCGCTAATTAGGGGTATAATACCCAAAATATTATGCCTATACTTTCAGAATTCGAGATTGAGAAGTGTGAATGAGTGACGGAAATCGTAAACTGATGCCTGCTATTTATAGTTGTGAAATATGACTTTCAGGCGGCCCGCGTAAGGAGAGGCTAAGCCTTACGCGGCCCGCGTTGACTCTAGTCAACTCAGTAGCTTAGCTGGGTCATCAACTAGGTTCGACACGATATCGACACGTGTCGGCTCAGGGATGCGCCACCAGTTGGAACGCGCGCGGCCCGCATGAACTTAATGAAACCTATTACGCGGCCCGCTTTAGCTTAAGAAGTCATCAAGGTCAAAGTCTGGTTTGATACGGCCCGCGTGAAGTTGAGGTGAGGTCTTATGCGGCCCGCCTCAGCTTATAATTCAGATTTTTATTTTATTTTATATACTATAACATAACTAGGGCTCGGTTTTCACATACGGGGTATAATATAAAACATATTGGGACATTTTATAATATACTAAGGCGTCTAAAATATTTATGAGGGCGATGGTTTACCGAGGGTTGTTACATTCTCCCCACCTTACTTTAGAGCTCGTCCTCGAGATCTACTGAAATAAATGCGGATATTTCCTTTTCATTTCTGACTCGAGCTCCCACGTGTATTCAGGTCCTCTTTTTGAGTCCCACTTTACTTTGACTAGAACTAGTCTCTTATGTTTTAGATTCTTGACTTTCCTATCTTCAATCTGTAGAGGTCTTTCTACAAATTTAAGCTGTTCATTTACCTCTATATCCTTAAGAGGAACTATCAGTGATTCATCAGCTAAACACTTTTTGAGATTAGATACATGAAACACATCATGTATTCCTGCCATTTCCTCTGGCAGTTGTAACTGATAGGCTACAGGCCCTATTTTTCTAATAATCTTGAAAGGTCCAACATACCTGGGACTTAGCTTTCCTCTTTTAATGAATCTTACCACTCCTTTCCAAGGAGAGACTTTCAATAATACTTTATCTCCTACCTGAAATTCCAACGGCTTGCATCGGTTATCAGCATAACTCTTTTGTCGATCACGTGCAGCTTTCAATCGTTCCTTGACTTGAATAATCTTATCGGTTGTTTCTTGTACTATCTCAGGTCCAGATAGTTGCTGTTCCCCAATTTCTGCCCAACAGACTGGGGTTCGACACTTTCTTCCATAAAGTGCTTCGAATGGTGCAGCATTGATACTTGTGTGATAACTATTATTATAAGAAAATTCTATTAAAGGT
The DNA here is from genome assembly GCA_030545235.1 of Helianthus tuberosus. Taxonomy (NCBI): domain Eukaryota; kingdom Viridiplantae; phylum Streptophyta; class Magnoliopsida; order Asterales; family Asteraceae; genus Helianthus; species Helianthus tuberosus. Next base: position 74,888,428 of record CM060380.1, read on the forward strand.
AAGTGATCATCCCAATTACCTCCAAAATCAATTACACAAGCTCTAAGCATGTCCTCCATTGTCTGAATTGTCCTTTCACTTTGTCCATATGTTTGAGGATGATAAGCTGTGCTTAACCTTAATTTGGTTCCCATTGCCTTTTGGAAACTTGACCAAAAACGAGAGGTAAATCGACTATCCCTATCAGAAACAATTGATAAAGGAATGCCATGTAAAGAAACAATTTTATTTACATATAATTTGGCTAATTGTTCCATACTAATTGTTTCTTTCATTGGTAGAAAATGAGCTGACTTGGTTAGTCTATCTACAATCACCCAGATTGTATTATTTCCTTTCTTAGTTTTGGGTAATTTAGTAACAAAATCCATTGTTATAAATTCCCATTTCCATACTGGCATTTCTAATTGCTGTAATAAACCTGAGGGTTTCTGATGTTCAGCTTTAACTTGTGAACAAGTTAAACATTTAGAAACATAGGTTGCTATGTCCTTTTTCATTCCTATCCACCAGAAATTTTTCCTTAAATCCTGATACATTTTATTACTTCCTGGATGCATCGTGTATTTAGACTTATGGGCTTCTTCTAATATACGATAACGTAGATTTCCTAATTTAGGTATCCACGTTCTCTTTTCATGGAATCTCCAAATTCCATCTGTTCCTTGTTTTAATTCTTTTAACATACCTTTTAATTTTTCAGAATCATCCTTGATTACTGACTCTTGGGCTTCTCTTATTTGATCATTTAAATCTACTTGAATATTTAATTTAAGAGAACGTACCCTTTTTGGCTTTTCATGATACTTTCGGCTTAAAGCATCTGCCACTACATTTGCTTTTCCTTCATGATACTGGATATTACAATCATAATCGCTAAGAAATTCCATCCAGCGTCTTTGTCTCATATTCAACTCCTTTTGCTTGAAGATATACCTTAAACTTTTATTATCAGTAAATATGGTAAACTTACTACCATAAAGGTAATGTCTCCAAATCTTAAGAGCAAAAATTATAGCTCCTAATTCTAAATCATGGGTTGAATAATTCTCTTCATGATTCTTAAGTTGTCTAGATGCATAAGCTATAACCTTCTGTCGTTGCATCAATACACATCCATAACCTAATTTAGAAGCATCACAATAGACTACAAAGTCTTCATTTCCTTCTGGTAATGCTAATATGGGTGTATGGGTTAATCTTTGCTTAAGAATTCTAAAGGCTTCTTCTTGTTTTAATCCCATTCAAACTTAATAGATTTACAGGTTAGCTTAGTTAAAGTAATAGCTATTCTAGAAAAATCTTTAATAAATCTTCTATAATAACCGGCCAATCCTAAGAAACTTCTAATCTAAGTTGGTGATTCCGGGGTTTTCCATTTGGTAATTGCTTCAATCTTTGTTGGATCTACATGAATTCCTTCATGATTGACTAAGTGTCCAAGGAATTGTACCTGTTCTAACCAAAATTCACACTTTGAAAACTTAGCATAAAGCTTTTCTTTTCTTAATAAACTTAAAAGTGCGTGCAAATGCCTTGCATGATCCTCTTTATTCTTAGAGTAAAATAGAATATCATCTATAAAAACAATTATGAATTTATCCAAATATGGCTTACATATTCGGTTCATCATGTCCATAAATGCAGCTGGGGCATTGGTTAAACCAAATGGCATGACAGTAAATTCATAATGACCATACCTCGTTCTGAATGTGGTTTTAGGAATGTCCTCTTCCTGTACCTTTAATTGATGATATCCTGACCTTAAATCGATCTTAGAGAAAAATCGAGCTCCTTGCAGTTGATCAAACAGATCATCGATTCTCGGTAATGGGTACCGATTCTTAATCGTGACCTTGTTTAATTCACGATAATCAATGCACATACGCATTGATCCGTCCTTCTTTTTAACAAATAATATAGGCGCTCCCCATGGAGACGAACTTGGTTGTATAAATCCTTTTTCTAACAATTCGTCTAGTTGTTTCTTCAATTCTTGCATTTCTGCAGGTGCCAAACGGTAAGGTGCTTTGGCAATTGGTGACGTTCCTGGTATTAAATGGATTCTGAATTCAACTTCTCTATCCGGAGGTAGTCCTGGTAATTCTTCTGGAAAGACATCTGAAAACTGAGATACTACTGGAATATCTTTTAGTTCTTTTCCTTTAGTGTTAGTGATTATAGAAATCAAATACACTATAGAACCTTTTCTTATACAACTTGCAGTTTTCATCACAGAGATAAATTTATTGGACTTAGAAGATTTATTTCCTTTAATTGTGATCGTTTTACCTTTTGGTGAATTTACTTGGATTAACTGTTGATCACATAAAATACTGGCTTTATTGGCTATTAACCAATCCATTCCTAAAACAACATCAAATCCTACCAGATCCATGGGATATAGGTTTGCTATAAATTTCTGATTTAAAATTTCTATGCTTGCTCCCTACAAGATTTCAGAAATTCTAACAGTTTCTCCATTGGCTGTCTCTACTAAACATTCATGTGGTAGTTTAGTTAATGACTGATTTAGAAATTTGCAAAACGATGTATTAATAAAACTTTGGTTTGCACCAGAGTCAAATAATACTTTAGCAAAGACATCATTAACTAAAAACGTACCAGCAATGACATCTGGAATCATCTTGGCTTCATCTGCAGTCAGAACAAATGCTCTAGCATTTTTAATATTCTTGTTATCTGTAGCTGGAGCTAATTTTGGGCAGTTCAGTTTGATATAACCTTGTTCTCCGCAATTATAACATACCCTGCTGTTAATTTTCTTCCTGCAGTTTTCTTCCTTGTGTCCCGATATTTTGAAAAAGTTACAATATATGGAGCATCTTCCTGAATGCTTTCTTTTGCAATACCTACAGTAGGGCATAGAGGTAGATCCTACATTTCTTCCACGGTTAGAATTTCCAGAACGAAATTCTAGAGTCAATTTCTGGGTTAGGTTTTTCCTTTGATCCTCTTCTCGGGTACGAACTAATTCATCAGTCAAGGTATTGGCTAATTCTACAGCTTCTTCTATGGTTTGAGGTCTAGCTGCCTTGACTACGTGTCTTATCTCTCCAATTAATCCCCAAATATAACGGGAAATTAACACTGGTTCTGGTGAAGCAAGAGTTGGCACTATCCTAGCATATTCGAAAAATAACTTTGTGTACCCCTTGCTATCCACACCAGTCATCCTAAGGTTTAGGAATTTGTTTGCTATCTGTTCTTTCTCATTGGGTGGGCAGAATTTCCTTTCTACCTTGTTTTTAAATTCTTCCCATTCCATATTATAGGTTCGATCACTTCCTCTTGTCTGGAGGATAGTGTTCCACCATTCTAGTGCTGCATTCTTAAACAGATTAGAAGCAAACAATATCTTATCTTCTTCAGCACACTTACTTATCCTTAAGACTGCCTCAGTCTTTTCTATCCAGCGTAAAGTTGCAATGGCCCCTTCATTGCCCGAGAATTCCATTGGTTTACAAGACCAGAATTCTTTATAAGAACAACCGTAAGGCACAGTTCTTCTTCTTTTAGGAATAGGCATTTGAAGTATAGGCCCATTGTTCACGTTGTTTTCTGGTTCAAGTGGTCGCTTACTGCTATGTTTACTTTTGTTATCAGCATCCTTAACAGTTTGAAGTATAAATGGCATTGCATCTATAGTTCCCTGTGATACTATGTGTTGGATAGCACTATTGTCCACTTGGTTTCCATTGTTATTGACACTCGGATTATCATTAACCACGTTAATGTTACTCTGGTTATCGTTATTCAAATTTCCTTGATTTCCTTCGTCGGCCATCTGAATTTTAATCATATTTCCCATATTAATATCACAAGATAGTAAGTGATATAGTTGATCACAATTCACATGACACGCAATTTAACCAAAAACGTAGATCATTGCTACTTACTCTTTTCATATACTTATCCGTCTATTACACACTAGTACAGAAATAAAGATTACAATACCAACAGAAATAAAATAGTAATATGCATCCGTACACACATATTTTTTTATTATATTAGTATTACTACCATTTCTTTATCATTCACGGATATGGATTTATCCAAAAATCCATATTACGTTCATCGTACTTCCATACAAGACGTTCTCCCACCTGACGCATTCTCTCACTGCTCTCTAAAATTTCCTCCCCGAAAGTCCTAAGTTCTTGAACGTTTTCTGCACTCATTGGGGGTGCAGGTTCTCGGACTGGGTTTGGAATCTGGGGTGCATTTTCCTGATATGGGGGTGACAGTTCATGAAATTGGTAAGGATCCTCTAATATCTCCCTAATATAATCATCGTGGTAATAGGGATCTAAAGGGTCCATACCTGGATAAGCTTCTATGTTCTGTATGGGTGGATAATCCTGAATAGGGTAACGTTGCACAAAGTCTCTATTGTCGTCCCACCAGGGGTCATAATTCGGGTCTATGGGGTTTGGTGCAGGCACTCTAGGGATTTCTTCTGGGTTAAAGTTGTGCATCTCCACTTGGTTTTCCTGGTTTTCTATTTCCATGGGCTGTTCTGGGTTTTGTGGTTGTGGGGCTACTAGTTGTTCCAAACCTGGGTCAGCAGCAGTTGTAGCTAAGATATGGAAATTTGCTAGGCTTCTATTTAGCATATCTTGAGTATGAGCATCTGTCTCTCTCTTAATAGCTGCTAAAGCCCTTTGTTGTTGCAATTTTTGCATTCTCTTCCTACGAGCAAAAGCTTCTTTACTGAACCATCCTCATTTCTTAGTAGGAAATGGTTCTTCAGATTGAGCTCTAAAGGCAAATATTCCGTCTTCCTGATCAGCAGTATACCCAGAGAGGGCAGGCTGTGATGATGTACCTTCACTCCTAGGTGAATCAGCTAACTGACGATTCACGTCTGATGGTCCTTGATCACTCATACTGAAAACTAACAGATAGTCAAATAACACATAACCAATAAATACAGTTATGCACGTATTTCCGTAATTATTTCCTAACACAAAATTTAGAATTTAAGTGTCAGCAGAACACTTCTTTGGCTCAGACCAGTGGCTAGGCTCTGATACCACCTTCTGTCACAACCCCCGATCCCTAAATCCCCGGGAACGGGCGGACGTGATCACAGAGTTTGGTGGTATCAGGTTATTTAGTCTCGCAGCGGAATTTACATCAGGACCGTAGTTAGGAAATGTTTATCAGAGTAAAACCACCTTCTTTTATATTAATAATAACATGAGCAAAAACCCAAGTTTCTTATTACAATATATTATAGGGACAAACCCTAATTTATTGAATTTAAAACATCGTTTATTAGGTAACTTTTATACCCACATTTTTCCCAAGCCTTCAGTGCTCTCCAGCTGGCTTTTCACTAATTGGCTGTTCACAATGTGTTACCTGTAACGCGTTTTAAAAACATTTGTCAGTCGGAAATACTGGTGAGTGAATCCCAGTTTAATCAAGAAACATTTTATCAATTAAAACAGTATTGAGAGCGATCACATTGTTTCTTTCTACACAATTACTCATTCAGTATTTGCCACTCGACCGGATCTATGGCTATGGTCAAATTACCCATTGACTAACTCGTTGTCCAATGGTAATGCACTGTCATTCAGACTTACTACTACTCGTAGTAAATTTTGTATACAAAACCCCATAATACCGGTAGTAATTGAAGAACTACAAAGACTCAATCACCGCTTAATCACATTGTAAAACATTTAAGGTTTTGTAAAGTATTCCAAAAACATTAACAAAAAGAGGATAAACTCACATTGCTGTCTTAGGCTTTTCGTAAGGATTTCCTGGGCATAATCTATAATTTATACAAATGTACATTGGTTAGTATCATAACCCTTTGAAATTATTAATAATACCCTCCCCGAGACGGCATTCCAACAACTACGTCGGGCAGAACCACGACAGTTGTTACGGAACCCTAAATCAATCGGGCAGCGTAACTATTATGAAACCGGGGTTATAATACTTACAACGGAGCAGAACCTCGTTAATTAGGGGTATAATACACAAAATATTATGCCTATACTTTCAGAATTCGAGATTGAGAAGTGTGAATGAGCGACGGAAATCGTAAACTGATGCCTGCTATTTATAGTTGTGAAATATGACTTTCAGGCGGCCCGCGTAAGGTAAGGCTAAGCCTTACGCGGCCCGCGTTGACTCTAGTCAACTCAGTAGCTTAGCTGGGTCATCAACTAGGTTCGACACGATATCGACACGTGTCGGCTCAGGGATGCGCCACCAGTTGGAACGCGCGCGGCCCGCATGAACTTAATGAAACCTATTACGCGGCCCGCTTTAGCTTAAGAAGTCAGCAAGGTCAAAGTCTGGTTTGATACGGCCCGCGTGAAGTTGAGGTGAGGTCTTATGCGGCCCGCCTCAGCTTATAATTCAGATTTTTATTTTATTTTATATACTATAACATAACTAGGGCTCGGTTTTCACATACGGGGTATAATATAAAACATATTGGGACATTTTATAATATACTAAGGCGTCTAAAATATTTATGAGGGCGATGGTTTACCGAGGGTTGTTACATTCATGATCATGATGTGCTCGCGAATGCCGCTCCTCCCATCATACTTAGTTGTCACCAGCTTGAGAATAAGAGTACTAGCGTGTGCTTTAGACGTCCCCTTGAACTGAGCCTCCACATGTTCCAAGTAGGTTTTAGCATCTTCAGAATCAGGAATGGCTCCCCAGATTGCATTGCTTATGGACTGCTTCATAAACATGAGAGACATGCGGTTACACCTAGTCCACTTGTCATGAGTTAACTGCTCAGCAGCAGTACTAGTAGTGGTAAGGTCCGCTGGCTTATTCTCTCTTAGAGCATAATCAAAGTCCAGCGGCCCAAGAGTAAGCATGAGAGCATCCTTCCATGCAGCAAAGTTATCACCAGTCAAAGGTGGAATCCCGCAATTTGGTGCTGATAGTGGAAATAAGATGAGCAAGTTATGATACTAAGGAAGAAATCCTAATGTGATCTAAGGGCACGTTAAACTAAGGCAGGCATAAATAATGACCATTTTACATTATGAAGCTGTGATATTGTCTATTACTAACATCAAAATAATAGACTTAGCTAAAAAAATCTACTTAAACGAAGACAAAACAGCTTTGGCCAGAAGTGTAATCATTTAAGTATATGTGCAAAGTGGTTGTAACAAATCAGCTTTGGCCAGAAATTGAAACAATCACTTTAGTTATGCACTTGTTGAGTATGCCATCTATGAATGAATTAAATCAGCTTTGGCCAGAAATTAAGACATTCATGCTTATGATGCACACACAACATAGCTTTCGTAATACTTGAACGATAAGTAGATGTATCAAGTCAGCTTTGGCCAGAAATGATATATCAAAAACTCATTCAAGTTAAGCTATTCTGGTTTTGCAAAACATTATCTGATTCTGATTAATTAACTAAGTAAATTACAAAACCATTTCTTTAATAGCAAACCACCCGTTAGCGCGGATCGAACTTAAAATAATGAGGTTTCGAGTCACAACCTTGTTGTCTCGAGTCGAGACCTTTGTCTCGAGTAATGACCTTATGGTCTCGAGTCGAGACCTTTGTATCGAGTTGACACGTTATGGTCTCGAGTTGACACGTTATGGTCTCGAGTCGAGATCTAATGATCTCGAGTCGAGACCTCTGTCTCAAGTTGATACGTTATGGTCTCGAGTTGACACGTTATGGTCTCGAGTCGAGATCTAATGGTCTCGAGTCGAGACCTCTGTCTCGAGTTATGAAGGTTTAATGGCCTGATGATTTCGAGTCGAGACCTTGTTGCCTCGAGTCGAGACTGATGGTCTCGAGTCGTAATCTGACGGTCTCGAAACTTCCTGTTAACAGCTGTGAATGTGAAACATAACTGAAAATTCGAAAATTAAGAATTGTGATATAGTTTCCAATTATAACATTGATCTATTTTATCATAAAATTTCGAAAACATAATCTGTTTATCCTTTTAACAGATTTCAAAAAAACTTAATAGACAAAATTAGATCAAAATCAGGGAAACATTTAACAATTCAAATCACATTCCAAATCATAAAGGAAAATTCGAATTTTAACTAAGAACATGATGAACCCTAAAAAATAACCTTAAACCCTATATCCGAAATCTGGTAAATTATTGAACATTTAAACAAATTCTTGAACATTATGATTTCGGAACAGTAATAATAAATGAAACATATGATCTGAAACTGATCCGAGATGACATACATCGAACAGTAATGACTTCGGATGATGAAAAACGAATTTTTAATTATCGTTTTAAAACCTGTTTTCCAGTTTTAATCCAGATTTACAGATAGAAAACAGAACTGACTAATCAACATATGCTCTGATATCACATGTTGGTTCAGTTCTGTTTATTCAAGAGGGAAAACAATAAAACATACCTGTCACAGCAGAAAGTGCAGTGGAGAATCCAGTAATGGAGTTCGACATGCTTGTGATCGTGATCTGGTTCCTCCTTAGGGTGCTGACTAATGATGGGGACTTAGAAATCGAATAGGGGATTCGATTAGGAGAGGAGGTCGAAAATTGATGTTATTGACTAATGGGTTGTGTCTAATTGTGTAACTGAGTAACCCTTTAACCTCCGTATAATTCTCCTTATATAAGCACCCAGGAGGAAACCTAATTAGTTAATAAGGGTAATATGGTTCATCAACAATTACCAACTAATTATTTAATAGGTTATTATATATTTTGATCAATATTATGTAAATGATTATAATGGCTATAGATTAAATATCAATACATAATATATTTAATCTTACAATAACCCCCATATTATTTTTAATGAAAAAAAAAGCACACGAATTGATTGGTGTAGTGGGGCATTTTCAAAAAGTTGTCAGGATCCATGTGGCTAGCTCAAACTTGATTGGTGGGTCAAACCATTCCACAAACAATTTAAGCGTTTTAATTAAAACGCCGGCAACCAATTTTTCCAAAAAAAAACGCCCGGAAACGCCGGGTGTAATGGGGTGGGGGGCGTTTTGGGGCGTTTTTTTTTTTCAATTTTAAAAAAAAAACGCCCCACTACGGGTGGTCTTATTCGCTAGAGTTTTTGTTTCCATTTTTTATCGAAATAAAATAACATGTTTAAATTTAGGGTGAGCTAAATGCACCACTACTTTTACTTATTATACTCCCATCTGCCTATTTAGACATCCTTTGTCTCGTACATGACTCGTATAGGCATATACGGGGCGTATAGGCCTATACGGGGGCGTATAGGGTAGGGATGAGCAAAATGTTCTCGGAACAGGTACCGAATTTACCGAACCGGGTACTTTTTCGGTACCGACTTTTAGCATTTTCGATACCGGTTCGGTACCGGTCCGGTATGATACGGGTTCGGTACCGGTACCGAACCGTACCGAACCCGGTATATTCGGTACCGGTACCCACTTTTGGAGATTTTCGGTACCGGACGGTACTGAGCTCATCCCTAGTATAGGGTTTCATCAAATTCAGTGTCTGACTCATGTTAGTTCTGTTTTGGCTGCTCCTATATGGCTCGTATAGGCCAATACGAGACCTAAATCACACCTATAGTCTTATGCAAGACATATACTACACCTATAGGCCTATACGAGTTATTATAATTAATATGAGTTTTTTATAATTAATATTAGAGTTATTATAATTAATATGAGTTTTTTATAATTAATATTAGAGTTAGAGTAAATTACATCTTTTGTCCTTTATGTTTACATCGAATTGCAGGCGCTGTCCTTTAGCGCAAAAGTTTACAAGTTATGTCCTCAATGTTTCAAAATCTTGCACGTTATGTCCTTTAGGCCAAACCCAGTTAGATTTTTTTAGTTAAATATGGTCATGTGCAAGGCACATGAGGGTATTCTTGTCATTTTATATTTACAGGGACTATTTAGTAAATAAATTATAACTAGAATTACGACCCGCCGCAATGCGGCAGGGATTCTTTAGTTATAACTAAGTCGATTTAGGACCCATACGTTATGTTGAACCTGTCAAACAGGGAAGACGATGTAAAAATGTTCACACACACGCATGTTGCGTCGTGTTAACTCGCAAAATTTAGAACGAAACGTAAAAACGCTAAACCAAAGACGCACGTTGCGATGTGTTAAGTCACAAAATTTAGAACGAAGCATAAAGCGAAAAATTTGCGGAAAATGAAAACTATAAAGGACCAAAGTTGAAAGTAAATAAGTTGTAAGGATAGATTGCAAAAGATAAAAAGTTTTGTGTTAAAAATAAAAAAAAAACAAATAGTTTTGGGTTAAAAGTAATTTATGAAATACTTTTGAGTGAAAAGTTAAAAAAAATCATTTTTTTTAAACCCCCAAAGCCAAGGTTACAACAACCATATGCATAACCATTTTTTCTTTAAAAAAAACCCCAAATCATAGATTACAACACATAAGTAAAAAAAATCAAAGTAGTTAAATCGCAAAAGATGGAAACTTTTGAATTAGAAGTAAAAAAACAAATTAATCAAAGGGGTTAAATTACCAAAGATTAAAACTTTAAACTTAAATTGTTAAAGATTAAAACTTTAGGGTTAAGAAGGAAACAAAGATTAGAAGTTTAAACTTAAATTGCCAAACATTAAAACTTTAGGGTTAAAAAGAAAAATTTCTATTTTTTTTGAAAGACTCCCAAAGCTAAAGGTACAATCTTCTATGCACATATAACTTGCTTACCACCCACCGCAATGCGGCAGGTATTCATTAGTTATATATCAAATTAGATAAAAGTCAAATATCTCTTACATGACCGTGAACCTGTGTGTAAAACATAAAAAGAATAACTAAGTTGATATCTGACCCGCGTGTTGAGACAAACTTATCAAACGGGGGAAATAGATGCGTTGCAAAAGGCCTGTCAAACGGGAAAAATAGATGAAAAAACGTTGAAACCGCACACGCACGTTGCGGCGTGTTAACTCGGAAAATTTAGAACGAAACGTTAAGCGGAAAACTTGCGAAAGATGAAAAGTATAAGGGACCAATGTTGAATGTTAAAAAATGTCAGGGTTAAATTGCAAAAGATATAAACTTTTAATTATAAGTGAAAAATCAAGCTAATTAAAGGGTTTCAAATTACCAAAGAATGAAACTTTAAACTTATTTTTCCAAATATTTAAACTTTAGGGCTAGAAAAGAAGAATCTAATTTTTTTTGAAAAACTATATATCAAATTAGATAAAAGTCAAATATCTCTTACATGACCGTGAATCTGTGTGTAAAACATAAAAAGAATAACTAAGTTGATATCTGACCCGCGTGTTGAGACAAACTTATCAAACGGGGGAAATAGATGCGTTGCAAAAGGCCTGTCAAACGGGTAAAACAGATGAAAAAACGTTGAAACCGCACACGCACGTTACGGCGTGTTAACTCGGAAAATTTAGAACGAAACGTTAAACGGAAAACTTGCGAAAGATGAAAAGTATAAGGGACCAATGTTGAATGTTAAAAAATGTCAGGGTTAAATTGCAAAAGATATAAACTTTTAATTATAAGTGAAAAATCAAGCTAATTAAAGGGTTTCAAATTACCAAAGAATGAAACTTTAAACTTATTTTGCCAAATATTTAAACTTTAGGGCTAGAAAAGAAAAATCTAAATTTTTTTTTTTTTGAAAAACTATATATCAAATTAGATAAAAGTCAAATATCTCTTACATGACCGTGAACGTGTGTGTAAAACATAAAAAGAATAACTAAGTTGATATCTGACCCGCGTGTTGAGACAAACTTATCAAACGGGGGAAATAGATGCGTTGCAAAAGGCCTGTCAAACGGGAAAAATAGATGAAAAAACGTTGAAACCGTACACGCACGTTGCGGCGTGTTAACTCGGAAAATTTAGAACGAAACGTTAAACGGAAAACTTGCGAAAGATGAAAAGTATAAGGGACCAATGTTGAATGTTAAAAAATGTCAGGGTTAAATTGCAAAAGATATAAACTTTTAATTATAAGTGAAAAATCAAGCTAATTAAAGGGCTTCAAATTACCAAAGAATGAAACTTTAAACTTATTTTGCCAAATACTTAAACTTTAGGGCTAGAAAAGAAAAATCTAATTTTTTTTAAAAAACTCCCACAACATATAGTACAAGTTGCATATGCATATGTATGTTGTTTTTTTATATAGTTTATAATAAGAGACTTTTGTGTAAAATATAAAAATAAAAACTTTTAATCTCTCTCTAAACTCATATCCCTAAAAAGAGAGTTCTCGGGATTGAGTTTGTTATCCGATCAAAAAAAAAAAAAAAAAAAAATTCTGTTCTTCCATTAGTGGTTTCTTTCCTTCAAGCCAAATGAATCCATCATCAACGGCCGCTCACCACCTCTTCTTGATCCATTATCATCTTCTTGTTTTGTGCTCGGTTCAAATCGGGCCAGTTTTAGTTCCGTGCCCCACCGGACGGCGGCGCCGGCGAGATGCGATAACTCCGGCCGGCGAAGAAGAATGATGATGACGTCTGGTGAGGCTGTGAAGTACCAGAACATTCCGACAGATATCTAGACAAGAAAATCGGTACGGATTCGAGATCAAAACTCAAATCTTCTTCATCAAATAGCCGTAAAACGAAAAGTTTGAAATCAAAATCTAGAACCGATTCGTGGAGGGTGTCGGAATCGAGAAGCGTGTCGCCGGCGCGGCGGGGGATCGGTTGTTTGTGGTGTTCGCTGAAGAAGGAAGGTGTGAGGTCACTGTTCATGGGTGGTGTTTGGTTGTAGGGGTGGTTGGTGGTGTAGTAATATGATTGTACCTTAAGGGCATGTTTGGATAAGCTTTTCAAAACAACTTATTGGCTTATTGACTTATCAAGAAGCCAATAAGTTGTTTTTGTGTTTGGATAGACTAAAAGGACTTTTGGAAATAGCTTTTTGCAAAGAAGGAAAATGAGATTTTGAAAAGCCAAGATTTCATGACTTTTGGATCCAAAAGTGACTTTTTCAAAAATGAAATTACTAAATTACCCCTTCTTTACCCCCTTATATCTAAAAGAATGCCCATTTTAGTCATTTTACATCAATAAGCTAATCCAAACACTTTTTTTTAAAACTCCTTTTCAAAAAGTCCTTTTCCCAAAAGTCCAATTCCAAAAGTCCTTTTTAACTCTAATAAGCTTAGCCAAACATGCCCTAAATACGCAAGAATGGGAAAGAAAATGAGGCTCGGGATTTGTTACTTCAAAGGAAGAAGGAATGCAAGCTTTAGATAATACACTTTCTTCAGATCTTGAAACCGATCAAGAAGACATCTGGACCGATACTGAAGACAGATACTGAAGAGACATGGGGTTTCAGTTTATATATTTTTTAATTTTTTTTAATTAGCATGTATTTTAATTAAATAAATAAAATTACAAAAGTACCCTCATGTACTTACTAAAAATACAAAAATGCCCTGAGTTAACTAAAAAATCTAACTGATTTAGCCTAAAGGATATAACGTGCAAGATTTTGAAACATTAAGGACATAAGTTGTCAACTTTTGCGATAAAGGACAGCGCATGCAATTTGATATAAACATAAAGGACAAAACTTGTAATTTACTCTTAGAGTTATTATAATTAATATGAGTTTTTTATAATTAATATTAGAGTTATTATAATTAATGAGTTTTTTATAATTAATATTAGAGTTATTATAATTAATATGAGTTTTTTATAATTAGTATTAGTGTTATTGATATTAATATAAGTTTTTTATAATTAATATTAGTGTTATAGATATTAAAAAGAGAAAACCAATATATATATATACTAGTGGGAAGGCCCGCGCGTTGCAGCGGGTGTCCTGACTCACCAGATTCAATTATAATCCCCGTGCTACGTGGCAGACTTTTGACCGGTATCATTTCGATATACACGCATTCGATATCGCAATCAACACCGGTTTTACATGGATGAAAACCATAAAAAAAAACCTTGGTACCTATATACCATTAAAATAGTACAACTCTTGTGCTTACTATCTAACACACCTATCAATTATAACTTTTTGCACAAAGTGTTTAGGTTGACCCGACCCGTCATTCTGACAAATTCAAAAATTAAAATCACCTGTTTGCTCCCAACCATGCATCCAGGGGCGAAGGATAAGAGGGGCGGGGAGGGGGCGCCCGCCCCCCCGAATTTTTCGCTCAGTAGTGTTATATATGTAGTTTTCGTATAGAAATTTGTGGGTATATACGTTTTCACCCCCCCGGTTCTATAGAAATTTTTGGGTATATACGTTTTCGCCCCCCCGGCAGAAAAATTCAAGCTTCGCCACTGCATGCATCCACATTATTTTCCACCCATTCATCCCTAACTACATCAAAGAATCTATAAGTTCCTCTTTGTTTTCACTCCATTCTTTCATCACAACTGGTAAAATATTAAACCAGTTCTCCAATATTCCTTAAATGTGAGCCCATTTGCCACCTTACACATTAACAATAACAATAATGTTTCAACTATGTCACAAGTTAACAAAAATAAAAGTTTATGAATTATTATTTATATGCGGACCGACGACGTTCGCAATGAAGGGTTCTTAATCTTTAGAAGCAATCTCACAATCAGCAGGGTCTCATATCCAGTTTCCACAACTGCCACAATATGAGATACAATATAAGGCGTATAAACTAACCATTCTAACAATAAATAAAAGAATTTTGAGCTTAAAACAAGCTTACTATTCGCATTTGATCAACAAACCAATCTTCTAGTGAATAATTGACAGTAGCAAACAATTCAGGCCATCTCAGTTTGGCTGCCTGTAGTCGAACAATCATTGTTCGATCAATGAACATATACGTACATACATCATCGACACACAAAATACAATGTGAGTGTGAAAATGAAACAGTACCTTAACACAGGAGATGACGGTTTCTCCGACACTATCGCAAAGAACTCCATCGAAGAGATCCCCCATATCTTAATCTTATTTCTCTGCATGTGGAGAACCTACACTCTTTGTTCTAGTCCAAATGATTTCAAAATTTAGTTTTTATACTCCATAACAAAAGAAAAGAAAAGAAAAGAAACTATATGTTTTTTTAAAAACAAAATTAGACAAGTATGTCAGGGCTGTTAAGATCATCACATACCTGTCATGTCACACATTGTAATACAACGAGTTGACGATAACCCGCGCGTTGCCGCGGGATGTTGATGGTTAATGTTTTTAGTATCAATATATGATGTGCGAAAATTGTTAAGTTAACGCAAAACATTCTTTTCATTATGACACCAGGCATAAAATGCTTTAAAGATCATCCAAGTATGATTTTACACTAATTATACTGGTTTTATAAATCATCAAAATTAATCAATTAAAAAGAATATTATATTACCTTCTTAAAATTGTACGGATTTTACTAAAGACTTCAATTCTCCATCACTGTGGCCTGTTGGACTATGCCAATGGCGAAGCTTAGTGTAAAGTGGGGGGTGCACCCGCTCCCCCCGAATGTTTGTGTTAGAAGTGTAAAATTTCCTATTTTTCGTCCGAAAATTTTAAAATTATATACAATTGCCCAACCAATTATTTTACCTAAATATTTATACAATATATAAATTGGGTCCCATGACTTTCCGCCCTCTCGGAACTTTTGGTTAAACTCTGCCACTGGACTATGCTTCCATGAACCATAATGCAGCAAAGCTACTTAGTGAATGTATATAGATATAACATATTGATAAACAAAATCTTTAAATTTAGCCATGTTTCACTTGGTGAAAGTAAATAGATATAACATACTGATGCCAATAAGTTCTGTAATGGATTCTTCAAAGAAAAATACAGCAATAGACGAACTTTTATCGACAAATGTTTCATTCACGCTATATCTGTTAGGTTTATAATTATTTATTAGTTGTAAGTGGAATAATATTTTTGTTAATATATGAAAGTAAATAGTGGGAATAACTTACACGTATTTTAAATCATGTATCACATTATGATCTTTGCACACTAATGTATTTTCTTCAGGGTAAACTCTATTTTCTCTAATAAGATGATTAACAAAAAGGGGGGGAAAAGGTTAATCATTTTACATCAGCTTAAGAGTTGAAAAAATTAATCTCATTAGCCATATGGACCAACATTGAAGAAAAACGACCAATGAGAACTAAATAAACCAAAATAAAATCTTTAGAGAAAAAATCCAAGATTTAAGTAATTTTCTCTAAACTAAATTTACATTAAAAAACGGCAGCAGCAGCAGCAGCAGCAGCAATGAACTTACCATACCAGCAGCAATCCATTATTTACCTAATCTTCAAGAACCAAATTAAAGAACCATTTATAATGCAAGTAATATATTTATTAACAGTTTTGTATAGGATTGATCATATATACTAATTAAAGGTAGATGGATTCAACGAATATCAAGGAGGGCATAAAAGGAAGTCACAAATTGTTCAAAAGCAAACTGGTACGATACACGTGTATTTTTTTTAATGCTGGCAAGACATGTAAATCTGCTTTTCTGAAATAAGTAAATTGCAAAGATATATCATGTATGAAGTTATATAAAGAAGAGTTTAAGTTAGAAGTTAGTGCCATGTTTTTCTTATGTATTTTCTCCAAAAGTTCAGTATGTGTGACTCAGTTTGTTCTCTCATCATAACTTTCGAAAGTTGGGCTAGTCAGGACTTACTTCAAGAGGCTCCGGTTTGTCTTGTGGTATAATTGTTGAAATCCATTTGCAGACCATTACAATCTTGCTGCAAAGAATTATCACATGAAAAATTAGAATTTCCTTTTTGGCCAGCCAAAGGAGAACTTTATTCAAACCACACAGGCTTAACCCACCTTAGGCCATGTGTAACGGGGTTATATAACTTGATTGTGTAGTGAGTTTATACCCCTTCAATTATACATATATGTGTATATATATATATATATAGTGGGAATGCCCGCGCGTTGCAGCGGGGCATTTGTTATGACAAAAAATAACACTCCTTTACCATCAATAGTGTAGCGTGGAAGAGTGAATCAAAGTCACAGGCCTCTTGATAACAGAAAGGATAATAACGAGTTTAGGGTCTCTTAGGTTGGACGTTAGTGTTTAATGTAAGGAGACAGTCTCTAGATAAAGTGAACAAACACAATTTTTGATGGCAATTAGGTTCGGAACTGAATAAAGGATTAGGTAACCAGTGACATCATGAAATATATTTTAAAAAGGGTATATTAACACTACTGAAATTTAACCAAAAGCATGTCATAAAGAATAGCAAACGAAAATTGCTAATCATCACCCAGAACTTCACAAAATACATCAATATCAAATATGGGTGTGTTGAAATGGGTCGTGGTTTAGCAAGGGCAAAATGGAACTGGATTGAATAACAGAATGTGTCAAGATTGCACCTCTACGACTGCTTGTAACTTATGTATTTCATTCTCCACACCGAGCCCTCCAGCAGCAAAAGTAGGATGAGAGTTTCCTTTCTTTATATGGTAATTAAAATAAAATAAAAGTTTTAAACATTTGCTGGTACCCAAATAGAGACCTATAATATATTTTACAACAAGCGACCAGTCCGCCATATCCCCAAATACAGTATCACTTGAGAGTAGTCCTAAAAACAAAGCCATCACCGCAGCAGCCATTTCTGCTTCCGAAGGTGGAACCGATTTAGGTGCCAGTATCATAACGACACTCGTCAGATACCCATTAGTAAACCCCAAAGTAACCGTTAAAAACACCACAAAAACCTCACTTTTCAGCCACTTAGGCCCATGTAAGCAGGCTATGAAGAGTGCATACAACAACAGTCTCCCCAAACAACCCCATGTCGCTTTCGACATACTCTTTAAAACATATATCGCCGTAAAACATTTCCCAGCAAAATCCGCGGTATTATATATGGTGATTAACACTATCGGGTACCAGTCTTTGAGGAGTTTTGACTCAATGTTTTCTGCTAAAAATCCTGGAAAGATTGACAGAGTTACGGTATATATGAAAGATTGACTCAATGAAATCCACTTAAAACATCTGGATTAGCATCAGGGTACAACCTGTAAGTTTAAAATAACCTTTCAAAATCTTGTTCGATTTGGTCATTTAATGCACATCAGATGATGAGAATCTCACATTTTGCTGCGTTTGGCGTTTCCTGTCCCGAGCTCGTAAAAATTCTTGGTATTATACTGCGAAATTTAAATGATGATGTTAATCCGACCACTTTGTCATGCATTGTAAATTAGAGGTGGTAAGTTCGACCCATGTACCTATGTATAGCACGTACGTATGTATAGGTCGATTTGAGTTGTGATCAAACAGGTCAAATGGGTCAAAAAACAAGATAGCTGAATAGGAACGGGCCAAATTGGTTCACGATTACCCAAAGCTAATATTTAATACATTCAACCTCATAAGTCATTTTTCTTCAAGTATTCAAAGTATTACTGTGATAAATTATTTTTATATAATCATAATTAAAGATTCAATTTAAAAAAAAAAACAAAAGAGGAAAATAACTATTTGCGGGTCAACCAGGCCCGCTCTGATCAGTTTTGAACATTACAAAAAAAAACATGTACATCCCAAACCCCTATTGCTCCTGTTACTTGTAGTGTGTGTCAACCCAAACCCCTTTTGACTCATTATCCAAACCGCCTGACCCACCCACGTTGTCACCTATATTGTAAATCTTGAAAACTAATAAAGCACCAGTTTTTCTTACTTCCAGATTCTTGATGGTGCAATGATGGATGTCAACCTAAACACCTTTTGACTCATTAGCCAAACCGCCTGACCCACCCACGTTGTCACCTATATTGTAAATCTTGAAAACTCAATAAAGCACCAGTTTTTCTTACTTCCAGATTCTTGATGGTGCAATGATGGATGTATGGTGAGCTGTACTTGTGATCATCACTCTTCATTTAGTGACCAAGTTAACATAATTGGACTTTTACAACTTTACATAAGGATTCATCCCCAATTTTTTATCAGCAACCAGAAATACCCAATTCAGGTGACACCATGCTATAGAAAACCAAAAATCTGATCCTACATTCATATATATATGTATCTAATATGCATCACCTTATCCTAATAATTAAAACTTGTTGACCAATTTTCCTTTAAATTCAAGTCTAAACATTGTCAAACATTTCTCAAACCTAAAACAACTTAAGTACAAAAAATTGACTAAAATTCACATAATCACATACCGTAAACCCTCTCAGAGATCTCGAGAAGGCAATCCTCATGTACCAATGATTAATCAAAGTTGTAGTTCATATTTACAAACCCTGTTTCAATGAATACATAAGAAAATTAATTCCTAAATCCACTACAGAACAGCTCTAAAGAATACAGTGCTTTGTAAATGAAAACATAAAAGAAGAATTTACCAACTAATGAGAACCTGATTCCCAAGAACACCTCAAGGGTTAGATTCCCAGGTTATAAGGGAGATAAGAGTGAAACTGACCACTTGCTCCTTCAATCGCCATTTTGAATTAGGTAACCGATGCGTCTTCAATGCTGTCATAATACGTTTGATTGAAGAAATTAGGGATTTGAGAAGAGTCATAGGGATTAATTGAAGGGAGATGAGGGGTCTCCATCTCAAAATTGATGGATGAGCACCAGGCGATTCAGTTTCTGAACCGGGTACGCATAGTATCAGACATAAGACTGAAGGGAGTGGGGCAACCTTTAGAGGGGGCGTCTTGCGACACGTGGCGTCACGTCAGATCAGAGGATTTTAAGCAAAAAAGGGGGGCGTGGTGTTTGGGGCAACTCAAGTTGCCAAAGAAAGATGTGATTGGTTGTTTGAAAAGTTAAAGTTTTTTGATTGGTTGTTTGAAAAGTTGGTTTTGAAAAGTTGTTTGAAAAGTTGGTTTGTTGTTGGTTTGTGGCGTTCTCTGCAAGACGGGCAAGCCAAAATTTTCAAGAGGTTTCCATAGGGGGGCGGTGTGGAGGGCGACTTGGGGGCGACTTGGGGGTGGGAGTCGCCCCACTCCCCTCAGTCTAAGTGGGCATGGTAAGCATTAAATGTCTAAATTGCGCTTAAAGTGTCTTAAATGTTTGTTCAATGTACAAGTTTACCCCCTCTAAAACAGCTTGTACTCTCTTGTACGTAATGCTATAAAATTTATACGTGTGTAAAATGACCAAAAGGGTAGAAAACCCAGTTTCTTTAATATAGTAGTATAGATATGTGAGAGAGAGAAACACCATAGGAGGGGAAATTTTTTTGCCCATAACGCCTGGGACGGAAAATGGGTTTTTGATATAAAACACAGTAGACCCGAACATGCAGAAACCCAATTATTTGGTACCACATATGAAAATTTTAAAACCCAAACAAGCTTATCAAGAATAACATGAGTGCAATTCGGACCGTATTTACCGACATTAACAGCTCCGCCATTAACAAACTTCAGTGAAACCTGTAAACACAACTTAAATTAAAAAAAAATCAATTCTAAATTACAATTTCTTCCTATAATTCTAATAAATCAAGTCAAACCCTAACTAACAAACAGCAGTCAACTAAAAAAAAATCAAACAACAAACAAACAAATAATCCAACTATAAACTCTTAACACATGAATCTATCCATCATATGAAACAATCAGATACATGTACAGAAATTAATAAACAAAAACAAAAACTTTTAAAACCTGTGAGTTTTTTAGAGGATCGTAACCAAGAAGAACAAATCGGATGCCATTGAATACTTGAGATGGCCTGTTTGCGACACCAACGAGCAGAGGCAAAGACCAAGCAGCGGTGGATGTGTATCACAGCACCGGTGGCGACTATTCGAGACGCGGTGATGGGCGGAACAAACTGCGTTGGAGACAAAACCGGAAAGGAGGGTGGCGGTGGTTTGGGACTCTTCAATCGTATGTACTAAGGTGCTATTGATGATGAATTTATGATGAATCGTATGGTTTTCCAGTGAATTAAATGAATTGAAGGCTGCTATTTAGTATTAGGGTTCTAGAAGATGACAAATTACCAATTATACCTCTTTGGTGTCTTAAAAATTAATGTTAATTACTATTATATCCCTCTCAAATGTGTTTTTTTATTTGTACATATTGCTTTTAAAGTTGTATGTGATGTAAAATTACATTCATATCCATCACTTCTCCTTTTTATAATAGTTTAGATATATATATATATATATATATATATATATGTATATATATATAATATGCCACATATAGGGCTAGACTAGGCATATAGTGTGGTCCAAAAGACCATTATAGCCCTGTTTTGCCTCAGTCTAGGCCTAACTCAGGGCTAAAATGGTAATTTGCATTATATATATACGCCTCATACAGGCCTATACTAGGCATATAAGAGAGGCAAAAAAAACTCATTTACCCCCAGTCTAGGCCTAACTCAGGGGTAAAATGGTCTTTTTTGTCTATACGCCTCATATAAGCCTATACGAGGCATATAAGACAAAATATGACATAATCAGAGATTCGCTTGGAAATTGAAAAAGGTTATACGCGACGTATAGACCTATACGAGGCGTATATGAGGGTGTGTAAATAGAGACTAGGGTGTGTGAATATGTAGACCCTTTCAACCTGTTTAAAACTTTTCATATACCACCCCTTAAAAAATCATTTTTTTTAGTAATTGATCCGAAAGGAGCTTCAGTAGTTAGAATATGTTGAAGGAGTATCAGACCATGCCTAAGATAGGGTTTTGCAGTCACCCTCTTGCATTTATTACGTACTCAAACCCAAACTATTCAGTTATTTCATAGATGTTATAATATAATTATATGAATTGGAATTCTACTTGTTTTGACAAAGCACAACATATATCCTTTGCCACTAACTAAGGGTGGAGGGTATAGAGCTCGGGGAGTGATGCGAGGAAGGTATGTTACCGATCGGTGACTATACCATGTGTTTGAAGGAGCGCGGTGACCAAGAGAGAGGGTGTCGAAATCGGTGACCTTTCACCGAATTGGATTGAGTGTGATTGAGAGGAGAGGAGAGAGAGAGAGAGGAGAGACCAATCAAGTTTTATTATTATTATTATTATTATTATTATTATTATTATTATTTTTAATTGAGGGGTGTTTGACCATACCTAGTGATTGAGTGTAAAATCGGGAGTAGAATGGGGAGTTGACATGGCATAATATTATTGGGTAGGATTTCACTCAAACACCCTATGGTGATTGACTATACCCTCCACCCTAATAATCAAATACAACTGCAACCGAGCCATTGAGTGGAGAATCGACTGGCAAATGATGTTTTATATGTTAAAAAACACAGACCAAGAATTAATAACGAGTATCGTCTCTCTATTCCATAAGACCATCCGTAGTGGCCAAGATCTTGGCGTGATTCTCCCCCAAATACGCCCAAGCCCCACCCCTATGGCGTTTTAGGGCGTTTTTGGCCAAATTTTTTGTTTTGGCGTGTTTGAAACAACGTCAGATGGGTCTTGGCGTGATTCTCCCCCAAATACGCCCAAGCCCTACCCCCATGGCGTTTTAGGTCGTTTTTGGCCAATTTTTTTTTGTTTTGGCTTGTTTGAAACAACGTCGGATGGGGGAATAACTGACCAATCACCTTCATCTTCATTTGTTTTGTCCAATAAGATTTTTTAATGTATTTTTTTTTAATTTTATTACAAACATAATGCCCCACAATCCCCACATCTCCACTACACCCATTTTAGAAAACGCCCAATAATGCCCCTTGCTGACTGTACTGTCACATGACGGAAAACACTCAAGGGTAGGGACATTATTCACCCTTACCACTATGCATGTTCTAATGTAAAGGATTTAACAGCAGTCCTTGTGTGTTTACCTAAAAATATGCCACCTACTCCACCAGAATTGATGAAAGAAAGATTTAATGGTTTTAATTAAATTAAGGTTATAAATAATTTTCTTTTTCTTAATTGTTGTTGATTTCTTGTTCCTATCTTACATTTTCAATCTTGTGATGCAACATTGATCGCATAAATGCTTCTTATCAAACGAACCCTTGCATATCACTGGCATAATTCTTATAATTTAATTATCTTTTTTATGAACCCTAGCATATCACTGGCATAATTCTTATAATTTAATTATCTTTTTTGATTTGTTTAAAAACTTGATAAGTTTTGGTTATCTAATTTAATTACCCTTTTGAATTGTTTAAAAATTTAAAGTAGATGCGATTAAAAAAAATACAAAATAAAAGGTTTTATTGTATTTATTTAAAAACTTCAAGGGGAGAGTATAACCAGTAAAATTTAAGAAAAGGGAGTGCATTTAGCAACACCCTTAAATTTATTGATTATCATGTTGGGTAAGGTTATTGTAAAAAATGTTAAAATGTGAGAAAGGTGGAAAATATTGTGGAGATGACACGTGTCCTCAATCTAAATTAATTCAAAATGGTAAACAAGTAATTTTATCATTAATTCAAAACTTTCCATAACCGCCACCTTAATTATAGAAACAATTTTTTTAAAAGATCTCTAAAAAACATTACGAATAACACTGCAACCACCATTCAACACATATATAACAACATTCAATAAGTATATAACACCGTTCAACAAGTATATAACATCATTTTAAAGATCTCCATAAAAACACTATGAATAACCCTGCGAAACCACCATTCAGCACATATGTAACACCAGGTAGAGGATCATGTACATTAATCTAAAAGTATGACAAGGGTGAGAAATATTGTGGTGATGACATGTGTCCTCAATCTAAATTAAATTAAAAGGGTAAACAAGTAATTTTCTTATTGATTTAATTAATTGATAACCTTCCATAACCGCCACCCTTAATTATAGGAATACGAATTAATAATTAATCTACGAATTTGTGTCATCACGTTAAGAACTGTATAGTGTTACATATTTTTATATAGTGTTATATAGTGTTATATGGTGTTATATAGTGTTTTTAGGTATTATATAGTGTTAAATGATGGATGTATAGTGTTATATAGTGTTATATGGTATCATATGGTGTTATATAGTGTTATTTAGAGTTATATAGTGTTATATTTATCTAATAGCATGTCTATGATAGATGTATAGTGTTATATATTGTTATATAGTGTTATATAGTGTTACATAGTGTTATATGGTGTTACATAGTGTTATATAGTGTTATATGGTGTTATATAGTGTTATATGATGGATGTATAGTGCTATATATTTCTTGTAGCAGTTACATATTTCTAGATTTTTTAGAATGTCCAAATTTTAAAATAAGTTAAAAATTTAATCGCTAGAATTTAGGAGTGAATCGCTAGAATTTAGGAGAGGTTACCTAATTTGAAACATATACAAAGACACTATTACCCCTACAATTTTCAAATCAGTCCAAATAATTAAAAAACAATTTATGATATCGCAACCCCCGACCCCTGCCTCGGGAGGCGGGCGGCCGCGGCCTACTCAGAGATGGTGGTATCGGTGTTTGTCATTATTTGGCAGCGGAAATTTCATCAGGACCGTAGTTAGGAAATATTTTATCAGAGTAAAATACCACATTTTATACTAATAAATATACTGGGATAAAACCCAAGTTTGTTACAAACAGATTTATAGGGATAAACCATGTTTTATTGAAATAAAACATCTTCTTTATTTAGGTAACTTTTATAGCCACTTTTTCAAGCCTTCAGTCTGTCCAGCTGGCTTCTATTTGGCTTTCACATTTTGTTACCTGAAACGCGTTTAAAAACATTTTGTCAGTGGGAAATACTGGTGAGTGAATCCCAATTTAATCAAGATAGGTTTTATCAGTTTACAGTTATTGAGGGTGATCTCACAATTACATTTGTTTATTTTTCTACTTTAATTACCACCCACGGTACTGTCAACCCGACTTGTGGTCATGTTACTACTCACAGTGTAGTAACAAATTTTGTAGACAAAACCCAAACATACCGACGATAATTGTAGAATACAAATACTCAATCACTGTTAAATATAAATTGAAACAATTGAGGTTTTGTAAAAACAGTTTGCAAAAAGGTTTACAAAAAGGAGATTACTCACATTGCTACTTTAGGGTTTTCCTTTGTGTTTTCATGGTTATAATCTATTAATTAAACAATGCACACGCGTTAGTATAATAACCCAAATTTACATTAGTTATACCCTCCCCGAGACAGAACTCCAACGACTACGGCGGGCTAAGCCTCGACAGCCGTTACGGAGCACTAGATCAATCGGGCAGCGTATCTAATAGGTAACCGGGGTTTAAAATACTTACAACGAGGCAGAGCTTCGCTAATTAGGGGGGGTATAATGCCCGGGTATAATTTTAGCTTTATAGAAATTAGAGATTCAGAGAGAATTCAAATTTTTGAACGATTTCCAAATGAATGTCGATGGCCTCCTTATATAGTGCTGTTCGTCGACCTTGTTGCGCCCCGCGACGGAAACCAAGGAGGGCTTCGCGGCACTTTTTGAGATTGCATACATGAAATACATTATGTATTCCTGCCATTTCCTCTGGCAGTTGTAGCTGGTAGGGGTGCAAACGAGCCGAGCCGAGCTCGAGCTCGATTAACTTATGAGAGCTCGGGCTCAAGCTCAGATCGATTCGAGCTTTGTTTTCAAAGCTCGAGCTCGGCTCATTTGTATTTTCTCAAGCTCGAGCTCGGCTCGTTTATTATCTATTAATTAGTATATTAAATAAAAATAATATAAATAATAGGCTTTTTAGGCTCGCAAGCTCGATAAGCGAAGCTCAGGCTCGGGCTCGTTTAATAAATAAGCTTATTTTTGGATTCGAGGTCGGCTTGTAAACAAGTTTAAATAAGCTCGGCTCGACTCGGCTCGTTTACACTAAGGCTCGATAAGGCTCGACGAGCCTAACGAGCTTCACATGCGAGGCTCGAGCTCGGGCTCGATAAACAAACAAGCTTTATTTTAAGGCTCTAGCTCGGCTCGGGCTCGATAAGGCTCGGCTCGTTTCGAGCTTTTTCTTGATCCGATCTCGAGTAGCTCGCGAGCCGCTCGACTCGTTTGCACCCCTAGTAGCTGGTAAGCTACAGGTCCTATTCTTCTAATAATCTCAAAAGGTCCAACATACCTGGGGCTTAGCTTTCCCCTTTTGATGAATCTGACTACTCCTTTCCAATGAGAGACTTTTAATAACACCTTGTCGCCTACTTGAAATTCCAACGGCTTTCTTCTGTTATCAGCATAACTCTTCTGTCGATCGCGTGCTGCTTTCAGTCGTTCCTTGACTTGAACAATCTTGTCGGTTGTTTCTTGCACTATCTCAGGTCCAGACAGTTGTTTTTCTCCAATTTCTGCCCAACAGACTGGAGTTCGGCACTTTCGTCCATAAAGGGCTTCGAATGGTGCAGCATTGATACTGGAATGATAGCTGTTGTTGTAGGAAAATTCTATTAATGGTAGATGATCGTCCCAATTTCCTCCGAAATCAATTATGCAAGCTCTAAGCATAGCTTCCATTGTCTGAATTCTCCTTTCGCTTTGTCCATCCGTTTGAGGATGATAAGCGGTGCTTAGATTCAACTTGGTTCCCATTGCTTTTTGGAAACTTGTCCAAAAATGAGAAGTAAACGGCTATCTCTATCAGAAACAATTGATAAAGGAATTCCATGTAATGAAACTATTTCATTTACATATAATACCATTCAGCACATATATAACCCCATTCAATAAAGTATATAACACCAATCATAACATATATAACACCATTCAATAAAGTATATAACACCATTCAGCACATATATAACACCATTCAAATCATTACATCTCTGTATCATCTTTTTCTCCACTAGCGGCACCACCACTACCGCTCCGCCGCCGCCGTCGTGTAGAGGTGGCCAACCACCCGACATCACCTTGCTGGATGTCTTTTTATCGCTCGAACCAAACCACCGGAAACCACCTTGCCGGAACCCCTGCCCCTTCGGACACCCAAACCACCGTCGGAATGACATAGCCGCTGCCGCAGTCATCGGAAAAACGAGAAGGGGGCGTTGTTTCGTCCGGAAACCACCTTATCTGATTTAGAATATTATCTGATTTCAAATTCACAGATTGATGATGATTGATGATGACGAAGATGATTCGAATTCTGGAAGAAGAAGAAGGAGGAGGATTCGAATTCTGGAAGAAGAAAGATAATTCGTAATTTTAGGGAATTGATTTACAGTTTCCTATTTTCAGGTGGATATAAAAACACACAATTGCCCATACAATTTTCAAATCAGTCCAAACTAATAAAAACATTTTACAATTTGGTCCCTATTGATCTCAACCATTAGATGAAAAGATCTAATGGCTGAGATTCTTCCTTACCCTTCTCACACTTTAGGTCTTTTTTACAGGAACCTCAATCTACCATGTTTCCATTAATATGAATCAAAACGAGTCTTGATTATCATGTTTCCATTTATTCGAATCAATTAAGAATGACAGTTATTAAAACGAGTTTAAACGTGTGGTAAAAAAATTAGGGGTGTTTTGGGATTCCTTTTAACTTATTACTTATTAACTTTTTATAAGTTAGAAGGTCAAAAATTCTAACTTATCATTTTCTCCTTTTCAAGCTATAAAACTCCTTCTTAATCCTTATCCAAACACTATTAAAATGATTTTTTTAACTTTTTTAAGTTAATAAGTTAAAAGTAACTCCAAAACAAGCTAACCCAAACACCCACTTAGTCGAGATTCGATGGTTGTCGGATCTGAGAAAACGCCGGAACCGTGTGTCAGAAGAGCAGGAAGGAGTTTGTTTTTGGATTTGTGTTGTTTGTGGGATGTGGCAGTAATAGTTCCTGAGTTTTGATCGATAATTTTCTATAATTTCAAGAAAATACAACTTCAACATTATATTCATAACAAAAGGTTACATTAACAAGTTCACATAACACATATAGTACAACACATTGTCAATTATAGCCCATATAAATAAAAATTTACTGCCCTCCCTAGGCTTGAGCCAAATCTCGTTCCTGCTGATCTATCATGTTCTAAGCTTCTACATTTGTTAACCTCTAGTTCACAGCCTCTAACTCGGCTATTCTAACTCGCATGGCTCTTATTTTTCGAGTTTCCCATTGTAAACCTATCGTTTTACAAGGACTATGTATAGTTATAGGGCTACTTGGTTTATAGGCACCTGGCGGAAGGGTTTAGGTTCCAATGGTGATGGGAATTTCTCAACAGGATGGTATAGATTGGAGGCTTAGGTGATCCATTGGAATCTTCTTCGTTTATGGATGTGGGATATGCGTTAAGACGTGACCTTGTTAAATTTCATGACGAGTAAGGGAACGGATGCATAGGCAATTGTTTCTGAAGGCGGTGGGTACATAGTAATAGCTAAATGAGGGCACGTAAGTTGTAATTGTCACTATAAGTATATCCTGATGACTCTGTACCCTCAGTAGGTTCGTACTCGAGGTTCATTTATTGCTTATCTATCGGAGCCAGCTGAACCAAGCTTACACACCAAGTCAGGTCTTATGTTTCCCATAACATCCTTAACTGAAAACTACCTATATAAGTATATATAACTTACCTTTTTAGGTAGGTCTAATCTCCAAGGTTAAAGCCTAGATATCCCTACCGAATACCTAACTTGCTAAAACCTTTGGCTTGATACCAACTGTGACACCCCACCCGATAATGATGCTTTATAACACAGTTGATACAAAAGTGCTTATCTTATTTATAATAAACGTATTTTACAAATGTAGGAAACGCAATTTCAACATCTAATCAGACTAAGTCTACCCTGATGCAACAAGGCTTCCACTAGACCACACTACTGGTCCGGGATATACATTTCTACCGGACTATCACAAGTCTGGGACTATAAGCAGCGATAACGCCTCATCACCTGTGACACATGCTTAAAAAGACACGTCAACAATAGTTGGTGAGTTCATGACTATACACGAGTTATAAACCATATTATTTCACCGAAACTTTGTACCTGCCCATATCATTATAACCCAACGTCACCACGTGACATACATCATTATACAATTAATATCTCTACACCACCGGTGTAGTACCTGACAAACCCCGTCGCATCGACACGTATAAAGGACCATAAATATCGTGTGTATGCATGCATAGGTTACAAACATGCGTACAACAGTCATGCCGTGTTATTACAGTTTGGGACAAACATATTCTAGTATTGAAAGCATTCATAAAACTCATTGTATAACAGTTGCTAGCGCAATCAGTAACAATTGCTAGTACAATCAGATAATAGTTGCTAGCATAATCAAACAGTATCTGTGGGTCCTAATACAACATAAGAAATCCTAGGTTAGGTAATGGTACATCTAACTAGTTATTATTATGGTTGGATATTGGATAACGCTGCTTTGTTTAAGCATGGTTGATCTGTCCACGCCTACCTAAGGCTCCACGGTGTGGGGAACGCCCCCCTCTGTCCCGGTCCGGCGCCGCTAGGAACACCATTCCCCCCGGTTCGGCATCCTCATCGTCCTCCTCATCGGGACGTTGGCGACGTTCATAAAAAGCCAAAAAAAAGGGGCCAACGGCTAGTAAATGGCAACGACTATTATTTAAAAAAACCCAAATTTCATTAATCTTTTTATAAATACAACCCCCATACCCCATTTTTTACCCACTTCAACCCCATCTTTCTCTCTCAAGTTTAATACTTTTATAAAAGTTAGCCATGTCTTCATCTTCTTCTTCAATGTGGTATTCGTCATCTTCCGGTGAGAACGAAGCATTTTTCGCAAACGTCATTATGCACGCGACTCAGATGTTCATGGAGGCAGATGAAGAGTCTGAAACATCGTCACAACAGCAAACTAGGAGAGCCGCCTTAAACCGAGACAAAGAATGTAATTTAATTTTGAGTAAATTGCTAAAATCGTCTCTGGCGTTTGTTCACATTTGCTAGATCCATCCAAAAAAAGTTTTTTTCTCATAGGAACCACCGAGGTTTCAAAAAAGTTGCTAAATTATACTCTTAACAATACAAAGTTGATAGAGCGGTAATTTAGTCATTCTTTTAATTTATTTAATTTACCAAAACACTTAGATAACAGCTAAAAAGTTTAGATCTTTAACATCCTAGATTTTTTTTTTGCGACAACATTTTCATATAGACTGAGCTAACAGCCTTATTTTATTTGACAGACAATTTTTTTTGTTCTTTTCTCCTTTTATTTTCTTTTCTTTGATGGAGACTATTGTGACGGTATGGTAAACCTTAAAAATAAACTGAAGCAAAATAAACCAAGATTGAGTTAGGGATTTCAAGCACCTAGGACAACATGGATCACTCGTGTATACTCACTAGTGGGGGTACATCTGAATGACTTTTTTTAGAAGTATTGCTATGAACAAGTTCTGTGTTTGAATAAGGTCGTAATTACAGACAAAACACGAAAAAAATCAGGATTTGGGTTGGGTCTAAATGTATCGGGTCGTAGACGCTTTAGCTTGCCTAACGCATTTAATAAACAGGTTATATGCAGGTTGCGTTGTATAAAAATTGGCTGACCCGCCATCCCGTTTAAAGTTGCTACTTTAAAATAAATAAAATAAAATCAATAGTTTATAAGTTCAAGCCTTCTATCGCTATAACCCGTTTAATCTGTCTACAACTTCTATAATTGTGTGGGTTGGGTTGTATATAATGGGTGACCCGCCAACCCTTCTATAATTGAATTTTAACAAATAAAAATATACCATTTTTACGTTCAATTCGCCACTTGTTTGTAGCCCGTTTAACATGATTATCGCTATAACCCGTTTAATCTGTTTACAACTTGTTTGCAACCAAACAACCTCATCACATCCGTTTAGATAAATGGAATACATGGTTTTAAGGGTGACGGGGTTTCTTTTTATGAAAAAGTTTTGTTGCTATGAATTTTTTGCAACAAGAATGATACATGAGAATTGGAGGGAATGCACATGGACAGTTTGTCCATTTTCCCCCTTCTACAGGGATCTCCTTTCACTCATGGGGTTGA
Source organism: Helianthus tuberosus (assembly GCA_030545235.1). Taxonomy (NCBI): domain Eukaryota; kingdom Viridiplantae; phylum Streptophyta; class Magnoliopsida; order Asterales; family Asteraceae; genus Helianthus; species Helianthus tuberosus. The sequence continues at coordinate 74,919,463 of CM060380.1, forward strand.
GTCGTGGGTGTATCTTGCAAGTTTTTTAGAAAGTTTTCTATTAAAAGAAGAAATGATAATGTGTTCTTATCTCAAACATGTATCAATTTTATATCCCTCATGCCCTGGAAGAGGAAGCAACTCCTTAGAGAAAAATTCTTCTAGCAAATTGGCACCATGATATCAGAAGATAAACCAGAAAGACTATTGAAACTTTTTTCATCTAAAGAGCTAGAAAAAGACTATTGGAAAAGGTGGTTTATAAAAGGGTGGGGGCATGTAATAACCTATTAAAAAAAGGGTAAATTAAATAAATTAAAAGAATGACTAAATTACCCCTCTATCAACTTAGGGGCTGTTTGGTAGCCTCTGAATGGTCATTAAGAATTTTACCAATGAGAAGGTAGAAGAATGTGACATGTGACGATTTACCATTCATAGGTTTCCTCTTAACCATTCAGACTTGAGGTTACCTCTTATTCATTCAGAGGTTTTAAACCATTAAGATGTTGCATCTGAATGGTCATTAAGAGGCTACCAAACAGCCCCTTAATATTTTTAGAGCATTAATTATTTTGGATGGATTTAGCAACTTTTTTGAAACCTCAGTGGTTCCTATGAGAAAAAAAACTTTTTTGGATGGATCTAGCAAATGTAAATAAACATCAGGGACGATTTTATGAATTTACTCTTTAATTTTTTTAGAGTATGTTTATTTAAATTTAATAATGAATTTAATTTATTTTTCTTTTTTAATATATAGCCGCCCATGATAAACTAGTGGCCGATTATTTTGCTGACGAACCTGTGCACACAGACGAGATGTTTCGACGTCGGTTCCGGATGAGTCGTCGACTTTTTTTACGTATCGCAGGCGACTTGGCACAGTCTGATCCGTTTTTCACACTGCGATACGACGCTAGGGGCCAAAGGGGATTCACTACTTTACAAAAATGTACGTCGGCCATTCGCCAACTGGCATATGGGTACGCACCCGATGCGTTAGACGAGTATTTAAGGATGTCCGAAAGAACCGCACGTGAATGTTTGCACAGGTTTTGCGAATGGGTCGTCAAATTATATAGCAAGAAATACCTGCGAAAACCAAACGCAAACGACGTTCAAAAATTATATCAAGCACACGAACAAAGACATGTTTTTCTAGGAATGCTCGGGAGCATTGATTGCATGCACTGGCCATGGCAGAACTGCCCTACTGCTTGGCAAGGTCAGTATACTAGAGGAGATCATGGTCATCCCACTATAATTCTAGAGGCTGTTGCATCACGGGATCTCTGGATCTGGCATGCTTTTTTTGGTCTACCTGGTTCACTTAATGACCTTAACATCATATACCAGTCACAGATATTTGACGATGTAGTGGCGGGAACAGATCCAGACACCAGTTTTATGGATTCGGGGGTGGAATACAGGTGGGGTTACTACCTTGCAGATGGAATATACCCAACGTACTCTACAATCGTTAAAACTATTCCGCACTCGACAGAAGATAAAAGAAAGAAATTTGCGAAGTTTCAAGAGGGCGCGAGAAAAGATATTGAATGATGTTTGGGGTTCTACAAAAAAATGGCATATCATTGAACATCCAACACGTTCTACTACACCAAAGAGGTTACGACACATTATGTACGCTTGTATCTTGCTTCATAACATGATCATTGAAGACGAAGGTAGAGCGATATGTGAGGACGACGAAAACGCGCCTAATGGGAATTCTGTTCCAGTTAGTTTGGAAGAACAAGATTTAAACGGATTCTCTATACGTAATGAGTTCACACATCAAAACCTACAAGCGGACTTGGTGGAGTACATTTGGAACAACACACAAAACGAACCTGACGACCACATGCCGGATGAAGACTAGTAGTTTTTTTTAATATTTTTTAAGTTCTTAGGGTTTTTTTTTAGTTTATGTTTTTTTTAACTTATGTAATGTTTTTTAATATTAATGAATTTATTTTTCTATCTTATTTAATAAATGTTAAAAAAAGTAGATGAATTAAAAAAAAGTAAACTTGGTGGGGTAGGATCATCCTCCCATATCCAGTGTTTTAGTGTGTTGGATCATCCTCCAAGGGACTATGATGTGCCGCCTACGTGGAGGATGATCCTCCAAAGGAGGATGGTTGTTAGGACCGGTTTGACTCCGAACGATTGCGAACCGACTCGTACGACGTGCGGAATCCGTGCACGAGCAAGACCGAAACACACGAGACGTACAATGAACGTGATTCTATTCAAAGATCTGAAATCGTTACAGGAACCGTGAATCACCTAGACACTTTCTCTCTCTAGTTTCTCTCTCTAGAACTAGAGCTCTCAAATGTAGCAAATGAGCAAAAGTGTCAAAAAGTCTTCCAAAAGTCCTAAATGAGAACCCTAAGTTCTCTATTTATAGGCCAAGGGACATAATGAGATATCTCATTATTTACACAAATGCCACCTTGCCTTTTACGAAAATATAACACTATAAGCACTAAACTTAATCTATTTCTGCTACGGTCTTGAGATGACGGAGGCGATAGACATACTGTACTAACAGACTCCCCCTTGGATATTGCCGCAGTCAATCTCAAACATTCAGACTCATAGCTTCTTTTCTTTCTCTCTCTTTAGCTCGAACAGAATCCCCGTGGATCTGTCTTCAGCTCCAGCTCCACCTTTCGGTAGACTCTTCAGGCTCCCCCTTTCATCAAGCTTCCGTGCTTTTGGGATCGACACCTGGCTTTCCGGTTACAAGCTCCTCCAGAATAGTTCCTGGGTCCTTGAATGCACGCTTCCCTTTGCGTTGAGCTCGTCTTCAGACTCCCCCTTAGACTCGGCTATCGGGATCGTAGTCTGGTATCTGCAATTCTCAAACATTTATAAGTAACAATGTTTTGATTGACCAATTGTCCAGGAATCGTATCCTGGCTCTATCAAACTTTCGAAATCAAGATCCTGGGACTAAGATATAATAATATGAATATATCCAGGATTACTTGATATTCTTCCCCTATCAACAATCTTCAAAGATTTGGCAGAATTTAAGAATCCAACTTCGAAAACTGGCTCTATTACAAATTTTAACAATATAAGCATCCAACTCCCTCACAGTTAATCATCCAAGTCCAACTTAATGACCTTGGAGAATTCACAAACTGTTTTTGATTTTTGTTAAAAATACAAGTTTCAAATTAATGAACTTGTTTTATTTTCAGAAACACAATCAGCATACTTAGATTTTGAAACTCAGCACTCAGACATCGGTTGTCAAAAATAAAGCAGAAATCAAAATCTTTTTGTATTTTTCTGAAAATATAAAGCCGTAAAGAAATATGTACAAACATATTTACAGACAATATTTTTGATTGAGTTTGCATCAGAGGATCATATCAGTTTTTGACAAATCACAAGTACTGTTGAGCTTATTTACACTTTAAGAATTAAACATTTCACTTAGATTGTCGATATACTGATCCACTTTAAATTTTCACACAACTTTCAACTGATTCAGGATACGAATTAGGTGAATTAAGAACTTAAACTCATTCATGTGTCCCACCTCTTGAATATACTCCCGTATCCAGAATCCCAATAATCAGTCTTACAGGTGAGTATACTACAATGATATCTGTACATAAATTAGGTATGCGAGGGCCGAGGGATCTCGGGTCGATACTTCCGTATACGCAGAGAGATATCAGCTTCGACTTTTCGGAATGTCCCCTTTAGAGGATCTTTTAGCTACAACAGCAGTGACTATCAATTTTATTGTTTCATCAGCATGCTGAGGGTTTATGCTATGTTTCAAGCATTTGCAGAAAGTATTATCCAAGGACTAGGTCAGAACTACCGTTCAGCAGAAGTCCCGGAATAATACCCCAGACATCATTGGGTATAAAGACCTAGTATATCAGATTATGAGACCTTTCAAACAAGATTTCAGGGGTTACCTATATATCCAAGTAGTGTTCCCCATGAAATAAGCAAGTTTGAATTTAGGTTTATATCCCGAAAAAGTTTACTAAATGTATAAAAATCTACCGACACATCCATGGTGAGATCGTTTAACACATTTAAACTTTTCAATTCTTTAGCGTACTGTAACTGTCTACTGATGTACTATCATTTCCTCTTATTACACAAAAACTCAATTTTGAATTTTATCATGTTTTTGGCTTTTTCAAATTTTATAATGTTTTTGGATTTTCTGACAAAATTACTCCCCCTAAAATGCAAAACCATTTAAAGAAAATTTGATAACCTGATACTGATAGCTTTGTCTCGCCATCCATTTTCTGCATCTCATGCTCTGTTTTGCAGAAAATATAACGTACCCCCATGATTTACAACCCATTGATTTTCGACAGTTTGAAAACCGTTTTTCAATCTTGTGAAAGTAATCATGTTTGTTCAGCCGTGAGGGTTTCGGCGTATTCAATCAAAACTCCCCCTTACAACAAACTATTTTCCCATAATGATTTCAAAACACTTAAGTTTGTGTTAATCAGAATGGTTTTTCCGGAAAAATTAGTTTGTTTACCCATCACTTATAGGTTCGGGGTCATCTCATCACCTTGATCTCTTTTAATCATTTTGAAAATTTAACATTATTAGGTCAAACACCACTATCACTTGTAGAAAATCAAGTACAACTTAATGTCCTTGATTAACCACTTGTAAGACGAAATATCACAGTTACCATCCTGTGAATTTCTCAAGAATGATGCCGATACCTGCTTCACACTTACCAACCTGGAAGCTCCGGCAAGTCAGAAATTCAACCAACAGATTTTGACACCCAAGCCTGACTAGTCTTAGGTGTGTTTTGAACATTTCTCTTTTCTTCATAAAATTCTTTTGCCCCTTTTACCTTTCCATCAGCCATCTTGCTAAAAATATGTTTAACATTGCTATTAAACATTTTTCCAGCATCAACACCTTTTGATTTTAGGTTTGCGGCTCGTAATGGTGGAAAGTTCTCATCATTCATTAATGGAACTGTCTCTTCCCTTTTTACCTCAACTTGTAGCTCCTCTGATTTTGTGGAATCAGATTCATTGCCCGAACTTGGCTTGTCTGACTTGGATGAGCCAGATTCATCGCCAATAACTTTCTTCTTTTTCTTCTTTTCTGTCCTCAGATTTGTATCTGAAGAATTCGATTTGCTTGACTTTACCGTCGAGTGAATCGATTCATCAGAACTCTTATTCGAACCAACCGGTGAATCTGAAGACAAAATCTTTTCCAAGTATTCTCTCGCCTTCTTCCTCTTCTTCCTCAGTCTGTCTCTCTGCCCCTGTGTAAGCTTTACTTTCTTATCTTCCACTTTCTGTTCTTTGGGCTTGACAGTGACTGGTTTCTTTACCGTTCTCTGAGATTCAACCCTTGATCTCCCCATCGATCTCATTGGGTAATCTCTGGCAATGTGACCTTTGATATTGCATTCAAAGCATCTTCTTGTCTCAAGATACCGATTCTGGCAGTTAACAGCAATGTGTCCTCTCACACCACAGGTGTAGCACACTCTGTTATCATACCATCCTCTTCTTTCAGTCCAAACCTTCAGATCATAGCATTGCTTGGCTTGGTGATAATCATTTCTCCTCTGCAATGCTGGATTTGTCTTTTGAGCACTGTGGTCAAACCTGCACCACTTATTACCATCATTTTGTGAATTTTCATTTACAAATTTTTGTGATTTTTTATAATGATTGGATGACTGAACTGATGAGCTTTTATTTTCATTTTTAAAATTTTTCGAATTTTTAACTTTTTGTTTCTGTTCTACATTCTTCTTAAACAGGTTTTTGCTTAGAACATTCACCTGTTTCAGTAGATTGCAAAACAGTATTTTTAAATTTTTCTTGTAAATCTAAAAATATTTTTCTTTTCTTTTCCTTTTCTTTTTCATCATCAGCTTTGTCATCACAATCTTCAATTTTGACTTTGTCAAAATTTGTGACATTGTCACTTATTAGAACAGAATTGATCGGTTTTGGACAAACATATGATGCAGAAGTCACAAAACTTTTCAATTTGTTTTCTAAATCAGCAATTTTCTTTCTATTACCTTCGGCTTCATGCTCAAGTCGAATGATTTTCTCAAGATGAGAATTTATTGAACATTGTTTTTCGAGATTATTTTTACCAAAAATATCTCTCTCATCTTCTAAAATCTTTATCTGACTTTTGAAATCATTTTCAAATTTTAATTTTTCATTTTCAAACTCTTTTTCTTTCAAAAACTTGTTATCCAATGTCAAACTGTCCATATCACTCAACAGTTTGATATTTTCAGATTTTAGTTTTTCACAGTTCAAGTGCAACTCCAGAATCTGTTCATCATCAGCTTTCTTCCCATCTTTCAAAGCTTTGTTTTCCAATGTCAAATTCTTCGCATCACTCAAGAATTTGGCATTGTCTGCTCCAAGTTTATCACATTTTGAGCATTTTTCATTCATCTTTTCAACATCAGCTTCTTTCTTTGTTTCCATCCTGAATGTTCCTGCACAAAAAATTTTAACAAAATCAAGAGGGTTTGCATATTCATCAATAAAGCAACCTCTCTTAATATCATATTTCATGACATTTTTTGCAGCAAGACACACAGAGACTCTTTTTCTCATTTCAATGATCACATCCAAATTTATCTTTTCTAAGTCCCTTTTTATTTCATTCATCAACTCTACTTTTCTTGTTTCTTTATCAAACTCATGTGATCTAAGTTTATTGATGAATTCTCTATAATGAAGCTTTGAGAAACTAGCATCCCTTTTTAGTTCACTTCAAAAATTTTTCCACTCTAAAGGTAATGCATCAGCAAATTTTGAAATTTTTTCAGCATTTGAAACCCTTATTTCATATTTATCTAACTTATCATTCAACTCATCAAATCGTTATCCAACTTCTCCAATGATTCATGTTTCATGCATAGGAAATTTTCGGATCTTTTAATCCAAACGTCCTTCTTGTTCTTCTTATCAATCCAAGAATCAGAAATCCAAACGTTTAAATCTTTAAGATTCTCATTTTCCTGTTCATCAAACGTTTTAACCACACTTTCTTCGTTAAATGACATGGTTCAAAAATTGTTTTTAGTTCAAAGTCCACAATTTTTAACTTCTTGATATTTGCGCCTTGTAAATCACCTCGAATCACCTGCAAACAAACAAACAAATGAGTTTAAACAATATCAAACAAATGAATCGGACGAGTACTCGAACGAGTGAGTCGACACAAGTCAACAGTGAAAATAATCGTGTGATAACGTTGTCCGTTCGGATTAGATTGCTATCCGGATGGAAATCCGTGCGGATGAGGATCCGTGTGACTAAGGTGATGCGTACGGGTGGGGATCCGTGCGTATGAAGTTGACTTCTTTGACACAAACCAATATACTAAATGACAAATCTTGTGTTGATCGGTTGGCACTTTGACTCTTAAAATGATACCAACTGTTATGCAAACTGAATCACGTGTAAACCTGAGATATCAATTAAAGTTGGCCAACAATCACATGTATACTGACATCATGTCAAGACTTTAAATGATATCACATGCAACTTGACTCATATCACATGTACAACCGACAATTCAATTAAATGTCATGTGCTTTGACACTGATTGTTCTGACGTGTAATGTAATTAGTGCAGACAAGTGTCCCTCCGGATGGTCAAATAATCAGTCAGCCCGGATTGTAATCCGTACGGATGGGGATCCGGAAGATGTTATACGCACGGGTGGGGATCCGGGAGATGTTATACGCACGGGTGGGGATGTTATCCGCGCGGACAAGTTGTCCGTGCGTGTGGCAAGTCAACAAGTCAACACGTATGGCTGAAAGTAATCCGTGCGTATGATGCTATCCGTGCGTATGATGCTATCCGTGCGTATGATAGCTATCCGTGCGTATGATGCTATCCGCACGGGTGACACAACACCTTGAATCTGACACTTAAACAGTCACGTGACAACCTTTATGAGAACAATCTGCTTTAATGAAGATCACATGCAATCACCGAATGCAGATTGATCACGTGATTTGCTGAAAATCAATCAATAGCCGACAAACATTATCACTATCACATGCAATTCTTATTATCTCATGAACTGACAATATCACATGGGATTATGATGTAAGAAATTCAATGAATTTAATGAACTGCAAGAGTGACAGAGATCACGTGACCCGCGCGGGCGACTTATCCGTATGCAACGAATGAAACGTTATCCGTGCGGGTAACTAGTCAACAAGTCAATGCGGATTTGTTATACGTGCGTATGACTTATCCGCACGTATAGGTCAACAATCAGTCAATGTGGATAGTTATCCGTGCATATGACTTATCCGCACGGATAGGTCATGCGTGCGTGTGACATCAAGAACAACAGCAACAACTTTTATCATTTTCGCACCACAAAAATCTAATTTTCTCACAAAATACTTTGAATTAAAGTCTGAAATTTTATAGGCTTTTAAATCATGCATATACGCACAACATATCCGAAAATTATCAATTTTTAACCGTAAAATCCTTGTTAATTTTGCGTTTTTCTGTTTAAAACGTGACAGAGAAGAAAAATGAAGAACTTAGACAAATCTGAGTGAAATTTCGATCTGAATCTGCTGAATTCAAGTGCGAAATCGTGTGAATGATCCGAGCAATCGAGCTCCTGCTCTGATACCACTTGTTAGGACCGATTTGACTCCGAACGATTGCGAACCGACTCGTACGACGTGCGGAATCCGTGCACGAGCAAGACCGAAACACACGAGACGTACAATGAACGTGATTCTATTCAAAGATCTGAAATGGTTACAGGAACCGTGAATCACCTAGACACTTTCTCTCTCTAGAACTAGAGCTCTCAAATGTAGCAAATGAGCAAAAGTGTCAAAAGTCTTCCAAAAGTCCTAAATGAGAACCCTAAGTTCTCTATTTATAGGCCAAGGGACATAATGAGATATCTCATTATTTACACAAATGCCACCTTGCCTTTTTACTAAAATATAACACTATAAGCACTAAACTTAATCTATTTCTGCTACGGTCTTGAGATGACGGAGGCGATAGACATACTGTACTAACAATGGTCACCATACCGCATAGCCTAAGGCGAGGCTACCCAATACCCGCCCCTGACAATAACCATAATACCTCATTATGTCCCTTGGCCTATAAATAGAGAACTTAGGGTTCTCATTTAGGACTTTTGGAAGACTTTTGACACTTTTGCTCATTTGCTACATTTGAGAGCTCTAGTTCTAGAGAGAGAAACTAGAGAGACTTATGTGGCAGTTCAGATGTCTATCGCCTCCGTCATCTCAAGACCGTAGCAGAAATAGATTAAGTTTAGTGCTTATAGTGTTATATTTTAGTAAAAGGCAAGGTGGCATTTGTGTAAATAATGAGATATCTCATTATGTCCCTTGGCCTATAAATAGAGAACTTAGGGTTCTCATTTAGGACTTTTGGAAGACTTTTGACACTTTTGCTCATTTGCTACATTTGAGAGCTCTAGTTCTGTTATTTTTAAACAGAACGTGGGGGACGAAAATGGCGCATTTTTGAAAAATGGACTGAAATGGCCAAAGTGACCAAACCACAGGGACGAAAATGGCAGTTAACTCTTAAAATTTTTTTTTTTTTGTTGTTGCAGCCCACGTGACCTCGTCAGTTTACATGTGAAATTTATGTTCGCCCCAATAGCTTCACATTGCTTTTTGAATTTGTCAGCTCATGTTGATCAGTTTACATGTGTGGCCATGTGAATTCATATTATCGGCCCAGTCATTATTCAACATCAATTAAAGATCGGCCCAATCATTATTCAACACTTACTTTTGAATTCATGGTTTTGTTGATGTCAGGTGTATTATAAGTTCAATTGAAGTTTGTTTTAGTCAATCTAAATTGTAGTTGATTTGCAAAGTGGGGTCGGGTATTCGCGGAGTTGATTTGAATCGCGCTTCTAAACATCACGGTTTCATCAAAAATTTAGGTTTCGTTGAGTTACTTGTTATTTTTAAACAGAAGGTTTGTAAAGGTGTGGTAACATTGTGTTTTCAAGTGTGTTAACAGGTATTATCATTCATATATCAAACATGAGTAACAAAGGCCTTTGGGATTGGAGTACGGATCCACAACCAGCTCAAAATCAGCCTTCGCTTGCCGATTTGTTAATGAATTCCATACCTCGACCTCAAGTTACAACTCCTCAACCACAGTTCGATCTAGGTGCTTATCTTTCACAATCCATATCTCGACCTCAAGCTACCACTACTCAACTACAGTTCAATCAAAGTGCCTATCTTTTTCAACCTACACCTCAAGCTCAACCTCAACAAGGCAACCAAAATCCTTTCATAAATCAAACAAGTACATCCACGTCCAACTCAAATAAAACTGATGAAAGGTGTGACTGGTCTGTAAAATTTGGAGGTTTAGATCAAGGAGGAACTGTGTTTAATGCTAAAATTGTCAAGAATGTCAATGATGGTGAATCTTCAGGAAAAGATGATAGTTCGGGATACAGTGGCAGTTCAGATGAAGAATCGAATTTGAATGAAAGAACTGATTCTGAAGATGATAGTTTGTCGAATGGTGCTAAGGAGATGAAATGTCAAAAATCTGACTTGATCAAGAAAGCTGATGTTTCATCAAAAGAAATGGAGAAGATTCTCACTGAAGATGAATCTTTCTCTTCTCAGACTGCCTTTATGGCTAATGTCACAGCTTCTACAAGTCAGGTAAAATCTGAAACTCCTAGCATATGTAGTGATTGTGCTGATTTGAAACATGAATGTGCTAATGCTAAACATGCTTTTGAAGAATTAAAACATGAATGTGCTGAATTGAAACGTGAATCCGAAACGGTTCATAGTCACAATCAAAGTTTGGTTATTGAATTGTCTAAGTGCAAAGAGGCAAACATGGCGTTAACTCGAAACGAAAAGGATTTTAAATGTGTAATTGAAACCCTAAAGAAAAGTGTTTCCGAATTGAACAAAGTTGTTTATCATAAACAAGTTAGTATTAACGATTACATTAACATTGTTGAGGAAACCAAAAAGGAGTTAGCCATTGCCAAATGCGAGCATGATGCTATCAAGCAAAAGTTGGAGAGTTATTCTAACTCCCGATTTGTGCTCGATCACATCATAGACGTTCAAAAACTGAAAGGAAATGTGAAAGGCGTTGGGTATAAGTCGTGTCCGCCTCCTTTGAGACACAACTATACCAAAATGCCCGATGAAGAGGATATGTCTCGTTTTGAACCATCTGTACCTCTCGATTATGAGGATGTTACAACTGGTTTAGGTTTCAAAACGGACAATTCATCGGAGGGCTCATCTGATAACAAAGAAAAGTCATCATGTGCTTCAAATCAAAGTCCTCCAACCATTGAGGACTATGATTCTTCAGATGATGAATCAGATGTGAATGACCAGGATGAATCACTTGATGAGACGAAAGGAGTAGAAATTCCAATTGAGAATCATATTCTTTGTGATCCTCCTACTCCTGTCGTGCAACCTGTTGCCAAGCAAGTGATAGATCCTGTCAAGAATGTCAAGGATGACAAAGAATGTGTGTCTGCTGTTAAGAGCAATAACGTGTTGTATACTTTGGTCGGTGATGCTAAAATTTATTCGGACAATGATTTTCCAATTAAAAATGTCAATCCATCTTTGATTGATAAAGTGTTTGAAGACAACACGAATAAATTTTTGGGAAAGAGCATTCCCGGAGTTGTGGTAACATAATGTGATCCTGTTCCAAAATCAGAAATCAGAAAACAATTTGGAAAACAGAAATCACCGACAAAGCAACAACCTATTGCCTCTAAGGGTAAACAACCAAAAAGGCGAGCTCAAAAGCCTAACATTTCTCAATCAAAATTTGAAACAAAAGGAGCTCGTTATCAGAAGAAAAGCAAGGATGTTAAATTTGTAGCATCAAAGGGTACGGATAAAATCGAGACTTTTGAAAACAAATCAAACACCGATTTTGTACAACAAGTCAAGATTTTGAAACGTAATAGTGATAACAATTACACCCAACACACAAACGGGTGTGATGAAAGAGCAAGTACCTCAGGTTCTACAGGTTCGACATCTGCCAGTCGATCAAATTCTCCTAAGTTTGTTGAAAGGAGAACGTGTTTCAAATGTGGGAAGTTTGGGCACATCATTAAAGACTGCACAAACTCACCTAAACCAAATTTTGTTGAAAGAACCCCTTCTGAACAAGGTCACCCACAACGTCGTCCTGTTTCTCCAAAACATGATAAAAGAACTGTTAAGGAACAAGAAACGAAACAACGACGTCATAACATCAAAGCTGTTGAAAAGGCTTTAAAATCTGAAGTAAAAACGGTTAAAAGGAAACCTAGTTTGTCACAACCATTAAAACCAGAAACTGTACATAATACACAATCTGGTAAACAAAAACAAACTTGGAAACCTAAAACGGGTGAAAGTTCAGGGGGAGGTGCTGTGTTTGAAAATCATCAGGAAATTGAAATTACATTTCTTGATTCTCAGGGGCAACCTAAGTCTATGAAGGCTTGGGTCCCCCTCTCCAACTAATCTCTGAGTGAGTGTGTAGGATGTTCCAGGAGGAATTTTCGATAGTCGTAAGATTGTTGATAGTGGAGCGTCCTTGCACAAAACAGGCGACAGAAGAAATTGTTGCCTTTGATGGAGAGAAAATGAAAAGGGAAACAGAGTTGTCTGTTGAAAGAAATTGATAACTTCGACAAAATGAAAATCATTTCAAAGTGTGATTGTTAAAGGCTTTAATCGGGTCCCCAGGGTAGATTCAAACCAAAATGTACGCACCTGCAGCATGTCAGAAGTTCAAAATCAACAAGATGAACGTGCAGTGTACATTTCTTCGCGGTGTAATTGAAGAAAATGTTTTTGTTGAACAAACCAACCGGGTGTGCGGATGCCTTGGCATGGATTGAACAACCGCACACTACTTCTCAAGGAGAAAGACAAAGACCTTCGCTGGTGCAATGTAGAAGACCAGCCGGAACCAAAGGTTTCTGATCTTATTGCTGTGAAGAGATTTCTCGGTAAATTGAAGTAGCTACAAGGAATCGACCTTGAAATCCACACCGGGTGGATGTCCAGTTTGGGAGAGCACTCAGATTCCTTGCAATGCACGAAGCAGTTGCAGGATACGGTTTTAAATTTCTAATATCTCCTATACTTGTCGACATTTAAGCTGCTTTATGAATTATTATCATCTCGTATAGCACTCTTTGGCCAGACAATGTTGTCATGGTCCGCACCGCTTACCGACGTGCCAACTGATTTTTCCAAAATTCGATAAATCATTTCTGACAAAAACTTAATTTTGGTAAACGGCATTGAGGTAAAACATGAGTTAACCGACATCGGGAAATCGTTTTTGTAAATATCTTTGTGTCTTTTAAATTTTATCTTAGTTTGTTGATTTTAGGGGGAGTAAATCCAAATTTGAAAAATCCAAAAACATCGAAAAATTTAAAAACACAAAAAACAATAGAAAAACAAAAATGAGTTTCCTGGCGAGAAAAATAGAATATGATAGTACATCAGTGGTCTGTTGAAACCTCTTTAAACCTAAAATGAAAAACGATAAGCAGCTCTATATAAGATGTATCGGTAGGCTCACAATCATTTTAAAGTGTGTAGGGTGATATAAACCTTAATCGATTGAAGACCAGGTGGGAACCATACATTGGCATATGGTCTTGGTACCGAAATTTCGTTTGAGAGATTACCGAGGTTCTGAGATATTCGGTCTTTATGCTGCTTATCATCTGGGTATCATGGTTGTATCTTTTACCGAAATATAACGGGGACGCAAGTCTAGATCTTCCATGATACCATACATACGTGTACATATTGCATTCGACCTCAATAAGTGATCAACAATCACATGTCCCTCAAAATAAGTGATAAAATATCACATCTATCCGGGAGTCAAGTTCGTCTCTCTGCTGTACGAAAGTACTGACCTGTTCACGGACTTGCTCCTGTGCCCTCATGCATCGAAAATCAAGTTCCTCATCAATAAGTGATTCTATCACATAGGGCTTGGTTTTCAAATCAAAATAAGTGAGTTTCTCACATCATATACGGTCAAACAGATGATAATCGGTATACTCACCGGTAAGATGAACTCTCGTGCATACCTTGATACGAGAATGTGTCGTGTGTGGATGAACACCGGTCGGTAAGTATAAATCATACGTTAACGTATCCCCTCGCCATGATTACATCTGATAAGTTGAGCTTAAGTGGACAACAATACCGATAATTGTTATAGGATGCTTATCTTAATGTTAACTAATTGAACAACAAGAGCGTTTTGACGTGACCGTTCACTGATATGATTCTCTTACCCTCGAAACTCGCAAAAAGAATGTCTGTAAATATTTGTTTACTGCTTTCGTTTCTGCATCTTTGTATATATTTATTTATTGCTTTCCGTCTTTACATTTGAAAAATTCAAAATTCCAAAAAGATTTTAGGTGTGTTTTAATATAAACTTTATAAAATCCAAAAAGATTTTGCTTCTAGTTTATTTTTGATTGACCGATGTTGGAACTCGAGTCTATCCTACCCAAAATTCCGATTGTAAGCCGGAAAACAATTGCATCTTCATAAACAGTCGAAGTTAACAAGTTTTGAAAGTTAAAGGATTAAAATTGATCATTTTCAAACCTTTCAAACTGTTGTCGGTCGGTGTTGATTGAGATTTGATCTCATATGTGTCTTTTGTTTAAATGTCAACTATATTCCAAGCGGTTGTTCTCATTATGCGTTTAGCTTTCTTGCCTGTGCAGATGCTAAAGGCGAGGAGAAAATGTTCGATGACAAGCTTCGGAATGAAGACACGACGTGAAGGCACTCAAAAGATAAACATGATCGAGTTGCCACTGACCTCTCATCAACACCACAAGGATCTAAAGAATTGAAGTTCAAAAGATTCACAAGCATGACTCAATGGAGAGTTCATTCTAAGGGGGAGTTTGTTAACACACTTCCTAAATTAAATGAGGAGTTTGTTGATACACTTTCTGCTTACGACGCGTGAAGACTTTGAAGATCCTCCGACATGAAAGACACAGAAGACGAACAATCACAGAAGACGAACCATCACGAGTAGCGTCCAAGGGGGAGTTTGTTGATACACTTTGTGTGGACGCGACTCGGCTCGGTTCGACTCGGCTCGGTACAACTTGGTTTCGACACGGTTAGGTCCGGCTCAAGCCCGACGTCACGACATTCCTCCGTCGTGCGCCCCAGAGTTCGACACGCGAAGCACGGAGAGCCGCGGCCTTTCCCGCCGACACATCACCATGACATCACCTTAGTGATGTCATGATGATGTCACTAGTTTTGTCTTATGTTGATTCTTAGAATTTGTAAAGCAAATGACGAAACACTTATGTGTTTCGTCACTTTGTCAATGGTCCAGCCCTGTTTCGTCGCCTGTTGGGCTTCTTCAGGCCCAATGTTTGGCCCAAAGGTGTTTCGCCGAGTCCTTTTCTGTTTCGTCAAGGTCTGTGTCTGTCTTGTATAAATACCCCTTATAGTTTCTGTGTGAAACTGATGAGTGTGAGAGACCTGCGAGACTTAGTGAGAGTCTGTAAACATTGTGTGTATATGTTTCTGGTTGTACTCATTCATAATCAATAGATATTGAATCTTTGGTTACCCGTGTGTTTTACACTTTGTTTGGTTTGCACCGTCACGGGGATTCCGCACCCGTTACCGTGTTTGTGATAAACAAGGATAGGTGTTCGTTATCGATCCTCACCGGAAAAACGGGACCTACATAAACCTGTTGGTACACCTATTGAACAATCTCATCTTGTTACAAATAAAACCGATAAAGATAAAAGGTTTTTGGAAAATGTGAATGGTTTCCAAAAATTAATTGGCAAGTTACTATATATGTCATTAACTCGTCCAGATATAAGTTATTCCGTTCAATTCTTAGGTCAATATATGCATAAGCTATGGCAAGCACACTTGGATATTGCTTTAAGGTTATTAAGATACCTGAAGCAATGTCCAGGTAAAGGTGTTATGTTTAGGAAAACAGGTAATCTTGATCTTTCAGGGTTTGTTGATGTTGATTGGGCAAAGTGTGTTTTAACTAGGAAGTCTATTACTGGATTTTGGGGTATTTCTTGGGGATACTCTTATATCCTGGAAAAGTAAGAAACAAAATGTTGTTTCGAGGTCCATAGCCGAGGCTGAGTACAGAGCAATGTGCTCAGCCACATGTGAGGTTATGTGGATTAAAAATGTTTTGCAAGAG
This sequence comes from Helianthus tuberosus, assembly GCA_030545235.1. Taxonomy (NCBI): domain Eukaryota; kingdom Viridiplantae; phylum Streptophyta; class Magnoliopsida; order Asterales; family Asteraceae; genus Helianthus; species Helianthus tuberosus. The sequence goes on from CM060380.1 coordinate 74,935,777, forward strand.
TTAAAAACTAGTTGTACTTTGCCTATTAAACTGTTTTGTGACACTAAATCTGCCATTTCTATATCATTTAATCCTGTTTTCCATGAAAGAACAAAACACTTTGAATTAGACTTGAATTTTTTAAGGGAAAAAATTGCAAGTGGCATAATTGAACCACAAAAAATTGCTACTGAGATTCAAGTAGCAGACATTTTTACTAAAGGATTAAGTGTTGCTCAACATAACATGTTGTGTGAAAAGTTGGGTTTATTTGATATGTTTGCAGTATGAATTATGGGGGGATGTTGAAATGAAAATATTTTTATTATAATTCATAATTCAAACATATTCTTATTGGGTCAGATATTTGAAATGTGACATATTATTGGGCTCAGTTTGTTATTGGACTGTTTAAGTTTGTTATTGGGCTGTTCAGTTGTTATGAAGTTTGTTATGTGTCCAGGGGCTAAAGTGCACAGTCTATGAAGATCAAGGGACTTAAGTGGAACTTGTATACACACCAGCTATATAAGAGAAGAGATAGAAGGAGAGATCAGTTGTTCGAGATATTTCTAGGGTTTTCTCTTTGTTTCTCTCTGTACTTGTTCATCGTCTTTGTAGATCTCAGTGTTGAGATCATCTCTGGTTTAGAGATCGTGTTGATCTCTGCGTTTGTATCCTTTATATTATGTTTGTACTTTGATTTGTATTCAACATATTACTTCAATCTGTTGAATCAGTACTTTGTATTGTTAAGATCTCATATTCTTGAGATCTAGGGTTTCTGGTTGGGATCTTTTGGGTTGGCTAAGTAATAAAAATTTTGTCACCTGTTTTGTCACTATTTCTGGTGTGTTTGTGTTGTCCAGTTTAGATCTATACCATTTTACAGACTTTATCCGATCATCTCCACTAACAAGAAGCTCAACCATATCTTTTGAAAAAGCGCTTTGGTAGTCATCCAATACACGTCCGCACTAAATGCCGATTCCATGGCAAGGGTTGTGATTGGAATGCTAAAAATGTTACGGACCATTTTGATTAAAGTACGACACTTGCTAGAACTTTGACTTTACCATTTTAACACATCAAATTCTTTGTATTCCTATACATAATTAGGCTCCTCTAAGTACACCTCAAGTTAACTTTTTGTTTTGTTTATTTTCAACTGGTCTAGTCTTAAGAATAGCATAAAAATCATCTTCATGTTTAACATGAATGTTTTGGGCCCCGGATGATATATAGTGAGTTATTCTTAGACACCCTAGCCACGTAAAATGTGGTGTAGCACCTTTCACATGGAGACTTTAACTAATTAGTTATCACATCTTCAACCCGACCATATACCAAGCTCATTGGTCGGCTATAACCTCACAAGATTCCACATCTAAAATTGAGATAGTTGCCATAGGAACCTCAATTTCTACTCAATATTTGTCAAACTTTTCGAACATCAGCTCACTAATCTTATTCTAGAAAACATCATCTGAGATATAACAATTAGTTATCTATTCTCATTTTTCACTTTAAAATTTTTAACAAGAAACAAAATTGTTGTCGGATATGATGTATCCCAAAACAAATTTGTTGCATCCAAAAAATATCTCTTAAGTACTTTGCAAACCTTTTTAGCCCTAGCCGACTCATCATTGGTGATAGACCATTCAATGTTAGAATCTCTTAAGATGTAACCTTGAAAGGCAAGTCTGTAATGCATAGCCGATTCAAGCATTCCATGTATAAAGTTCCATCTGTTTTTTTACATCTATTTACAAATATCGACTCCAAATACGAAGAGTTATGGCAATTTCACCAAATTTTAAAAGATTACCTCAAACTCCCTTAAATACTTAACCCCGTCTCGAATATATACAAGAAAACAATCAAGTATTCCTAAGTTGTCTTGTACTACTAAAATTGAATATGTCAAATATCATTGATTTTTTTTTCTTTACCCGTACAAACATTCATTTTTATGGGTTCCAATACAAATTCATGTTGATTCCGACTAAAAAATATTGAAAATGGAGTTATGTTCTAAATATAATGTTTTGTTGTATCGTAAGCTATAGAGAGTGTCAGTAACATACCGGTGTGGTGCCAAACTTAACCGATTACGATCAAACAACATTGATACTATTGAAAGCCTTACCGATATTCGGTTTTATAGTTTTCAATTAATGTAAAACATATATGGGTATCCTTTTGAACATATCACGACTTTAATTTTTGGGTTTTCACTTTTGATTGTGTCAAAACATGATACCATACATACAATTTCAGGAAATCTAATTATAACAAACCACAAAACTTCAAGATTACAACATATAACAACTCACAGTACGAACTCTCTCACTCAATCTAGTTAGACCATCAATTAGATGATCTATTCTAACTCACAATGCCATGGTCTAACAGGAGATTACAACAACATAACAAACCCTAGATCCAACCGTGATAACAATTAACAAATGAGAGTGAGAGAGAGAGACAAAGTGAAAAATATCTAAAAAAACCTAAATCTTGAAATGAGGCGTCTAATGAAGAGGAATGTAAAGTAAAATGTGTAAAACCAAAAGGTGAACCATTTGCCTTGAGCCCTTCTTTATATGAACTGCAGAGACCTTGAGCTCATCTTCCTTTTAGGCCCAATAAGATCTTTAAATCATTTATTCAGCAGTAATAGCCCATACGAACACCTTATTCAGCAGCCCATTATAATTGGAGGATGCATTGGGCCGTGTCCTGGCCTAGACGTGAACGCTGTAAACACTAGTTCATCCTTTCTCCAAGCCCATGATCCATATACATTTTAAAACACAAAATAATATAATAACACATTATAAAATTTATAAAATATGAAAGTAAAGTATTAAATTGTTAATGTTAATCCTTTAACATTTTAACAGATTGCTATACTGAGTGTTAGTTCCTTACCAATATCGCAATGAACTGAACGGATACTGCAATGTACCGAGCGAATTTCCTGCTACAACACGCTCAAGAATTCCACCAGTTAAAAACATATTTTGTAGGTAGAAATGAAATTACTATAATTTTTCTAGTTAAATTTTTTGAACAACTAGTTTTACCTTTTTACACCAATAATCCTAAAGTAATCAACTTGTCCAAGTGTGAACAAACTCTAACTCGAGGTAAACCTATTACATTTAGAATAGATTATAATGCAGAGTAATAGGCTTACCTCGACTTGAGTCACTTCCATGCACATTTATATATATCTCATCTCAAAATGGTATTTTAATTCCCACTCAACCTAACATATGGATACGCCCAAGCTTTAAACAACCACTTATTTTTTAGAAAGCTTTAGTAGAACTATTTTATTTGTAGCAAATAGAATTAGGATATAAGAGCGCAATGAACTTGACAAAAACATAACAAATCAAGATCTTGAATGAATTAGGATATAAGAGCGCAGTGAACTTGACAAATCAAGATCTTGTATAAACCAAGATGTAAAGTATTAGTCCAAAGTCCAGTAGATATATAAAATCCCAATATCAAGTTGTTAATTCGCAAACACAAAAAGTAATTTAACCGTCCATAAACAAAAGACAAGGACACTCGATACTTCAACTAGGGTGAATCACCTGTCCCATAAACAACACAACTCCGGTTACATCTTCTCTAATCACAAACAAGAACGGGTGATCTGCCACAAAATCGACCAAATCTTTAATCATAATTTTCCTGAGTGGACATCCAACAACCGCTGTAACTACAGTGACCGCTGCAGCTTCTGTACCTTCTTCATTCACCTCCACAACAGATTTATGGATGATGCTCGAAACATAAAGGTCATCACCGCTTGGTGAGTCCAATATTTCGGTGAAACGAGGTCCAGATTTGAAAGGGAGTTTAAGGCCCAATTTCTTCAACATATCAGAAGCTTCAAACCCAAATTCTATCTTAAATTTTGGTATAAAAAACTCCCTGACTCTTACCTTTTCTCGTGGAATGTGATGGTCAAAAATGTTGGGTGTGGAACCGATCTTCTTTATTAAAGACGGAAGCCCGTCTTTTGCTTCACTGAGGTAAAAGTACGTTGTGAACTTACGCTTATCTGGACCTTGCGAATAAGGAAGACCCAATACTTTGAAATCATCATATTCATGTACGAATTGATTTTTGGAGCTGGTCATAAAGGGAACTTTAACTTTATTGCCATTGAGGAGGTGAAAGTCACGTTCTTTAGTCAATGAGGAGTTAAACTTCTGAGTCCATGTTCCCTTGAAGTAGATAGCATTTGCAAGGATGAGCATTGTGTCATCAGTAACTTCTTCAGCATTAATGACTTCATTGATAAGGCCCCTTGTTTCCTTTTTGGCCCATGAATTCACTTCACGGGCTACCTCTACAGCCTTAGTTAATAAAAGAATAATATATTAGCCACATATCAAAAACAAGGTTTTGTAACTTCAATAGAGATCCGTTTTGAGAAATCCAAAACATTAAAACCCTAAGTTTAATTGTAAACAAAATAACCAAGATTCATTGCAAGAATCAGGCACAGAATATTTAATGAGCAATCTGAAAAAAAAATGTCTACTGAAAAAAAGGCACGCTGCTATATGCATATGTAGGACACTCCAAACATAAATATTCGATCTACAAAAATCTCAAAAGGACATATGAAGGTAAAGGGCTATAACGCAAACACTAACGTATGTCAAATGACCAGTTGACAAATCCTCAAACGTGCAGTTTAAAGTAGGGGGCTATAATGCAAACCCTAACCTTTAAACGGCAAACTTGGTTTAAAAGTAGGGTCCAGCCCTAACCTTCAAACCGTTGTTGAGTCTATAGAAACAGTGTGAGACTAGATTGCCAATAACGTGAGAAAATAAAACATTAGAAACTAACCTTGTTGAAATCGACTTGTTTGCAAGCAGCTCTATAAACAGTGTCCACAACCTGTTTGAAACATGGTTTGAGAGAAAAGTTTTCACCAACCCAAACCGCGTTTACAGAAGACAATTTAGGTCCGCCACTGGGGCTACCGTCGGCTAATATCGAGGACAGAAGCTCCGAATAGAGAGAGTTGAGGTCATCCGTAGTATCCGCTTTAAGGAAAGCCAGGAGTTGGTCAAGTGTTTCACCTTTGCAACCGGCGGATAGTACGCTCAGAACGACCTGGAAAGAAAGGGGCGAGAAGACTACGTTGAAGTCGTGTTTGTTGGACAGAAGGTGGGTTGCAAGTGCGGTTGAGGCATGGGTTTGGTTGCTGATCATCATCGACTGGTCGAGACGACGAGGTTGTGGCCGAGAGGGTTTAAAAGCGGGCTTTGGGTAACGCTGTTTGAGACGGATGGGATGGCGGAAAAAAGGAGCCATTGTTGGACTTCTCTGAGTACGTTAACAAGGAATAAGAAGAAAACGAAGAAGAAAGATATGCAGGGTGTATATATATTCAACCTATACACAATAAAACCCTACTTAATAAAAACAAATCAAAATATTACTATGATTTGGTTTCTTTAAATAATGTTTTTTATTTATTATTTTATTACTATGATTTGGTTTTTTTAAATTAAAAAAATTAATATTTGTCAGGAGACAAACATGAAAGGGAGGGTTCAGAAACAGCATTGTTGTGAACCTTATAAACCTAAGCCCATACGGACCCAAACAAACAACCCAATTAAATGAGCCCAACAAGCTGAATAGTGAAAGAACCCATCTCCTACGCTGTAATCTCTTAGCTTCCCACCCCTTGTATGTTATTCCTTCTTGTTTGCTTCAATTAGTAATTGTAATCAATCCATAAAGTAATAGAAATCCAGTTTATCTTTCCTAATTAATTTGGTTACTGTTCCTTGTGTCAACTTGAGTCACTTCCATGCACATTTGTATATCGTTTACATCTCAAATTGGTGTTTTAGTTCCAACTCAGTCATATATATCTTCTTAAAAGGGTTATACTATTTTATTGTAGTAAAAAGAAAGAGTGAACATCACAAAACATACCAAATCAATAGCTTGAACAGAACTAAATTGCACGCAAAGGTGTAAAAAAGTATTAGTCCAAAATTCAACTGGTGCAAAAGGTCCAACATGTTCTGAATTAGCAAACACAAAGAGATTTTAGCGGTGCATAAACAAAGCAAGGACATTAGATACTTCTATCTAGGGTCAATCACCTGTCCCATAAACAATACAACCCCGGTCACATCTTCTCTAATCACAAACAAAAACGGGTGATCCGCCACAAAATCAACAACTTTAGGTACCGTTGCTGCACATCCAAATGACATCTCTCCGAAACTGACCGCTGCAGCTTCTGTACCTTCTTCATTCACCTCCACAACGGATGTTTGGTGGATTTCCGGTACATAAAGGCCTGTACCAACAGGTGAGTCAACCATTTCAGTGACATGATGTCCAACGTGAAAAGGCAATACAAGCCCTAATTTCTTCAACATACCAGAAGCTTTAAATCCGAATGTAATCTTAAATTTTGGTATAAAAAACTCCCCCACCTTTTCTTTTACGCGTGGAGTGTGACGCTCAAAAAAGTCGGATGTGGAACTCATCTTCTTTACCAAAGACGGAAGCCCGTCTTTTGCATCACTGAGGTAACAGTACATTGTGAACTTACGCTTATCTTGACCTTGCGAATAGGGAAGACCCAATACTTTGAAACCATCATATTCATGTACGAATTGATTTTCGTAGCTGGTCATAAAGGGAACTTTAACTTTGTTTCCATCGAGGAGATGAAAGTCACGTTCTTTAGTCAATGAGTTGTTAAACTTCTGAGTCCATGTTCCCTTGAAGTAGATAGCATTTGCAAGCATGAGCTTTGTCCCATTTTTAACTCCATTTTTAACTTCTTTAGCAGTAATGGCTTCCTTGATAAGCCCATTTGTTTCCTTTTTGGCCCATGAATTCACTTCACGGGCTACCTCTACACCCTTAGTTAATAAAAAAAAACATATTAACTACATATAAATAAGATCCGTTTTGAGAAATCCTAACCATTAAAAGCCTAAGTTTGTGAACAAAATAACCAATTTGTATCAAACCAATTGCAAAAGTCATCCACAGATTATTTAATGAGCAATCTGAAAAGAAAAGTCAGACTAATTTTACGTTCCTAAAGAAAATTGAAAAAGAGGTCTGCTATATGTATATAGTACGTAGTTAATATCCTGGTATATCACCGATATATAAGTGATATATCAGTTATCGGTCCCCTTAGTGAGATTTCAGTGCAAAATATCGGTCCGCGATATTGACCATATTTGACTAATATTGGAATTTTAAAGTATCCTGCTATCATGCAATTCCTAACCTTCAAACCGCTGCTATATAAATCTTCAAACAACAGTGGTTTAAAAAGTAGGGGATATGACGCAAACCCTAACCTCTAACCTGCGGTTGAGTCCAACATCAAACAACATATCAGACCCAAGCAAAAAATAAAATATTAGAAGCCTGACCTTCTCGAAATCGGCTTGCTCGCAAACCCCTTTATAAACGGTGTCAACAACCTGTTTGAAAGAAGGTTTGAGAGAAAGGGTTTTGTGAGCCCAAACCGCGTTTGCAAAAGACAATTTAGGTCCGCCGGTGGGGCTACCGTCGGCTAAGATGGATGACACAAGCTGCGAATAGAGAGATTTGAGGTCGTCCGTCGTATCCGCTTTAAGGAAAGCGAGGAGTTGGTCGAGTGTTTGATCTTTGGAACCCGCGGCTAGTAAGCTCAGGAGGGTCTGGATGGAAAGGGGCGAGAAGACAACATTGGAGCGGTGGTTATTGGAGAGAAGGTGGGTTGCGAGTGTGGTTGAGACGTGGGTTTGGTTGTTGATCGATTGGACCAGACGATGTTGTTTAAAAGCGTAACAACGTTGTTGGAGCATAATAGGTTTAAGGTTGTTGAAGATGGATGGGCGGAAAAAAGGAGGCATTGTTAGATTTTGATTCTATACGCAAGCAGTAGGAGATCTGCTATGTATATCGTATATCACGAATTGGAGGAGGAGGATTAACAAGCCCTATTCATTCAATTTTTTTTTTTTTTTTGATATATTTAAGGAATTCCGGCGGTCAATTCGTTATAGTAAAGATACTCGATAAGAACAAAAAATTAATCCCACACTCGCAATCGAAACGAAAAACCCAATAAATAAATAAATAAATTTGTGATAAGTATCCACACATTTTATATATATTAATATTAATTAGATTACAACCTTATATTACACGAGTTGAATATAGGTAATTATATATACTAAACAATAAAATAATATATTTATAAAAAACTTGTTTATTATACGGGTTATACATTAAATAATAAGAAGTTATATCTTTAAAAACCCAATGTATTGTACCGATTCAATAAATGTAATTTAATATAACAATTAATAAAAAAATTATATCTTTAAAAACTTTGTGTATTACACGAGTTAAATAAATGTAATTTTATATACTAAATAATAATAAAAAAATTATATCTATAAAAAATCTCGTGGGTTGAATAAATGTAATTTTGTACGCAAAATAGTAAAAAAAGTTATATGTTAAAAAACCTTGTGTATTACACGAGTTGAATAAATCTAATTTTCTATACTAAATGATAAAAAAGTAGTATCTTTAAAAACCCGAATAAATGTATTTTTGTATAGTAAACATAAAAAAAATATGTCTTTAAAATTTGTATAGTAAATAATAAAAAATTTATATCTTTAAAAACCCCGTGTATTACACAAATAAATTTAATTTTATATACCAAATAATAAAAAAAAGTTGTATCTTAAAAAAACTAACGGATATACTCGATTCTTCCTAAAGCTTTACAAATTAATATTTATATATGATAAAAGTCCATATTTAACCCGACAAATGAAATTATAATTAGCTTTGATTAGTATTGATTCTCTCTTAAAAATTGATTAATGAAGTGTATGTAAATTCTATAAAGTTAACTTAATTCACAATTTCAAATACAAAATTAAACTCAAATTATATATGTCCCAAATTGATGAACACTATTGAAATTTAATATTGTAGTCATTATTATATGATGAAGATATCAAAATATTGTATTATCTCCTGTTTAAATTTATATTAAATTCAATTGTAATTGAATATAAATATAGATAATATTTTAGGTCAATTATTTCCTATTTAATTGTATATTTATCTTTTAATTAAAATTAGTGAAAAAATAAAAAAATAGATGGCTCAAATGAATGACATGTGTCCATCATTGGTTTCTTTTATTATATAGTACTAGTAGTAAGACACGTGTACAAACACGGGTGGTTTTTAGAAAACCATGCATACCACATTTTACTAGTCAATGAATGATTATACAGTTTAACTACAATACACACACCGAATAAACCCATGTATTTGTTACACCAATGTACCAATGTTCCATAATTGCATCGCCGAATAAACCCATGTATTTGTTACACCAATGTACAATTGTTTCATAGTTACATCGCCTAACCTATACATCCAAGATGTACAAAACAAAACTATACACTTTTCTGCAACCTTCTTTATCAGCCTAAAATCGCTATCGAGATCAGGACTTACATCACTAAAATCGCTATCGAGATTAGAGAAGAACTCGCTCTCGAAATTGCTTTGGGGGATTATATTTCGATCGTTGGATCAAGTTTCTTGCTGGGGAATGTCATCAACAACTTGCAATACTTTCAATTAATAACGATTGAGTATGTCTCACTTGATTGAAGCTCAGATTCCGCATCAATTGTCACATCCTGACTTTTGCGGAAGCGTACGATGTGTGACTTGTTCAATACCATTGCATTCAATCATAATAAACAACTATATGATAAATAAACATGATGTTCATCCATTCATAGTTTTAAAATGTTCAAACATGGGTCATTAAGTTTCAACCAACAAATCCTCAAGTTATGTTACAAATCAAAAGTGGATGACATCAAAACTTGAAATTTATGTCTTGTAACAACACCTGCGCCCAAGATCCATCTTGTTTCCTGAAATACATGTAATTTTGAAAACATCAACAAAAGTTGAGCGAGTTCATGTGTTTCTGTATGAGCTCGAATAATCTTATAAACATTTGTAATCATTGTAAGAATGCCTTTGTATTCCGGTATGAAAGCGTCTATGAACAGATCAATTAATGTGTAGCTAATACATTAATATGTGTGAAACGATGTAGGAAGGCTCAAACCTTTGCGTATTTCGTACCGGGCCACCTGGCTGGAACGACATAGTCACCACATGCGGCCAACTCGCACACCCATGGGTGGGGCTCGCAACACCCAAATAGATCTATCACTCATGCCCCTCGGTCCTTATACAAGGATTAATGGTCTTAAGTTAATGCATACCCATTCACATGATCTAACAGTTCATTCCTTAGCTAACCATACCATTTGTAATCATTGAAACATTTGTAACATGTATTTCACCCCCAAAGTTATAAAACTGAATACAGTTAAAAGAAAAAGGGGACATGAACTCACAATATTGTGTTCTGCTATCCGATGTAACTCAAAGGTCCTGTCCTGAAGTCGTGCAACTACCTACACACGTGCTACGGTTTATTAGACGGCTAGGTCGTGCCACGGCTTTTAGTCTTAATTGTTATGACTTAGTATCTTTAAGTTACGTTTTGGATGTGCAATATATTATTCCAAAGTATATAATTATTGGTTAAAATAATCATATTTTAACTTAAATTGTATTTATTAATTATTGGAATATTTGTTGAAATAATATATTCTAACTTGGTACATTATGTATTTATACATGTATAGTTTCCCAAGGATGGGTATAATTATTCTTGTGTATTTTCGTACTTGTATATTCGTGTATTTTGCCAAGTATTGGTGGCGGATTTCGGTGTGTATTTATACGTATGAGGATACGTATTTTCTTGTATTCATTAAGTATTTTATACTTAATTTTTCGGAATATTATTTTTAGACAACTAAAAATCACCAATTTATATTCTTAAAATATATGTATTTTAAGAAAGTTTTTATAGAAAATTATCTATAAACTTTACTTGGCCATAATAAATATACTTTTATATAAACCACAAAAATATTATATATTTTTAAGATTAGCTTTAGAAAATATATATTTCAAATTTTTACCCAAGAATAATATATCCTTAACTTGTTTAAGAAAATATATATTTTTCTCATTTCAAAATAATATATCTTCAAATTGTTTAAGAAAATATATATTTTTCTCCACTCAAAAATAATATATTTTCTATTTGACAAAATATGATATACTTTGTAATACTTGTAAAAATCCATATTTTCCATTTCTTTGGTTTCCAAGATACCGTTTGTCACACTAGTCGAGCTACGGATTTATTTCCGGAATTTATATGTATTTGTAATCCATAGTCTTTGTCCGGTTTGTCCAAAATTTAGCATAAATTATATATTTGTTTTCTCGGAATTTTGGTAATATGTTGTATTATAATTCTTGGTATCTTGGTGAGTTATATTATTTTCAAGTCCTAAAATAGTATAACTAATACACATAATATACACGTAGCACACAAATTGTGACTTCTAAATATATTTTCCTAAATATATACTTAGTCACTTTTATTTATCAAAAATCAACCTCCAATATTTGTGATTTTTGTAACAAAAATTATGGCAAGTTTTTATTTGAAAACCATGATCAAAATTTATTTATAAACACTTGCTTAAAAATATTTTTCTAAGTGTTTAAATTCTAGAAATTTTTTACCATAGTTTCCCCTTAAAAATGGAGGTTTCCATCCTTTAAAAAGCATATCATTTTCTTTTAAAATCATCAACAATCAACAACAATTCAATCAACACTTACCATGAGCCAAAATCATACAATTTACACTACATCATGAACTTGAAATTTTGTAAAAATTTGTAGTAACTTAGTATGTTGTCAAGTAAGCTTAGTTACCCTTAAAAATGTGGTCATTTGTTTATAAATCACCTTCTTGTAAAATTTAGTCCTTTACAACTTACTTGAAGATTTTCTAAAAATGATTTTTCTTGTATTCTTCTTGTTAACAATATGCTTCTAGTCTTGATTTAACACTAAAATTTTGATTAGTTTCTTAAAAAGTCATTTTCTTGTAAATCTTGTAAATAATCTTGGTTTCTTGAGAAAATTAGTTTTGTAATCATCCATTTACAAGACTTATAACATGTATCTATCGTCATCATACTAAAAAACGTCTTCATTTTCAAGTTCATGTTTAACATAAAGGATGATCATTTTGATTTTCACAAGATTCATCCTTTCACTTGCTAGATCATGTGTTTAATCATAATCTAGCAAGCTTCTTATGATAATCAACATCATAATCACAAGAAATCAATAATCAAGTATCATACATACACTATAACAACTTAGATTCTTATGTTAGTTAGCTTTATGTGAAAGTTCATCTTCTTGATTCTTTATGGTCTTCATGATTAATCACTTACATCATCTTTTAACCACTAAAATAAGAATAAAAAACAAGTTATAAGAGGCTTACTACTAGCACAATGGCTAGGGAAGAAATCAAGTTGAAGATGATGATGAAGATGGTGGATAAAAGCTCTTGATGATGGTCCTTCAAGTTTCAATGCTTCCAAGCTTCCTAACTATGCTTCTTACACCCTAGGATCTTCTTAGAATGGTGGATAATGGAATGAAAATGGATGGGTGTGTGTGTGTTGTTGAGGCCGTAGGTAGAGCAGAAAGAAGGAGAATGAGTTTGTTGTTTGAAGTGTTAAGAATGGAAGTGAATGAAGATCTCATGGTTTATAACACAATCTTACAACAATTGTTTATCTTGTGGTTAAAATGTTTCATATCTAAATGGCATATCAACTAAACTAATAAAAAAAATCCAAGAGGTGGGGCCCATGTCTAACCGGCCTTGGATGGGGGGGGGGGGGTATATGGTTGGGTTTCAAGTGTAAGTTAGTTAATCTAGTTAGGTTTTAAGTGCAAAGTTTAGTGTTTTAGGTGTTATAATGTTTTAGGATGAATTATGATGTTCGATGACCACAACTAGCTTCATAACACTAAAACAACGCTTCTAGTGAAAATTTGGTGTTTCGGGTAGTGTCCGGTTGTTTGGTTGGTTACCGGTTCGTTAAGGTGCTAAATTGCGTAGTTTAGTGTGCTTTATGTTCCCTTTTATGACAGTTTTGATTCCCGACACTTAGGAAGGTATTCTGGACCATTAAACCACATTTCTGCATTATATTTCGATGTTTAAATGCTGAAAATTGCTGAATTTTATTGTTTTCTGCAGAATTCTGCAGTTTTAGAGTGTTTCGGGCACTATCCAGCACTTAAATCATCATTAGGAAGGCAGTTTTGTAATCCCTACTTTCCTACACACTTTTCTAGTGTAACTCTTGGTTTCGGGCTCATTCTGTGTCTTAACATCATGTCTGTCTTAGTAACCCTCGTCAGTGCTTCTAGTTTGTCTGGTAATTGTGCTAATTTTGTTTCGCGCACTAATTGAACCATATGGTGTTGCACGCATGTAACACCTCGTAAATTCATGTCCAATATAATATCGACACGTGTCATGAACTCTAAACGTGTAACAAATTACTTATGAGGGACTAAAATTGACAAATGAAGAATGTATGTGTATAAAAGGATTCAAAGTGTTAACAATGGATAAATATACCTTTCAATAACCCTACACGATGTTTATACCCTTAAACGAATGAATTATGAATCATACGAAGCCAATTGTGGAATAAAGTAAAAGTTTACAAACCGCAAGGGTTAAAAGTGTCAACATGTATAATTTATACCTCTGAGTGACCTTTTAGCGAACCCGAAGCTTTGTAACGATTAATTATGCTCACTAGAATAAGTGATAAAAATTTCACAAGGTTTTGATAACGTATGAGAAAGTTATGCTAACATTCGTATATAAGGGGTTAAAAGCGTCAACGTTGAAATTTAAGGCTTTTCGGGTGATCATAAAACTAACTAAGGACTTAACAAAGTTTGGTTATGTCTTGGAGCCCTTAAAAATCAATTTGGAGGGTTAAAAATGCAAAATGAAAGGTTAAAACCACTTTAAAAAGGACCAGGGACCTAAAGTGCAAAAGCTGGAAACTTGTAACCTGATTCTGGGCCTCATACCGGCCACGTAAGACCACACAGGTCTTTTACGTGGGCCGCGTAAAAACCTGCAGTGAACAAAAAACAGGCAGATGCCTGTTTCGCAGGTTGCACCGCCTTTGGGAGCGTTGTATTCGATTCCAGGAGCCGAGCCACTAGTTTTTCATGCATAGGGACACATGGGACCATCATAAAACATCTATAGACTTGTTTGGCATGATCTTGTTCAATCTAAAGTCCTATATAAGAACACCTTTTTGCAAACTTTGAACATACACTTGGAAAAATCATTTAAGCTGAATTCTGGAGCTCCCTGGACCTCAAACAAGATTCCATTACCTTCTAAATCGTGCTTAGTACTTCAGTAAGCTTCCTTAACCTCTCTTAATTCAGTTTTGATTAGTTTAATGGCCTAAAGTCAAACCATCGTAATTAAGGTTTGACTTAGTGATTAATCACTAATGGTCCAGTCAATTCTCGAATTTAAAGTAGCTTTGAGTTGGTAATTATGTGGGTAATAAACCCTTAAAAGGGCACCCCCTGATTCCCACTCTAACTAGGTCAATTGTCGGGTCAAACTTGTTTATAAAAAGTCAACAGAAAGCTAATTTTCAAATAAATGCATAATTAACAATGTAGAAACCATGCAACCTGTTTTGTCACTCATATAACTTGGTAATTAATGTAAGAACATGTCTAAGCATGTTCAACCCGACAATTTTGAGTATAGGCTCGGTACGGAACCGAAAGTCGCAAAAGTTGACTTTTGCTTTGACTTTCAGTTCTGACCCGATTTAGCTTAGTTTAGACATGCCTTAAAGTTCCTCTGGGACCAGGTTATATGTTAGTATAACCCTATGTGATTATACAACTTGGTTCATTAGTTATCCGATTCATTTGCATGTTTCCGTTATATGCTTATATGTTGACCATTATGCCCTTTTGACCTTAAAACGATATTTTTGAAAATGTGAAAGAATAGAAACCTTTATTACTGATTTATAAACTTGCCCTAAAAAATTTGACATCGGTTTGAGGTCTAGATTAGGAGTTATGCTCAATAGCGTAAATGAAAAGCTTTTTATTAATTAAACGGCATAATTAGCATATAGCCTATTTAAACCCAAATTTTGATACCAAACTTTTTACCCACTGATGTAAAATAATATTTTGGTATTTTTGAAGATTTTTATTTATTTTTAGGCTAAGCATAACATAGGGTTATAGCATTGATTCGGTAATTGTCGGTTATACCATTTTCTTACATAAAATGAGTTTTACATAATATTTTGATACCAAACTTTTTGGTACTGATTTTATATGATAAATAAAATATTTTGAACTTTATAAACTGACCAAAAACTCAGATTTCCTGTTTTAACCCGAAAATCGCTTAAAACCGACTTTTACGCGTTTTTAAGACTTAATACCTACTGATGTTTTAAGTAAATTTTTATAATTAAACAATAAGCAAAAGTTTTGAACTCAGAATTTAAATTTTGGCCTTTAAAGCTTATGTGAAATTACCAAAATGCCCATTCGGTGCATAGTTTGGTTATAAATAATAAATTTCACATATATGAAATACCCTACTGTTATGACTTATAAAAATAAATATTTTTACTGATTATATCAGACCTGTAACTCAGATTAATATTTAATCCCTTTTATAACCCTTAAAATGACCAAAATACCCCTACGGGGCTTAATTTGAGTTTAAATTCGTTTTGGGCATAATGGAAGGTTTCTTACTGATATCACAACATATTTAAGGCATATTAGCTTAGGAAACCTGTATATGACTCTTATGGTAACCCGTTATGCATTTTTCGCGTTTGGTTCGGTTTATGTAACTAGTTTGCATAAATTGACCGAAACGGGTCAAACCTTATCATTTTTGTCTCAAAATCCAGAATGTGTTTAGTTTACCCATATTATACAAGTCTTTAAACTTGTCGGGTCCAAACCACATTCTATTCCGGTCTTCGCTTAATCGTGCGTTTGAACCGTATAGCTTCCTTTAAAACTAACCGGTCTAAGTTTAGGCTTAATTAAGACCCGTTAGGAGCCCAGTAAAAGCTACTTGCACTCGTTGATTGTGATATATACTTGCTCAGGTAAATACTTTTAACTTATTTTCCGTTATATGGGCTTGGGATACGGTATTATAATAATACCGCTTGGTCGGGTATGTAGTTATTTAAATCGGATTATGATTAATATATTTACATAACCCGTTTTAATCTGTTTTGTTTGGTATATGGCCCTTGGGGGTTAATGACCGTGTCCTGGATATCCTCGGCTCATTCATTGAAATGACCACGACTTAAGCACGGGGTGTAGGCATACACCTGACAGTTGCGTATGTAAAAAGGTACTCCACAATAAGGAATTAACCTTGTGGGTATTATACCTGTGGCGTGTCAGTTAATCTTGTCCGGCTCTTCTAACCGGCCCTGACGGACGACAAATATGTAAAACTGTATACAAGATTATTTTTAAATAATTGTCCAAAGTTATAAAAGATATTTTGTGCCTTGTGCATTTAAATCAATTTTCTAAACATTTTCAAAATGAGTCAGTTAATTGTATTTACCAGTGTAAACTGACGTATTTTCCAAAAAGGCTAAGTGCAGGTACTAGACGGAATAGGCTGGCGACCCTAGCATCAATAAAGAGTCTTGCAAGCTTAGATGCCTTTAAATATGTTGAACAATGTTTCTTTTATATTTGATCCGCCTGTGGATCTTTTACAACCGTTTTTGTAATACTTAATATTACTCTTCATCGGTTTGTAATATATTTATCTTTTGCTTCCGCTGTGCATTAAATTGTGTTGTTTGACTATGACGATATCAACTACGTCACGATACTCTCCACTGGGCCCACCGGTAATACGTGGAAATATCAGGGTGTGACAGGTTGGTATCAGAGCCAACATTGAGTGAATTAAACACTAGCCTTTTGTGTTTAATCTCAATGACACAGTTTGCACATTCCTCTATTTTCAAGTCTAGACAAAGAACTTAGGATAAATCCTGATTTGTTTTATTTTTTCTCTTTATATATTTCCTTGTTGTTATCTTTGTTTATTGTAACACCTCGTAAAATCACGTCCAATGATGTTGTAACACCTCGAAAATTTCGGGTTCAATAATAAAAAGACACGTGTCATGTAAGACAAAACGAGTTGTAAACCCGGATTAAATAAAGATGTTTCGGCAGGATTTGAAGTGGCGTCATGTTAAATTTTTACCTCTGAACGACCTCAATTATAAATCCCAAGACCCGATTAAAAGTTATACACATCTTTTATGCCCTCAATTCAGGGAATTATTGTCAATAAAGGAATTGCAAAAGCATGATATGATCCCACGAAGAAAAAGAATGGAAACCCTTTGTTTTCGGGTCTTGTTTTTGGATTCAAAGCAAACAAACCCAAAGTGGTAGGGTATGATACTATACAAAGCACTTTTTGGAGGTCCCTAATTGATAAAACAAGTCCAAATTTCGAAACAAGTGGTTGCCCTTTCGAATGCATGGAGGAACAAAGATTTTTGGCTACTGATGATTTGTTGCGCACCGCAACAAATAATTGTTACGGTGCGCAACAAATGCCCAGCAACCAGAAAACAGGTTGTTGCCTGTTATGCGCGATTTTAACCCGTTTAGCCGGTTTTTCTCACATGTGGACTGCCCCTAGGCACCCCTAAGCACTAGTAACAAGTGTTGATCAGTTGTGGGCAGTCCTAGACTTTGTTGTCAACATGTTGTGGTGATTGAACTTGCTATATAAGGGCCTTCATGTTTCAAACATTCCTCACAACTTCTCCTGCACTCTTGGATCATTTCTGGAGCTATCAAGCAGCCTCAAGTGATCATATCTCGTGCATAGGACTTCAGTAAGTGTTCTTGTCCTTCTCTAATTAAGTTTAGCTAGGTTAATTAGCTAAAAGTCAAACCGTCGTAATTACGGTTTGACTTCGAGATTAGTCAATAATGGCTCAGTCATATCTCGAATTGAAAGTAGTTATAGGTTGGTATTTATGTGGGTAATAAAACCTCAAAAGGGTTTCCCCTGATCACCACCCTAACCAGGTCAAATGTCGGGTCAAACATATAATTAAAAAGTCAACAGGATGCTCAAAATGTCATTTATGCATAATTAGCTATCTAGAACATATACAACCTGTTTGATCATTGTTATAACTTAGTAATAAGTATAAGAACATGTCCAAACATGTTCAACCCGACTATTTCCTGTTTAGACCCGGTTCGGAACCGAAAGTCACATAGTTTGACTTTCACTTTGACTTTCAGTTCTGACCCGTTTAGGTATGTTTTAGAAATGCCTCAGAGCTTAAATTGGATTAGGTTACTTGTCAGAACAACCCTCTGTGATTACACACCTTGGTTCACTAGTTATCCAATTAATATGCATATTTCCGTTAATTGCTCATATGTTGACCGTTATGCCCTTATTACCTTAAAACATGATTTATGAAAATGTAAAAGTGTAGAAACCTTAGTTACTGATATATAAACTTGTATGCAAAGTTTGACATCAGTTTGACTTGTAGATTAAGAGTTATGCTCAATAACGCAAATTTAATGCTTTATGTTAATAAAATGGCGTAATTAGCGTATAGCCTAGTTAAGCCTACTTTTTGGTATCAAAATTAATACCCACTGATGTAATATATTATTTTGTGATTTTTAAAGATTTTTAATTAATTTTAGGCTGAGCATAACTAGTAGTCGTAGGCTTAATCCGGTAATTGTCGGTTTTGCCCTTACGGGCCATAAAATGAGTTTTACTTATCTAAACGACTCCAAACCTTTTGCTACTGATAACATATGATAAATAAATTATTTTAAGCCTCCTGGAAATATAAAAATATCAGATTTAAGTATCAAACCCGGAAATGGCCTTAATCGCCTTATTTAGCGTTTTTAACGCATAGTATGTATTAAAATTATATTAGACATACCCGGGTTGATACCTACTGATATATGAGGCAAATTATGATATTTTAACAGTAAGCGAAGGTTGATAAACTCAGACCTCAGTTTTGAGCTTTTCGGCTTATGTGAAATTTCCAAAATACCCCTACGGGGCATAGTTTGGTTAAAAATGATAAATTTCACATATATGCTTTAGCCTACTGATATAACATATCAAATTGAGTGTGTTTGCTATTTACATCAGACCTGTAACTCAGTTAAACATCTAAACTCTTTTACAACCTTTAAAAATGACCAAACTACCCCTACGGGGCATAGTTTGTGTTTAATCTCATTGCGGGCATAATGAAAGACATCCTACTGATGTCACAACATATTTGAAGCATATTAACTTAGGAAATCTGTATATGGCTCTTACGGATACCCGTTACGCATATTTCGCGTTCGGTTCGGTTTATGTAACAAGTTTACATAAATTAGCCGAAACGGGTCAAACCTTATCGGTTTAATCTCAAAATCCAGAATGTGCATGAAGGACCCATATTAAACAAGTCTCTGAACTTGTCGGGTCTAAATCACATTCTATCCGGTCTTCGCTTAATCGTGCGTACGAACCGTATCTTTGAAACTAGCCGGTCTAAGCTTAAGCTTAATAAAAGACCCGTTAGTATTCTAATAGGTTATATTAAACCTTCGTTCCAGATTAGGAGAACCAGTAAAAGCTACGTGCATTTTGCTTATTGTGATTTATACTTTGCATCAGGTAAATACTTTTAACTTATTTTCCCTATACGGGCTTGGGTTACGGTATATAGCATACCGCTTGATCGAGCATCAAATCTCCACATTAAGTGGGTAGTTGAATAATTTGATCGGCTCGTTTAAACAGTCTTGTTTACTTTACAGCCTTTGGGGGGTTAATGACCATGTCCCGGATATCCTTGGCATCATCTTACGAGATTGGCCACGACCTGAGCACGGGGTGTAGGCGTATACCTGTCAGTGTATAACTCAATAACGTGGTGTGTCTATTGATCTTTAACCCGGACTAGATCCGGGCTACTGAACGCATAAGTAACGTGTAATTCGTTCACAAGATTATAATATTAAATAATTCTCCCAAGTTAAAAAGATTAATCTTGCCTCTGTGCATTTTAATCAAATTATAAAACATTTATGCCATGTGCATCCAAACCAATTTTTAAATCATTTTCCAAAATGAGTCAGTTGATTGTATTTACCAGTGTAAACTGACGTATTTTCCCAAAAAGACTAAATACAGGTACTAAACGTAATTGGCTGGATTGTCTCCTTAGCATCAATAAAGAGTCTCGCAAGCTTAAGATGCCTGAAGTCTGTTGAACTATTGTTTCCATTTTATGTTCGATCCTTCTGTGGATAAACTTCTGAATATTGTGACAGTTGAGATTACAATAATAAATTCGGTTGTATCATATTTTAAATTGCTTCCGCTGTGCATAATAATATTGTGTTGTTTAACTATTACGTTGCCAACCACGTCACGATACTCCCCCACCGGGCCCACCGGTGACACGTGGAAATCGGGGTGTGACAGATGTATTGACACGTGTAATAAACCCTAATGAAGTCAAACACTGAAATTAAGGGACTAATTTTTCGAAAAATCAAAAACTTTGATTATGAAAGGAATGGAAGTGTTAAAATACCTAAAATAATTTCTGAATAACCTCGTACGATATTTATATTCACAAATGAGGCACTTGTAGATCGAGTGTAGCCGTTTGCGTAACTAATTGAAAGTTTGCGCAATGAAGGGTTAAAAGCGTCAACATGTTAATTCTTACCTCTGAGTGACCTTTTAACAAACCGGGAGCTTCATGATATTTGATTATACTCTCGGGAATGCCAAACATTGGCCGTCTAAGGTTTTTATGCCTATAAGTAAAGTTACGCGCAACTTTGCAAGTTAGAAGGACTAAAAGTGTCAATATGTTTAATTATACCTCTGAATGACCTTTTAGCGAACCCGAAGCATTATGATGTTTAATAATACTCTCAAGAATACCTAATATGGATTAGATGAGGCTTCGATGCTATTAAACGATGATATGTGCAAGTTTGCGCATTAGAGGGACCTAAAGCGTCAACTTTTGAGTCTACACCTTTTGATGACCATTTAAGCAATCAAGAGTGTAACAATAATTTAACTTATGCTCGGGAATGACCATTATGGGCCATGGAAGGCTTGGATATCATCAAACGATAATTCGCGCTACTTTGTGCGATTAAAGGACTATTTGCGTCAAACTGCAAAAGTATGTCGATTCGTATGGTATCGGACCTTCCGGAATATGATCATAAGTTAAACATACCCAAAATATCCCTTACCTAGCTTAGAAATAGGCTTAGAGGTGTTTCATGCGCAAAAATAAACTTTTAAGTCATGTAGGGACTAAAAGTGTCAAAAAGTGCACAAGTTTGCATTTTCGCGCATATCTCACATTCTGAATATCTCCGGACATCCAAAAATTTATGTAATCATTAAAATATTTTATTTTAGTGAATGGCTTGATAAAATTCCATTCGTCGCATAATTTGGATCGTTTTTCGTGTCCGTCCGTGTTTCGTCGTAATTAGCCGAACAACGTGACCATACGACCAAACGAACCGACATCCGGGATGTTTTTGAGCAAGTTTCATGTTCCCTATGTTTGGGTATCATTGTAGAGCCTTAAAAATGGTTTAACGGGCCTTAAATGTGTCGGAAATGACATTTATCAAGTGCAGGGGCCAAAAGTGACAACATTTGAAAATACTGGTGAGCTGGTGTGGTCCTTACGGACCGTATAGAAGGACCCATACAGTCCGTATACATGTTCCAGCAACATAATTTTCAAAACCAGCTTTGGTTTTGCTTCTTGTCTCACACATTTGATTCTAGGGGCTTTGATGGTTTAGAAAAATGGTTTTACACCTGTAAAGATCTTGTTAAACCTCCCTAACACTTGTCATGATCCTCTTGCATCCCAAACACTATAAATAGAGGTGAAATTCATTCATTCATTTCACACCAATTCTTGGGTTCTTGCTCTCTAGACTCAAATCTGAGGATCCTGACCTTAGGGAACCTCCTTTTGAGTTATCTTCTGCCCCTTGGACCTTTTGTAAGTATCATTCCTTGCTTGATTATTTTGTTTGGCTCTTAAAGCCAAAAAAGTCAAGCGTTTTCGATAAACGCTTTGACTTTTAGCTAGACCTTGTATGGTCAAGCCATGGTTCGTTACGAACATGGCCACGTGATCGTAATTAGGTAGGTATTAAACCCTTAATAGGGCACCTCCTAATTACCACGTTTACTTAGATAATAGTCGGGTCAAAGTAATTAAAATAAAAGTCAAGCGGGTTAGTTTTTAAATAAAATTCATAACTAATAATATAGAAGCTATAAAATCAGTTTTGTCACTTTAATAACTTGGTAAATATCAGTTGAACATGTCTAAACATGTTCAACCCGACAATTCTAAGTTTAGGCTCGGTTCGGAACCGAAAGTCGCAAAAGTTGACTTTTGCTTTGACTTTCAGTTCTGACCCGATTTAGCTTAGTTTAGAAATGCCTTAGAGCTCTATTAGGACCAGGTTATGGGTTAGTGTAACCCTCTGAGGTTATACAATTTGGTTCCTTAGTTATCCGATTCATATGCATGTTTCCGTTAAATGCCTAAATGTTGACTATTATGCCCTTTTAACCTTAAAACGAAATTTTTGAAAATGTGAGAGGATAGAAACCTTCATTTCTGATTTATAAACTTGTCCCTAAAATTTGACATTAGTTTGAGGTCTAGATTAGGAGTTATGCGCAACAGCGTAAAATGAAAGCTTTTTTGTTAATTAAACGACGTAATTGATATAAATCCTATTTAAGCTCAAATTTTGACATCAAACCTTTTACCTACTGATGTAATATAATATTTTGGGATTTTTGGAAAATTTTATAAAATTTTAAACTGATCATAACATAGAGTTATCGCATAGACTCGGTAATTGACGATAATGCCCTTTTGGCCTATAAAATAGGTTTTACAAATCATTTTAATACCAAACCTTTTTCAACTGATTTTATATGATAAATAAAATATTTTAAACTTTATAAACTGACCAAAAGCTCAGATTTTATGTTTTAACCCGAAAATCGCTTAAAACCGACTTTTACGCGTTTTAAGCGCATAGTATAAGTTAAATCTATTTTTGACATATAAAACTTAATACCTACTTATATTTTTAGTATTTTTTTATATTCTAACAGTAAGCAAAAGTTTCAAACTCAGAATTCTAATTTTGACTTTTTTAAGCCTATGTGAAATTACCAAAATGCCCATTCGGTGCATAGTTTGGTTATAATTAATGAATTTCACATATATACAATACCATACTGATATAACTTATTAAAGTAAGTATTTTTACTGATTATATCATATATGAAACTCAGATTTATATTTAAACCCTTTTAAAGTTTTAAAATGACCAAAATACCCCTACGGGGCATAATTTGAGTTTAAATTCGTTTTGGGCATAATGGAAGGTATCCTACTGATATCACAACATATTTAAGGCATATTAACTTAGGAAACCTGTTCATGATTCATTTGGTTACCCGTTACGCACTTTTCGCGTTCGGATCGGTTTATGTAACTAGTTTGCATAAATTAACCGAAACGGGTCAAACCTTGTCATTTTGATCTCAAAATCCGGAATGTGGTTAGTTTACCCATATTATACAAGTCTTCAAACTTTTTGGGTCTAAATCACACTCTATTCCGGTCTTCGCTTAATCATGCGTTTTGAACCATATACCCTTCTTTAGAACTAACCGGTCTAAGCATAGGCTTAATTAAAGACCCGTTAGGAATCTAATAGGTTATTAAAAACCTTCGTTCCAGATTTAGGAGCCCAGTAAAAGCTATCTGCATTTGCTGATTGAATACGGTTGAGATAAATTGAATAATTTGCTCAGGTAAATACTTTTAACTTATTTTCCCTATACGGGCTTGGGGTACGGTATATAAAATACCGCTTGGTCGGGCATTGAATCTTTAATCGTATGAAGGTTAATTTATTGAAATGACCCGTTTAAATTGTTTTGTTTTGCTTAAAGCCTTTGGGGGGTTAATGACCATGTCCCGGATATCCTTGGCATCATTCATAGAAATGATCGCGACCTAAGCACGGGGTGTAGGCATACACCCGCCAGTGCATATATAAATAACAAGGTATAACCGCCGGTTTCGAGAATAACTCGCCGCGGGACTGTATCATGTGGTGTGTCTATTAATCTTTAACCCAGTGTCAACCCGGGCTACTGAACGTATAAGAAACATGTAATTCTTTTACAATTTTATATATAAATAATTATCCCAAGTTATAAAAAATGTTTTGTGCCATGTGAATTCAAATCAATTTTCTTAAACGTTTTCAAAATGAGTCAGTTAATTGTATTTACCAGTGTAAACTGACGTATTTTCCAAAAAGGTTAAGTGCAGGTACTAGACGGAATAGGCTGGCTACTCCTAGCATCAATAAAGAGTCTTGCAAGCTTAGATGTTAAAATCTGTTGAACAATTATCTTTTAATAGATCCGCCTATGGATCCTTTACATTTTGTTTGTAATACTTTGATATTACTTTATATCGGTTTGTAAATTTTTATCTTTTGCTTCCGCTGTGCATTAAATTGTGCTGTTTGACTATGACGATATCAACTACGTCATGATAGTCCCCACCGGGCCCACCGGTAATACGTGGAAATATCGGGGTGTGACAGGTTGGTATCAGAGCCAACATTGAGTGAATTAAACACTAGCCTTTTGTGTTTAATCTCAATGACCCAGTAGCACATTCCATGACCTTCTGAGTCTAGACTTAACATAGGAATACTCTCATCTCTATTCGGAGAATTATTGCTTTCAATTCTATATATTTTAATATGTCGCCAAGCAAAGAAGCCGTAATGGAAACTGTGACAACTGTGCTCTGTAATCGATGTACAATGTAAAACAATGATAATTATTAATAAAACAATGTGTTGTGGTGTTATTATATGTGTATTTGTGTTTGATGATTTTACGATTTGATTCGATTCCGATTTCAAGCTTTAAATCGCTTTCTGGAAAGTTATACGCAAACTGGTGCGTAAACGCAGTCAGTTTAACGCGACAAACACTCCAGAATAGTGACATAGGCTTAACATACCTTAAATAACCTTGACATAACTTAGAAATAAGTTTTGGATGGTTTGGTGTGTTGAAAACAAGTCTATTCGATCGCAAGGACTATTTGTGTCAAACTGTGAAACTATGCCGATTCGTATGGTATCGAACAGTCTGGAACTTGATCATAAGCTAAACATACATAAATAACCTAAACATAGCTTAGAAATAAGCTTTGAATGGTTCGGTGTGTGAAAACATGCTTATTTGATCTTACAGGGACTAAAAGTGCCAAAAACGGCGTAAGTTTGCATTTACGCGCATATCTTACGTTCTGACCACATCTGGACATCCAAAATTTTTGTACACAATAAAAAATTTTTATTTTAGTGATCGGCATGCAAAAATTCCATTCGTCGCGTAATTTGGATCGTTTTTGCGTTCGTTACGACTTCCGTCGTAATTAACCGAACAACGCAACCGTACGACCAAACGAGCCGACATCCGAGATATTTTTGAGCATGTTTTGAGTTCCCTATACTTTAACATTATTTTAAAGCCTTGAAATGAGGTTAATGGGGCTTAAACATGCCAAAAATGCATCAAATTCCAAGTTTCTGAAGTGCAGGGACCATTTTGTCATTTCTGGAAACATGGCCACGCGGGCCGCGTAAGATCAATCCCTATCTTACGCGGGCCACCTAAGAGTGCCAGTTCTGCAGAAACTTCTCAGCAGCCTCCCAGCTCGTTCTTGAGGCCTTGTACGCAATTTTCATGTTTTGGGGACCAAGTTAACACCTCCCCAAGGCTTCCTAGCTGCTCATAACACTTGGATGGTTAGGATTTATTGCTTCTTGGCCACACAAACACTTGTCTTGATCTTGTTGATCATGCACAAGTATAAATAGAAACCCCCACTTCACTCTCAAACCACATTTGATCTGAGAATTCTCTAAGTTGTTGTGATTATTCACTACATACCTGAGAATACTTGGAATCAAATCTCTTTGGACCCTTTGTAAGTCCTCCTTCATTCTTTTATTGCTTTTCTAGCTTGAAAGTCAAAAAGTGTTTGACTTTCAGCTTTGACCACGAGTTGGTCAACGAGAAGTTTGTTTGAACTTCGCAACGTGAGCGTAATCACGATGGTTATAGTCCCTAGTGACTATACCTACTGATTACCACGTTGACTAGGCGTAGTGACGAGTCGTAGTTTCGGTCAAAATGCCCATTTAAGCGTATTTTGCAACCAAACTACTCTTGGTATCAAAACACTTTGTTTTGATATGAAAACATGTTTTCTAACTTAGTTAAGCATGTTTTAACATGCTTAGCTCGTCACTTTTAGTTTAGTGCTTGTTTAGATTCGTAAGTCAAGCGGTCTAAACCACCGCTTAGACTTTCAAACTCGACCCGTTTGGTCGATCGTTAGGATCCGACCAAGCATGTTTAGTGACCATAGTTGCATAGGGAATAACCTTCCGAGGTTATACCTTATGGTCACCTAGTTTAAGTAGTTGTATGATAGGTAGTTTTTCTGCCTTAGGTAAATTACCAAAATACCCTTTTCATGCGTAATTGGATTTTAAGCATATGTAACCTAAACATTTGTCACTTAACTGATTATGCAACTTATTTAAACATGTTTAGGCATATAATACTTGTCATAGGACTAGTTAGACGTCTCGAACGCGCTTTTGCACGCACGACGCGTTAAAATAGCGTAAGCTACCTAAACGGGTCGTAACGGGTCGAAAGCACTTAGGTTAGGTTCCGATCTAGAATGTAGGCTTTGTTAAACCTCATCACATGAGTTCCAACACTCATTTGGTTTACAAGACCTCATCCTATCCGATCTTCCGATTTAGGTGTCGATTTATTTACTAGTGATCCGATTACTAGGTACTACTTGAATTTCCTTGGTTTGCCTGAGCTTCGCTAAGTTCTTTAGATCAAGGATACCCTTCCATTCAATGTGAGTACATAGTTCCCCTATTTTACTGTTTTCAATTGTTTTGGGGTGATTCATATGTATTAAAACGATTTCGATATTTAAACGATGGATTCAAAAAAGATAAAGATGGCTTATATTAAACTAATAACGATTTCGATAATGTGAACAAACTTGTTGGACGTAGTTACATAACGAATGACGTAGTTACATAATCAAGCCGACCAGTATTAGGTTATGGTACCATAGGATCTGACAAATCCCGTTATCAGACTACACCCATGGTTATGTGTGGGGGTTATGTAGGTAACGACCGAATCTGTTGATTGTTAACTTACCCTTTGGTGGTTTGTTAATGCGAGAAACGAGATAGTCGAGTCACAAAGGTTTGAATGTTATTAGCGAGATGACCATAAGTAGTTTCACAATTTAAAACGAATACGATTTTGGGACGAGTTAAACGATTTGAGACGACTTAAACGAGATAAACGATTTGATTAAACGATTGGTTTTGGGTAGTGATTAGATAATGGGATGGGTGTAGCATGATAAAAGCATGGTAGATACGCCGTTGGTACATCTTATATATAAGTGCTTTATCATATTACATTATATGTCATTATTTAGTTCACTTGGGAAACGATTTGAAACGATGTCACACAATGAGGTTTTCAAAATGATATAAACCATACGAGTTTTATTAACGAGTTTATACGAGATGTTTTACGAATTGGTTTACTAAAACAAATGTTTTGGGGTTAAGAATCATGGCTATGATATTTTATAAACTATAACCAGCTTGATTTGAGTTGGTTAATTATGTTGCAATACACTTTTCAAAACGAGGTTTGGACTTTTGACTCTTGTAGTCTAATAAGGTACTGCAACATACAAACGAGCCATGAATCCGATACTCTCACAAAACCTATGTGCTCGCCAGCATTTCTTTGCTAACTTTGTTTTTACATATGTTTCAGGTGGTGTTGTGTGAGATCGATTGCTAGGATGCATGAGTCACATAGGATCTGGACGAGGCCTTAGTGACTTAATAACGATGATAGACGCTGTTTAATTCATTTGTTAGGTATTAAGACAATGTAATTTACTAAATGAATCAATAAAACGGAACTTTTAATTACCATGGTTGTGAAACGATGATTCTGTTACAACACTCCCCGACGTTTCCGCCGCGGTTTCGTTGTTTTAACGCGGTCGAGGTGTGACAGAAACTCTCCCCATCCGAAGCCTAGGAATGCGGAGCTTTGTACTGCGACTAGGATAAACGTGCAACCAAGGAGAAAACATTCAGAAATAAAATGAAGAAGAAACTCATTTTTCTGAAGTTCGTTTCCTTAGTAAGTCCTTATAAGGGCATACTTATCTTTCGGTCCCTTCGTGGACAACATTATTTCTTTCAAGCCCCGTTTAGGGCAATTCTGTACCTCTTTTGAAATCATTGGAATGTTTTATCTAAATTTCATTATATATGAATATAATATATGAAATAAATCAAAATTTTCATTCCTTCTATAAGATCTGCCATTATAATAATACCAAAAATCTAAAAAGGACAAGACCTAGCTCATGTGTCATTTTAAGACAGGGTCAAGATGGTAGTTCCTCAATTAGATTCTGATCCTTGTTAACTTCTCAATTTAGGATTGCTCTGCGTTAAATATTTAAAAAGAATCTTAAAGGTATAACCTAGCCCATATGTCATTTCAGACAAGGCCAAGATGGTAAAACCTATTCAAAAGATTTAAATCCTTGTTAACATCTGGAAACATGTTAACACTACTGAAAACAGTGATACGATAAAAATCACACTTGTCATCTTTATATGGGAATTCCCAAACCCCCTTATTTAGCGTAAATGATCAAGAGTAATCATGGCTAATGAACGTCGAACATGATGTATACATCAAAACATCCATTTAAGATGTACGCCTACGATGTATTCATGATAAAGATAGTTTTATTTCATAACTTCTTGTCAAGACAATGAACTATGAAATTTTCCAATCTAAAGGATCATTGATTATGTTTTAAA
Source organism: Helianthus tuberosus (assembly GCA_030545235.1). Lineage (NCBI taxonomy): Eukaryota > Viridiplantae > Streptophyta > Magnoliopsida > Asterales > Asteraceae > Helianthus > Helianthus tuberosus. The sequence goes on from CM060380.1 coordinate 74,965,030, forward strand.
ATTTCCCTAGCGACAAGGCCTCTGTGCCATCAAAAAGTCCTTTGGAACAAGCCCTTGTGCTATATAAAATGTCGGTACGACATTGACAGTCGTGACTTATGTCCCCTGTCTAATAGATATGAGGGATTTTATTCCGTTAAAACGTCAAAGATGGTTTATTTAAAAACCTAGGAAAAACATAATAAATAAATTTAATACTATCTATTGGCCTATATGGTTTATTTACACCATGGCTATTTAATCATAAAATTCGACAATTTACTATATAGTTAAACAAATTATTACTACTTGGTCAGTAGCCTTTAAAGCTTCACCATGGCTGACTCATCTGAAGCTCACAATCATCCAGTCGATCAGAGTGATAATGCAAGACTGAACTTAACGGGCACCGAGTTACAGGTTATGTTAGATATAGCCGTAAACAAAGCCGTGGACAGAGTATTAAAGAATCATAAGCGAAAGTACGATAATACCCCAAATAAAGGTTACAAAAAGAATAAGGCTGGTTCAAACCAGTCTAAGCCAAATGAGGCAAAACCCAAATGTAAAACCTGCGGGAATGTAACACCTCGAAAATTCACGTCCTATAATGTATTGACACGTGTCATAAGCTTGAACGTGTGAAAGAATGTTCTTGTGGGACTAAAGTTGACAAACATGGAAAGTATGTGAATATACGAGTTCAAAATGTCAACAGTGAATAAATATACTTTACAATAACCCTACATGATGTTGATACCATCAGACGAATAAATCATGGATCATACGAGGCTAAAAGTGAGAGATTACAAACTACAGGGGTTAAATGTGTCAACATGTTTAAAGTATACCTCTGAGTGACCTTTTAGCAAACCCGAAGCTTTGTAACGATTAATTATGCTCACTAGAATGCGTGATAAAAATTTCACCAAGTTTCGTTATCGTATGAGAAAGTTATGATAAAATTCGCGTGCGAGGGGTTAAATGCATCAACGTTGAAATCTATGACTTTTCGGGTGATCAAAAGTTAATCAAGGACTTAACAAAGTTGGTATAAGTCTTGAAGCCCTTAGAATTCAATTTAGAGGGCCCAAAGTGCAAGAAATAAAGGTAAAATCAAGTTTGGAAGTCCAGGGGTCAAAACTGTCAACACTTGAAAGTTTCTTTGTGCTGGCCAAGTGCTTGCGCACCTCAAGACCAAAAGCCTTACGGTGCGCAAGCAGGTCCCAAATGCAGCAACTCGTTTTTGTTGCCTGTTCAGCCCTTGTAAACGTCATGTATTGCCCTTTAACACTTCATGGGCGCCCCCTAACTGACTCCTAGGCTCTAGGGACATCTGTTGATGATCCATGGCCTTTGGTAGCATGATTTCTCAACAATCTATGAGATTAAGATCACTATAAAAGGCCATTTATGTTGCAACATTCTTGCATTCATTCCATCTGCATTTTTGGAGACTTCCTGGAGCTCTAGAGCAGACCCTAATCATCCTTAGTCTTAATTAAGACCTTGGTAAGTATCCTTAACCTCCCTTAGTTAAGTTTTTGCTTAGTTTTAGCTTCAAAGTCAAACTGTCGTAATTAACGGTTGACTTAGTGATTAATCACTAATGGTCCAGTGATTAGTCGAATTGAAAGTAGTTATAAGTTGGTAATTATGTGGGCAATAAACCCTAAAAAGGGCACCATCTGATTCCCACTCTAACTAGGTCAAATGTCGGGTCAAACTTGTTATTAAAAAGTCAACAGGATGCTTAATTTCTAAATTATGCATAATTAGCAATGTAGAACCCATACAACCTGTTTGATCACTAATATAACTTGGTAATTAGTGTAAGAACATGTCTAAACATGTTCAACCCGCCAATTTATTGTTTAGACCCGGTTCGGAACCGAAAGTCGCAAAGCTTTGCTTTTGCTTTGACTTCAGTTCTGACCCGTTTTGGTATGAATTGTAAATTCCTTAGAGCTTCCTTAGGACCAGGTTACATGCTAGTATAACCCTCTGTGATTATACACCATGGATCATTAGTTATCCAATTAATATGCATGATCCCGTTAATTGCTCATATGTTGACCATTATGCCCTTTTCACCATAACACATGATTTTTAATAATGTAAAAGAGTAGAAACATTAGTTACTGATATATAAACTTGTACCCAAAGTTTGACATCGGTTTGAGGTCTAGATTAAGAGTTATGCTCATTAGCGTAAATTGAAAGCCTTATGTTAATTAAACGGCGTAATTAGCGTATAGCCTAGTTAAGCCTACTTTTTGATATCAAACTTATTACCCACTGATGTAATATATTATTTTGGGATTTTTGAAGATTTTTAATTAATTTTAGGCTGAGCATAACTAATAGTCGTAGGCTTAATCCGGTAATTGTCGGTTTTGCCCTTACGGGCCATAAAATGAGTTTTACATATCTAATTGACTCCAAACCTTTTGCTACTGATTACATATGATAAATAAATTATTTTAAGCCTTCTGGAATAATAAAAATATCAGCTTTATGTATAGAACCCGGAAATGGCTTCTAATCGCCTTTTTAAGCGTTTTTAACGCATAGTATGTACTAAAACTATTTTAGACATACAAGGGTTGATACCTACTGATATTTTAGGCAAATTATAATATTTTAACAGTAAGCAAAAGTTATTAAACTCAGACTTCAGTTTTGAGCTTTTCGGCTTATGTGAAATTACCAAAATGCCCCTACGGTGCATAGTTTGGTTATGATTGATAAATTTCACATATATACTTTACCCTACTGTTATAACTTAGTAAAATAAGTATTTTTACTGATTACATCAGACCTGTAACTCAGGTAAATACTTAAACTCTTTTATAACCTTTTAAATGACCAAACTACCCCTACGGGGCATAGTTTGTGTTTAAATTCGTTTCGGGCATAATAAAAGACATCTTACTGATGTCACAACATATTTGAAGCATATTAACTTAGGAAACCTGTATATGGCTCTAATAATTACCCGTTACGCTTATTATGCGTTCGGTTCGGTTTATGTAACAAGTTTATATAAATTAGCCGAAACGGGTCAAACCTTATCGGTTTTATCTCAAAATCCAGATTGTGTATGAAATACCCATATTAAGCAAGTCTTCGAACTTGTCAGGTATAAATCACATTCTATCCGGTCTTCGCTTAATCGTGCGTACGAACCGTATCTTTGAAACTAACCGGTCTAAGCTTAAGCTTAACTAAAGACCCGTTAGGAATCTAATAGGTTATTAAAAACCTTCGTTCCAGATTAGGAGCCCAGTAAAAGCTATCTGTACTTGCTGATTTGATATACGGCTGGGATTGAATTTATATTTAGCTCAGGTAAATACTTTTAACTTATTTTCCCTATACGGGCTTGGGTTACGGTATATAGAATACCGCTTGATCGGGCATCAAATCTTCCATCGTTGAGTGGTTAATTGAATAATTTGATCGGCTCGTTTAAACAGTCTTGTTTACTTAAAGCCTTTGGGGGGTTAATGACCATGTCCCGGATATCCTTGGCATCATTTTACGAAATGGCCATGACTTAAACGCGGGGTGTAGGCGTACACCCGTCAGTGCACAAAAGAACAATGTGGTGTGTCTATTGATCTTTAACCCGGACACGATCCGGGCTACTGAACGCATAAGGAACATGTAATTCGTTCACAAGATTATATATTTAAATAATTCTCCCAAGTTATAAAAGGTTAATTTTTCCTCTGTGCATTTTAATCAAGTATAAAAGATTAATTTTGCCTCTGTGCATTTTAATCAAATTATAAAAGATATTTTGTGCCACGTGCATCCAAATCAATTTTCTTAAACCATTTTCAAAATGAGCCAGTTAATTGTATTTACCAGTGTAAACTGACGTATTTTCCAAAAAGGCTAAATACAGGTACTATACGTAATAGGCTGGCTACTCCAGGCATCAATAATCAAGTCTCGCAAGCTTTAGATGTTAAAGTCTGTTGAACAATATTTCCTATTTATTTGGATCCGCCTGTGGATCTTTTACTTTCCGTTGTAATACTGGATATTACTGTATATTCGGATTGTAATATATTTACCTTTTGCTTCCGCTGTGCATGTATATATTGTGTTGTTTGACTATTATGTTGCCAACCACGTCACGATACTCCCCACCGGGCCCACCGGTGATACGTGGAAAGTCGGGGTGTGACAGATTGGTATCAGAGCCAACATTGAGTGAATTAAACACTAGCCTTATGTGTTTAATCTCAATGACACAGTAGCACATTCCTTGACCTTCTGAGTCTAGACTTAACATAGGAATAATCTAAATCCTAATCTAGAAATTTTTGCTTCCAATTTTTTTTTATATTGGATACGTCGCCAAGCGAAGAAGCTGTAATAGGGATTCTCCACATCCGGAGCCTTGAAATGCTGAGCTTCGTACCGCGGCCAGGGTGAAACGTGCAACCAAGGAGAAAGCATTCAGAAATAAAATGAAGAAGGAACTCCTTTTTGCTGAAGATCGTTTCCTTAATAGTCCTTCTAAGGATATATTTATTTTTTCAGTCCCTTTAAGGACAACATTATTCCTTTCAAAGTCCCTTTTAGGGCAAACCTGAATTTTAATTTTATAGTGGAATGACTGAATTTTCATCCTAGATATGAAATATGAAATAAATGAAAAATAACATTCCTTTTATAAGATCTACCATAATAATAAAATGGAAAAATCTAAAAAGGACAAGACCTAGCCACGTGTCATTTTAAAACCGGGCCAAGATGGTAGTTCCATAATTAGATTCAGATCCTTGTTAACATTCCAATTTAGAATTGTTCTGCGTTAAATATTAAAAGAGTCTTAAAGGTAAAACCTAGCCTGCATGTCATTATAAGACCTGGCCAAGATGGTAAAACCTGTTAAAAAGATTCAAATCCCAGTTAACATCTGAAAACATGTTAACACTCCTGGCAGACGTGATTCGTTAAAATCACACACGTCATTTTTATATAAGGATCTTTCCAAAGATTCCAAACCCAACTTAATGATCTCTGAATTATGGGTTTAAACCATCAATTAAGATGAGCATATTTAGACCATACGTGGTAATATGGTGCCTACGGGCCTTGCTCATTTCCATATGAGCCAAAAGACAGTGGTAGCTATGACTCCCTGTCAGAAAAAGGTAATGGACTATGTTCAAACCTTCATGCCTCGATTCTCTGAAATCCTGGCTTATGATTTAAAAATTGTCCTTGTGACTAGGCCTTATGTGCTAATATATATTGTTATTGTTTATAATTAGGATAAATTATAATAGAAATCCTAAATAAATATGATTAATAAATTAACCAAAGATGGTCTCTGTTTACCATGGTTAATGAATTTCCCTAAGGGGCAATTCCGTAATAAACATCCCTTAGAAGGGAAGTGCCTACGGGCTATAGTTAATGTCCTCTGAGACTAAAGACAGTGGTAGCCTACAGCTCCCTGTCAAGAAAAAGGTAATGAACTTTGATTCAAACCTTAATGCCTCGATTCTCTGAAATCATGGCTTATAAATTAAAACTTGTCTACGCGACTAGGCCATTTGTGCTATTATTAAAACCTTAATGCCTCGATTCTCTGAAATCATGGCTTATAAATTAAACTTGTCTACGCGACTAGGCCATTTGTGCTATTATTAACTTATAAATTAGGATTTATGATAAAAATCCTAAATAAAATAAATATCCTTCCTTCCCTGCCAGTATGCATTTTCTTAAAGGTGAAACCTAGCCTACGCGGCCAAGATGGTGAAACCTACTCAAGGGATTCAGATCCTTGTTAACACCTAAGGACGTGTTAGCACTCCTGACAAATGTGATTCGATAAAATCACAACAGTCATCCCTATATTGGAAAATTTTAAATTCCTAATTTGCCTTATGATCTAGAAATCATGGCTTTTATCATCTTATAAGATGATCATATTATAAACATCCGTGAGTGATGAAGTACCTACGGGCAAAATTTGTTGTCCGATAAGACAACGACAGTGGTGGTCTTTGACCCTGTCTAAAGATGTTGGAATACGTCCAAGCATAATAGTCGGTAGGGTCCATACGATCTCGACTAATATCATCTGAAAAGATGATCATACCATAATTATCCCTTAGAAGGGAAATGCCTACGGGCTATAATTAAACGTCCTCCGAGACTAAAGACAGTGGTAGCCTACAGCTCCCTGTCAAGAAAAGATGTTTTTGCCTACGGGCTATAATAAATTGTCCATCTGAGACATTGACATTATGATCTTTAAGATTCCTTGTCTAAGGTGGTGAGCTATGCTCAAGCCAAATAGTCAATATGATTAATGCAATCCTGACTTATATCATCTAAAATGATAAATCCATTATAAACATCCATTAGTGATGTTTCGCCTACGGGCCATATTATATTGTCCATTTGTGACCCCAACGTTATGATCTCTGTGATCCCCTGTTTAAGGTAGTGAGCTGCGCTCAAGCCTAATAGTCAATATGATCGATGTGATCATGACTAATATCATTAGATACGATAATTATAGATAGACATCCATTAGTGATGTTAATTGGTTTACCTTTCTGTTAAGAGAATCGTCTTTCAAGACGATGACAGTTGTAGTCTATGACTCCCTGTCCAAAGGTGAAGAACTATGTTCAAGCCTTAAAACTCCTGATCTAATATGATTGCAGCCTATGAATTGATGTCCTTGTGACAAATCCACGAGTTATATTTCAAGTCACCCATAACAAGCCTCCGTGCAATAATTCGTCGTTCGTGATAAGTTAACATACTAAATGTTAACATCCCTGGTGACAGGCCTTAGTGCCATATCCTATAACGTCCTAGAGACAAGGCCATTTGTGCCATATCTAAATGTCATTACGACAAGGCCTTCGCGCCATATGATTACTTATGTCCTTCATGACCGGGCTTATGCCATATCTTTCTACGTCCCTCGCGACAGGCTTCTATGCCATATATGTATATACATATAACCAAAGTCATGTAAGGCTAGCCTTTGAGCTATTTATAATCGTCCTTGTGACAAAGACAGTTGTGACATTATGATCCCCTGTCAAGCAGGTATTGGACTCGCTCCAAACCTTGAATGCCATTGATAGTCCTTTTGTGACCTAAGCTAAATGTAATAGAAATACATTCAAATAACATTCATTAAGAATGTTCGGAACATAATGGCCTATACGGTTCGTGGATGCCATGGCTAATCTATGTCAGGTCATCAGGATGATGACTAATAATGGTTTAATTTAGTATTTAGTACCAAGTTTTGAGTATGGAAAACTCGGATGAGATAGGCAATAGTCGCGATGCTATTAATGCGACAAAAGCAAATAATGTCTCAAACGCAAACCTCAATATTAATGGAGTTAATCTCCAAGCGTTGGTTAACGCAACAGTTTGAGAGGCCATGGGAAAAGGTCATGAAACAATCCAAAGAGCCGAATGCTTCTCGCTCTAAATTTCATTCAAAACCACGTTCAATTGCTCATGAGAAGAGCTTTGTTCACACTTCGAATATGAAGGATGAACCAAAGGAGGAGGATAACTCCCAGAAATCTAAGAAAGAGAGCAAGTACAGGCTTAATAAAAAGCAACGAAAGTTCAGTAAGAAGCCTATATGTAAGAATTGCTATAAAAGACACTAGGGACAATGTCGAATAGAACCAGGACCAAAGCAGTGTGACATCTGCTAAGGAACAGGTCATCATTTCCCAGGAATGTAGGGACATAAAGAATGCAGTCTAACACGGCTGTGGTGAGTAAGGCCGCATCAGAACTAGATTCCATAAAGCTGCCAAAGAAGGTGCAGCTAAGCCTGGAAAGGCTAAAGGAAGAAATGCCTGAACTCACCTGATGAATGCCAAGAGGCAGTTCACGATGTCATCAAGTACATCCCTTATCATTTACCAATGATAATTTCTGCTAAGTATCCTGATTTAATACAGGCAATAATAAATCTTCATAAACCATAAGCTTAGCAAACTTTTATATTATCCACAAGGTATAACTTACCAAGGAAACCATAGTAATCAATTCTTCTAGTATCGGCAAGGAATCCTTCCGAAAAATCTAAGAGTACTCTTTCTTCGCATAGAGTACGACAACATATGTTATTTTAATTATTTTTCTCATTGTTTTTCTATTGCCTGCGAATGCCAAACTATGTTTGATAAAAGTGCCATATGAGGATTGGCGTATCATAGTGTGTCCCATAGATTACTTCCATGCCTGATCAGTATGGAGGTTTAATACATGGAACCCCTGAGATATCCCAATGGTCATATTGTACTAAAGTCGACTAGTAGTATTCAAAGAAGATATCCAGAATGGAATTGTCTAAGTAAATGTTCCCGATTAAGGAATTCGTGGACTTATAACATAAATGTGTCACTTATTTGACACGAGCAATGAGGGATGAACTGGAGCCTGAGATATGGAAAATCTCTGTAGCCTCCTTGTATCTTGATTATCTTCTCATAAGTTTTCCCTGCTTACCTCTTGGAAGGCAGGTAGAATTAAGATTAACATCCCGCTGTGGGCTGGAGTATTGTGAAAACTCCATATTGATTATGGAATAATCGAAACCTTGATTAAGTAGGTTTTAAGACATAGGCTCATATAGCCTGACTCAATATTCTGAGGGTTTTAAGTTATTAAATAAGAAAGACGGTTCATATTGCTTATGTATTAATTGCCGCAACCCTAATTAGGCAACGATTAAGAATTGCCATCAGCTACCCAGGATCGTCGAATTGTTCGACTAACGACAAGGATTAGCTATTCCTTAAAATTAGTTAGGTAGAGGTTGGAATGACCATCTCACCTCAAGATAAGCTTAGATATAATAGTTGATATGTAAGCATCAAGGCTGCTCCCTTGGAGACCTTGTAAAGATGGAATGTTAAACATCTATTGTTAGGACAATAGATTGGTAAGTCCACTTATCAGGATCTGAAAGTTGCATTTGAAACAACGAATAAGATCATACAAACCCCTAATTATCTATAAGTTGCCATTATTCAGCAGAAAATCAAGGATTAATGGAAAGTAGTAACCTTCCTAAATTCTTGTTAAGAAATAAGGCTCAGCAAAAGATATCACCCAAGAAGGGTGTGCCAAATTTGTTAAATTATCAGGCTAGTCAGGCTCTGAGTATATAGAACCATTCGAAGGATTAGAATGTATCAGGATTAAATAGCTTACGAGCTAAGACCTAATTAAGGAGCTCGGTGGAACGCACAATGCACCCCACCCTAATGAGTTAAGGACGTGTTTCGCCAATAAGCCAAGAAACACTATCACATAATGACATACATATTTATGATACGATGAGCAACCTGTGTCGATTAAGGATCGACAGGATTAGAAGCTCCAAAGGGTACATGTACCTATCATAAAGGTCAATTGGAATGCCTTGGAGGCTCAAAGGTACTGGGGAATATTAAGCCCAATGTAAGGCAGAAATTACTTCCTTTACTTTAACAAATCTCGAGGTCGAGATTTCTTTTCAGGGGGTGAGGATGTAACACCTCGAAAATTCACGTCCTATAATCTATTGACACGTGTCATAAGCTTGAACGTGTGAAAGAATGTTCTTAAGGGACTAAACTTGACAAACATGGAAAGTATGTGAATATACGAGTTCAAAATGTCAACAGTGAATAAATATACTTTACAATAACCCTACATGATGTTGATACCATCAGACGAATAAATCATGGATCATACGAGGCTAAAAGTGAGAGATTACAAACTACAGGGGTTAAATGTGTCAACATGTTTAAAGTATACCTCTGAGTGACCTTTTAGCAAACCCGAAGCTTTGTAACGATTAATTATGCTCACTAGAATGCGTGATAAAAATTTCACCAAGTTTCGTTATCGTATGAGAAAGTTATGATAAAATTCGTGTGCGAGGGGTTAAAAGCGTCAACGTTGAAATCTATGACTTTTCGGGTGATCAAAAGTTAACCAAGGACTTAACAAAGTTGGTATAAGTCTTGAAGCCCTTAGAATTCAATTTAGAGGGCCCAAAGTGCAAGAAATAAAGGTAAAATCAAGTTTGGAAGTCCAGGGGTCAAAACTGTCAACATTTGAAAGTTTCTTTGTGCTGGCCAAGTGCTTGCGCACCTCAAGACCAAAAGCCTTACGGTGCGCAAGCAGGTCCCAAATGCAGCAACTCGTTTTTGTTGCCTGTTCAGCCCTTGTAAACGTCATGTATTGCCCTTTAACACTTCATGGGCGCCCCCTAACTGACTCCTAGGCTCTAGGGACATCTGTTGATGATCCATGGCCTTTGGTAGCATGATTTCTCAACAATCTATGAGATTAAGATCACTATAAAAGGCCATTTATGTTGCAACATTCTTGCATTCATTCCATCTGCATTTTTGGTGACTTCCTGGAGCTCTAGAGCAGACCCTAATCATCCTTAGTCTTAATTAAGACCTTGGTAAGTATCCTTAACCTCCCTTAGTTAAGTTTTTGCTTAGTTTTAGCTTCAAAGTCAAACTGTCGTAATTAACGGTTGACTTAGTGATTAATCACTAATGGTCCAGTGATTAGTCGAATTGAAAGTAGTTATAAGTTGGTAATTATGTGGGCAATAAACCCTAAAAAGGGCACCCTCTGATTCCCACTCTAACTAGGTCAAATGTCGGGTCAAACTTGTTATTAAAAAGTCAACAGGATGCTTAATTTCTAAATTATGCATAATTAGCAATGTAGAACCCATACAACCTGTTTGATCACTAATATAACTTGGTAATTAGTGTAAGAACATGTCTAAACATGTTCAACCCGCCAATTTATTGTTTAGACCCGGTTCGGAACCGAAAGTCGCAAAGCTTTGCTTTTGCTTTGACTTCAGTTCTGACCCGTTTTGGTATGAATTGTAAATTCCTTAGAGCTTCCTTAGGACCAGGTTACATGCTAGTATAACCCTCTGTGATTATACACCATGAATCATTAGTTATCCAATTAATATGCATGATCCCGTTAATTGCTCATATGTTGATCATTATGCCCTTTTCACCATAACACGTGATTTTTAATAATGTAAAAGAGTAGAAACATTAGTTACTGATATATAAACTTGTACCCAAAGTTTGACATCAGTTTGAGGTCTAGATTAAGAGTTATGCTCATTAGCGTAAATTGAAAGCCTTGTGTTAATTAAACGGCGTAATTAGCGTATAGCCTAGTTAAGCCTACTTTTTGATATCAAGCTTATTACCCACTAATGTAATATATTATTTTGGGATTTTTGAAGATTTTTAATTAATTTTAGGCTGAGCATAACTAATAGTCGTAGGCTTAATCCGGTAATTGTCGGTTTTGCCCTAACGGGCCATAAAATGAGTTTTACATATCTACTTGACTCCAAAACTTTTTCTGTTGATTACATATGATAAATAAATTATTTTAAGACTTCTGGAATAATAAAAATATCAGCTTTATGTATAGAACCCGGAAATGGCTTCTAATCGCCTTTTTAAGCGTTTTTAACGCATAGTATGTACTAAAACTATTTTAGACATACAAGGGTTGATACCTACTGATATTTTAGGAAAATTATAATATTTTAACAGTAAGCAAAAGTTATTAAACTCAGACTTCAGTTTTGAGCTTTTCGGCTTATGTGAAATTACCAAAATGCCCCTACGGTGCATAGTTTGGTTATGATTGATAAATTTCACATATATACTTTACCCTACTGTTATAACTTAGTAAAATAAGTATTTTTACTGATTACATCAGACCTGTAACTCAGGTAAATACTTAAACTCTTTTATAACCTTTTAAATGACCAAACTACCCCTACGGGGCATAGTTTGTGTTTAAATTCGTTTCGGGCATAATAAAAGACATCTTACTGATGTCACAACATATTTGAAGCATATTAACTTAGGAAACCTGTATATGGCTCTAATAATTACCCGTTACGCTTATTATGCGTTCGGTTCGGTTTATGTAACAAGTTTATATAAATTAGCCGAAACGGGTCAAACCTTATCGGTTTTATCTCAAAATCCAGAGTGTGTATGAAATACCCATATTAAGAAAGTCTCCGAACTTGTCGGGTATAAATCACATTCTATCCGGTCTTCGCTTAATCGTGCGTACGAACCGTATCTTTGAAACTAACCGTTCTAAGCTTAAGCTTAACTAAAGACCCGTTAGGAATCTAATAGGTTATTAAAAACCTTCGTTCCAGATTAGGAGCCCAGTAAAAGCTATCTGTACTTGCTGATTTGATATACGGCTGGGATTGAATTTATATTTAGCTCAGGTAAATACTTTTAACTTATTTTCCCTATACGGGCTTGGGTTACGGTATATAGAATACCGCTTGATCGGGCATCAAATCTTCCATCGTTGAGTGGTTAATTGAATAATTTGATCGGCTCGTTTAAACAGTCTTGTTTACTTAAAGCCTTTGGGGGGTTAATGACCATGTCCCGGATATCCTTGGCATCATTTTACGAAATGGCCACGACTTAAGCGCGGGGTGTAGGGTACACCCGTCAGTGCACAAAAGAACAATGTTGTGTGTCTATTGATCTTTAACCCGGACACGATCCGGGCTACTGAACGCATAAGGAACATGTAATTCGTTCACAAGATTATATATTTAAATAATTCTCCCAAGTTATAAAAGGTTAATTTTGCCTCTGTGCATTTTAATCAAGTATGAAAGATTAATTTTGCCTCTGTGCATTTTAATCAACTTATAAAAGATATTTTGTGCCACGTGCATCCAAATCAATTTTCTTAAACCATTTTCAAAATGAGTCAGTTAATTGTATTTACCAGTGTAAACTGACGTATTTTCCAAAAAGGCTAAATGCAGGTACTATACGTAATAGGCTGGCTACTCCAGGCATCAATAATCTAGTCTCGCAAGCTTTAGATGTTAAAGTCTGTTGAACAATATTTCCTATTTATTTTGATCCGCCTGTGGATCTTTTACTTTCCGTTGTAATACTGGATATTACTGTATATTCGGATTGTAATATATTTACCTTTTGCTTCCGCTGTGCATGTATATATTGTGTTGTTTGACTATTATGTTGCCAACCACGTCACGATACTCCCCACCGGGCCCACCGGTGATACGTGGAAAGTCGGGGTGTGACAGGGAAGCAGACTTCGGAAAATGTTACCGTAAATTGACCAGGGGATGTGGCATCTGTAAGGAGATGAATCACAAAACTCATGAATGCAAGGACTTGAAGGACGCCACATGCTATGGTTGTGGCGAGAAGGGGCACATAAAGACCCGCTGCCCAAGGAAGGCGACAAAAAGGAAATGCACTTTGGAGTGCCAAGACATAAAGGACGCAACCTGCTATGGTTGTAATGAAATCGGGCACATCAAAACTAATTGCCCAAATAAAACAAAGAAGCCTGGGGAGGCTAAGAAGACCAAAGCTGGAGGCTCTCAAATGAATGCTCAAGAAGCCATTCAGGATGACGATGTCACAACAGGTATTTTCCTTATCAATGACGTTTATGCTAGAGTATTATTTGATTCGGGCGCAGATAAGCCTTTCATAGACAATAGATTTTGTAAATTATTAAATCTGCCTGTTAAAACTCTAAGCGTTAAGTATGAAGTAGAATTGGCCGATGGTACCTCAGAGACTGCTTCAGCAATATTAGATGGATGTTTTATATCCATTAGGAATCATTCTTCTCTGTTGTCCTTGTTCCGTTAAAATTAGAGGGACTCGATAAAGTGATAGGAATGGATTGGTCGTCTTATAACCAAGCCCATATTGTGTGTGATAAGAAGCAAGTAATTATCAAAACTCCTTATGGTGAGCCTTTTGACAATTCAAGGAGACACATGGTACGGATTGCCTAAGCACTTGTTGAATTTTGTGTTTAATACCAAAGCTTCGAGTATGGAAGAACTCAGAAGAGACAAACAACAGTCGCGATGCTAGAGATGTGACAAATGTTAATGGTGCATCCAATGTGAACCTAAATGTTAATGGAGTTAATCTCCAAAACTGTAATTAACGCAGCTGTTAGGAAGGCTACGAGAAAAGTCATGAAAAAGTTCAAGAAGCCGAATACTGCTTGCTCTAAAACACATGTCGCTGCTCATGAGAAGAGCTTTATTCATACTTCAAATGCGAAGAATAACCCAAACAAAATCATACATGGCAAGGAGCCCCATTCTTTTTAGGATATACTTAAAAGTACTTCGTCTCTTAGAATTCAAGAAACTTCAATAGTAAAAAGGGGCCATCGATTGCAGGAAACTGTTGGATGAAGTAAAAACCATTAGGTGTATCAGCGGTTATGCTGGAAAGGACACGTTGAGGTATGCATCACAGTGATTCGATGGCAATGCCCTTAATTAGTGAGGACATTAATGAAGTCCACAAGAAAGATCCCCTAATACAATATGGGATGGTCCAAGTTTTAAGGACCTTATTAGAAAACCTGTTATCCGCTTCATGAAATGGAAAAAGATGGAATAAGAATTTTCTGACTCTCACCATAAAAGTGCTAGACTGTCTACAGTATGTTACAAATTTTAATTCATTGGTTGAGATAGTACCCTATTCAGTCTACCCAAAAATCTAAGCTTAATGCAAATAATTATTGGTGGTTAGCATCGGCAATAAGAGGGCACATTAAGGTTTCAAAGCCTGCTTATTATAATTCCATTATGGATCTACCTCAGCTACTCACGTTATATAGATTAAGAAATAACCAGTCAAAGCTAAGACTGCTCTAAAATTTGTCAAAAAATTTTACAGCTAAATTTAAAAGGATTAAGAATGGAGGCATTTAACCCTCCTGTTGAATGATTAGAGGCAGTTCACATTAATAATGACACCAGATAAATCCCTTATTGTGATTTTATTGCTAGGAGTTACGTTTGGTTTCAGGTGCTGCTGAGTCTCCCATAAGACCATAAGCTTAGCAAACTTTTAGAAATTCTCCTATAAGAACCCCAGAGATTAAGTGTAAGGTAAAACTTACAGGCGAAATCATAAGAACCATTTCTTCTGTTCCTGTCAGAAACCTTCAGTCGTAAAATTCTAGAAGCATCCTTTCCCTAGATATAGTACGTCAGCATACGTAGTTGATATCTCTTTGATCTCTATCTATTGCGAATACCAGACGGTATGACAAAAGCACCACATGAGGATGGATGCATCTTAATAAGTTCCATAGATTGCTTCCATGCCTGATCAATATGGAGGTTTAATGCATGGAATCGCAAGGATATTCCAATGGTCATATGGTACTAAAGTCAGCTAATGGTATTCAAAGAAGATATCCAAAATGGATTTGTCCAAGTAAATGTCTCCGATTAAGGAATTCATGGACTCGTAACATAAATGTGTCACTTATCTGACACAAAATATGATAAATGAACTGGAGCCTGAGATTTGGAAAATCTCTGTAACCTCCTTGTATCTTGATTATCTCCTCTTAAGATTACCCTGTTTACCATCTGAGAGGCAAGTAGAGTTAAGATTAACATCCCATTTAGGGTTGTATTATTATTAAATCTCCAAGACGGCTAGTTCCATCATTTGATGAATCGAAACCCTGATTAAGTGAGTTTTAAAATAGAGGTTCATATAGCCTAACTCAATATTCTGAGAATTCGGTATAGTCAATTAAGAAAGACGGTTCATCTTGCTTATGCGTTGATTACCGCAACCCTAGTTATGCAGCAATTAAGAATCGCCATCAGCTGCCCAGGATCGTCGATTTGTTCGACTAGCGGTAAGAATTAGTTATTCCTTGATATTAGTTTTAAGCATTGGTTGGAATAACCATCTCACCTTAAAATAAGCTTTTCTATATAGTTATTATGTAAGTATCAAGGCTGCTCCTTTGGGGACCTTGCATAGATGGAATGTTAAACATCTATTATTAGACAGAAGATTGGTAAGTCCAATTATCAGGATCTGAAAGTTGCCTTGGAAACAACGAATAAGATCATACAAATCCATAATCATCTGTAAGGTGCCAGTATTCGGCAGAAAATCAAGGATTAATGAAAGTAGCAACCCACCTAAGTTCTTGCTAAGGAATAAGATGCAACAAAAGATATCACCCTGGAAGGGTGTGCCAATTTGTTAATTATCTGGCTAGTTAAGCTCTGAATATATAAGATCATTCGAGGGAATCGAATGTATCAAGATCAAATAGCTTATAAGCTAAAACCTATTTAAGGAACTTGGCGGAGCTCGCAATGCATTACACACTAATGATTTAAGGACGTGTTTCACCAATAAGTCGAGAAGCATTATCACCAAATGATATGCAGATTTATGATATGGTGAACAACCTGTATCGATTGAGGATCGATAGGTTAAGAAGCTCCAAAAATGATACATGTACCTATTATAGAGGTCAACTTGGGAGCTTGGAGAGGCCCCAGATATGCTATAGAAGTTAAGTCCATTATGCGACAAAAAGTACTTCCATCATTTTAACAAATCTCGAGGTCAAGATTTCTTTTAAGGGGGTGAGGATGTAACACCTCGTAAAATCACGTCCAATGATGTATTGACACGTGTAATAAACTCTAATGAAGTCAAACACTGAAATTAAGGGACTAATTTTTTGAAAAATCGAAAACTTTGATTATGAAAGGAATGGAAGTGTTAACATACCTAAAATAAGTTTCTGAATAACCTCGTACGATATTTATATTCACAAATGAGCCACTTGTAGATCGAGTGTAGCCGTTTGCGTAACTAATTGAAAGTTTGCGCAATGAAGGGTTAAAAGCGTCAACATGTTAATTCTTACCTCTGAGTGACCTTTTAACAAACCGGGAGCTTCATGATATTTGATTATACTCTCGGGAATGCCAAACATTGGCCGTCTAAGGTTTTTATGCCTATAAGTAAAGTTACGCGCAACTTTGCAAGTTAGAAGGACTAAAAGTGTCAATATGTTTAATTATACCTCTGAATGACCTTTTAGCGAACCCGAAGCATCGTGATGTTTAATAATACTCTCAAGAGTGCCTAATATGGATTAGATGAGGCTTCGATGCTATTAAACGATGATATGCGCAAGTTTGCGCATTAGAGGGACCTAAAGCGTCAACTTTTGAGTCTACGCCTTTTGGTGACCATTTAAGCAATCGAGAGCCTAACAATAATTTAACCTATGCTCAGGAATGACCATTATGGGCCATGGAAGGCTTGGATATCATCAAACGACATTTCGCGCTACTTTGTGTGATTAAAGGACTATTTGCGTCAAACTACAAAAGTATGTCGATTCGTATGGTATCGGACCTTCCGAAATATGATCATAAGTTAAATATACCCTAAATATCCCTTACCTAGCTTAGAAATAGGCTTAGAGGTGTTTCGTGCGCAAAAATGAACTTTTAAGTCATGCAGGGACTAAAAGTGACAAAAAGTGCACAAGTTTGCATTTTCGTGCATATCTCACATTCTGAATATCTCCGGACACCAAAAAATTTATGTAATCATTAAAATATTTTATTTTAGTGATTGGCTTGATAAAATTCCATTCGTCGCATAATTTGGATCGTTTTTCGCGTCCGTCCGTGTTTCGTCGTATTTAGCCGAACAACGTGACCGCACGACCAAACGAACCGACATCCGGCATGTTTTTGAGCATGTTTCATGTTCCCTATGTTTGGGTATCATTGTAGAGCCTTAAAAATGGTTTAACGGGCCTTAAATATGTCAGAAATGACATTTATCAAGTGCAGGGGCCAAAAGTGACAACATTTGAAAATACTGGGGAGTTGGTATGGTCCTTACGGACCGTATACAAGGACCCATATGGTC
The DNA here is from genome assembly GCA_030545235.1 of Helianthus tuberosus. NCBI lineage: Eukaryota > Viridiplantae > Streptophyta > Magnoliopsida > Asterales > Asteraceae > Helianthus > Helianthus tuberosus. Next base: position 74,982,861 of record CM060380.1, read on the forward strand.
CGTATACATGTGCTAGCAACAGAATTTTTAAAACCAGGTTTGGTTTTGCTTCTTGTCTCACACATTTGATTCTAGGGGCTTTGATAGTTTAGAAAAATGGTTTTACACCTGTAAAGATCTTGTTAAACCTCCCTAACACATGTCATGATCCTCTTGTATCCCAAACACTATAAATAAAGGTGAAATTCATTCATTCATTTAACACCAATTCTTGGGTTCTTGCTCTCTAGACTCAAATTTGAGGATCCTGACCTTAGGGAACCTCCTTTTGAGTTATCTTCTGCCCCTTGGACCTTTTGTAAGTGTCCTTCCTTGCTTGATTATTTTGTTCGGCTCTTAAAGCCGAAAAAGTCAAGCGTTTTCGATAAACGCTTTGACTTTTACCTAGACCTTGTATGGTCAAGCCATGGTTCGCAACGAACATGGCCACGTGATCGTAATTAGGTAGGTATTAAACCCTTAATAGGGCACCTCCTAATTACCACATTTACTTAGTTAATTATCGGGTTAAAGTAATTAAAATAAAAGTCAAACGGGTTAGTTTTTAAATAAAATTCATAACTAATAATATAGAAGCTATAAAATCAGTTTTGTCACTTTAATAACTTGCTAAATATCAGTTGAACATGTCTAAACATGTTCAACCCGACAATTCTAAGTTTAGGCTCGGTTCGGAACCGAAAGTCGCAAAAGTTGACTTTTGCTTTGACTTTCAATTCTGACCCGATTTAGCTTAGTTTAGAAATGCCTTAGAGCTCTATTAGGACCATTTTATAGGTTAGTGTAACCCTCTGAGGTTATACAACTTGGTTCCTTAGTTATCCGATTCATATGCATGTTTCCGTTAAATGCCTAAATGTTGACTATTATGCCCTTTTAACTTTAAAATTAAATTTTTGAAAATGTGAGAGGATAGAAACCTTCATTATTGATTTATAAACTTGTCCCTAAAATTTGACATCAGTTTGAGGTCTAGATTAGGAGTTATGCGCAACAGCGTAAAATGAAAGCTTTTTGTTAATTAAACGGCGTAATTGATATAAATCCTATTTAAGCTCAAATTTTGACATCAAACCTTTTACCTACTGATGTAATATAATATTTTGGGATTTTTGGAAAATTTTATAAAATTTTAAACAGATCATAACATAGAGTTATCGCATAGACTCGGTAATTGACGATAATGCCCTTTTGGCCTATAAAATAGGTTTTACAAATCATTTTAATACCAAACCTTTTTTTATATGATAAATAAAATATTTTAAACTTTATAAACTGACCAAAAGCTCAGATTTTCTATTTTAACCCGAAAATCGCTTAAAACCGACTTTTACGCGTTTTAAGCACATAGTATAAGTTAAATCTATTTTTGACATATAAAACTTAATACCTACTGGTATTTTTAGTAATTTTTTATATTCTAACAGTAAGCAAAAGTTTTAAACTCAGAATTCAAATTTTGACTTTTTTAAGCCTATGTGAAATTACCAAAATGCCCCTTCGGTGCATAGTTTGGTTATAATTAATGAATTTCACATATATACAAGACCATACTAATATAACTTATTAAAGTAAGTATTTTTACTGATTATATCATACCTGAAACTCAGATTTATATTTAAACCCTTTTAAAGTTTTAAAATGACCAAAATACCCCTACGGGGCATAATTTGGGTTTAAATTCGTTTTGGCCATAATGGAAGGTATCCTACTGATATCACAACATATTTAAGGCATCTTAACTTAGGAAACCCGTTCATGATTCATTTGGTTACCCGTTACACACTTTTCGCGTTCGGATCAGTTTATGTAACTAGTTTGCATAAATTAACCGAAACGGGTCAAACCTTATCATTTTGATCTCAAAATCCAGAATGTGGTTAGTTTACCCATATTATACAAGTCTTCAAACTTCTCGGGTCTAAATCACACTCTATTTCGGTCTTCTCTTAATCATGCGTTTTGAACCATATACCCTTCTTTAGAACTAACCGGTCTAAGCATAGGCTTAATTAAAGACCCATTAGGAATCTAATAGGTTATTAAAAACCTTCGTTCCAGATTTAGGAGCCCAGTAAAAGCTATCTGCATTTGCTGATTGAATACGGTTGAGATAAATTGAATAATTTGCTCAGGTAAATACTTTTAACTTATTTTCCCTATACGGGCTTGGGGTGCGGTATATAAAATATCGCTTGGCCGGGCATTGAATATTTAATCGTATGATGGTTAATTTATTGAAATGACCCGTTTAAATTGTTTTGTTTTGCTTAAAGCCTTTGGGGGGTTAATGACCATGTCCCGGATATCCTTGGCATCATTCATAGAAATGGCCACGACCTAAGCACGGGGTGTAGGCATACACCCGCCAGTGCATATATAAATAACTAGGTATAACCACCGGTTTCGAGAATAACTCGCCGCGGGACTATATCATGTGGTGTGTCTATTAATCTTTAACCCGGTGTCAACCCGGGCTACTGAACGTATAAGAAACATGTAATTCTTTTACAAGTTTATATATAAATAATTATCCCAAGTTATAAAAAATGTTTTGTGCCATGTGAATTCAAATCCATTTTCTTAAACGTTTTCAAAATGAGTCAGTTAATTGTATTTACCAGTGTAAACTGACGTATTTTCTAAAAGGGTTAAGTGCAGGTACTAGACGGAATAGGCTGGCTACTCCTAGCATCAATAAAGAGTCTTGCAAGCTTAGATGTTAAAATCTGTTGAACAATTATCTTTTAATTGATCCGCCTGTGGATCCTTTACATTCCGTTTGTAATACTTTGATATTACTTTATATCGGTTTGTAATATATTTATCTTTTGCTTCCGCTGTGCATTAAATTGTGTTGTTTGACTATGACGATATCAACTACGTCACGATACTCCCTACCGGGCCCACCGGTAATACGTGGAAATATCGGGGTGTGACATTTATGTTGACAGGATCAATCATGCCACCAAGATTCAGGAGAGGAAGAGGAAAGGCACCAATCACGGGCCACGACCATGAGGCCGGGCCATCACACAGACGAACCCCATTTATCACCATGAGCACAAGTCCCCAGGAAGATGGAGGACGTATCTGGAGCCCGCGAGGCGATCTGTCTCGCTCAGTTCGTCACCCTCGTATCACCACTACTTTGGGCAACACTCAGAAAACGAGCCCCACAACTCACACCCTTCCTTCATCCCTCTCCAATGCTCGAACTCACACCACTCCTTCAATGACCCAACACCCTACTTCCAGAGCCGGTTCAACCCGGGCAATCAGGTACAAGAACCAGTGGGATTTAACCCATTAGGGCCAGAGGACCATTTCTACGGCGACCATGCCATGGACATGGATGAAGACACCGATCCCACCGGGCCCACCGGTAATACGTGGAAATATCGGGGTGTGACAGGTGTCTATCATTTTTGATAGGGATACAAGGTATACATCGCATTTCTGGAAAAGCTTTCAGCAATCCCTAGGCACTCGATTGAACTTCAGCACTGCATATCATCCTCAGACGGATGGTCAAAGCGAGCGTACTATTCAAACGCTAGAAGATATGTTAAGGGCTTGTGTTATTAATCTAGGTGGAAGTTGGGATGATCATCTTCCATTGATCGAATTTTCGTATAATAATAGATATCACTCCAGTATCCAAGCGGCACCATTTGAAGCTTTATATTGAAGGAAGTGCAGAACGCCCGTTTGTTGGGTAGAAGTTGGAGATGTCCAACTAACAGGACCTGATATAGTCCTAGAGACAACAAACAAGATTGTACAGATAAGAGATCGTCTCATAGCTGCCAGAGATAGGCAGAAAAGCTACGCAGATAAAAGGCGTAAACCTCTAAAGTTCGAGGTAGGTGACAAGGTTCTACTTAAGGTTTCACCCGGGAAAGGGGTGATGCGATTTGGTAAGAAAGGCAAGTTAAGCCCAAGATATATAGGACCATTCGAGATCATCGAATGTGTCAGATCAGCTGCTTATAAGTTAAACTTGCATGAAGAGCTTAGTGGTATTCATAATGTATTCCACATCTGCAATCTGAAGAAATGTCTAGCTGATGAATCACTAGTCATACCACATACAGATGTGCATATAGATGAGAGCCTAAACTTTGTTGAAAAACCTTTATCGATCGAGGATCGACAGGTTAAAAAGCTTCGAAAGAAGCAAGTACCGATTGTGAAGGTTAAATGGGATGCCCGTAGAGGTCCCGAGTACACGTGGGAGGTAGAGTCCACAATGAAAGAAAAGTACCCTCACTTATTTCAGTAAATCTCAAGGTCGAGATTTCTTTTAAGGGGGTGAGGATGTAACACCTCGTAAATTCATGTCCAATATAATATCGACACGTGTCATGAGCTCTAAACGTGTAACAGATTAATTATGAGGGACTAAAATTGACAAACGAAGAATGTATGTGTATAAAAGGATTCAAAGTGTCAACAATTGATAAATATACCTTTCAATAACCCTACACGATGTTTATACCCTTAAACGAATGAATTATGAATCACACGAAGCCAATTGTGGAAGAAAGTGAAAGTTTACAAACCGCAAGGGTTAAAAGTGTCAACATGTTTAATTTATACCTCTGAGTGACCTTTTAGTGAACCCGAAGCTTTGTAACGATTAATTATGCTCACTAGAATAAGTGATAAAAATTTCACAAGGTTTCGATAAAGCATGAGAAAGTTATGCTAACATTCGTATATAAGGGGTTAAAAGCGTCAACGTTGAAATTTAAGGCTTTTCGGGTGATCATAAAACTAACCAAGGACTTAACAAAGTTTGGTTATGTCTTGGAGCCCTTAAAAGTCAATTTGGAGGGTTAAAAATGCAAAATGAAAGGTTAAAACCACTTTAAAAAGGACCAGGGACCTAAAGTGCAAAATCTGGAAACTTGTAACCTGAGTCTGGGCCCCATACCGGCCGCGTAAGACCACACAGGTCTTTTACGCGGACCGCGTAAAAACCTGCAGTGAACAAAAAACTGGCAGATGCCTGTTTTGCAGGTTGCACCGCCATTGGGAGCCTTGTATTCGATTCCAGGAGCTGAGCCACTAGTTTTTCATGCATAGGGACACATGGGACCATCATAAAACATCTGTAGACTTGTTTGGCATGATCTTGTTCAATCTAAAGTCCTATATAAGAACACCTTGTTGCAAACTTTGAACATACACTTGGAAAAATCATTTAAGCTGAATTCTGGAGCTCCCTGGACCTCAAACAAGATTCCATTACCTTCTAAATCATGCTTAGTACTTCCGTAAGCTTCCTTAACCTCTCTTAATTCAGTTTTGATTAGTTTAATGGCCTAAAGTCAAACTGTCGTAATTAAGGTTTGACTTAGTGATTAATCACTAATGGTCCAGTCAATTCTCGAATTGAAAGTAGCTTTGAGTTGGTAATTATGTGGGTAATAAACCCTTAAAAGGGCACCCCCTGATTCCCACTCTAACTAGGTCAATTGTCGGGTCAAACTTGTTTATAAAAAGTCAACAGAAAGCTAATATTCAAATAAATGCATAATTAACAATGTAGAAACAATGCAACCTATTTTATCACTCATATAACTTGGTAATTAATGTAAGAACATGTCTAAGCATGTTCAACCCGACAATTTTGAGTATAGGCTCGGTGCGGAACCGAAAGTCGCAAAAGTAGACTTTTGCTTTGACTTTCAGTTCTGACCCGATTTAGCTTAGTTTAGACATGCCTTAAATTTCCTCTAGGACCAGGTTATATGTTAGTATAACCCTCTGTGATTATACAACTTGGTTCATTAGTTATCCGATTCATTTGCATGTTTCCGTTATATGCTTATATGTTGACCATTATGCCCTTTTGACCTTAAAACGATATTTTTGAAAATGTGAAAGAATAGAAACCTTTATTACTAATTTATAAACTTGCCCTAAAAAAATTTGACATCAGTTTGAGGTCTAGATTAGGAGTTATGCTCAATAGCGTAAATGAAAGCTTTTTATTAATTAAACGACATAATTAGCATATAGCCTATTTAAACCCAAATTTTGTTACCAAACTTTTTACCCACTGATGTAAAATAATATTTTGGGATTTTTGAAGATTTTTATTTATTTTTAGGCTGAGCATAACATAGGGTTATAACACTGATTCGGTAATTGTCGGTTATACCCTTTTCTTACATAAAATGAGTTTTAGATAATATTTTGATACCAAACTTTTTGCTACTGATTTTATATGATAAATAAAATATTTTGAGCTTCATAAACTGACCAAAAACCCAGATTTCCTGTTTTAACCCGAAAATCGCTTAAAACCGACTTTTACGCGTTTTAAGCGCATAGTATGAGTTAAAACCATTTTTATCATATAAGACTTAATACCTACTGATGTTTTAAGTAAATTTTTATAATTAAGCAGTAAGCAAAAGTTTTGAACTCAGAATTTAAATTTTGGCCTTTAAAGCTTATGTGAAATTACCAAAATTCGGTGCATAGTTTGCTTATAAATAATAAATTTCACATATATGCAATACCCTACTGTTATGACTTATAAAAATAAATATTTTTACTGATTATATCAGACCTATAACTCAGATTAATATTTAATCCCTTTTATAACCCTTAAAATGACCAAAATACCCCTACGGGGCTTAATTTGAGTTTGATTTCGTTTTGGGCATAATGGAAGGTATCTTACTGATATCACAACATATTTAAGGCATATTTACTTAGGAAACCTGTATATGACTCTTATGGTTACCCGTTATTCATTTTTCGCATTCGGTTCGGTTTATGTAACTAGTTTGCATAAATTGACCGAAACGGGTCAAACCTTATCATTTTTGTCTCAAAATCCAGAATGTGTTTAGTTTACCCATATTATACAAGTCTTTAAACTTTTCGGGTCCAAACCACATTCTATTCCGGTCTTCGCTTAATCGTGCGTTTGAACCGTATAGCTTCCTTCAAAACTAACCGGTCTAAGTTTAGGCTTAATTAAGACCCGTTAGGAATCTAATAGGTTATTAAAAACCTTCGTTCCAGATTAGGAGCCCAATAAAAGCTACTTGCACTCACTAATTGTGATATATACTTGCTCAGGTAAATACTTTTAACTTATTTTCCGTTATACGGGCTTGGGATACGGTATTATAATAATACCGCTTGGTCGGGTATGTAGTTATTTAAATCGGATTGTGATTAATATATTTACATAACCCGTTTTAATTTGTTTTGTTTGGTATATGGCCCTTGGGGGGTTAATGACCGTGTCCTGGATATCCTCGGCTCATTCATTGAAATGGCCACGACTTAAGCACGGGGTGTAGGCATACACCTGACAGTTGCGTATGTAAAAAGGTACTCCACAGTAAGGAGTTAGCCTTGTGGGTATTATACCTGTGGCGTGTCAGTTAATCTTGTCCGGCTCTTCTAACCGGCCCTGACGGACGACAAATATGTAAAACTGTATACAAGATTATTTTTAAATAATTGTCCCAAGTTATAAAAGATATTTTGTGCCTTGTGCATTTAAATCAATTTTCTAAACATTTTCAAAATGAGTCAGTTAATTGTATTTACCAGTGTAAACTGACGTATTTTCCAAAAAGGCTAAGTGCAGGTACTAGACGGAATAGGCTGGCGACCCTAGCATCAATAAAGAGTCTTTAAATCTGTTGAAAAATGTTTCTTTTATATTTGATCCACCTGTGGATCTTTTACAACCATTTTTGTAATACTTAATATTACTCTTCATCGGTTTGTAATATATTTATATTTTGTTTCCGCTGTGCATTAAATTGTGTTGTTTGACTATGACGATATCAACTATGTCACGATACTCCCCACCGGGCCCACCGGTAATACGTGGAAATATTGGGGTGTGACAACGCAATAATGATAAATAATCTTGCAACATGTAATGCACTTGTATCTATATGACAGCATTCGGAAAATCATTCATGTCATTAATTAATCAGGCACAGTCATTAATGCACAAATTACTGTTTAACATTGTACGGAATGTGTGGAAAAGTGTCAGTTGTCACATCAACACTCAACACTGTGAGTAGCATAATACTTATTATGTCGAAATTTGTCCCCAATTTTAGAAAAGGGCATAAATGAAAACTGATTCTGATTAATATATTATTTTACATGTAAATCCCTAAATAATCAGAATATGCCAAACAATCAAACTGATTGTTTGCTTATCACAACTTCAAAAAGCAAAATGGTCCCTAAATGTAGATGCTTTATTTTATAGAGTAAACTGCAAAAATGGTCCCTAATGTTTGATCAGTTTTCCCACTTGAGTTTTAAATCTGGGTTCCCGTGGCTTCAATTTTGTTGCCATTTTCATCCAAAATCAAAATCTGATCAGATTTTTCAGTTAATATCCAACTTTTTGTTTTTTTCCTCACTTTTAATGAAGGGCAAAATGATATTTTAATGTTTTATTATAACAAAAAAAAATCAGACTATTTTGCTAAAGGGAGGAAAAAAAACAAAAAAACGGGATGTTAACTGAAAATTTTGACCATATTTTTTTTAATGAAAATGGCAACAAAATTGAAACCATAGGGACCCAGATCAATAGGTTTGAGTTTTGGATTAAAATAACAAAAGTGAACAAACCTTAGGGACCATTTTGGCAGTTTACTCTATTTTAAAAATAAAGTTAAAGCTTGTTTCATAAAGCAATGTGCTTTTGAGCAAGGAAATATACAAAGTTCTGTACGCTTCTATATTTTACCCCATCTCGTGCATCGTATATTGTCAGATATCATTACATTAAACTTGTACTTATATATTTCCCCAATATTAATTTATAAAATTTATCCCCCTCACTAAAATACTATTCAATTTCTTTTCATTTTGTTGGTCAACTTTTTTTTACCCCTTTTCACTCTCTACTCTTCATTCTTACCTTTCCTTAGCATATTGTACAAACTGATTTTATTTATGTATTTTTTTCAATTCGTTTTATGTTTATGGATATAATGACATGCATTTTCTAAAAGTTTTGTTCTTTTTAATAAGGTTTCGAATATTATCAACGGCTTTGCCACAACGTACGAGTTTGCGACGATTTCGTTTTATATGTAAACTTTCGAATAAAGTTATATATGTTATTAACGACCTTTTCATCATGCAAGTTTGCTGAAATGTTTGACCTTATTCTTTTCACTGTTTTACGCCCCCGCCGTAACACGGGGTCTCAAAACATATTATATTATATTATATTATATTATATTAGTAGTTTTGATGAATAGTACTTTAGCTTTTTAAGCAATTATTTTAGTTTTTTAAATATTAGTTTATTCATTAATCATGTTGATTTTTTGATTAAATTTCTTTAATATACTCTGTTCGTTAAGTGATTTAAAATAATCTAAATTTAAATATTATGAATTAGCAACTAGTTTTGGTTGCTGCATGTTGTACGCTAAGCATAAAAGGTGTTTTATGCATATGTATGTTGTACGGTTAGTTAAGTTTTTATACATTGTTCTTGACATACAGTGTTAATTACATGTGAAACGCAAATAAGAACCACAATTCCTTTCTTTTTTCTTTCCCCTGCTCTTGCCACCTCCTCTTTCCTCTGATCTCCACGTGCATTGTCAGTTCATACTTTACACTTGGAAGAAGAAAGAGATAGAAAATAGATGTCACAAGACAGAGAGAGGGGTGATACGATCCGATCCGACCCGACCCATTGCCTTAATACTACGGTCAAAGTTTCAAGAGTTGTAACCCGATGATGTGGACGGGTTGCATGGGTCTAAAATGAAAATGAGCTAGAATGGGTTAAAACAATGTGATTTAGCTATAAAGGAAATAAAGACGTTAAAAATCTAATTAGGTGCAATATTTAGCAAAGTAAATGAGCTTAAATTATTATTAAATAATTGAATCAACTAATTTTTTTTGAACGACTAACTGCTTTCCACGTGTAAACCCACCATTTCGGAGCTATGTCCAAATGAGGACTACTCGACCACCGCTAGAAAGCGTAGCACACCCCCGATGCGCGGAAACCCCATGGAATAGGTTAAACCGCGCCCCCCTCGGACTCGAACCCGGGTAAAACCCCGGGCCAATCCCTCACCGAGACGTCCAATACCCAGCATCAGCCGGGGATTGAACCGATGACTCCAATGGAGACAACCGGCCAACCAACCAACCGAGTTAGGGTAATGGACGAATCAACTAATTTGAGTTTCATGGAATCTATCAAATTTGCAGTCTCATACGAGGAATAAAATTGTTTAGTGCAATATATAATGAATTCCAAAAGGCAATTATTTAAAGGAAGCCAAGGAATATGACAAATTGGAGGAACCATTAATTGTATTAGGAGAATATCAAGGTCCATCGCAATGTAGAAGTGGAGGAATTCTTTTGGACGACAATCTATACTTTCTATAAAAAGAGAAATCTGAGTGACATAAGAAAAATTGATGTGGCAGCCAGAAAGCCTGTCCAGCAATGTTTTTTATGTCACTATTGCATTATAAAGCATAATATATATAATCAGTTAAAATCTATATAAAACTCTGCCATCCAAAACCTCTGCCCATATCTATACTTTAAAGCCAGCAGAGGTTGAAGGTTCAAGGGATGCGTATATATCAGCAGAGGTTTTGTTGCCGGTAATTTTAAATTCAAAATGCATGGGAATACGTAATTTGCAATTAATGCATGTCACTCACTCACTTCTATCAATCATCTTCTTATATAAAGGTTTTTTTTTCTCATTTCCCTCTTCATATTTACACTCTCGTGTTCTCTGCTTTTGTATTTTCAAACCACACTTCCGGTGTATCTATCCCTCAAATCCCCTCTTGTCAATACTCGACATTTGTTCATAAAGGAAAAGATAAAACCGAAGCTCTCTCTGACCCACTTTCAGAACAAATTTTGGGGATATGTCATTTGCCTTGATGATGGTAATGTAATATATAATTATGTTTGTTTTTGTTTTTGTTTTTTCGTAATTGTTTTTTATCTGAGTTATGACTAAATGATGATTGTGAATGATTTGAGCAGATGATGAAGATGATTGTTCAACAGTTGTTCCTACCAAATGCAAGAAACTCTCTGCTTCTGCTGCAAGAAACTCTCCAATTACAGATCTTTGTGCTTCACATAATTGTTCCAGCATCGTTGAAAGTATGTTTTTTTTTTTGTAATTTTGAAATTTTAAAGTTTGAACTGGTCTACTCTAATTCTCGCTTTATATTTCAATCTAATCACAGTTTTTTGAATTTCATACAATCATCTACGGGTTATTTTAGGTTTGTGGATTTTTTTAAACTGTTGATAATGTTGATAATTTTTATTTTAAGCTGTTGATATATTTCAGCTCTGTTTTCTTCGAGCGACCAGTGGTAGAAGCATTTGTGGAGCCAGAATGGTTTTAGAATATGTTAATATGGATATTGATAGTATTAAATTAAATACAAAGAAAGATTAAACACTTAGTATGAATTTATGTTTGTTTATATTAAATGTACACGTTTTCCCTCCTAGATTATTAAATGTACAGTGAAAATAATATGGGTTATGACTAAATGATGATTATGAATGATTTGGGCAGATGATGATGACGATTGTTCTACAGTGGTTCCTACTAAATGCAAGAAACTCTCTGCTTCTGCTGTAAGATAAGATTTTATTTAATAAGATATATAAGTAGATTCAGTTTGTTTTTTCCTGCCCTTTTTGTATTAAAAGATGCATAAAGTTTGGAATTTTGATGTATAGAATGTATACATATAAGATGCATACACTTCTGCAGACTCCGATGATTTAAAGCAGCACTTTATCAAGCAAGTTGAGGATTAAGTATATGAGGATATGGCTACCCTTCAAGAGCTGAAGAGGTGTTTTGATTGACTGCATCTTGTTCTTTTCATGAGAGACCAGGTTTCCAGAAACCTGATGTAGGTGGTACGGAGGTTCGACGGTAGATAGGTGGTTGTTGGGAGGTGGTGTTGTTGTGGTTTACAACGACATTGGTTTGAAGATGGGTGAAGGTGTTCGCAACGGAGATGGAGGACAGTGGAGGAGGGTACACGGTCTGACAGTGTGAAATGGAGGTGAGGTGCTGAAGGTGTCACCGTAAGTCCGTAACAAGCCTGACCGGCAAGAGGTCATGGTCGGTGTTTTGGTGATGATTGAAGGGGTTTTCCTATGAATTGAAAAAAAAAAAAATATCTAAATATTAAAAGGGGAAGGGAAAAAGATCAAAATACCGTCACATGTTTTTCATGTGAGGGAAGTTAACCAAGAAAGTTAACGACGTTTGTCTCAAAGGTTGATTATTGTAACAAAATATCAAGTATAAGGTTGAGATTGGCCGATTTCACAGTGAAAGATATGAAGTGCAGTTTAGGTATAACATAAAGGTTGATTTTTGCAATTTTTTCTACATATTAATCTTAAGGGTAAATTACATGTTTTGTCTTTTATGACATTAATACCCTTTTTCTGGCGGTGCCATTTGACGTGAAAATTGACGAGTTTTGTACTTAATGTTTCAAAATCTTGCACGTTACGTTCTTTGAACCTAACCTAGTTAATTTTTTTGGTTAAGTATGGTCATGTGCAAGTATGAGGGCATTCTTGTCATTTCACCTTTTAGAGACTATTTTGTAAAAAAATAAAAAACACATATAAATAGAAAAAACCTTTACACACTCTCTCTAAACTCCCCACATGTCACACCTCAACCTATGGCGGAATCATCGAGGCGCGGCACTAGGCGAATCAGATTGCTCAAGAGAATCCATAACAACTAAATTGCGACAATATTTAATGCGTTCATTATCCCATACTAATAAACAAATACAATCACATAAGTCATCATAGATTTCTTGTCCTCCCGAATAATAGAAATCCGACAACCTAGATTTTAGGTGAGTTTCTAGACTTCCTAGCTTGATTTGATGTAGTCTGCGATCTAAACATGCAACATACGTTAAAACAACGTCAATACAAAAGTATTGGCGAGTATACAAGTTTTGATAGTAGAGAAATTAGATTAAAAGCGATTTAAAAGTGCTGCGAATACCTCTTACATAAACGAGATATGCTATCACATAAACACCAGACAATTACTACCAGCTAAGTCACTCGAGCTGCGATTGCGATTGCTATTCATCCTAACTAGACCCCGTCGGGTGCTATAGTACTATACTAGTTAAGGCGGTACCTCGCGAGTAAAAGTCCTATCACTTATGTAACTAGCATCACGTGTAAATATGTAATTCAGTCATTCGCAAGTGAGAAAATATATTAAACAACTGATTAATTCGATTTAAATTGATTGCGACGTATGTTACACCCAAAATGCGATTAAAAAGGGTTCGAGTATACTCACAGTCCGTGTTTAACAAGTAAACACAACTTGGTTGGATTGAAGGGAGCGCGTCTGAGATTATCCTGATTACAATGCTATACGTAAGCGATGAACAGTGCGATAAGTAGTGTAAAGTGTCAATGGATCGGACAATACTCCAAATTGTTGAGATTAAAGTCAAGTGTGGGACCCAAGGTGAAATCAGAGCGTTCGGATGGCTTACCTGTCCCTTCGGACGGCTTTCCTGTCCATTCGGATGACAGCCTGTCCGATCGAACGACAGCCTGTCCGATCAGACAACAGCCTGTTCGATCGGACGACAGCCTGTCCGATCGGACAACAGCCTGTTCGTTCGGATGCTTGTCCGATCGGACGGCAATCCGTCCAAACAACCTAGTCGTCCTTGGCACTTGACTAACTTTGAAGATCTTTCGGGGTTTTGATCGAGACGGTGTTGTGGCGTGCTAACCACAGAGACCCCACCTCGAACCAGGGGACCCGATCGGACATGAATCACCCAAATCAGACCGGTTTACTGGTTCGTGACGGTAATTCCTGGTTAACCCAAAATCGGTCGTCTCTGCGTTAGAAACCAGATCTTGAACCAACACGACACTAAGAATGAGTAGAAGGTTAGTACAAGGCCCGATTCTATCGGTCTTGATGGGTTTGAGTGTAAAAGAGTTGAAGGGAAGTTGGAAAACCATCTTTCAATCCTTTTATTTATGATTATGTGTAGATCTGTGTGAAAATGTTGTTTATTCTTGTGGAAATCCTTCGGATTTGAGTTGTTCTTGGTGGAATGAGGTCAACATTTGAAGTTCATAAGAACTTCATGATGACATCACCCTAGAACTCCTCAAATCCATTGATTTCACGGTTAAAAATTATGATTCAAAAGAGAAAATGTTGAAGAAGTGCGTGTAGATCATAGAAGTACAAGATTTGAGTTGAAAACTTACAAGAATTGCGAGAAATCGAGAGGAAATGGCCCCAAAGCGTGCAGGTCGAGTGAGAGCTCCACATCTGGGAAAATGATGTGAGGGTGGGGGTATTTATAGGCAAGAGAGAAGAGAAGGCGGCGCAGTGAGTTGGATCGGATGGCTTGTCCCATCGGACGGCTGTCCGATCGGATGGCTGTCCGATCAAAAGGCCACTCGATCAAACACCTCTGGCGAGCTTAGTTTTGGCGTTCCGTTTCGATCGTTAAGCGTTACGGTAATTTGGTTACACATTCTCATACAAATTTTTATATATATATTTATGATAACTAGTCACGTTGGGTCGTACATACATATCCATATTTCAAATTCAGCGATAATCGATTTACGCGTGCCTGCGAGTGCGTTTTCGAGTATTGCGTTGCATTGCGACACGTCACGGCTATCAAGGAGGGTAGAATTGGTCCTCTCTCGACATCATCATGGTTGTCAGCAGTGCAATTGTGATGTAATAGCGATAAAGTATGCGTAATATGCCAAAACACTGCGATTTAGCGATGTATGCGATATAGTTACATTATGATCTGAATCTCTAGTGCTAGGCGTAACGGGTATAGCGAGTAGTAACAACGCATGAAAGTGCGGGTTGTTACAGTCTCCCCTGCTTTAGGAAATTTTGTCCTGAAATTATTCCACAAGAAGGGTCGCGAGAGTTGATGCAAGCGAGTAAGCGATAAAAGCGACGAGATAGCGAGCGATCGATAGAGAATTTCCATGCGAGAGCGACGAGGAATACGTTTCGAACAACCAAAAGCGATAACATACACGAGAATGCGATCCCCAGCGTTTTAAATTTCCGAATAGTCGATTAATTTGGAGAAACTTGTTTATGAAAATCTTCTCATGGCGCGGCGTCAACTGTATCGATGTTCACCCCAGCGCTATGGGAAGGGTTTTGTTCGGTTACTAAAATATTTTAAAGTGATTAAAAACTCGTTTTATGAAATTTTCTCGTTACGCGGTATTAACTTGAGTCGATTGTCACACCAACGTCACAAGAGAATCTCGTTTTGTACAAAGGTTTGATTAAATCTTAGAAAAAGGATTAGTTTGATTTTTTTTGTAAACAAAGCCTTTTAATAAAACTCATGATTTCAAATTTAAGGCCGACCCCACATGGCACTTTTCCACGGAAGTTCGACAATATGGCTAAAACACTTATATATAGGAAGTACCAGCGGCGTATCCACCATGTTTTAGCCATATGGCTTTCGTCCCGTGAGGCGGTGTCATGCGTGCCGACATAGTACTCATAAATTGTGATTCCCTCGGTCCAAGCGAAGGATGGTCGGACCAAGTGTAAGAGAAATATCGAGCAAACCGAGCGATGAAGTCGTTTTCGACATGAGCGGGTGCGATAAGCGATAATCGGTAACACCAACACAAACACAAAGATAACACAACACAGCAATAAGCGAAGACGGCGGCGATTAGGGAAGAGCGACCAGCGGAACGCGATAAGCGATTGTGACGAGCGTTAGCGACAACCGTCGAGCGATAGGCGACAGTCGATGCGTTGCAAGCGATAGAGATATGCGATTCGATTGAGTTGAACACACCACAAACATTAACCCCACATGTCCTTTTTCCACGAAAGTCTCCTAATACGGTTAGAACACCACCATGTTTCAGCCCTATTAGCTTTGTCTCGTGAAGCGAGGTCATGAGTGCCAACATAACACAGATAACACAGATAATACACATAGTGATAGCGATAACCGATAAGAGTATCGAAGCGATTAGATAGGTTCGAGAAGCGTTAAGGCGAAGAGCGACGAGCGATGAGCGGTACTCGTCAAGAGATCCGCGATACACGATTCATAGTAAGAGGTACACAGTAAGCGGTAAGCGATAGAGAGATACACACGTAATAAGCGATGCATAACAAGTTATACACTCACATAAGCGTTTAAGTGAGAGCACACCAAAAGCGATAGCGATTCACACAATAAGCGATAACCAGCGGTAGAGTTTGCGAGATACGCGCAATATGCGATTGCGATTTCGAGCCACGTAATAAGCGATTTAGATTGCGAGATAGGTTCCAGCGATAATGCGATTGCGAGCGTGTTGACTTACGAAAAGTCTTTGTGAGTACACGCTTGAGTTGCGATTGAGATTGTTAGGCCTTGCGACGTAGTGTAGTGTGTTAAAAATAACCACAATAATATAATAGGTCAATGTTCCAACTCCACATGGCACTTTCTTCACAAAACTTCGGTTAGCATAGCGAAACACCGTCATGTTTCAACCATGCGCCTCTGTTCCGTGAAGAGGTGTCGCACTTCGTCAGACATGGTCAAGACGCTTATATATAGGAAGTACCAGTGGCGTATCCACCACGTGTCACACCCCCAAAATCCACACGTGGAGTATCACCGCTTAGAGGCATGACATGACCAGGATCAAGCCACCAATCATATTGAACAAGCATATAAGTAAACATAAAACCCAACACAATATAATTGGTGTCCAAATCAAAACATAGTTTAAGTTGCAAGCGGAAGCATAATGTCAAAAACCATAGCATAAGTTAATAATGTTTAAGTTCATCATGAACACTCAATGTCCATGCTCCACAACGACTCTTCCCCATGCAAGCTCCTGCTAAACCTAGTGACCTGCAAAGCATGTAGTAACGAGTCAACAACAAAGTTGAGCGAGTTCACAGTTGGGTGTTGGTTTAAGTTATTCCAAAAACGTAGTTTCCTTTAACTGGCATCCTCGTCGTGGGGGTTACCCCATAGTTGAAAACGTGTTTTGTTTAATCCCGTTTACTCTGGCAATCCAGCCGTGGGGGCTACCCCATGTTAAACTATGTGGCTCTACGGCCGTGGGGGCTACCCCATGTTTATTCTACTAGACTCGTTACCATATCGACCACTGACTTTAGTCATGTTTATGTGCCCTTAGCGTCAATGTCTATCATCATTGACGTGCCCAGATCCATTAGTTCATGCCCGTCCTCTGCGGCACGGTGTGAGGCTTGTCAGACCAAAATAGCGCTATCTAACTAATGACCCGCTCGCCATTGGCCCGACGATTAAGTCGATATAAAAAGGAGGGACTTCATGATAGAGTTTTGGTCTAGTTAAATTTAAACTGTCCAAGAGGACGAGGAAATATATTCCTTAACCCGTACTATCCTACCCAAGATGGACGAGGAATCCATATTCCTTAACCCATTCCCAACCCACCGGGAATTACCATGCTTTGTAGAAAGTGTGAACTTACCTTTGGTTAGCTCGGCAGATAAGTAAAGGTCAATCGAGCTGCTAGGGGTCAACCACGTCCTAACATGGTTACCATACAAGTCAGGTCTAGGTTCAAGTAATGCACGTATGTTTACGGATTATGAACACATATTAATCATGGCAACACATTAACAGTCAAGTACATAACATACTCATACTTGTACGATTCAAAGATTGGGCTCGCACAAGTTCAACAACCTTGTGCGATTCACCCATTGAAGCCCAAGATACCCGGCCTAATAAACATAACCAGTCCAGTATGTAAACGGCCCAAATAAATAAACATGGATCTCTTGTGCGGTCCAGATAGCTTGTGCGATACGGATGGCTTGTGCGATTGGAAACCAACCCGGCCCAATAATCAATCCCACATGTACACGGCCCAAACAGTTGACAAAAACATAACTTGTGCGATTCAATAGTCTTGTGCGACTACTGGTATCTTGTGCGATCAGATCAGGTCTTGTGTGACCTGATCTTGTGCGACTGAGAGGGAACTAGTGTGATTGGTTTTATTATCCGAATATAATGCTAATCAGTTACATTGTTTCCAAAATTCGATTCAGTTACAATCATTCAATGGTTTCCAATTTATGAACCATAACAACTCTAACAGTTTCCAAAACCAACCATAATCGATCAAACAAATGTTTTATCAATTAATTCATATGAACACTAAATATGAATAACACATGAACAATAATCATAACACTTAAATATCTCAATCATGGTTCACGATCTAATCACTAGCATGCTTATAATCGTAACAAACCAAACAATCATCCATATATACTTGTCTACATCCGACTAATCATGCAATCGATTCTAGATCATCACAACATCATATAATTAACAAATCCTATATTGATCTACAATGCTATACATCTGAGCCGATTTCATCTCTTCGGTCCTAAATCAACATCAACATTGCATAATTACCAACCCTAAATTAATCAAGTCATGTAACACATATGAACCGATTACATGAACACCAAACTTCATCATTCATAACTAATCATGTATCATTCACAAATCATCACATGGAACATGTATATCGCAACATCACATAACATATAATCGATAGTTAAACACTAACCTGTTAGAAGGTAACACAAAGGTGATCCGATCAAGAAAGCTTCACGAGATGAGGCTTCGGCTATGAGGATTGCCGTCGAACAAGAGAGAGAGAGAGGAGTAGAGAACTAGGGTTTTGTGTGTGTGTTGTGTTTTGCAAGTTATGAGGAGTATACCCTTTCCCCTAAGTGTTATGCGTGTAAAAGAGAGTGGGCCGAACCCATCATGAGCTGCCCTTGATCCAAATGCAAAGAGTGTAGCCCGAATGGGCTTGTGCGATCGGGTTGTGTTGTGCGAACGGTTCGTTTACATACATACATTCGTTACACATAAACACATATCAAACATAACATTCCATTAATCAATCAGGGTTCATATAATCACATAGTGTTTAAACATGTTACACTAAGTACAAAGATAGGTTCTGAAATACGAGTTGTCACATTATCCCCAAGTTGAAAGAAAGTTCATCCTGAAATTTGGTACGTACTCACTGAGGAAGCTAGTTAAGTTGCATGGTTTTCCTGGGGTGTCACATCCTTCCCCCGTTTGTTTGGAATTTCGTCCCGAAATTCCGCGGTAGCTTCAGCCTCAGTAGTGGTTGTACTGTTGTCGAACAATTTGGGATATTTTTGTTTCATCTGATCTTCGCGTTCCCAGGTGAACTCTGGGCCACGACGTGAGTTCCAACGAACTCAAACAAGAGGAATTCTAGTGCGCTTGAGGACCTTAACATCCCGGTCCGTGATTTCAACTAGTTCCTCGACGAAACACAACTGATCGTCAATAGTGAGTTCCTTCAAAGGAACTATGAGGGTCTCATCTGACAGACACTTCTTCAGATTCGACGCGTGGAAAACGTTGTGAACTGCACTGAGTTCTGTGGGTAGGTTCAGCTTGTAGGCCACCTTGCCTATTTTCTCTATGATGTCGAATGGTCCAACATATCGTGGGTTAAGTTTGCCTCGTTTGCCAAAACGAACAACACCCTTCCAGGGTGAGACTTTGAGTAGCACTCGATCCCCAACCTGGAACTCGAGTGATTTCCTGCCCTTATCAGCGTAGCTTTTCTGACGGTCATGAGCTGCCACCATTCGTTGTCGTATTTGAGCAATCCTTTCTGTTGTGTCTACCACGAGTTCTGGGCAAGTGATCTGGCTGTCGCCAATCTCTGCCCAACAAAGAGGTGATCGGCATTTACGCCCGTACAATGCCTCAAACGGAGCGGCCTGGATACTAGTGTGGTAGCTGTTATTATACGAAAATTCCACTAGTGGGAGATGCTTTTCCCAGCCATTGCCAAAGTCAATCACACATGCCCTAAGCATGTCTTCAAGGGTCTGGATGGTGCGTTCAGACTGCCCATCCGTTTGCGGGTGATAAGCTGTGCTCATATCTAAACGTGAGCCAAAGGACTTGTGCATTGCTTGCCACAGTTCAGAAGTAAAACGTGCATCACGATCAGAGATAATAGAGGTTGGCACCCCGTGCCTCGAGACAACTTCCTTAAGATATACGTCTGCTAGAGTGGAGAACTTATCCATTTCCTTGATAGCCAAGAAGTGTGCAGACTTTGTGAGTCGATCCACGATCACCCAAATAGTATCATTCCCACGTTGAGATCTAGGCAGACCATTAACGAAATCCATGGAAATTTGCTCCTATTTCCATTGTGGTATCTCTGGTTGTTGGAGTAGGCCTGATGGTTTCTGATATTCAGTCTTGACTCTCGCACAAGTCAAACATTTGCTAACGTAAGTTGCTATGTGAGCTTTCATGCTAGGCCACCAATACGTAGTTCTGAAGTCGTGGTACATCTTATCTGAACCAGGATGTACTGAGTAACGAGACTTATGTGCTTCATCCATCACAAGCTCGCATAGGTTGCCATAGAGTGGGACCCAAATGCGTCCTGTTACGTAGTAGGCGCCGTCTGCCTTTTGTTCTAGCCGCTGCCTTGAGCCGCGTAGGGCTTCAGCCCTGATGTTTTCTGGTTTCAATGCTTCTGCCTGAGCATCGCGTATCTGAGTTGGAAGACTAGATTGGATAGTGAGTTGTAATGATCGCACACGCCTAGGTGTGGTATCTTTTCGACTGAGGGCGTCAGCCACAACATTGGCTTTGCCTAGATGGTACTTGATGGCACATTCATAATCGTTCAAAAGCTCGACCCATCGACGTTGACGCATGTTTAACTCCTTCTATTTGATAATATGCTCGAGACTCCTGTGATCGGTGTAAATGGTGCACTTGGTACCGTACAAGTAATGTCTCCATATCTTGAGTGCGAAAACAACAGCTCCCAGCTCCAAATCGTGTGTGGTGTAATTCCTTTCGTGAGTCTTAAGTTGGCGCGAGGCGTAAGCGATGGCTTTATCCCGTTGAATCAATACACAACCAAGACCCTGAATTGACGCATTGCAATAAACCACAAAATCGTATGTGTCTTCAGGCAATGAGAGGATAGGTGCGCTACAAAGTCTATCCTTTAAGTGCTGAAATGCTGATTCCTGTGCATTTCCCCATCTATAAACAACGCCTTTCTGAGTTAGTGAGGTGAGGGGCTGTGCAATCTTGGAGAAGTCCTTGATAAACCTTCTATAGTATCCTGCCAAGCCCAAGAATTGGCGGATTTCTGTTGGTGTACGGGGTGCAGGCTAGTTCTTGATCGAGTCTACCTTGGATGGATCAACATTAATCCCATCCTTGTTCACTACGTGGCCTAGGAAATGGACTTCACGAAGCCAGAAGTCGCATTTCGAGAACTTTGCATACAGTTGCTCTGTTCGAAGAAGTTCCAAAATAAGTCGTAGATGCTGCTCGTGTTCCTCCTGACTCTTAGAATAGATCAGGATGTCATCAATGAAGACAATAACAAACTTGTCCAGGTAAGGCTTGCACACTCTGTTCATAAGGTCCATGAAAACCGCAGGTGCGTTTGTCAGCCCAAAAGGCATAACCAAAAACTCGTAGTGTCCATAACGAGTTTTAAAGGCTGTTTTGGAGAGGTCCTCTTCGCGGACTCACAGCTGGTGATATCCCGATCTTAGATCAATCTTTGAATAGAAGCTCGACCCTTGCAGCTGGTCGAATAAGTCATCAATACGTGGAAGGGGATAGCGATTCTTCACGGTCACCTTGTTGAGTTCGCGATAGTCAATGCACATTCTGAAGGTACCGTCTTTCTTCTTCACAAATAAGACTGGAGCTCCCCAGGGCGAAGAGCTAGGACGAATGAAACCCTTATCCAAGAGTTCTTGCAGTTGCGCAGATAGTTCTTCCAATTCAGATGGAGCTAGACGATAGGGTGTTCGAGCTATGGGCGCTGCTCCAGGAGCTAGCTCGATTTGAAACTCGACCTGGCGATGAGGCGAAAGACCAGGTAGTTCCTCAGGAAATACCTCAGGGTAGTCGCGTATAATCGGAAAATCTTCTATCTTCTTCTCTTTCTTCGAGGTGTGAGTAACGAGAGCCAAAATAGCAGTGTGGCCCTTTCGCAAACACTTCTGGGCCTTAAGGAAAGAGATGATGCTCTCAACAGCACCCCTCTTGTCGCCACGAATCATGAGAGGTTCATCACCTGAACGAGGAATACGGACAATCTTCTCGTTGCAAAGAATCTCTGCTCGGTGTTGGGATAACCAATCCATCCCAATGACAAAATTGAAACTACCCAGAACGATAGGAATGAGGTCGATAGAGTAAGTCTGATTAGCAAGAACAAGGTTACAACCCTTTACTACGTGTGTGGCCTCTAAACTCTTACCGTTAGCTAGCTCTACAGTGTGCTTGGTGTTCAAAGGTGTTGGGGTACGCTTAAGCATTTGACTAACTTTTAGAGACACATAACTGGTATCGGCACCTGAATCAAATAAAACAGTAACATAAAAGTCGTCCAGTAGGAACTTACCCGTCACAACATTGGGATCATTCCTCGCTTCACCCTGGCCAATAACGAATACACGACCCCTTCCACGATTACCGTTCTTACCCCCGTTGTTTCCATTCCCCTGGTTATTATTATTGTTGTTGTTGTTGTTCTGGTTCTAATTCAGTTGGGGACAATCTCTCTTTAAGTGGCCTTCAGCTACACACTGATAGCACCCTCTGTTGATACCTTGCTGCTGCTGCTGGCGTTGATTCTGTGAGGCTTGCTGTTGCTGACGATTGTGATTCGCGGGGCGTAAACTCCTGCAATCTTTTGCGGCGTGGCCTGGCTTGTTGCACCGATGACAGTTACTTCTGGTGCATGGCCCGCTGTGGTGTAGGTTACAGCGATTGCATTTGGGGTGAACTCCCCTGTACCCTCCTTGACTTTGACTACCAGATGATTGCTGACTAGGGCTCTTGTAGTCGTCAGTCCTTCTCTACTGAGACTGAGATTGAACAGAAGTCGAACCTTTGCTTGAGGCTCCATCCCATATCCGCTTGTTGTCACTAGGAGCATCTGAAGTAGCTGTAGCACTTATTCGCTTTGGCAACTTGTTCTGCTCCACCGCCTGATCAGTGAGACGATGAGCCAATTGTACAACTTGTTGGATGGTGGCGAGGTTAGCTGAAGTCACATGACTTTGAATCTCTGGCACTAAACCCTTGAGGTACAGTTCGATACGTTTGATGGGAGGATCCACCATAGTAGGGCACAAAATAGCCAGCTCGTTCGATCTTTTTGTGTACGCTTCAATCTCTGACCCCGTCATCTTTAGGTTAAAGAACTCTACCTCCAGCTTGTGGATGTCATCACGATTGCAATACTCCTCTTTGATTAGTTCCTTGAAGTTATTCCATGGGGTGGCATTAGTAGCAACCAACCCCAGCATTTGGACCTGAGCGTTCCACCACGTGAGCGCTACACCCTCGAGAGTACCAGTAGCATACTTCACCCTGCGAGCCTCAGGGCATTCACACATCTCGAAGACAGTTTCGAGTTTCTCAAACCAGTGGAGGAGACCTACAGCTCCTTCGGTACCACTGAAGGTACTAGGTCGACAGTCCATAAAGGTCTTGAAAGTGCACACAGGAGGCTGTGCAGGTTGACCTGTCGTGAGAGTAAGAAAGGACAAAGTTTAACACAAAGGTTGGTTCACGAGAGTAGGATCCAGGGATCCTAGAGTGAGTTGAGATGGCAGGGTATACCTCCTGCCTGAGCGGCTGCAAGTGCCGCAGCAACTTGTTGGTTAATCAAAGCCGTCAACTGGGCTTGAGTCATGTTAACGCGTCCAGCCATGATCTTCATATCAAGGGAAACATGAGTGAGAGGGGTTCGCGAAAGTGCGATGACAGAAGAGAGTAAGCACACTCGTGTTTTCATACAATAGTTGTTGCGTTTATCTAACCATACCATAAGCAAAGTTCTATGTAATCTAGGAAGTAGGCAATGTATACATAAATCATATCACCTAGAATGTCGAGTCTTGCACGTGGAGTGAAGCGTCGTTGTGGATCGTTGAGCACTGTACAGGTTATAGTCTGGTTTTAACAAAAACTTTTTCCCATATTAAAACCAAGTTCACTATAACCAATGGCTCTGATACCAATCTGTCACACCCCCAAAATCCACACGTGGAGTATCACCGCTTAGAGGCATGACATGACCAGGATCAAGCCACCAATCATATTGAACAAGCATATAAGTAAACATAAAACCCAACACAATATAATTGGTGTCCAAATCAAAACATAGTTTAAGTTGCAAGCGGAAGCATAATGTCAAAAACCATAGCATAAGTTAATAATGTTTAAGTTCATCATGAACACTCAATGTCCATGCTCCACAACGACTCTTCCCCATGCAAGCTCCTGCTAAACCTAGTGACCTGCAAAGCATGTAGTAATGAGTTAACAACAAAGTTGAGCGAGTTCACAGTTGGGTGTTGGTTTAAGTTATTCCAAAAACATAGTTTCCTTTAACTGGCATCCTCGCCATGGGGGTTACCCCATAGTTGAAAACGTGTTTTGTTTAATCCCGTTTACTCTGGCAATCCAGCCGTGGGGGCTACCCCATGTTAAATTATCTGGCTCTACGGCCGTGGGGGCTACCCCATGTTTATACTACTAGACTCGTTACCATATCGACCACTGACTTTAGTAATGTTTATGTGCCCTTAGCGTCAATGTCTATCATCATTGACGTGCCCAGATCCATTAGTTCACGCCCGTCCTCTGCGGCACGGTGTGAGGCTTGTCAGACCTAAATAGCGCTATCTGACTAATGACCCGCTCGCCATTGGCCCGGCGATTAAGTCGATATAAAAAGGAGGCACTTCGTGATAGAGTTTTGGTCTAGTGAAATTTAAACTGTCCAAGAGGACGAGGAAATATATTCCTTAACCCGTACTGTCCTACCCAAGAAGGACGAGGAATCCATATTCCTTAACCCATTCCCAACCCACCGGGAATTACCATGCTTTGTAGAAAGTGTGAACTCACCTTAGGTTAGCTCGGCAGATAAGTAAAGGTCAATCGAGCTGCTAGGGGTCAACCACGTCCTAACATGGTTACCATACAAGTCTGGTCTAGGTTCAAGTAATGCACGTATGTTTACAGATTACGAACACGTATTGATCATGGCAACACATTAACAGTCAAGTACATAACATACTCATACTTATACGATTCAAAGATTGGGCTCGCACAAGTTCAACAACCTTGTGCGATTCACCCATTGAAGCCCAAGATACCCGGCCCAATAAACATAAGCAGTCCAGTATGTAAACGGCCCAAATAAATAAACATGGATCTCTTGTGCGGTCCGGATAGCTTGTGCGATCCGGATGGCTTGTGCGATTGGAAACCAACCCGTCCCAATAATCAATCCCACATGTACACAGCCCAAACAGTTGACAAAAACATAACTTGTGCGATCCAATAGTCTAGTGCGACTACTGGTATCTTGTGCGATCAGATCAGGTCTTGTGTGACCTAATCTTGTGCGT
Organism: Helianthus tuberosus; assembly: GCA_030545235.1. NCBI lineage: Eukaryota > Viridiplantae > Streptophyta > Magnoliopsida > Asterales > Asteraceae > Helianthus > Helianthus tuberosus. The sequence goes on from CM060380.1 coordinate 75,008,497, forward strand.
CTGAGAGGGAACTTGTGCGATTGGTTTTATTATCCGAATATAATGCTAATTAGTTACATTGTTTCCAAAATTCGATTAAGTTACAATCATTCAATGGTTTCCAAATTATGAATTTTGTCAATTAACAACTCTAACAGTTTCCAAAACCAACCATAATCGATCAAACAAATGTTTTATCAATTGATTCATATGAACCCTAAATATGAATAACACATGAACAATAATCATAACACTTAAATATCTCAATCATGGTTCACGATCTAATCACTAGCATGCTTATAATCGTAACAAACCAAACAATCATCCATATATACTTGTCTACATCCGACTAATCATGCAATCGATTCTAGATCATCACAACATCATATAATTAACAAATCCTATATTGATCTACAATGCTATACATGTGAGCCGATTTCATCTCTTCGGTCCTAAATCAACATCAACATTGCATAATTACCAACCCTAAATTAACAAGTCATGTAACACATATGAACCGATTACATGAACACCAAACTTCATCATTCATAACTAATCATGTATCATTCACAAATCATCACATGGAACATGTATATCGCAACATCACATAACATACAATCGATAGTTAAACACTAACCGGTTAGAAGGTAACACAAAGGTGATCCAATCAAGAAAGCTTCACGAGATGAGGCTTCGGCTATGAGGATTTCCGTCGAACAAGAGAGAGAGAGGAGTAGAGAACTAGGGTTTTATGTGTGTGTTGTGTTTTGCAAGTTATGAGGAGTATACCCTTTCTCCTAAGTGTTATGCGTGTAAAAGAGAGTGGGCCGAACCCATCATGGGCTGCCCTTGATCCGAATGCAAAGAGTGTAGCCCGAATGGGCTTATGCGATCGGGTTGTGTTGTGCGATCGGTTCGTTTACATACATACATTCTTTACACATAAACACATATCAAACATAACATTCCATTAATCAATCAGGGTTCATATAATCACATAGTGTTCAAACATGTTACACTAAGTACAAAGATAGGTTCTGAAATACGAGTTGTCACACTTAACCTTGCCCTGAACGTTTGAGACATCATTGAAACTCACTACGATCTCCGTGCACTAACCAAAATAATCCCGTGTGCACCCGTGATTAATTTTATTCTTGCATGTTTATCGTACCTTATCTCAAGAACGCATAATAGGGGTAAATACATTATATAGTACATAGTGATAGCATATAGACTGTGCGCGAGTGCGAGAGAAAGCGAGAGAGAAATAGAATCCACAATGCGACGATAGATAAAATAAGCTCCATACATAACAGAAATTTGACGGCGATAAGTTGACTTATTACAACAACATTAGAACCAAATAACGTTGTTGTAGAGGAATTCTGCGGAGACTGTGATTGTTGTTGAAATTCGTCAAGGTTGCGGTCCCGTGCGACAGTGCTGCGTAAGATGACCATACCAGTCGCAATTCGCACAATAGCGGCAGTTAGCTTCTGGCGGGTGATGATACGTACATGTGAAACACAGAGGATGAGCTCCGTTGTAGGCGCGTTTCAAGTGAACTAGAGCTGCTTGGAGAGGTTCTGGTTGAGACAATCCGGTTGTTGAAGAGTCTGGGCTCATGTTCTTTCGTTTACCGCTGGGCTGAGCTTCCTGAGATGATGCAGTGTCGTCGGCGGATTCGTCTGATGATTTGTTGGAGGCATCGTCAGAAGAATCTTCAGAAGAGTCGTCGGTAGAATCATTGGAAGAATCACCGGATGAATCGATGATGATTGCTTGATGAGCTTGTTTGACAGGATTCTTGGAGAAGAATCCGTCCAAGACTCGTTTGTCGTTGATTTCTGCGGCCAAGCGGTAGGTTTCTTTGATGGTAGCAGGTCTTGCAGCTTCGACAAAATCACCCACACACTCAGGCAAGCCGTGAATGTACTTCGTGATGGCTTTCTCTGAAGTGTTGACTTGACTTAGGCAAATTATGCTAAGCTGTTTGAACCTTGAAGTGTAGCCAGCATTGTCACCTTCGACTTGCTTGGTTTTCCAAAATTCGTCTTCTAGTTTCTGGATTTCGTGAGGAGGGCAGTACTCTTCCTTCATGAGCTCTTTCAGCTCATTCCAAGAGAGAGCGTAAGCTGCGGAGATCCCACGTTTGTTACGTTCGGCTGTCCACCAGTTGAGTGCTCGCGATTGAAATACTCCGGTTGCGCAAGTGGTACAAAACCATCGGGACACCTACTCTGACGAAGGGTAACTTCGATAGAATCAAACCACTGGAGCAGTTGGGACACACCTCATTCACCCGTGAACTCCATTGGGTCACAGGCTCTGAAGTGTTTGTAGAGGAAAGCAGATTTTGGCGCTTCCGTCTTAGAGTCTTCTGAGGTTCGAGAGTTACTGAGAGAGTGCACTTGAGCGACAATTTGAGGAATGACCTTGGCCACTTCATTGACCACAAGCTAGGCAATCCTCTTCTCAACACTTCGTTTGGCTCTTCTCCTAGCTGTTTGTCTCGAGGTAGAGTCGTTGGAAGGCATCTAGACAAGAGCGACTTGGAGTGAGATTCGATCATAATGATTTTGAGTTTTGCGATGCGATTGAGCGTGATCAAAACTTGATATGATAATATAATAGTAATGCGAAATCACATAGGAGCCACATAGGAGACACAAGATTCCTAAGTTCTCACACATTGATTTGTTCGGTATTATATATATACATATATATATATAGATGTAATTCGTACTTATATACATGCGGGTCGATTAAGAATACGCGAGGACGCGTTGAAGGGAGAAAGCGAAAGCGAGAAATTAGACATTAGTTTTGTTGCGATCATTCGGTTTTCGTTTTAGATTGCGATGGTTGTGCAAGTTGTGCGTTTTGTAAAACAAGGAGAGAAATTGATAAATCGAGAAATCGATAAGGCGTAAAATAAACACATAAAGCGTAATTAAGTTCATTAAAGCGTAAAACCGGCGAGTCGTAGGCTTATCAAAATAACCGGAGTGCCTCGGATGTTTAGGCGTCGACTACCCAAGGTAACCCAACTATACCCAACAAGTTCGTGCACGCGCGTTGACCTATAAGACTTATGCTTCCACTGGGATGCAGCTCATGGCATTTGTCCTCCTAGTCATCGCGTGGCTCGAGTCATCGTTATGGTTGAGTCCTTGGTCAGAGCTTTTTCGAAAACCATTTTAGAGAGTGGAGCGGTTTATTAAGATGCGGGTTCCACCCCTGACTTAACAACTTCGTTCCTAATTGTGGTTATGCTCTTCGAATAAATTCGTGAGTTCCACTAGATCTCGAAACGGAGACTTTCGTCGAGATGTGGATGTCGTTCCTAACACGATGAAAGGTCCTCGTGCTAGAAAAATGCACTGAGTGAGCGATCTTATCGAGAGTTCTTTGTTTTCACACCTGATCTCTACTGACCACTCGGTTGTATTATGCGAGTATTTTCGAAAACGTGTGTATTGTATCAGCCTTAGGAAAGGCTAAGTAGCATTCCAGCCTTAGGAAAGGCACTTCGTGCGGAGTTGTAGTATGCGGTGTCCACACGAAGTTGTAATTTTTGCAATTTCGATCGAGAGTATCAAGTAGGCCCATACAAACCCTACTGGGCTCGTACGAGTCGGCCTGTTGGTACTTAGACTATAGACTAGGTCAATTTGCAAGACGTCGGCCCGGACTGGGTCGAGTTACAAAATTTTACCTAATTCCCTATAGTTATGGCTCTGATACCAATCTGTTACACCTCAACCGATGGCGGAATCATCGAGGCGCGGCACTAGGCGAATCAGATTGCTCAATAGAATTCATAACAACTAAATTGCGACAATATTTAATGCGTTCATTATCCCATACTAATAAACAAATACAATCACATAAGTCATCACATATTTCTTTTCCTCCCGAACAATACAAATCCGACAACCTAGATTTTAGGTGAGTTTCTAGACTTCCTAGCTTGATTTGATGTAGTTTGCGATCTAAACCTGCAACATACGTTAAAACAACGTCAATACAAAAGTATTGGCGAGTATACAAGTTTTGATAGTAGCGAAATTAGATTAAAAGCGATTTAAAAGTGCTGCGAATACCTCTTACATAAACGAGATATGCTATCACATAAACACCAGACAATTACTACCAGCTAAGTCACTCGAACTGCGATTGCGATTGCTATTCATCCTAACTAGACCCCGTCGGGTGCTATAGTACTATACTAGTTAAGTCGGGAACTCGTGAGTAAAAGTCCTATCACTTATGTAACTAGCATCACGTGTAAATATGTAATTCAGTCATTCGCAAGTGAGAAAATAGATTAAACAATTGATTAATTCAATTTAAATTGATTGCGACGTATGTTACACCCAAAATGCGATTAAAATACTCACAGTCGGTGTTTAACAAGTAAACACAACTTGGTTGGATTGAAGGGAGCGCGTCTGAGATTATCCTGATTACAATGCGATAGCGTAAGCGATGAACAATGCGATAAGCAGTGTAAAGTGTCAATGGATCGGACAGTACTCCAAATTGTTGAGATTAAAGTCAAGTGTGGGACCCAAAGTGAAATCAGACCGTTCGGATGGCTTACCTGTCCGTTCGGACGGCTTGCCTGTCCATTCAGATGACAGCCTGTCCGATTGGACGATAGCCTGTCCGATCGGACGACAACCTGTTCGATCGGACGACAGCCTGTCCGATCGGACAACAGCCTGTTCGTTCGGATGCTTGTCCGATCGGACGACAATCCGTCCAAACAACCTAGTCGTCCTTGGCACTTGACTAACTTTGAAGATCTTTGGGGGTTTTGATCGAGACAGTGTTGTGGCGTGCTAACCACAGAGACCCCACCTCGAACCAGGGGACCCGATCGGACATATATCACCCAAATCTGACCGGTTTACTGGTTCGTGACGGTCATTCCTGGTTAACCCGAAATTGGTCGTCTCTGCGTTAGAAACCAGATCTTGAACCAACACGACACTAAGAATGAGTAGAAGGTCGGTACAAGGCCCGATTCTATCGGTCTTGATGGCTTTGAGTGTAAAAGAGTTGAAGGGAAGTTGGAAAACCATCTTTCAATCCTTTTATTTATGATTATGTATAGATCTGTGTGAAAATGTTGTTTATTCTTGTGGAAATCCTTCGGATCTGAGTTGTTCTTGGTGGAATGAGGTCAACACTTGAAGTTCATAAGAACTTCATGATGACATCACCCTAGAACTCCTCAAATCCATTGATTTCACGGTTAAAAATTATGATTCAAAACAGAAAATGATGAAGAAGTGCGTGTAGATCATATAAGTACAAGATTTGAGTTGAAAACTTACAATAATTGCGAGAAATCGAGAGGAAATGGCCCCAAAGCGTGCTGGTCGAGTGAGAGCTCCACATCAGGGAAAATGATGTAAGGGTGGGGGTATTTATAGGCAAGAGAGAAGAGAAGGCGGCACAGTGAGTTGGATCAGATGGCTTGTCCCATCGGACGGCTGTCCGATCAGATGGCGATCCGATCGGATGGTTTTCCGATCGAAAGGCCACTCGATCAAACACCTCCGGCGAGCTGAGTTTTGGCGTTCCGTTTCGATCGTTAAGCATTGCGGTAATTTGGTTACACATTTTCATACACATTTATATATATATATATATATATATTTATTATAACTAGTCATGTTGGCTCGTACATACATATCCATATTTCAAATTCGGCGATAATCGAGTTACGCGTGCCTGCGAGTGCGTTTTCGAGTATTGTGTTGCATTGCGACACGTCACGGCTATCAAGGAGGGTAGAATTGGTCCTCTCTCGACATCATCGTGGTTGTCAGTAGTGCAATTGTGATGTGATAGCGATAAAGTATGCGTAATATACGAAAATACTGCGATTTAGCGATGTATGCGATATAGTTACATTATGATCTGAATCTCTGGTGCTAGGCGTAACGAGTATAGCAAGTAGTAACAACGCATGAAAGTGTGGGTTGTTACACCACATCTCTCTCTCTCTCTCTCTATATATATGGTAGAGTTCATTTGAGAACCACTCTTATTGTGAGACCCACAAGAACCAATCTGAACAAAAAAAAAAACCTAAACAAAATTAAAAAAAACACACAATTTTTTTTTAATATTTTTTTTAAATCGCTATGTTTCATCAATAAAAAAATAATTTTTTTGAGTGACAATTATGGATGCATATGTATCATTTCTTTGGAAAATTTCGTAATACATTACCGGTATTACACAATTGCAATTTCATTTACATTACCATATGTAATACACTACTTTTTACATTATGAATATTAAAAATGCACATGTGTATCTATATGTATGAACATGATATAATGTTTTTTGTTACAAAAAGTTTGTGATTTTGAATGATGAAGTAGGCCCATATACATGTTTTTAGTTAATTATATCTAGTGGTTGATGGTTTGGTTATATTTGTCACTTTATGATTCAATATGTTATTTGGTATGATGTGAAGGGTGTCGATGTACATTTGCATAAAGTGAAAACTATTATATATGGTAATGGTAGTGTATTATGGATAGTAGGAGGTAATGGTAGTGTATTATGGATAGTAGGAGGTAATGGTAGTGTATTATGGATGGTATGATAGATGAAAAGTAAAGTGTATTGAATGTAGTTTACCAAAAACACGTTATATCATGTTAATACATATAGATGCACATGTGTATTTCTAATATTTGTAATGTAAAAAGTATTGTATTAGAGATGGTAGTGTAAATGAAAGTGCAATTGTCTAATACTGTTAATGTATTACATAATTTGTTAAAGAAATGATACATATGCACATGTGCATAGATAAATTGTTACTCGATTTTTTTTAGGAACGTAATATAGCGATTTTTTTAAAATAATAAAAAAATAAAAAAAATTTGTGTGTTTTTTAGGGATTTTTGGTTGTGTTCACATTGATTCTCGGTTCTCGCAATAAAGGGTGGTTCCTAAGCACCCCCCACCAACACCCCCAGAAAACCTAAACCCCCCCACCCCAGCCCCCAAAAACTTAAATCCACCCTCCCACCAAAAGCCTACCCCCACTCACCCCAAAAAAACCTAAATCCCCCACCCCTCATAAAACCTAAAACTAAACCTAAACGTAAACCGCCCAAAAGCCTAAACCCCCCACCCGTACCCCTCAAAAACATAAACCCCCACCCGTACTCCCCAAAAACCTAAATCACCCCCCCCCCCCCTAAAAAAAACCCCTCCCCCACTGAAAAACCTAATCCTAAACCCCCAAAAAACCTAAACCTAAAAGCTAAACTAAACTCAAAAGCTAACTCTAAACATGATTGCACATGTGCAGCATATACATATAATGCACATGTGCAGTACTCCTTTTTTTTAAAAAAAAGGTTTTTTTATACATAAAAAGTAGTGATTTTTTGTTAAAAAAATGGTATGTTTTTAGGCTTTTTTAGTTAGTTTTCTAGTTTTCTCATTTATATGTAGTTTTATCGTGAAACAATGGCTCTTTCTTTGCGGGCCTAGCCCAATATCAGAGTCATATGTACACAAAAATATAACAACCCAGGGATTCATCATCTATCCATTAAATTAGTCCATCTCAGAAGTAACTGTAGCATTCCACAGTTCCAATTTTGTAGTTATATCATGTCTCCTACCACATAAATAAATGTAATAAAATATAAAGCAGACTATTCATGTCTCATACAGTCGGTCACCAGTGAAAGATGACTATTCGTTATATTGCTTGATAAAAATTACGTCTATTTATTTGTTTATTTCAGATTTATATAAGAATAAATACGCATGTCTATTGATAAGTTAACTCAATTGAGTTGTAACATATTACATAATATATTCCACGAATAAGAAAACTAACTTAAGTACTATACAATATATCATTAGACGATTGATAAACTAGTGGAAAACAAGTACCATATCGTAAATTGTTGTCACCGCCGCATCACGCGGGTTTCCTACTAGTATATATGTATATATATGTATGTATGTATGTGTGTGTATATATATATATATATATATATAGGGAGAGGATCATGAGAAAACTATATATAAATGAGAAAACTAGAAAACTAACTAAAAACCTAAAAAAAAAGCTAAAAAACATACAAATTTTTTTTTTTACAATTTTTTATAGAAAAATCGCTAGTTTTTATATATAAAAAAAATTTCAAAAAAAAATTGTTGTACTGCACATGTGCATTATATGTGTACTATACATGTGCACTATATCCGTAATAGTGCACATTGGCAATACAACAAAAACCTTTTTTTATTTATTTTTTTTAATTTTTTTTCCATGCATAAAAAGCTGTGATTTTTTTATAAAAATTAAAAAAAAATTGGTATGTTTTTTTGGCCTTTTTAGTTAGTTTTTTGGTTTTCTCATTTAAACTAGTTTTCTCATGATCCATCCCATATATATATATATATATATATATAGGATAAGGATCCGTTAGGAACCACCCTTTGTTGCGAGAATCGCGAGAACCAGTTCGAACACATGGCATTTTTGTAATTAAAGTGAATTCCATCTAACAGCTCTATATCCTCGATCTAGTTCTGTATTCCAAATCGGTAACTACAACCACCCCCTGACAATCGCCGCCGTTGCCGGCACATCCGCCGCCGATCAGCGTTAATACATCACCGCTGCCACCACCCAGACACCACCGCACCACCACCGTGACAACTACTTCAACGAATCTGGTTATGTATTTCAAATCGTTATCTGCTACCACCCCCATGACAACCGTCGCCGCCGACACATCCGCCGCCGATCAATGTTAACACATGACTGCTGCCACCACCAAGACACCACCGCACCACCACCGTGACAACTCTTTCAACGACAACTCCTCCAACGCAACTCATCCGATGTGACAACTGTCACTTTACCATGAATTCCGTACAATAATAAACATGATTCTGTGCTTTAATGACTGTGCATGATTGAATTAACAAGACGAATGAATTTCTGATTACTGTCAAATACATACAATGGCATTTCATCTTGCAAGATTTTTATCTTTATCACATGCAACACAATATGGTTTAATTAGTGCACGAAACAAAGTTAGCACAGTTATTAGACAAACTAGAAGTACTGAAGAGAGTTCAATACTTAGACAGACGTGATGCTAAGACACAGAATGAGCCTGAAACCAAGACTTACACTAGAATAGTGTGTAGGAAAGTAGGGATCATAAAGCTGCTTACTTAGTGATGATTTAGGTGCCGGAAAGAGTCAGAAACACACTAAAACTGCAGAATTCTGTAGAAAATAACCAAATTCAGCAATTTTCAGCATTTTAACAACTAAATATAATGCATAAAAGTGGTTTAATGGTCCAGAATACTTTCTTAAGTGTCGGGAATCAAAACTGTCATAAAATACAACATAAAGCACACTAAACTGCGCTATTTAGCACTTTAACGAACCGGTAACCAACCGAACAACCGGACACTACCCGAAACATCTAAATTTCACTAGAAGCACTGTTTTATAGTTATGAAGCTAGTTATGGCCACTGAACATCATAATACATCCTATAAATGCATAACACATATAACCCTAACTAATTACCTTAAAAATCTAACTAGTTTTCTAACTTACCATTAAATCTAAACGAAGACTCCCCCTTCCTAAAGACGGTCACAAGTGGACCCCACTTGTTGATTTTATTTCATTTGTTTATTGGATATGTTAATCACTTTAGGGACACAAGAACCATTTGTTAAAATGATGTTGGAGAACTTGATAAATAACCACAAGATTACACCACTTCACATTTCTAACTCACAAACTCATCTCCTTCTCCCTCTACATACCCTCGGCCAAGCACCCCCTCACCATCAACCTCATATCTAGTCCATTCTCAAGTGATCCAAGGTGTTCACAAGGTGTCTCAAGCATAGTTAGAAGGGTTGGAAGCAAGGAGATTGGAAGGACCTTCATGGGGAGCTATTAACCACTTCAAATCTTCATCATCTTCATACTTGTTCTTCCCTAGCCTTGTGCTAGTAGTAAGACTCTTATGACCTCATTTTACTTCTTATTATGTGGGTTAAAAGGTCATGTAAAAGATTAAACATGAAGATCATGAAAGAATAAGAACATAATCTCTAACATAAAGCTTTAAATCATAATAATCTATGTTGTTAAGGTGTTATTATGCTTCTTGATTGTTGATTGTTTGTGTTAATGATGTTAAACATCATATGAACTTGCTAGATTGTGATTAAAGACATGATCTAGCAAGATGAGAGGATGATTATGTGATAAATCAAGATGATCATCCTTATGTGAAATATGAACTTGAAAGGTTAAATGTTTTTCTTGAATAATGATGATCAAAGTGTAATGTAAGCCTTGTAAATATGTGATTTCAAAAATAGTTTTCTCAAGAAACTAAGTTAAAACTTGCTAGATTGTGATTAAAGACATGATCTAGCAAGATGAGAGGATGATTATGTGATAAATCAAGATGATTATCCTTATGTGAAATATGAACTTGAAAGGTTAAATGTTTTTCTTGAATAATGATGATCAAAGTGTAATGTAAGCCTTGTAAATATGTGATTTCAAAAATAGTTTTCTCAAGAAACTAAGTTAAAATACAAGATTTACATAAACTTGGTTTCTAAAGAAACTAATCACATTTTTAGTGGTTAATCAAGTGTAGAAACATATTATTACCAAGAAAAATTCGAGAAGAAACATTTTTAGAAAATTATTTTACAAGTTGTAAACATCTAAAATCTTCAAGAATGATGTTTTTAAACAAACAAACACACTTTAAAGGGCAACTAAGCTTACTAAACACACTACCAAGTTACTACAAATTTTTATAAATTTTCAAGTTCATGAAGTAATGATTATGGCTTGATTTTGGCACTTGGTAAGTATTGTTTGATTTGTTGATGATTTGTGATGATTTTTAAAAGAAAATGATATGCTTTGAAAGCATGGAAACCTCCATTTTTAAGGGGAAACTATGGCAAAAATTTTCTAGAATTTAAACACTTAGAAAAATATTTTTAAACAAGTGTTTACAAGTGTATTTTAATCATGGTTTTTCCTATAAAATTTACCAAAATTTTTGTTACAAAGATTATAAATATTGGAGGTTGATTTTGATAAATAAAAGTGACTAAATATGCATTTAGGAAAATATATATTTAGATGTCACATTTGAAATAATATAACTCACTAAAATACCAAGAACTACAATACAAAATATTACCAAAATTCCAAGAAACGAATGTATAATTTATACCCAAAAATTGGAAGAAACCGAACAAGGAATATAACTTACAAAAATATTCCGGAATTAAATTAATGGGTATATTTTGGTCGACGGTATTTTGGAAATCAAGAGAACAAAAATATGATTTTTACAATTATTACAAAAATAAATCATATTTTGACAAGAAGAAAATATATTATTTTTTGGTAAGAAAAATATATATGTTTCTTGAACAATTAGAAAATATAATATTTTTTGAGGAAATATATATTTTCTTACATAAAGTTAGAACATATTATTTTTTAGATGAAAAATGAATTTATAAATATTTTCTAAGATAATCTTGAAAATATATTATTTTTGAGATTTATATGAAAATATAATTATTTTTGCCAAGGAAGAATTATAGATAATTTTCTATAAGAATTTTCTTAAAATATATATATATATATATATATATATATATATATTAAGAATGTAAATTGGTGATTTTTAAATATTATTCCGGAAAGTATAAATACAAAATTAAGTATAAGAATACTTGATAAATACAACAAAGATACGTATTCTCGTACGTACCAATACACACCGGAATACACCACAAATACCTGGCAAAATACACAAGGATAATTATACCCATACTTAGGAAATATTCACGAAAAGAATTGCAATATGAACTAAGGTAAAATATATATATTGTTTGACAATATTTCAAATAAATGGATGAATATAATTTAGGTTAAAATATTAATATTTTAACTAATAATTATATACTCTTGAATATTAAAATATGCATCAATGATGTAACTCCAAATATACCAAGATTCCAAAACAAGTCTGAATAAACAACTAATACAAAGAGTCGTTACACAACCTAAACGTCTAATAAAACATGGCACGTGTGTAGGTAGTTGTACGACTCATGGAAGGACCTTGAGCATACGAGATAGCAGGACGCAAACTTGTGAGTTCATGTCCCCCTTTTCTCTTAACTGTTTTCGGATTTATAACTCTCGGGGGTGAAATACATGTTACATATGTTTCAATGGTATGATTTGGCTATGAAATGAACTATTAGATCATGTGAGCATAGGCTGAAACTGAAATGCCAATAACTCTCATAAGAAACATGGACAAATGTTAGATCTAACGGGTACGGCCGAGCCCCACTCATGGTCCTTAAGTGGCCACTTAGAGTGCTTTAGTGTCCTAGTTGAGGTGATTCGACAATGGTCAAGGGGAATTTGAAAAAGTCAAGGTGATTTGATACGGTCAAGGGAATTTGACACAGTCAAGGTGAATTTGACACAGTCGAGGGAATTCGACACAGTCGAGAGATTCGACAAAGACAAAAGTCTACTCATATTGAGTACTCCCTATGTCTTCACGTACATTAATGTCCTTGCAAAACATTAATTTGATCTGTTCATAGACGCTTTTCATACCCGTTTTCAAAGGATTCTCTCAAATGTTTACAAGTTTATCAGTACTCATACAAAATGCATGAACTCGCTCAACTTTTGTTGATGTTTTCAAAATTACATATATTTCAGGGAACAAGTTGGATCTTGGGCACTGGTGTTGTTTCGGGATATGAATAACAAGTTTAGATGTCATCCACTTTTGTTAGTTTATAACTGAATCAAAGGTTGTGTTGTTTGATACTTAAACGACTGGTGTTTGTAATATTTTAAACTTTATGAATGGATGAACATCGTTTTGATCATATAGTTGTTTATTATAATTGAATGCAATGATATTGAACAAGTCACACATCCTACGCTTCCGCAAAAGTCAGGGTGTGACAGTTTGGTATCAGAGCTTCGATTGTAGTGAACTAGGATTCCTTCTCGAGTCTAGACTACAAGCACTAGGAATTCTCTCACGAAAACATTTTTACAAAAAAGGTTTTTCATTGCATTCACGAAAGTGCCAAGATCCATGAGTCAAACATTTTTCAAAAGGAAGACAAAGCAAGGACATTAGTAGGGAGGAGAACACCCCAATTAAAGTGCCAATTGAGGTATAATCGACCTCGCGTTTATTACGAAGCTCATGGCTGGGGTGATTACCAAACAAGATTTTGCGCTTGTTTCCGTAGAAGATGGTTGTTCTTCCCTCTCGAAAGCGAAGGTGCCTGACTACGACAGTGACGGTGAGGCGGAGGAGGCAACCTTGGACAACACCCTTATCAATAGGACGAGGTCTCTGTGGCTTTTGAGAAACAAGATTGACGACACTCCTGTCTAGTCAAGGAAGATGAAGTACTCATCATGAAGGTGCCCCTCCAACTACTAGGTATTTCCCTTAATCCTATTACGTCTAAGCATCGTGCCTATTCGCGCGTAACAATAACGGATGATAGCGCTTGGACCACCACAATGGTCCTTTCCATGTCGGAGGTACAAGGACAGTAGTGTCCCCTCTTTGGTTGATCATCTGCTTTGAACGAGGGAAAATTTGGGGTGACCATGCAAGACAATTTATTATTACAGGGGCCCACGTAATAACGACTTGTAGTGCATGGAAATCCTGGTGGACTCTGCGGGTCAAGCTAATAATCAACATTCATCCAAAAATGCCTAAGTGTTCACACCTTCAACTAATAGAACAATACCTAGATAGTTGCTATAGCACTCTACAAAGTAGGAAGCCTGTCTTTGCCTACTTCGTGTCTGGCACTTCTATCTGTATAAGAGTCGTTTGGGAACCGATATCTAAGCAAGTGAAGATGACTAACACACGGGAAAGATTCATCAACTTTACACTCTCTATCACCCCTATATGTGGCAGAAATGCACAACCCCCATCTCTTGGGAAGTATACCCGACCTTGTGAAACTAAAGACCTAAGAAGACCGATGTAAAGGGAAAATAACTACTACTTTCATATTATGGAACTTGTACGACCGAGGTAATGTAACCTCAAGTTCATTTTGTTTTCCTATGTTAAAAACAATAAGTCAAGTTGTCAAGTATATGTGAAAGCTCAGTTGTGGCACCTGGGAAAAATCCACAGTCCCTTGGATCTAACACTTTGTTGTTTCTTGCTGTTTGGATTACTTAACAAATTTCGGGATGAAATTTCTTTCAAGTTGGGGATGATGTGACAACCCGAAATTTCAAGGTCTTCCTCTACGTGTCACTTGTTCCGCAAATCCTGTTTTCGCAATTCGCTTTTAAGTTATACCACGTGCTTTAATTGTGAATGATTATAATGCTATTATGTTCGGTTGATATATGAAACTTAGAAACGGTTTGATGATAAATGCTAGTGAGTAATGGTAATGATAAATGTTGGTGATGATGAAGTCCTTGTGACCTTTCGTCACACTTAACCTTCGACGAAAGTCGACGTTTCGTCGCCCTCATACATGATGAAAAACATCTTTCGTCAATCATATTGTTCGCCAAGGAGACCATCGGCCCAAAACAGTTACACAGCCTAAGCCTAAACTGAGCCCAAACCCTTGTGATTGAAGATATGGACGTGTACATTTACGTATACGGTTTTCACTTTTTGGCAACACAAAACATTATCAAACCCTAACCCCATTCCCCCCTCCTTCTCGCACCCTACGGTAGCAGCCCCCTATTCGAAGTAAAGCCAACGGCAGTCTACTCACACCTTTCGAAGTTCTTGTCATCTTCCCATTTGATTCGGTTAGTGTTAAGTGTTTTATTATTGAATAATCGTTAAGCATAGCGTTGGTTTGATGATTGATAATGTGATTCTTGTGTATCTATATATCCATGGTTATGTGTTAATGATTGAGTGATTACGTGAATAGAATGATGATGCCATCGATCTAGATTTGGTAGAAAGCATGTTTAAACTTGTTTTAACTATATAGAGATCAATCAGGGTTTGACATAATGTTAAGAACTTAGTGATTTTCTTTGTGATAGTAAATTGATTTGATCCAAACTGGAAGTTCACGCTGGTGGTTACGGTTATAGCAAAGAAATTAACATCCGAATGTAGTATCTTATCTGTTTGAAGGATAGTTAAAAGGTTTAATGTTGTTAATGATTAATTGTTTATAGAGCTATGATTAATTCCTTTGTTTTGGTATTGGAATATGTTGAAACTAGCAGAGATTTAGGTTGTTGCTATGAGATTTGAATGTGCAATTAGCTTGGTTATGTAAACTGTTTGAGCCGAGATTAGGGGGACGGTTATGTAGAGATTAGGAAAGTTGATTTGATTAGTTATACACTGTTATGGTAATCGCACAGGTCTTGGTTGTATTGGGCCTATTACACTTTGGATTGCACAATCATAACTAGTCACACATCTATACTGGGCCACTTCATATATGGGCCGCATGGTAAACACTTGGTCACATATTACATTTTGGCCACATACTGAATATGGGCCGAGGTGTAGCAATGAGCCGAACAAACTAAAACGGGCCACGCATCGGCGAAAGTGTGAACTCGGTTGGCTTTGGGTATTAATAAAGGGGCCACAACTGATACGAATTGCATATTGGGTTCTTGGATTGCACTCTCTCGAGTGAGCCACTTACTTGTTAAAATTGTACACGTTGTGAATAACGAAACGGAATGTTAACTATTACGTGTCTTGTGAAATGTGAACTCGTAAGTGAACCAACTACCTATTATGAGATTTCCTGATGATAATCGGCTGACATGTTGCATGATAAACTGTTATGATTCATAGAACATGTGTGTTTCTCGTATGTTATTACGTGTATGTGATGAGTGCTATGAATATGTGAATTACTGTTATAACATGTGAAAAGATGGGTATACATACTTGTACGATACTTGTTTATTACACGCGTAGAACATGTGGTTTCATTGCATACAGAACTGACTATTAGTGATAAACACATTAGGATTTGGTTGACCAACTTGGTACGGGTAACATAACATGCCGAGCAATCTAAGGTGAGTTCACTGCTCTTTTTCCAAGCATGCGTCCCAGGGAGGGACATCTGGTAAACGTTCCGGGGAGGAATGTCGGATAATGGGTTTGACTGGAATGTTAAACCTGGGTTGTTGGTTAATACACGTCAATATCTATCACTCAAGTCCCTCATACCGATTGTTGCTTGTAGGGCAACGGGGTATTAGTTAGTAGCGCTACTTAGGTTTGGCACCCTCACACCGCACCGGGGAGGTCGGTGATGAACTAATGACCCCCATCTTGACCATTGCTTTGATAGTGGCAATGGGGTTTAGGGCAAATAATCTGGAGCCATCTACGGTAAGTGTGTGATTAACAACATCGAATCTGTGAAACGTTTTAATCTGGTAACTGGTATCTAAACATGTTAACAAAACGTTGAACTGCGTCGTCTGACACACTTGTCTGCATGCTTGCAGGTCTATAGGTTTATATCATTGGGACTTGCTATCTGGGATGCTGGAGTTGTCATGGGTCGGGATACTTGGAATCGCAATACAAGCCTAATGGTTATGTACACATGGATTAAGAAACACTCAACAAATGAGTTATGCTTCCGCTGTATACAATGAATGATATGTAACGTTTTGTAATAATTTATGTTAATGTATGAAAGCTTTATTTAAATATGGAGTTCAATGTGATTGGTGGCTAAGATCCTGGTACGTCACACGCCCGCGGTGTTTCTGCATGTGGTATTTTGGGGGTGTGACATCAGTGGTTGTTTTCTTACTTATACATTGTTGATTATATATGCATGTGATGTTAGGTGATTACATGTTTGCTTGTGGTGATATATACCTCATAGACAATTATGGAATGTTGTCTAACCTACCCCATACCTTTTTGTGAGAAGAAAATGTCGCCCAGACGTGACACAGACACCAATACGTTACCAAGAACTGAGGCCAAACTCAATGAGCGCATTTCCCAAGCTATACCGCAACATGAAGCCCTTCGCACTGAACACAGCAGTGACACCTCCGGAAATAACACTCCAACTGGCTGCACCTATAAACAGTTCCTGGACTGTAAGCCATTGAATTTTGATGGCACAGGAGGTGTCGTTGCTTTTGTTCGTTGGGTAGAAAAGACTGACTCCGTTCTGAGAATGAGTAAATGTTCACCTGAGCAGAGAGTTACTTATATCTTTGGGTTGTTTTTGGATGGCACGCTCTCCTGGTGGAACCTTCAGGTTCAGACCCTTGGTGAAGCTACTTCTTATGCACTCAACTGGGACGAGCTCAAGGAATTGATGCGGAAGAAATACTGCACCAGGGCCGAAATCCAGAAGCTTGAGACTGAGTTCTGGAATTTGAAAATGGACGGGCCAAAGATTGCTGAGTACGTCCAACGCTTTAACGACTTGTCTAGGGTTGTTCCCTACTCAGTTGAGCCTGAATTCAAGAGGATTGAACGATTCATTTGGGGACTTGCACCTCAAATCCTAAGCATGGTTACTGCTGTGACAACTGTCAAAATTCCAGGTATCTGTACAACTATTAAACAATGATTAGTGCTTAATGACTGTGCTGAATTACAATTAATGAATTGATTGCTTTCTGATTATTGCCATATACATACATGTGCATCATATATTGCATAATGTCCTACCATTATTGCGTGAGAACTTTATTGATTCAAATGATGCACGAAACAAAGTTAGCACAGTTATCAGACAAATCAGAAAAATGCTGACGAAGTTCAGTACATAGACAGACGTTGTATTGAGACACAGAATGAGCCAGAAACCAAGAGTTAGACTAGTATAGTGTGTAGGAAAGTAAGGACCACAAAATTGCCTTCCTAGTGATAGTTTAAGTGCCGGAAAGTGCCTGAAACTCACTTAAAATGCTGAATTCAGGAAAAATCAGCATTTAAACACTTTAACATCATGCATAAACATGGTTAAATGGTCTAGAATACTTTCCCAAGTATCGGGAATCAAAACTATCACAAAAGGTAACATAAAGCTCACTAAACTGCATAGTTTAGCACCTTAACGAACCGGTAACCAACCGAACCACCGGACACTACCCGAAACACCAAATTTTCACTAGAAGCATTGTTTTAACATTACCAAGCTAGTTATGGTCCCCGAATCTAGTAACTATTAACCTAACTATAATACTTAGAATCTAACCTTATAATCTAACTTACCATTACAACCCAACTAAACACCTCCTTCTTACAGTTACATGGTGGGTCCCCACCATTGATTTATTTTAATAGATCATGTCTTGTTCTTTAGGAGGCATGTTATCCATGGGTTTAAGTTATGTTAGTGGATTTTATAAGTAACTTCAAGATCATAACATTCATTCTCTAACACACATCAACACTTGAACTTCTCCTCCTTCCTTCCCCTCATTCTCGGCCGAACACACACCACCACACATCCATTGTCATCTTTCACTTCTCATCCAATCCATACATACTCAAGGGTGTAAGAAGGTGTATAAGGAAGCTAGGAACTCTTGGAAGTTAAAGGACCTCTCACACAAGCTTTTATCCACCACATTTTCATCTTGTGATCATCCCTAGCCTTGAGCTAGTAGTAAGATCATCTACACTCTATTTTACATCTTCTTAAGTTGGTTAAAGAATGATATAAGTTGTAAATCATGAAGAGCACTATGAATCAAGAACATGAAACTACAACATAAGACTAAAATCACGAGAATACATATTGTTTATGTGTTGTTATGCTATTGATGTAGATCATCATGTGATCTTGCTAGATAGTGATTAAAGACATAATCTAGCAAGATGAGAGGATGATTATGTTAAGATCAAAGTAATCATCCATATGTAAATCATGAACTTGAAGTGAAAGTTGTTTTTCTTGTAAAATGATGATCAAAGTGAACATAAAAGTCTTGTAAACCTATGATTTTAAGAATGATTTTTCAAGAAACCAAGTTAAAAATAAAAAGTTTACTTAAGCTTGGTTCTAAAAGAAATTAACCATATTTTTAGTGGTTAATCAAGTGTAGAAATATATATGTAACAAGAAAAACTCAAGAAGAAACATTTTTAGAAAAATGATTTACAAGTTGTAAACATCTAACTTCTTTAAAAATGATGCTTTTAAATAAACAATAACACTTTAAATGGTAACTAAGCTTACTAAACATACTAGTAAGTTACTACAAATTTTTGTAAACTTTCAAGTTCATGAAGTAGTAATTTATGCTTGATTTTGGCAAATTGGTAAGTGTTGATTGGTTTATTGTTAATTGTGGTGATTTATAAAAGAAAATGATATGCTTTGAAAGCATGGAAACCTCCATTTTAAGGGGAAACTATGGCAAAATTTTTCTAAAAATTAAACACTTAGAAAAATATTTTTAAACAAATATTTACAAGTATATCTTAAACCATGAATTTTCATATAAAGTTTGCCACAATTTTTGTTACAAAAATTATAAATATTGGAGGTTGATTTTTGTAAATAAAAGTGACTAAATATGTATTTAGGAAAATATATATATAGATGTCACGATGTGTGTGATTATTTGTATATTATGTATATTAGTTGTATTATTTTAGGACTTGAAATAATATAACTCACCAAAATACCAAGAAATTACAATCCAAAATATTACCAAAATTCCAAGAGAATGAATACATAATTTATACCCAAAGTAATGGTGAAACCGAACAAGGAATATAACTTACAAAAATAATCCAGAAATTTAATTCATAAGTATATTTTGGTAATTATTATTTTGGACACCAAGAGAACAAAAATATGATTTTTACAATTATTACAAAATATATCATATTTTTTGACAATGAGAAAATATATTATTTTTGGGAGAAAATATATATTTTCTTGGATAGACATGAAATACATTGTTTTTGGGTGAAAAATAAGTTTATATATATTTTCCAAGTTAAACTTGAAAATATATTATTTTTGAGACCTATATGAAATTTAAAAATAATTTTGCCAAGGGAAAAATTATAAGTAATTTTTCTATGTAATATTTCTTAAAATATATATTTTGAGAATATATATTGATGGCTTTTTCTACTAGAAATATTATTCCGGAAAAATAAATACAAAAATTAAGTATAAGATACTTAATAAACAAAATAAAAATATGTATTCTCGTACGTATAAATACACACCGGAATACGCCTCCGATATTTGGCAAAAATACACAAGGTTGAGAATACAAATATACATACCCCCATCCTTGGGAAGTTATACATGTACAAATACATAAATTGTGTCAAGTTAGAATATATTATTTTTACTAATATTCCAAAAATTAAATAAATATAATTTAAGTTAAAATATTTATTATTTTAACAAATAATTATATAACTTGGAATAATATTAAGGACACAAAGAAACGTAACTCAAAGACACTAATTAATACTAAGTCAAGGCATGATCCGCTCGTCTAATAGACCGTAGTACGTTGTAGGTAGTCGTGCACGCGAGTTAGCAGCTTTGGGTTACAATCGGATACGAAGAACGCAAGATTGTGAGTTCATGTTCCCCCTTGTCTTTTAACTGTTTTCAGTTTTATAACTTCGGGGGTGAAGTACATGTTACAAATTGTTTACAAACGTTTATATGTGGTATGGTTAGCTAAGGAAAGGTACTGCTAGATCATGTGAGTGGTGTGTACAACGCTTAAGACCATTAATCCTCGTAGTAGGAGCGAGGGATATGAGTGATAGATCTATTTGGGTGTAGCGAGCTCCACCCATGTGGACCGGGGTTTGGCCCATGAGGTGACTATGTCTTACAGCCGGAAGCCCGGTGCAAAATCTGCTAGGTTTGAGCCTTCCTGCATCACGTCACACATATTAATGTCCTTGCAAACCATTAATCGATATTTTTTCCTTGTTTGCTTTCATACCGGGTTTATAAAACATACATACTTACAATGATTGCAAAGGTTTATTCGTGCACACTTACAAAACACATGAACTCGCTCAAATTTTGTTGATGTTTTCAAACTACATGTATTTCAGGAAATTAAATGTGGATCTGGCGGCCGTTTGGAAGATTCAAGTAATGTTGGAAATAAAAGTTGTCATCCGGTGTCTAAGGGTTTGGATTGTGTATCTTATCCTGGATAAGATACATAGTTCAAAGCCTATTTTTTTATTAATGTCTTTTGTTGAGTCCTTATGGAACTCTAAACAATTTGCATGGTTTGTAATTTGGATTTGAAGTCTGTGTTTGAATTTTAGGACAATGTTGTTGTGATGTTTTAAACTTAATCAATGGATGAACATCTTTGGTTTTATCATATAGTTTGTTTGTTATAGTTGAATGCAATGATATTAAGCAAGTCACACATAATCACGCTTCCGCAAAAGTCAGGGTGTGACAGTTTGGTATCAGAGTTTCGATTGTTGCGAACTAGGATTCTTTCTCGAGTCTAAACTACAATCATTGGGCTCTCACGAAAATATTTTTACATCATGTTTTCATTGCATACACGAAACACCCAGATCCAGGGAACAAACGTTTTTACAAAAGGAAAGACAAGAAACACGATTGCAAGGTCACATTTGTGGTTTAGTCTGGGATAGACTAGGAAAGACAAGCATGTATTCAAGCCAGTTATCACTCAAAATGTGTGAATTGTTATGTTAGAGGCATTATATCTTGATTGCATATTAAATGATAGTGGTTAATATATATGCATATGTTATGATTGTTCTGTTACAGACACTATGTCTTCTTCCGAGAGCGGACTATCAGATATTGATGACCCGATGGCTGTAGTCTCAGATGACGAGATTGCACCGGAGCCGGAGATCTTTACATCTGACACTGAGAGCGACCCAGACATGTTATCAGAC
This sequence comes from Helianthus tuberosus, assembly GCA_030545235.1. Classification (NCBI taxonomy): domain Eukaryota; kingdom Viridiplantae; phylum Streptophyta; class Magnoliopsida; order Asterales; family Asteraceae; genus Helianthus; species Helianthus tuberosus. Next base: position 75,030,528 of record CM060380.1, read on the forward strand.
AACGAGGATGACTTTCAACCATTCGCGTTGCCTGACTTTGGAGATGACTTACCCCTTGCTGATGGTATTCCAGACGAGGATCCTTTTGTTGTTCCCATTCCAGTCCTTGATCATCTCATTAGTACGGCATGATGTCTTCCCAAGGCATCATGCCGAGGGCCTCCTGCTCTGAAGCAGCTCCTGAAAGGGGAGAGTTTGAGAGGGGAAATGGGTTGTGGAACACAAAACCCATTCACCTCTTAACTCCCCTTTCCATCGCAGATCGTCGCTATCGGCAGGCTTTGATCGGGGTCTCAACCCGAGAAAGCCGAGATCAGGGCGCGGAGTCTTTTAGTTCTCACGCCCCGGTGTCTCAATCATAGCCTTCCTGTCTTCAGCTGCACAGTTTCGCCCGAGCAAATCTTCTAGAGAGCGTACCCTTTGTTTCTACTCTTTCTCTCTTCTAAAAAGAACTCAAAATCGAAAAAAGAAAAGGCAGCGAAGCAGAAGGGAACTAAGATTAGATGGAAGAGGAATCCCAATGGCTGCACGAAAAGCAACTGTAAAAGTCGCCGCAATTGGCTCGCACAAGTTCGGAAGGTTTGTATCGTGGCTCCGATCCGCGCTCCTGTTCCTCTCGTGGTCATCCCTCCCGAGGATTGCACTACAACAAAAATGGCTTTTTAGGACCTTTTCTGTGGGACGCTTGTAAAAGAGGGTCCTAAAAAGCTATTTAATAGGACTAGTGAACTCTTTGGGTACTTTTATAATATACTCTACTAAACCGGTGTCCTAAAATAGTATTTAATAGGATGGATGATTTTTTTAGGGTCCTATTATCATATAATTTAATAGGACACTTAAAATGTAGATCCTAATAAAGTACTTTATAAGACATTTAATTGTTAGTGTCCCATTATGTGGTACTGTATTAGGACACTTGATCATCTGGGTCCTATTATAACATAACTTAATAGGACACATTGTAGTTAAGTTATAAATGTTCAGTGTTATAGGACCCTTTCTAGTCAAAGTCATTTTAGAACTTAACTTAATAGGACACTTGATACTTGGGTCTTATAACTTTAAACTTTATAGGACACTTAATCATTGTGGTGTTATTATAATACACCCTAATAGGACACTTGATATTTGAGTCATGAAACATTAGTTTATAGGACGCTTATTCGTTAGAGTTTTATTATAATATAACTTAAAAAGACACTTGACACTTGGGTCTTATAAATTTAACCTTTATAGGACGCTTAATCATTGTGGTGTTATTATAATACACTGTAATAGGACACCTGATATTTGAGTCATAAAACATTAGTTTTATAGGACGCTTATTCGCTAGATTTCTATTATAACATAACTTAATAGGACACTTGACACTAGGGTCTTATAACTTTAACCTTTATAGGACGCTTAATCATTATGGTGTTATTATAATACACCGTAATAGGACACTTGATATTTGAGTCGTAAAACATAAGTTTTATAGGACGTTTATTCGCTAGAGTTTTATAATAACACTAGGTTATTGACCCGTGATTACACGGAATGGTAGTAAACAAACAACACTATGTCAAAGTAGGCTACGCCCATACTTTTGGCAAAACCGCCCTGTCACACATTTGAAAAATTGTGTGGCTAAAGGTCATTCATAACATTTTAAAACACTTTTAGTCACACATTATATTATTAATGTGACAATTGTTTACCAGTTCAGAACATTTAGCCACACTTTTAGAAAATTATGTGACATTTATTAGCCACAACTCGAAAAGTGTGGGCAAAGGTGATCTATAGCACATATTTTTGTTTCATGTGACCAAAGTACATGTATTTGACACCTTTAACCACACATTAAGAAAAAAATTGGGACAATTATTAGCCACGCTAGAAAAGTGTGGCCAAATGTGATATACGACCACAATATTGGTTTTCATGTGACCAATAACACTTGTATTCAAAACATTTAGCCTCACTTTAAAAAAATGACTTTTATTAGCCACACTAGCAACGTGTGGCCAAATATGATCTACAACCACAATATTTGTTTCATGTGACTAAAAACAGATGTATTCTAGACTTTTAGCCACACTTTAAGAAAAACAGTCACACTAGAAAAGTGTGGTCCAATTCAGTACCCACTTTTTGGTGTCCCAGTCGAGGTGATTCGACAATGGTCAAGGGGAATTTGACACAGTCAAGGTGATTTGATACGGTCAAGGGAATTTGACACAATCAAGGTGAATTTGACACAGTCGAGGGAATTCGACACAGTCGAGGAGAATCGACAAAGAAAAAAGTCTACTAATATTGAGTACTCCCTATGTCTTCACATACATTAATGTCCTTGCAAAACATTAATTTGATTTGTTCATAGACGCTTTTCATACCTGTTTTCAAAGGAGTCTCTCAAATGTTTACAAGTTTATCAGTACTCATACAAAACGCATGAACTCGCTCAACTTTTGTTGATGTTTTCAAAATTACATGTATTTCAGGGAACCAGTTGGATCTTGGGCGCTGGTGTTGTTTCGGGATATGAATAACAAGTTTAGATGTCATCCACTTTTGTCGGTTTGTAACTGAATCAAAGGTTATGTTGTTTGATACTTAAACGACTGGTGTTTGTAATATTTTTAACTTTATGAATGGATGAACATCGTTTTGATCATATAGTTGTTTATTATAATTGAATGCAATGATATTGAACTATTTATATATTAATTATCACTTGTTTTTGTTTACATTCCTTGTTTAGACTTATTGTTTATCAACTTAACGGTGCAATATTCACTGCTTTATTCATGACCAATTAACATAAATTACCAATATGCCCACTGTTTCAATATCATGCACATGTGCATTACCCAAGGCGTGCATTTTCAACATCGAAACCATAGCATCTAAACTTATCGATGCACTGTTTTTAATGTTATTATGTTTTAAATACATGTACTCCATTTTCAACCCACCTATTATACCTTGCAATGTATACATTATGCACATGTGCATTGCCACCATATACTATGTCAAACAACATTATACATTACTACCTCTACGTTATGCACATGTGTATTGCCAACATAAACTATGCCACACATTATATCACATTAATAGGTTCCTATGCATTTCCAACATATACTATACCAGACACCATACAACATTGTAAACTACATATCCTATACCAAAAACCATCATACATTACCACTATGCATAATAATATATAAATATGCCTATGTGCATTGGCAACATAATCATTTACGTCACAACAGTAGACATTTGTGTATTTTTAACATATACTATACCAACCAGATATAACATTTGAAAACGTTGTAAACTGAATATAATCATCCGGTAACACATTATATATCACCACTATGCATACTAATTCACCTTATGCACATGTGCATTTCCAACATATACTATACCATATTACATCAAATTACCGAATTAACGATCATATAGTTATCACCGTCCAAAAACAAATATAAGTTATCATTAAAAAATAACTAACATATAAACCACCATACAAAAACAACCATAATTTTCAATATAACATTGTTCTATCCAACTTTCTTTCATTAATATTTTCCACCATCTCGTCGCCCTTATCATCCATCACATCACATCTCATCCATCACATCGTGCTTTTGTGTACTTCTCCTATTCCATGTATTTCTTTCTCTTGTCATAACTGCACATGATATCAAAAAACATCGTTCAATATGAAAGTAACAATTGGATGCACATGTGCATATACTACCAACTGCATCATCGACTAATAACCAACCTTTTTGTCTTTTCGCTTAACATTTTTGTATTCACCTTCCTTATCATCTGTCAATTTTGTTGCCTCTTTATCATTCGATCTCAACACAAATGTTATTTTCTTCGCTTTTTTTCCATTTTTTTTTGCCTAAAATAATAATTAAAACATAACATAATCAAACATGCAATTTCAATTAGTATGTGCATTAAACAACTTTTTTCATCACTGTAAACGATATGCATTTGTGTATCTATTTGCACATGTGCATCACATATCATTGTCATTATGCACTTGTGAATCAATATGCACATGTGCATCACATATTCTTATAAAGATACTTAAAATTAATCCATATGTAAAGTTCAATGTTATGTGCTCAAATTCAATATGCACATATGCATCACTTTAAACAACAACATCAACATAATCTAATTACACAAAATCATATACACGTATATTAAACAAAGCTGCTCATGTTCGCTATACACATATGCATCACATGAAACAATAACACCATGATATCCTAATTAGAAAACATCACGCATCTTACACAAAACTGCTCAAGTTCACTATGCACGTGTGCATTACCTAAAACAACAACACCAACATATTCTAATTACACAAAATCATCTACACGTATCCTAAACAAATCACTATGCACATGAATGATATTATTAACTTTATTTGGTTCACATATACATACTAGGTCGGCTATGGCACTGTATAAGTTCGTGCAATAAAATAACAAGCACAGTTAACAGATCAACGACTTGAATCACATTCATATAAATCATTCATAGAAATCAAAATTACCCATTAAAACAGATACCTAAAGTATGTTATAAAACTGTGTTAAGTAGTAGCAATACTATACCGTTGTCAGCGGCCACCAACACTGGAAAAGCTCGTAAAAACACAATAAATAAAAAGGGGGGGAAATAACGCCGAGCGAAAAACAGACGTAAAATATTTGAATCACGCACGCTCGTTGCTTAGAAATTAAACCGAAACGTAAAACATAGAAAAAAATAACTAAGTCTATCCAGGACCCGCGTGTTGGACGAACTTGTCAAACACAGAAAAATAGATGTGACGCAACGGGCCAGTCAAACGGGAAAAAAATATACGAAAATATGTTGAACCCCACACGCACGTTGGGGTGCGTTAACGAAACGAAAAACTTGGGAAAAATGAAAAGTATGGTGGACCAAAATTGAAAATAAAAAAGAGTTGTGATTAAATTGCAAAAGATGAAAAATTTTCTGTTAAAAGTAAAAAAAACAAAGGGTCTAAATTGTAAAATTGAAGTTATTTAGTAATTTTAGATAAAAATAAGGATAAAAATAAGTGATATCTATATATTGGTTATTAATTTATATTAATATTAATATTAAAATAAATATTAAACAAATTTAAATAAAATTTATGAGGTTGAAGGAGAGAATACCATATGGTATTATTTGGAGTCTTTTATTATAAGTTGAGATTTGGCAGAGATAGACGATCAACGATTAATAAACGGACACGATTTCTGATTTCTATCATGTCGATCAATGGTAATCGATGATTTTGTAATCGATTACTGAATGTAATAACAATCAGTAACCGATGATGAGTGATTTTGTTAAATTTGTTCGCGAAATTGTGCCCTAAATTGTACGATGATATGGTGATGTTAATGGAAATCGAATTGTAGAGATTGTAGAGACCGTGTTATTAACATTCAGTATTTAATTATAATAATACCAACATGCGATTTCGTCATATTTACCAACATGCAAAATTGCTACACAAAAACAACATGCGATTTCATAAAAAATACCAACATGCGAGTTCCAATATGTTTTTTTATAACATGCGATTTCACAATATCGTACGAGCGTACGATAAACCCTAATTGTACGTTACACTTTCTCTCTCTCTCTCTCTCTCTCTCTATATATATATATATATATATATGTATATATATGGGAAGGCTATAGAAAAAACCCACTTGAGTTGTGTAAACTCAAGAAACCTTTGTAAAAAACCCATGTAAACTCAAGAAACCTTTCTAAAAAATATGAAATGTATTATATATATATTTGAACATTTTTAAAAAAGAAACACAAAAAACACCGAGTAGTTTTTTTTTAAAATGTTACAAATTTCGGGTTACATAATATATATGTCAAAAAAATGTAACATACAAATTCTCAACATTTTTTTAAAAAAACTAGTAGGCGTTTTTTTTCATTTTAAAAAAAAATGTTTGTGTACATTTATATTACATTACCTTTTTTTTAGAAAAAAATAAAAATGTTACATAGGGTTTATTTGAGTTTTCTCAACTCACATTAGTTTTCGATTTATCTTTCCCCTATATATATTGTCGCAACCCCCGCCCCCTATCTGTCCCGAGAACGGGCGGCCGCGAACAATGGTGTTGGTGGTATTGGTGTTTATTAATTTTGGCAGCGGAAATTACATCAGGACCGTAGTTAGGAAATATTTTATCAGAGTAAGACACCACATTTTATATAAATAAACATACTGGGATGAAACCCAAGTTTTCATTACAAACTGATTTATAGGGATAATTCCCATTTTATTGAAATAAACGCTTTCTTTTATTTAGCTAACTTTTATAGCCACTTTTCCAAGCCTTCAGTGCTGTCCAGCTGGCTTCTAATTGGCTTTCACATTGTGTTACCTGAAATTCGTTTAAAAACATTTTTTCAGTAGGAAATACTGGTGAGTGAATCCCAGTTCAATCAAGGAAAGTTTCATTAATTTAAACAGTATTGAGAGCGATTACAATGTTTACATCTACCCAATTACTCATTCAGTATTATCAATCCTGACTGGTGGGTCATATAATATTATACATTGGCTAACTCTTTGTCCAATGGTAACGTGTTCCACACTTTGTATACAAAACCCCAACATACCGGTAGTAATTGTAAAATTACAAAGACCCAATCACTGCTAAATTGCATTGTAAAATATTTAAGGTTTTGTAAAAACTGTTTACAAAAAGGAGATTACTCACATTATTGTCTTAGGTTTTCTGTAAGGATTTCTTGAGAATTATCTATAATTTACACAAATGCACACGTGTTAGTATAATAACCCATTTTAACATTAGTAATACCCTCCCCGAGACGGCATTCCAACGAGTACGTCGGGCAGAACCACAACAGCCGTTACGGAACCCTAGATCAATCGGGCAGAGTATCTAATACGTATCCAGGGATTATAGGGGTTATGATACTTACAACGGAGCAGAACTTCGTTATTTAGGGGGTATTAGACCCGAGTATAGTGCCTACTATCAGAATATTCGAGTGAGAGAGAAAGATGTGAGCGATTGACACTGATACCCCGAGCTCCCATTATATAGGGCCTGATTTGGCTTTTCTCGCGGCCCGCGTAAGATTAGGCTAAGGCCTACGCGGCCCGCGTAATAGGGGGGTCTAGGCCTTGGTGATCCGGGTCATACAAATAGGTTCAACACACGTCGGACACGTGTCAACACCGGGTGATGACTCGTTTCCGATCGCCCGCGGCCCGCGTAAGGTCAAGGGGTGGCTTACGTGCCCCGCGAGAGCCCCAAAAATTTGATTTTTAATTAATTTTAATAATATTAAAGGTATCTGGGGTCCGTTTTCACGTATGGGGGGTATTTTAGGACATATTGGGATATTTTAAATATTTTTAGGGTGTCGGAAATTATTCCGAGGCTTGTTATATCCTCCCCACCTTGTTTTAGAGCTCTTCCTCGAGGTCTACTGGAACAGGTGTGGATATTTTCTTTGCATTTCTGATTCAAGTTCCCATGTGTATTCGGGTCCTTTTTTGGAGTCTCATTTCACTTTGACCAGAACTAATCTCTTGTGCTTGAGGTTCTTGATTTTCCTGTCTTCTATCTGTAGAGGCCTCTCTACGAACTTAAGTTGTTCATTTACCTCTATATCTTTTAGAGGTACTACCAGTGATTCATCAGCTAAGCATTTCTTGAGATTAGATACATGAAATACATCATGTATTCCTGCCATTTCCTCTCGCAGTTGTAGTTGATAGGCTACAGGTCCTATTCTTCTAATAATCTTAAAAGGTCCAACATACCTAGGACTTAGCTTTCCCCTCTTGATGAATCTTACTACTCCTTTTTAATGAGAGACTTTCAACAATACCTTGTCACCTACCTGAAATTCGCTTACGTCTGTTATCAGCGTAGCTCTTTTGTCGGTCACGTGCTGCTTTTAGTCGTTCCTTGACTTTAATGATTTTGTCGGTCGTTTCTTGCACTATTTCAGGTCCAGATAGTTGCTTTTCCCCAATTTCTGCCCAACAGACTGGGGTTCGGCATTTTCGTCCATAAAGTGCTTTGAATGGTGTAGCATTGATACTTGTGTGATAACTGTTATTATAAGAAAATTCTATTAATGGTATGTGATCATCCCAATTCCCTCCGAAATCAATTACACAAGCTCTAAGCATGTCCACCATTGTCTGAATTGTCCTTTCGCTTTGTCTGTCCGTTTGAGGATGATAAGCTATGCTTAGATTTAACTTGGTTCCCATGGCTTTTTGGAAACTTGACAAAAAATGAGAGGTAAAATGGCTATCTCTGTCAGAAACAATTGATAAAGGTATTCCATATAATGAAACTATTTCATTTACATATAATTTAGCTAATTGTTCCATGCTGAAAGTTTCTTTCATTGGTAGGAAATGAGCTGACTTGGTTAGCCTATCTACAATCACCCACCTTGTATCATTACCTTTTCTTGTTTTGGGTAATTTGGTAACAAAATCCATTGTTATCAATTCCCATTTCCAAACTGGCATTTCTAATTGTTGCAGCAATCCTGAGGGTTTCTAATGTCCAGCTTTAACTTGTGAACAAGTTAAACATTTAGAAACATAAGCTGCTATATCCTTTTTCATTCCTATCCACCAAAAATTCTTTCTTAAATCCTGATACATTTTATCACTTCCTAGATGCATCGTATATTTAGATTTCTGGGCTTCTTCTAATATACGGTGACATAGGTTTCCTAATTTAGGTATCCACATTCTTTTCTTATGGAATCTCCAAATTTCATCGGTTCCTTGTTCTAATTCCTTAAGCATTCCTTTTAATTTTTCAGTATCCTCCTTGACGACTGATTCTTGCGCTTTTCTAATTTGTTCTTTTAAATCTATTTGCAAATTTAATTTAAGAGAACGTACCCTTTTTGGTTTTTCATGATACTTTCGGCTTAAAGCATCAGCCACTACATTGGCTTTTCTTGCATGATACTGGATATTACAATCATAATCACTAAGAATCTCCATCCAGCGTCTTTGTCTCATATTCAACTCTTTTTGCCCGAATACATACCTTAAACTTTTATGATCAGTGAAAATAGTAAACTTACTACCATAAAGGTAATGTCTCCAAATCTTAAGGGCAAAAATAATGGCTCCTAATTCTAGATCATGGGTTGAATAATTTTCTTCATGGTTCTTAAGCTGTCTAGATGCGTAAGCTATAACCTTTTGACGTTGCATCAATACACATCCATACCCTAACTTAGAAGCATCACAATAGACTATAAAGTCTTCAGTTCCTTCTGGTAACGCTAGTATGGGTGCGTGGGTTAATCCTTGCTTAAGAATTCTAAATGCTTCTTCCTGTTTTGGTCCCCATTCAAACTTAACAGACTTACAGGTTAGCTTAGTTAAGGGAATGCCTATTCTAGAAAAGTCTCGAATAAATATTCTATAGTAACCGGCCAATCCTAAGAAACTTCTAACCTCGGTTGGTGACTCAGGGGTTTTCCATTTGGTAATCGCCTCGATCTTGGTGGGATCCACATGGATTCCTTTATGATTGACTAAATGTCCAAGAAACTGTACCTGTTCTAACCAAAACTCGCACTTTGAAAACTTAGCATAAAGCTTTTCCTTTATCAATAAACTTAAAAGTGTGTGCAAATGCTTTGCATGTTCTTCCTTACTTTTGGAATAGATAAGAATATCATCTATAAAGACAATTATGAATTTATCCAAATATGACTTACATATTCGGTTCATCATGTCCATAAATGCAGCTGGGGCATTGGTTAAACCAAATGGCATGACAGTAAATTCATAATGGCCATACCTTGTTTTGAAAGCGGTTTTAGGAATGTCCTCTTCCTGTACTTTTAATTGATGATATCCTGACCTTAAATCGATTTTTGAGAAAAATCGGGCTCCTTACAGTTGATCGAACAGATCATCGATCCTTGGTAATGGATACCGATTTTTAATCGTGACCTTGTTCAATTCAAGGTAGTCAATGCACATGCGCATCGATCCGTCCTTCTTTTTAACGAATAAAATCGGTGCTCCCCATGGCGATGAGCTTGGTTGTATGAATCCTTTTTCCAATAATTCGTCTAACTCTTTCTTCAGTTCCTGCATTTCTGCGGGTGCCAAACGGTAAGGTGCTTTGGCAATTGGTGTTGTCCCTGGTAATAGATGGATTCTGAATTCGACTTCCCTGTCCGGCGGTAGTCCTGGCAATTCTTCTGGAAAGACATCTGAAAACTGGGATACTACTGGAATATCCTTTAATTCTTTTCCTTTAGTGTTAGTGATTATGGAAATCAAATACACTATAGATCATTTTCTTATACAACTTGTTGTTTTCATCACAGAGATGAATTTTGTGGATCTAGATGGCTTATCTCCTTTAATTGTGATCTTTTCACCCTTTGGTGAATCTACTTGAATTGACTGTTGATCACATAAAATACTAGCTTTATTGGCTATTAACCAATCCATTCCTAAGACAACATCAAATCCTGCCAGATTCATTGGGTAAAGGTTTGCCATAAATTTTTGATTTAAAAACTCTATTCTTGCTCCCTGCAAGATTTTAGAAATCCTAACGGTTTCTCCATTCGCTGTCTCTACTAGACATTCTTGTGGGAGTTTAGTTAATGATTGATTAAGAAGTTTGCAAAACGAAGTATTAATAAAACTTTGGTTTGCACCAGAGTCAAATAATACTTTAGCAAAAATATCATTAACAAAAAACATACCGGCTATTACATCTGGAATCATTTTAGCTTCATATGCAGTCAGAACAAATGCTCTAGTATTTTTAGTGTTATTGTTGTTTGCAGCTGGAGCTAATTTTGGACAGTTTGGCTTAATATGACCTTGTTCTCCGCAGTTGTAGCATATCCTGTTGTTAGCTTTCTTCCTGCAGTCTTCTTCCTTGTGTCCGGATATTTTGCAAAAATTACAATATATGGAGCATCTTCCAGAATGTTTCCTTTTGCAATACTTGCAATAAGGTGCAGATGTGAAACCTACACTTTTCCCACGGTTGGAATTTCTAGAACGGAATTCCTGGTTAAGCCTTTGAGCTAGGTTTCTCCTTCGGTCTTCTTCTCGTGTACGTACTAACTCATCTGTCAAGGCATTTGCTAGTTCTACAGCTTCTTCTATGGTTTGAGGTCTAGCTGCCTTGACTTCATGCCTAATCTCCCCGATTAATCCCCAGATGTAACGGGAGATTAATACTGGTTCAGGTGATGCAAGGGTTGGTACTATTCTAGCATATTCAAAGAATGTGGTAGTATAACCCTTACTATCTACCCCGGTCAACCTAAGGTTCAGAAACTTATTCGCTATCTGTTCCTTTTCATTGGGAGGGCATAATTTCCTTTCTACCATGTTCTTAAATTCCTCACATTCCATGTTGTAAATCCTGTCACTTCCTCTAGACTGGAGGATTCTATTCCACCATTCTAATGTGACAACTGTCACTTTTCCGTACATTTCGTACACTAAATGAATAGTAATTTGTGCTTTAATGACTGTGCATGATCTAGTTTACAAGACAAATGAATTTCTGATTACTGTTATATACATACAATGACATTTCTTATTCGTTGCTACATGCAACATAATATAGTTCTAATAATGCACAGAACAAAATTGGCACCATTATCAGACAAACAAAAAAAATACTGACGATGTTCAGTACATTGACAGACAATATTTTGAGGTCCAGTACGAGCCAGAAATGACGTATTACACTAGTATAGTGTGTAGGTAAGTAAGGACCACAAAACTGCATGCCTAAGTGATAGACAAAGTGCCGGAAAGTGCCTAAAACCCACATGAAGTGTAGAATTCTGCACAAATCAGCAAAAATTCACCATTTAACAAGATCATTACAGGCAAAAATATGGTAAAATGGTCCTGTATGCTTTCCTAAGTGTCGGGAATTAAAAGTGTCACAAAAAGTTACATAAAGGACACTATATGGTATAACTTGACACTTTAACGAATCGGTATCTAACCGAACAACCGGACATAACCCGGAACACCAAATTATTACTAGAAGCATTGTTTTTATTTTTCTGAGCTAGTTATGGTTCCCGAACACTCTAACATACTACATAATGCATCCTATACATAAAACACTAGACTTTATACTTATCTTCCAACTAATTACCTACTCATCCTTACAAGTTACAATTAACCCTCTCCCCCATGCATATTTACGGCCCAAGGGGTGTGGCCCCACCTCACGATTTTTCACAATCTTCCTAAATCTCTCATGATCTCCTAGATTGCATATGATCTTGCTAGGATTGCTTTAAGATTTTTCTTAGATTTGGGAAGATTGCTTTAGATCTTGCTAAGATCTCCCTTGGATTTGATTAGATATCTTCCCATGATCCTACGAGATATTGTGAGATCTTATGTGATCTTGTGTGATCCTATTAGATATGATACTAGATTTTGCCTTGCACTATTTGATAACATAAAATCCATGAAGATCTTGGTACATAGGATAATAGACTATATAAACCACAAGACCCTACTCATATTCTCATTCATCACAAACTCCACAACTCCTCCCTCTTCTCCCTTAAGGCTACGGCCCAACACCCCCTTTTATCATCATCATCATCCTTCAAGCCACTTCCAAGCAATCCAAGGTTATCTCAAGGTGTTACAAGGTGCTTTAGGAAGATTGGTGCTCACGGAACTTGAAGGACCTCATCCGTTTGCTTTTATCCACTCATTATTCATCTTGTTCTTCCCTAGCTTCAAGCTAGTAGTAAGACCTCTTTGATCTTTGTTTACTTCATGTTTTTAGTGGTTAAAAGATATATTGCGATGAAAATCATAAGAACACTAAAGAACATAAACTTAAAGCTTGAACATAAAGTTTACATATGATGATATATAGATTATATGATGTTGTTTAGTGCATGAATAATGTTTGCTTGTTGATTACTAGAGATATTGATGTTGATCATTACATGGAACTTGCTAGATTATGATTAAAAACATGATTTAGCAAGATAGAGGATGATTATGTAACAACATGAAATAATCATCTTCTTGATTAAACATGAACTTGAAAACAAAGTGATTTCTTGAAAAAGTAATAAACAAAGTAAGTTAATAATCTTGTAAATCCAAGACTTGTAAATGATTTTTCTAAAAGAACCGAGTTAAAAAGATGATTTTTGAAAGATCATGATTTTTACTAAACTTACATCATTTTTAGTGAGAAAACAAGTGTATAAACACTAGAGAAACAAGAAGGTTTAATAAAGAAACATTTTTGTAAAATATGTTTACAAGTTGTAAACATCTAAAATCTTCAAGAATGAATTTTACCAAGTAGTAAATATATTTTGGAGTGTAACTAAAGCTACTAAACACTTTACCAAGTTACTACGCGTTTTTTGAAAGATCAAGTTCATGTTATATTGTAAGCGGAATTGTTTTTGCACTTGGTGAGTACAAGATGATTAAGTGATTTGTTGTTGATTGTTTGAATGATTTTTTGAAAAGAAAATGATATGCTAAATAGCATGGACACCTCCATTTACAAAGGAAACTATGGCGAAATTTTCTAAAAATTCCAACACTTAGAAAATATTATCTAAACAAGTGTTCACAAGCGTGTTTTAAATTATGATTTATAACATAAATTTTGCCATAAATTTTTGTAACAAAAATACAAGTATTGGAGGTTGGTTTTTGTAAATAAAAATGGGTAAATATGTATTTAGAATATATATTTACATTATAGACATTGTGTGTGATTATGTGAAATAATTATATTATTTTAGGGTAAAATAATATAACTTACAAATACCAAGAATTTACAACTCCAAAATAATACCAAAAATCTCACGGAATAAATACACAAGTTACACACTCGATATTGTGAAACCAAATGACAAGACGTAACTTGCAAAATATTCCGGAAATACCGTTACAGTATATTTTTGGTAAATGTTATTTTGGGACACAAGGAATGAAAATATGATTTTCGTTATTATCGCAAGTATATCATATTTTCAACAAAGAGAAAATATACTATTTTTGGAATTAAAAATATATTTTCTTAGAAAATTCAGAAGATATATGATTTTGAGAAAAAATATATATTTTCTTGAAATACATTATTTCGGAACTACAAATATGAGAATACAAATACACATGTATGAAATACTCCCATCCTTGGGAAGGAAATACGAAAATCATTACCTGAGAAGTATTATAACTTTGAATAATGTTAAAGACATAAAGGAAACGTAACTCAAAACATGAATACTAAGGCAAGGCACGACCCACTCGTCTAATAGACCCTAGCACATTGTAGGTATTCGTGTTTGCTGACGAGATTTGAGTTACGAGTACTGAAGACGCAAAACAGTGAGTTCATGCTCCCCCTTTTCTCTTAACTGTTTTTGGTTTTATAACTCTCGGGGGTGGAATACATGTTACGAATACTTAAAACGGTATGAATTGCCTATGAGAAGAAATACTAGATCATGTGAGCACAGACTTAATACAGAAATGCCATTAATACTTAATTAGGGACGAGGGTTAGATCTAACGGGTACGGCCAAACCCCACTCATGGTCACAACTAGTACCTAGTAGTGCTTCGGAGTCCCAGTCGAGGTTAATCGACACAGTCGAGGTTAATCGACACAGTCGAGGGTAATCATTATGAGTGCTTCCTATATCCTCACATGCCTTAAAGTCCTTGTAAAAACATTCATGTTCATACACGCTTTTCATACCTGTTTACAAAGGAGTCTCTCAGAGATTTACAAGAATTACAGTACACAAACAAGACGCATGAACTCGCTCAACTTTTTGTTGATGTTTTCCAAAATTACATGTATTTCAGGTGACAGGATGGATCTTGGACGCGGGGGTCGTAACTAGAAGTAGACTTCAAGTTTAGATGTCATCCACTTTTGTTGAATTGTAACCTAGATGAAGGTTGTGTTTCAAAACTTAAATAACCAGTGTCTGTAATACTCAATTTTTATGAATGGATGAACGTCGTTTTGATCATGTAGTTGTTTATTAGGATTAAATGTAATGATATTAAACCAGTCATACATCATACGCTTCCGCAAAAGACAGGGTGTGACATCTAAGGCTGAGTTCTTAAACAGATTAGAGGAAAACATTATCTTATCCTCTTCCGCACATTTGCTTATTTTTAAAACAGCCTCAGTCTTTTCTATCCAGCGTAGAGTTGCAATGGCACCTTCATTGCCTGAGAATTCTATTGGTTTGTAGGACCATAATTCTTTATAAGAACAACCATGAGATATGGTTCTTCTTCTTTTGGGAATGGGCGCTTGAAGTATGGGTCCATTCTTCACGCTGTGTTCAGGTTCAGTTGGTCGCTTACTGCTATGTTTACTTTTATTATCGGCTTCCTTAACAGTTTGAATAATAAATGGCATTGCATCTATTATTCCTTGTGCCACTATGTGTTGGATGGAGCTATTATCCACTTGGTTTCCGTTGTGATTGTTGTTTGGATTCTCATTATTCGGGTTATTGTCATTCTGAATGTTATCATTCTGTTTTTCCTAATTCACTTCGTTGTCCATCTGAATTTTAAACATTTATCACATATTATTATCACAAAATAATATTTAATGCAACCAATCACACAACACGCATGTTGATAAAAAAACGTCGAGCATTGCGACTTTTACTCTTTCTTATAATATGCATCTAGTACAAACCTACACTAAAAATTAAAATTACAATACCAAATGAAATAAAATTGCACTAATAGTAGTAGGCATCCGTAGTTTTTTTTTTCAAACACACATATTATATATTATTATATTATATTATTATTATTACTATTTCTACCATTTCCACCATCATTTTCAAGGATATGGATTCATCCAAAAATCCATATTGCGCTCGTCGTACTTCCAGACGAGGCGCTCTCCCACCTGTCGCATTCTCTCACTACTCTCTAAAATTTCCTCACCAAATGTCCTAAGTTCTTGTACATTGTCTGCACTCATTGGGGGTGCAGGTTCTAGGACTGGGTTCGTAATCTGAGGTGCGGGTTCCTGGTATGGAGGTATAGGTGCCTGGTATGGGTAAGGATTCTCTAAAATCTCCCTAATGAATACATCGTTATCGTAATAGGGATCTAGAGGGTCCAAACCTGGGTAGGCTCCTAGATTCGGCATGGGCAAATTTTCATGTATGGGGTAACGTTGCACATAGTCCCTATTGTCGTCCCACCACGGGTCATAGTTTGGATCTAAGGGATTAGGTGCGGGTACCCTAGGTATCTCCTCCGGATTGAAATCATGCATTTCTACTTGATTTTCAGAGTTTTTTATCTCCATTGGTTGGTCGGGAATTGGTGGTTGTGGTTGGGGTTGGGGTGCTAACATTAGCTCCAGGTTAGGGTCAGCCGCAGTGGTTGCTAAGATATAGAAATTGGCTAGGCTTCTATTAAGCATGTCTTGGGTATGGGCATCGGTTTCTCTTTTAGCTGCTGCTAGCACTCGTTGTTCTTGTAACTTTTTCGTACGCTTCCTATGCTCATGTGCTCCCCTACTGAACCATCCTCTCTTTTTCTGAGGGAATGGCTCTTCAGACTGAGCCTTAAACACGAATATTCCTTCTTCAGTATCAGCAGAGTACCCTGAGAGGGCTGGCTGTGAAGAGGCACCTTCACTTCTAGGCGAACCAGACAATTGACGGTACGCGTCAGATGGTCCTTGGTCGCTCATACTGTAAACTAACAGATAGTCAGATAACACACAACACTAAAATACAATTATGCACGTATTTTCATAATTTATTTCCTAACATTTTAAATAAATTTTGGTGTCAGCAGAACACTTCTGTGGCTGAATTAGTGGCTTAGCTCTGATACCATCTTCTGTCGCAACCCCCGCCCCCTATCTGTCCCGGGAACGGGCGGCCGCGAACAATGGTGTTGGTGGTATCGGTGTTTATTAATTTTGGCAGCGGGAAATTAAATCAGGACCGTAGTTAGGAAATATTTTATCAGAGTAAAACACCACATTTTATATAAATAAACATACTAGGATGAAACCCAAGTTTTCATTACAAACTGATTTATAGGGATAATTCCCATTTTATTGAAATAAACGCTTTCTTTTATTTAGGTAACTTTTATAGCCACTTTTCCAAGCCTTTAGTGCTATCCAGCTGGCTTCTAATTGGCTTTCACATTGTGTTACCTGAAACGCGTTTAAAAACATTTTGTCAGTGGGAAATACTGGTGAGTGAATCCCAGTTCAATCAAGGAAAGTTTCATTAATTTAAACAGTATTGAGAGCGATTACAATGTTTATATCTACCCAATTACTCATTCAGTACTGTCAATCCTGACTGGCGGGTCATATTACACATTGGCTAACTCTTTGTCCAATGGTAACGTGTTCCACATTTTGTATACAAAACCCCAACATACCGACAGTAATTGTAGAATTACAAAGACTCAATCACTGCTAAATTGCATTGTAAAATATTTATGGTTTTGTAAAAACTGTTTACAAAAAGGAGATTACTCACATTGTTGTCTTAGGTTTTCTTTAAGGATTTCATGAGAATTATCTATAATTTACACAAATGCACATGTGTTAGTATAATAACCCATTTTAACATTAGTAATACCCTCCTCGAGACGGCATTCCAACGACTACGTCGGGCAGAACCACAACAGCCGTTACGGAACCCTAGATTAATCGGGCAGAGTATCTAATACGTATCCAGGGGTTATGATACTTACAACGGAGCAGAACTTCGTTATTTAGGGGGGTATTAGACCCGAGTATAGTGCCAACTATCAGAAAATTCGAGTGAGAGAGAAAGATGTAAGCGATTGAAACTGATACCCCGAGCTCCCATTATATAGGGCCTGATTTGGCTTTTCTCGCGGCTCGCGTAAGATTAGGCTAAGGCCTACGCGGCCCGCGTAATAGGGGGGTCTAGGCATAGGTGATCCGGGTCATACAAATAGGTTCAACACGCGTCGGACACGTGTCAACACCGGGTGCTGCCTCGTTTCCGATCGCTCGCGGCCCGTTTACGCTCAAGGGGTGGCTTACGCGCCACGCGAGAGCCCCAAAAATTTGATTTTTAATTAATTTTAATAATATTAAAGGTATTCGGGGTCCGTTTTCACGTATGCGGGGGTATTTTAGGACATATTGGGATATTTTAAGTATTTTTAGGGTGTCGGAAATTATTCCGAGGGTTGTTATATATATATACAGACACACTCACATACACACAAGTAGAAAACCCGTGTGATGCGGCAAGGACAATTTACAACGTAGTAGTTGTTTTCTGTACGTTTATCAATTATCTTGTGATATGTTGTATAGTACTTTTGTTACGTTTTATATTCGTAGCATCGGTGTGGTCTATATGATGGCTTATAGATCTCAATTAAATAATAACAAACCCATAATATAAAAATATCAGTCATAATCGTTGCAAGTTAAGAAAAAATCCGAATAACTAATAAGAAAATATTAGTTTAAAATTTGCGGTAAGTGGTCATGAGTTATATTGCTATGGGTGTTGGTGCAGTTTTGGTGTCCGATGTTGTTCGAATAGATAAGATTACTTTTTTTGCTGATTATGTAATAGACTAATAGTTAGTGAAACGATCAAACGAACGTGTATAGACCCACTCGTTTGAAGTGGTCAAACGAAAGGGTTATTCGTTTGACCGTGAGCGTTTGCAAGTGACCTTTCACACGAAGGTGGATTTTCATGTGAAGGTGGTGTGGCTATAAATACCACCCTTAGTTCATTTGCAAGTTTTTAAGGTTTTAGACTTGGGGGGAGATCACCACTTGGTCTCTCCCGGATGTATGCTCCTTTGGTATATTTTGGATAGCTTATAATTGTGTCGATTTGTAATGTTATGCTACCCAATTTTATACAAGAAAGTTGTTTATCCGTCTCTAATCTTCCGTCTCTGAACTTAATTACACGCTAATCACGGGTTTCGGTCTGAATCACGAACCTACAATTGGTATCAGAGCCATGGTACCCGACTTAGTGAATGTAACCATTTGCTTAATCATATGAGCTCTTGACTAGTGATTCTTGTGGGTTTTTGTTCAAGATGTAAAAGTGGTGTAAACAAGAAAAACCCAGATCTTGACCAAAAAATATGGATCTGAGATGAAATAGACCATACAAGAGGGTTAGGTTGTATATTTCACACCAAATACATAAAGTTTTCATCATCCATTTTCAATTTTGAGGTGTATTTCGTCAAATCTGCAGATGTTTTTCTTCGTCGTGTTCTTGAGGTGGGTGGCGACTGTTTAGAGAAACTAGGATTTCTTCAGATCTGGACCCAAAAGTAAACAGCGAAACATACCTAGTCACTGCGAAGAACCCTCCTCGAAGAACATCATTCTTTGCACTCACGAAAGACTTCAACAACGAAGAACTCTTATTCTTCGTGATGTTGATTAACAAACAACCCTCCTCGAAGAACATCATTCTTTGCACTCACGAAAGACTTCAACAACGAAGAACCCACCTTCACATGATAATCCATTCTTCGTGGACTTTGATCTCCGATTCACCTCCGTGCTCCGGTCACCACGGCAGTAAACACCGTCCACAACCACCACATTTTCGCCCATTAACGAAGGAAGTTTTTCATATACTAATCGGCGTGGAGAGATTCAGGTGCTCGGAGATTCTTTTTCACCCGAATTTGATTGGGATTGAACAGGCGGGGTTAGATGAGATGGTGGTGTATCAATACAGAGGCTGCAATCCAGAAGTCAAAGACTTGGAAGTGGGTGACGGCTGATGTTTGCAGCTAGGGCTTTTACTTTCTAATATATTTAACTGTAGGTTGAACAAAAGTTGAATGGAAAGTCCAACAATGATGTTCAGGGCCTTTACTTTATGTTCAGCCCACTATTAGTTTAAGTTTTTAAATTAATTTGTGTGGGCTTGTGCTAGAGACTAGTAAGATGGAAGCCCAGCAAGTTAGCTTTCAAAATTAATCCAAAGAATGTTGATGCCATCAATTCTTTTACAAAGTGGGCGAATTATATGTTTTAACATATAGATGGATTAATTCTCATATTGGACCGGGTGTTCGCAAAGGTTATTTGAATCGAGCTTCAACGTCAAATTCGTACGAGTTCGGGGGCGTGCCTGATCAGTTTGAGATGATGAAAACATATGTTAAAAAAATATGAGGTAGTCACGGTTACCGATGCAAACGTCAAATTTGGTGACTTGCCTATTATGGGCCAAAAACGGTATTTATTTCCGCACGTGAAAATTTATTTTGTTATCGGTGTTCGTAAATGCTTGAAAGCATTTTGTTTATTGCCATATTCTCGTATTTGGTAACGATTGAAGGAACCTGGAGAGCCAAGACCGGTCCTAACGAGTTCACAAAGTCGAAGAGTTATGCCTATGATGGAAGTTTTCGGATTAGGTGTTAGCAGAACTTTGGGGGAATACAAGTCGGATCCTACGGGGCTGGGGGACTTTCTTTATCAACTAGAATAAGCAAAGAAGAAAGTCGCTTTCGTTATTTTTCGAAAAACCGAGAACATTTGAAGTTAACGACAGTTCCGCTCAGAGGAGGGAATTTGTTAAGCTTTAGAGATTTCACCAAAGAAATGGGGGGATAAAAATTTTCATATGTTTTGGAATTTCTTCAGTAATTTCTAAACGCAATCACAAGTGGTAAAGTTTGTGATTTTTTGGTGATACCAAAAGTTCTGCGTGGAATGTTTTGCACAAACATATATTTGAGGATTTTAATTAATTCTCCAGCCAGCGTGAAGGGTTTTGCACGGAAACATACAGGTATCTAAAGTCAACAGTAGTTACAAAACACTGTTCACTGAAGACCTGGGGAATCTTTATGAGAGCTGATAGTTCAAGGCTGACAAGTGTGGATTCCAACTCTATCAGATGTCGGTTAGGTTTTTGTATCGAGGGGATCAAAGTAATGACACCTTGCGAAGGGATATTGCTGAAACCTAACGCGGATGAAGTTATAGTTGAGGGGGAATTTGCAGGATTCCGTTTTGGGTTGATGTTTCTTTGGGAATTTACAGGGAACTGGGTGTAATTCAATTCGTTGAGTTTGCAAACGATGTACTTGGTCAAGCTGACATCCTGAGTACTGATGCTGAAGATCCGTAGTGCATTACGTGGTCAACTTCACAAAGGCGAGACAATGAGATCTGGATGTAGTTCAACTAGGCGTGCTGGTTGAGCTTGCAAATGATATACTCGGTCTAGCTGACTTCCACAAAGTGCATTACTTGGTCGATTCCACAAAGATGGTTTACAGAAGACAGTTCACTAGAAAACTCTACCAATGTAGTATGCTTGAATGAAATAGAGTTTTTATGACAAGATCAAGACTTGATGCAGTTTTTAAAGAATGGAACTCTTATCAAATGCCGGTTGGAGTATTGGAAGATCAGCGGAAGATCGGTCAATTTAGCCTTGCGAGGACATTCCACAACACCCACCACGGATACGCGTACTTTGAGGGGGAAATATTATACGAGAAGCTTCAAGGGTTTGGTATTGCTATGAAGACTCAAGTCAAGATACTTCTTACCTGGATCATCGGTCAAGGGGGAATATGTTAACACAGGGAAGCTAACATCAATAAATACTTGACTGAAGATCGATTGCAGTTGCATTTTCAGCATTCGACAGCAACGGACAAGGGGGAATTTGTTGGTGCAGTTTTTGTGTCTGATGCTGTTCGAATAGATTAGATTACTTTTTTATGCTGATTATGTAATAGACTAATAGTTAGTGAAACGGTCAAACGAACGTGTATAAACCCACTCGTTTGAAGTGGTCAAACGAAATGGTTATTCGTTTGACCGTGTGCGTTTGCAAGTGACGTTTCACATGAAGGTGGATTTTCATGTGAAGGTGGTGTTGCTATAAATACCACCCTTAGTTCATTTGCAAGTTTTTAAGGTTTTAGACTTGGGGGGAGATCACCACTTGGTCTCTCCCGGATGTATGCTCCTTTGGTATATTTTGGATAGCTTATAATTGTGCCGATTTGTAACGTTATGCTACCCAATTTTATACAAGAAAGTTGTTTATCCGTCTCTAATCGTCCGTCTTTGAACTTAATTACACACTAATCACGGGTTTCAGTCCGAATCACGAACCTACAATAGGCTTTAATATAGTTTGAACACGTCATATGTTTGTATCATTTTTTAATGTTTACAAGATACAATCCTGGTTTTGTAGCTTTAACTGGTCAAGATACAATTCTGCTCAGTGATCATGTTGATTATTGGCTCCTATTTACATGTTGTATCATATTAGTTGACGCCAGTTGTGCGCATTGCGGCAAGATTTTGATTAAGCAGTTGAAAAGTTGAAGCAAATATATGATTAAACGGGCAAGATTTTGATTAAGCAGTTGAAAAGTAAAAGCAAATATATGATTAAACCAGAAAGTTTTTGAGTAAGCAGTTGAAAAGTAGAAGCAAATATATGATTAAACGGGTCAGGTTTATCCGATAAATTCGTCACGGGTCAAAGAAATTATATATATATATATATATAGGGTAAGGTTCATGCGAGAACCACCTTTATTGCGAGAACCGCGAGAACCAATGTGAACACAACCTAAAATAGCTAAAAAAACCTAAAAAAACCTAACCCCCCCCCCCCCCCAAAACACCTAAACCCCCCCACCCCACCCCCCCACCCCAGCTAACCCCCCCCCCCCCCCCCAAGCTAAATGCTAAAAACTAAACCCCCCAAAAAACCTAAAAAAAACCTAACCCCCCACCCCCCCCCCCCCAACCCCAAAAACCTAAACCCCCCTCCCCCACCCCCCAAAAACCTAAAATCCCCCCCCCCCCCCCCCCCAGCTAAAAAGCTAAAAACTAAACCCCAAAAAAACCTAAAAAAATCTACAAAAAATCTAAAAAAATAAAAAAAAAAATCTAAATTTTTTTTTTTGTTATTTTTTAATATTTTTTATGTTAAAATCGCTACTTTTAGAAGCCAAAAAAAAAAATTTTTTTAAAGAAAAAAAAAATTTAATTTTTTTTTTTTGCTACGAAAAGTAGCGATTTTGTTATAAAAAATATTAAAAAAAAATGTGTGATTTTTAGCTATTTTAGGCATTTTTGGTTGCGTTCACATTGGTTCTCGCGGTTCTCGCAAAAAGAGGTGGTTCCTAACGGATCTTTATCATATATATATATATATATATATTGTTCCCATTAAGTCTGACCGCTCTGCAAATCAATATTGATCGTTAGATATGGCTGAGATTAAATCTCAGCCACTTAAACTCACAAAAGTAACCGCTGTGATAGCGGTTTAGGACGGTTATTTATGGTTTTCTCAGCTGGTGGTTTGTTCCACCTCTTTCTGCCCATCGTCTCCACATCTCTAGAGGTTATTTCCTGATGATCCTAGCAAGTGTAACTTCCTTTCAAATCGATGTCATCCATTAGATCATAGTGAGATTAAATCTTGGCAGATTAAACTCACCATTTTAACTGCTATTGTGTCAGTTATCGCCAGTTAATAAGGTCGCGTAATTTGCTAACCAACCTCCCTCACTCCCTGAAACTGATGTTTCTGTTTCATATTTAAGCTATGATTCAGAGCAATATTTAGGGTTTCTGTAGTTCATTCAAAGCAGAGCCAAGACATGAGGCGTTGAGGTCGTTCGAACTACAAACGATACAGCCTGATCTCTGTAATCCAAGGTTCTGAAGACGGGGAGACTAAGTAAATTATACATACCTGATCTCTTTTACTTATCTCAATCGAATCAATTTCATTCCATAATCTTTAATCACTTTGTAGTTCTTTCTTGCAGTTCGGTCCCTCTACTTTTTTGTTGAAATTTCTAATTTTCAACTTAAAAGTGCTAAACAGATTGAAGCTTTTCAGGTAATGCTTATCAACTCTTATCATAAGCCTTTTTCATCTTCATCTTTAACATCACATCTTTTTCATTGGATAAATGATTGCAAATTCTTATTACTAAATCAAATTTTATATGTGCATACCTCATGCTCGATGAAATGCCTGTGAGAGAATTTGAGGTGCTTTGGTACTTGGTTTAGTTCTTGTATGTTTGTTTATATCATTTGTGATTTAAGCATAATATATTTAATAAATGACCACTTTAAGTATTAAATATTTTGCTATTGTTCACCAGGTTGGTCTTAGTGGTAGTGGGAAAGGCACAATTATGAATCTTCTACTTCGTCTATATGAACCAACAAGTGGTTGGGTAAATCCTTTGACATTCAGAGCTATGTAGCTATTTTTTTTGGCTTCTAATAACAAATCAAAATCCCATAATTCTATTGCTCTTTTTCTTTCTCCATGTCACAATTTTGGATCATGTTGTTCTAATTCTACTTATGTGACCACACAAATTTCATTGTCAATTCTAGGAAGGTCTCAATTCCTTTGTTGTCTAACCAATTGCATCATTTCCCGGTTCAGCCTCTCAAGCTATTAAGTAAGATTATATGTTCTAAATTTTTATTATCTTTATATATGAAATAAAGTAATCTTTGCATGAATATGTGGTTATTAACTAATCATTTCGAAGATGAAAGTTAGAAAACTCGAGTTTTTATACTGTTACATTTGATACATGGCTTTATTTGTTAAAGTTGGTTTAATTATGGCCAGCTTCCAGATTCTATGAAGCATAGTCATTAGTCAAGCTGAATTGTATTTAGGAACTTATCAAATGCTGGACTTGGAAAGATTCAACTTCATGAGATACAAAAATGGCAAGTATCAGATACAAAGATGTCAAGTATCAGCTGCATCTACAATATGCCCCATACTTTAATTTGTTCATAACATAGTATTATAGTTTTCTTACAATTTGACATCTAACCACCTTTTCTTTTATTATGAAGTTAGCAGCATATATGAAACGATTTTCAAGTCCCTAGAGACACATCAATGGTCCCACTGTAACTCATATTTGGTCCATGTTGAAATTCCTTGATGTTTTGGCTTAGCTTGATCATCTGAAGATGCGAAAGCATGTATATCAAATGATTTCTCTCGGTAAAAAAGGTAAAATTTAAATACGTCGATTTACTAATTTTACATCAATATTCCCCTGTATTACAATTACAATACTATACTGTGCTAAAAAAATCTCAATGTATACCACATGAAATGACTAATATGTAAAGGTTTTGGAAACACATAAACTGAACTCCTTCATTCTTATCACAAAATTTACTAAAGTCAGTATTCAGTGGCAAGACACGGATCCAATGAGAGAGGAGTTAAATGATCTACAAGTGTTAATGATTACACAAAAGTCTATATAACACATATGAAGTTTGATAAACTTATTAATATGTTCTTTATGAAACTGAGTGTTATATTTCTTGCAGATTTTATTGAGCACAAGATGGGCCATTTTGTTGATCTGACATATTTAAATGTTTCGTGTAAGCAAATATCCTACAAAGCTAAATTATTATTATACCTTATATGTGCCTTATTATTATGACGACTATGCATCACCAATTAGTTTATGTTTAGCGATACAATTTCTACTTTAGGTAAGTGACATATTAAATTTTGTTTTATAAAGTCAATGTACAGATATATTTTAATCCTCAATGATAACATCAATGTAGTTGTAAAAATATATAAATTTTAATTGTTCTTCATTTTTAAATCCTCAATGATACGATCAATGTAGTTGTAAAAATATATAAATTTAGTTGTTCTTTATTATTACAGGGTGGATTTTAGTCTGGCGGATTCAGTTTTGATGCCAGATTGCGAGTTCCATAGTAATAAAGTAAATGACACTTAGAGCGAAAGTTATCAAAGCCATCCATGGTTTAGATAATGTTGGTCCAAAAGTGGTGTGCAAAAAAGGGCAGGTAGGGTGTTGGAGGGACGTTACAACAATTGACCGGGAGCTGGAGAAAATCTGGTTAGTGGGGCAGATAAAATGGGTTTGGTGGAGGTAGAGTCGGAGAATCATGACTATTCAGTGACTCAGTTCAGGTTTGTAGTGGTAGAAAAGATGGGGCAGAAGGTTGAAGAGGGGTGTATTAGGTGGAATGGATGGGTCCCTAACAAGGTTCTTTATATATTTTCTAGAAATTAAGGCTGGGGTCTATTCCTTCGAGCATGGAGCTGGCTCGGAGTGTGGTAAGTGTTGGTGACACGTCTTGCAAATTGTGTGGATACGGGTCAGAGACCATTGATCACTTGGCTACGAATTGTGTCACGGTGAAGGCGGTGTGGTGTCATATTTGTGTGTGGGCCAAAATCCCCATCTTCTCGCAGGAGGTTTCGACCAAAGAGGTTATGGACATGGTGCACAAGTGGAAATGATCGCCTAACTGGAAGAAGACTTTGAATTTGGTTTTTCATGCCACCTTTTGGAATGTTTGGAAGGCGAGAAACAAGGCTGTGTTTGAAGGGATCCCTTTCTTAGTTTCTAAAGTGGTTGAAGATATTAAGGAGGAAAAGTTTTGCTTGGCTTAAGAAAAGAACGCTGTTTGAAAACTTATGTTGGGAGAGGTGGAGAGATTTTAGACCACCCGTAGTGGGGCGTGTTTTTTTAAAAAAATTCAAAAAAAAATGCCCCAAAACGCCGTCCCCCCACTACACGGGGCGTTTTTGGGCGTTATAATTGACAATTTTGCATGTTAGGCGTTTTCATTAAAACGCTGAATGGGTCTTTTATTTTGGGCGTTTCCCACCCACATGGCCACATGGTCTGACAATGACTATTGTCCTCCAATCAATTTTGTCCACCCACACTTTTCCACATGACATCATTTGACTTTTTTTTTTCATTAAAAATAATATGGGCGTTATTGGAATACTGCCCCACTACACCACTTTATGCTATAATGCCCCATGCTGACTGGGATGACACGTGTCGCAAAACGCCCCATGGTGGGGGCATTATAACCCACTACCACTACACATGGTCTTAGTATGGTGACGTTATTGTGTGAGTTTGTTTTGTGTTTTGAGACTCCCAACAGGAAGCTAACCTCTTGTACTATTTTATGGTTTAAATATAATGGTTGATGTTCGAAAAGAAAAAAAAATCTGGCTCATTTAATTCTTATTATCATTCACTTAACAATTGTAAACGGAATCATATAAAATTACAATGAATGTTGGATATGACCGACTTTTCATGTATGTGACTATGCCTCATTAGATTGTAATACCTCCCCTTGTAAGAGCAGGCGGGGTGGTCCGTTATGGACTCCCCATAACGCGTGATCCCACCACGAACACCGCCGCCGCCCCTCCTATAACGCGTGATAAACAAAACGCGTTGAAAAGTTTGAAAAACCCATATCGACGAACCCTTATTGCTTGACGAACCCTTCTTTTCTGTGACGAACCTTTCACATTTTAGACGAACCCTCAATTACTTGACGAACCTTTAATTGGGCTTTTGGGTTCGTTCATCAATTTGGGCTTTTGGGTTCGTTCATTAATTGAAATTAATTGAAATTTATAATTTTAGTGTGGCTCGGTCATTAATTTAAAATAAAAAATTAGTGAAATTTATAATTTAGTGTTTAATTTCTAATTTTAAAATGAAAATTAAAAAAATTTAGGAGTGATAGAATTCCATCACTAGTGATACCACCCCCACTACATTTCTATCACTAGTGATAGAATATTAGGTGATGACATGGCATGAGTTGATTGGTGCTTGGTAGTGATAGAAATGTATCACTAGTGACCACCTCTCCTCCCCTAAGACCGTTTCAAAATAGGAAGATAGCATAAAAATATAAGCAAATTGTTTTCTCACTGTATTTAGGTTGGGTGGTATGGAACATCATTGCCATCTAGCTGAGCCAATTTCTTATCAATAGCACCCTCCGACCATACCATAGGCGCTATTCATGGGGCGCTATTGAATGCTCCTGGTTGCCTACCTTTATCTTTTGCATTAAACTGACACCATTTCATGTTTTACTACTTTATCAGTTTTATGTTCTTTCGTTTTGTGGTTGTATATTGTTGACGTTCGTTTTCCTTTTATAAATTAAAGAATGGTGCTTTTGTTTGTAATGTCATTTAAAATTATGTACACTTAATATAGATTAACTTTGTCTGTGCGCTGTTCAACGTAACCCGTCCACCGGACGGGTATTAAACTAGTTAGGGCATGGAAACTACTAAGGGGTCAAGGTATCATGAAATAAATTTGGCAGTAAAATGGATGGCTCAGTGGGTTATGATTAAATCTAACATTTTTATTACACCCCTAGGAGTAATTCTACAACACTCATGATCCATCATCCCTTGCAGCACAATCTCGGAGCAACTGATATTTATTGTCTATAATTCTCTTTACCAATAGTGTGCATCAGTTTAAAAGAAAATTTGAAGTAAAAGAATATAAAATATCAAAATAAACAGGACCTTGCATCAGTTTCCTCCAAACTTTAGACGTACAACCTTTCCCTGAATATGCAAATTACTATAAAGATATGTTGGCACTAGAAATATAATTTTATAAATGAGGTACTGGATGGTCATATAGTTGCATACTGGATGGTCAACTATATTTACGATGTTTATAAAAAAAAAAATTATTAGTTCGAGAAATTGTTCCGAGGGACTTGAAGAAATAAGGAAGAGTCAAGTTTTGGTACCAATTCCAGCACTATATGACCATCCAGTACCTTTGTACACCTCAAGTCTTTTTTTGGACAAAAAAAATGTATGCACATTATACCATGGTGATACATCTTTCACTTACTAAATATTCATAAGAAAATCAAACTTTTGGATAAAAAGTGTGTCAAGTAAACCCAACCCTGACTTGTATTGATCCTTAAATTACCCATATAGAACACATGCACACCTCAAGTCTTTTCTCATATTGTAGGATCAATATTTATCCGATTATATTGTATTTCAAAGAAACCAATGAGAACGCATGCACGTTAAAAAACAAGAATGGTGTAGTGAGATGTGTTCAAACATGTGAAACGGGCCAAAAGTCGCCCAAAGTGGTATGTTGTTCAAATATCGAGATCCGCCCAGTTAACAAATTTATTACTGTAACCCAATAAATCAAGTCCCAATCGATTTAATTAAACACACGAGTTTTAGGAATTAGCTCTCCTTTATTCAGAAAATAGGCTCAAAACTGAATATCACTCATAACCACAATAATCCATGATGGATTGGTTATATAGTGGTAGAAATCCTAATTGAAATATAATCCTAATTCTAGTTAAACATAAACATCCTTTTCTATATCTAACTAAAAATAAGGAATTAGATAATTATCTCTAACTCTTATAATTATCTTCAATTAAGATTAACACTAAACACCCCTGCTCCTTTAGAGACGTTCACGTTTGGCCCGACCCATTAGCTCGGGTTCGGGTATTATGCGATACGGTCCAACAATCACCCCCCTAATACCCGAACCGGGCTAGGGAAGTCTTCGACTCCAAGTAACTCTCGCATTTCAATAAACTTGATCCTCCCGAGTGCTTTAGTTAAAATATCGGCCCTTTGCTCTTCTCCGCTTACATACTCGATCTCCACCAAATCATCTTCAACACATTCACGTATGAAATGGTAGCGCGTATCAATATGTTTGCTCCGACCATGAAAAACAGGATTTTTCATCAATGCTATCGCCGATTTATTATCCACCCGAATAACTATCTTTTGCATCTCTCCACCAACGACTTCACTGTACAAGCTCCGAAGCCAAATTGCTTGACAAGCCGCTGAAGTTGCCGCCATAAACTCTGCTTCACAAGATGATAAAGCAACAGTATTTTGTTTCTGAGAACACCAAGAAACGGGTGTTTCACCAAAATAAAATACGTGCCCTGTAGTGCTCCTTCCATCGTCCGTTCTAGCATTATGGCTACTATCACTGTAACCTACAATCTTGTGACTTCCACCCCGCCTGTACCGTAACCCATAACTCGTAGTACCGGCAATATAGCGAATAATTTGTTTAACTGCAACTGAGTGAGATACCATAGGAGTTTGCATGTACCTGCTCGCAATCCCCACAGCAAAAGATAAATCCGGTCTTG
Source organism: Helianthus tuberosus (assembly GCA_030545235.1). Lineage (NCBI taxonomy): Eukaryota > Viridiplantae > Streptophyta > Magnoliopsida > Asterales > Asteraceae > Helianthus > Helianthus tuberosus. Next base: position 75,060,725 of record CM060380.1, read on the forward strand.
TATGTAATAATTAACGGAGACATCCGACCAATCTTCTATAATTTGTTGGATCAACCGGTTCGCCTTTCTCGTCTTTTGTTAGTTTTAATCCCGGATCCATAGGATACTTTCCTGGATTACACCCTAACAAACTTGTTTCTTTTAAAATTTTCTTCGCGTATCCTTCCTGCTTGATCGTTATTCCCTCCTCAGTTTGCATCACTTCAATACCAAGATAATAAGAAAGTAACCCGAGATCGCTCATCTCGAATTTTTGCTCCATTTGTTTCTTGAATTCTTCGATCTTCTTAGCACTCGAACTTGTAACAATTAAATCATCTACATAAACACCCGTAATAATTAAATCATTCCCCTCGCGTTTCGTGTAGATTGCTTGTTCTTTAGAGCACCGCTTAAAACCAAGAATTTTAATGTACCATCAAGCTTGAGATTCCAAGCTCGTGGTGCTTGACGAAGCCCATACAACGCCTTGGTTAACCGGTAGACTTTATCCTCATGTCCCTTTTTTATAAAACCTTCCGGTTGACTGACATATACTTCCTCCTTCAAATCTCCATTCAAAAATGCTGATTTGACGTCTAAGTGATGAACTTGCCATCCTTTGCAAGCCGCATGTGCAAGTAATAAGCGTACCGACTCCATCCGTGCAACTGGTGCGAACACATCATCAAAATCAATTCCAAACTGTTGAACGTACCCTTTTGCAACGAGCCTCGCCTTATATTTAATAATCTTCCCGGACGCGTCACGCTTGACTTTAAAAACCCATTTCAACCCAATTGGTTTAACTTTATCTGGGAGTTTCGTTAAAGTCCATGTTTTATTTTTTTCAATGGACTCTAACTCTACACGCATTGCTTTTTCCCAAAACACGTTCCCTTTGGCCTGAGAATAACAATTCGGCTCATCTTCCGCTGCGAGTAACAATTCTTCCGGTTCTTCTCGATTAATACCATCTTGAATAATAAAATCATTAAATTTTACCGGAACGCGTTTTTGTCTCGTTGAACGCCTTAGGGGAGTTTCAGTTTCAAAGTTAGCATCGAACTCGGGCATATGCTCACCCGGGTCAACTTCTCCCGAACCTGAAATATTTGCTGACACAGCCGAAGCTGCCGGTGACGTTGGCATAGCGTCCTCTGCTGCTGCTTGCGATTGCTGATGACACACGGTCGCACCCCTTTGATGCTGTGGGGTGTGCACCGGTTCGTTCTCTGAGCTGCCGGTTGTCTCGGTCACAATCTCGTCCTGAACCGAGTGAAAAACAACCGTAAAAAATTCTGGTTCAATTGTATTTTTCTTCCATTGCCAGCTCCGCTTCTCGTCACACTTTACTGTTCTGCGAACACAAATCTTGTTCTGAACTGGGTCGTACATACGGAAACATTTTGACCCAGGTTCTGAACCGAAATAAACCATCGGAATTCCCCTATCATCAAGTTTATGTAGGTTAACTTTCGGTTCTGTAGCATAACCCACACAACCGAATACCCGTAAATATTCCAAATCTGGTTTTTCTTTCAGTAGTGCCTCGTATGGTGTTTTTAAATCGACCGCTCTTGTTGGACTTCGATTTAGAACATAAACTGCATGCTTTGCGGCCTCGCCCCAAAATCTCTGTGGAACATTTGTTTGTTTTAGCATACACCTTACCATACCTACTACTGTTCGGTTTCTTCTCTCAACGACCCCGTTTTGTTGTGGTGAATATGGAGCAGTAAGATGTCTTCGGATAGCTTGAACTTCACACCAATCATTGAACTCGGTTGATGTGAATTCACCTCCGCGGTCTGTTCTGAAAGTTCCAACCTTTTCTTTTAAATCCTTCTCGACCAAAGCTTTAAACCGCTTGAATACTTCGAACGCTTGATCCTTGGACTTCAAAAGATAACACCACATATAACGTGAGAAATCATCTACAATTAAGAACATGTACCTGCAGCCTCCCGGAGTAGCTGGCGTGATAGGACCACATAGATCGCCATGTAGTAGCTCGAGCGGTCTTGTGGCTCTAAAAAGTGCTTTCTTTGGGTACGGCTTTTCGGTTTGTTTTCCAATCAAACAACAGTCACATATGTTTGATGGATGATTAATCACGGGCATCCCATGAACCATATTTTTCGAACTCAGTCTCTTCAAAGAATCGAAATTTAAGTGCCCTAGACGGGCATGCCAAAGCCAAGATTCGTCATCAAGCTTAGAAAGTAAACATACCGGGGAACCAACCGTCAATTTGATCTTGTATAATCGGTTACTGGAGCGAAATACCTTTATTGACAGGTTTCTTGCTTTGTCATAAATGAGCAAGACATCATCTTCCATCACAACCTTGCAACCCGTCTCCGTAAGTTGCCCGAGACTAATTATGTTGGAACGCAGGCTCGGTATATAATAAACTTCTGTTAATATTTTATGTTCGCCAGTTTTGCTTACGAACAAAATCGAGCCTTTTCCTGCAATTTCAACACAAGAGTCATCACCGAAACGTACCTTACCGTTTACTCGCTCGTTTAGCTCTGAAAAGATTGATTTGTTCCCCGTCATGTGGTTTGAAGCTCCATTATCTAAATACCACAAGTTCTCCTCCATATGCTTGGATTCAAACTTCTTGGGAATCACTTTGTCTTCATTTAAGTAAACCGTCTCACTTGTACATTCTAGCATAAAAAGATTTGGATCCAATTTTTCCGTTTCTGCTAAGTTTGCCTCTTGATTCTTCCGTCTTTCTGGACAGCTAGACGCGAAGTGACCCATCTGATCACATCTGAAACATTGAATTTCAGATCTATCTTTCTTTGGTCTCTGTCGGTTGTCAGTATTCTTTTGACCCGAGCCCTTTGCACCACGGTTCTGACCATTATCTCGGTTCTGACTCGTATCTCGCCCTTGACCCGAACCACGTCCACGACCCCGACTCCTATTATTATAACCTCCTCGCCCACGCCCCCCTAAGTTATTAGAGGATTTGTGACTAGAGGAACTTTCACCACCAGCGAACATCAATTTGCTCTGATTTTCGCCTGCAAATTCAATATTTTTAATTCTGTCTTCAAAAGTCTTTAGCCTCCCTATAGCTTCCTGAAACGTCATGGCCTTCAAATCTGCGAACTGCTCGATTGATGCGACAATTGGAACATATTTTGCTGGAACGGAGCCTAATAACTTTCTGGTTAGCTTCTTGTCTTCGTATGTGGTTCCCAAACTGGCTGCCTTGGTAACCAACTGACTTATTCTGCCCGCGAAAGAATCAATTGTCTCTGTTTCTTTCATCTTCAAGGATTCGAACTCATTTTCTAGTTGCTCAATCTTTGCCTCTCGAACCCGTTCAACCCCAACATACCGTGTCTTCAATGCTTCCCAGATTTCCTTTGCTTTCTGAAACTGAGCCACCTGAAACACGAGCTCTTCGGGTATTGCTTGAAGAAGTAGTGCTACCGCCATGTCATCCTTTTTGGCTTCTACTTGTTCTTCACCAGGTTCCAAAGCTTGCAATATTCCATGAACTCGAAAAACCGCCTTGATTCTAATTGCCCAGATGTTGTAATTAGTTGAAGTCAACATCGGACATTGTAAGCTTGTAGAAGCCGGATCCCTTGCTGCAACCGGTGGCGGTACCGAACCTTCACCACCAGCCATGTTTCTCCTCCTAGTTCGTTTATACGTAAGTGGTGTAGCCGGGCCTTGATCCAGTCCTTCGGATCAAACAGATTAGTTGACGATTATAAAATAACGGACCAGCTGCTCTATTAAAATTCAGATCTGCTCCTGATTAAAACAATCGGGTTTTGATAAAAGACACTGCTGCTACTTTAAAACAACATAAGACCTGTTAATTCAACAAGCCCAATGAATTATTATAAAAGGCGCACTGTATGCTTTTAATAAAAACACGTTCCTGCTTCTTCCCTACAGAAATCCTACGCCTCTTCTGTCTTCTTCGACAAGCTCTTGAAGAACCAAAACGATTGAAACCCTAAATCCAATCGTTGAAGTTCGCTGCAAACTTTCACGCTCCAATCCAAACGACTGAACCCTAAGCAGTCTTCTACCGCCGGTGTTCCTCCCTTGACGTTGGAAAAAAAAGCTCCACGGATCTGCTCCCGGTTGCTTCTCCTTGTCCCTTCTACTGCTCTCCTCGTCGGTTCCTTTTGACGCTGGAAAAACAGGTTTGTTTCCCTCCGATTCTTCTGCTTTCGAAGGTAACTAACAATCGTTTGGGATTTTGAACTGGCTCTGATACCAATTCAAGTCCCAATCGATTTAATTAAACACACGAGTTTTAGGAATTAGCTCTCCTTTATTCAGAAAATAGGCTCAAAACTGAATATCACTCATAACCACAATAATCCATGATGGATTGGTTATATAGTGGTAGAAATCCTAATTGAAATATAATCCTAATTCTAGTTAAACATAAACATCCTTTTCTATATCTAACTAAAAATAAGGAATTAGATAATTATCTCTAACTCTTATAATTATCTTCAATTAAGATTAACACTAAACACCCCTGCTCCTTTAGAGACGTTCACGTTTGGCCCGACCCATTAGCTCGGGTTCGGGTATTATGCGATACGGTCCAACAATAAATACTTTAGGTTCCTGTATCCAATACTCTTAAAACCTCTGTGCTGCATACTCTATGTAGTCAAAAATCAATTACATTAACATGCTCCTAAAATAAAAAATACATATATAAATTATTGGAGTTCACTTTCTTTTTTTCTTTTGTAATAAGAATGTTGTTCCAATCAATCATACAATGGAATGGAAAGCTAAACGGAGCAAATAATAGGTGTGCATCATATGGTAAAGCTGGTATAACTCCAGTGGTCAAACATAAAAGGAAATGGGTTGGATTGAAACAAACTCCTAAACAGGATCCAGCGGGTAGTAATTTCTCTATCCAAATTGGTATTTTAATTCCCACTCAATCATATATTTTCTTTAAAAAGTTAGTCATACCTTTATATTTGTAGTAAAAACAGGAAATGAACATCACAAAACATAGCAAATCAATAGCTTGAATAGAACTAAATAGTCAAGACTTAAAAGTATTAGTCCAAATTTCAGTTGGTGCATAAAAGCCCGACATCGTTTTCTTAATCAGCAAACGCAACAAGTGATTTGGCAACCATAAACAAAAGGTAAGGACACTAGATACTTAAACTAGGTTCACTCACCTGTCCCATAAACAACACAACACCGGTCACATCTTCTCTAATCACAAACAAAAACGGGTGATCCGCCACAAAATCAACAAAAGTGCATGGCCCCCGCTGCCGTGAACCTTCCCTCATTATACCTACAGTGACCGCTGCAGCTTCGGTGCCTTCTTCATTCACCTCCACGAGAGATTTATGCTCGATTGTCGAAACATAAAGGCCCTTACCAATAGGTGAGTCAATCATTTCGGTGAAACCATCTCCAACTATGAAAGGCAATACAAGCCCTAATTTCTTCAACATATCAGAAGCTTTAAACCCGAATTCTATCTTAAATTTTGGTATAAAAAACTCCCCGACTCTTACCTTTTTGTGTGGAATGTGATGGTCAAAAAAGTTGGATGTGGAACCGATTTTATTTATTAAAGACGGAAGCCCGTCTTTTGCATCACTGAGGTAAAAGTACATTGTGAACTTACGCTTATCTTGACCTTGCGAATAAGGAAGACCCAATACTTTGAAATCATCATATTCATGTATGAATTGCTTTTTGTAGTTGGTCATAAAGGGAACTTTAACTTTATTGCCATTGAGGAGGTGAAAGTCACGTTCTTTAGTCAATGAGGTGTTAAACTTCTGAGTCCATGTTCCCTTGAAATAGATAGCATTTGCAAGGATGAGCATTGTGTCATCACTAACTTCTTTAGCAGTAATGAGTTCCTTGATAAGCCCATTTGTTTCCTTTTTGGTCCATGAATTCACTTCACAGGCTACCTCTACAGCCTTAGGTAATAAAAAAAATAATATATTAGCCACATATCAAAAACAAGGTTTTGTAACTTCAATCTGAAAAAAAAAAAAATGTCTACTAATCAAAAACAAGGTTTGTAACTTCAATCTGAAGAAAAAATGTCTACTAATAATTTTAAGTTCCCAAAGAAAATTGAAAAAAAGGCACGCTGCTATATGTATATCTAGGCCACTCCAAACATATGAAGGTAAAGGACTATAACGCAAACCCTAACCTTTAAACAGCAAACTTGGTTTAAAAGTAGGGTCCAGCCCTAACCTTTAAACCGCTGTTGAGTCCATAAAAACATTGCGTTTTAAAACAGTGTGAGATTAGATTGCCAATAACGTGAGAAAAAAAAAACATTAGAAACTGACCTTCCTGAAATCGACTTGTTTGCAAGCGGCTCTATAAACGGTGTCCATGGCCAGTTTGAAAGAAGGTTTGAGAGAAAGGGTTTTGTGAACCCAAACCGCGTTTGCAAAAGACAATTTAGGTCCGCCAGTGGGGCTACCGTCGGCTAAGATGGATGACACAAGCTGCAAATAAAGAGATTTGAGGTCATCTGTCGTATCCACTTTAAGGAAAGCGAGGAGTTGGTCGAGTGTTTGATCTTTGGAACCGGCGGCTAGTAAGCTCAAGAGGCTCTGGATGGAAAGGGGCGAGAAGACAACGTTGGAGTGGTGGTTATTGGAGAGAAGGTGGGTTGCGAGTGTGGTTGAGACGTAGGTTTGGTTGCTGATTATCATCGATTGGTCAAGACGACGAGGTTGTGGCCGAGAGGGATGGCGGAAAAAAAGAGCCATTGTTAGATACGTAAAAAGGAAGAAGGAGACGATGAAGAAAAATACGCACATAAATGTATTTAATCAAGCCCTAAACCCTACTTATAATCAAAGGCTGGAGATATTTGGACACCCATCGCGCCTATTTTCACACCTTTTGTGCCCTAGACGCCTCGTATAGGTCTATACGAGGCGTTTAAGCACTGAATTCAAGGGGGTCTGAGAGAGTGTCAGGCACAAAGTTTAAGGATTCTAGACGCCTCGTACAGAGCTATACGAGGCGTCTAGACTTGGGAATTTTTTTTGGCTGAAATAAGGGGTGTTTTGGTGGGTTTTGGTATGGTTTTTTGGATAGTTTTTGAAGATGTGTTTTTTGGTTGAAAATTTTTTTGTTTTTAAAAAAAGTTATGTTTTTTTTTTACACTATAAAAAAGTTTTTGATTTTTAAAAATGAACTATTTTAAAAATCGTCTCTTTAAATATATTATATCGATTAAATATTATAATGTTTTTTACATTTTACTTTTTTAAATATTATTCTTCCGATTAAAATTTTATCTCGTTCAAATATTGTTTCCGTATTATATTCAGGGGATATATTGTTTCCGTATTATATTCAAAACATATTTTGTTTCCGTATTATCTCAATTTAAGACAACAATCATTAAGTAACCGAATAATTGAAAACAAACATAAATATGACATAGATAAGATAACTTTGTACATCCAAAACAAAAATATATAAGATAAGTTTGTACATCCATAATAAAAATAAAAACAACAACAGGTCTATGCATCCGAATCCGAATCTGGCTGCTGCGGCTGCTGCTGCTGATGTGGTGCTCGAGGTGGTGGGAGCGGTATCGCGGGTAACCCCTCTCTCTCGCGTCTATCCTGCAGCTCCCGAACCACCCAACCTATCAAATCGTTGAGCCTGTCAAGCTCTGCTCGTACCTCCGGATGTAGCGGCGCAGGTCCTGGGGCATGACCTGGAATAGCGTGACGTGGAAACTGAAGCGCCCCGGCAGGTGGCGGTGGCTGTGGCATCGCTGCACCGTCTACATCCTGCGGAGGCTCCTCCACGGGCACTACATCAGCAGGAGGATGAACGGGCTCGAAATGCTCTGGTAGGGCCTCCTCTGTCCATATGCCCCCGTCGCGGTTTTTAAACCGCGGGCCAACTGGGAACCTCCTGATTACCCTCATCCCCCACAGCGACTGCATGCCCATCCGCGTCGGCATGACTGGCGGCGTCCGTAGATGTGGGTCCTCGTGCAGTACGAGGCCAAATGAACGGGCAATGACGGTCACGTACGCCCCGCCGTAGATGTGGGTCCTCGTGCAGTACGAGGCCCATGGTTGTCGTTAACAGGTGCACCCCGATACCGTACGTTTGTGCAATAAGAAGTCCTGCATAGGGGAAGTCCATCCAGTGATCCCCCCCACAACCGGACACTGAATCCCAAATTAGGCCCTGACGATGCGTGTAAAAATAACCTTTATCCCATGCTTCAAATATTGGGAACCAGATCGATTTGTTCTGATCCATTTCTTGGACAAGGTGCCTTCGAATGAGCCCCCATGAACTCTGTTCCATACCTAAGCCCACAGCCACAGACCGAAACCCACAATGACCGTCCGGCATCACATCTCGTATGCACGAGACGTACGGATGGAACACTAGCGGAATGTCATCCTGAAACTGTTCGATGATTCCCACGTACTCGTCCCCAATGATTAACGGAAAACCGTGAGCATCTCGTGTCTCTTTCTTCTTAGAACTCTTTGAACGGCTTAGGCTCGCTTTGGGTTTTTGGGACCTTATAACCGACTGTTGAGAGGCCTGTGACGGAACGTACGAGCTGTGACGAGGTTTGTCGTACTTACTTTGTCGGGAACCTTCAAAGCACGTGTTTGCATCACCGAATGAGCTTCTCCTTAATTCTTCATCTATACGAGAGGCCTCGTCCAACCTTTGTTGTACCTGCTTTGTTGTTGGTCGGCCATGAGTATTTTGTTGGACAACCGGTGGTTTCTTGGTAGATTTCTTTGGAGTCAACACCGCTTTAATCTTTGACATCAGGCTTTTTTGCTGAGCTGGGGGGTGCGACTGTAATTGTTGTCTAACAATATTTAGCTCTTCGACCACGTCCACGTCATCGTCTATCAATTTACAACTTTGGAAGTTAAGTTTCCGCCAGAAGACGTCCACGTCTTCGAGTTGAATCGGACGCTCTGCACTGTTAAAAACAACATTGTTTAAGTCACATGATTAACGGAAATATATCACACAAGTGTTGTACGTTTAACAATTATTACCTTCAAGAATGTACTTTTCTATCCTACAAGCACAGGGCAACCCACAGCTGTGCCACATTTGGTAACCACATGATGAATGAAAGCGCTCCAAGACATCTACCTTCCTAATTGCCTCGTACCTCAACAAGTCAAGGGCTGTATGGGATACTTCTCCAAGTAGGTGTTGAAACAACGGGTGTTTGTGGTGGGTCATTCTTTTTTCGATGCTATCTCGAAAAGTCTTCCTTATTGCACCGAACTGTGTCTCAACTATATCATGGACACAACCAACTACACGGTCCAGCGAGCTCCTATCTTCAACGTATCTCTTTAAGTTGGCGTGTTGGCTCTCAACTCTGTTTGTGGTACGATTACCAAAGTTGCGCCTCTTATCAGTCCACGCAAAGACGAACATCTCCTTATAGTCTTTTAGCCAGTTATCGTACACGTATTTGAAGACTCCTAAAACGTAAAAATAATTTAATGAAATTTGCATATGTGAGTCGTATGTTATTATAAAAACTTACTGGAACGTTTGCACTCCACAAGTCGTTGTCGCATGTTGCGCAAGTGGTACTCGTAGATGAGTATGGATGGAGACTCAATCAATGTCCCCCAGAATGACAAAAATTTCTTCCAGTCTTCGTCTGTGAAGGCACCCTTGCAGTGCTTCATAACATTCTGTTGTATGTGCCACCTGCAAAGAAGCCTGGAGGCGTTTGGAAATACTTTAGCACACGCGCCCATAAGGGCTAGGTCTCTATCGGTTAAAATCACACGTGGCTCCATGCATTCATCCAACATTGACTTTACCCTCTCAAGCACCCACACAAAGTTATCACCCCGTTCTTTACTAACAACGGCATGCGCGATAATAAACGATTTGTTGGTAGGCGTCATACCAACCATCTGGATAAAGGGCATATTGTATATGTTTGTCTTGTACATCACATCGATCAGCATGACGTGGGGGAATGCACGCCACATGTCTCTCGAGTACCGATGAAGAAAGAAGATCTCTTTTACGATCTCTGTTCCGGGTTCCTCCCGTGTCTCGTAAATAAAGTCGTTGTTTATCAGCTTGTTTTCTAGTGACTGCATGGGAGTCAATCCTTGTCTTTGTTCGACTCTAATCTTCGCCACAACGTTTTGAACGTCTTTCAGAACATGAAACCTGTCGGGGTCCTGCTTCCTTATCGTTTGAAATATTTTGCGCGACTCCATGTTTTGAGCTGTCAGCTGCTCGATCAGTTTCATTTCGCTTGGAGTAAACCTTCGCACAAACGCGTGGGCCGACAGGTCCTCACAAAGTTCGTGGTTATGTTCAATTTTTCCGTCTTTAATCTCCCAGGTTTCATACGGGTGGTTTCGCACAGCCAGCAGGTAAAACGGGCAACCGGTTTTTTTGCTTCCGGCTTTTCTAAGTGTTGCTGTAGTCTGGTGCTCACCACCACGATCACATTCAAGCCATACCCTCCCGATTCTTCCACCGGTTTTCTTTGATCGACGGGTGACAATAACGAAACCATCCGCGTTTGCTATTTCTTGTATCCGATTCTTTAGTTCATCTAAAGAGTTGAAAACCTGTAACATCGACAATAATAATAAATAATTTTAATAAATAAATAATAATAATAATAATAATATTAATAATAATACTAATAATAATACTAATAATAATAATTAAATAATTAAATAATACAAAAATAGTAATTAATACCCGCTTTTTTAAGTACGGACTGTCCTGGATGGGAGGTGTCTCACCACCATATCTACCATATCCACCATAACCACCGTCTCCTCCGTATCCACTGTATCCACCATCTCCTCTGTATCCACCGTCTCCTCCGTATCCACCGTCTCCTCCGTATTCACACACGTATCTATAATCCGGATACCCTTGTTGCGTCAGATAACTTGGTTGACAAGCATGGTATGAGTCATCTACAGGGGTTGTTTCATCAACAGGGGGATGATTGTTCAAATCTAGAAACGGTTTGTTTTGTTCTCCTTGTATACTAGACACAACCTCCTCTTGCTCATTAGAATCGGGAACGCAAGACTCCTCCAAAATAAAGAACCGTATCATCATTAGTAAATAATAAACTAAAACAAAAACTAATTAAAACATTTAAGTACCTGTACTGTTAACGGATCGCTTTCGGGCACCCAGTTCTCGCTATAATACTGCCCGAAGACATAGTTACCGTCCCAGTATGATGACATTTAAGTACCTGTAATGAAAGAAGAAGAAGAAGAAGCAGAAAGAAAGATGAAGCAGATTTATGTTGAATGCTTGGGGGTGGACAAAGCATAAACTGTATGTTGCACTTTTTAATAAGTCTTATACGCCTCGTATAGCTCTAGACCCTTCGTATAGCTTTAAGTCACTTGTCAAATGAACAGTAAAGCAGCCCCCTTAAGTCACCCAAGACGCCTCGTATAGGCCTATACGAGGCGTCTTATTGCCTCGTATCCACTCCTCGTACAGACCTAGACTCCCCGTATGATGTGACTGATTTGACATTGTGCTTTGGTGCAGAGCTGGTCGGAAAAGTAACCCTATACGCCTCGTATAGGTCTATACGAGGCGTCCTGAAGGGTGTCAAAATAGGCACTAAGGTGTCTAAATATGTACACCCTAATCAAAACAAATCAAAATATCATTAAAATTCGGTTTCCTTAAATATATATATTTATATTTTTTAATTTTAATTTTAATAACAAACGATTTGAATGTAGATAAATTTTAGCATTTTACCTTCACAATTAACAAAATATCATTAAAATTCGGTTTCTTTAAATATTTTTTTTTAGTATTAACAAACGATTTCAATGTAGATAAATTTTAGCATTTTACTTTCACAATTATCACAGATACCTTCAAATCAATTAAATACACTTTTTGAAATTTTATTTTCTAGTTTAATAATGGGTGTTGCTAAATCCATTTCTATTTTTTTTAATTCTCTCACCCTAAAGTTTGTAATAAATACAATCACCCTTATATTTTCTATTTTTTGAAAATTTGTATTAGGAACAAGTGGAAAGTTTTGTAAAACAACGGCCTACTAGCGACTAGTATATGAACATAATCAAAGGAACATAGAGATAAAGATAGAATAGAGAATTATTATACATTGAGATATCAACATGCAATACAAAGAACCTATATATATAGTGTTCTTACATTAATATAAAGAACATGAAGAGACGGGAGTTAGAATGTGGATAGTCACTATAATTTAGCTTATTTATAACACTCCCCCTTGACTATCCACGTGATAAAAGAAAACAATGTATTATACGCTTGGTGATGTTGCCTCGTTAAAAACCTTGCTAGGAAAACCCAGTGGGACAAAACCTCAGCTAAGGGAAAAAGAGTGCAGCGTGTATTTTCTCCCCCTGATACTTTTTGATCAGGTATGTTGCCTCATTAAAAACCTTACTAAGAAAAACCAACGGGATAAAACTTAGTGAAGGGAAAAAGAGTGCAACTTGTGTAATACTCCCCCCTCATTTGAATATGTATTCTTCAAGTGACTAGTGCCCATTTTTATTGAAAGTTGCTCAAAGTTTTTGTAGTCAATGATTTGCCGCTTGATCCTTTAATGTGCAATTTTTTTATGTTCGCAATGTTGTATATCTTCATATGAGCTTTCTAGTGCCTCTTCTTTTACATAAATATCATAAGATCCACACCTGTGATTTGTTACATTCCCTGCATTTACAAAACTAACCAAACTTGTTTTGACAGGTTAGTAAAATATAAATTCATATCTTACATACCTTAGATTTATTGAAATAGATGTTTTCCTATTTCAATATTTCGTCGTTTACCACATGCTATATGAAATCGATAAATTCAATAAAGATATATAAAATCATGAATAGATAGCAAGAAATACTAACGCACAATTGCACTTAAAGATGGTACCTCTAGACCAAAAATTTCAATTTCTTTCATATGAAGCTATAAAAGCCATTTTATATATCAAGTAATTGAACAACCTTTAACGTAGTTAAAGGATAAACTTTGTCCATGGTAAAACGCGTCAACCTCTAATAGATATAGTTTAGTTGATTACACATATACTCGAACTACAGGTCGAGCGATAATTACAATGTGTCAAGGTCATTTAAAAATTCTCCCTCTAAAAGCTCGACAGTTTCTCTCGATGGTGCCTAGACATCATCACTGTAAACTGCGATTATAATGAACTTTTAGGAGAGGACTTTTGATAAAGATGGATACTATTATCAAACTCGTATTGCTCTTTATCATAATATCTCATGAGTTGTACAACACTCAATCCAACTATTTTATCCATACTATCTTTTTAAGTTTATAAAGATACATTCATGAGGTTTTGAAATCAATGCTTCAGGAATTTACAATCATTCACTTACTTCTTTCCACTTTGAAAAACAATGTATGTGCATACACTCTTTAGGAGTTTTGTTACATAAACCTCCTTATTGATTTCTATATCATATGCAAGGATGTCTTGAACACTTGCTTCATTTGTATAATACATATTGTACCATGCTTATACATTGTACATTGAGATACCATAATCACCAAGCACGGGTATTCTATGTATGTTTATTGGTGCACAAGAATTACATCCATAAGATGTTTCCACTTAACCTTATAAGCACTTAGATACTTTAGGATACTCATCAGGAGTTCCAATTATATTCAATGTATTCAAATATAAAATCTGTATACAACGGTCATATCGTTCTCGAGAACTTATTTTTTTGCATGATTTTAATAGATTAAATCCTTGAGGGACTTTCATATGAACTTTTAATATCCAGTGATTCATAACTTTCATAAGACACATATCAATTCTCTCTTTATATTACCAGACTATTTAAATATTGGAAAGCCAATACATCTACCACCAGAGAATGCGTCTCCTCATAATCAGTCATAGGTCTTTGCGAAAATACTCGTGTCACCAATTTTGCCTTATATCACTTTATTTAATTTTCACATAATTCACATAAAAGACCCATTTGTATCCAACATATTTTACAACTTCAGTTGTATGGACTGTTGGTCCAGAAACTTTCCATGTTATTAGAGAATTCAACTCTGGCTTATTTGTGTCTTTCCATTTTGGCCAATCATTTATATGTTTTCATTCATAGGAAGATCTTAAAACTTGATCCTCGTCACTTCATCATTTCAATCGCTATATTATATACAAAAGTATAACGACGTCGATTTTATTTCGATTCCATACATATCTTAGACATGATACAACTTATCGAGATCTCTTTATTTTCAGGTACATGAGGTTCTTCTTGAACCATCATGTCTATTGTCTCTTCAAGAGACCATTTTAATGTAACCTCGAGTTGACCATCTTAATTAGTTGCTCCAACTTTCGAGGAATTTTATTGTTGGAATCGACTGGTCTACCACGCTTCAGACGTACAATAGACTCATTACAAACATGTGGTGATTGTCCTTCTGGGACACTCATCTTAATTGGAGCATTAGCAGTTGGTATATGTGACATAGTCACCTTTTTAAGGCCAGTGAATGCGTCTGGTAATAGATTCGCTAATCTTTGTAAATGAGTTATTCTTTGAACTTCTGGTTCACACTTTTAGTTTTGAGGATCAATGATAATTCATACCAACTCATTTCTTTTCCAACTGCTTTTTATCTCCCCCTGATGTTGGGAATGTTAATCCATTTAGATGGATATCAATTAATTGAGCCATAAATAAATATCTCGTGAAAGACTCTATTCGTTATCATATATTCTCAACCACATTTTAAGGCCCCATCTTTGTGCGTAGTGGTGGATCAATTTCAATATATACTGCACAACCAAAATCTTAGAAGGGACATATTTGGTTCCTGACTAAAACCAACTATAATGGGGAGAAACTATTACAACATGTTGGCCTGATGTGAATTAATGTTATTGCATGTAAAATTACATGTACTCATATATAAACATGAACTTGCTCTCATGATTATTTGCTTTGCTGTCAATCGTAGACGTTCAGTGATCGTCTTAACAAAAGCACTTATACGAATGTGTTTTTAAGAACTTAGGAATTAAATTTACCATTATTACCAAAATAAATACGTAATCTGGAATATTGTGCTTGTTATCTTATTAGCTAAGCCACATATCACACAAACTTCAAGTTGTGAATTTGATAACCATTTAGACGATGCATCGATTTAAAACACTAAATGGTATCATGTCCAGATATGTGTATCCTTCAGTCACTTCCAAAATATTTAGGGATACGTACCCTTCTTTATTTGGCAAATATAAATTTCCGTTGAGAGCAAACATTACATACAAATTATCAGCTTGAAGAATCTTCTACTTCTTCATTACGTTTCACATCATTATTGACTCGGTGTGGTCTAACCAGTCATGCCAATTAAGTAAATAATCATGATACATAAACTTCTAGTTTACGATCGTATGTGTAGTAGTTGCATTACGCGAGAGAACAACGCGTTATCATTGCAAACTATTTTGTTATATGACTTTTATCTTTTTTCACATTTTGTTCTTGTATAATCACTACCATAATTTGCCACTTATAGTGGTCAATCTCATTATGACCATTATTACAATTCTGAACTTGGCTATCATATCACTACTGATGACCGATCTCATTATTATTATGATCGTCATTACAAATTTCTCAATTATGTCCATGATCACGATATTTTCAATGATCCTTATATAATCACATTCAATTCAGGAAATGAAATAGAACCAGGACAAGTTTTATAGCTTTTCATTCTTCATCGGAGGTTTTATGGATCATACATGTTATACATGTTTCGTATATTAAATGTGACAACTGGCACAAACCGGTAATTTCCGTACACTTTAATCATTATTTAATGATTGCAAATATGTGCTTAATTGTCAGCAATGTCTGAACACATAATAAACAAGTGAATTCATGCATGTTGTATACTACAAAATATTGCTTTATGCATAAACGAGAGCGTTGCGTCAATAGTAAACTCACCGGTAAGACACTATGTGTCAACGGAACTGCAGAAAGCAGTCAGACAATAAAATTGAGGCCTAGGTGTAGGTCCGACGACAAAAGAGCATTAAAACCCAAGAGTACATACAAGGGTTTATACATATACTCTCCGGAAGCAAAAATAAGCACTAAAAAGCACCCGAAACGCACTTTAAGTGCAGAATTTATACAAATCAGCAATAATTCAGCATTTAGACATATAAATATTATGCAGAAATGTCGTTTTATTATCCAGAATATTTCCCTAGGTGTTGGGAATCGATAGTGTTACAAAAAGGTACTTAAAAGACACTAAAAAGTGTAATTTAGCACTTTAACGAATCGGTATGTAACCGAACGACCGGACTATACCCGGAACATGAAAATATTGTTATTTTCATTATTTATCTTTTTCTGAGCTAGTTAGGGTCCCTGATTACCCTAACACCCGCCATAACATGTAACATACAAGTAACGGGGTTAGACACTTAACTTAACTAATTACTCCCTAACTACCTAGTTGAAATCGAACCAAGGGACCCCCCCCCCCCAACCGAATTCGGTCCCCTAGGGGACATACTTGTACCTTGCAAGATTTGTTAAATCTTAGATGCTAAATATCAAGGGGACATTGTGTCCAATGGATAAACATGCTTAATCTTTGCCTATAAGTTCTAGTAATTACACCACATAATTATCACAACACAACACCAACTCAACCTCTTCTCTCTTGCCCTCTCTATTCTCGGCCGAACTTCCCCTTGCCATCCATCATATTTTCGAGCTTCCTTCATCACATTCCAACATCACACAAGTGTCGAGGATCAAGTATTAGGAGCCTTGGTGCAAGCGGAACACGAAGGACCTCATTCTTTAGCTTTTATCCACGCGTTTTTCATCAAGAATCTTCCCTAGCCTTGAGCTAGAGGTATAACACTTAAATCTCATATTTGAACTTATCTAAAGTGGTTAAAAGGATTTGTGTTGGTTAAATCTCGTTAAAATGCGAAAAGATGCACAAAAGTCTACTAAAAGCATGAAAAATGGTGGTTAATAGCACATAAGTTGTGTAAAAGTTGTAGTATTTGAAATATATGGTTATCTAGACCCGATCTATGATGTGGTAGCTCGGATCATCGTTTAACCCGGTTTGGTAAGATCATGGATCTTAACATAAAACTATTTTAGAAGTAACAAGGGTTAAAAGGTGAAACCCTACCACACATAAACCATGAACTTGTGTAAAAATGTTTTAACTTGTACAAAAGTGTTTAAAACTAGCAGATCTATGTATCTACAAGTGGTATTTTCAAAAGACCAAGCATCAAAAGAAATCACATGTTCTAAACCGGATCTTACACAAACAAAAGTGGTTTTTGTGAACAAACAAGAGTGTGGATACTTGTGTAACAAAAGTTTTAACGAAGAAATAGTTTTCGTAAAAACCAACTAGAAGTTGTGAAACTTCATATTCTTTAAAAATAAAGTTTTTAAGAAACTAAATTTATTTTTAAAGATAACAAGATTTACTAAATGTGCTAGTAAGTTACTACACATTTTTGTAAATATTCAAGTTCATGAAATGGAGAAATTAGTGATTATTGTTGATGATGATTGTTGGTAATTGTTGTTGATGATTGATAATGATTTAAAAGAAAATAAACACACGTTTTGAAAACGTGGGAAACCTCCATTTTTAGGGGAAACTCTGTCAAAATTTTTATAAATTTTGACACTTAGAAAAATATGAGTTTTTGAGAAACTTATCCCCTAAAAATATACCTCAAAACATTAACAAGGTTTCCCTAATTTGTGATGATAAGAAATGATGATTTCTTGAAGAATAAAAATGGATATTATGTATATATATTTTTGAGAGAAAAATATATATTATTTTATCACCAATTTTTGTGCTAAGTGTATATAGTATGTGTTATACGTGCTAGTGTATTAAGACTTAAAAATACACTAAATACTCATGAGGAGTATAAACATAAAAATACACATACAACATACAAGATACATAATTCGGGTGCAAAGTGCAAAAAACAAAAGACTTATATTTATTTTTGGAGAAAATAATATAAGTAAGATACGTAGTTAAAAATATAGAATATTTTTAACACAAGAATATATACAAAAGAGAGTGACTGTACTTGTGCGACGCAAGTCTAGTGACTAACGTTAAGAAAACGCGTATAGGTTACGACGTTAATTAAGCAAATCCGGTGGAGTTTACGACGCTAGGAACGCAAAGTTGTGAGTTCATGCTCCCCCTTTTCTCTTTAACTGTTTTCAGTTTTTATAACTTCGGGGGTGGAATACATGTACAAATGTACAATTTTTATAATTGGTATGATATAAATACAAGAAGCGCACTTGGTAAGAATGAGAACCAAGTATGAGGCGCTATGAGAAATGATAACAAGAAACGCGCTTGGTGAGGACGAGAACCAAGTAGGATGCGTTATGAGAAATAGTGTCACGAATAGGGTACAGAAGCACCATTAATCAACAATATACCTAGACCGCAGAACAAAATGTTAGATCTAACGGGTGCCTGGCAGCCACACTCCCGGTCGGGGCGAGAATCGAGGAGTGCTTTTGTGTCTCAGAATATACCAATTAAATGCCTTAGGTTTGGTGGCTTCCTATGACGTGTCACAGGTTAATGGCTTTGCAACCCATTAACAATCCTGATATTTACAGGAATATTTTAATTACATGAAATTCATACCATACTAAAATTGATGAATACTTGAGTACGTGGGGTACTCAAGAAAAGATTGAGTTATACTTGAAGTACGTGGGGTACTCAAGAAGAAATTAAATTATACAGATGTACGTGGTGTACACATGAAACTGGATTTATATATGAAAACTTGATTTACTCACAAACTATGTTTTCATACAAAGTATACAAACATGAAATACAAAACTGCATGAATTCACACCAACTTTATGTTGACGTTTTTCCAAAAACTCAAATGTATTTCAGGTAACTAGGATGGATGTGCGGGTGGTCTTGCTTATGCTCGTGGATGTCGCTTGTGTTTAACTTTAAATAAAGTTGTAAACTCTTGAGACAATGTTTTAAGCTGTCTAGCGATGTAAACGCTAAACTTATGTTTTCAAATTATGGTATTTGATGTTATTTTACGAGCATGTAGCATGTTTACCCTTCGTATGCAATGAGAACCTTTCATGATCACACCTCGTGCTTCCGCCGTAGAAAGGGGTGTGACAGATTGGTATCAGAGCTGCGATTGTAGTGAACCAGGATTCCTTCTCGAGTCTAGTCTACAATCTCTAGGATCCATTCACGAAAACAATTTTCAAAGAGTTTTCATTGCATAAAACGTCCCGCGACATCCACTACCTGAAACTGTCTACATGAGTCTAGAAAGGACACTACGAGACTTAGAGTGCACTTGAGTAGCACTTGTCGTTGACTAGAAATTACTTGCAATTATGTGTGATAATTAGCATGTACTAGAAGTGGAATGTCACAAGTATATGTGACTTTACCTGAAAGCAATGGCCCATCTGAAGGAAGAAATACGAGGATGAAACGAACTGTGCGGACTGTGCAAGGAGTTACGTAATTATGGATGCATACATAATTATGGAATTCAGTGCACAGAAATCACAGCAAGTCTTGTCACGTATAGATTCCCTCAGTGCAAGCCTACTAAATACTCAGCTAGAGTAATAATTGTTTGACGTCACTTATGTGGTATATGCCTGTGTATATATATACTATTACGGCCTAGTATGAAGATATCAAACAAATGCCTAACCCTGCTGTGTTATGTTCTGTCAGAACATGGCACCCAGGAAAGCTGTGAATGCTCACAATGATGATCTACCTCCTCCTCCCCCACTGCCAAGAACTGCTGAAGAGCTGGACGCTCTACTGGAGGAAAGGATCTCCGCTGCTATCGCCCAGTACGAGGCGAGCCGAACTCAAGACAGTGGAGGACCAAGCAACGCTAGGCGTAATGGGAATGGAGATTCGTCTGGAGGCAATGCAGCCCAAGGCTGCACTTTCAAGCAGTTCCTCGACTGCAAGCCGATGAACTATGACGGCACAGGAGGTGCAGTAGCATTTGTGCGCTGGACGGAGAAGACTGAAGCTACTTTCCGCATGAGCAAGTGTACCGCGGATCAACAAGTCACTTTTGCTACTGGGTTATTCGTCGATGAAGCTCTGACTTGGTGGAACCTGCAAGCCCAAACTTTGGGTGATGACGCCGCTTATGGCCTCACTTGGGAGGAACTGAAGGAAAGAATGAGAGAGAAGTACTGCTCTCGTGCGAAACTCCAAAGGCTGGAAACGGAGTTCTGGCACTTGACTATGGAAGGTGCTGACATCAATGGTTACACTCGAAGGTTCCACGACCTGTCGAGAGTGCTTCCCTACATGGTGACTCCTGAATTTAAATGTGTGGAACGCTACATTTGGGGACTGGCCTCAGAGTTTCGTGGCATGGTGACGTCGGCCAAACCACAAACAATCACCGAGGCTGTAACTCTGGCTGTCAGCCTGACTGAAGATTGTGTTCGTATGAAGAAGTTGTCACTGAACCCAACAGAAAAGACCGAGACACATGCTGAGTCGTCCGGTGACAAAAAGAGAAAGCATACAAGTTTGAACCAAGCTACTCGCAACAACAAGGGTTTCAACAAGAAGCGCGACACTAATCCGCCTCAGGAGACAAAAACCCATGCAACCAAAGCATACCAAGGCTCCATGCCTAGATGCCAAAAATGAAAGTATCATCATGATGGAGCTTGTCGCATTCCAAGGTGCGACAAATGTGGTAAATTGGGTCATCAAACCGAAGACTGTTGGGGAATAGGAAAGAACCGAAGTGGAAACAGTGCTGGTAACAAGAATGGTAACGGGAAAGGGCAGAACCAAGGATGCTTCAAGTGTGGAAGCAATGATCATTTCATGAAAAACTGCCCAGAGAGAAACAACGCTCCGGCTCGAGCATTTGTGATTGGAGCAAGAGACACACGCGAGGACCCTAACGTGGTCACCGGTACGTTTCTCGTTAACAATCACTTTGCATCCATATTATTCGACACTGGCGCCGATTATAGCTTCATGTCTGTGGAATTTAAACGCATACTCAGAATAGAATCTAGTAGATTAGAAATTCCTTATTCCATAGAACTAGCCAATGGTAAACTTGTTGAATCGGGCGAAGTTGTTAGAGGCTGCACACTAGAACTTGGTGAACGAAATTTTAGCATCGACCTCTTACCTATTCAATTGGGTAGCTTCGATGTAGTAGTCGGAATGGACTGGTTGTCCAAGAACAAAGCTGAAGTTATTTGCCATGAGAAAATCATTCGCATCCCTTTAGCGAATGGTGAAACTCTCATCGTGCATGGAGAAAGACGAAACGCGCCTCTACGAATCATCAGTTGTATGAAGGCACAGAAGTGCCTAAGGAAAGGATGTGTCGCTTTCCTAGCACACGTTATAGACAAGAAGGCTGTGGAGCCAAAACTCGAAGACATTCCTGTGGTGAAGGAATTTCCTGATGTGTTCCCTGAAGATCTGCCAGGACTACCTCCGCAACGACAAGTCGAATTCCGTATAGACTTGGTTCCAGGAGCTGCTCCTGTAGCCAAGGCACCCTATCGGCTTGCACCATCCGAAATGCAAGAATTATCTACACAACTTCAGGAGTTGTTGGATAAAGGATTCATAAGGCCAAGCTTCTCACCCTGGGGAGCTCCAGTATTATTCGTAAAGAAGAAGGATGGAACACTACGGATGTGTATCGATTACAGGGAACTGAACAAGCTCACAATCAAGAATCGGTATCCGCTACCGAGGATTGATGACTTATTTGATCAATTGCAAGGATCAAGCTACTATTCCAAGATCGACCTTCGATCTGGATACCATCAGCTGAGAATCCAAGATGAAAGTGTGCCAAAGACTGCATTCAGAACACGCTATGGGCACTACGAATTTCTTGTGATGCCATTTGGATTGACGAACGCGCCAGCGGTCTTTATGGACCTAATGAACCGCGTATGCAAACCATATCTCGATAAATTCGTGATTGTATTTATCGATGATATCCTGATTTACTCGCGAACGAAAGAAGAACATGAGCAACATCTCAGAACCATCTTGGAGCTACTGAAGAAAGAGAAACTTTATGCAAAGTTCTCGAAATGCGAATTCTGGATTCGCGAAGTACAATTTCTTGGTCACGTGGTGAATGAGAAGGGCATTCATGTAGACCCGTCCAAGATTGAAGCAATAAAGAATTGGGAAGCTCCCAAGACCCCGACCGAAGTCCGTCAATTTTTGGGCTTAGCGGGCTACTATCGGCGATTCATTGAGAATTTCTCAAAAATAGCTCAACCGCTAACGACCCTTACTCAGAAAGACAAGAAGTACGACTGGGGTCACAAACAAGAAGAAGCCTTCCAGTTACTGAAGAGCAAGCTATGCGATGCACCCATACTATCACTACCCGAAGGCACTGAAGACTTCGTGGTATACTGCGACGCCTCACGACAAGGCTTGGGTTGTGTGCTAATGCAACGCCAAAAAGTCATCGCTTACGCTTCAAGACAGCTGAAGGTTCACGAGAGAAATTATACCACTCACGACCTGGAGCTGGGCGCAGTGGTATTCGCCTTAAAGATTTGGCGACATTATTTATATGGTACTCGATGTACAATCTTCACAGATCACAAAAGCTTACAACACATATTTGATCAGAAGGAATTGAATATGCGCCAGCAACGTTGGGTCGAGCTGCTGAATGATTATGACTGTGAGATTAAGTACCATCCTGGAAAGGCAAACGTTGTAGCAGACGCGTTGAGCCGAAAAGAAAGGGTTAAGACCCTAAGGGTTCGAGCATTGGAAATGACGATTCGAACGAACCTCACTGCACGCATTCGAGATGCACAACAAGAAGCTCTTAAAGAAGAGAACCGTAAAGCTGAATACCTACGGGGTGCATTGAAGTACATGGCGCCAAATGAAGAGGGAGCCTTATACTTTAAAAAGCGCATTTGGGTTCCGCTCTATGGCGGCCTACGAGAAGTCATCCTTAATGAAGCCCACAAATCGAGATATTCGATCCATCCAGGATCGGACAAAATGTATCAAGACTTGAAGGAGTACTATTGGTGGCCGAGACTCAAAAGCGACGTTGCTGTCTATGTTGGAAAATGCCTAACCTGTGCTAAGGTTAAGGCGGAATATCAGAAACCGTCCGGCCTACTACAACAACCAGAGATTCCCGTGTGGAAGTGGGAACAAATCTCGATGGACTTCATAACGAAATTACCCAGGACCCCGAGAGGGCACGATAAGATATGGGTAATAGTTGATCGATTGACGAAGTCTGCGCTTTTCCTACCAATCCGAGAGAATGATAGCACTGGAAAGCTTGCAGAAATATACTTAAGAGAAATTGTGGCACGTCATGGAGTGCCAATCTCAATCATTTCAGACAGAGATGGACGCTTTGTCTCAAGAATCTGGCAATCATTTCAGGAAGCCTTTGGGTCTCAGTTAGATCTGAGCACGGCATTCCATCCGCAAATAGACGGCCAGAGCGAACGGACAATACAAACATTAGAAGATATGCTTCGCGCGTGTGTCATGGATCTAGGCGGCAGCTGGGATACTCATCTACCTTTAGTTGAGTTTTCCTACAATAACAGTTATCATACGAGCATAAAAGCCGCGCCGTTCGAAGCTCTGTATGGCCGCAAATGCCGATCGCCCTTATGTTGGGCAGACGCTGGAGATAAGCGTATGGTTGGTCCTGAACTTGTACAAGAGACAACCGACAAGATTGCGCAGATCCGAGAGCGCATTAAGGCGGCTCGAGAGCGACAAAAGAGCTACGCTGATCCAAATAGAAAATCGGTAGATTTCAAGGTGGGAGACAAAGTGTTGTTAAAAGTCTCACCATGGAAGGGCGTAGTCAGGTTTGGAAAGCGTGGAAAGCTGAATCCACGATACATCGGACCATTCAGAATCTTGAAGAGAATTGGTACCGTGGCATACAAGTTGGAGTTACCGGAAGAACTTAATGGAGTACATGATACGTTTCATGTATCCAACCTGAAGAAGAGTCCAACGCAAGAAAACGTGATCATCCCGATGGATGAAATACATATTGATGAAGCCCTCCGATTTACAGAAAAACCCGTTGAGGTTACTGACTGGAAGGTCAACAAGACGAGGAGGAGCAGCGTAAAACTTGTCAAGGTACGTTGGAGCTCTAAGCACGGACCCGAGTACACATGGGAACGTGAAGACCAGTTCAAGAAAAAGTATCCCCACCTATTCAAGAAGACTCCAGCGAGAGTGAGTTCAGTCTGAATTTCGGGACGAAATTCTTTTAACGGGGGGAGACTGTGACAACTGGCACAAACGGGTAATTTCCGTACACTTTAATCATTATTTAATGATTGCAAATATGTGCTTAATTGTCAGCAATGTCTGAACACATAATAAACAAGTGAATTCATGCATGTTGTATACTACAAAATATTGCTTTATGCATAAACGAGAGCGTTGCGTCAATAGTAAACTCACCGGTAAGACACTATGTGTCAACGGAACTGCAGAAAGCAGTCAGACAATAAAATTGAGGCCTAGGTGTAGGTCCGACGACAAAAGAGCATTAAAACCCAAGAGTACATACAAGGGTTTATACATATACTCTCCGGAAGCAAAAAGAAGCACTAAAAAGCACCCGAAACGCACTTTAAGTGCAGAATTTATACAAATCAGCAATAATTCAGCATTTAGACATATAAATATTATGCAGAAATGTCGTTTTATTATCCAGAATATTTCCCTAGGTGTTGGGAATCGATAGTGTTACAAAAAGGTACTTAAAAGACACTAAAAAGTGTAATTTAGCACTTTAACGAATCGGTATGTAACCGAACGACCGGACTATACCCGGAACATGAAAATATTGTTATTTTCATTATTTATCTTTTTCTGAGCTAGTTAGGGTCCCTGATTACCCTAACACCCGCCATAACGTGTAACATACAAGTAACGGGGTTAGACACTTAACTTAACTAATTACTCCCTAACTACCTAGTTGAAATCGAACCAAGGGACCCCCCCCCCCCCCCCAACCGAATTCGGTCCCCTAGGGGACATACTTGTACCTTGCAAGATTTGTTAAATCTTAGATGCTACATATCAAGGGGACATTGTGTCCAATGGATAAACATGCTTAATCTTTGCCTATAAGTTCTAGTAATTACACCACATAATTATCACAACACAACACCAACTCAACCTCTTCTCTCTTGCCCTCTCTATTCTCGGCCGAACATCCCCTTGCCATCCATCATATTTTCGAGCTTCCTTCATCACATTCCAACATCACACAAGTGTCGAGGATCAAGTATTAGGAGCCTTGGTGCAAGCGGAACACGAAGGACCTCATTCTTTAGCTTTTATCCACGCGTTTTTCATCAAGAATCTTCCCTAGCCTTGAGCTAGAGGTATAACACTTAAATCTCATATTTGAACTTATCTAAAGTGGTTAAAAGGATTTGTGTTGGTTAAATCTCGTTAAAATGCGAAAAGATGCACAAAAGTCTACTAAAAGCATGAAAAATGGTGGTTAATAGCACATAAGTTGTGTAAAAGTTGTAGTATTTGAAATATATGGTTATCTAGACCCGATCTATGATGTGGTAGCTCGGATCATCGTTTAACCCGGTTTGGTAAGATCATGGATCTTAACATAAAACTATTTTAGAAGTAACAAGGGTTAAAAGGTGAAACCCTACCACACATAAACCATGAACTTGTGTAAAAATGTTTTAACTTGTACAAAAGTGTTTAAAACTAGCAGATCTATGTATCTACAAGTGGTATTTTCAAAAGACCAAGCATCAAAAGAAATCACATGTTCTAAACCGGATCTTACACAAACAAAAGTGGTTTTTGTGAACAAACAAGAGTGTGGATACTTGTGTAACAAAAGTTTTAACGAAGAAATAGTTTTCGTAAAAACCAACTAGAAGTTGTGAAACTTCATATTCTTTAAAAATAAAGTTTTTAAGAAACTAAATTTATTTTTAAAGATAACAAGATTTACTAAATGTGCTAGTAAGTTACTACACATTTTTGTAAATATTCAAGTTCATGAAATGGAGAAATTAGTGATTATTGTTGATGATGATTGTTGGTAATTGTTGTTGATGATTGATAATGATTTAAAAGAAAATAAACACACGTTTTGAAAACGTGGGAAACCTCCATTTTTAGGGGAAACTCTGTCAAAATTTTTATAAATTTTGACACTTAGAAAAATATGAGTTTTTGAGAAACTTATCCCCTAAAAATATACCTCAAAACATTAACAAGGTTTCCCTAATTTGTGATGATAAGAAATGGTGATTTCTTGAAGAATAAAAATGGGTATTATGTATATATATTTTTGAGAGAAAAATATATATTATTTTATCACCAATTTTTGTGCTAAGTGTATATAGTATGTGTTATACGTGCTAGTGTATTAAGACTTAAAAATACACTAAATACTCATGAGGAGTATAAACATAAAAATACACATACAACATACAAGATACATAATTCGGGTGCAAAGTGCAAAACACAAAAGACTTATATTTATTTTTGGAGAAAATAATATAAGTAAGATACGTAGTTAAAAATATAGAATATTTTTAACACAAGAATATATACAAAAGAGAGTGACTGTACTTGTGCGACGCAAGTCTAGTGACTAACGTTAAGAAAACGCGTATAGGTTACGACGTTAATTAAGCAAATCCGGTGGAGTTTACGACGCTAGGAACGCAAAGTTGTGAGTTCATGCTCCCCCTTTTCTCTTTAACTGTTTTCAGTTTTTATAACTTCGGGGGTGGAATACATGTACAAATGTACAATATTTATAATTGGTATGATATAAATACAAGAAGCGCACTTGGTAAGAATGAGAACCAAGTATGAGGCGCTATGAGAAATGATAACAAGAAACGCGCTTGGTGAGGACGAGAACCAAGTAGGATGCGTTATGAGAAATAGTGTCACGAATAGGGTACAGAAGCACCATTAATCAACAATATACCTAGACCGCAGAACAAAAGGTTAGATCTAACGGGTGCCTGGCAGCCACACTCCCGGTCGGGGCGAGAATCGAGGAGTGCTTTTGTGTCTCAGAATATACCAATTAAATGCCTTAGGTTTGGTGGCTTCCTATGACGTGTCACAGGTTAATGGCTTTGCAACCCATTAACAATCCTGATATTTACAGGAATATTTTAATTACATGAAATTCATACCATACTAAAATTGATGAATACTTGAGTACGTGGGGTACTCAAGAAAAGATTGAGTTATACTTGAAGTACGTGGGGTACTCAAGAAGAAATTAAATTATACAGATGTACGTGGTGTACACATGAAACTGGATTTATATATGAAAACTTGATTTACTCACAAACTATGTTTTCATACAAAGTATACAAACATGAAATACAAAACTGCATGAATTCACACCAACTTTATGTTGACGTTTTTCCAAAAACTCACATGTATTTCAGGTAACTAGGATGGATGTGCGCGTGGTCTTGCTTATGCTCGTGGATGTCGCTTGTGTTTAACTTTAAATAAAGTTGTAAACTCTTGAGACAATGTTTTAAGCTGTCTAGCGATGTAAACGCTAAACTTATGTTTTCAAATTATGGTATTTGATGTTATTTTACGAGCATGTAGCATGTTTACCCTTCGTATGCAATGAGAACCTTTCATGATCACACCTCGTGCTTCCGTCGTAGAAAGGGGTGTGACATTAAATTCTCGTATAATAATTTCCTTAGTGAGTCACTTCTTGTGGTCGATTTCAATATTAACATGGTTGATCTCACTATCAATATAGGATCATTATAGTTTTCTCATTTACCATGATCATGACCTTTATAACGATCATTGTATAATCACCACATAATTAACATAGTTTATCTCATTATTAACATGAGCATAATAACAAACTTTCATGGTGGCATCATTATAATTTCTTTTGGTCATGATCGTGACCTTTACACTGATCATCATCATATTCACTTTATTTGTTGGTGTAACACCCTTAAATTTTTACTTGAATTAATTACTAATTTTATACATTTTTATACCAAAAGATATTAAATAACATAGGTTTCATAAGTAGCCTAACTTTAGTCAACTAATGACTAAGTTGGAACATTCAAAATTTGTTTAAGAAATTGTTTATGAGACATAGACATATGATCCAACCTCAAATTTGTTTAAGAAATTGTTTATGAGACATAGACATACCAAAAGATCTTCATCATTCGCTTGATCGCTATCCGTAAGTCCATCTTGTCACCTAGGGTCAAAACCATTAACACATTAGTTTTGACTTTGATATATGAGACATAGACATATGATCCAACCTCAAATAATAAAAAAAAATAAAATTTAAAGTTATTCTGGTTCCACCGTGAGTCCTGGAAACATTTGGTCCACCGTAAACCAGGGGCGAACCACCGTAACATTCTTGACATCTACCGTAAATTACGGTACTACCGTAATTTACGGTAGTTCCTGGAGATTCATGTTTTCATTTGGTTTGTTCATTACACCAAAACCTAACTCTCGGATTTCAGTTTCCTAGAATACCATTACATTGAAATGTTGTAATTCTAATATGATATATATATATATACTATCCAATATCAACGATCAATCCATCATAATCCGGAGCATTAACCATGCCTTACTTGATTATTTGACTTGTTTGGCTCGTCTACGGAATTCCTTCCTTATGACGACTACCAACGAGTTCTAATCAACTTTTGACCAATTATTCAATATAAAGACATCACCGCATTAATTCATAGCAACCTTTATTCTCAATTTCAACTATGCATATTACAATCATCAAAATTTACTTAATGTAACGGGTCAAGTTACATACCTTAGTGTACGCCCTTCCACCGCGAATCGCCACCGGCTTGTCCACTTGACGTTCCGGTATCCTTTCCTATATAGTTCAATTTTATCATATTTAGAACTCTTTGTAATCACATTTCGCATAATAGTCAAAACATCACAATTAGGTGTTTTAACTACAAAATTCTAGTTTCAAACCTTCTTTTCATAGGCAGAATTTTTATATCTTTCGTATTCAATTTCATAGCTTGCTAATTAGCTAACTTGACAACAATAAAGCCCTCATATAGTATTTAACATCATATCTTTCTGGAATCACTTTCTATAATCAAATTACACTAGGATAATCATTCTAAACCCTAATGTTCATCATTATCTTGTAAAACCCACAACCCACCTTCAAGGTGTTCATGGAATTCCCTGAACTTGAACATAATTTCACAAGTAGTTGTCTAAGTTTCATTCCTAGACACTATATCATCCTTAATCTAACCACATAACACACATGCAATTGACCAATCATTCAATTGACCAATTATTCTTTCTTTCTTCCAATTCTCTTCTTTTACTGCTTCTAACTGCGCCTCTCGAATACGTTCAAGTATACCCGAGGTCACCACGAGTTGCATCGACCTTACTCGTATCGGGACGTAGTCCGCTTTTCTACTTAGAGCATCCGCCACTACATTAGCCTTTCCGGGGTGGTAATGTATTTCACAATCGAAGTCTTTCACCGTTTCTATCCATCTTCTTTGTCGCATATTTAACTCCTTCTGATCGAAAAAGTATTTTAAGCTCTTGTGATCGGTGAATATGGTGCACTTTACCCCATATAAGTAATGCCTCCATATTTTAAGGCAAATACCACCGCAGCCAACTCAAGATCATGCGTGGGGTATTTCTTCTCGTGTATCTTCAGTTGTCTCGAGGCATAAGCTATAACTTTGCCCCGTTGCATCAAAACACAACCGAGCCCCGATAGCGAAGCATCAGAATAAACCACCATGTCTTCGACTCCGTCCGGCAATGTCAGTACCGGAGCTTGAGTTAACTTCGCTTTTAGTGTTTGAAACGCCTTTTCTTGATCTACACCCCAAATAAACTTTTCTTTCTTCCGGGTTAATTTTGTTAGTGGTGACGCAATCTTGGAGAAATCTTGAATGAATCTCCTATAGTATCCCGCAAGTCCCAAAAAGCTTCTAATTTCAGAAGGGTTCTTTGGGGGTTTCCATTTTGACACGGCCTCTATCTTTGACGGATCCACCAATACTCCGTCGGCACTTATGACATGGCCAAGAAATTGTACCTCTCGTAACCAAAAGGCACATTTAGAGAATTTTGCATATAACTTCTCTCGTCTAAGGGTCTCTAACACTTCTTGTAAGTGATGTGCGTGTTCAGCTTCACTTTTCGAATACACCAAGATATCATCGATAAACACGATGACCGACTTATCCAGCATTGGCTTGCAAACCCGGTTCATGAGGTCCATGAAAGCCGCGGGTGCGTTGGTTAGCCCAAATGACATCACGAGGAATTCGTAATGTCCGTATCTCGTGCGTAAACCCGTCTTTGGCACATCTTCTTCTTTGACCTTTAGTTGGTGATACCCCGATCTAAGGTCAATTTTTGAAAACCAGTTCGCACCTTGTAGTTGGTCGAATAAATCATCTATCCTCGGGAGCGGGTATCGGTTCTTTACCGTGAGTTTGTTTAACTCCCGGTAATCGATACACATGCGCATGCTCCCGTCTTTCTTTCTTACGAACAACACCGGTGCGCCCCAAGGAGACACACTCGGCCTTATAAATCCCTTGTCAAGCAGGTCTTGGATTTGAGACATCAACTATTGTAATTCCGACGGTGCAAGTCGGTACGAAGCTTTTGCTACGGGTTTCGCGCTCGGAATCAATTCGATCCCGAACTCTATTTCCCGTTCAGGCGGTATCCCCGGTAAATCCTCAGGAAACACATCTTCATAATCTCGTACTACCGGTACATCTCCAATCTTTCGTGATTCTTTTTCGGGCTCATTAGCGTATATAATGAATGCCTTGCATCCTCGCTTCATAAGCTTGTGAGCTTTCAACATTGAGCATACTATAGGGTTGCCTCCTTTTTCGCCATAAATGGTGACGTGTTTTCCGCTCGGAGATGTTAGTTTTATCTCTTTACGAAAACACACGACTTTTGCATGGTGCTGGGCTAGCCAATCCATCCCAACGACTACTTGAAATTCTCCCATTGACATCGGGATTAGATTTATCAAATATTCTTCGTCATCAATGCTCAGTTTACAGTTTTTACATACGTCACAAACAATGAAGCTCTTGTTATTACCTATCTCTACTTCTAAGGGCACATGTAATTTTGTTAGAACAAATGAAGGATGTCGAATAAATCCATATGAAACAAAGGATTTATTCGCACCCGTATCAAATAACACGCGTGCAGGAATCGAATTTACAGCAAATATACCTGAGACCACGTCAGGTTCAACCTTTGCTTCTGCGGCGGTCAGTTGAAAAGATCTTGCCTTTGCTTTAGGGGCTTCACCTTTCGGGTTCTGCTCATCTTTCTTTCCAACCAGTTCCGGGCATTCCGACTTTTTGTGACCCGTTCGATAACAATTGTAACAAACCGTCACTTTCTCCGGGCACGATATAGCCAAATGTCCTGTTTTTTTGCATATGGGACAAGGCTTATCCTTGTAACGGCATTCGCCTTTATGACCCTTTCCGCAGATTCTGCAACTTGGCGACCCGCCTTTCGTATCAGATTTCTTTGCGGTTTCGCTTATTCGTGCCTTCTTAGTAGGGCTTGGGTTTACATCTTGTGCTTTCCGTTCACCCCTTTCAATGCTCTTTTTCAGTTCGATCTCCCTTTCCCAAGCAGCGTTTATGATCTCGGTAAGGGTCTCATATTTGGAAGGGGTGATAAATTCCCTATACTCAGCACTCAACATGTTATGGTAATAGTATATCTTTTGTTCTTCATTTGTCACTAGATCATCGCAAAACTTCATCTTATCCATAAACATTGTCGTAATCTTGTCTATGGTTTCATTCTTGTGCCTAAGTTGCATGAACTCCTCCTTGATTTTATTCATAACCGCCTTGGGGCTATGATGCTTAAGGAATGGCGTGTTGAATTCTTCCCAAGTCATGACCTTAGCAGCTTCAATACCGATCTCTCTCTTTTTGTTATCCCACCAATCTTTCGCTTGACTCCTTAGTTGACCCGTACCATAGGCTACATAGTCATCTTCGTCACAATGGGTTCTCTCGAATACCCCTTCGATATCACTTAGCCATCGTTGGCACACTATTGGGTCAACCTCCCCATTATATATTGGTGGTTTACAGGCCATGAATTCCTTTTATGAACAAGGCTTTCGTCCACCATGCTTTTCCTTTGCGGAATTTGAATCATCTTCCAATTTCTTGATTCTCTCTTCTACTATTGATAAAATTGTGTTTTGAATTTTATCAATAAAGCCCGACAAATTGTTTTTGATCGCCTTTCCAACCTCTTCGGCAATCACTTCCCTCATTTGTTCGGTGACTCTTGGCACCGCATTATCATTACCTCCATCAGCCATCTCTATTTCTGAAATGTTTACATAGGTTGTTAAACATTCCATTTATAACACATGTTTTACTTGTTTTGATTTAATCAAGTTCATAACTTGATTTAATCGTTCTTGTTTTGATCCAATCAAGTTCATAACTTGATTTAATCATTCTTGTTTCAATTCAATCAAGTTCATAACTTGATTTAATCATTCTTGTTTCATGCATTTCTTGTTTTCGAGTGAGCTTACACACTCTTTTCATGCATATTTGTTCATTTCTCATTCTTTACGTAGTACATAATTTATTAACAAAATAAGTTAGTTCTTACCGGGCGATCGATCAAGCTTGAACCGAACACTTATTGACAACCATGAGCTCTGATACCAACTTGTAACACCCTTAAATTTTTACTTGAATTAATTACTAATTTTATACATTTTTATACCAAAAGATATTAAATAACATAGGTTTCATAAGTAGCCTAACTTTAGTCAACTAATGACTAAGTTGGAACATTCAAAATTTGTTTAAGAAATTGTTTACAACCCATGAACAAAGTTTAACTAAGATTAAAAACATAGCGGAAGCTTCAAAAGTCGTGTTCGGTTCTTCATCATTCGCTTGATCGCTATCCGTAAGTCCATCTTGTCACCTAGGGTCAAAACCATTAACACATTAGTTTTGACTTTGATATATGAGACATAGACATATGATCCAACCTCAAATAATAAAAAAAAATAAAATTTAAAGTTATTCTGGTTCCACCGTGAGTCCTGGAAACATTTGGTCCACCGTAAACCAGGGGCGAACCACCGTAACATTCTTGACATCTACCGTAAATTACGGTACTACCGTAATTTACGGTAGTTCCTGGAGATTCATGTTTTCATTTGGTTTGTTCATTACACCAAAACCTAACTCTCGGATTTCAGTTTCCTAGAATACCATTACATTGAAATGTTGTAATTCTAATATGATATATATATACTATCCAATATCAACGATCAATCCATCATAATCCGGAGCATTAACCATGCCTTACTTGATTATTTGACCCGTTTGGCTCGTCTACGGAATTCCTTCCTTATGACGACTACCAACGAGTTCTAATCAACTTTTGACCAATTATTCAATATAACGACATCACCGCATTAATTCATAGCAACCTTTATTCTCAATTTCAACTATGCATATTACAATCATCAAAATTTACTTAATGTAACGGGTCAAGTTACATACCTTAGTGTACGCCCTTCAACCGCGAATCGCCACCGGCTTGTCCACTTGACGTTCCGGTATCCTTTCCTATAGAGTTCAATTTTATCATATTTAGAACTCTTTGTAATCACATTTCGCATAATAGTCAAAACATCACAATTAGGTGTTTTAACTACAAAATTCTAGTTTCAAGCCTTCTTTGAGGCATTTCAACAAACACTTCATAGGCAGAATTTTTATATCTTTCGTATTCAATTTCATAGCTTGCTAATTAGCTAACTTGACAACAATAAAGCCCTCATATAGTATTTAACATCATATCTTTCTGGAATCACTTTCTATAATCAAATTACACTAGGATAATCATTCTAAACCCTAATGTTCATCATTATCTTGTAAAACCCACAACCCACCTTCAAGGTGTTCATGGAATTCCCTGAACTTGAACATGATTTCACAAGTAGTTGTCTAAGTTTCATTCCTAGACACTATATCATCCTTAATCTAACCACATAACACACATGCAACATCTGATTTCGGATTTACCAAAATCATGAGAATTTCTAGTTTAGAGATTTCATCAGATTTTACATACCTTATAATCCTCTTGCAATGAGGATCACGATTCTATGCTTTAATTTCGATTCTGACTTGGATTGAGCCTTCAATTTACTGATTTTGTGTGTGTGTGATAGTGTTTTAGAATGGGGGTGTCGCCCCCTTCTGCTTGTTCTTGATCGACCAGCCCCCTAGTGGGGTGTTTGGTTTTTATTTTTATCAAACTCTATAACACAAGTTTCACTTTTATCATCTTTGGTCCCTTCACTTGTTAAATAACAAAAAGTTTTGGTTATTTAACCCTTTTTCATGTTATTTCTAGACTTTTTGTTAACTAGGTTAAATTCCTAGTTGGTAAATTCTCATTGATTTATACTTTAAAGTTTTAGTATAAAGTTTGATATTTTCGGGGTGTTACAGTTGGTGCACCTTTTTGTGTCTGTAACTAGTCTTTATTAGCGTTGTATTTTGTACGGTCTTTTACGTTTATCGAGTCTGTATTCGCCGTCGACCAAGTCGGATATCCTCCTATCCACTTGTGTCCGACTATTTTGTCTCTGTTTGTTATGTAATGTTTACGAACAATGCATGTTGCATGTAAGGGTATAAATGTCATATTTATGTGTTTGTCTCTGTTTGTTGCAGGTCTGTTTGCAACAAATGTTACAACAATTGCAGCCCTAGTCGAAACCCTAGGTTTCATCGAGCACTACATGACGAAACCCTCCCAATGTCCAATACATAAGGTTTCGTCGTGAACAATGACGAAACCCCATGGTTTCGTCGTCTTTTGGGTTTTTTCAGGCCCAAATGTCAGGCCCAATGTTGTTTCGTCGAGCCCATATATGGTTTCGTCGTTGTTAGGGCCCAGGCTGCTATATAAACACTTTCTAGTTTCATTCTGAAACTAGATGAGTGCATACCCTGAGAGTTATTCTGTAAAACTGTGTGTGTATCAGTTGTTCTTGGTTCTCATCCTATTTAATTAATAGATTGCGTTTCATTGGTTATACCGTGTCTGTTATTAACTGTGTTTGATTTGGCATCGTTACGGGGATTCCGCACCCGTGACATTGTTTGTTATAAACAAGGGTTTGGTTTTCGTTATCGATCCTCAGATTTCGGGACCTACAAGTGGTATCAGAGCTTTGGCTCTTATCCTTGTTTAAAATCAAACATAGTTGGATTTTTATCAAGTATTGGAAACTGTTATTTATGATTTTCTGGAAATCTTGTTCTTGAAAAACTCATATTTTCTGGAAAAAGTGCTTAAAAACTGTTTGTATCTTGCTTATTTACCAAAGTTTTGTTAAAAACCTTTGTTACATTGCTTGTTCATAAGATAAAAACTGGGTTTTTCAGTAAAAGTTTGTGCGGATTCGCGTTTCGGAAAATTGTTCAGGTGACCGGAAGTTCATATTATCTGGGTTGTATCTTCATATCTTCATAAAACATTCAAACTGTTCTTGTGATATTTCTTGAATTTGAATTAAAAGAAATTAATAAAAGATTTAAATTGATTAAATATTATTCACCATACTGTTAGGTGAAACAGGCATGTTGTGTGTTGAAAATTTTGTACTGTGTCAGTAAAGAGATAAGATTTAAGTTGAAAAATTTTACCAACTCTCACCCACTTGTCTAAACCTTATCCCGACGAAATCATTACCCGACGAAACCCTTTGAAGTTTCGTCACAAGGACTTTCGATGAAACTCTTATAGTTTCTTCATAATCACCTCGACGAAAACCCCTAGTTTTCGTCAAAATCACTTCGACGAAACCTCAGAGTTTCGTAGAAGGAGTTTCGTCGAGTTCTGCTGTCAATTTTAAACAGAGGACTTGCAAAAGTGTTCTAACTTTGTGTTTTCAAGTGTTGTATCAGGTACAGTTGTTCTAATATAAAATATGAGTAGTACAAGTCCGTGGGATTGGAGTACGGACCCACGACCAGGTCAAGATCAAACTTCTGCAGCAGCATGGGTAAAGAATGTTTTTGGTCAGCAATCTATAAGTGCCACTCAATGGACTTTGGTATCGAATCAAAATCAAAGCATTAAGAATCTTTTAATTAGCGAGAGTGAAACGGGCAGCAACAATCGCCCGCCAAAGCTGAATCACATGAATGACTATCCATCATGGAAGGGTCGTTTTCACACATATGTTTTACGGCAAAACACAGAACTTTGGACGTGTTTCACTACTGAATGCAGCCTTGCTCTAGAAAGAGCAGCATCAACTGCAGCGGGTTTTACTAATATGCTTGAAGATGACAAGAAAGCCTATGACTTAGAGAAGAAGGCGTATGTTATTCTTACACAAGCGCTTCACAAAGAAATCTATCATCAATTCTCTTACTGTACAAACACGAAAACTTTATGGGATGCCTTCGGAGCTAGAGGAGAAGGAAATGCAGCTACTAGAAAGACACACCATGATCTATTAAAGAAAGAGTTTGAATCATTTCAGTTCTTGGAGAATGAAACCCTAAATGATATGACTACACGTTTTTATCATTTGATTAGTGAAATGTTTGCTTATGGTGTTACTGCAACTCAACCGGAAATGGTTGCATGGTTTGCTGATGCTCTACCTCCAAAGTGGAGCCCGTTCATTGAGCTTTTAAAGCATACGGGAGTTCTAGATGCTGTCAATGTCAATATCTATGAATTCATTCAGAAGCTGGAACACAAGAATGATGAAGAAATACGGAAAGCTAAACGAATTCCTGCTCCTCAAAATACCGAAATGTATCTTGCAGGTTTTAACCAGTTAGCTAGTTCCAGTTCGAGTTCAGTTCAGCAACCGAAGTTACAAACGGTGTTTATGTCAAATACAAGCTCTTTTTCGTTTCCACAATCAGCTCCACTTCCGGTTTTCGATCCTAGTGCTTATCATCCGCCAGCGCATATGATTGCTCAAGCTCATGCTTTTTCTTAACCTCAATTCGATGCAAGTACGTGGCTACCACCAACACCCCAACCTCCACCTCAATTTACCACTACTCAACCTCAGTTCGATCCGAGGGCTTATATTCCTGTCCCATCACAACCACAAGTCCAACCACAACAACAAGCCCAGCCACAACAACAACCACAACAGCAAGCTCATTATACCAACAATCCTCCACCCCTAAACCCTAACACAGTCAGAGTTGATACATCAAACCTCTCATACGTTAGCATTGAAGTAGCGAAGGAGCATATGGAACTCATTAATACAATGGTCAGTGCTTACTGCGGTTTGGTCGCAGGTCAAATTGGAAACATTAATTTGACCAACGAATATTATCAACAAATCAACCGTGATGAAATGGAGTTGATGGATATAAAGTGGGCATTTGCAAGTGCTGTTAGAAGGGCGAAGGACTTTATGGTTCGAACAGGGAGAAGTTCTTTGGAAAGTAAGCAGGATACGAAGTACGGATTTGATAAAGAAGTGGTTACATGTTTCAATTGTGGCGAAAAGGGGCACTTCAAACGTGAGTGCACCCGACCAAGCAAACAAGGCAATCAGAACCCATTCAGTATTCAGACGAGTACTTCAAATGTCAATGTCAACCAAGACAATCGTGAAAGAAGGATGGTAGCGGTGAACAACAATCAGAACCAGAACCAGTCTGGACCATCAAACACCAATCGAGCATTGACCGTTCAAGCTGATGAAGGGTGTAATTGGTCTGTACAACTTGGGGAAGGTGATCAAGAAAGAGGAGGAACAGCATGTTATGCAAAGATCATCAATCACATCAAGCACGTTCACAAGGAAGAATTTTCTGAAAGTGATGACAGTTCGGGTTATACCGGGAGTTCTGATGAAGAAAGTTCTACTTCGGATGATTATCATTCTGAATCTGATGTGAAGGAAGAAGCAAGTTATGATATTGATGACTTGTTAAATGAAGCAGAGGAGTTGAAATGTCAGAAATCAGTTCTGATCAAGAAGGCTGCTGTAGCATCTGAAGAAATGGAGAAGTTCTTCTCTGAAGATGGATCTTTTTCTTTTCAAACTACCTTTATGGCAAATGTCTCAGCCTCTACGAGTCAGGTAAAATCTAAAACTCTTAGCATATGTAGTGATTGTGCTGATATGAAACATGAATGTGCTAATTTGAAGCTTGATTCCGAAAAACTTCATAGTCATAATCAAAGTTTGGTTATTGAAATGTCTAAGTGCAAAGAGGCAAATATGGCTTTAGCTAGAAACGAAAAGGATTTTAAATCTGTAATTGAAACCTTAAAGAAAAGTGTTTCCGAATTAACCAAAACTGTTTATCATAAACAAATTAGTATTAACGATTACATTAACATCGTTGAGGAAACCAAAAAGGAGCTAGCCATTGCCAAATGTGAGTATGATGCAATCAAGCTCAAATTGGAGAGTTATTCTAACTCCCGATTTATGCTCGATCACATTATTGACGTTCAACAACTGAAGGGAAACAAGAAAGGTGTTGGGTATAAGAAGTGTCCTCCCCCTTTAAGACATAATTATACTCATATGACTGATGAAGAAGAAATGCCACGGTTTGAGCCCAGTGTGCCTCTTGATTATGAGGAAGTTACTACTGGCCTAGGGTTCAAATCGGACAGTTCTTCAAGTACATCATCTGAGCAAACAGAAACTTCAACATCTATGAAACAAAGTCCTCCAATCATTGAGGACTATGAGTCGTCTGATGATGAACCAGAATCAGATATGAGTGATCAGGATAAATCACTTGACAATATGAAGGGAGTAGAAGTTCCAATTGAGAATCATATTCTTTGTGATCCTCCTACTCCTGCTGTTCACCCAGTTGTCAAACAAGTGATAGATCCTGTCAAGAATGATAAGAAATCTGTGTCTGCCGTTAAGAGTAATAACGTGTTGTACACTTTGGTTGGTGATTCTAAAATCTATTCAGATCACGATTTTCCAATTAAAAATGTCAATCCATCTTCGATTGATAAAGTTTTTGAAGATAATACAAACAAATTTCTGGGAAAGACAATTCCAGGAGTCATTGTAACTCAATGTGACCAAATTCCAAAAGTTAAAATCAGGAAAAAATTTGGAAATAAAAAATCACCAACAAAGCAACAACCTATTTCCTCTAAGGGTAAACAACCAAAAAAGCGAGCTAATAAGCCTAACGTTTCTCAATCTAAATTTGAACCAAAAGGAGCTCGTTATCAAAAGAAAAACAGTAATGTCAAATTTGTAGCATCGAATGGTACGGATAAAATTGAGACTTTTGAAAACAAATCAAACACCGATTTTGTCCAACAAGTCACGATTTTAAAGCGTAATAACCAAAACAATTACACTCAACATACAAACGGGTGTGATGAAAAAGCAAGTACCTCGGGTTCTACGGGTTCGACATCTGTTTGTCAATCAGATTCTCCTAAGTTTGTGGAAAGGAGAACATGTTTTAAGTGTGGGGAGTTTAGACACATCATTAAAAATTGTCCAAACACTCCCAAGGATAAATTTGTTGAGATAGAACCACCTGAAAAGGTTCACCCTCAACGTCGTCCCGTTTCACCAAAACATGATAAAAGAACTGTTAAAGAACAAGAAACGAAACAACGACGTCAAAACGTCAAAGTTGTTGAAAAGGCTTTAAAATCTGAAGTCAAAACTGTCAACAGGGAACCAAGTTCTCCGCATTTTTTAAAACCAGAAGTTTCAGAATCTTTTCATAAAACTATATCTGGTAAAGCAAATCAAACTTGGAAACCTAAGACGGGTGAAAATTCAGGGGGAGGTGTTGTGTTACAAAATCATCAAGAAATCGAGATCATCTTTCGTGATGCTCAGGGACGACCCAAGACCACTAAGGCTTGGGTCCCCATCCTCAACTGATCATTGATGATATGTGCAAGGTGTTCCAGGAGGAACTATTAATAGTCATTGGATTGTTGATAGTGGAGTATCTAGGCACATGACAGGCGACTTACGGCTTCTATATGATGTGAGAAATATTAGAGGAGGCTATGTCGCGTTTGCTGGAGAAAAAGGCGGGTACATCACTGGAGAGGGAATGATCTCCATTGGTGTTGTATGTTTCGATAAGATCAATTATGTTCGCCAAATTGATCATAATCTTCTCAGTGTTTCGCAGATCTGTGATAAAAAGTTCACCGTGCATTTTGATGATGCCGGTTGTTATGTGCTGAAACCTGGTTTCAAAATTCTAGAGGAATGGATTCTTTTATCGGCTCCAAGAGTTAATGATCTTTATATTCTTGATATGAGCCAAGCGATTACGACTTCTGAACAAGTCACATGTTTTGTCTCAAAAGCCTTGGAGAAGGAGTCTATATCTTGGCACAGAAGAATGGGGCACATTCAGTTAAGAAAAATGAACCATTTGGTGAAAAACAATCTTGTGAATGGTGTGCCTGTGAGAAGTTTTCATCTACAAGATATCTGTGTTTCGTGCCAGAAAGGGAAACAAACAAAGAAGTCTCACCCTCTGAAGAAAATCAACACTGTTAGCATGCCTCTCGAACGTCTTCATATGGACCTCTTTGGACCTATGAGGCACAAGAAAACATTCAGGGATGCTTATTGTTTAGTGGTTACTAATGATTATTCTAGATTTTCTTAGGTAGATTTTATGGCACACAAGAGTGATACTCCTGGCATCCTCAAGGATCTTCTTACAATGTTGGAAAATCTCTACACGTTGAAAGTTAAGAGGATCAGAAGCGACAATGGAACTGAGTTCAAGAACCGTGTGATGGATGAGTTCTGTACTTCTAACGGCATTCTTCATGAATACAGTTCTCGATACACTCCACAACAAAACGGTGTCGCGGAGAGGAAGAATTGGACGATAATTGAAACTGCAAGAACGATGTTGGTAGAGTCGGAGCTTCCTGTTCAGTTCTGGGGGGAGGCTGTGTTGACTGCTTGCTACACATTAAACCGAGTTCTTACAGTTAAGAGACATGGCAAGACTTGTTTCGAACTTCTACAGAAAAGGAAACCGGATCTTTCCTTTCTAGAACCTTTTGGCGGTCCATGCACTATGATTGAGCCGGATGGAAAGTTTGGCGCGAAAGCTATCGAGGGTTTCTTCCTTGGATATGCTACTCCGAATTTTCGCGTATGGAATCTGGCTACCAAAAAGATTGAGCTATGGAGTGAAGTAAGGGTTCAAAGGTATACAAGTCCTGTTAGGGCTCTGGGTGATCCTTGGATGTTCGACTACGATGGGCTATTCGACTCCTTTAATCTGCCAACCTTTGACGAAGATTCTGCAGCTGCTAGAATGTTATTTGATAGTGACAACGCTGTTGGCTCGCCATTGGTTAGACCTGTTATTGTTAACCCACAAGGTTATAATTCAGTTAACAACACAGTTCAAAATGAGGTATTTGAAGATGCTACTGAGTACAATGAGTCATCGGAAGATGATGAATATCTTGATGCGACTGAAGGCACTTCAGCTCCAGTTGCTCCTGTTCAGGGTACTTCTGTTGAAACTCCTCATGTGCAGGATGTTGATACTGCTGAAGGGAATGCTTCCACTTTTACGCATATTCCCGGTGTGGAGTTGGTTGTTGATCTTAATATTAACAATTTGGGTGTTAATGCTCGTGTTCCTGAAAATCCTGAAATGAGGATTCATGATAACCATCCATAGCAGAATATCATAGGAGATGTCCAACGCGGGGTGCAGACGCGTAATCAGCTGAGAAACAACCAGAGTGCTGGTTTGTATTCAGCCATTAGAGAATCTGGTCTTCAAAATGATTGGTCCTTCGCTTGTTACGTTTCACAAGAAGAACCGAAATCTTGGAAAGAAGCCTTAAAGAATAATTCTTGGTTTGAAGCAATGCAAGAGGAACTACAACAGTTCCAGAAACTGGGTGTTTGGAGACTTGTTGAAAAACCCGACAACTACAAGAAAATTGGCACCCGTTGGGTTTACAAGTGCAAAAAGGATGATCGTGGAGTGGTCATTCGCAACAAGGCGAGATTGGTTG
Source organism: Helianthus tuberosus (assembly GCA_030545235.1). Lineage (NCBI taxonomy): Eukaryota > Viridiplantae > Streptophyta > Magnoliopsida > Asterales > Asteraceae > Helianthus > Helianthus tuberosus. The sequence goes on from CM060380.1 coordinate 75,103,091, forward strand.
TTCAGGGATTTCGTCAAATTGAAGGCATTGATTACAACGAGGTTTATGCACCAGTTGCTCGCCTGGAGGCTATTCGGATCTTTCTAGCTTATGCTTCTTTTAAAGGATTCAAAGTCTATCAGATGGATGTCAAAAGCCCATTCTTTCATGGTATTGTTGAAGAAGAGGTGTATGTCGAACAACCTCCAGGTTTCGAAGATCCTATCCATCCCGATCGGGTTTGGTTGCTCAACAAAGCTCTCTACGGGAGAACGGTTTTCTTCGGGGTCTTATCGATTGTACTCTTTTCATCAAGGAATAGGATGGAGATATTTTGTTGGTACAGGTATACGTTGATGATATCATTTTTGGTTCTACTAACGATACTTTGTGCAGGCAATTTGAACGTGTTATGCAGGAGAAGTTCGAAATGAGCGCTATGGGAGAGATGAATTTCTTTTTTGGCCTACAAGTTCAACAAACTGAGTCTGGGATATTCATCCATCAGACTAAATATGTTGGTGACATCTTGAGTCGATTCCAGATGTCTGACGCAACGCCCATTGGTACCCCACTTCCGACTAATCACGGGATTACTCCAGACTTGAAGGGTGAAAGTGTCAACTCTTCTTATTATCGTGCTATGATCGGATCTCTCATGTATCTCACAGCATCGAGGCCTGACATCATGTATCCAACGTGCCTGCTTGCAAGATATCAAGCCAACCCAAAAGCATCTCATCTTGGAGTGGTTAAAAGGATTTTTCGCTATCTGAAGGGTTGCCCGGACACCGGTCTCTGGTACCCTAAGGATGATAGTTTTGACTTGGTTGCTTTTAGTGATTCAGATTTCGGCGGATGCAAAATAGATGGGAAATCCACAACGGATGGATGTCAATTCTTAAGAAGTCGCTTAGTCACGTGGCAGTGCAAGAAGCAAACTTGTGTAGCTACATCAACTTGTGAAGCTGAATACATTGCTGCCTCAAGTTGTTGCTCTCAAGTTCTGTGGATTCGGCAACAAATGCGCGACTACGGTTTTGAATTCCTATCTACCTGTATTTTTGTTGATAATAATGCTTCTTTATCTATAACTAGAAATCTTGTCCAACACTCCAAAACCAAGCACATCGAAATTAAGTATCACTTCATACGTGATTGTTTTGACAAAAGATTAATCGATGTTGTTAAAATCCACACTGATGAACAGCGTCCTGACCTGTTTACAAAAGCTTTTGGCAAATCTCGTTTTGACTATCTTTTATTGGTCAATGGTATTAAGGCGAAACAAGAGTAAACTTCTGTCGGCTGATCGTTTTTGTAAATATTTTCTTAAGCGTCAAAAATCCAAAAAGATTTTCAGTTTACTTATCTTTTCGCATTTTAGGGGCATAAATTTCAGAAAATACAAAAACATGTGAAAATTCAAAAATCCAAAAATATGTCTTTTACTTTCTGTCTTTAAGTTTGAAAAATCAAAAATTAAAAAACATTAGAAAACCAAAAATGAGTTTCTTGGAGAAAAGAAGGGAAAGTGATGATATACACTGGTGTGGTCTGTCAATATGGTCAAAAGAAAAAGAAAAATTGAAAAATGATAAGTAGCTTTACTAACGATGTATCGGTAGGCTCACAATCAGACTAAAATGTGCAGGATGATACAAACCTAACAGACTTTAAGTCAGGTGGGAACCATTCATTGGCATATTGTCTTGGTACCGGAATTTCGTTTGATTGATTGCCGAGGTTCTGAGATATTCGGTCTTTATGCTGTCTTATCATCTGGGTATCATGGTTGTATCTAAACGTAAAAATAACGGAGACGAAGTCTAGATCTTCCATGATACCATACATACGTGTACATACTGCATACGACCTCAATAAGTGATCAACAATCACATGTCCAATCAAACAAGTGATAATATATCACATTTATCTGGGAGTCAAGTTCGTCTCTTTGCTGTACGAAAGTACTGACCTGTTCACGGACTTGCTCCTGTGCCCTTCATGCATCTGAAAATCAAGTTCCTCATCAATAATTGATTCTATCACATAGGGCTTGTTTTCAAATCAAAATAAGTGAGTTTCTCACATCTTTTATACGGTCAAACGGATGATAAGCAGTATACTCATCGGTAAGATGAACTCTCGTCCATACCTTGATACGGAAATGTGTCATGAGTGGATGTACACCGACAAGTAAGTATAACTCTTACCGTAAATCATATCTCCTAATTATGATTACATCTGATAAGTTGAGCTTAGGTGGACAACAATGCCGATAATTTTGGTAGAATACTTATCTAAAGCTTTAAACAGAAATCAGAAACCATTTTGACAAAGACCGTAAGCTGGTTTTGATTCTCTTACCTTGAAACTCGCAAAAAGATTGTTCATTGTACAAATTCTTTATGTTTTTGTCTTTCATTAGTTTACCGCACTTTAATTTGTGTTGTAGTGTAAGTTGTAAAACTTGTTTTGATTAGCCGATGGTTGGTATCTCGAAGTTTTCTGCAGGAAGCCAGAAACCTACTTCATAACACGTCCTTGCATTTGAAAACTCAATCAAAATTGAAATGGGTTCAATTAAACAAAATCTGTGAAGTGTGCAAAAAATTTCATGCCTTAATATATTTTGGAAAATGTTGTCGACGAAAACCCCAAGTGTCGACAAAACCCCTTTTATGTCGACGAAACCCCCATGGTCAAAGTCAAAAGTTTCAACTTGGTCAAACCTAATTTGGTGTTCGACGAAATCCCCACGTTTCGTCGAGGTAACGACGAAACCCCCTGGCCCAGTTATTTTCGTCGTGGGCTAAATGTTCAGGCCCAGTCCAAGCCCATCAAGGGAGTTTCGTCGAGCCCACCTGGAGTTTCGTCGAAGTGAGGGTTTCGCCGAGGTAAGGCGGTGTTTAAAAGGGGTCCCAGGTCAATTATTTGATCACTTTTTCAAACATCAACCTGTTCATCTTCTCCAAACACTCAACCGCCATAGCCATTAACCATCTCTCAAAACCCTTTGTTTTATTAAAGTTTTTCTGTAAATCAAGGTATACAAAATGTTGTACTACATGTTTCGAACCCTTAGTAACCCTGTGTGTTTGTCTGTTTGTGCGACAAACCCTCGGACACCCCTCTTTGTTTGATTCTTGCATATGCATCCTCCATCTTTGTTTGTGTACTTGATAAAACACATAGATTTAGGATATATATGTTGATATATGTTTTGATTTGGGTTTGGGTTTTGAAACTCCAAACAGGCGATGTGAATTATTGGATGTTTAAACAAGTTTATGTGAGGGTTTCGGTAAAAATGATGTAGATTTGTACACTGGGTTGTTTTCGGTGGGTTTGGGTATAAACAAAGTATCATAAATGTTGGTTTGATTGTGATCTGATCATTGTTTAAACCCCATATGGCGAAACCCCCAAATTTACGAAACCCTAATTTTGGCGAAACCCCCAATTTTTGAAACCCTAACTGTTCAAAAACCCCTTTTACGACGTAACTCCTTTACGACGTAACCCCCTTGAAATGGATCCAGTTTTGTCGAAGTACTGTCGACGAAACTCTGCTGGTCAACGGTCAACTCTGACTTTAGTTGACTAAGGGAGTTTCATCGTACATAAGGGAGTTTCGTCGAAGATGACAGAGTTTCGTCGTTCATGCCTTAGCAAAATTCTCTGTTTGGTGTTTGTTCACAGAAGATGTGTTTGTATATGTTAACTGTCAATTGGATACATGAACTTGTATCCATACATGTCTAAATGCATATGTGATACCATTGTTGCTTATTATGGACACTTTCTGTTTCAGATGGCACCGAAAGAAGGAAAACGTAAGAAACCGACTAAGAAGGAAAACAAGTCGGAAGAGGAGACAATGTCTGAAAAGCGTCATAATCAAATTGCTTTTCTGGATCCCGAGGAAAAGATCATTGAGCTGAAAGATATCACTAAATGGATCAGGGAGTCACGGATCAATCATGCTGTTACTTTCTCAACGCCTGTCTACAAATCTCTTATCAAAGCCTTCTGGGATTCAGCAAGTGTTGTGCAAGTGGATGGAAAGGAAGTTATTCAGGGTCGAGTGAATGATTTGGATGTTATAGTCTCTCCGGATATCTTGAACGATGTCTTACAACTGCAAGATCATCTGGATGCTCCTTATTCTGTACATATCATGTGTACGCGTGGATGTCTCTTACGAATGAAGTGTACAGGGGATATTTTCAGCAATCAAATCAACAAGGGTGATCTGCCATTGCGCTACAAGTTTCTATTACACGTTCTCATTCAGTGTCTTAGCAATAGACGTGCCGGATACGATATGGTAGGCAATGATCTAGTTGGTTTTATGGTGGCGTTGGTGCTAAACAAACCGTTTAGCATCTCAAAGTACATCTTCGCCAATATGAAGGAAAATATGACGAGGACTGGAAGTAGAATAACCGGGAACAAGTTCTGGATGTATCCACGGTTTCTTCAAATGATCATGAATGTTCAACATCCTGGTCTTCCTAAAGCCGACGACGACATTCTGAAGATCGAGCCTATGATCTTGAATTCATTAAAGATTATCAAGAGTCTTGCTGCCAAGAGATACAAAGAAAGCGATCCTCCAAGAAAGTTAATCGGTGCTCTTGGGAAACCAGATTACGTTGCTCCAGCTGATGATAAATGGCGTCATGATGACAGCTAATCTGATAACGAAGAGCCGGAGTTAAATAGAAAAAGGATTGAAAAGTTTGGTCCAGATCCAGTTGATTCTGATATGTCTGAAAGTGATAGTGAAGGTGATGGAAATGATGGTGGTGATACAGGTATCGTTGGTGCATCTAGTGCTGGTGCGACTGGTGGTACATCAGCTGGCGATGATGAAGAGAATTCTGATTCGGATGATCATCTAATTGAGCCTGGATACAAAATGTATCTTGATGAACGTGGTGTTAAAAGATACAGGAGGATTAGACAGGAGGATGACCCAGAATACGTTCCTCCAAATACTGAAGCGGAACGTTTCAAGAAAAAGAAATCGGATGTCCATCAGAAGAAGAAAGCTAGAAGATACTTAGCTACCTCTTCATCCGTTCCTCAAGAGCCTATTCAAGAAACTCCTGTGGTATCTTCAGCTCCTGAAATTCCAACAGTAACTCCTCAGGCTGTTCCACAAAGATCAATGGCTGCTGCAATTAGAGCAACTACTTCTCAGCCTAGTTCTGAACGTCAAAGGATATTCTCGGAAATGTCTCAAGACGAGAAGAACAACTTCCTATTCTCTCAATTTGAAGCGGCTGCAGATCGTATTCAAAGGCAAAATGATTTCATCAGGATCACGAAGAATGATCAGCTCAGTCAACTGGTGGAAATAAATACGTTGAAGTCCACTGTTGAACAACAACAAACAGTTATAGGACGCCAACAAGCTGAGATTGGTCAACTTAAAGCTAAAAATGCACGTTTGAAATCTGCACACGAAGAGAGAGAGAGAGAAGTAGCTCTATACTTCAAAAGTTGGCTGAAGATCTTAAAGGAAGGTGTGACTACATGAAAGAGTGGTACGAGTCACGAAATACAACGATAGTTGATGGAGTTAAGAAGATAACTGCTGGCTATGAGTTTCTTCAAAATTGGGTCGCTACTCTGTAGGATGATCGATGTAAGCAACAAGAAGTAATGAAGAAAAAAGGATGATAATCCTGAAGATCAAGGGAATCCTGATCCTTCTACTACTTCACAGCAGCCGCCAGCCGCTACATCTTCTGAAATCGTTGTTGTTCAGCCGTCAGCGATCGAATCTACTCAAGGAACTTCCTCTGGAACAGTTCAACAGATTGAAGGTACATCTTCTGTTCCAAGCAGTGCTGATCTTGCATTGCAGGTTGTTCATCCAATCACTGGTGAATTACTTGAAGAAGGAGAAATTATCGAGGATCTTTCACATGAGCAATTGCTTGCTCTAAACACAATGAGAGAGATTGATGATGCAGAGATCGATCGAATGCCTAGTGAGCCCGAATCTGCTGATATTGAAAATATTGAAGAAATCGTATTTGAAGGAAATGAGAAGAAATCTTCGTATGTTCGTCGGGACGGGACTGAATTCGCTCCTTTCGATGAAGAATGGTTAAAAGAGAATGTGGACGTCATAGATGAGCATTTAAAGAACCGTGATACTTCTGAAAATGCCACAGATGCGTTCTCCGAGTGGCGAAAACAGTTCTTATTGAAGGTTTCCAAGCCTGTGCCAGATGTCGCACAAGTTGATTACTTATAGTTCGAGAAATCGAAGCCGAGTGGAAGAATCCTCTGGTGGATGTTCGTCAAGGAAATACATTGCGTAGCCATCAAATGGGAATTTGGTATTCAATACTTTCGATCGTTGCTGAGCATTCTATCTTTGCCATTTTATGATGTTGCAGCTCTGACAAAGCTTAAGCTTCATAATCGCTCAAACCTCGAAGGAGCTACTTTGTTCGAGAAAATGATAAAAATGAACAAAAAGTCAGGCTGGAAAAATGAATCGTACAAGCTGCAGTTCCCTATCTATCAGCAGAACAAGTTCACTCTAGATCCAGCGACAAACACGGGTCGCTACAAGCTTGTGTATAAGCCTGCGAGAGTTGTAGATAAAATCCCATTAATGCCGATGCCTCAGAACTTTCTCGATGAAATGGCGTTATGGTGCTACAACTCATATACGCACGAGGCGATGATTGTCTTTAAGGGCTACCGTGAGAATTTCAGAATGTTGGATCCGATGTGGATCGTTAACATGTCCGCGTCCGACATTGACAAGTTATATCGGCACGACATTTTCTACGAAGACAAGGACGCGCATCAAGCGTTGCGATTTCAGCGCGTCGCTTGCTTCTGCTACTCCCGAGGGATTCACGCTGGCAGTTCGTGGTCCGAACAACACTGAAGATTGAAGATTCGAAGACCGAACACGAGTAACAGACAAGGGGGAGTTTGTTGGTGCACCTTTTTGTGTCTGTAACTAGTCTTTATTAGCGTTGTATTTTGTACGGTCTTTTACGTTTATCGAGTCTGTATTCGCCGTCGACCAAGTCGGATATCCTCCTATCCACTTGTGTTGACTATTTTTTCTCTGTTTGTTATGTAATGTTTACGAACAATGCATGTTGCATGTAAGGGTATAAATGTCATATTTATGTGTTTGTCTGTGTTTGCTGCAAGTCTGTTTGCAGCAAATGTTACAACAGTTGCAGCCCTCGATGAAACCCTAGGTTTCGTCGAGCACTACACGACGAAACCCTCCCAATGTCCAATACTTAAGGTTTCGTGGTGAACAATGACGAAACCCCATTGTTTCGTCGTCTTTTGGGTTTTTTCAGGCCCAAATGTCAGGCCCAATGTTGTTTCATCGAGCCCACATATAGTTTCGTCGTTGTTAGCGCCCAGGCTGCTATATAAAAACTTTTTAATTTCATTCTGAAACTAGATGAGAGCATACCCTGAGAGTTATTCTGTAAAACAATGTGTGTATCAGTTGTTCTTGGTTCTCATCCCATTTAATCAATTGATTGTGTTTCATTGGTTATACCGTGTCTGTTATTAACTATGTTTGATTTGGCATCGTTACGGGGATTCCCCACCCGTGACATTGTTTGTTATAAACAAGGGTTTGGTTTTCGTTATCGATCCTCAGATTTCGGGACCTACATTATTCAATGAGATAGAATCCGAAAACATTCATGGATTCTCATTCTTTGTTCAGTCACATGGGTATGAAATCATTTTAAACTCATACTTTGTTAATGGTATCGCTACTTCATGAGCATATCTCAGGTGTGACAAATGAACATCTTTTATCCAGATTTTCATTAAAGACAATATTCTTTTCATATATTATAAATTGAGAAATCGTTACATGACCGAGTCATGTAGTATTATCGGTCTATAAATCTTATGACTTTTTATAAACTAATAATCAGATTCAGAGAGTATGAAACTTCTGATGTCATATTTAAGCATATTTATACCTCAGAAGCATATTTGAGGGACAAATAAAATTTGTTTTATCTGATTTCTCTTATAAATAAATTTCTCTTCACATAATATCAATCGAGAAGTAATCGTATGTCCGATTATATAATATTATCGGTCTGACATCTTACGGTCTTTCATAACTTGATAATGAGATACGTGAGTATGACACTTCGTGTCGTATCTAAGAATAGTTGTATTCTTTCATGATAGTAATAATAGATCATAACTTTGGTTTAGTTGTTCTCTCCGTATCATCTTAGTAAATAAATGATATCAAACCAAATATAAGAGCATACTATAAAATCAAACTATACAACATATCACAATATAATAGAACTTTACATATAAAATGTCTTGCCCATCCACTACAAACAAATATATATTTTATGTATAATATATAAACAATCATTGGTTTATCTTAGATACAAATATCTCTCACTCAACTTTGAACATAAATAATTTTCTTTATCAAGTTCTCAAACACATGATTATTTATTAGTTTCAAATAAGTCATTTTTTTATAATAATTAATATGTGGATCAAGTTCCACATATAAGATACCATGAGATTATACATAAATTATAGTTATATATGTACTAATCATATTAATGCATATGTAATCAAATGACATAAATTTTTGACTTTTCATTTAACAAAAAGGATACATGTTTTTTTTTTTTTACTTAAACCAAAAACTCTTAACTTTAGAACCAAAAGATTTAAATTGTTATACTCAACCAAGTAAAGGTAAAACATATATCATGGATATTAAAATGTCAACATTACTATAAATCACTCAGTTTTTTTTAATTAAATTAAACATTTGTCACCAATAAGCTAGTATGCTTTGACAACAAACTGAAAAATGACAAACTCCAAATAAAATAAATATAAACTTTATGTATGCCAAAACAATAACTTAATAAAATATCTCAAAAGATCACATTAATCAAACTTATTAATAGCATAATAAAATCACTAGGAATAAAACACACGCATACATAATTCAATCTATATATATTTACGATTAAACACTTATTTGCATCACTAAATTATGATTAAACACTTATTTGCATTACTAAAACAAAATAACATGTATAGTAATGATCAAATCAAATACTATTAAAATTTTCATGTTAAATTAGCCTTAAAAAACAGCATATGTGATGAATAGAAATAATAAGTGGATTAATTCTAAAAACAAATCAAACATAGTTTTTTTTGGTTATTTTCTCCTCAGTTACTTTCATGCCTTCAAAATAATTCACAAAATTAGATCTAAAAAAAACAATAATACGAGGACAAAAGATGAAACCATGAAGGCGCCCAAGATGAGAGGCAGGTCAATTGTTTCTACTATTAATTTCACTTTTCATGGGTACGACTAATTCTACAAATTCAGATTTATTTCTAGTCCAATAAAAATTTGTGTCCGTTAGTCGCAACAAAACTTTGTAACTTTATTCAAGATTTGTAAAAAAAAATATTAAGTTGAGATGTGAGGTTTGTGTATCGTTACCTGAATGGATGAAGGAAAACCAAATCACGGATATGAACATCTTGCCGTAACTCGTGCTGATAACGTTTTGTAAAACAACGGCCTACTAGCGACTAGTATATGATCATAATCAAAGGAACATAGAGATAAAGATAGAATAGAGAATTATTATACATTGAGATATCAACATGCAATACAAAGAACCTATATATACAGTGTTCTTACATTAATATAAAGGACATGAAGAGACGGGAGTTAGAATGTGGATAGTCACCATAATATAGATTATTTATAACAGAAAGAATATTGTACAAATATTTGTACGGATTTTAACCTGAGATCCAAAGTGCTTCGCTTAAAAAGAACATTTGTATAGCTAAATCAACCTGAATTATCGAATATAAATATTACCGGTTGATATTATTTATGTCGTAAAACTATTTTAAATTTGAAATAAAAAACAAACTTAAAAGAATTAAAAAAACAACTAAAATACAATATATATTTAATTAATATTCTTTAACCTGTATTGTTAGGGTGTTGATATATTTTATTCACTGTTTTAGCCTTATGTTCTAACAATATATTTTATTCATTTTTGTGGTCTTATAGTCGTCTGGTACATGTGTTGTGGTGAATTTAAGAAGGTCCTGACTATTTGCACATCTTGACAGGTTATCTACACACTTAGGGTTTATATACTTTGCGTAGAGACCTCTACGCAGCGTATAGGGTTAGCTCTATACGCGGCGTACAAGTCTCCACGCAGCGTATTTAAGGGGCAGGTACACGACCAGACAGTCAAACCTAGTACCATGTCAAATCAGTCTGACATACGCTGCGTATAGATCTCTACGCAGTGTATAGAAATAACCCTATACGTTGCGTATAGATCTATACGCAGTGTATGTCAGACTGATTTGACACTGATACGATGTTGTCTAGGCACGTGAATAAAGCAATACGGGGATACGCTGCGTATTTCAGTAAATTTAAAAGTCTATTTATCTCTGCTTTCTTTTCATCTTCCATTCGACTTCATCTCTGCTTTCTTTTCATCTTCTTCTTCAGAAAACAATTTATACCCAAACTAAAATCATTTGTTCTGTTTTTTGTTCAATATTGTTAAAATGTCATCATTTTGGAACGATAATTAGTTCGGTAATCGTTATTCTAACGACACAAGGGGAGCAAATGATGCCAATGAGGAGGAGTAGGTTGTGTCTGGAGTCCCTGTTGATCAAAAAACACAGTTGCCCGACTTGAACAAGACTCCCACTCCACCTGTTGATCAACCAAATTACCCGGCGCATCAAGTGTATCCGGATTACGGATACGGGTATGAATCTCCGTACGTGTAACAAAGTGGATACGGTTCTGAGAATGCACCTGTTGATGAACCATATTACTCGACGCAGCAATCGTATCCAGGTTACTGATATGGGGGTGAAGGTGGACACAGAGGTTATGGTGGATACGGGGGTGAAGGTGGATACGGTGGATACGAGAGTGAAGGTGGATACGGTGGATACGAGGGTGAAGGTGGATACAGTGGATACGATAGATATGGGGGTGAAGGTGGATACGGTGGATACAGAGGCTACGGTGGATACGAAGAATACGGTGGATACGGTTATGAACCATCTTCCCCGGGTGATCCGTTTCAAATAAATGAGGTATCACATTAATATTTGTATTATTTTTATAATAATTATTATTATTGTTAGAATTATATTGTTATTGTTATTCTTATTGTTATTGTTATTATTATTGTTAAAAATATTATAATTTTAATTTTAATTATTATTATGATTATTCTTATTATTATTATTATTATTATTATTATTATTATTATTATTATTATTATTATTATTATTGTTGTTTTTGTTATTATTATTGTTGTTGTTATTATTATTATTATTTTTATTATTTTATTATTATTATTATTATTATTGTTATTATTATTATTATAGTTAAAAACATTATTATTATTATTATTATTATTATTGTTGTTATTATTATTGTTGTTGTTATTATTATTATTATATTATTATTATTGTTAAAACTTTTATAACTATTGACAACATTATAATTATTATAATAAAAACAATAATAATAATAATAATAATTATTGTTGTTGTTGTTGTTAAAAATATTATAATTATAACTATTATTTTGTTATTATTATTATTATTATTAAAAATTATATAACTATTGACAACATTATAATTATTATAATAATAATAATTATTATTATTATTATTGTTATTATTATTGTTAAAAATATTATTATTAACATAACTTTTTTAGCGTTTCATGTCTCTAACTGATTTGAAGAATTAGGTACAAGAAACGGCAAAGGAGAATGGTTACGTAATTGTTACCCGCCGATCGAAAAATATTGGCGGTACTACTTGGATGGTATGGCTTGTGTGCGACCGTAGTGGTGAGCACCGTAGTAAAGCAACAGTTAGGAAAGCTGGTAGCAAAAAAATCGGTTGCCCATTTTCATTACTCGCCATCCGGGACGTGACGAATGACACGTGGGAGTTAAAAGTGGACAACGCAAACCATAACCACGAACCTACGATGAGTCTCTTGGGCCACGCTTTTGGCGAAGATTTACTAAAGTCGAATACAAGCTAGTGGAGCAGCTAACTGCTCAAAACATGGAGCCACGTATCATATTTCAAACCCCAAGAAAGAAGTTCCCCGACAGCCTGCATGTTCAGAAAGACGTGCAAAATGCGGTACAAAAAATTAGAGCGACACTGATGGACGGAAAGACTCCTATGCAGGCACTGGAAAGCATGCTGCATGACAACCGATTCGTTTACGACACCCGACAGGAACCCAAAACAGATGTCGTAACAGAGATTTTCTTTGTTCATCCATATGCAATCACTATGTGGCGTGCATTCCCGCACGTGATGTTGATCGACGTGACCTACAAAACAAACATCTACAACATGCCATTTGTCCAGGTTGTGGGTTTGACGTCGACCAACAAGTCTTTTTGTATCGCACAGGCTATTATTTGCAAAGAACGAATGGATAACTACGTGTGGGTGCTTGAGTGGATCAAGTCAATGTTGCATGAATGTATGATGCCGCGTGTGATAGTCACGGATAGAGAGCTTGCCCTAATTAACGCCTGTGCGAAAGTAGTCTCGAACGCAACTAGGCATCTAAGCCACTTTCACATCGAACAAAATATAAGTAGACATTGCAAGCAAGGGTTCAATAAAGAAGATTGGCGGAAATTTATGTCGTACTGGTGGAGAGTGTTCGAATCTGCTTCAGAGCCCATGTACAAGTACAACTTGGAGAAAATGTATAACCAACTCGTCGTTGCTAACCGAGAAAGTAAGTGTTCCTTCAACAAACGACTCACCCAATCTATTATATTTTACACACGCTTTTACATTTCATTATTTTATTTTGCAGGTGTCTTTGATTACGTCTACGAAAACTGGCTCAAAAACTATAAAGAAATGTTCATTTATGCGTGGACCGATAAGTGTTGCAACTTTGGTCAGCGCACCACCAACAGAGTTGAGAGCCAGCACGCAAATTTAAAAAGATACGTTACGCGTAGGAGTTCATTGGAGCGAATAGCAATATGCGTCATTGATATAGTTGAAACTTAGTACGATGAAATACAAAAAAGTTTCACCGAGAGCATCGAAAAAACGATGAACCACCACAGACACCCACTGTTGGACAACCTACGTGGAAAGGTTTCCCATAAAGCACTTGATTTGATGGCAAAAGAGCTACTGAGGAAGCTGGAGGTCTTACGGAAACTTAACGCATCATGTGGTTACCATATGTGGCTTATCTGTGGATTGTCGTGTGCTTTTAGGCTGGAAAACTACAAACGTACAGGTAAAAAATATTAAAACTACAAACCTTTTGTTATTTTGTACGATTTAACTGTTTCTCACACCGTATTAACTTAACTGTGCAGGGTGTAAGATACAACTCGACGACATAGATGTATTCTGGCGTAAGCTTGACTTGCTCCCGTGTAAACTGGTAGACGAGGAAGTCGATGTCGCAGCAGAGCTCAATAATGTGCGGCAACATTTAGAGGCGCACTCCCCTGTTCAGCAAAAGAGTTTGCTTTCAAAGATAAAAGCGGTCTTCACCCCGAAATCATCAACCAAGAAACCACGGATCGTCCAGCAAAATACTTGCGGTCGGCCTACATCAAAGAAAGAACAAGAAAGGCTAGATGAAGCTTTGAGGTTAGACGAAGCTGCGAGATACAACTCCTATGGCGAGGACAGCAACGTATATACCGCTTCCCCCAAACATAGGTACGATTTACCCCGACACAGCTCATACGTACCGTCAGAGAGCTCTCGTGGAACTGGTTCGGTTGTAAAGTCTGAAAAACCTATGCAACGAAACAGTTCAACGAGTTCTAAAAAGAAGGAGACGCGGGAAGATCATGGTTTTCCATTAATGAAGGGGGACGAGCACTTGTTAAGCATTATGAGGTTTAAGGATCAAATTCCATCAGAGTTTCACTCTTACATATCGCGTATACAAGAGGTGAACCCAGACGATCATTGTGGGTACAGGTCTGTGGCTGTCGGGTTAAGTTTTACGGAACACGTATGGCCCCGTATTCGAAGTGATTTACTACTGGAGATTGACCATAACGAGCCGCGTTGGAAGCATGTATTCAAAAGATATAACAAAGGAGACTTTAAACAAATACGTAACAGCATCGAATGGCATTCAGTAAAAAGGTGTGATCCAAGTCACTGGATGGAAATGCCCCACGTAGGGCTTCTCCTAGCGCAAAGGTATAGTATTGTCCTCCACGTGCTAAGCATCGAAGGGAGCTCTACCATCTTCCCACTAACGGATGCCCCACTAGATCCACGACCTTTACCCATAACGCTCGTACATGTTTACGGGGGACACTTCATACATGCTAAGTTGGAAGAAGACTACCCCATGCCTACACTGACCCCATTGTGGTCGACACATCGATCAATAGCTGCGAAACGGTGGGAAGAAATTTATAGACCGCGGTTACAGCACTACTACGAGTTAATGAATCCTAAATCAGACTCAGACAAAGACAGAGACCCGAGTGTAAATGTTATCGAAGATTAAACAGATACTTGTATTTTTGTAAATTGTAGAAATTTTTTAATTTATAAAGTTTGTATTTATCATTATATTTGTATTTATCGTTAAATAATATTCTTTTCTATAAATAAACAAAGGAAAACACTAAAAAAAAATGGTGCTTTAAATACGCATCGTAGGGATCCCTACGCATCGTATTAATCCAAAATGACAAAACAACCCCTGTTTTTGGCTTCGTATAGCTCAGCATAAGGGTAAAAAGGTAAAATGACAAGTATAATACGCATCGTATAGAGCAATACACTGCGTATCTAAAAGGCGGACAATTTCCCCCCAAAATCAAAGTTTCAAAATATAAAAATGTTAAATTGCCATTTTGCCCTTGTGTTGGGGCTATACGAAGCTGATTACAAGGGTAAAAAGGTCATTGTATGACATTTATATACGCTGCTTATGGGGCTTTACGAAGCGTATATAAAGGTTAAAAGAATGACCTTTATACCCTTGTATCAATGCTTCGTATAACATCAACACAAGGGTATAAATGTCATTCTCTAGACCTTTATATACGCTTCGTAGAGCCCCATACGCAGCGTATATAAAGGTGATACAATGACCTTTTTACCCTTGTAATCAGCTCCGGATAGCCCCAACACAAGGGCAAAATGGTAATTTTATTTGTATACGCTCCGTAGGGATTTCTACGCTGCGTAGAGGTTCTGATATAAATCAGAGAAACCCCTACGCAGCTCTGTTCTTCCCCAAATTTCAAAAACACACACAAACGAGAGGCATACGAAGGCGACTACGTATAATCGACCGTATACGACACGAATTCGAAGTATAAAACAGGTATTTACTCAACCTATTTAAGTAATTTTGATTTTTTTTGCATTTTATCCGTAAATTAGATGTGTTTTAGGTAAATTAGGGTTTGGTTAAGCTTTGATTAGTGTTGATTTGTTTGACTTGTTAGGGTTTAGCCACTGAAATCATGGGTGTGATACAAATCTGAGCATATATTATGTTCCAATTTGAGTGTGCAATTTGAGTTTTAATAAGTGGGTTTGGTGAAAGATAATAAGAAACTAGAATTGACTCATGTTGCTCATTCTTTAAATCTGAGCATATATTATGTTCCAATTTGAGTGTGCTATATTTTGGATAGCTTATAATTGTGCCGATTTGTAACGTTATGCTACCCAATTTTATACAAGAAAGTTGTTTATCCATCTCTAATCTTCCGTCTTTGAACTTAATTACACACTAATCACGGGTTTTGGTCCGAATCACGAACCTACAATTGGTATCAAAGCCATTGTACCCGACTTAGTGAATGTAACCATTTGCTTAGTCACATGAGCTCTTGACTAGTGATTCTTATGGGTTTTTGTTCAAGTTGTAAAAGTGGTGTAAACAAGAAAAACCCAGAGCTGGACCCAAAAATATGGATCTGAGATGAAATAGACCATACAAGAGGGTAAGGTTTTATGTTTCACACCAAATACATCAAGTTTTCATCATCCATTTTTAATTTTGAGGTGTATTTCGTCAAATCTGCAGATGTTTTTCTTCGTCATGTTCTTGAGGTGGGTGGCGACTGTCTAGAGAAACTAGGGCTTCTTCAGATCTGGACCCAAAAGTGAACAGCAAAACATACCTAGTCACTGCGAAGAACCCTCCTCGAAGAACATCATTCTTTCCACTCACGAAAGACTTCAACAACGAAGAACTCTTATTCTTCGTGAAGCTGATTGATGAAGAACATTCTTCGTTACTTTGAGTTGTTTGCTGATGATGGTCCTGTGAAGAACATCCTTCGGCTATGGGTTGTTTGCTAGTGATACTTCACGAAGAATAATCCATTCTTCGTGGACTTTGATCTCCGATACACCTCCGTGCTCCGGCCACCACCACAGTAAACACCGTCCACAACCACCACGTTTTCGCCCATTAACAAAGGAAGATTTTCATATACTAATCGGCGTGGAGAGATTCAGGTGCCCGGAGATTCTTTTTCACTCGAATTTGATTGGGATTGAATAGGCGGGGTTAGATGAGATGGTGGGTGTATCAATACAGAGGCTGCAATCCAGAAGTCAAAGACTTGGAAGTGGGTGACGACTGATGTTTGCAGCTAGGGCTTTTACTTTCTGATATATTTAACTGTAGGTTGAACAAAAGTTGAATGGAAAGTCCAACAATGATGTTCAGGGCCTTTACTTTATGTTCAGCCCACTATTAGTTTAAGTTTTTAAATTAATTTGTATGGGCTTGTGCTAGAGACTAGTTAGATGGAAGCCCAGCAAGTTAGATTTCAAAATTAATCCAAAGAATGTTGATGCCATCTTACAAAGTGGGCGAATTATATGTTTTAACATATAGATGGATTAATTCTCATATTGGACCGGGTGTTCGTGAAGGTTATTTGAATCGAGCTTCAACGTCAAATTCATACGAATTCGGGGGCGTGCCAGATCAGTTTGAGATGATGAAAACATATGTTTAAAAATATGTGAGATAGTCACGGTTACCGATGCAAACGTCAAATTTGGTGACTTAACTATTATGGGCCAAAAACGGTATATTTATTTCCGCACGTGAAAATTTATTTTGTTATCGGTGTTCGTAAATGCTCGAAAGCATTTTGTTTATTGCCATATTCTCGCATTTGGTAACGATTGAAGGAACCTGGAGAGCCAAGACCGGTCCTAACGAGTTCACAAAGTCGAAGAGTTATGCCTATGATGGAAGTTTTCGGATTAGGTGTTAGCAGAACTTTGGGGGAATACAAGTCGGATCCTACGGGGATGGGGGACTTTCTTTATCAACTGGAATAAGCAAAGAAGAAAGTCGCTTTCGTGATTTTTTGAAAGACCGAGAACATTTGAAGTTGACGACAGTTCCGCTCAGAGGAAGGAATTTGTTAAGGTAAAAAGATTTCACCAAAGAAATGGGGGGATAAAAATTTTCATATGTTTTGCAATTTCTTCGGTAAATTTCTAAACGCAATCACAGGTGGTAAAGTTTGTGATTTTCTAGTGATACCAAAGGTTCTGCGTGGAATGTTTTGCACAAACATATATTTGAGGATTTTAATTAATTCTCCAGCCAGCGTGAAGTGTTTTGCACGGAAACATACAAGTATCTAAACTCAACAGTAGTTTCAAAACGCTGTTCACTGAAGACCTAGGGAATCTTTATGAGAGCTGATAGTTCAAGGCTGACAAGTGTGGATTCCAACTCTATCAGATGCCGGTTAGGTTTTTGTATCGAGGGGATCAAAGCAATGACACCTTGCGAAGGGATATGGCTGAAAGCTAACGCGAATGAAGTTATAGTTGAGGGGGAATTTGTAGGATTCAGTTTTGGGTTTGATGTTTCTTTTGGATTTTACAGGGAACTGGGTGTAATTCAATTCGTTGAGTTTGAAAACGATGTACTTGGTCAAGCTGACATCCTGAGTACTGATGCCGAAGATTCGTAGTGCATTACATGGCCAACTTCACAAAGGCGAGGCAATGAGATCTGGATGTAGTTTAACTAAGCGTGCTGGTTGAGCTTGTAAATGATATACTCGGTCTAGCTGACTTCCACAAAGTGCATTACTTGGTCGATTCGACAAAGATGGTTTACAGAAGACAGTTCACCAGAAAACTCTACCAATGTAGTATGCTTGAATGAAATAGATTTTTTATGACAAGATCAAGACTTGATGCAGTTTTTAAAGAATGGAACCCTTATCAAATGCCGGTTGGAGTATTGGAAGATCAACGGAAGATCGGTCAATTTAGCCTTGCGAGGACATTCCACAACACCCACCACGGATACGCGTACTTTGAGGTGGAATACTATACGATAAGCTTAAAGGGTTTGGTATTGCTATGAAGACTCAAGTCAAGATACTTCTTACCTGGATCATCCGTCAAGGGGGAATCTGTTAACACAGAGATGCTAACATCAACAAATACTTGACTGAAGATCGATTGCAGTTGCATTTCAGCATTCGACAGCAACGGACAAGGGGGAATTTGTTGGTGCAATTTTTGTGTCCGATGTTGTTCGAATAGATTAGATTACTTTTTATGCTGATTATGTAATAGACTAATAGTTAGTGAAATGGTCAAGCGAACGTGTATAGACCCACTCGTTTAAAGTGGTCAAACGAAAGGGTTATTCGTTTGACCGTGTGCGTTTGCAAGTGACCTTTCACATCAAGGTGGATTTTCATGTGAAGGTGGTGTGGCTATAAATACCACCCTTAGTTCATTTGCAAGTTTTTAAGGTTTTAGACTTGGGGGGGAGATCACCACTTGGTCTCTCCCGGATGTATGCTCCTTTGGTATATTTTGGATAGCTTATAATTGCGCCGATTTGTAACGTTATGCTACCCAATTTTATACAAGAAAGTTGTTTATCCGTCTCTAATCTTCCGTCTTTGAACTTCATTACACACTAATCACGGGTTTCGGTCCGAATCATGAACCTACAATGGGCTTTAATATAGTTTGAACGCGTCATATGTTTGTATCATTTTTTAATGTTTACAAGATACAATCCTAGTTTTGTGGCTTTAATGTTTACAAGATACAATCCTGGTTTTGTGGCTTTAATTGGTCAAGATACAATCCTGCTCAGTGATCATGTTGATTATTGGCTCCTATTTACATGTTGTATCATATTAGTTGACGCCAGTTGTGCGCATTGCGGCAAGATTTTGATTAAGCAGTTGAAAAGTTGAAGCAAATATATGATTAAAGGGCAAGATTTTGATTAAGAAGTTGAAAAGTAAAAGCAAATATATGATTAAACCGGCAAGTTTTTGAGTAAGCAGTTGAAAAGTAGAATCAAATATATGATTAAACGGGTCAGGTTTATCCGATAAATTCGTCACGGGTCAAAGAAATTAGGGCATGGGAACTACTAAGGGGTCAAGGTAGCATGAAATAAATTTGGCAGTAACATGGATGGCTCAGTGGGTTATGATTAAATCAAACATTTTTATTACACCCCTAGGAGTAATTCTACAACACTCATGATCCATCATCCCTTGCAGCACAATCTCGGAGCAACTGATATTTATTGTCTATAATTCTCTTTACCAATAGTGTGCATCAGTTTAAAACAATTTGAAGTAAAAGAATATAAAATATCAAAATAAACAGGACCTTGCATCAGTTTCCTCCAAAGTTTAGACGTGCAACCTTTCCCTGAATATGCAAATTAGTATAAAGATATGTAGGCACTAGAAATATAATTTTATAAATGAGGTACTGGGTGGTCATATAGTTGCATACTGGATGGTCAACTATATTTACGATGTTTATAAATGAAGATACATATTCGTGTCCGGACCTTATCCTGAGGGACGGACCGGATCTCATAGGAACGGACATTCTAAAAACCTCCGTACCCCACAGCGCCAAAGACGGACAACCAAACAAGTGCGTCTGGATGGATGACGTCATCTCAGTTGACTAGTATAAATACCCATTCAAGTACAAGGCCAAGTACGATTTTTTGAACCTTCGTCTCTACTTTCTCTCTCTATCAAATACTTATCCGCACACCGGAGGGTGGTCGCAAAGGGGCCCTCCCATCTCTGCGGCGAGCCTAACGGTTTTCTTTTTTGCAGGTTTAAGTCCTTAACTCCTCCAAGGTCCAAACTCGACTTACAGGCTCCGGCCTTTGCTGAATTTTGGATCTTCAATAAAAAAACAAATTATTAGTTCGAGAAATTGTTCCGAGGGACTTGAAGAAATAAGGAAGAGTCAAGTTTTGGTACCAATTCCAGCACTATATGACCATCCAGTACCTTTGTACACCTCAAGTCTTTTTTGGACAAAAAAAATGGGGTTATTGGATTTTAATAATCCTAGGTTTCACCTATCGGCCGATAATAAACCCAATTTTAAAAATTATCTCCAAGACTCCAACTATCCCAACTTTTAAGAATTGGACCCCCATTAGTCGTTTTTTAACATATAAGAATTTGGCCTCCTTAAATGATTTAAGTGCACCTATGTCGGAAAAAGATCAATAGGGGCTAAGTTTTTAAAAGTTGGAATCATTGGGGGAATTTTTAATGTTGAGATTATTATCAGCCAAAAGGTGAAACTTATGATTATTAAAATCAAATAACTCAAAAAAATGTATGCACATTATACCATGGTGATACATCTTTCACTAATTATTCATAAGAAAATCAAACTTTTGGATAAAAGTGTCTCAAGTAAACCCAACCCTGAGTTGTTTAAATCCTTAATTAAATTACCCATATAGAACACATGCACAGCTCAAGTCTTTTCTCATATTGTAGGATCAATATTTATCCGACTATATTGTATTTCAAACAAACCAATGAGAACGCATGCACGTTAAAAAAACAAAAATGGTGTAGTGAGATGTGTTCAAACATGTGAAACGGGTCAAAAGTCGCCCAAAGTGGTATGTTGTTCAAATATCGAGATCCGTCCAGTTAACAAATTTATTACTGCAACCCAATAAATACTTTAGGTTCCTGTATCCAATACTCTTAAAACCTCTGTGCTGCATACTCTTATGTAGTCAAAAATCAATTACATTAACATGCTCCTAAAATAAAAGAAAATATATAAATTATTAATGGAGTTCACTTTCTTTTTTTCTTTTGTAATAAGAATTTTGTTCCAATCATACATTGGAAAGCCAAAAGGAGCAAATAATAGATGAGCATCATATGGTAAAGCTGGTATAACTCCAGTGGTCAAAACATAAAAGGAAATTCGATTGAAACAAACGAGGGGTTGCAAGTTTGAACCCCTATGTAATTCTGGCGATTTGCAGCGAGTTATGATGGAGGGGACGATTTAGTTCCATGGAATGAAGGTGGAGGAGGGTGGAGATTAGTTGTAGGCGATGGTTACTGGTGAACGAAGAGGTAGGGTGGAGGTGGAGGCTGTTGTTCTGATTAGAGAGAAAGAGGGAATTAGGCTGGGGTGATGGTGGTTTGTAAAGAAAAGAAAGGGGTGCTTAACCCCGGCTGGGTGGTGGTTGTGGCCGAGTGGCAGTGGCTAGAGTGGTGGTGAGTGAGAAGAGGGAAGGTTGTTTATGGTGGTGGTGGTGTTAGAGTGGTGGTTAGAGAGAGAGAGAGAGAGAGAGAGAGATCTGATTTGTTCCTTTTTAATATTTTTGTTTTTTTTAATTCTTTTTTGTTTTAATTATTAGAGATATTCTATATAAATGAGTATAATTATTAATTACCAATATACGCTAATTTAACATTAAAATTTAACTGAGTTTAGGGTAAATGACATAACATGTTACGTTTTGCAAACATAAAGTATGAATCTCGTCACTTTTAAAGAAAAATGACACACTTTGCAATCTGGTGTCAACATAAAGGACGAGTTTTGTAATTTACTCAAAACAATATCTTCGAGAAAGCTAATAACAAAAAACAACATACGAGAATTATAAGTAACTCAGACCATTGTTTCGTTTCTCAAACTGTTGTACCAAACGCCTAACTTAATTACTTGCACATTTGCAATTGTCACAGAATAAACAAGAGTTATTGGATTTAAATAACTCTAACTTTCATCATTTACCCAATAGCACTCTCAGCTTACAAATTGTACAACGTCACTCCCAACTTTCAACTTATTTTCCTCTGACCCTCCCAAACTAAGCGAACTCAGTTAACTGACGTCAGATGTCACGTCACGAAACAAGTGTAACATCAGATGCAACGTCATCGAGAAAATCATGACACTTAATAAGTGACGCATAAGATGCCACGTCAAAAAAATGCCACGTGTGGTGCCACGTCACTAAATAAGTTCCACAGTAGCAAAAAATTAACAGGGTTAGAGTTAAGTTGGTTTGGGAGTGCGTGAGGAAAGTAAATTGAAAGTTGAGAGTAGCGTGACACAATTCGTAAATTGAGAGCGCTATCAAGCAATTAGTAAAAGTTGGGGTTATTCAAATATAATAACCCACTACACAATGTCAAGAAACATGTACATAGTAATACATGGCTTCCTAGTAGTTTAGGACATTATTCCTAGTAGCTTGGGACATTAAGTTATTTTTTTGTATCTTCTAATGCCGAGACTAGATATTATTATATATTATAAAGAGTTAGATGCCCGGATAGTCCATGTGGTTTGCCATTTTTCACCTTTAGTCCCTAACCTTCTAAAATTACCTCTATAGTCCCCAACTTTTCAATTTTTGATCCAGGATAGTCCCTGGCACGGATGGAGGTTAGTTTTTTGAGTTAAGTAGGTGTGAAATTACTAAAATGCCCTTGTTATTAAAAAATAGATCCACCTTTATTCTACCCCTACCCCACCCCTACCCCCTCTCCCTTTTCTCTTCCTCTTTCTCATTTTTGTCTGCAAGATTAAACCACCACCACCTCATCTTCCCCACCCTCACCACCCTTCACCACCATCTCGTTTTTCTTGACCCGGTGACCGGTGCACCTCCGGCCGGTAGCCGGTCGTCTATCTTACCAGTCAAACACCCACCCCTATACACCCACATCCCTCGTCTCTATCTGATTCGGCTCCGACGACCGGAGATCGGGGATCGGGGATTCCGGCCAGCTCTGCCATCTTCTCTGGCCGACCACACCCACATCTGCAACATTACTCACCCACCACACTGCAAATTCAACAATTTTTTTTTTCGAATTTTCACAGTATGAGCAAATTCAAGACTCTAGAGATCTCCACTTTAACAAAAATATCATGAAACAGAGAGATTTGTGGAAGGATCGACGAGAGAGACTCGGTGGAGAGAGAGACACGAGAGAGAAAGGGGTGACGGCCGTGCCTGCGGTGACACACGGCAGTGGACGGTGATCAAGCACCACCTCCACCATCTCCAAATATGAAATCAACCGTGCCTATGATCAAGCACTCTCTATAAAACAGCTGATGCTTGATGATATAAAATGCAATTTTCTGCAAGCGGGTTATGTGTAAAAAACATCTACCAGGTAATGTTGTCGATTTGTTTGTTTATTGAGAAGGAGAAACGTGTTGTTGATGAGCGACTGATTAAAGAGAATCGAAGTTGGAGTGTTGTTTTGATAGCAGATTTGTGTATGTGTATGGCAGATTGAAAAAGAAGGTGGGGTGGATGGAAGTGCAGGGGAGGATAAGAAAGAAGAAAGAGAGATGAAGGTGGGGTGGGGTTGGTTTTTTTTTTATTTTTTATAAATGAGTGGGTCCCACATATAAATAAATCTATTAAATAGGTTAAGTTATTTTGTTTTTAGTAAGGGTATTTTTGTCATTTCACACCATCTTAACTGAGAAAAGTAACTGATGTTAGGCCTAGGGACTATCCGGGAACGAAATTGCAAAAGTTGGGGACTATAGATGTAATTTTAGAAAGTTAGGGACTAAAGGTGAAAAAAGGGCAAACCACAGGGACTATCCGGACATTTTTCTCTATTATAAATTTGTAACACATTTATGCAATAATGGATTGTAACTTGTGCTTATTTGATGTTTCATGTATTGTATATACTGTACATGTTTGTGTGTTTGTAAGTCCTAGCTTAGATGGTGACTCACACGCACTTCTTTACACGCTTACCTGCCTTCTCAGTTTTAGGTGAACACGTTTCCTTTTCCCCATTATAATCACTTGTGGCTTTCTCTCTCTCTCTAGAATATGCGGTAGATAGAAGGACGTGTGAGACTAGCGTTGACGGTGGTTGTGGTAGGCGAAGAAGCAAGATCTAGAATCGGCCGAGAAGAGACGCTGCCGGTGGTGACGGTGGCGGTTGCTCTGGGAAAGCAGAAGATTAAGAACAGAATCGCAACGATGATGAGTTTGAGTTGCAGAGAAGACGTCATTAACGGAGAATCAAGAGGCATAGAGCATAGTTGTCAATAGCGATCGTAGTTGTCACACCCTGATTTCCACGTGTCACCGGTGGACCCGGTGGGGAGTATCGTGACGTGGTTGGCAACATAATAGTCAAACAACACAATTATATAAATGCACAGCGGAAGCAAATTGTAAGGTATAATTCAACCGAATATAAAGTTGTAATATCAAGTATCACAATAGTCGATTGTTTATCCACAGACGGATCGAAAATAAAATAGAACAATAGTTCAACAGACTTTGACATCTAGAGCTTGCGAGACTTGAGTAATGATGCCTGGAGTAGCCAGCCTATTTCGTCTAGCACCTGCACTTAACATTTTTGGAAAATACGTCAGTTTACACTGGTAAATACAACTCAACTGACTCGTTTTAAAAAGAGTTTGTAAATTGATTTGAATGCACTTCGGCACAAAATATCTTTATAACTTGGGACAATTATTTGTATATAATCTTGTATACAGTTTTACTTATTTGCCGTCCATTAGCACCGGTTAGAAGAGCCGGTTTAAGTTAACTGACACGCCACAGGTATAGTGCCCACAAGGTTGATTCCTTTAGTGGATTACCAGTTTTTACATAATGCATCTGTCAGGTGTACGCCTACACCCCGTGCTTAGGTCGTGGCCATTTCGTAAAATGATGCCAATGATATCCGGGACATGGTCATTTAACCCCCAAGGGCCATACATCAAATAATACAGAACAAAGCGAGTTATGTAAATACATTAATCACAATCTGATTTAAATGACTACATACCCGACCAAGCGGTACTTTTATAGTACCGTATCCCAAGCCCGTATAGGGAAAATAAGTTAAGAGTATTTACCTGAGCAAAGTATAAATCCAATACAGTAAATGCAAGTACTTTTACTGGGCTCCTAATCTGGAACGAAGGTTTATAATAACCTATTAGATTTCTAACGGGTCCTTAATTAAGCCTTAGCTTAGACCGGTTAGTTTCAATGATACGGTTCGTACGCACTATTAAGCGAAGACCGGATAGAATGTGATTTAGACCCGACAAGTTCAGAGACTTGCTTAATATGGGTATTTCATACACACTCTGGATTTTGAGATAAAACCGATAAGGTTTGGCCCGTTTCGGCTAATTTATGTAAACTTGTTACATAAACCGAACCGCACGCGTAATAAGCGTAACGGGTAATAATGAGAGCCATTTACAGGTTTCCTAAGTTAATATGCTCCAAATATGTTGTGACATCAGTAAGATATCATTTATTATGCCCGAAAGGAATTTAAACACAAACTATGCCCCGTAGGGGTAGTTTGGTCATTTATAAGGTGATAAAAGAGTTTAAGTAATATCCTGAGTTACAGGTCTGATGTAATCAGCAAAGATAATCAATTTGCTAAGTTATATCAGTAGGGTAAAGTATATATGTGAAATTTATCAATTATAACCAAACTATGCACCGAAGGGGCATTTTGGTAATTTCACATAAGCCGAAAGGCTCAAAACTGAAGTCTAAGGTTAACAGCCTTTGCTTACTATTAAAATATTATAATTTGCCTCAAATATCAGTAGGTATCAACCCTTGTATGTTTAATATAGTTATAGCACATACTAAGCGTTAAAAACGCTTAATTAGGCGATTAGAAGCCGTTTCCGGGTTCTATATAGAAATCTATTATTTTTATTATTCCAGGAGGTTTAAAATAATTTATTTATCATATGTAATCAGTAGCAAAAGGTTTGGAGTCGTTTAGATATGTAAAACTCATTTTATGGCCCGTAAGGGCAAAAACCGACAAATACCGGATTAAGCCTACGACTATAAGTTATGCTCAGGCTAAAATTAATTAAAAATCTTCAAAAATCCCAAAATAATATATTACATCAGTGGGTAATAATTTTGATACCAAAAAGTAGGCTTAACTAGGCTATACGCTAATTACGATGTTTTATTAACATAAAGCTTTCATTTTACGATAACGAGCATAACTCTTAACCTACACCTCAAACTGATGTCAAATTTTGTATGCAAGTTTAAATATTAGTAACTACGGTTTCTACTCTTTTACATTTCCAAAAATCATGTTTTAAAGTGAAAAGGGCATAATGGTCAACATATGAGCAATTAACGGAA
The DNA here is from genome assembly GCA_030545235.1 of Helianthus tuberosus. NCBI lineage: Eukaryota > Viridiplantae > Streptophyta > Magnoliopsida > Asterales > Asteraceae > Helianthus > Helianthus tuberosus. The sequence continues at coordinate 75,129,690 of CM060380.1, forward strand.
TCATGTGTATTAATCGGTTAACTAATGAACCATGGTGTATAATCACAGAGGGTTATACTAGCATGTAACCTGGTCCAAATGAAGCTCTTAGGTATTTCTAAATCATACCAAAACGGGTCAGAACTGAAGTCAAAGCTTTGCGACTTTCGGTTCCGAACAGGGTCTAAACAGGAAATTGTCGGGTTGAACATGTTTAGACATGTTCTTACACTAATTACCAAGTTATATTAATGATCAAACAGGTTGTATATGTTCTACATTGCCAATTATGCATAAATTAGAATTTAAGGATCATGTTGACTTTTTCTTAACAAGTTTGACCCGACATTTGACCTAGTTAGAGTGGGAATCAGGGGGAACCCTTTTGAGAGTTTATTACCCACATAATTACCAACTTATAACTACTTTTGATTCGACTAATCACTGGACTAACAATGATTAATCGTTAAGTCAACCGTTAATTACGACGGTTAGACTTTTAAGCTAAAACTAAGCTAAAACTAAATTAAGAAAGGTCAAGTATACTTACAAGAGTCCTATGCACGAATTATGATCACTTGAGCCTGCTTGGGAGCTCCAGAATTGATCAGGAATGCAATTGAAGGTGTGAAGAACAATGGTTGCAACCTTGGTCCTTTTATAGTGAGTTTCTCACCACAAATTTTTGACACATGGTTCTACTAGTGACCACAACTGATCAACACATGTCCCTAGTGTTCTAGGAGGCATTTAGGGGTCGCCCATGATGAGAAATATCAGTTTTGGGTCGATTAATCACGTTTACAGACTGCTGCCATCACATTCTGTTACTGGGCATCTGATGCGGCCCACGTAAAGTTTAACCAACCTTTACGCGGCCCGCATGGACCTTAAAATCAGATTTTTCATTTTCTTGTTTTTACAACTTGTCCCTTGGCTTCACGAAAGGTCAACTAAGCTTAATACTTGCTATTTGACCCCTTATTATTTACTCACAAGGGCTTTAGGACTTATACCCGCTTTGCCAAGTCCCTGGACATTTCCGGTTAACCCGAAAAGTCATAACTTTCAACGTTAACACTTTAACCCCTCGCACACGAATTTGATCATAACTTTCTCATACGATAACGAAACTTTATGAAATTTATATCGCACATTCTAGTGAGCATAATTAACAGTTACAAAGCTTCGGGTTTGTCAAAAGGTCACTCAGAGGTATAGCTTAAACATGTTGACACATTTAACCCCTGTAGTTTGTAATCTCTCACTTTTAGCTTCGCATGATCCATGATTTATTCGTTTGACGTTATAAACATCATGTCGGGTTAATCTACAATATATTCACTCACTGTTGACATTTAGAACTCGTATTTTCATATACTTTTCAAGACTGTCAACTTTAGTCCTTCTATAACATTCTTTCACACCTTCACACATATGACACGTGTCTACACATTATAGGACGTGAATTTTCGAGGTGTTACATCCTCACCCCCTTAAAATAAATCTCGACCCGAGATTTACTGAAATAAATAAGGGTACTTTTCTTTCATTGTGGATTCAACCTCCCACGTATATTCGGGTCCTCTACGGGCATCCCATTTGACCTTTACAATAGGCACATGCTTCCTTCGAAGCTTATTGACCTGTCGATCCTCAATCGACAATGGTTTTTCCACAAACTTCAAGCTCTCATCTATATGCACATCTGTATGTGGTATAACCAATGATTCATCAGCGAAGCACTTCTTCAGATTGCAGATGTGGAATACATTGTGAATCCCACTGAGCTCTTCTGGTAAATTTAACTTATAGGCAACTGACCCGACACGTTCGATAACCTCGAAAGGTCCTATGTATCTCGGGCTTAGCTTGCCTTTCTTACCAAATCGTATCACACCCTTCCAGGGTGATACCTTAAGTAATACTTTGTCACCTACTTCGAAGTGAAAAGCTTTACGCTTTGGATCCGCGTAACTCTTACGCCTATCCCGGGCAGCTTTGAGACGGTCACGAATCTGGACAATCTTGTCCGTCGTTTCGAACACTATCTCTGGTCCTGATAATTGGACATCTCCAACTTCCGCCCAACAAACTGGCGTTCTACACTTTCTACCGTATAATGCCTCAAAAGGCGCATCCTTAATACTGGTATGGTAGCTATTGTTGTAGGAGAATTCAATCAAGGGTAGGTGGTTATCCCAACTACCACCTAAATCAATTACACACGCACGTAGCATGTCTTCCAACGTTTGAATAGTACGCTCACTCTGACCGTCTGTCTGAGGATGGTAAGCCGTACTAAAATTCAAACGCGTGCCCAAAGATTGTTGGAAGCTTTTCCAAAAATGCGACGTGTATCTAGTATCTATGTCAGAGATAATAGACACAGGTATGCCATGCAAGGCTACAATCTTATCAACGTATAACTGGGCTAACATGTCAGAGCTATAAGTCTCCTTGATGGGTAAGAAATGTGCTGACTTAGTCAGTCTATCAACTATAACCCATATTGTATCATTTCCTTTCCTTGTCTTAGGTAACTTGGTGATAAAATCCATAGTTACCATTTCCCACTTCCACGTAGGAAGTTCTGGCTGTTGTAGCAAGCCTGACGGCTTTTGATGTTCTGCTTTGACTTGCGCACAAGTCAAGCACTTAGCTACATAGGCAGCTACAGATTTTTTCAAGCCTATCCACCAATAATTTGCCCTTAGATCCTGGTACATCTTATCAGCTCCAGGATGAACGGAGTATTTGGAACTATGGGCTTCCTGGAGGATGACATCTCGAAGTCCTCCATAAATTGGAACCCATATTCATCCATTTAATCTTAGAATTCCGTCCTTGCTAAGAGTTAACTGCTGCTCAGTTACCCCTAGCTTTTCATTAGGATAGTTAGCTTCCAACACAGCTTCCTTCTGTGCAGCTAACAACCTTTCAGTCAAACTGTTCTTTATCTCCATGCGTTTGGCATTGATTCGGATGGGTTTCACCCTTTCCTTTCGACTCAAGGCATCAGCGACTACATTCGCCTTGCCGGGATGATATCTGATTTCACAATCATAATCATTTAAAGTTTCCATCCAACGGCGTTGCCTCATGTTTAATTCCTTCTGATTAAACAGATGCTGGAGGCTCTTGTGATCAGAATAGATCACACACTTGATTCCATAAAGATAATGCCTCCACATTTTTAGTGCGAATACAACGGCACCCAACTCCAAGTCATGGGTGGTGTAATTCTTTTCATGCACCTTTGACTGTCGTGATGCGTAGGCAATAACTTTGCCTTTCTGCATAAGCACGCACCCCATGCCAGTGTGCGATGCATCGCAGTAAACCACAAAATCTTCTATTCCATCTGGCAATGTCAGTACTGGGGCGTTGCTCAACTTTTGCTTCAGAATATCAAAGGATTCTTGCTGCTTAGGGCCCAAACGAACTTTACTTTCTTCTTGGTCAAGGAAGTTAGGGGTGCAGCAATCCTTGAAAAATTTTCAATGAAACGCCTGTAATATCCTGCCAATCCCAGGAAGCTACGAATCTCTGTAGGCGTCTTTGGCTCTTGCCAGTTCATAACTGCTTCAACTTTAGCGGGATCCACTTGGATACCACGCTCACTAACCACATGTCCAAGAAATTGGACTTCACGAAGCCAAAATTCACACTTGGAGAATTTGGCATAGAGCTTCTCCTGATGCAGGAGTTTGAGAATACAGCGAAGGTGTTTCTCATGGTCAGCCTGGTTCTTCGAGTAGATAAGAATGTCGTCGATGAAAACGATGACGAATTTATCTAAGTACGGTTTGCAAACGCGATTCATGAGATCCATGAACGCGGCTGGTGCATTAGTGAGCCCAAAAGGCATCACTAGGAACTCGTAATGACCATAACGAGTCCTAAATGTTGTTTTATGCACGTCTCCATCTCTAACCTTCAGTTGATGGTAGCCTGACCTCAAATCAATCTTCGAAAAATAACTTGCTCCTTGTAATTGATCGAACAAATTGTCGATCCTAGGCAAAGGATATCTATTCTTTATCGTGACCTTATTAAGCTCATGATAATCGATGCACAGACGCATCGATCCGTCCTTCTTTTTGACAAACAGGACTGGCGCTCCCCAAGGAGACGAACTAGGTTTAATGAAACCTTTAGCTAGCATTTCGTCTAGCTGTGTCCTCAATTCTTTCATCTCCGTTGGAGCCAACCTATAGGGTGCTCTTGCAACGGGCGCTGCTCCGGGGATGATATCAATCCTGAATTCCACTTGCCTATCTGGTGGCAAACCAGGTAGTTCTTCTGGAAAAACTTCAGGGTACTCAGAAATGATTAGGATGTCTTCAATCTTCGGTTTAGGCTCATCTATAATCACTTGTGCCATGTAGATGACACAACCCTTCTTTAAACATTTTGAAGCCTTGAGCATAGTCGCTTGCTCAGGCAGTCCATATTGGGTATCTCCCCGAATGGTAAGTGATTCACCAGACGGAGTCTTTATCACCACTTGTTTCTTGTTGCAGACAATTTGGGCCTGGTTATGAGATAACCAGTCCATACCCAAGACTATGTCAAAACCAGCTAACTTAAATGGAAGTAGAGACAGAGGAAAAGAATGGTTCTTAATGGATATAACACATCCATCTAACACAGTAGAGACGGTTTCTAGGGTGCCATTTGCTAGCTCCACCTCATAATTCACATTTAGGGTAGGTAATTTCAACAATTCACAAAACTTATTATCAACGAAAGACTTATCAGCGCCTGAATCAAAAAGTACTCTAACATAGACGTCATTTACAAGGAAAGTACCTGTAATAACGTTGTCGTCTAGAACCGCTTCCTTTGCGTCCATTCTGAAGACTCTGGCATTAGTCTTCTTGGCCTCTTCAGGCTTCTTGTTGTATTTAGGGCAGTTGGTTTTAATGTGCCCCTTTTCATTGCAACGGTAGCACGTTGCGTCTTTCATCTTCTTGCAATCCAAGGTTTTGTGATCCGTGGACTTCCATATACCACAAGCATAGTTTTTTGACTGAGTCTGTGAGTTCGACTCGAGTCTGCACTTTCCAAAGTGCTGTTTCTTGCATATCTTGCATTTGGGCTTCTCACCAGAATGATGCCCATCTTTCCTTGACTCAGATCCTTTCTTGTTGTCACCGTTCCCATGATGCTTCTTGTTCGATCTTCGTGAACCATCATCTTCATGTTTTCTCTTCTCAGCCTCCTTATTCCTCAGCGATCTTTGCCTGACCGCATCCAAAGTGAGGGACAGGGATATGTCAGCTACAGATCTAAAAGTAGCTGGCCGAGAAGCCTTTACGCTTGCCTTGATTTCCGGGGCTAAACCACCGATAAAACGAGCTATTCTTTTTGGTTCTGGGGTTACCAGATAAGGAACCAACCGGGACATCGTGTTGAAGCTCGTTAGGTAAGCTTGACAGTCAAGGTTTGTCATCACCAATGACAGAAAATCAGACTCTATCTTCTCCACCTCATGCTGAGGGCAGTAATTTTCCCTGATAAGGGCAACAAATTGATCCCATGACATATTGTACAATGGGATTTTCCCGGTGGCTTGAATCAGAGATCTCCACCATGCTAAAGCTTCACCCTTAAAAGACTGCGACACAAACTTGACCACGTCTTTATCAGCGCATCCGCTGATATCCACAACCGTATCCATCTCATCCAGCCACGTCATACAGTCAATGGCTCCTTTCTCCCCTGTGAAATCCCGGGGTTTGCAGGAAACAAAATACTTATAAGAGCAACCCTTGTCACGGGATCCTTGGTTTAGTATAACCTGCTGAGATGGAGCACTGTGGTGGTTCGAGGAGCGTCGATCATCATCTTTCTTCGATTCGTCCTTCTTGGATGGTGGCTTTGAAGGCTGTGTAGATCGGGTCCTACTACGAGTCCCACTATACTCTTCGTACTGCCTTTCCAATGCCTTTGTAACTGCGTCGTCGACCAACGCTTTTAATTCAGAACCCGTTAAATTAATCCGGGCGTTATCAATGTTCTCCACTGGATGACTATTTATCTCGTCTGAGTTAGCCATTTTAATTGAACTGTTACAGAAAACAAGGACAATAGTTTATTTGGGAGTTTATTATGGAATTGCCTCTTAGGGTAATTCATTAACAATGGTAACAGAGACCATATTTGGTTAATTTATTAATCATATTTATTTAGGATTTCTATAATAATTTATCCTAATTATAAAACAATAACAGTTTTATTTGTGGCACAAAAGGCCTAGTCACATAGACATTTTAAAATATAAGCCATGATTTCAGAGAATCAAGGCTTTTAAGGTATACTGGCACAATAGGCCTAGTCACAAGGACATTTATAAATTATAAGCTATGATTTCAGAGAATCAAAGCATGAAGGTTTGAACCTAGTTCATTACCTTATCTGACAGGGAGTCATCGCTACCACTGTCTTTTGGCTCATATGGAAATGAGCAGGGCCCCATAGGCACTATATTACCACGTATGGTAAAAATATGATCATCTTAATTGATGACCTAAACCCATGATCCAGAGATCATAAAATTGGGTTAGGAATCTTTTGAAGAATCCAATAACACGAATGACGTGTGTGATTTTAATGAATCACGTCTGCCAGGAGTGTTAACATGTTTTCAGATGTTAACTGGGATTTGAATCTTTTGAACAGGTCTTACCATCTTGGCCCAGCCTTAAAATGACCCGAAGGCTAGGTTTCACTCTTTAAGATTCTTATTAAAAATTTAAGGTAGGCATATTATTTAAAAAAAAAGAATGATTTTAATTTATTTATTTCATACATAATTTATCTATGCACATAATGGCAAACATGAAATTTATAAAACAAACATTCCATTAATTTATTAAAATATTACACGCTGCCCTAAACGGGTCTTTTCAAATAACAAACTTACCCACGCAGGGGTTTAAACAAGGATTTACCCACGCAGGGGCTTAATAACACACATACCCACGCAGGGGCTTAATAACATAATAGTCCACGCAGGGACTTACACAAATAACATACCCTCGCAGGGGTTTACAAAAAGATAGACCCACGCAGGGGTTTACAAAAAGATAGACCCACGCAGGGGTCAAAACAAACAAGCATACCCACGCAGGGGTCAAAACAAACAAGCATACCCACGCAGGGGTTTATACATCATATGGAAGGATTTAGCGGTCCTTCTTGTTCTTACCTTTAATTAGGCTCGTTAATCCTTGGAAGAAAGTTTGTCGCTCCCTTCGTTCCCTGTGAAACTCTCGCTCTACATGGTCCAACCTTTGCAGAATTTCTTCACGCTCAGGTGGGGAGAACCTTGGTGGTTGCGACTGTTGCCTAATAATAGGTCTTGGAGGTATTTGGTACCCATGTGTTGGGTACCCTACTCCCCATGGATCTCCATAGGGTCCTTGGGTGTTGTAGTTAGCCGCTACCATGTAAGGATCGGCTTCGGCGTAGTTGTAGTTGGTGTGCACTGGCTGCTCAAATGGGTTATACGCCATGGAACCCGTGTATGCTGAAATTGGGTTATCAAAACCCATAGGCGGTGGTTGCGGTGCAACTGGGTGTGAAGGTCCACCCATTTGTGGATCTTCTTGATGTGGCGGGTAGTGGCTGCCACTTGATTGCCGAGGAGAGCTGAAATGGAAATCTCCTCCCCGTGTAGACATACGCGGTCCAGATCTCCTACGCCTTGGCGGTTGCGGAGCTGCCGGTTGAACTGGTGGCGGTGGAAGTGGTGGCGTGACTGCCACAAATCTTGGATCCTCAAAGGGATCCCGTTGCTGTTGCTGCTGTTGCTGTGGCGGTGAATGGCGAGGAGGTGTATAGTACCATTCGTGCCTGGTAAACATAGCTTGAAAGCTATCTGGACCAACATAGGGTGATCCGTGGAAAGAAGATCCGTCAGAGATCTCTATCGGGTGGTTTGGTGTACCACTGGCAGGCTTGACGGGGTCCGTATCCTCGTCTATGTCGTCCGCATGATCGCCAGAGAAATGATCCTCTGGCCCCAATGGGTTAAAACCCACTGGTTCTTGTATATAATTCGCCGGGTTAAACCGGCCCCTAAAAACTGGTGTAGGGTCATCAAAAGAATGAGGCGATAAGGATCGCTGTAACGGTATGTATGAGGGTTGAGGGTTGTTGGGCTCGTACTCCGGCTGTGGCCCATAAGGGTTAGGAGGTGTTGAACTATGTGAGACCGACCGTCTAGCCGGCTCAAATAGGTTCCTCCGGTTCTGCCGGGGATCATCACTCTCCGTGGTAGATGGAGCTCGCACATTTGAAGGTCCAGCTTCATTATCATTGGGGGTGGTGATTGGCCCCATGCCTCTTCCTCTTCTCCTGAAGAATCTTGGCGGCATTTTCTTAATCCTGTCAATATGGCATGAGATAACGAAATAAAAATATATAAAAATTTTAAGGACAAAACAAAAACAAATATGGTAGAATTTGTCCTATGTTATATGTCTAGACTCGAAAGTTTAGATATGTGCAATTGTGTTATTGAGATTATGTAGGTCCCTCTCGAGGATGAGATAAAACCTTATCCTTGTTATATCAAACACACTAGCGAGTGCGGAATCCAAGCTAGCATGCAACCGAGAATTTATACGAGAACAAGCACAAACACAACACACAAGATTCACCGATTAACACCACATGTATTAATACGTATGAAAGGTCCGGTTACAAGCTCAATGTTTACAGATATGTTCTATAAACTCTCAAAGTGTGTGTGTGCTCTCCTGTCTCTCTCTGTCTATGTGTTCTCCCCACTTTCACACAACACACTACATGGGTATATATACCCGACACAGCAGGTCTGGTCGAAGGATCAGACAGAGTGATCGAAAGATCATCTGTCGACCAGAAAATCCATCGAAAGATCACATACACCACGAAGGATGATATCCTTCGTGGTCTATCCTTCGAGTTCATCCATCGAAGGTTATGTTTCGAACTAATCTATCGAGGTCCATCTTTCGAGCTCATCATCGAAGGATATAAAACAATCCTTCGATGACACATCCTTCGACACAACCATCTTACAACATTTTTCTAACTGTTTGGTCAAGTCAAACAAGGAGGATGGTTGACTTGGTCAAACTTACATCAACCTTACATTAAAGACATCGTTTTGTATCATGACGAAATACAGACAAAGGACAGACACAAGTGCACCAACAAACTTCCCCTTGGCTGTAGCTTTGTCTCGATCTTCGTGTCTTCAAGTCTTCAAGGCCGAGTCGAACCGAGCCGAGTCGCGTCCACACAAAGTGCATCAACAAACTCCCCCTTGGACGCTACTCGTGATGGTTCGTCTTCTATGTCTTTCATGTCGGAGGATCTTCAAAGTTTTCACGCGTCGTAAGCAGAAAGTGTATCAACAAACTCCCCGTTTCATGTAGAAAGTGTGTTGACAAACTCCCCCTTAGATTGAACTCTCCATTGAGTCATGCTCGTGAATCTTTTGACTTGTCAATTCTTCAGATCCTTGTGGTGTTGATGAAGGGACAGCGGCAACTCGATCATTTTATCCTTTGAGTGCCTCCACTTCGTGTCTTCATTCCAAAGCTTTTCATCGAACATGTTCTCCTCGCCTTTAGCATCTGCACATGCAAGAAAGCTAAACGCATAATGAGAACAACCGCTTGGAATATAGTTAACATTTTAAACTAACGACACATATGAGATCAAATCTCAATCAAACACCAACCGACAATAGTTTGAAAGTTTAGAAAAATATTCATTTTAATCCTTTAACTTTCAAAACTCGTTAACTTCGACTGTTTATGAAGATGCAATTGTTTTCCAGCTTACGATCAGGATTTTGGGTAGGATAGACTCGAGTTCCAACATCGGTCAATCAAAAATAAACTAGAAGAAAAATCTTTTTGGCTTTTAGAAAGTTTATATTAAAACACACCTAAAATCTTTTTGGAATTTTTCATTTTTCAAATGTAAAGACGGAAAGCAATAAATAAATATATACAAAGATGCATAAACAGGAAGCATTAAATAAATATATACAGACATTCTTTTTGCGAGTTTCGAGGGTAAGAGAATCATATCAGTGTACGGTCATGTCCAAAACGTTCTTGTTGTTCAATTAGTTAACATTAAGATAAGCATCCTATAACAATTATCGGTATTGTTGTCCACATAAGCTCAACTTATCATTTGTAATCATGGCGAGGGGATACATTAAGGTATAATTTATACTTACCGACCGGTGTTCATCCACATCACGACACATTCCCGTATCAAGGTATGCACGAGGGTTCATCTTACCGGTGAGTATACCGATTATCATCTGTTTGACCGTATATGATGTGAGAAACTCACTTATTTTGATTGAAAACAAGCCCTATGTGATAGAATCACTTATTGATGAGGAACTTGATTTTCAGATGCATGAGGGCACAGGAGCAAGTCCGTGAACAGGTCAGTACTTTCGTACAGCAGAGAGACGAACTTGACTCCCGGATAAATGTGATATTTTATCACTTATTTTGTTTGGACATGTGATTGTTGATCACTTATTGAGGTCGAATGCAATATGTACACGTATGTATGGTATCATGGAAGATCTAGACTTGCGTCCCCGTTATTTTTCGGTAAAAGATACAACCATGATACCCAGATGATAAGCAGCATAAAGACCGAATATCTCAGAACCTCGGCAATCTCTCAAACGAAATTTCGGTACTAAGACCATATGCCAATGAATGGTTCCCACCCAGTCTTCAGTCGATTTAAGTTTATATCACCCTGCACACTTTAAAATGATTGTGAGCCTACCGATACATCTTATATAGAGCTGCTTATCGCTTTTTCATTTAAGGTTTAAAGAGGTTTAGACAGACCACTGATGTACTATCATTTTCTCTTTTGCTTGCCAGGAAACTCATTTTTGTTTTTCTATTGTTTTTGAGTTTTTGAAATTTTTCAATGTTTTTGGATTTTCAAATTTTGGATTTACTCCCCCTAAAATCAACAAACTAAGATAAATTTAAAACACAAAGATATATACAAAAATGATTTTCCGATGTTGGTTAACTCATGTTTTACCTCAAATCCGTTTACCAAAATTAAGTTTTAATCAGAAATGATTTAGCGAATTTTGGAAAAATCAGTTGGCATGTCGGTAAGCGGTGCGGACCATGACAACATTGTCTGGCCAAAGAGTGCTGTACGAGATAATAATTCACAAAGCAGCTTAAATATCGACAAGTATAGGAGAGATTAGAAATTTAAAACCGTATCCTGCGACTGCATCGTGCATTGCAAGGAATCTGAGAGTTCTCCCAAACTGAATATCCACCCGGTGTGGATTTCAAAGTCGATTCTTTGTAGCTACTTAGAAATCTCTTGACAGCAACAAGATCAGAAACCTTTGGGTCCGGCTGGTCTTCCACATTGCACCAGCGAAGGTCTTTGTCTTTCTCTTGAGAAGTAGTGTGCGGTTGTTCAATCCATGCCAAGGCATCCGCACACCCGGTTGGTTTGATCAACAAACACATTTTCTTCAATCACACCGCGAAGAAAAGTACACTGCACGTTCACTTTGTCGATTGTGAACTTCAAACGTGCTGCAGGTGCGTACATTTTGATTTGAATCTATCCCGGGGACCCGATCAAAGCCTTGAACATTCACATTTTGAAATGATTTTCATTTTGTCGAAGCTTTTCAATCTCTTTCAACAGACATTTCTGTTTCCCTTTACTTTTTCTCACCATCAAAGGCAGCAATTTCTTCTGTTGCCTATTTTGTGCAAGGATGCTCCACTATCAACAATCTTACGACTATCGAAAGTTCCTCCTGGAATATCCTACACACTCACTCAAAAATTAGTTGGAGAGAGGGACCCAAGCCTTTGTGGACTTGGGTCGTCCTTGATCATCAAGAAAAGTGATTTCAATCACTTGATGATTAGGAAAAAGAACCTGTGGTGCTCCCCCTGACTGAATTACCTGTTTTTGTTTCCAAGCTGTTTGTCCTTTACCAGTATTTGCATTAATTGTTTTAGCATTTACTGGTTTTACAGTTTTAGGTTTTGCTTGAACAGGTTTTTCTTCTTTGACCTCTGATTTTAAGGCCTTCTCAATTACCTTTTGATTCTTTTGTTTTAACTTCTTTTCCCTTTCTTTCAAGACACGTGGGTCTTGTTTCGGGGAAAATGATCGTTTTTGGTAATTGGTTTCTTGGGGAGCACTTGTTTCTGCCTTCAACTTTTGCAGGTATGGGCAGTATCTTACAATATGCCCAATTGTGCCACACTCAAAACACATTCTCCGCTCTACAAACCTCGGAGAAACATGTTGATGACTAGACGAAGAACCAGACCATGAACTTTGAGATCTAGACGTGCTTGGACCTAAATCACACCCGTTGGTGTGTTAGGTGTAATTATTCTGTTCATTTCGTTTTAAAATTCTAACTTGTTTTATAAAATCAAGGTTAGATTTATCCTGAAATGTTTCAAGTTTGTCTGAACCCGTGGATCCAACAAAGTTCATTTTCGGTTCTCGTTTCTTAACAGGAGCTCTTTTGTTCTGCACCTTTTGTTGTTGAACCTTTGGTTGTTCAGTCTTATGCTGCTGAACTTTAGGTGCTTGAACACTCTTGTTCTGAGCTTTCTTTCCCTGTACCTTACCCTTTCCGGAGTTGACTTGTTGTTTTCGCTCAACTGGTGGTTTTTGGTTTCCGTATTGTTTTCTAATTTGGTCACACGGAATTGGATCACATTGAGTGACGGTAACTTTGCCACTTTTGTTTCCCAAAAACTTGTCAGTACATCCTTCAAAAATTTGCTCAATTAAATCTTGATTTACATTTTTAATTGGAAAATCTTTGTTAGAGTAAATTTTGTCATCTCCTTTGAGCGTGTACAACAAGTTATTCTCTTCACTGGTAGAAACAAGGGACTCCATTGCTTTTGACATTTCAGTCTTACTCGGTTTCACTGGTGGATCACACAGGATGTGATTCTCGATTGGAATATCTGGTGAAACCGAGTTAGACTGTTGTTTCACAATTTCTTCAGATTCATCATCCGAAGAATCAGCATCCTCAACGATGGGAGGACTCTGTTCCTTAACACACGATGAATCTGTCACATTCTCAGATTCTGATTCAGATTCAGATTGACCCGAGGATGATGTACCAGTTGTGAACCCGAGGCCTGCTGCAAAGTCATCTAGACCGAGTGGCACAGTAGGTTCAAAACGGGGCATATCCTCGTCATCAGGCAATTTGGAGTAATTGTGATTCATTGGGGGAGGACATGATTTGAATCCCATACCCTTCTTATCCCCCTTTTTCTTTTGAACATCAATAATGTGATCCAATACATAGCGAGAATTGGAATAACTTTCCAATTTCTGCTTGATTGTTTCACATTCACATCGAGCGGTGGCCAATTCTACCATCTGCTTTTCAATTGTGTCTATAAGATCATTGTTAGCATGTTGTTTTCGCAAAACAGCCTTTTGTAATTCTGAAACATCATGTCTTAATGACGCAATTGTGGTTTTAAATTCCTTTTCATTTCTGGTTAAAAACAAGTTAGCTTCAGTTGCTTTAGCAAGATCTACAATCAATTGTTGATTGTGTTTGTGTGTGATTTCAAACTGACTTTCCTTTTCTGCATATTTAACATTTAAACTATCACACTTTTCACAGCTAACTACAGTGGGTTCATCGACACATACCTGACCTGATGAGCTGTCGACATTAGCCATAAAGGCTGAATGGAGAGAAGACGAAGAGTAAGCAGCTTGATCCACCAAATTAGATCTTCTTTCAGTTCCTGCTGCAGCTTCTTCCAAAAGCTCATCAATATCTGCATCGACTGACGCACTTGATGTCTCATCCACATGATCATTTCCTAAAGTGGAGGATTATTCATCTGAGCTTCCACTATAACCAGAACTGTCTTCATCTTCAGAAGATGCAACACCATTGGTGGAAGATTCTCCACCACTGGCGTGCTTTAAATCCTTTACTACTTCAGCAAAACATGCTGTTCCACCATTTCCTCCTTCTCCAAGCTGAAGCGACCAATCACAACCCTCATCTATTTGAACCACCAGCCCCCGGTTTGCATTTGATGACCCTGCTTGGCCTTGGTTGTTGACAGGTATCAACGTACGAACATTGTTCCCGTTCTGGTTCTGCTGGTTGCCTTGATTTCTGAACGGATTTTGATTTCCATGCTGAGCTGGTCTTGTGCATTCCCTTTTGAAATGACCCCGTTCGCCACAGTTAAAGCACTTGACAGCTTGCTTGTCGAACCCATACTTGGTGTCTTTCTTGTTTTCCAAGTTGGTTCTCCCCGTTCTTTCCATAAACTCCTTTGCTCTTCGAATTGCACTAGCAAGAGCCCATTTGATATCCATCATTTCAAACTCTTCTTTATCCACTTGCTGATAATCTTCATTGGTTAGATTGATATTCCCAATCTGACCTGCAACCAAACCACAATAAGCACTAACCAAGGTATTCAACATCTCCATATGTTCCTTGGCTACTTCGACACTGACTTTGGAAAAGTTGGAAGTGTCTAATCTGACTGTGTTAGGATTGGAAGTGGCTTGAAAGTTTGACGAGCTTCCATAAAACCCTTGCTGTTGCGGTTGTTGCTGCTGAGCTGTCGGTTGCACATTTGATCTTGAAAACATCGTGTAAGCTGAAGGATCAAACTGATCTGTTGTTGAAGGTCCGGTGTTAGAGACGAAGGCTGTTTGAAGCTTCGCATGTTGAGAGGCTGGTTTTTCTCCACTGATACCTCCTGCAATCCCAAAGTACATTTCTGGATTTTGAGGAGTTTGTGTTCTTTTTGCTTTAAGCTTTTCTTCTACATCCTTATTCTCCAATCTTTGAATTAATTCATAAACGGTGATTGTGTCTAGAACACCGTTTTCTTTGAGAATTTCAAGATAACTGCTCCACTTTGCTGGTAAGTTATCAGCGAATCTCTTCACCAATTCTTGTGGAGTGGCAGTGACTTTAAAAGCAAACATCTCACTCAACAAGTGATGGAATCTTGTAGATAACTCTGCCAAAGTCTCATTCTCCAAACACGTGAATCCTTCAAACTCTTTCTTCAGTAATTCTTGCTTGATCTTTCTAGATTGAGCATTTCCTTCACAACGTAACGTGAGCATATCCCACAAGCTTTTAGTAGTCGTGCAGTAAACAAACTGGTGGTAAATGTCTTTGTGAAGAGCTTGTGTGAGAATCATGAATGCTTTCTTTTCTAACTCAAACTTCTTCTTATCTTCTTCAGACAAAGTGCTGTAAGTTTGTGGATTAGATCCTGCAACTTCCAACTCATTCTCAAAAGCTGTGAAGAAGCACATCCATAGATCTTGACCTTGTCCCTGAACATAAGTTCTCAGCCTTTCTTTCCACCATCCCCAGTCATTGATGTGATTTAACTTTGGCGGTTTTGTGCTTGTACCAGTTTCACTGTCGTTCTGCATCATAGATTGAATGCTGTTGCTTTGATTTGTGACCAAAGCCCATTGATTTGCAGTTATCATTGCAGCTTGAGGTGGGACAATAGCTCGCATCCATGCAGTTTTGTCGAAATCTGACGTAGATTGCGTAGATTGCATAACTGATGATTGTGGAGTCGAAGTTATTTGAGTCCACGCGGTTGGATTCCACTGACCGTTTGTTCCCATTTTATGAAAATTAATATATTAAGTGAAAATAGATTTAAAAATTGAAAGAAATTTCTCCTTTTAAGAATTTAATTTTCACAAACTATGTTAAAATCTTGAAGGATAACAACCAGCCGAAGGATCAAGAATAGAAAGACCTGAAAAGCACAACCTGTTAAACTTAAACAGACAAAGATCGAAAGATGAACACCTGTTCGAAAGATAGACACTTGTTCGAAGGATCAACAGTGTTCGAAAGATCACTGTTGAATTTCGAACAATGACTTCGAAAGATTCACCAAGACGAAGGATCCTTATCTTTCGAAATGTAACAGTAGCTCGAACAATATATCCTTCGAAAATATTCCTTGGCTCGAAAGATAACTCACTGACTTCGAAAGATGTTCGAAGGATGGGTATCTGTCGAACCTCCTTGATCGAAAGATGATCTTTCGACTTCGAAGGATATCTTTCGATGAGTACTGACACAGCAGACAAACAGGTGACAGGTTGGTGAAAAAGGTGACGGGTTGGTAAATCTTTCGGCAGAAAGTATGGTTCAGACCATCATTTTCTGCAAAAACAGATTTTGTATGATTATTTTAATCAGTTCACCCTTTCCAATACACCAACAACTTTCGAAAATAACTAAACAAGATCAAAAGATGTAAACTTTGAAGAACACTTGAAGATATTATGAACACAATGGGTGTTCCGGTAAAACTACAAACTTCCGAAACCCGGTTTTGCTTGAAACTTCACTAAAAATCAACTTCTAAAATGTGAACATGAAAGAAAAAGAGATTTTTATAAGAACTTCCAGCAAAACAACAAGATTTAAACCCGATTAACAATGTTTTTCAGAAAAATATAACTTTTCAAAACCCGAAAAACCGCAAGAACATCTCGGTTTTAACAAGGAGAAGAGCCAAAGCTCTGATACCACTTGTAGGTCCCTCTCGAGGATGAGATAAAACCTTATCCTTGTTATATCAAACACACTAGCGAGTGCGGAATCCAAGCTAGCATGCAACCGAGAATTTATACGAGAACAAGCACAAACACAACACACAAGATTCACCGATTAACACCACATGTATTAATACGTATGAAAGGTCCGGTTACAAGCTCAATGTTTACAGATATGTTCTATAAACTCTCAAAGTGTGTGTGTGCTCTCCTGTCTCTCTCTGTCTATGTGTTCTCCCCACTTTCACACAACACACTACATGGGTATATATACCCGACACAGCAGGTCTGGTCGAAGGATCAGACAGAGTGATCGAAAGATCATCTGTCGACCAGAAAACCCATCGAAAGATCACATACACCACGAAGGATGATATCCTTCGTGGTCTATCCTTCGAGTTCATCCATCGAAGGTTATGTTTCGAACTCATCTATCGAGGTCCATCTTTCGAGCTCATCATCGAAGGATATAAAACAATCCTTCGATGACACATCCTTCGACACAACCATCTTACAACATTTTTCTAACTGTTTGGTCAAGTCAAACAAGGAGGATGGTTGACTTGGTCAAACTTACATCAACCTTACATTAAAGACATCGTTTTGTATCATGACGAAATACAGACAAAGGACAGACACAAGTGCACCAACAAACTTCCCCTTGGCTGTAGCTTTGTCTCGATCTTCGTGTCTTCAAGTCTTCAAGGCCGAGTCGAACCGAGCCGAGTCGCGTCCACACAAAGTGCATCAACAGATTAAACACAAAAGGCTAGTGTTTAATTCACTCAATGTTGGCTCTGATACCAACCTGTCACACCCCGATTTCCACGTGTCACCGGTGGGGAGTATCGTGACTTGGTTGGCAACATAATAGTCAAACAACACAATTATATAAATGCACAGCGGAAGCAAATTGTAAGATATAATTCAACCGAATATAAAGTTGTAATATCAAGTATCACAATAGTCGATTGTTTATCCACAGACGGATCGAAAATAAAATAGAACAATAGTTCAACAGACTTTGACATCTAGAGCTTGCGAGACTTGAGTAATGATGCCTGGAGTAGCCAGCCTATTTCGTCTAGCACCTGCACTTAACCTTTTGGAAAATACGTCAGTTTACACTGGTAAATACAACTCAACTGACTCGTTTTAAAAAGAGTTTGTAAATTGATTTGAATGCACTTCGGCACAAAATATCTTTATAACTTGGGACAATTATTTGTATATAATATTGTATACAGTTTTACTTATTTGCCGTCCATTAGCACCGGTTAGAAGAGCCGGTTTAAGTTAACTGACACGCCACAGGTATAGTGCCCACAAGGTTGATTCCTTTAGTGGATTACCAGTTTTTACATAATGCATCTGTCAGGTGTACGCCTACACCCCGTGCTTAGGTCGTGGCCATTTCGTAAAATGATGCCAAGGATATCCGGGACATGGTCATTTAACCCCCAAGGGCCATATATCAAATAATACAGAACAAAGTGAGTTATGTAAATACATTAATCACAATCCGATTTAAATGACTACATACCCGACCAAGCGGTACTTTTATAGTACCGTATCCCAAGCCCGTATAGGGAAAATAAGTTAAGAGTATTTACCTGAGCATAGTATAAATCCAATACAGTAAATGCAAGTACTTTTACTGGGCTCCTAATCTGGAACGAAGGTTTATAATAACCTATTAGATTTCTAACGGGTCCTTAATTAAGCCTTAGCTTAGACCGGTTAGTTTCAATGATACGGTTCGTACGCACTATTAAGCGAAGACCAGATAGAATGTGATTTAGACCCGACAAGTTCGGAGACTTGCTTAATATGGGTATTTCATACACACTCTTGATTTTGAGATAAAACCGATAAGGTTTGGCCCGTTTCGGCTAATTTATGTAAACTTGTTACATAAACCGAACCGCACGCGTAATAAGCGTAACGGGTAATAATGAGAGCCATTTACAGGTTTCCTAAGTTAATAGGCTCCAAATATGTTGTGACATCAGTAAGATATCATTTATTATGCCTGAAATGAATTTAAACACAAACTATGCCCCGTAGGGGTAGTTTGGCCATTTATAAGGTGATAAAAGAGTTTAAGTAAAATCCTGACTTACAGGTCTGATGTAATCAACAAAGATAATCAATTTGCTAAGTTATATCAGTAGGGTAAAGTATATATGTGAAATTTATCAATTATAACCAAACTATGCACCGAAGGGGCATTTTGGTAATTTCACATAAGCCGAAAGGCTCAAAACTGAAGTCTGAGGTTAACAGCCTTTGCTTACTGTTAAAATATTATAATTTGTGTTAAGATCGGAGGCTCTCATGATAGTGTTTGTTTGTTTGTTTAAAATGAATGATCAACGAATATGAAAACATGTTAGGTGCAGCGGAAATGAAAACAAACTCTTTAAACACAATCAAAGGAGAAAGTAGTTTGATAAACAATTGCTTCTCATAGAGTCGAATGATTTACAAATCAAAGCAAAAGATTACAAATAAGCTTACAAACTATACTCCCCCTCAGCCTGATGCCCCAAGGTTGGTTGCACACAAGATGAAAGGATTAGACATGAGGAGAAGAACCTACTCAGTCAATCAAATGTAACAGTACAGGGTACTGTTACATTTATAGGCAAACCAAACCACTGAGGAATCTCAGCTGACGTCACCATGAAAGCGACATCTAACAGCCTAACAAACTATATCTACTGTCCTTACACAAACTACTGATGTCTAACAACTGATTGTAATAATATTACAAAATATGAGGAAACAACTGCTTCACGTTCCACTGTTGTAACTTAAGCACTGATGCTTAACAACAATATCAGTGCTTTCTTCAAAGGTGATCAGTCCTTGAATGAGCAGTGTTTGTGTCTTCAGCAGCACTTAAGAAACAGCAGTAGATAGAACAACAGAGTTTGTCTTCAGCAGTCTTTTAGGATCATATCAGCAGTTGAAAGGTCAGCAGCAGTTGATTATGAGCAGCAGATAGAGACCATCAGATGTTATAACTCACTTTCGAGGGGAGAGCAAAGTGTAAACTGCTGCTTATTGTGAATCCTCTGTGGTGACCTGGTTTTGGCTTTACATTATCTGTTCCTTTGTTAGGGTTCAATCCCAACAATCTCCCCCTGGAACAGATAATGCCAAAACCTTTCATTATTCAGGACCTTTATTACTCATCAAGAGTGCCTTAGCTTGTTCTTTGAATTCAGCTTCAAATTCCTTTGCACTCTGGTCATCCTCATCCCTACACAGTGAAAGCCCAAGGAGATCCTGCAAATCTTGAACACTAAGGCCTAGTGCTTCTTTTCTTGATATGTGCTTCACATCGCCATTGGCTCTGACCAAGGTCAATACGTGAGTCTTTTGATCAGACATCCACTTTAGTATTTTTAAGCCAAGTGGGTTTCTTGGGAGAGATTTATTTAAAGATGAGTTGAGGAATGATGGCCTTGAAAACAACTGCAGACTTTCAGACATTCTTTTGAAAGCTTCTTCAAAGACTTTGTCAGCTGCAGCTATATCTTCTGCAGTTTCTTGTTCAATAAGTTCTTGTCGTTCAGCTTCTGTCTTGTCTTCAGCAGTGTTTGGAGTCGCAGGTTTGTTTAACGCCTTAAAAAGGCTTTGAAGCTTTGTTGAAGTATCTTCTTTTAGACCCATTTTCGTGATGGTATCTTTGAAGTACTCTGCTTCCTTTTCCATTACCTCTTCTTCAGTCAGCTGTTCTCCCTCTTCTTGATTTGTTACAAAGGTAGACCGGAACAGTGTGTCGAGGTTTCCCATCTTCTGTTCAAGCTTCATCATTTGTTCTTGCTTCTTAGAAGTGCCTGAAACAGTTGTCTTTCTTTTCTTCAGCCTTTTGTAGGCTTCATCAGTCTGCTGTTTTGACCACTTTGATATGGCTTCAGCAGAGTCTATTTTTGCATCCACCAGCTCCTCTTTCTTCCTTTTATACTCAGCAGTGAAATCAGCAATGAGCTTTTTGAATTTGTTCCAGTTTGGAGGATTTTTCTTCTTTGTGGAATCATTCTTGATTCTGTCAATCCTCTCAGCTTCATGCTTTAGAGCGATTATTGGCCATTCTTCAAACTGTTTTTCTTCAGCAGGATAGAATTTTTCTTTCATAATGTAGGCGAGATATTGTTTTCTTAGCTTTTTCCGTTGTTCAGCCTTTTCTTTGATCAGTTCCTGTGCAAATTCTTCTATCTGCTTTACTTTTGTGAAGTAGAACTCCAGTCTTTCAGCTGTGCCATCTTCGCTTAACTTTTCCTTTTCATTATCAACCTTTGCTTTTACTTTGGCCTGCTTTGCCTTGAGTTTGAGGTAATCATCCATATCTTCTGGTGACAAGTAGCCTATGAGTGAGGAGAATCTCCTTTTTGAAGGATCTTCTTCTGTATAGAATTGCCTCATCTCATTTTTGATAGCTTCAAGTTCCAGTGGATATTTTGCAGCATTAGGATCATGTATACCCTCATCGACAGAGATTGGCTTTCTTATTCTCTTGAAGAGCTTTGGTTGTGAAATATGAAAGGTGAGAGCAGTGGTGGATGACTGACTAACAGCTGTTGAGACAACTGGTGTCTCAACATCTGCTGTCATTACAACTGCTGATATGTCAGCAGTTGTCTTCTGCTTTTGAGCAGGAGATGGACGTGGTGATGTTGGTGGTGATGGTGGTGAATCATCATCTGATATGAGATTTCTTCTCCTTTTTAATGAAGAAGAAGCAGATGATGTTTTGGGTGGATCAGTGGTGGTAGTTTTGATAGCAGTGGATTGTGGTTGACTGACAGTGGTTGAAACAACTGGTGCTTCAACCGCTGCTGTCATTACAACAGATGTTGTAACATCTGTTGTCTTCTGTTTTATGACAGGAGGCAATGGTGATGGTATGATTGTAGATGATGGTGGTGGAGCAGTAGTTGTAGTGGTGTGTGGTATAGTGGTGTGTGTTGGGGGTGTGTGTGTTGATGAGATGGCAGCTGTTTGGCTACTGACAGCAGTTTTTGTAACTGCTGCTGCAGCAGTTTTTATAACTGCTGCTGTCTCAGCTGTTTGACTAACAGGTTTTGAGACCTGTTTTTCTTTTTCAGATTCAATATGAATGCCATGTTCAATTCCCTTTTTCTTCATTTGCTTCAATATCTCCCCCTTTTTGGCATTATCTGCAAGGGGGTCATCAAAGAATAGTAAAGTTGAAGGAGCCTTGCCAGTGGCAGTTTGGATACTGGCCTTAATAGCCTTGATATCTGCTTGAGTATCCTTGAACCTTGATTCCATCATGTTGGACAGCAGTTGTACTTGAACAGCATGCTTTTGATCAGCCATTTGTTGCTGCTTTTCCAGCATGGATTGGAAAATATTCCAAAGCTCATTTGGAGCAGGTGCTTGTTGTGGAGCAGATGCTTGAGCAGGAACAACAGAGGATTGTGCTTTCTGAGCTTTTAAAATCTCTTGCACCATCTCCTTTATTTCAGAAACTGATTCTTCAAGTTTTTCCACTCTGCCCGTCAATTCCTGATATCTTGAATCATCACCCATTTTACTGGGATCATCTGAATCCCCACATGTGGTGGTTATATCAATGTGTGACTTAGGAACAGAATCCCAAAAATCACCCATTGATGCCCCTTGTTCTTGGTACTGGGGACTTCTCTCTTCAGCACTCGATAAACCTTTGATGGTACCAGTGGTTAGGTCCAACTCACTGGTGGTCACCGAAGTTGCCATGGAAGAAATTGCCTTCAAGGGAGTCTTACTTATGAAACAACTGTCCAACTGAGGATCTGTTGATCCACCAGTTGTAGTTGCTGCTCCGCTTGAACTACTGACAGGAGTTACTTGTAACTCCTGCAGTGTAACCTCCTCAACTGTTGCTGGGATAGCAGAAGTATAAGCATCAGACCCAGTCACTTGATGATGTATACTCTCAGTGATAGGTGATAGAGAGGAACTGGTTTGTGTCTGTGCAATAGCAGCTGCATGCAACAGAGGTAGCATGGATTGTGGCATTATTATTGGTGAGGGGATGGGGGTTGAAAGAGACATGTCCTTGGGATCAGGACTGAGGAAGATGGATCCGAGTGGATTCAGAGCTTCATATTGTGGTGTCCCTGTGCTTACAACCTGATCCTTTTGTGAGGATGCAGGAGGAGTTTCGGTTATGGGTTGAGATCTTTCTTCCAACTGCTGTGAGGAAGTAGCAGCAGTGGTTTGTGGTGACTTTTGTGTTGTCACAGGCATTTCCTCTGGGATCTCATCTTCCAGAGTTGCCTTTGTTTTGGGATTGGTGGGTTTTCTGGATATTTTCTTTTTGGTCCTTTTTGTGGTGGCAGGTGTGGGTTTCAAAGCAGTGGGAGTGCTGCTCTGATCACCTGGAGCAGTGGGCTCAGCAGCTGATACCTGAGGAGCAGTTGTAACCGCTAAAATCTGCTCAGGTACCCGTGCTTTTGTTTTTATTGGTGCCATCATCCTTGAAAATGTTTCTTTTGTTATACTTTTTATTTGACAATGAACACCTTGTTTGAGCAGATTTACATTTTTCTTTTCAAATTTTTGTTCAAAATAATAACTCAAAAATCTTGGAAAAAGTAAAAATGCTTTACTTTCAACGTTTTTCACCATGTCATTGAAAATCTCCTGGGAGTAGTTGTAGTTTTTATTATTCAAAATAGCGTAACCCAGGCTTTGAATTTTCAATGGTATTTCGTTGAAAGATGTTGTTTTATTTGAAGCACACATCAAGAGTGTGTGAAATAAAAACCTGGGTGCAGATGGAAAATAACCCTTTTGTAGGGTATCTACCTTTGGTTCTTCTGCATAGCCCCTTTTCAGAAAATCAGCTTTTAACTCGTTTTTGTCAAAAGAGGTTTTACCGTTCTGATCGTCGAGTATGAAGACTTCTGATATCGATTTTGGTGTGATAATGATCTCTTTTCCCTGTATCGAGGAGTTAATGGCTACGACTTTTCCGTCTTGTTTTTCAAGCGACGCCTTTTTCCAAAACTCTCTCTGGGTTTGCAGATAGATCGGAGCATTTGCTGTCAACAAAGTTTTGTACTTTGATGCAGATAATGCATCAATGACGGTGTCGAAGGTGTGATTATCAGTAGGTTTTGTGAATAAACCCAGATAATTATGAGATTGTTTGAATGGTATTTCGATGATTTCTTCAGCCATTTGAGCGGCCTCAGTTGAAGGTGGTGGTGATGTAGGTTTTGATTTTGATTTTCCTTTTGACTTCGTCATTTTGATGAAGAAGAATCGGAGAATGATTTTGAGGGTTTTGAGAAGAAGGGTTGAAAACTGTTATGAGAAGAGAATTTTTGGAATTCAATTCGACAGTGTAAAACCCTGTTTGGGGTTTAGGGCAGGGTTTTATTTAAAAATAATCGCTGATGTTGTAGCGGTTATTACGATCTGAGGGCTAAAAACTGACCACGTGTCAAACACTGATGAAACGGATGAAGTATGGAGAACAGTTGTTTTAAGGGCCACTGACGTATCAAGCATCAGTGATTACAACGGTAAAAATCTTGGGCAGTGGATGATTTTTACTATCAGTAGATAGCATATCAGTGGATAAGACACTGATTTTGAGCATCAGTGCTTATAAAAATGAGGGAACAGTGGTTAACTTTCAGCAGTGGACAGTGTTTAGAGATCAGACGTTGGATCAAAACAGTGGTTAGGGTAAATGGTGCAAATCTGAAGAACAGGTGTTTCAGCAACAGTTTTGAGAATTTTCATTCAAGGGTTTGCCAAATGTCAATTTTAAATGACAGTGGCACAATTTCCCAGATAATGAATAACTTTTTACTAAAGCAACTCATTCTCGTTTAATATTCAATTAAAACATGAGTACACTAGTAATTTTAAACACAGTTTGCAATCAACCTTTGATAAACATTTAGGAGCAAACCTGAGTATGACATAATCATGACATATGTACCATTTCCTTTTGACCCATTTATGAGGACACTAATACCATAAAAAATGAGGTATTATATCCTGACAGGAGCTGAAACAAATTGCCAACTAAAACAAGCAACGGTTTCAAGTATATTATTCAAAACAAAAAAAATGAATAATATATCCTGATTATTCGAGAAAATCCTTTGAACACAAAAAATGGTTAAAGGATTTTCTAAAAATAGTATCAAAAAAAACTGGTAAAATTTCAATAGAGAATATAATCACATCACTCACAGGTTTTTGAGAAATGGTTAGTAGTTTGTCAACAGTGGTAAAAAAAAACTTTTGGAATACATTTTGACCACTGTTTGGTACCATTTTCTTTGTCAGTTGATTGCAAACCTGAGGACACATGGATATGTTTTTAAACATTTGTCTAGTCCTCTTTGGAGTTCATTTACTGGCATAAAAACCCTTTTCTGAACAGATGAATGCACATAGTTGCTTTATGACCATTATTACCCCACACTTTGACTCTTCAGTGTTTTATGTTTATACTCTTTTCCTCTACTTTAGAAGTTTTGAGATGAACACACTTCGGAGTTTTTGTGAATTCTCTTAATGTGTTTTAACATAGTTGATTTTGTCCTTTTAAGGAACTCAACCTGTTTTCAACACATAAGATTTAAATAACTAAAGTTTTAATTTCCCTCTTTCTAGATTACCAAAAACACTAATGTTTTATGAACATAAGTTTTTGTTAATCTGAGGTTCATACTTTAGCATTTTAATAAAGGACATCACAATTTTCATAACAACATTTGAGATCAATTTAGAAAACAAGAATTAATCTCATAATTTGACAGATATACTTTCAGATCTGGAAACCATGAGTGTATTATGCATGAAATCACTTGATGTATGAAATTTGTGTGTCATATGACACCTTGGTTGATTTACAGAGTTTTTGATTAACCATTTTGAACATGATTTATTCGATACTCTGTTTTTCAACTAAATACAACCAACCTTAGTATCAATGAATTTTTGAGCCGAACTGTTATGTCAATTTGACTGTTAAATCGAAATTGACTGTCCAGGCTCTGATACCAATTGTTAAGATCGGAGGCTCTCATGATTGTGTTTGTTTGTTTAAAATGAATGATCAACGAATATGAAAACATGTTAGGTGCAGCGGAAATGAAAACAAACTCTTTAAACACAATCAAAGGAGAAAGTAGTTTGATAAACAATTGCTTCTCATAGAGTCGAATGATTTACAAATCAAAGCAAAAGATTACAGATAAGCTTACAAACTATACTCCCCCTCAGCCTGATGCCCCAAGGTTGGTTGCACACAAGATGAAAGGATTAGACATGAGGAGAAGAACCCACTCAGTCAATCAAATGTAACAGTACAGGGTACTGTTACATTTATAGGCAAACCAAACCACTGAGGAATCTCAGCTGACGTCACCATGAAAGCGACATCTAACAGCCTAACAAACTATATCTACTGTCCTTACACAAACTACTGATGTCTAACAACTGATTGTAATAATATTACAAAATATGAGGAAACAACTGCTTCACGTTCCACTGTTGTAACTTAAGCACTGATGCTTAACAACAACATCAGTGCTTTCTTCAAAGGTGATCAGTCCTTGAATGAGCAGTGTTTGTGTCTTCAGCAGCACTTAAGAAACAGCAGTAGATAGAACAACAGAGCTTGTCTTCAGCAGTCTTTTAGGATCATATCAGCAGTTGAAAGGTCAGCAGCAGTTGATTATGAGCAGCAGATAGAGACCATCAGATGTTATAACTCACTTTCGAGGGGAGAGCAAAGTGTAAACTGCTGCTTATTGTGAATCCTCTGTGGTGACCTGGTTTTGGCTTTACATTATCTGTTCCTTTGTTAGGGTTCAATCCCAACAATTTGCCTCAAATATCAGTAGGTATCAACCCTTGTATGTTTAATATAGTTATAGCACATACTATGCGTTAAAAACGCTTAATTAGGCGATTAGAAGCCGTTTCCGGGTTCTATATAGAAATATGATATTTTTATTATTCCAGGAGGTTTAAAATAATTTATTTATCATATGTAATCAGTAGCAAAAGGTTTGGAGTCGTTTAGATATGTAAAACTCATTTTATGGCCCGTAAGGGCAAAAACCGACAAATACCGGATTAAGCCTACGACTATAAGTTATGCTCAGCCTAAAATTAATTAAAAATCTTCAAAAATCCCAAAATAATATATTACATCAGTGGGTAATAAGTTTGATACCAAAAAGTAGGCTTAACTAGGCTATACGCTAATTACGCCGTTTTATTAACATAAAGCTTTCATTTTACGATAACGAGCATAACTCTTAACCTACACCTCAAACTGATGTCAAATTTTGTATGCAAGTTTAAATATTAGTAAGTACGGTTTCTACTCTTTTACATTTCCAAAAATCACGTTTTAAAGTGAAAAGGGCATAATGGTCAACATATGAGCAATTAACGGAATCATGCGTATTAATCGGTTAACTAATGAACCATGGTGTATAATCACAGAGGGTTATACTAGCATGTAACCTGGTCCAAATGAAGCTCTTAGGTATTTCTAAATCATACCAAAACGGGTCAGAACTGAAGTCAAAGCAAAAGTCAAAGCTTTGCGACTTTCGGTTCCGAACCGGGTCTAAACAGGAAATTGTTTAGACATGTTCTTACACTAATTACCAAGTTATATTAATGATCAAACAGGTTGTATATGTTCTACATTTCTAATTATGCATAAATTAGAATTTAGGGATCCTGTTGACTTTTTCTTAACAAGTTTGACCCGACATTTGACCTAGTTAGAGTGGGAATCAGGGGGAACCCTTTTGAGAGTTTATTACCCACATAATTACCAACTTATAACTACTTTTGATTCGACTAATCACTGGACTAACAATGATTAATCGTTAAGTCAACCGTTAATTACGACAGTTTGACTTTTAAGCTAAAACTAAGCTAAAACTAAGTTAAGAAAGGTCAAGTATACTTACAAGAGTCCTATGCACGAATTATGATCACTTGAGCCTGCTTGGGAGCTCCAGAATTGATCAGGAATGCAAGAGAAGGTGTGAAGAACAATGGTTGCAACCTTGGTCCTTTTATAGTGAATTTCTCACCACAAATTGTTGACACATGGTTCTACTAGTGACCACAACTGATCAACACATGTCCATAGTGTTCTAGGAGGCATTTAGGGGTCGCCCATGATGAGAAATATCAGTTTTGGGTCGATTAATCGCGTTTACAGGCTGCTGCCTTCACATTCTGTTACTGGGCATCTGACGCGGCCCGCGTAAAGTTTAACCAACCTTTACGCGGCCCGCATGGACCTTAAAATCAGATTTTTCATTTTCTTGTTTTTACAACTTGTCCCTTGGCTTCACGAAAGGTCAACTAAGCTTAATACTTGCTATTTGACCCCTTATTATTTACTCACAAGGGCTTTAGGACTTATACCCGCTTTGCCAAGTCCCTGGACATTTCCGGTTAACCCGAAAAGTCATAACTTTCAACGTTAACACTTTAACCCCTCGCACACGAATTTGATCATAACTTTCTCATACGATAACGAAACTTTATGAAATTTATATCGCGCATTCTAGTGAGCATAATTAACAGTTACAAAGCTTCGGGTTTGTCAAAAGGTCACTCAGAGGTATAGCTTAAACATGTTGACACATTTAACCCCTGTAGTTTGTAATCTCTCACTTTTAGCTTCGCATGATCCATGATTTATTCGTTTGACGTTATAAACATCATGTCTGGTTAATGTACAATATATTCACTCACTGTTGACATTTAGAACTCGTATTTTCATATACTTTTCAAGACTGTCAACTTTAGTCCTTCTATAACATTCTTTGACACGTTCACACATATGACACGTGTCTACACATAATAGGACGTGAATTTTCGAGGTGTTACAGTAGTGATCGCTATAGTGCGCTACGTAGCGTCTAGGTCTAGTGTCCCTATTAGGGTTGTAGCGATGGAAAGCGATAATAGCCACACTTCATTTTTTTTGTTTATTTTAATATAAATTGCAAATAAATATAGCTATAAAATAGTTGGAATTAAGTTTTTTGTTAAATATACATGTAAAATAACATATATACCAGGGTGTTTTGATATATTATACATATAAATTTTAAATTTTTTGTTTAGTGTATCGCTATTTATAAAATAGCCGCCCGCTATTTATCGTTATTCGCTATTTAGCATATAGGTACCTTATCGCTATTCGCTATTAACAACTATGGCGTAGAGATGAATGATGGTGAAAAAACTATGGCTGTTGGAGTTGCTATTTCAATGAAAACCGTAGGAGTTGCCATGGAGTTTCTGGCCGTTGGCGATGTCGGTTTATCATTGGTGCCAACTTTTCCGTAGAGGCTTTGTTAGAGACTCACGGAAACCAAGGCGTCTCCTTTAATTGTTGAAGGTGACCTTTGTGATGCACATAAATTTCAGCCGTAAGATTGACTCATGCTCTTGCGTGACTACCTAGGCCATATTTGGCTTAGCTTTTCAAAACAACTTATGACTTTTTGGAAAAGTTAATAAGTGACAATGGAGTGACTTATTGACTTTTTCCCTCACATAATATTTTCATGTCAAACAACTTTTAACTTTTAAAAAAGTCAATAAGCTAATAAGTCACTAAAATAAGCAATCTCAAACACCCCTTACTTTATGCAATTTAATCTCTCAGTGGTTCATAGTCTATGATATATTGCATTTGTTTAAAGTACTCTATTTTTTATTAGTATGTTTTTGTGATGAAGAAATTTTACTTGAACATCAGATGACAAAGTATGGAAAACCATTGCAAAGGATATTGATCATTTTTATTCTGTTTGATTACTGTATTTAAACGGTGCTTCAATTCGGGTGTTTAAACTTCCAATTAACAAAAAATAAGTCGTTTGGAGCACAATTTCAATGTAAAATTTACTTCATTTGACTCGTATCTTCGTTCTGATCAAAAACCCTAAAACGTCAGCTTGTAATTCAAAAAAAACTTAACTCCATTAAGTTTTTTTAACTGAGGACCGGTGGAGGAAAAATAAATGAAAGGTGGGACTCACATGAGGAATATTCAAAGGTGGGACAGACAATGGCCAATAACGTATAGTTTGGATTATTACAGGCGAATTCCCCTATTATTAATTGTTGTGTTTTTTTAAATGTAGTCGCTATGTAACTGTTGATTATTGGTGATTTTGACATCACTATATGCATAAACGAGCCTATGTGTAAAGTTTAATGTGAAAACTCATCTTATTCTACGAGAAGGTATTTGTTGATGATTCTACTTGATGTTCTTCTGGTACAGGGCCTTCTAATTTTTACATGTCTTATGTTGTCAGATTTGGCATTTGAATTTTGATACGCCTTCCTTCAAGTTTTTGTTATTTTGTTGATTTGGTGTTGAATCCTGTGTTTCGTTCCTTTCGGTTTACCATTGACGGTTTCGCGTATTTGGAATTGGGTTGTTTTGATATTTGTAAGTGGATCTGTGCATATACATCTTAAGTTCCCATTGCAGGCTGTTCCGTTTTGGCGTTGTTCGAATTGGGGATTTTACTCTACAGGCTTTCTCTTAATCGATTTGTGATTCCATCTTAACTTGCCGTTGCAGAGTAGGTATGTCTTTTAAATTTTGCTTTGTGTTCGTATTTGATGTATGGTTTTAATTTTCATTGTGGTTTTTATCTCAAGATTTTGCTGATGCATTTTGATATGTTCTTAGCTTAATAATGTTTTTTTTGTTTAATCTGCATTTTCTCATTTAATTGGGCTTCTGTGTCCGTTTTGTCACTGCTGGAACTGGCCTTTTTGCTGATGGGGCTGTCTTTGTTGATTAGGTCAGACCAAATAACAATAATTATAGGCGTTAAGTGAAAAATTGAAGCAAATGATTTACCTATTTGGTTCTTAGATACACGTCTATTTATCTTTTGAAGTTATGTGAAAGATGTTATGATGATTGTTTTGATCCTCAGAGATGGTTTGGATGCAGAAGCGTATTCCGGCCAGATTAGGTTTCCAACGAAGAACTGGCCAACCTCTGGCGAAACCCCAGTGAACCAATCAAGGTGCCTGTTGAAGACTTCAATTCGATTGTTGTCGTACCTGGAGCTGCAGTCTTAGAGTTAATTACAATTCGATATCATACAAGGAAAACCATTTATTGTACATGATCTTAAAGGTCAAATTCACTTTCTTGAATCAATCTTCTATATGTTCTTACCCAGATTCATGGTAGTTTGATTATAAAATGTTATGATAAGAGAATCATGTTCAGGCACCGCCAATGGCGGGGTAGTGCTTGCTGGTGACTAAATATCCAACAATCTCCATTCAACTTTGTGCACCCATAATTACAGAAGGGAATACAGTGATGCTGGCCTTATTTGTCTTTGTTATTTAACTTTTGTATCCTCCTATGAAGTTAGGAGTAAACTATATAGGTGTGATGGCCCAAAGGCATTCCCAAGAGGCTGTGAGGACACTGTAAATGAGTATACATTTTTAAGGACCAAAGACACGGTTTTACGCCTAAACCATCTTCATGTAACAAAAATCCGGGTTATGCTATTTACAATCTATCTATTATACTAAAGCAAAATAAAGGTTGACTTTTTGACTTTGAGGTGGCTGCTTTCTTTGGCCAGAGAAATGGGTATTGAGCGGCATTTGTTTTCTCCTCCATACGTTCTTTCTTTCAAACCATCTATTTTGTTCCTCAATTAGGAAACCACAATCAATTTTCAATTAATTCAATCCATTCTTCAAAATTATGAATACGTTTCCTTTATTCCCTCTTCATCATGCTTTATAAACCCTAAAGGAATCAACACCCGTAACCGATTGATTCATTATGATGGAATGACGGATCTTTCAAATGTCGTTGATGAAACAGCAAGCAGAGTCCGAATCATGGTGAACACAAAGCTGAAGATAGCCTTAATCAGGTATAAAATTCATCGATTATGTTTCAACCAGTGGATTTGCGATTGTTGTTGATGTCTCTATGTGATTCTCCTCTATCTTCGATCCATTCACAAACCCAAGATTTCAATCTAAAGCAACAAAAAATCTTTACTTTATGTATCATTCATATATGTTCGTATTTTAGGGTTTTTTTAAGCAACTGTTATTTAATATAAAATCTGAGTCTTGAATCGTGTTTGATGTTTTTTTTTTATAAATTCTCATCTTTTTAATCTTGAATCGTGTTTAGTGATCTTTATTGTATTTATCATTCATATATGTTCGTGTTTGATGTTATTCAATGTGGTGATGTTTTTTTTTTTTGTCTATTATATATGCTCATCTTTTTAATGGTTAAACTTGACATTGGATCTGATGAGTCACCGATTAGATTATCTCCAGGAATTTGTAGTTTGTATAAGTATGGTGATTTCTCTTTTTTTATTTCAGTGTTACGATGTTAGGGGTACCATATAGTTGACATGTTTTTACAGATCTTTGTGTTAATAAGTTGTTGACCTGCAAGTTGCAGCCCTTTTCTTTCTAATATTCTTTTTGGTTAATCATGTAGTTGTTGCTGTAATCTTGTGGAGAAACAAGAAGGTATCTACCAGTGTACTATATGGGTGTTATTTGGATTACTAAAGACTCTACTCCGATTAAAAACGGAAAACAACGGTATACGGAAAATTATATGGTATATCTAAATTCTTTAATTCATATTTAAGCCATGTTTGGGATTCCATTTAGAACCTCCTTATTAACTTATTAACTTTTTCAAAAATCATTTATAACAGGAAAAAGTCATTTTAAAAAGTTAATAAGTAATTAGGGGGTTCTAAATGGAATCCCAAACAAGGCCTTAGTGAGGTAAGATTGACTATAACGATTAATTCATTGGATTAGATTAACCTGACGTGTCTTTAAACGGTTTATTGAGTAGTCCCAGTAATAAAAAACCCTAATTGTGGTAAAAAGAAAAGGAAAAAAACTAATGTATTGCTTCATTCAAGTTAATAACTTGATTCTTCTAATGTGTTTTGTATTTTTATTATTGATATACTTATCACATACTCCATTTGTTGGTTTGCTTCTTATTTCGGATCAAAAGAACCTGTTTTAATAGTCTGGATTCTAATAGTGTGTGGTTGACTCTTGGCGTTATAAAGAGAAAGGCAAGGTTTGCTATTTCGAAACAATGTCTTTTTAGTCCACTCATGGCCTCAATAGACCATTTTTTATAATTTACCACACAAGTTTAGGTCTTTGTTTTAATTAGAGAAATGTAAACGATGCTAAAAATTTTGTATTCTTTACTTTTATATTTTCACTTTATCAATAATTTATTTAATATGTGAATTTGTTTGTATTCTTTCAAGATATAAATGGATAGCAAGAAATTGGGCTGGACTCTGGAGGACTCTAAAGTCACACATGTCGGTCAAAGTAAATATGGTTTCCCCCATTGTAACATGCTCATACATTTGATATGAAACAAGGTAGTGGAAGTCAAATTTCTAGACTCTTTT
Organism: Helianthus tuberosus; assembly: GCA_030545235.1. Taxonomy (NCBI): domain Eukaryota; kingdom Viridiplantae; phylum Streptophyta; class Magnoliopsida; order Asterales; family Asteraceae; genus Helianthus; species Helianthus tuberosus. The sequence continues at coordinate 75,162,851 of CM060380.1, forward strand.
TTAATGTTGTTGTCGGGGGGGGGGGGGTTCCAATGGTCTGTTTTGGGATGGTGGCTTGATAACTAACTTGTAATTTGTAGTTTATAAGCGAGCCATAAATCTTCAGCTTCATTTCCACTACTTTACCATATTGTCGATTTAATATTTGATTTTCTAAAATTTGTTTATATAGTCATAACCTTTATAAGTAACTACAAATTTGGATCATTATTTGTAATTTGATGTTGCTGGTACACGTTCTTTGGTACGGATCGGGTCACATGTGCATTTTTGGAAGAAGCAGATTAGAGCTACATACAGGTACGTCCGGTTGACTGATTAAACGGTCGATTCAATATCATGTTCAGAAGCTAGGGTTTGTGGTTTTGGATGTAATGTTGTGTTCTGGTGTGTGTGTTTTTGTTTTTGGTAAATTGCCTTTTGATCTCTCTTCGCTTGATAAGAGGATGCTTTTCATCGATTTGTGTAAAAAAATATTGATAGCACCGAAGACAAAGAGGGGTTTGTTATGATTTAGGGTGATGAAGACATTCTCATATGGTTCTGATGTGGCTTTGTTAATCGTTTATGATGGTGGTTGTTATGGTGGATGCCGACAGCGAGACAGCGGTCAAAAGGCTATGGTTCCGATCCACTTCCGACACATTTCTGGTAAGCTTTTTTCTATTGCATGTTCTCCATTTGGTTAAGTTGGTTGTCCATGAACCTTAATCCGACGACTCATGTTGATCTCATATAGTTTGTAATCATTATGAAATTAGGAATGGAGAAAGAGTAAAATGGCATCCATATCCATGAGTAGGACGAACAGGATGTTCATGGGTGTTTAAAGCTTGATTATTGATGTTCGTGTGTTCAAATCTTAGAAATTTTTATGAGCATTTGGCTAATTAGGGATGGAGAAAGTATGAAACCTGTGTGTGTATTTGTCAAATTCTATGACTTAACACTTGATTTATTTTAAATTTGCCAATTTAATTTAACTTGATTAACTTTGTTTTATTTGTTTTTTTTATTTCAATATCGCAATTTAGTTTTTGTTATTTTAATAAGATATATATGTAGGGCAGTTAATTTCTACTCAATAATATATGTGAAACTTCTAATTTTGTATCAACTTATAGTGCTCTCATTTTAGGGCTTTCTAAATCAATTTATTTGACTTGATGAGTGGGAGCTAATGCCTAATAGATGGGGTTAGTGATGGTTATCAATGTAGTTGTTTAACTAATTCGCTATAGTTACGATCTATTTTTTGCTCATGTTGGTTTGATTATTTCAGTCAATTTTATTGTCTTGGGTCTCAATCATCTTGCGTAATGACACAGCCCAGGTCTCGAATGAATATTTGAGGAAACAATGGTAAGTTCTTGGAACTTATTCCACACTTAGCTACGAAATTGGTTAGTTTTTTTGAATTTTTTTCTTTTTTTTTTCGTTATTTCGTTTTCGTTGATTGCTAATCGACATTGGTTACGTGTCAGAATCTATTGGGGATCGAATTCCATAAGCCAATAGATAGGAACGGATTTGGGTCAGAAATTGGTTAGAATCTCTGCATTTAGTAATCTTTATTCGAAATTTCAAAATTACTTTTTTGGCAATCATTTATCATTTTATTGTGAAATATTGATTTGTGTCTTATTTTTTAATTTCAGGGTCAACGTGGTTTCCATATTCACCCAATAACAATTTCAATTTGGAAGGTGGCAGGTACTTGGATGGTTATACTTTATCAACTAATCAGTGTTTGTAATAATTTCTAGGGCAGGATACTGGGTTTCCTATGACAGAAAGAGACCATCTAGGTCTCCGAAGAAGAGCAAAACAATTTACTTAAACATCTGGAGAAAAAAGTTACGGAATATATGCGCCTTCAGAGGCATAAAATGGGTCATAAAATGGGTGCTGATGATTTTGAGCCTTTAACAATGATAGGAAAAGATGCATTTTGTAGGATCGTGAAACGACCTAATGAGTCGATCAGAAGAGTGCTCAGACCGAATCAGAGGCGGAATTCATTGATTCGGTCTTCGTTTAGCTTGTATTCACTAATAAATGTCTTGTTTATTGATCTTGAACGGATTACAGTGCGTAGACACCTCGACAGCACTTCGGCGTCGGAATTTAGAATGTTACAAATGAGAAAGTTTGAAGCCTATTTATAGGGAGAGACCCTCCCGTTTGAAAGTGGCATGTCATGCTTCAAACTGTCACCTCTTCAAACCGTGACCCTCTCAAACTAGCAGGACACTCTCAAACTAGACCTCTTCAAACTAGCAGCCTTCAAACTAGCAGGCTTCAAACTAGCAGCCTTCAAACTAGCAGGCACTCTTCAAACTTTCAGTTCGAGACACGATATAAGACGAAGTCGACAGATGTAATGCACCAACAGACTCCCCCTCAGATGTTGACGAGTCTTAAGTGTCGAGTCTTCGCATCTTCAGTCTTTATCAGTCCTTTGTCTTTCTTAGCATATACCAGGATCTTCTCTTTGGCTCTAACCTCGTCAGACTCCCCCTCTCATCATGATGGGATCGCTGTCTGGAATTAGCTATCACCTTGAGATCAATCCCTGGCTTTATCTCTGATCAGCTCATTTCTTGCACACATTTTCTCAACACAACATAAGTTTTTACTTAAATCAATAAGAAAAACTTACTAGAAATAGTTACATCAAGTTCAAATTAATAACCTTGATTAACTAATCTAACTTTCTTTCTCAAAATTAGTTTCTTCTTTTAAGCACTCACTCCCAACCCTGTTCATCATGTTCAGCACTTGAAATTTTGAAAATCAGCTCTTCAACATTAGTTGTCGAAAATCTTTTTGAATTTTTTCAAAATTTATGCTAAAACACACTAAAATCTTTTTGGGTTTTTATGAAATATAATGAAATGCAGTAAAAAAATATTTACAGACACTATTTTTGTGAGCTTGTATAAGAGGATCATATCAGTTTATGTGACTAATCACTAGCACCGTTAAGCTTGAGTTCATTTTAAGTTCTAAACAATTCACATTGATTGACGATATTGTTGTCCACTTAAACTCAATCTAAAAACTTTCAATCTGCTTACCGATACTTTAAGGTACATTTAGATAACACTAAGTTCTTATGGACCCCACGATCTCAGCATATCCCCTCATCATGCAATGCACTATCTCAAGCAATGCCTTTAAACTTTTATCAACTGTGATTTGTGCGAAAATAAAGCAGAATGTTTAAACATTAACAATCAGGTCGATACTTCCGTATACGCAGAGAAAGTCCAATGTTTAAACAAAATAAGAAAAATAAAACAAGTTGAAATTGTTTAGGCTTTAACCACCAGGTCGATACTCCCGTATACGCAGAGGAGGTCCAAAGCTTAAACGAAACACCAAAGAAAATAAAGCAGAACGTTTAGGCAACAACATCCAGGTCGATACTCACGTATACGCAGAGGATGTCCGATGCTTAAACAAAATAAAGAAATAAAACAAGTTTAAATCTTTGCAAAATGAAATGCACAATCACAGCGATTTTTCAGCAAAGTTGTGAAAGTTCACAAACTTAACCAGTTTTATGTCTTTCGACAATCAGCGATTACTGAGTAGGCACACAATCAAGAAGGACAAAACTAAGTACTATGCTTTCGACCATGTTTCCCACTAGAACTAGGCTTTTTGCTTTATGTTTGTATCGTTATCGCAAATCTACTAGTCTAGCTGAGCCTATCGTCACATCTTTAGTGAGACCGCTTATCACATTTTATCTCTCCATTTCTTTAGCATGCTGTGACAGTCCAACTGATCTACAACCATTTCCTCTTTTTGACAAGAAAACTCATTTTTCATTTTTCATGTTTTTGACATTTTCAAATTTTCTAATTTTTTTAAAATTTTTACTCCCCCTAAAATCAAAATATGTCTCAATTTTGATTTTCTGGGAAAATTTGAAAACAAGCTGTACAAGAAATGTGACAACATGATGAGAATTGCTTCAATTCTCCATTCACTTGGCTTGAACAATCAGAACTCCCCCTCACAACAAATCCCATAGTGATTTCAAAACACTTAAGTTTGTTTTAATCAAAATGGTTTTTCCGGAAAATTAGTTTTGTAAGTTATTTCTCAAACTCGGAGTTTCATCACCTTGTTTTTCAACCACTTGTAAAAACTAACATTTTTAAGATCAATCCACAAAGATCACTTGTAGTTAATCAAGTACAACTTAATGTCCCTGATTTACCACTTGTAAGACGAAATATCACCGAAGTGAATTTCTCAAGAAATGTGCCGATTCATGTTCCACACTTACCAACCTGGGAACTCCGGCAAGTCAGGTTTTTCTATTTAAACAGAATCACCCAAGCCTGACTATCCTTGGGTGATTTTGAATTTTTGTTCAACAATAGTGGAAAGTTTGCCTCATCCATTGTTAGACTAGAACTCTCAGCTTTTACCTCAACACACGGCTCTTCTGGCTTTGATGAACCAGAATCATTGCCTGAATGTGGCTTGTCTGACTTTGAGGAGCCAGATTCATCGCCTGAAGGTGGCTTGTCTGACTTCGACATGTCGGATTCATCGCCAACAACTTTCTTCTTCTTCTTTCTCTCTTCTCTCCTCAGATTTGTATCTGATGAACTCGTCTTGCTTGACTTTGCAGGCGATTCATCAGAACTCTTATTTTTACCAACAGATGAACCCGAGGACAATATCTTCTCCAGATACTCTCTCGCCTTCTTCCTCTTTTTCCTCAGTTTGTCTTTCTGCCCTTGTGAAAGCTTTACTTTCGGTTCTTGAACTTTCTGTTCTTGAACTTTACGTTCTTGAACTTTCTGTTCTTTGGGCTTGACAGAGACTGGTATCTTTACCTGCTTCTGAGATTCAAACCTCGATCTTCTCATTGAGCAATCTCTAGCAATATGGCCAATGATGTTGCAGTTAAAGCATCTCCTTGACTCAAACCTCCAACTCTGGCATTTAACAGCAATGTGTCCTTGATAACCGCATCTATAACACACTCTGTTATCATACCAATCACCATTCTCAGTCCAAACATTCAGATCATAGCACTGTTTGGCTTGGTGATAATCCTTGCTCCTCTTGTTTGCTAGATTTGACTTTTGAGCACTGTGGTCCGACCTGCACCACTTATTACCAACAATTTTAGAATTTTCATTTTTTACTTTTTGTAATTTTTCATTGCGATTGGATGATTGATCTGATGAACTTTTATTTTCTTTTTGAACATTTTTCTCATTTTTTATTTTTTGTTTATGTTCCACTTTCTTCTTCAAAGGTTTTTGCTTAGAGCATTCTCCCTTTTCAGTTGATTGTGGAACAGTTTCTTGAAACTTTTCTTTTAACTTCAAAAATAAATTCTTTTTGTCAATTTTTTCTTTTTCATCATCAGATTTCTCATCGCAATCTTCAACTATGACTTTGTCATAGTTTGTGACATCGTCACTTATTGGAACAGAATTTAAAGGTTTTGGGCAAGGAATAGTTGAAGTATTCACAAACACCTTCAACTTTTCTTCCCATTCATTGATTTTCTTTTGAGCACATTCTGCCTGTTTTTCAAGTCGAATAATTTTCTCAAGATGAGAATTGATTGCAATTTGTTTTTCAAGATTGTTTTTACCAAACAAATCTCTCTCATCTTCTAAAATTTTTAGTTGACTTTGAAAATCTTTTTCAATCTTTGATTTTTCATTTTCAAAACTTTTAATTTTCTCTTCAAAAACTTTTGCCTTTTCTTTCAACTTCTTGTTTTCTGATGTCAAACTGTTCAAATCATTTAACAGTTTAACATTTTCAACTTTTAGCTTTTCACAATTTCCCTGTAAATCCAGAATCTGTTTTACATCAGTTTGCTTCTCATCTTTCAACTTCTCGACTTCCGATTTCAAACTTTCCGCATCCTTCAAGAGTTTGTCAATGTAAGTCTTAAAGTTGTCACATTTGGAGCACACTGATTCAGAATTTGAAGATTCATTCTTCACTGATTCTTCATTCTTCACTGATTCTTCATTCTTTGGATCTTGTTCTTTCTCTATCTTATATGTACCTGCACCAAAGATTGTAACAAGATCAATAGAATTTCCATTATCATCAATATAACAACCCCTTTTTCATATCATACATCAAATTTCTTTTCGCTGCCCAACAAACATTGATTCTTTTGTTTATTTCATATATCACGTCTAAATTCAAATCTTCTAAATTCATTTTTATCTTATCCAACACATCTCTCTTCTTTTGATAAAGTTCATAATCATGATTTTTCAGTTTACTGATGAATTTATTCAGAGATAATTTTGAAAAACTTGAATTTTCTCTCAGATTTTTCAAAAAAAAAAACATTCCATTCAGCAGGTAATCCATTAGCAAACTTTGATACCATTTCAGCTTCTGATATTACTATTTGATTTTCTTTCAAATAGTCAATCAAACGATCAAAACGCTTTTCCAAATCATCAAATTTCTCATCTTCCTTACTCAGAAAACATTCGAAACGTTTACTCCAAACCTCTTTGGGCAATTTCTGATAGGAACTACTGAAATATCCTCGATACCAATCATTTAACCTTTTAAGATCATTGTTTTCCTAGTCATCAATCCTCATATTCCAACAAATCTTTGTTGTTCACAAAAGCGAAACAATTGGTTGTACAGAAAAGCGAAACTCCACTTGTCACTAAAAGCAAACCTCCAAAGTTGTTACAAAAGCGGACCTACAAGTTGTCTGTTCACATGACCCGATCAACTAGCACATGTAAACTAAATTTTCAACTTAATTCTGATTGAACCAACCTATCCACTAATCAGATTGAGCCGCAAACTCCATCCAATCGACAACCAATATTAATAAACTGTTTAAATCTTGGTCAAATAATCTCACTAATGTGCGGCCTTTTAATTCTAAAACGTCTGAATCACCTCATGTATTAATGAATTGTCAACAACTTTCAATACTTCACATGCAAACTCAATTGATGATTGGACCTTGACAATTAATGGACTGACAACAATCTAAAACACATGCTTTCACATATAAAGTCCAACAATCGATTTTATTGTCAAATTATAATTGGGCCGCACTACAAGTCTTTATCCAAACTTTGGGCTTTCACTTGTGAAAATGGCCGACAACATCAATTCATACACAGTTTTAATTGGACCTCACTTTGTATCTTATGCAAACTGATATATTCACAAGGGTGACATGATTTGTTCACATGCAAATCAATGATATAGATCTGATCACAACAAGTATCACGTGTAATGATGAACCGTTCACACTACTCAATGCACTTTCGATAATATCACATGCACCACAAATAACAAGACCTGACAAATCACATGAATCGATGAACCTTTTCAAACGGTTCACACAACTCAAAGTACAATCACGTGAAGACTGAACCACTTTCAAACTGGATGGACAATTTCAAACGGTCACGATGGCAACTTTCAAACTGTCAGGTGCAGTTTCAAACGGTAAGGTGGCAGTTTCAAACTGTCAGACACACTTTCAAACGGTAATGTGCTGGTTTCAAACGGTCAGGCACACTTTTCAAACTGTCATGTGCATTTTCAAACTGTAAGGGGTCAGATTCAAACGCTCATAACCAGTTTCAAACAGTAGGGTCAGGTTACGTTCAAACGGTCACCAATTTTTATGCCATTTTTACTAGTTTTACTTCGAATTTAGAGCTGAAACATTCAAGGGTTTGTTAAAATGCACTTTTACACGTTCTGTGAAAGTTATAGCCAATTTTAACCATGAAAAGTATCAATTTTGTGAAAGAAGGTGTAGAAAATCAGAATTTGCTAGCGAAAACGAGCTAAACGGTAAGAACTCTTCCTCCTGAGCTCTGATACCACATGTAGGATCGTGAAACGACCTAATGAGTCGATCAGAAGAGTGCTCAGACCGAATCAGAGGCGGAATTCATTGATTCGGTCTTCATTTAGCTTGTATTCACTAATAAATGTCTTGTTTATTGATCTTGAACGGATTACAGTGCGTAGACACCTTGACAGCACTTCGGCGTCGGAATTTAGAATGTTACAAATGAGAAAGTTTGAAGCCTATTTATAGGGAGAGACCCTCCCGTTTGAAAGTGGCATGTCATGCTTCAAACTGTCACCTCTTCAAACCGTGACCCTCTCAAACTAGCAGGACACTCTCAAACTAGACCTCTTCAAACTAGCAGGCTTCAAACTAGCAGCCTTCAAACTATCAGGCACTCTTGAAACTTTCAGTTCGAGACTCGATATAAGACGAAGTCGACAGATGTAATGCACCAACACATTTGGAGAGGTATATAGTAGTTTCTTTCGTTAACGATATTCAAAAGTCACGTTTACCAACTCTTTTTTTACCAGCCTTGAACTGTTGACCATTTGACTTCTAATGTATTCCACAGGTTAGAATATGTAGGGAGAAGACTACCGGCAATGTGTATGAAATGAAAAAACTTAAAAAAGTCTGAAATGCTTCCGTAAAGGACATGTGGTAGCTTATATTTATCAAACCGATTATCGTCAAGAGTTTATAAAAAAACGCTTAAAGTTGGTTTGGTTCTTACTTTCTTTGTTTTTAGGTTGAACATGTGAAAGCAGAAACAAATCTACTTGCAGAAGTTGACAGTAATTGCATTGTTAAACTTTATTGTTCATTTCAAGATGAGGAATATCTTTACCTAATAATGGAATATTTACCTGGTGTAGATATGATGACTTTACGAACAAGCGAAAAGATACGTTAACTGAAGAGGAAGCTAGGTTTTATGTCAGAGAAACTGTTTTGGCAATCGAACCATTTACAAACATAACTATATTCCGAGGTTATAACAATTTTCCTTAATTCACTTCATACAAACACGTGACGGTCTTTTTTTATCAGAAATGTAATGTTTTTTTAACTTTGACAGGGATATTAAACCAGCTAACTTGCTGCTTGATAAATTCTGGCACATGAAACTATCAGATTTTGGATTATGTAAACTGTTAGATTGCACTAATCTTCAGGAAAAGGATTTCACTGCTGCAAAGAACTTAAGTGGGGCTCTTCAAAGTGACGGACGCCCTGTTGTACCGAGACGCACTCAACAGGAGCAACTGCAGCATTGGCAGAGAAATAGGAGGATGCTGGTATGTTATTTTTGTTTAGAGTAAAATGCCATTTTTGTCGCTGAGGTTTGGCCATTTTTGCGACTTTCATACAAAGGTTTGTTTTTCTGCATCTAGATCCAAAAGGTTTGAAATATTGCCATTTTTATCCGGCGCGTTAAATCCATCCATTTTTTAACGTTAATTCAGGGGTATTTTCGTCTTTTTGTTTACTTGAAGGGAAATTTGGGTTTTTTCACGTTATGTACAAGTATTTAAAATACCGAACTCTCCTTTAAGTTAAGAAAAAAGATGAAAATATCCATGACTTAACGGAAAAAATGGATGGAGTTAACAAGTCGGATAAAAATGACAAGATTTCAAGCCTTTGGATCCTGATGCGGAAAAACAAACCTTTGGACGAAAGTCGCAAAACTGATAAAACATTCAAACCTGAGGGACAAAATGGCATTTTACTCTTTTGTTTATTTTTTTTTCTTAAAATGCAATTACATTGAACATTTTAATAATATTTGTTTATTCGACTGTTGGTACGCCTGATTATATTGCCCCCGAAGTTTTGCTGAAGAAAGGATATGGGATGGAATGTGATTGGTTTGTATCTTTTGTGTTAAACAGAAAACTTATTGAGTTATTGGTATATAATTATAATAAGCATTAATTGAATTAACTTTTCGGACGTTATGGTGTAAAGTTGTAAAATTAATTTAAATAAAATGAGGTGTCACGTTATTCAGTAGGAAAAAATGGTGGGTTAAAGTTGTCAATTACCAAAAGTTAGAAGTCAACATGTAACTTACTAAAATGAGGGTTGATAGTGTTTAATGTCAAAAGTTTGAGGTTTTGAAGTGAAAAAAACCAAATCTTTTAAAATTAAGTAAAACTCTAGGGATTGGAATTGTTATTTGTGAAACTTGAGGGACTTTGTTTGTAGGTGGGATATACAATTTTTATCATTATATCTTTATGTTTATTAATTCCCATCTTTTTAATACAGATAGTGAACTAGAGAACTCATTTAAAGTTTCCTGAAGAGGTAAAACTGTCTCCCGAGGCAAAAGATTTAATCTGTAAACTTCTATGCAATGTTGAAAAAAGGCTCGGAACAAAAGGAGCTTATGAAATAAAGGTGTTATGTGCATAAGGGCTTTGTGCAGTTTCATTTTGCTTTGCTTTTACTACAAAATAATTGAATAAATAAAAAATATGGTCAATGTTTATACAGGTACATCCATGGTTCAAGGGTATAGAATGGGAAGAGTTGTATCAAATGGAAGCTGTGTTTATTCCCAAAGTTAATGGCGAGCTGGATACCCAAAATTTTGAGAAGTTTGAAGAGGTGACGTCGTGACCCAAGTGCTCTGAACTGGATTAAGTAGGTACGTGAACTCTCGATTATGAAATTTCTTTAATATTTGATGTTGTAACTTTGTAGGCTTATTCAGCACCCATTTTAACAAATCAAATACTTAAGCCCATTAGCTGGGGTATGGATGATTGGTGAAAAAGTGTTGGAAAATGAAGACGAGTAGATAACCCTGTCTTTTATATTAGATAAGAAGTCAAATTAATAGCGTAGGGAAAGTAATATTTTAGATTGTATCAACTAACAGTATATACTAAGTGCTTATTTTATTGTTTTGCCTCGGTGTTTTGTGTGATTTATATGAGAAGCCACATCAAAGAACGTTTTGAGATATGATTTTAGGTGACAAAATGTGAAATTCTCGGACGATTTATTCACTGGTTTCTTATTTTCAATTTCTTCAAAATGTAAAAGCTCATGGATTGGTTGATCCCGTAAATAGTTTTCCATTGGAATGCGTTATCAGAAGAGTTTTTAGAAGTTCACAAGCAGATGTATGTATGCTACTGTGCCCCATTGATACGTAAGTGAAGTTGCAATTGAACATAAGAAACAGTTAAAATTTTGTTGTAATATGTTTTAGATGATTACTTATTTAGTTATTTGTATGTGTCGCATCTCCAAGCCTGTTCAGATACTAAATAGCACAAACTTTGATGGATGGTCAACTGTATGTATTTTGATGTTTTTATATTTGATAAGTATTTTAAAATTTTCAGACGTTGTTAATGTTTAGTTAATATACCTTATTCGTCACGGATTATTCATTCTTTTAAATATTTATACAACTGTGTTTAATAAAATTTAAATATCCAACCCGTGAGTGGCCAAAACCTCAGGTATGTTCAGATACTAAATAAAGTGCAAACTTAGGGTTTAAAATATGTAAGAACTGATCTGAATTCAAATAAATTAAAATCATGTACGTTGTCTTATGTTCATGTCCTTCCCTTGATTTATATTTTGTTAACTCTAGAGAGTAGCATATGATTTCTTTAAAGTTGGATGCATTACCTCCACTGGTGAGTTCCTTATCCTTGCATAATTTTTTATATTTTAGCTTCTTTTGTTCCTAACTTATAATACATTAAGCAAGGGTATCACTTTTCCTAGCGCCTAGGTTATGATAATAATTGATTATACATTTGTATTATTACATACCTGTTTTTCACACACATGGTCAATTGTACGTAGTTTTATCGAGGGTTACAAGACGAGATGGAATCAAGCTACTAATACTTGACAACGAAGGCAGACCTACAAATAAAACAATGAATGTTGTATATAAAGAGATCTTCAATGAGTTGTGAATTTTTTATGGTTTTCATGTATTTCCGTTATTTCACATACTTTCTTTGATTTATGTAAGTATTTGAATGTACATGTAATAAATTATTTACGTATTAAAGTATAATTTTTTTTGTTGTGTAGCCACCCGTGTATTACACGGGTACTTAGACTAGTATAATATATATCAAGGCCCCCGCTACATTGTGGCGGGTAGTAATTCTAGTTAGAATATATTAGCAAAACAGAAAATACTATTATATAGAAAACAATGCTTTTAGTAATGTAAGTTCATGTGATAAAAACTCACTTTCCTTCCCAGCCCTTAAGTCATATCTTAAATCGCTCTTGGATTGAATTAAGAGCAGGCTCAACCTCTGGCTCATCACCAAAAGATTTACTTATTGCAAGTGCACCATGATTTTAACGATGTCTAGAAGTCAGATCACCTATGCATTGAAAGGCTTGAATTTGTTAGAAACTGTTATATTTATCTGAATAATTGTTAATTAATTAAATATTAAATAAAGGTGAACATATATTGGGGCCATCGACTTTCAACACCTAGCATATATAAGTAGATGATCCAAAGGCCAAAACAACAAATTACAAACCTCACGTAAACAGGTAATAAGTTGTGTCACAGCCCTCTTTGGCCAGCTGGTATTCTTGTGTCAGCTTGGGTGGGTAGGGGGAAAACACGCTTGTGTTAACCTTACAGGAGTGTCCTCTTTGGTTGGGCTCAGGGATAATGGGTTTGTTGCTGACTAGGCAGCGTTGAAGGCGGAATCAGAAATGTCCCTAAACACAAGAAAAACTTGTTTAGAGAATCAACATGTGATTCTCCCATTTGCTTTTGATATATTTGGTTCTCTAGCTCCGGAGACCATAAAATTCCTAAACAAGATCCAACGGGTAGTAATTTCTCTTTCCAAATTGGTATTTAAATTCCCGCTCAATCATATATTTTCTTTAAAAAGTTAGTCATGCCTTTATATTTGTAGTAAAAACAAGAAATTAACATCACAAAACATAGCAAATCAATTGCGTGAATAGAACTAAATAGTCAAGACGTAAAAGTATTAGTCCAAAATTCAGTTGGTACATAAAAGCCCGACATCGTGTTCTTAATCTGCAAACGCAAAAAGTGATTTGGCAACCATAAACAAAAGGTAAGGACACTAGATACTTAAACTAGGGTCACTCACATGTCCCATAAACAACACAACCCCGGTCACATCTTCTCTAATCACAAACAAAAACGGGTGATTCGCCACAAAATCAACAAAAGTGCTTTGCGCCTCCCGTGAACTTTCCCTCTCCCTCATATAACATACAGTGACCGCTGCAGCTTCTGTGCCTTCTTCATTCACCTCCACGAGAGATTTATGGTTGATTGTCGAAACATAAAGGCCCTTACCAACAGGTGAGTCAACCATTTCGGTGAAACGATCTCCAACTTTGAAAGGCAATACAAGCCCTAATTCCTTCAGCCTACCAGAAGCTTCAAACCCGAATTCGATCTTAAATTTTGGTATAAAAAACTCCCCGACTCTTACCTTTCTGTGTGGAATGTGATGGTCAAAAAAGTTGGATGTGGAACTGATCTTCTTTAATAAAGATGGAAGCCCGTCTTTTGCATCACTGAGATAAAAGTACATTGTGAACTTACGGTTATCTTGACCATGCGAATAAGGGAGACCCAATACTTTGAAATCATCATATTCATGTACGAATTGATTTTCGTAGTTGGTCATAAAGGGAACTTTAACTTTATTGCCATTGAGGAGGTGAAAGTCACGTTCTTTAGTCAATGAGGTGTTAAACTTCTGAGTCCATGTTCCCTTGAAATAGATAGCATTTGCAAGGATGAGCATTGTGTCATCACTAACTTCTTTAGCAGTAATGAGTTCCTTGATAAGCCCATTTGTTTCCTTTTTGGTCCATGAATTCACTTCACAGGCTACCTCTACAGCCTTAGGTAATAAAAAAAATAATATATTAGCCACATATCAAAAACAAGGTTTTGTAACTTCAATCTGAAAAAAAAAATGTCTACTAATCAAAAAACAAGGTTTTGTAACTTCAATCTGAAAAAAAATGTCTACTAATCAAAAAACAAGGTTTTGTAACTTCAATCTGAAAAAAAAATGTCTACTAATCAAAAAACAAGGTTTTGTAACTTCAATCTGAAGAAAAAATGTCTACTAATAATTTTAAGTTCTGAAAGAAAATTGAAAAACAGGCACGCTGCTATATGTATACGTAGGCCACTCCAAACATAAATATTCGATCTACAAAAAACTCAAAAAGACATATAAAGATAAAAAGCTATAACACAACCCTAACCTTTAAACAGCAAACTTGGTTTAAAAGTAGGGTCCAGCCCTAAGACCGTGGGGTATGGTGGGGCTTGGGTTGGGTTTGGGTTGGGGCATGAGTTGACACGTGGCTTGGGGGGGAAGACATGGGCTGACCCACATTCAACACGGTATGGTGGGGCGTGGGTTTGGTGGGATTCGCTGGGATGACCCGCTGGGCTATTTGAATATTTTCTAAAACAACAAATTTAATTTTTTTAATATTTTTAAATAAACAAAATTACATAAAAAAATTCTTAACGTTTATATTTGTTTTTTATCTCTTCTCTCATCTCTAAGACTAGTTGCAACTCGTCACCCTCTAGGTGATCAATGGGCTGAGATAGAAATTTCAACGGGCATAGAAGAGTGTATGAAAAATGAACGAGACATTGGACGATTGGGTGTTGGGCTAGGATTATTTTCTTGGAATGCATACGGGTTGTTCGGGTCATAAGCACGGTTATGAGGATGCATTTTTTCGTTTTGTAGAAGGAGAATTGAAGATGATTATAAAAGATGTGGTTGAATGTGGTAAAAAATGGAAAAAAAATATAAGTTTTATAGTGAAAAAATATTTTTTTTTTTTAACATAGCCGTTGGCCAACGGCTAGTTTAGTTTGGCATTGAGAGCCCGCCATGTCAGCTTGTCAAGACCGCCCCACGCCCGGCTTGAAACCCAAGCCCCAAGGGTCACACCCCAACCCAAGCCCACCCGGGGTGGTGGCTTGGGCGTTTTCCCCCAACCCAAGCCCCATACCCCATAGTCTAGGGGGGTGGGGGTGGTCACTAGTGATAGAATTCTATCACTCACAAGCACCCAATCAAGTTCCGCCATGTCATCAATCATTATTCCATCACTCACAACCTTTTTTGGTGGCAATGGTCATCACTCACCACCACACCCAACAATTTCCCCCCAACCAACAATTACCCTCACAAAAAAAACCATCACGGGCCGTGAAGAAAATAACGCGTTTTCGTTTAGGTGGCGGTGGACACAACGCGTTGTCGTTGTGTATCACGCGTGATCAAGGAAAAATAACGCTCCACCCCTTGTCGTCTAACCTTTAAACCGCTGTTGAGTCCATAAAAACATTGCGTTTTAAAATAGTGTGAGATTAGATTGCCAATAACGTGAGAAAATGAAACATTAGAAACTGACCTTCCTGAAATCGACTTGTTTACAAGCGGCTCTATAAACGGTGCCCATGGCCAGTTTGAAAGAAGGTTTGAGAGGAAGGGTTTTGTGAACCCAAACCGCGTTTGCAAAAGACAATTTAGGTCTGCCAGTGGGGCTACCGTCGGCTAAGATGGATGACACAAGCTGCGAATAAAGAGATTTGAGGTCATCTGTCGTATCCACTTTAAGGAAAGCGAGGAGTTGGTCGAGTGTTTGATCTTTGGAACCGGCGGCTAGTAAGCTCAAGAGGCTCTGGATGGAAAGGGGCGAGAAGACAACGTTGGAGTGGTGGTTATTGGAGAGAAGGTGGGTTGCGAGTGTGGTTGAGACGTAGGTTTGGTTGCTGATCATCATCGATTGGTCAAGACGACGAGGTTGTGGCCGAGAGGGATGGCGGAAAAAAAGAGCCATTGTTAGATACGTAAAAAGGAAGAAGGAGACGATGAAGAAAAATACGCAGATAAATGTATTTAATCAAGCCCTAAGGCCACTCGGGGTGGTTAACTAGTGAAAGTTTCTATCACTCACAAGCACCAATCAAGTTCCGCCATGTCATCAACCATTTTTTCATCACTCACAACCTTTTTTAGGCGGGGTGGTCATCACTCACCACCACACCCAACAATTTCCCCCCAACCAACAAATACCCTCACAAAAATAAACCATAACGCGTTGAATACATCACGAAAATCGGTTTCCGTGGAAGATTAACGCGTTGAAGTATGGACCGGCGGTGGGATATAACGCGTTGAACTTGTTTCCGTGATATTATCACGTACCCGCCCCGAGTGGCCTAAACCCTACTTATAATCAAAACAAATCAAAATATCATTAAAATTCAGTTTTATATTTTTTAATTTTAATAACAGACGATTTGAATGCAGATAAATTTTAGCATTTTACTTTCACAATTATCAAAATATCATTAAAATTCGGTTTCTTTAAATATTTTTTTTTAGTATTAACAAACGATTTCAATGTAGATAAATTTTAGCATTTTACTTTCACAATTATCGCAGATACCTTCAAATCACTTAAGTACACTTTTTAAAATTTTATTTTCTAGTTTAATAAAGGGTGTTGCTAAATCCACTTCCATTTTTCTTAATTCTCCCTTCCTAAAGTTTGTAAATAAATACAATCACCCTTGTATTTTCTATTTTTCAAAAATTTGTATTAGGAACAAGTGGAAAGAATATTGTACAAATATTTGTACGGATTTTAACCTGAGATCCAAAGTGCTTCGCTTAAAAAGAACAGTTTGTATAGCTAAATTAACCTGAATTATCAATATAAATATTACCAGTTGATATTAATTATGTCTGTAAAACTATTTTAAATTTGAAATAAAAAACAAACTTAAAAGAATTAAAAAAACAACTAAAATACAATACATATTTAATTAATATGCTTTAACCTGTATTGTTAGGGTTTTGATATATTTTATTCACTGTTTTAGCCTTATGTTCTAGTGATATAATTTATTCATTTTTGTGGTCTAGTCGTCTGGTACATGTGTTGTGGTGAATTTAAGAGTTTCTTCCTAAAAAGAGGTGGTGTAAAAAATATTTACTAAAATTAAAATGGGTGATTTAAAAATTATTTATCAAAATAGGTATTTTCTTTTAAATTTTTTCTCAAAATGATTGTAATATAAAAAATCTTCCACGTCAAATCAAATTGTTAAGAAGTATCAAAATCATCTATGTGAAAAAAAAAACTTAAATAAAACAGTCAACAAATAATACAAAACAAAATCATCCGGATGAAAAGAGAAAGAAAAACTTAAGAAAACAATCAAAAATTGATAAAAACAAACAGGGAATTAACCCTCCCAAAAAAAAGAAACCGTAAACAATTGAACAAACAATGATATAAAAAAGGTAAAGGGTGGAATTTAGAAAATTATAAAAATGATATTGTTGGAAAGGGAGGTATAAACAGTAAAAATTGAGACGCATTTAGCCACACTCTTAATAAAAACCTATATCAATAAAATTTGGTTTCTTTAAATATATAATATTTTATTTATTATTTTATTTTAGTTTTAATAAAAATGATTTTGAGTGTGTTTATATCTATACATATAATAAAGTAAATCGTATGAAGGACACATGTCATTAAATAGGAAGCCCTTTAATGTGTTTTCCCGCCTAAATAGAATTATCAACACCTATTATACTGTAGATAAATACTTTAAATTTCAAATATATCTGCTTTTATAAATCCTAAAATTAAGGAAGTTTAATTTTAAAATTTTGAATTCCTTGAACGTATAATATACATATGTGATTGGTTTTTCCTTTTTATTAAATTTAATTCCCTAATGCTTATTTATTTAATTATCACTTAATCAGTTAATTTTTAATCTTTTAATTTATCATTACCTTTTATTAATAATAATAGGATTAATTTCAAATATACCCTTACAAATTTGAAAATTTTCATATATTCCCAGCAAAAAATGAAAAATATCATATATACACTTACAAAAACCAAAAATATCATATATGTCCTTACAAATAGTTAAAATATAAAAAATACCCAGTTTATTAAATACAATCTAATAAATAGTCACTTTACACTTTTTTTTTAACTTTTAAGTTTTCTTATATGTTCATATTTTTATATAACACATTTTAAGTTTAAATTTATTTTTACCCTTTTTTTTGTTTTTATTTTTCTATTTTCATAGTTTTATATAACACATTTTAAGCTTAAATTTATTTTTACCCTTTTTTTTGTTTTTATTTTTCTATTTTTTTCTATACACAATAGTATTCTCCATATATATAATATTTAAGCTAACTAAATTAAGCTAGAAAAGAGTAAATATAATATATGAAGTTAAAGGTCATATACGAGATTTCAAAGTAATAGAACGTCTTACTCTCATTTTAAATAATAATATGTTTGCTCATCTCTACTTTTAAATCACAATATCAAATCATTATTTTTTCCGCTTCCCCCTATTCTTAACCGATTGAAATATATATTATACAACCTGTGTAATATATGGTTTTATTCAACCTAATACACGGGTTTTTTTTTATAAATATATTTACCTTTTTATTACTTAATATATTAAATTACATTACATTTATTCAACCCGTGTAACACACGGGGTTCTAACCTAGTATATATATGAACATGATCAGGAGAGAACGACTCAAAGTGTGAGAACGGTGAGAACGATTCTTAGGCACAAGATCTTAGTGGTTTGTGGCTGAGATTGATGCAGTGACATTTTTGTAAATAATAGCGCCCTTGGAACTACCAAGAGTGGTAAAATAGGAAGATCCAAACAAAGGTGCACATGTTAATCACATGCCATTTTCCTCCATCACATTTAAACGACAATAATTTTTTTATACGTGATTATTTTTCAAAAAAAAAATTACACCATAAAACTCAGCGTTTTTTTATCTTTCCAACGAGTATACTATTGATATACTTTTCGAAAAAAAATTAACTGGGTTTTATAGCGTTTTTCTGAACTTGGTGTTTTATGGCATTTTAGACTAGGTTTTTTCATAGCGTTTTTCTAAACTAGGTGTTTTTATGGCGTTTTAACTTGATATATTAATACCGTTTTTCTGAACTGAGTGTTTTATGGCGTTTTCAACTGAGTTTTTTCATGGCGTTTTCCTGAACTGAGTGTTTTATAGCGTTTTTACAGTACAAATTATGAATTTTTTGAGCTCAAAAAATATTAATTTAGGCGGTTAGACACAAAAAAATGGTTTTTTGAGCTATACGGCTCAAAAATGTTTTTTTTAGCTGTTGGAAATTATAGCTCAAAAAAATAGTTTTTTTTGGCGTCGTATGGCGTTTTTTGAGCTATATGGCTTAAAAAATGGTTTTTTTGAGCTGTTGTAATTATAGCTAAAAAAAATAGTTTTTTTTTTTTTTTGTTATGGCGTTTTAACTGTAGCTATATGGCTAAAAAAATGGTTTTTTTGAGCTGTTGTAAATTATAGCTCAAAAAATTGCTTTTTTTGTTGGCGTTTTAACTGGGTATTTTTATGACGTTTTTCTGAATTGGGTATTTTTATGGCGTTTTATTTGAACACCCAGTTCATATGAGTGGGTTTTTTGACAATATTACCCCTTAGTGTAATTTAACATCAATGCCACATGTCACCACCAAAATCGTTCTCACCGTTCCCACACTTTTCAACGTTCTCTCTAAATTCTGACCCTATATATATATATATATATATACATACATATTAGATTCGGTTTAATTAAAAACCATCACGAGTTGTGAGAAACCATGAAAACTTCTATTTGTTTTGCGAGTTGGTTTACCATTTTTTTTGCATAAATGTAAATGAAAATGTGTAAAAAAAGAACGAAAAAAATTGTCGGGTCGATAGCTACGCCCGATATAAATTTTGTTTACGGCAATGTAAATTTTTACATACGACATATTTTTTATTTGTTTGCTGAAACAAGTGATTTTTTCTTAAGATTTTTTAGATTTTTTTTTAATAACCTTTTGAAAGGCCTAGTTCTCATGGTTCTCACCAATGTTTTAAAAACCAGTTTTTAAATCATACCAGGATGACATTAAAAATGGTTCAACCGGTAGAACCGAGTTGTACCGGGTGGTTCAACCGGATGAACTAGTTAACTCTATAATTTCATAGAGATACATACGTACATGAATTATATTGACATAACTTATCAATTTTAATTTTTTTCAATAACATAATAAATTATAATATAACGATTATCATGTCATCTTTCTTTTTTAAGTTTCAAATACAATCTTTCCTATAACATTGCTTTACCCGTATAGACATACATCGAATTGCTTCAAGTCTTTCACTTTTTGACCCACTTGTGGATCTATTTACTCTTAGATTATTTTACTGAAATAATTAAAACTACTGATGAAGATGGAACTGGAAGCATGATGAGGATGGAGTGATGAATCGATGAAGATGGAGCTCAATCTTGTGGATGAAGTGATGAACCGTAAGTGATGATGGTTTTGAATGTTGATCGATGGTATATGTATCTGATGAAACTCTAGAATGCTAAAAATCCGAACCAAAATAACCATGGGCCTGTACCGCTATTACGGTTCAAACTAGTATACCGGATTTTACCGCTGGTACGAATCTTATGCCGTTTCGGTTATTTACCGGGGTGTTTCGTACCAGATTTGCATCCGGCACCGGTAATACCGGTATAACCGGCCGGTATTTACCCGTTTTTAAAACACTTGTTCTCACAACTCGAGTTAGCTCTCATTTTACCCTTTCCATACATATATACATATATATATATATATATATATATATATATATATATATATATAGGTACGGGATCAGGAGAAAACTCCCTAAAGTGTGAGAACGGTGAGAACGGATGTTGGCCCAACACGTGGCATGCGATATAGTGAAGGGCGGAGGGGCTTTTTTGTCCTTTTATATTCTTTTTTTCAATTCGTCTCATAACACCGCTTCATTTTTTTGACGTTTAGTTAGATTCAACAAATACATGGCGTTTTTATTGTTTTTTAGATCACATGCATAGTAAATATTTTGGCGTTTATGGCGTTTAGTAAAATCATTTAGTAATAATAATTTCTTTTCCTCTATGGCGTTTCCCAAATTCATTAGGAGTTTTTGTAGATTTCAACAGTTCATATATGTTACCAAGGTAAATTTCTTGGCGTTCATGGAGTTTTTAAATTCATTAGTAATTTAAATGAGTACAGCTAAGACGAAATCAAACAAAAACTAATAGTCTTCTGTGGATGTTACTATTTCAGAGATGTAACCATCGCTTTGTTCATCACTTTCCTCGGACTCATCATCATCATCTTGTTTATTGGCGTATAACGCCATAATCTCGTCTCTCTTTGTTGCATCCTATACTTGAATGTATTCACAACGCTGGATCTAGCATTGTTCGAAGGTGCTAGATCAGAGAGTTGTTCAATAAGATGTAGTCTATCTGTGTTCAGCACTTCGTCCATTGTCAATGAGTAATACCCCCCGTGTTGAAAGCTCACCCTCACCGTTCTTGATTGTTCATCCAAACTCCAACTAGTAACTTTTGGTAGATCAGTATCTTCAAAATCATCATCATCATTATTTTCGGAAATTTTCTTTTTAATCTTCTTATTACCGTTCGATTCCTCTCACAATCGTTGGCCACTGGACCCCAAGGGCTAGAATATCCCTCTGAACGGATTCATCCATACTAAGTATGGCTTGGATTGTTTTGACTTTCACCCTTCTCCTGTCAGAGAACTTAATGACGAAACGTCCCTCTAACCTCTCAAACCTCCATGAAATAATCTGCGCCATTTTTTTTAAATTATATGGCGTTTTAGAAAAGGTGTGGCGTTTTTAGTGAATATGTGGAATGTGAAGCTTTTGTTTAGCTGTTGTACTTATATAATGAGTTTTTTTTTTTTTTTTTGCGCCAGGTAGAATTTGTTTTTGGTGGTAAAAAAACATTAGTAATTTTTTTGATGTGTATTTTTTGTATCAATTATTGTGCCATGTAGGATGCAGGCCTATAATGTGACATGCAATTATGGCGTTTTGGAAAAGATCGATAAATAAATTTAATTACGATGGCGTGACTTTTAATATAATAAACGTTAGTAATAAACTTTTTCGTCGTTTCAGTTACTGTTTGCATTTACTGTTTTGTTCAGCTTCATCTGTTAAGGCTATAACACTTCTCATCTTTTCAGGTTTTGGCGTTTTGTTTTTAATCGTGTTTAGTCAATTATTAGTGTTTTTAATAATACATTGTTTTGGCATTTTTAGCGTTTTATATAGTAACAATGTGCTTTGCCAGCATCCGTTCTCACAGTTTTCATACATTAGGCGTTTGGTGTTTGTAGTTTTTGGCGTTTTATACAATAATGTATTTTATTAGTAGAGAAATAGATAACAAACAATAGATAATTAGATAACAAAACAATAGAAAATGAAAGAAATAAATAAATAAAAGAAGATAATATAATTTCTCATCCAAATCTTCACTATCATCAGCCTTTCTTCTTGAATTCGTTTTGGCGTTTTGAACCTTTGAATACCTTAGCTAGATGTCAATTTTCCTACATAACGCCCGCTTTAGACGAAGCTGATTAGTGGCATCCTGTATTTTGGTGTGATGTATTCTTGTTTGGTGACATGTCATTGAAGATCAACTCCTGCTTGGATGCTATTATAATAATGGAGTCCAAAATAGCATTTACACTGGTATCAATCCCTTCATTCCATGCTTTTATTCATCAAGAACAAAGCTCACATGATGACATATCACTGTCATCAGTCTCTTTTTCTTGAATATTTGTCATTCTCATTCAGCAAAAGCTTATAGAGATACCCACCTCAGAGAAGAATCCATTCAGTGAAACTTCATGCAGAACAATACTGGATATAGAAGAAACGAGCTTTGTCATCTGTGGTTTTTTAACTATTTTTTGGCGTTTTAAAGTGAGTGGTTTCTAGGAAACATGGCGTTTGTTTTATGGGTGTGATCAATTGATTGTGTAGAGACCTCTCTCTTATAGGATGTTTTTGGCGTATAGTTTTGGCGAGATTTTTATTATAATAAATGATAATAATAAAGTAACCGTCTTTTCAGTTACTGTGTGCATTTACTATTTTGTTCAGCTTTATCAGTTTAGGGTGATAGACGTCCCATCTTCCAAGTTTGGCTTTTTTTAATGGTTTTATGTACACCTAGATGACAAAATACAATAACGGAGAAAATATTAAACAGGAAAAATATTTTTTTTATTATTTTTGGCGTTTTGTATGCATTGACTTTTTGTAGTATTTTTTGGCGTTTTGAAACTAAGGGGAGAAACATAGCATTTTATTATCTTTGAAAAAAGGATTACACAGAAGAAAACAAAAAAAATAAAAATTAAAACTCTTTGTCAGAAGGTACTTTATCTGAGAAGTATCCATCATTTTCTTCGTCTTCTTCTAGTCTATTATCCAATTCATCATTTTCACTTTCATTGGCTTCTTGTTGTTGAAGATTCTGAACCCTCCATTTGAACATGTCATGCATCAACGCCACTTTTGATTCCATGTTTGTGTTCAAACACGTGGCATTGTGCAACTCTTCTATGAACCCAACCCCCTGCTTTGTCATGATGTCTTCAAACAGGTAGTCTTCCTGCTCTCCGTTGTCACATATAACGGTCACCATCTCTGTTTCTTCATCAAAATGCCATGATTTTATAAATGGGTCTGTTTTTCCATCTGCTTTGCTTGGTCCAAATTTCCTTGTTAATGTTCTCATAAGCTTATGTGTTTCATGACATTCGTTATCCAGAGCGATGCCAAGCGATATGATACCCCTCTGTACCTCTTCTTCCATCATTAAAATTGCTTTTATTGTCCTAACATACACCCTCCTTCTGTTGTTAAAACGTATGACGAATCTTCTGAATCTCAGAGTGTATCTCCAGGAAACGATGGTTGCCATTTTTGGCGTTTTGGTTAAACTTTGGCGTTTTTGGTAAAAGATGTTTTTTAGAATGATCGATTGAAGTGATTACGGAAGCGATGTTTAACGTCGTTTATATAATGAGGTTTTTGGCGCGTAATTTAGAAGGGAATTTCTTTTAATAAATGTTGATAATTAAATTTCAGTTACTGTGTTGTTTCATCTTCCTGTAATCTCCAACGCGTTTTATCACTAATTTTTGGCGTTTTGCATTAATGACATTTTATTTGTTTTGAATGGCGTGTTATCATTTTAGCTGGCGTTTTGAATTTGAGCGGTAAAAGACCCTTTTACCCTTAATGAAGCGCGTCCACTTAATAGAATTGGTGTTATTTACGAAAATGCCACCATGCCAATCTAGTCGATAAACTGTTTTGATCGGACGATCCATAACCATTCTCACTGTTCTCACACTTTTCATCGTTTTCTCTAAACCTGACCCTATATATATATATATATATATATATAGGGTAAGGTTCATGCGAGAACCACCCTTATTGCGAGAACCGCGAGAACCAATGTGAACACAAAATAAAATCTAAAAAAAATCAAAAAAACACTCAAAGTTTTTTTAATATTTAAAAAAAAATCGCTATATTTCGTTACCATAAAAAAAAAAATTTCGAGTAACAGTTATCCAAGCACATGTGTATATGTATCATTACTTCAACAAATTCGGTAATACGTTATCAGGAATAGACAATTGCACTTTAATTTACAATACCATTAGTAATACACTACTTTTTACATTACCAATATTCAAAATGCACATGTGTTGATACATATTATTTGGACACGACTCGGTTCGGTTCGACTCGGTTCGGTTCGGTTCGACCCGGTTAGGTTCGGCTCAAGCCCGACGTCACGACATTCCCCCTTCGTGCGCCCCAGAGTTCGACACGCGAAGCTCGAAGCGCCACGAACCGGTTCCCGCTGCCACATCATCATGACATCATCATGATGATGTCAAGATGATGTCATATGTTGACTAACCTTCACAATTTGATGTTACAGAATGTGTACGTAAAGATGTTTGGGCCAATCAACTTTGTTGCATGCAACATAGACTCATATGGGCCAATCATTTGATATCAAATTGTGTGGGCTTGCACCTGGGCCGAACCCCTACTGAACCAACATGTGAAGAAAACATATATATACCGAAACAAGTGTTTTCGGTGATGGTGAACAAGGACGAACCCGAGAGAACAGAGAGAACCGAGAGTTTGGTTGTAGTTCTTATGATATATTTCTGTAACAAAACTCTGTCGGTTTGAATATACGATTGTGTTAAACGGTATACGTGTCTTGTATCTCGTGTTCTTGTTCATCTCTATCTCGGTTTGCTTTCCCGGTTGGATTCCGCACAACCGGGTTGGTTTGTACACAAGGAGTAGGCGACTAGATCCTCCCCTAGCCGGACCTACAAGTGGTATCAGAGCCTTGGCTCTTCTCCTTGTTAAAACCGAGGTGTTTTCGGGTTGTTTTTCGGATTTTTTTGAAGCTTATATTTTCTGGAAAATTGACTTATTACTTCAAAAATATTGATGTTTTGCTGTTAGTTCATCAGAAAACCTTGCTTATAACTGATTTGTGAATGGTGTGTTAAGGTTTTGAGTGAAGTTTCAAACAAAATTCGTGTTCGGCAATTTACGGTTCACCGGAAAACTCATAAGTTTACCGGAAAACTCATATTTTTGGGTAGTGTTCTTCATTTCTTCAACCAATATTCAAAGTGTTCTTCAAGTTTTCACCTTTTTTATCTTAATCAAAGTAACTGTTGAAGTTGTTTGTATTTTGAAAATTGTGATTGGATTAAAATATTGTTTGCCCATAATTTGGTTGGTAGATTTGAGCATGTTGTAGCCGATAGTGGGTCTGATATGTCAGGAGGATAGAAAGTCAATGTTCAGTCGCACAAGTTGTTTAAGTCACACAAGATATTTAATCGCACAAGTCAATGTTCAGTCGCACAAGATGTTTAAGTCACACAAGATATTTAATCGCACAAGACAATGTTTAGTCGCACAAGATGTTTAGTCACACAAGATATCTAGTCGCACAAGATAGTTAATCGCACAAGATTTGTTTGGCTCGCACAAGGTCTGATTAGTCGCACAAGAAGAATTGGGCTCGCACAACAAAAAAATTGGGCTTCTGTTTCATCGACATTCAACATCTGTTTCGTCGAATCTTTGTTTCATGGGACTTTGTTTCGTCAAGTTTTTTTTATAAAAAAAAAACAGAAGGTTTGCATTTGTGGTTTAACAGTTTGATTTAAGTGTGTTTGTCAGGGATTTATTCTTACTTATCAAACATGAATCCAAGTTGGTGGGGTACTCCGTCTCCAGATGAGGGAAAGTACAGAAATACAAGTTTATCTCCTTCATGGGCCGAATCTCCCGCACCCGTTTCTTCGCAAGTGAATCCAGTTTCGACAGGTCAATGGGCGTTTGTTTCAAATCAAACTCCAAGTATTCAAAGCATTCTCTTAAGCGAAAGCGAAACCGGAAGTCTAAATCGTCCACTGAAATTGATGCACATAAACGAATATCCCGGATGGGTTGATAGATTCCATACATACGTCCTTGGGCAAAACACAGGATTGTGGTTACGTTTTACCACAGATTTTGATCAAACTCTCGAGGTTGCCACTTCAACCGCCGCCACGTTTGCCGATCTTTCGGAAGATCAGAAAAAGGCATATGATTTAGAAAACAAGGCATATGCTATTCTAACTCAGGCGTTGAGCAAAGATATCTATCATCAATTTGTCAGCTTTAAAACGACAAAGCGATTATGGGATGCGTTGAAGACGAGAGGGGTAGGAAATGAAGCGACTCGCCAATTACGACACGACCTACTCAAGAAAGAGTTTGATGGCTTCACGTGTATGGAAAAGGAATCCTTGGGAGATTTGACTAGTCGGTTTTATCACTTGCTTACTGAATTGGGTAACTATGGGGTTGTGACAACTCCAGCTGAGGTAGTCACAAAGTTTGCAGATGCGTTGCCATCTCAATGGAATAGCTTCTTGGAAATCTTGAAATACAATGGCGCATTGGCTACGACAAACATCAATGATTTTGTTCAGCTCTTGGAAAACAAAGATCAGGAAGAAACCCTAAAGGCGAAAAGGGTTCCAGTGCCACAAAATCCTGATATGTATTATGGAACTTCCAGCACTTCGTCTGCAAGACCCGTTTCACATGCTCCACTTCAAACAACGTTTGTTACTAGCACAGATTTATATATAAATCCGATACAGGTTCCTGTAAAGCCAGCTCCAACAACAGACTTGTATGGAAATCCTCTACAACCAGCTCCACAACAGCAAGCCTTTCGACCACCTACCGTAGCAACTGACTTATACGGGAATCCTCTTCCTGTTCAACAACAAGCTTGTTATGGGAGCACATCATCTGCTGGTCAGCCATCTAAGCCAAATACAGTACGGCTCGACACTTCAAGTTTCTCGAAAGTAACTGTTGAAGTAGCAAAGGAACATATGGAGCTACTGAACACCTTGGTGAGCGCGTATTGTGGATTAGTGGAAGGTCAGATTGGAAACATTAATCTGACACAAGAAGATTATCAGCAGATCGATAAGGAGGAAATGGATTTGATGGACATCAAATGGGCTTTCGCAAGTGCTGTAAGGCGGGCAAAGGATTTTATGGAAAGGACTGGCAGAACCAGCTTGGAAAGCAAGAAAGACACCAAGTATGGGTTCAATAAACAGGCTGTCAAGTGCTTCAACTGTGGTGAACGGGGTCACTTCAAGAGAGAACGTACAAGGCCAGCTCAGCATGGGAATCAGAATCTGTTCAGGAATCAAGGCAATCAAGGCAACCAACAGAATCAGAACAGGAATAATGAGCGTACGTTGATACCTGTTAACAACCCAAATCAGGCAGGACCATCAAATGCCAACCAGGCACTTGTGGTTCAAGTAGATGAAGGTTGTGATTGGTCAATTCAGTTGGGAAATGATGCTCCGGATGGAACAGCTTGTTTTGCTGAGGTTGTCAAGGATCTTAAGCACGCCAGTGGTGGAGAATCTTCCACCAATGGTAATGAATCTTCTGAAGACGAAGACAGTTCTGGTTACAGTGGAAGCTCAGATGAAGAATCCTCAACTTCAGGCAATGATCATTTGGATGACACGTCAAGTGTGTCAGTCGATGCAGAGGTTGATGAGCTATTGGGAGACACTGCAGCTGGAAATCATAGGAGATCTATATTGGTGGATCAAGCTGCATATTCTTCTTCTTCTCTCCATTCAGCCTTTATGGCTAATGTCGACAGTTCATCAAGTCAGGTATGTGTCGATGAACCTATTGTTGTTGATTGTGATACTTGTGCTAGCTTAAGTATTAAATGTGCTGATTTGGAGGCAGATATGTCTGAGTTGCAAGGCAAACATGATGCTTTAAAAGCTAATTTGTTTGACTTGCAAGACAAACATGTTTCTTTGGATGCTAAGTGGTGTGATTTGCAAAGCAAACATGAGGCTTTGCAAAACAAGTATGATGTGACATTCATCCACAACCAAAAGTTGACAGTAGATCTTTCTAAATGTACAGAAGCCAACATGTTTTATGAAAACCATGAAAAGGAATTTAAATCGGTAATTGAAACATTAAAGAAAGATAAAACCGAGATGACAAAAATGGTTTCAAGAAAACAAACGGACATAAATTTGTATATCAATCGCCTTGAAATAATGCAAAAAGAAATGGCTTGTGTTAAAACTGAAAGTGAGGCGATCCGACTCAAGTTAGACAGCTATTTAAGCTCTAGCTATGTGTTGGATCACATCATTGATGTTCAGAAAGAGAAAAAGGATATCACATGCATCGGATATAAGAAATGTCCACCACCTGTTAGACAAAATTACGATGCACTGCCTGATGAGGAGTATAGAACTCACTTTGAACCATCTGTTCCTTTGGACGTTGAGGAATTTGCAACAGGACTCGGATACAAGAAGGAAGTATCATCAGAATCGGATGTGTCAGTAGATACATGTGTGTCTTCTGCTGAACCGAATCAGGATCCTCCAGTTGTGATTGAGGATGCTGATTCTTCTGATGATGAATCTGATGATACTGATTCAGCAAAGTCTGATGCGGTAATCAGAGAAGAGGACATACCTCTTGAGAATCATATTCTATGTGATCCTCCCGCAAAACCTGCTAAGACTGTTCCGATCGAGTCCACGTCTGCAAAAGAGTCTGAAAGTGTGGATTTGCTGTACACTCTTGTTGGTGATGATAAAATTTATTCTGACAAAGATTTTCCAATTAATAATGTAAATCAATCTTTAATCAGTAAAGTTTTTGAAAATTCGACAAGTAAGTTCTTGGGAAAGACAGGATCACACGTTGTGGTAACACAGTGCCCTCCTATCCCAAAAGCTGAAGTTCGAAAACAATATGGCAATCAGAAATTACCAACAATGAAAACGCAGCAAAATCATACCAAACCAAAAGGTAAATCAATGACTCAAGGTCAAAAGAAACAGAATCAGAAAAAGGACAAGAAGGTGAACTTTGTGAAATCAAAGGGAACGGACAAAATTGAGACATTTGAAAACAAATCTAACTTAGATTTTGTTAAATAAGCAAAAGTGTTGAAAAGAAATGAACCAAACAGTTGAAAACCAAGTACCTCGGGATCACAAAGTTCGTCATCGACAAGACAATCACATGATACTTCGGGGTTTGTTGAACGAAGATCATGTTTTGAATGTGGTGAAATTGGGCATATTATTCGAAATTGTCCGTATCTTCATAAATTAAAAGCCAAAGATGATGATCCCCGTGAACGAAGTTACCAAAAGCGATTTGTTTCTGCAAAACAAGATCCCCGCCTTGTAAGAGAAAGGGAAAAGAAACAGAAACGCCAACAGGTCAAGGTAATTGAGAAAGCACTTAAAACTGAAGTGGTTCAAAAACAATTTGTTCCAGTTAAACCAGAAAGTTCAAAATTTTCAAAAACTTCAAAAACTTCAAACAATCACGAAGTTAAATTTTCAAACAATCAAACTGGTAAAACTCAACAGACATGGAAACCTAAAATGACCACAATTTCAGGGGGACCATCACAATTTCCTAACCATAAAAAAGTGGAAGTAATTGTTGTTGATGAAAATGGAAGACCCAAGACCACAATGGCTTGGGTCCCCATCTCCAACTAATCATGTGAGTTCATGTGCAGGGTGTTCCAGGAGGAACTATCAGTAGTCATTGGATTGTTGATAGTGGGGCATCCAGGCACATGACAGGAGACATGAAGCTTCTCTACGATGTCAAATCTATTAGAGGAGGTTATGTTGCTTTTGCTGGAGATAAAGGCGGATATATTACTGGTGAAGGAATGATATCCAACGGGGTTGTAAGCTTTGATAAGATCAACTTTGTACAACAACTTGATCACAATCTTCTCAGCGTTTCACAAATCTGTGATAAGAAGTTCTCAGTACACTTTGATGCAAATGGATGTTACGTGCTGAAACCCGGCTTCAAAATTCCAAAAGAATGGATTCTCTTATCAGCTCCAAGGATAAATGATTTGTATGTCCTTGATATGAGCCAAGCTATTACGACGTCTGCACAAGCAACCTATTTCGTTTCCAAAGCCACAGAAAAAGACTCAATCTCTTGGCACAGACGAATGGGTCACATTCACTTACGCAAAATGAATCATTTGGTGTCAAATGAATTGGTGAATGGTGTTCCTCTTAAAAACTTCCATCTTCAAGACGTCTGTGTTTCGTGCCAGAAAGGAAAACAAACGAACAAGCGACACCCGACTAAGAAGATCAACACGGTGGCCGTTCCGCTCGAACGTTTGCACATGGATTTGTTCGGTCCTGTCAAGCATAAAAGCATCCGGAATGATCAATATTGCCTCGTGATAACTGATGATTATTCAAGATTCTCTTAGGTGGCGTTTATGGCACACAAGAGTGAAACTTTCGGTATTATCAAAAACTTGATCATTCAGATTGAGAATTTGTATAAGTTGAAAGTTAGACGGATACGTAGCGACAATGGTACTGAATTCAAAAATCATGCCATAGCGGAGTTTTGCACTTCAAAAGGTATTCTTCACGAATTTAGTGCGGCTTACACTCCTCAACAGAATGGCGTCGCTGAACGTAAGAACCGTACATTGATCGAGACTGCTAGGACTATGTTGGTAGAGTCACAGTTGCCGATTCCCTTCTGGACTGAAGCTGTGGCCTCTGCATGTTACACGTTGAACCGAGTCCTTACAGTCAAAAGGCACAACAAGACCTGTTTTGAGCTTCTTAACAAACGGAAACCAGATTTGTCACACCTTGAACCGTTTGGAGCTCCGTGCACAATAATCGATCCTAATGGAAAGTTTGGGGCAAAAGCAATTGAAGGATACTTCTAGGGTATGCCACCCCGAACTTAAGAGTCTGGAATCTAGAGACTAAAAGGGTCGAGGAATGGTCTGATGTCAGAGTACAAAGGCACACTTTGCCAGTCAAATGTCCAGGTCAGCCTTGGATGTTTGAGTACGATGACTTTTTCAATTCGATCAATGTTGAAGCAGTTGAAGAAAATGCTGCGACAAGGATGTTTTTCGAGAGTGACAACGCAACAGATTCACCGCTGGTTCGTCCCATTATTGTTAATCAAGAACCATCTCCAGTGAACAATAATGCTCTCGACAATGAGGATTTTCACGATGCTACCGAATTGAACGAATCTTCAGAGGATGATGAATTTCTCGATGCAGATCAAGAAGCTCCAACAACAGCAGTTCATGGTACTTCAGAGGGTACACCTCCAGTGGACGCCCCTAGAACAGCTGAAGCTACTGCATCATCCTCTTCGTCAATTCCGGGCATTGAATTGGTTGTTGATCTCAATCTCAACAATCTGGGTACAAATATTCTAGTTCAAGATAATCCAGAAACAAGGATTCACAATACCCATCCTCAACAAAACATCATCGGAAATGTGCAAAGTGGCATTCAAACAAGAAACATGTTGCGAAACAACAACAATGCAGGCTTGTATGCAGCTATCCGAGAATCCGGACAACAAAATGATTGGTCTTTCGCGTGTTATGTCTCACAGGAAGAGCCAAGAACTTGGAAAGAAGCTTTGAAAGATAACTCTTGGGTTGAAGCGATGCAGGAAGAACTGCAACAATTCCAGAAGCTTGGTGTCTGGAAACTCGTAGAGAAACCTGCTGGTTACAAGAAGATTGGTACCCGTTGGGTGTTCAAATGCAAAAAGGATGACCGTGGAGTCGTTATTCGAAACAAAGCAAGATTAGTCGTTCAAGGTTTTCGTCAGATTGAAGGTATAGACTACAACGAAGTGTATGCACCTGTTGCACGTCTGGAAGCAATTCGGATCTTTCTGGCTTATGCCTCATTCAAAGGATTCAAGGTTTACCAGATGGACGTCAAAAGTGCATTCTCACATGGTCTAGTGGAAGAAGAGGTGTATGTCGAACAGCCTCCAGGTTTTGAAGATCCTATCCATCCCGATCGGGTTTGGTTGCTCAACAAAGCTCTCTATGGTCTACATCAAGCACCACGAGCTTGGTATGCAACCTTATCTAATTATCTGCTGGAGAATGGATTTCACAGAGGTCTTATCGATTGTACTCTTTTCGTCAAAGAACAAGATGGAGATCTTCTACTGGTACAGGTATACGTTGATGATATTATATTTGGTTCTACTAATGATGTTTTGTGTAGGAATTTCGAGCGCATTATGCAGGATAAATTCGAGATGAGTGCTATGGGGGAAATGACTTTCTTTTTGGGCATACAAGTGCAACAAACTGAGTCTGGGATATTCATCCATCAGACTAAATATGTTGGTGACATCTTGAGCCGGTTCCAGATGTCTGATGCAACGCCCATCGGTACCCCACTGCAGCAAAATCACGGAATTAATCCAGACTTGAAGGGTGAAGTTGTTAGCCCCTCATAATACCGCGCGATGATCGGATCTCTTATGTACCTCACAGCATCAAGACCAGATATAATGTACCCAACGTGCCTGCTTGCCAGATATCAAGTGAACCCGAAGGCCTCACATCTTGCAGCTGTAAAAAGGATATTTCGTAATTTGAAGGGTTGCCCTGACACCGGTCTATGGTACCCTAGAGATAATAACTTTGACTTGATAGCTTTTAGTGATTCTGATTTTGGCGGATGCAAAATCGACGGCAAATCCACAACGCCTGGATGTCAGTTTTTGGGAAATCGCCTAGTCACATGGCAGTGCAAGAAGCAGACGTGTGTCGCTACATCAACATGCGAAGCTGAATACATTGCTGCCTCAAGTTGTTGCTCCCAAGTCCTATGGATCCAACAACAATTGCGCGACTACGGTTTTGAATTCCTAACTACTCCTATTTACGTTGATAATTCTGCTGCTTTACAGATCACTAGAAATCTTGTGCAGTACTCAAAGACCAAACACATCGAAATCAAGTATCACTTCATACGTGATTGCTTTGAGAAAAGGCTTATCGATGTTGTTAAGGTCCACACCGATGACCAACGTGCCGACCTTTTTACCAAAGCATTTGACAAATCAAGATTTGACTTTTTATTATTGGTAAACGGCATTAAGGTCAAGCAAGAGTAAAACCAACATCAGAAAATCATTTTTGTAAATACTTTTATGTTTTAAATTTAGCTTAGTTTGTTGATTTTAGGGGGAGTAAATCCAAATTTGAAAATCCAAAAACATCGAAAAATTTCAAAAACACAAAAACAATAGAAAAGCAAAAATGAGTTTCCTGGCGAGCAAAAGAGAAAATGATAGTACATCAGTGGTCTGTCTAAACCTCTTTAAACCTTAAATGAAAAATGATAAGTAACTCTATATAAGATGTATCGGTAGGCTCACAATCATTTTAAAGTGTGCAGGGTGATATAAACTTAAATCGACTAAAGCCAGGTGGGAACCACTCATTGGCATATGGTCTTAGTACCGAAATTTCGTTTGAGAGATTGCCGAGGTTCTGAGATATTCGGTCTTTATGCTACTTATCATCTGGGTATCATGGTTGTATCTTTTACCGAAAAATAACGGGGACGCAAGTCTAGATCTTCCATGATACCATACATACGTG
Organism: Helianthus tuberosus; assembly: GCA_030545235.1. Taxonomy (NCBI): domain Eukaryota; kingdom Viridiplantae; phylum Streptophyta; class Magnoliopsida; order Asterales; family Asteraceae; genus Helianthus; species Helianthus tuberosus. The sequence goes on from CM060380.1 coordinate 75,196,821, forward strand.
TACATATTGCATTCGACCTCAATAAGTGATCAACAATCACATGTCCAAACAAATAAGTGTTAATATATCACATTTATCCGGGAGTCAAGTTCGTCTCTCTGTTGTACGAAAGTACTGACCTGTTCACGGACTTGCTCCTGTGCCCTCATGCATATGAAAATCAAGTTCCTCATCAATAAGTGATTCTATCACATAGGGCTTGTTTTCAATCAAAATAAGTGAGTATCTCACATCATATATGGTCGAACAGATGATAATCGGTATACTCACCGGTAAGATGAACCCTCGTGCATACCTTGATACGGGAATGTGTCGTGATGTGGATGAACACCGGTCGGTAAGTATAAATCATACCTTAACGTATCCCCTCGCCATGATTACATCTGATAAGTTGAGCTTATGTGGACAACAATACCGATAATCATTATAGGATGCTTATCTTAATGTTAACTAATAGAACAACAAGAGCGTTTTGGCATGACCGTACACTAATATGATTCTCTTACCCTCGAAACTCGCAAAAAGAATGTCTGTAAATATTTATTTAATGCTTTCAGTTTTTGCATCGTTGTATATATTTATTTACTGCTTTCTGTCTTTACATTCGAAATATTCAAAAACACCAAAAAGATTTTAGGTGTGTTTTAATATAAACTTTCTAAAAGCCAAAAAGATTTTATTTCTATCTTATTTTCGATCGTACGATGTTGGATCTCGAGTCTTCGTTACCTGAAACCTGATTGAAAACCAAAACGACTGAATCTTCATAAACGGTCAGAGTTTGCAAGTTTTGAAAGTTAATAATCAAAATTGAAAAATCTGTTAACTTTTCAAACTAACTGTCGGACGGTAGTTGAATAAGAATTGGTCACATGTGTGTTACTTGTTTAATGTTAACTATATTCCAAGCAGTTGTTCTCATTACGCGTTTAGCTTTCTTGCATGTGCAGATTCTAAAGGCAAGGAGAACATGTTCGATGATAAGCTTCGGAATGAAGACATGACGTGAAGGCACTCAAATGATAAAGATGATCGAGTTGCCGCTGATTAATCACCAACACCACAAGGATCTCAAGCATTGAAGTCAAAAGATTCACGAGCATAATCAAATGGGGAGTTTATTGACACACTACCTAAATGAAAAGGGAGTTTGTTGATACACTTTCTACTTACGACGCGTGAAGACTTTGAAGATCCTCCGACATGGAAGATATGGAAGTTGAACCTCACGAGTAGCGTCCAAGGGGGAGTTTGTTGATACATATTATTTGGACACGACACGGTTCGGTTCGACTCGGTTCGGTTCGACCCGGTTAGGTTCGGCTCAAGCCCGACGTCACGACATTCCTCCTTCGTGCGCCCTAGAGTTCGACACGCGAAGCTCGAAGCGCCACGAGCCGGTTCCCGCTGCCACATCATCATGACATCATCATGATGATGTCAAGATGATGTCATATGTTGACTAACCTTCACAATTTGATGTTACAGAATGTGTACGTAAAGATGTTTGGGCCAATCAACTTTGTTGCATGCAACATAGACTCATATGGGCCAATCATTTGATATCAAATTGTGTGGGCTTGCACCTGGGCCGAACCCCTACTGAACCAACATGTGAAGAAAACATATATATACCGAAAACAAGTGTTTTCGGTGATGGTGAACAAGGACGAACCCGAGAGAACAGAGAGAACCGAGAGTTTGGTTGTAGTTCTTATGATATATTTCTGTAACAAAACTCTGTCGGTTTGAATATACGATTGTGTTAAACGGTATACGTGTCTTGTATCTCGTGTTCTTGTTCATCTCTATCTCGGTTTGCTTTCCCGGTTGGATTCCGCACAACCGGGTTGGTTTGTACACAAGGAGTAGGCGACTAGATCCTCCCCTAGCCGGACCTACAACATGTGCATCATTAGGTATAACCATGATATAACGTGTTTTGGTACAAAAAGTTAGTGATTTTTAATGGAGAAGTAGGCCCATATACATGTTTTTTGGTTAGTTATATCTAGTTGTTGATGGTTTGGTTATAGTTGTCAATTTTTTATGTAATATTTTGATTGGATGGTATAAATGGTGTTTACATACATGTAATAAAGTGAAAATATTGTTAATGATATTGTATTATGGATGGTAGGAGGTAATGGTATTGTATTATGGATGGTAGGAGGTAATGGTAGTGTATTATGGATGGTATGATAGATGAAAGGGAAAGTGTATTCAAAGTAGTGTACCAAAACATCTTATTTCATGTTGATACATATAAATGCATATGTGCATTTCTAATATTGGTAATGTAAAAAGTAGTGTATTACATATGGTAGTGTAAATGAAAGTGCAATTGTCTAATATGTGTAATGAATTACGGAATTTGTCAAAGAAATGACAAAAATACACATGTTCATGCTTGTGTATTATGGATGGAATGATAGATGAAAGAGAAAGTCGTGTACCAAAACACCTTATTTCATGTTGATACATATAGATGCACATGTTCATTTCTAACATTGTTAACGTAAAAAGTAGTGTATTACACGTGGTAGTGTAAATGAAAGTGCAATTGACTATTGTTTGTAATGAATTACGGAATTTGACAAAGAAATGATACATATGCACATGTGAATGGATAACTGTTACTCGAAAAAAAAAATTTGATTTTTTTTTTAATTTTTTTATTAACAAAATATAGCGATTTTTCCAAAAAAAAAATTGTAAAAAAATAAAAAAAAAATTGGGTGTTTTTTAGATTTTTTTTAGGAATTACTGTTTGTGTTCACACTGGTTCTCACGGTTCTCGCAATAAATGGTGGTTCCTAAGGGATCTTTGTCCTATATATATATATATATATATATAGGGTATCGATATGGTAAAAAGTGTTTAAAATATTTGTCCATCTCACGCAGCAAAATCTTACTGAGTTACTCCCCTCACCTAACAATTTATTCAGTGAAACTTCACGAAGAAAAATACTGAATATCCAAGAAAACATATTAGCTATCTTTGATTTTTTTTAATTTTTTAGCGTTTTACACTGAGTGGTATTTAGTAGTATTGGCATTTGTTTTTTTGGTTTGATTAAATGGAAGTTGCTGAGAGGTATTATTTTATAGGATTTCTTTTGGCGGCGTAGGGTAGGTGGTGCATTATTATAATAAACTATTCGTCGTTTCAATTACTGTTTGTAATTATTGTTTTTGATAAGTTTTTATCTCTGAAGTCTGTAACACGTCCCGTCTTTCAAGTTTGGCGTTTTAGATTCTAATATAATAAATTTTCCGCCTCTTCATTTTTACTGTTTTGTAGTTACTGTTTCTAGTTACATTTTCAAGTTTGGTTTTTATTTTTTTTATATTTTTTGGGTTTTTTATAATACTTTTCCAAAAGTAATTTTATTATAGTTTGAGAGTTTTTGGGGCGTTTTACAGCATGATAGCATTTTAACAAGCATTTGGTTGTCTGGCGTTTTTATTATATATGACGTTTTTTATTATATAACAATCAACTGAAAAAAAAATTAAAAAAAAATATATAAACAATTGATCTTTCAAATCTTCACTGTCACTAGTCTCTTTCTTCTTTTTTGAATCATCTTAACTGGGTGTTTCGACTTTCGTATGATTCATTTTGTTTTTTTATTTTTCAAGTAGTTTTTTTGTCGCCGTTTGGAAGCACAAATCTGACATCCGCATCTTTTTGTTAAAGATTTGTCCATCTCATGCAGCAAAATATTATTGAGTTTACACCCTTCAGCCAACAATCTTGAATTTTCAATGAATGATGTTTGATTTTTTAATTTTGGCATTTTACCGATAAAAAGAACGCCACTAAATAAAAGCACCTTAAACCTCAAAATTTGATCATGCTAAAATCAATAGTGTTTTGCTGTATGAGATGGACAACATTGTTAATCCTCGGTTAAGAAAGATATCTGACAATGTTGTCCACCTCATACAGCTAAACTTTATTGACAACAAACCTCAATAATGTCTTTGTATGTTTTGGCGTTACAAATTAGATGGAAGTTGAGGATAAAGTCAATACGATTTTACTCAATTAAATGGACAATATTCTCACTTATGGATTTTTGTCCATTACATTGAGTGAAACCTTACAGACAACCAAACTGAATTTCAAATAAACGTTTTGGTTTAGAAGATATCTGATGTTTGGGTTTTTTGGCGTTTCTAAGACGAATGGTATATATTAAATATGGCGTTTGGGGTTTTGTGTGTTTTTTTAATTGAAGGTCTGAGATGTTGTATATATAGGATTTTTTTGGCAGTTTTTTTAGGCGGGATTTTATTATAAGTAAGTTTGGCGTTTTATATCTAATGTCGTTTTTAGTTAGAATGGTGTGTGCTATTTGTATGGCGTTTTATTTCATTAGATGGGGTTTTGTGTGGAGAAGTCAAAGGACTTTTTTACCCTTAATGAAGCGCGTCCACGTAATAAAATTGATGTTATTTACGAAAACCCCACCGCGCCAATCTAGTTGTAGGTCCGTTTTTCTCGGAGGATCCGATACGTAACCTATCCTTGTTTATCACAAACACTATAAGGGGTGTGGAATCCCCGTAACGGTGCAAACCAAACAATGTAAAAAGTATAACACGAACAGGTAATCAAAGATTCACTTAGATTAACAGGATGAGAACAAACTGCAAACACATACACACAATACTTGACGATAAACTCTCAGTTTGTCTCTATGCTCTCATCAACTAAACTGATAAACATGCTTTAGTATATATACAGACCTTCTGGCGAAAACACCTTGGACGAAAACAGAAGTGATTTCGTCACATATGTGTGGACGAAATCCCTTGTGATTTCGTTGATCCTTGTGTCTTTGTCACATGTGACTTTGATGTAGCAGCCCAAATATTAGTCAAAGCCCAAAACAAAAGTTACGGCCCAAACATGCATTCTGTTCAAGACTTTCACAATTTCAACCATGTTACATCATCATGACATTATAATGATGATGTCATGGTGATGTGTAAATGGGAATGGGCTTGCGGCGCTCCGTGCTTCGCGTGTCGAACTCTGGGGTGCACGACGGAGGAATGTCGTGACGTCGGACTTGAGCCGGACCTAACCGAGTCGAACCGAACCGAAACGAATCGAGTCGAGTCGCGTCCACATAAAGTGTACCAACAAACTCCCCCTTGGACGCTACTCGTGATGGTTCGTCTTCCGTGTCTTTCATATCTTTCATGTCGGAGGATCTTCAAAGTCTTCACGCGTCGTAAGTAGAAGTGTATCAACAAACTCTCTTTTCATTTAAGAAGTGTATTAATAAACTCCCCCTTAGAATGAACTCTCCATTGAGTTATGCCTGTGAATCTTTTGATTTGTCAATTCTTCAGATCCTTGTGGTGTTGATGAGTGATCAACAGCAATCCGATCATCTTGATCTTCTGATTGCATCAACGTCGTGTCTTCACTTTACGGCTTGTCATCTGACATGTTCTCTTCGCTTTTAGCTGATTCTGATGTCTTATCTGCACATACAAGAAAGTTTCAAAACTTGTTAACTTCGACTGTTTATGAAGGTGCAATTGTTTTCTGGCTTACAATCAGGATTTTGGGTAGGATAGACTCGAGTTCCAACATCGGTCAACCAAAAATAAACTAAAAGCAAAATCTTTTTGGCTTTTATAAAGTTTAGATTAAAACACACCTAAAATCTTTTTGGAATTTTTCATTTTTCAAATGTAAAGACGGAAAGCAATAAATAAATATATACAGAAATGCAGAAACTGAAAGCAGTAAACAAATATTTACAGACATTCTTTTTGCGAGTTTCGAGGGTAAGAGAATCATATCAGTGTACGGTCACGCCAAAACGCCCTTTTTGTTTAATTAGTTAACATTAAGATAAGCATCCTATAACAATTATCGGTATTGTTGTCCACTTAAGCTCAACTTATCAGATGTAATCATGGTGAGGGGATACGTTAAGGTATGATTTATACTAACCGACCGGTGTTCATCCACACACGACACATTCCCGTATCAAGGTATGCGCGAGAGTTCATCTTACCGGTGAGTATACCGATTATCATCTATTTGACCGTATAAAAGAATGTGAGAAACTCACTTATTTGATTGAAAACAAGCCCTATGTGATAGAATCACTTATTGATGAGGAACTTGATTTTCGATGCATGAGGGCACAGGAGCAAGTCCGTGAACAGGTCAGTGCTTTCGTACAGCAAAGATACGAACTTGACTCCCGGATAAATGTGATATATTATCACTTATTTTGTGTACATGTGATTGTTGATCACTTATTGAGGTCGAATGCAATATGTACACGTATGTATAGTATCATGGAAGATCTTAGACTTCGTCTCCGTTATTTTTACGGTTTGATACAACCATGATACCCAGATGATAAGACAGCATAAAGACCGAATATCTCAGAACCTCGGCAATCTCTCAAACGAAATTTCGGTACTAAGACCATATGCCAATGTGCGGTTCCCACCTGGTCTTCAGTCGATTAAGGTTTATATCACCCAGCACACTTTAATATGATTGTGAGCTGTCACACCCCGACTTTCCACGTGTCACCGGTGGGCCCGGTGGGGAGTATCGTGACGTAGTTGAAATCATCATAGTCAAACAACACAATATATAAATGCACAGCGGAAGCAAAAGATCAAATATATTACGATACGAATATAAAGTAATATCAAGTATTACAATGGAAAGTAAAGGATCCACAGGCGGATCTTAAAACATAAATATTGTTTAACAGACTTTAGACGCCTAGAACTTGCAAGATTCCTTATTAACGTCCTGAGCAGCTTCCAGCCTATTACGTACTTGTACCTGTCACTTAGACTTTTGAAAATACGTCAGTTTTCACTGGTAAATACACTCATTTGAAAATGTCTATGAAAATTGATTTAAATGCACCAGGCACAAAATATTTTGACACTCTGATTAAAATGCACGGAGGCTAAATTAATCTTTTATACTTGGGACAAACTATATTTCATGTTATCAGTTTTACATAACTTGCTCTACATACGGGGCCCGGATCTATGCCGGTTCATGATTAACCGACACACCACTATTCCCCTATTGGGAATTCCATATTGGGTATAACTATTCCCTTATTGGGCATAATTAGTTAATAAACATATGGCATCTGTCAGGTGTATGTCTACACCCTGTGCTTAGGTCGTGGCCATTGCATTTAATGAGTCAAGGATATCCAGGACACGGTCGCATTAACCCCCAATGTTTCAGTCAAGCAATACGAATTAAAACAGGTTATTTGGATTTCCCGACTTATTGGTCTTTGAATCCCATACCTGACCATGCGGTAAATATATTACCGTATCCCAAGCCCGTATAAGGGAAAATAAGTTAAGAGTATTTACCTGAGCTAGCTCCTGTCTTAAATAACAAGATTTATAATAACTCAGCCGTATTCACTTAAGTAAGCGTAGGTACAATTTACTGGAAGGCTCTAGTCTGGAATAATGGTATAAATAACCAATTAGAATGCTAACGGATCTTTAATTAAGCCTAAGCTCAGACCGGTTAGTCTTAAGGAAATATACGGTTCAAACGAATGATTAAGCGAAGACCGGAATAGAATGTGGTTTAGACCCGACAAGTTTGAAGACTTGCATAATATGGGTATTTCATACAAATTCTGGATTTTAAGATAAAACCGATAAGGTTTGACCCGTTTCGGCTAATTTATGCAAATTAGTTTCATAAACCGAACCGAACGCGCAATGAGCGTAACGGGTAACCATAAGAGTCCTAAACAGGTTTCCTAAGTTAATATGCCTTAAATATGTTGTGATATCAGTAGGATACCTTCCATTATGCCCAAAACGAGTTTAATCTCAAAACAAGCCCCGTAGGGGTATTTTGGTCATTTTAAAGATTATAAAAGAGATTATTTAAGTTTCTGAGATTCGCTTCTGAATACATCAGTAAAATGACTTATTTTAGTAGGTTACATCAATTGGTAATAAGTCTTATATGGCAAAAATGGTTTTAAACTCATACTAGGCGTTTAATACGCGTAGAAAGCCGTTTTAAGCGATTTCCGGGTTATAACAGAAATCTGAGTTTTTCTGATCAGGTTAGTAAGTTCAAAATACTTTATTTATTAAATAAAATCAGTAGCAATTGGATTGGTGTCAAAATACAATGTAAAACTCATTTTATGACCGAAAAGGGTATAATCGGTATTTACCGAATCCACGCTATAACCTGAGGTTATGAGCAGGTTAAAAATAATTAAAAATCTTTAAAAATCCCAAAATATTATATTACATCAGTGAGTAAAAGGTTTGGTGTAAAAATTTAGGTTTAGATAGGCTTTATGCTAACTGCGCCTTTTAATTACTAAAAGGCGTTATAATTACGCTAATGAGCAATCAACGGAAACATGTAAACGAATGGGGCAATCAACGAACCAAGAACAGAGGGTTATGCCAACATGTAACCTGGTCCTAAGGAAGCCCTAAGACATTACTAAAACATACCAAAGCGGGTCAGAACTGAAGTCAAAGCTTTGCGACTTTCGGTTCCGAACCTGGTCTAAATAGGAAATTGTCGGGTCGGACATGTTTAGACATGTTCTTACACTAATTACCAAGTCATAATAATGATTAAACAGGTTTCACGCCTTCTAGATTACTAATTATGCGTTTTATGCTTCTGTTGACTTTTTCGGATTAAGTTTGACCCGACAAACGACCTAGTTAGAGCGGAAATCAGCGGATACCCTTTTAAGGGTTTAATGCCCACATAATTACCAACTCATAACTATCTTTACATTGACCAATCGCTGGATCGTTAGCGATTGATCGCTAAGTCAAACCGTAATTACGACGGTTTGACTTTCAAGCTATAAACTAAACAAAATGCGATTAAGGAAGGTTTAGCAAGCTTACCAAGGTCCTATGCACGAAATGTGAAGACTTGAGCCTGCTTGGGAGCTCCAAAAATGATCAGAGGTGCAAATGAAGGTGTGAGGAGCAATGGTTGCAACTAAGGTCCTTTTATAGTGTTTTAGACACCACAAATCCTTGACATCTAAGTCTATAAGTGACCACAACATTCTAACAAGTGTCCCTAGTGCATAGGGGGTGTTTAGGGGTCAAGAAATATGAGGAAAAACGTTTAAAGTCGGTTTAGACGCGAATGCAGGCTGCTGCCAAATTTTTCTGTACCTGACGTCCTGACGCGGCCCGCGTAAGGGTGTTGATGGACCTTACGCTGCCCGCCTTAGCCCTCCTGATCAGTTTTTTCATTTTTTCCATTTTCCGCATTTTGTCCCTTGGCCTTTCGAAAGGTCAACTAAGCTTCTATTTGCACTTTGAACCCTCTAAATTGACACTTAAGGGTCTCAAGACTTATACCCCTCTTGTTAAGTCCTTGGCCACTCGGTTATTACCCGAAAAGTCCTAACTTTCAATGTTAACGCTTTTAACCCCTTGTAAACGAATTTGATCACAACTTGCTCATACGATAACGAAACTTTATGAAATTTATATCGTGCATTCTAGTGAGCATAATTAACCGTTACAAAGCTTCGGGTTTGCTAAAAGGTCTCTCAGAGGTATAACTTAAACATGTTGACACATTTAACCCCTGTGATTTGTAATCTCTCACTTTCCTTCATATTTAGCTTCGTATGATCCGTGATTTATTCGTTTGAAGGTATGAGCATCATGTCGGGCTAATGTAAAAATATATTTATTCACTGTTGACATTTAGAACACGTATATACACATACTTTCCATGTTTGTCAACTTTAGTCCTTCTAGAACATTCTTTCATACGTTCAAACATATGACACGTGTCAATACATTATAGGACGTAAATTTTCGAGGTGTTACATCCTCACCCCCTTAAAAGAAATCTTGACCTCGAGATTTGTTAAAGTAAAGGAAGTATTTTCTACCTTATATTGGGTTTAGTCTTCCCCGGTACCTTTGAGCCTCTAAGGCACTACAATTTACCTTTATAATAGGCACATGTATCTTTTTGGAGCTTCTAATCCTGTCGATCCTTAATCGACACAGGTTGCTCATACTATCATAGTTCTGCATATAATTATGTGATAGCGCTTCTTGACTTATTGGCGAAACACATCCTTCAGTCGCTAGTGTGCAATGTATTGCGAGCTTCGCCAAGCTCCCTAGATAGGTTTTAGCTTATAAGCTACTTGATCTTGATACATTTGATTTCCTGCGAATGATCCTATATATTCAAAACTTAACTAGCCTGATAATTTTAACAAATTTGGCACACCCTCCTGGGGTGATATCCCTTGTTGAACCCTATTCCTTAACAATAATTTAGGAAGGTTGCCACTTTCCATTAATCCTTGATTTTCTGCCGAATACTGGCAACTTACACTCGATTATGGGTTTGTATGACCTTATTTGTTGTTTCCAATACAACTTTCAGATTCTGATAATTGGACTTACCAATCTATTGTCCTAATCAATAGATTGTTTAACATTCCATCTATACAAGGTCTCCAAATGAGCAGCCTTGATACTTATTTATCAACTTTTATAGAAAAGCTTATCTTAAGGTGAGATGGTTATTTCAATCACTGCTTAACTAATCTCAAAGAATAGTTATTCCTTACAGCTAGTCGAACAAATCGACAACCTGGGCAGCTAATGGCGATTCCTAATTGTTGCTTAAATAGGGTTGCGGTATTCAATTCATACGCAAGATGATCTGTCTTTCTTATTTATATAAATCGGAGTTCTTAGAACTTCGAATTTTGGATTTATGAGACCTTCTCTAAAAATTTATCGATTTGGCTCTTAGTTCTTCCTATTCCCTTGGTACTAACTGATATAAGGCTCTTACAATAATTGCAGCCCTAAGCGGGATGTTTGTCCTAATATCCTCTTGCCTCTCAGGAGGTAAACATGGTAATTCTTATAAATAAGATCATAATGACATATAGAGATGTCTGAGGTGTCCGTATTCTCAGGCTTTGGTTCATCTCTCGATGTCGGTGTCAGATAAATGACACATTCTCTTTACAAAAGCAAGGATGTCCTAAGTAGAGATACTTATAAGGACATTTTTATATTGGATATCTTCTTTGAATACTACTAGTCGACTTTAGTACAATATGACCATTGGGATATCTCAGGGGTTCCATGCATTAAACCTCCATACTGATCAGGCATGGAAGCACTCTATGGGACACACTAGGATACGCCAATCCTCATATGGTACTCTTATCAAACATAGTTTGGCATTCGCAGGCGAAATAGAATAATGAGAAAATGATAAAATAAAGTAATATATATTGCCGTACTCTTTTTGGGGAAGAGTACTCCAGATTCTTATGAAAGGATTATCCCCGAGGATGGGAGAGAGGGTCATTAAAGATTTCCATTGGTAAATTATACCTTATTTTTAATATCTGAAGTTCTTATGAATGTAACCAAAAGTTTGCTAAGCTTATGGTTTACTAAAGGTTTATTATCCCTTACGTTAACGTAAAAATACTTAGCAGATACAATTGATGCTAAAAGGTAAGAACGTACCTCATTATTGATATGCATTGTCTCTGGCATTCAACTGGTAGTTTAGGCGTTTCCTTTCTTATCCATCCCAGACTTAGCTGCTCCTTCCTTGGCAGCCTCCGGGCAATTAGTACTGATGTGGCCCTTTTCGCCACATCTGAAACAGCTTGCATTCTTTGTGTCCTTACATTTGTGGGACTGGTGGCCAGTTCTTTTGCAGATGCCACATTGCTTTATCTTTTGGTTTGATCGACACTGTCCCCAGTGTCTTCTTTTGCAGGTTTTGCATGTAGGCTTCTTGTCGGAATCCTGTTGGTTATTGTTGAACTCGGATTTGTTCTTCTTAGGATTCTGGGAGTTATCCTCCTCCCTTTTACGCTTCCCATCTTCAGAGGCCTTGGCAGCCTTGTTTCTAACCACATCGAGTGTGAGAGATAGCGACAATTCTGCCGCTGACCTGAAGGTAGTAGGTCTCGATGCTTTCACACTTGCCTTTATTTCTGGGGCTAAACCCCCAATGAAGCGAGCAATTCGCTTAGGTTCCGGTGTGATCAAATAAGGAACCAATCGAGACTTGGTATTGAAACTTGTAAGGTATGCTTGACAATCTAAGTTCTCCATGACTAATCTCAAGAATTCAGTCTCAATCTTCTCAACTTCATGTTGAGGACAGTAACTTTCTTTGACAAGAGCAACGAACTGATCCCAAGTCATGTTGTACAAAGGGATCTTCCCCGTAGCTTGAATGAGAGACTTCCACCATGCTAGTGCCTCTCCCTTGAATGATTGGGATACATACTTCACTACATCCCTTTTAGAACAACCGCTGATATCGACAACTGTGTCCATTTCATCCAACCAGGTCATACAATCTATTGCCCCCTTTTCCCCAGTGAAATCCCGGGGTTTGCAGGACACAAAGTACTTATAGGTACAGGATTTGGTACGCGGTTCATTATCGAACACTATCCTCTTGGATGGAACACTGTGTTCTTTAGAAGAATGTCGATCATCATCCTTCTTTGGTTCCTCTTTCTTAGAGGGCGGCTTGCTATGAGGCTCTGAGTGAGTTTTAGGGATGGATTTAGAGTGGGGTACCGATGAGGCTTTACTATGAGTCTCGCTATACTCCTTAAACTGTTCCTCCACAGCTTTAGATACAGCTGTATCAATCAGTGAACGAAGCTCTCCTTTGGTTATATTAATCCTCTCATCATCGCGGTTTTCCAAAGGATGACTGTTCTCTTCCTTTGACCTAGCCATGTAGCTTTAATTACTGAGCAAAAAGAAAATAGGACAAGGTTTATACGGAAGCTTATACAGTTTTATCGTTTTAACGATTTATTAACCATGTTTTTAATACACATATTAGTTAATTTGATAAATATATAATTATTCAGGATCTTTATCATAATCCCAAATTATAAGTCAATAATAGCACAGAAGGCCAAGTCACGTAGACAAGTCTAATTTATAAGCCTTGATTTTTACAGAATCGAGGCATTAAGGTTTGAATCCAAGTTCTTTACCTTTTCTCGGACAGGGAGTCATTGCTACCACTGTCGTTGTCATAATTGACGATACAATATGGCCCGTAGGCAAATCAATTGACATTACAAAATGATGTTTTTAAGATAATAATAATCATTACACTGATGATGGTAGTCATGATAGTATTGATCATATTGACCATGAGGCTTGGGCATAGCCCACCACCTTAGACAGGAACCATAATGGTTACAACTGTCATTGTCGTATTGACAATATTGACAATTATAGCCCGTAGGCACTTCCCTTCTAAGGGATGGTTATAAAATGATCATCTTATAGGATGATATTGTCACACCCCGACTTTCCACGTGTCACCGGTGGGGAATATCGTGACGTAGTTGATATCATCATAGTCAAACAACACAATATATAAATGCACAGCGGAAGCAAAAGATAAATATATTACAATCTGAATGTAAAGTAATATCCAGTATTACAACGGAAAGTAAAGGATCCACAGGCGGATCTTAAAAACATAAATTCTATTCAACAGACTTTAGACGCCTAGAACTTGCAAGATTCCTTATTAACGTCCTGAGCAGCTTCCAGCCTATTACGTACTTGTACCTGTCACTTAGACTTTTGAAAATACGTCAGTTTTCACTGGTAAATACACTCAACTGACTCATTTGAAAAGAGTTTAAGAAAATTGATTTAGATGCACCAGGCACAACACATTTTGACACTTTGATTAAAATGCACAGAGGCAAAATTTAATCTTTTATACTTGGGACAAGCTATATTTCATGTTATCAGTTTTACATAACTTGCTCTACATACGGGGCCCGGTTCTATGCCGGTTCATGATTAACCGACACACCACTATTCCCTTATTGGGAATCCCTTATTGGGTATAATTAATAAACATATGGCATCTGTCAGGTGTATGCCTACACCCCGTGCTTAGGTCGTGGCCATTGCATTTAATGAATCAAGGATATCCAAGACACGGTCGCATTAACCCCCAATGTTTCAGTCAAGCAATACGAATTAAAACAGGTTATTTGGATGTTGTGACATCAGTAAGATGTCTTTCATTATGCCCGAAATGAATTTAATCACAAACTATGCCCCGTAGGGGTAGTTTGGTCATTTTAAAGGTTGTAAAAGAGTTTAAGTGTCAACCTGAGTTACAGGCCTGATGTAATCAGCAAATATACTCAATTTACTAAGTTATATCAGTAGATTAAAGTATATAAGTGAAATTTATCAATTATAACCAAACTATGCCCCGTAGGGGTATTTTGGTAATTTCACATAAGCCGAAAAGCTCAAAACTGACGTCTGAGTTTATCAACCTTTGCTTACTGTTAAAATATTATAATTTGCCTCAAATATCAGTAGGTATCACCCTTGGTATGTTTAAAATAATCTTAGTACATACTATGCGTTAAAAACACTTAATTAGGCGATTAAAAGCCGTTTACGGGTTCGATACATAAAGCTGATATTTTTACTATTCCAGAAGGCTTAAAATAATTTATTTATCATTTAAGATCAGTAGCAAAAGGTTTGGAGTCGTTTGGATATGTAAAACTCATTTTATGGCCCGTAAGGGCAAAACCGACAAATACCGGATTAAGCCTACGACTATAAGTTATGCTTAGCCTAAAATTTATTAAAAATCTTTAAAAATCCCAAAATAATGTATTACATCAGTGGGTAAAAGATTTGATATCAAAAAGTAGGCTTAACTAGGCTATACGCTAATTACGCCGTTTTATTAACATAAAGCTTTAATTGTACGCTAACGAGCATAACTCTTATTCTACACCTCAAACTGATGTCAAACTTTGCATACAAGTCTATATATCAGTAATTAAGGTTTCTACTCTTTTACATTCTCAAAAATCACGTTTTAAGGTGAAAAGGGCATAATGGTCAACATATGAGCAATTAACGGAATCATGCGTATTAATCGGTTAACTAATGAACCATAGTGTATAATCACAGAGGGTTATACTAGCATGTAACCTGGTCCAAATGAAGCTCTTAGGTATTTCTAAATCATACCAAAATGGGTCAGAACTGAAAGGCAAAGTAAAAGTCAAAATATGCGACTTTCGGTTCCGAACCGGGTTTAAACAGGAGATTGTCGGGTTGAACATGTTTAGACATGTCCTTACACTAATTACCAAGTTATATTAATGATCAAACAGGTTATAAGTGTTCTACATTGCTAATTATGCATAAATTGTAATTTACACATTCTGTTGACTTTTTAAATATAAGTTTGACCCGACATTTGACCTAGTTAGAGTGGGAATCAGGGGGAACCCTTTTGAGGTTTTATTACCCACATAATTACCAACTTATAACTACTTTTGATTCGACTAATCACTGGACCATTAGTGATTAATCTCAAAGTCAACCGTTAATTACGACGGTTTGACTTTTAAGCTAAAACTTAATTAAGGAAGGTTTAGCAAACTTACCAAGGTCCTATGCACGAAATGTGATCACTTGAGAGCAGACTTGAGCTCCAGAAATGATCAGATTGCAAGAATGAAGTGTGAGGAACTTGGTTGCAACTTTGGTCCTTATATAGTGATTTAATCACCATAAGAAGTTGACACACAAGGCTATGACTGACCATAACTCATCAACATGTGTCCCTAGATGTTTAGGGGTTGCCTAGGGGTCGCACATGAAGTGAAACATCCGTTTAAAGTCGATTCCAAGTCTGAACAGCCAACAAAAACGTTTTTCTGCATCTGACGTCCTGACGCGGCCCGCGTAAGGTCATGTTAACCTTTACGCGGCCCGCCTCAGCCTGTTAATCAGAATTTTCATTTTCTATTTTCCGCATCTTGTCCCTTGGCTCTTCGAAAGGTCAACCAAGCTTATATTTTGCAATTTGACCCCTTATTATTTACCTACAAGGGCTTTAGGACTTATACCCACTTTGCCAAGTCCCTGGACACTTCTGGTTAACCCGAAAAGTCATAACTTTCAACGTTAACGCTTTAACCCCTCGCTTAAGAATTTGATCATAACTTTCTCATACGATAACGAAACTTTACGAAATTTATATCGTGCATTCTAGTGAGCATACTTAATAGTTACAAAGCTTCGGGTTTGTCAAAAGGTCACTCAGAGGTATAACTTAAACATGTTGACACATTTAACCCCTGTAGTTTGTAATCCTTCACTTTTAGCTTCGCATGATCCATGATTTATTCGTTTGATGTTATAAACACCATGTAGGGTTATTATGAAGTATATTTATTCACTGTTGACATTTAGAACCCGTATATTCAAATATTTTCCGTGTTTTTCAACTTTAGTCCTTTTATAACATTCTTTCACACGTTCAAACTTGTGACACGTGTCAACACATTATAGGTCGTGAATTTTCAAGGTTTTACATCCTCACCCCCTTAAAAGAAATATCGACCCCGAGATTTACTGAAATAAATACGGGTACTTTTCTTTCATCGTGCATTCAACCTCCCACGTATATTCGGGACCTCTACGGGCGTCCCATTTGACCTTTACAATAGGCGCATGCTTCCTTCGAAGCTTCTTAACCTGTCGATCTTCAATCGACAATGGTTTTTCCACAAATTTAAGCTCTTATCTATATGCACATCCGTATGTGGTATAACCATTGATTCATCAGCGAAGCACTTCTTCAGATTGCAGATGTGGAACACATTGTGAGTTCCACTGAGCTCTTCAGGTAAGTTTAACTTATAGGCAACTGACCCGGCACGTTTGATAACCTCGAAAGGTCCTATGTATCTCGGCTTAGCTTGCCTTTCTTACCAAATCGCATCACTCCCTTCCAGGGTGACACTTTAAGCAAAACTTTGTCACCTACTTCGAAGTGAAAAGCTTTACGCTTTGGATATGCGTAACTCTTCTGCCTATCTCGGGCAGCTTTGAGACGGTCACGAATCTGGACAATCTTGTCCGTCGTTTCAAAGACTATCTCCAGTCCTGATAATTGGACATCTCCAACTTCTGCCCAACAATGGGCGTTCTACACTTTCTACCGTATAAGGCCTCGAAAGGCGCAACCTTTATGCTGGTATGGTAGCTATTGTTGTAGGAGAACTCGATCAATGGTAGGTGACTATCCCAACTACCACCTAAATCAGTTATACATTGCACGTAGCATGTCCTCCCATGTCTGGATGGTAAGGCGGTTACCAATTTGGCACACCCTTCCTGGGTGATTTCTTTTGTTGGATCATATTCTTTAACAAGAACTTAGGAGGGTTGCTATTTTCATAAATTCTAAATTTTCTGCCGTATACTGGCACTTAAAATCGACTATGGATTTGTATGATCTTATTTGTTGTTTCCTAGACAACTTTCAGATCCTGATAATTGGGACTTACCAATCCTCTAATTAACAATAGATGTTTAAATTCCACCCATACAAGGTCTCCAAAGGAGTAGCCTTGATACATACATAATATAGAAAAACTTATTTTATGGTGAGATGGTTATCCCAACCACTGCTTAACTAATCTCAAAGAATAGCTAATCCTTACAGCTAGTCGAACTAATCGACGATCCTGGGCAGGTAATAGCGATTCTGAATTGTTGCTTAAATAGGGTTGCGGTAATCAATGCATAAGCAAGATGATCCGTCCTTCTCATTTATATAAATCGGAGTTCTTAGAACTCCGGACTTTGGCTTTATGAAATCTCTTCTAAAAACTTATCGATTTGGCTCTTAGTTCTTCCTATTCCATTGGTACTAACAGATATAAGGCTTTTACAATAATTGCAGCCCTAAGCGGGATGTTTGTTCTAACATCCACTTGCCTCTCAGAAGGCAAACATGGTAATTCTTATAAAGAAGATAATTATGACACACAGAGGTGTTAGAGATGTCTGTATTCCCAGGCTTTGGTTCATCTATCAATGTCGGTGTCAGATAAATGACACATTCTCTTTACAAATGCAAGGATGCCCCAAGTAGAGATACTTATAAGGACATTTTATATTGGATATCTTCTTTGAATACTACTAGTCGACTTTAGCACAATATGACCATTGGGATATCTCAGGGGTTCCATGCATTAAACCTCCATACTGATCAGGCATGGAAGTAATCTATGGGACACACTAGGATACGCCACTCCTCATATAGCACTCTTATCAAACATAGTTTTGGCATTCGCAGGCGATATAAAATAATGAGAAAATAATAAAATAAATAATATATATATTATCGTACTCTTCCTGGGGAAAAGTACTACAGGTTCTTATGAAAGGATTTATCTCCGAGGATGGGAGAGAGGGTCATTAAAGATTCCCTTTGGTAAATTATACCTTATTTTTAATATCTGAAGTTCTTATGAATGTAATCAAAAGTTTGCTAAGCTTATGGTTTACTAAAAGTTTATTGTCCCTTGCATTAACGTAAAATACTGAGCAGATACAATCAATGCTAAATGGTACGGGACGTACCTGATGCTATTATTGTTAGGTGCTGTCTCTGTCATCCAATCGGTAGTTCAGGCGTTCCCTTTCCTATCCTTCCCCGAATTAGCTGCTCCTTCCTTGGCGGCCTCAGGATAATTAGTACTGATGTGGCCCTTTTCGCCACAGCTGTAACAGTTTGCATTCTTTATGTCCCTACATTCGTGGGACTGGTGACCAGTTCTTTTGCAGATGCCACAGTGCTTTATCTTTTGGTCTGATCGACACTGTCCCCAGTGTCTTCTGTTGCAGGTTTTGCATGTAGGCTTCTTGTTGGAATCCTGTTGGTTATTGTCGAGCTCGGATTTGCTCTTCTTAGGATTCTGGGGGTTATCCTCCTCCCTTTTACGTTTCCCATCTTCAGAGGCTTTGGCAGCCTTGTTTCTGACCACATCGAGTGTGAGAGATAGCGACAGATCTGCCGCCGACCTGAATGTAGTAGGTCTCGATGCTTTCACACTGGCCTTTATTTCTGGGGCTAAACCCCCCATAAAGCGAGCTATTCGCTTTGGTTCCGGTGTGATCAAATAAGGAACTAATCAAGACTTGGTATTGAAACTTGTGAGGTATGCTTGACAATCTAAGTTCTCCATGACTAATGTCAAGAATTCAGTCTTGATCTTCTCAACTTCATGTTGAGGACAGTAATTTTCTTTGATAAGAGCAACGAACTGATCCCAAGTCATGTTGTACAAAGGGATCTTCCCGGTGGCTTGAATCAACGATCTCCACCAGGCTAAGGCCTCACCCTTAAATGATTGAGACACAAACTTGACCACATCCCTCTCAGCGCATCCGCTGATGTCCACAACTGTATCCATCTCGTCTAACCACGTCATACAATCTACAGCTCCTTTCTCCCCAGTGAAATCCCGGGGTTTACATGAGACAAAATATTTGTAGGAACATCCCTTGTCACGGGGTCCTTGATTTAGTATGATCTGTTGAGATGGATCCCTTTGATGGGTTGAGGAGTGGTGATCATCATCTTTCTTTGGTTCTTCCTTGGAAGGTGGCTTTGCATGCGGCGTTGATAGGGTCCTACTACGAGTCCCACTATACTCTTCATATTGCCGCTCCAGGGCTTTTGTAACAGCGTCGTCAGCCAACGCTTTTAGTTCCGCACCCGTTAAATGAACTCGGGCGTTATCTATATTCTCCACTGGATGGCTATTAATTTCGTCTGAGTTAGCCATTTTAATTGAACTGTTACAGAAAACAAGGACAATAGTTTATTTGGGAGTTTATTATGGAATTGCCCCTTAGGGTAATTCATTAACCATGGTAAACAGAGACCATATTTGGTTAATTTATTAATCATTTTTATTTAGGATTTCTATTATAATTTATCCTAATTATAAAACAATAACAGTTTTATTTGTGGCACAACTGGCCTAGTCATATGGACACTTATAAATTAAAAGCTATGATTTCAGAGAATCAAGCATGAAGGCATACTGGCACAACTGGCCTGGTCACAAAGAACATTTATAAATTATAAGCTATGATTTCAGAGAATCAAAGCATTGAGGTTTGAACCTAGTTCATTACATTTCTCGGACAGGGAGTCATTGCTACCGCTGTCGTTGTCGTAATTGACGATGCAATATGGCCCGTAGGCAAATCAATTGACATTACAAAACGATGTTTTAAGAAAATAATAATCATCACACTGATGATAGTAGTCATGATAGTATTGATCATATTGACTATGAGGCTTGGGCATAGCCCACCACCTTAGACAGGAACCATAATGGTTACAACTGTCATTGTCGTATTGACAGTATAATAAAATATAGCCCGTAGGCACTTCATCACTAAGGATGTTAATAGTATGATCATCATATTGATGATATTAGTCATGATCGCACTGATCATATAATTTATGAGGCTTGAGCATAGCTCACCACCTTTGACAGAGAATCATAAAGATTAAAATGTCAATGTCTCAAATGGACGATACATTATAGCTCGTAGGCAAAACATCACTAGGATATTATATGATATTAGTCATGATCATATTGATCATATAGACTGTTAGGCTTGAGGATAGCTCACCACCTTAGACAAAGAATCATAAAGATTACAATGTCAATGTCTCAAATGGACAATATTATAACCCGTAGGCAAAGCATCACTAAAGGATGATTATTTCAAATAAGGGAATTTAGATTAACCCCAGTGGCCTGTGTGACTTTAACGATCCACAATTTGCCAAAAATGTTAACATACTTACAGATTTTAACAGGGATTGGAATCTTTTGGATAGGTTTTACCGTCTTGGCCATGTCTGCAATGACATTTAGGCTAGGTTTTACCATCTTGGCCATGTCTGCATTGACATTTAGGCTAGGTTTTACCTTTAAGCTTATTTTAATATTTAACGCAGAGCAATCCTATTTTGAGATGTTAAATTATGGATCTGAACCTAATTATGGAACTACCATCTTGGCCCGGTCTTAAAATGACACGTGGCTAGGCTTTGTCCTTCTTAGATTTTGCCATTTTGTTATAATGGTAGATCTTATAAAAATGTTATTTTTCATTTATTTCATATTTCATGTTTAGAATGAAAGTTTAAACTTAATCATTCCACTATATAAAGATAAAAGTATAAAGTTGCCCTATGCGGGACTTGAAAGGAATAATGTTGTCCTCGTAGGGACTAACAGATAATTATGTCATTATAAGGACTATTGAGGAAACGATCTTCAGAAAGGGAGTCTCTTCTTCATTCAATTCCTTAATGCTTTCTCTTTGGTTGCACGTTTCATCCTGGTCACGGTACGAAGCTCAGCATTTCAAGGCTCCAGATGTTGAGAATTTTTATTACAGCTTCTTCGCTTGGCGACGTATATATAAAAATTTGGAAGCAAAAATTTCCAAATTAGGATTTGAGAATCATCCTATGTTAAGTCTAGACTCAGAAGGTCAAGGAATGTGCTACTGTGTCAATGAGATTAAACACATAAAGATAGTGTTTAATTCACTCAATGTTGGCTCTGATACCAACCTGTCACACCCCGACTTTCCACGTGTCAACGGTGGGCCCGGTGGGGAATATCGTGACGTAGTTGATATCATCATAGTCAAACAACACAATATATAAATGCACAGCGGAAGCAAAAGATAAATATATTACAATCCGAATGTAAAGTAATATCCAGTATTACAACGGAAAGTAAAGGATCCACAGGCGGATCTTAAAAACATAAATTCTATTCAACAGACTTTAGTCGCCTAGAACTTGCAAGATTCCTTATTAACGTCCTGAGCAGCTTCCAGCCTATTACGTACTTGTACCTGTCACTTAGACTTTTGAAAATACGTCAGTTTTCACTGGTAAATACACTCAACTGACTCATTTGAAAAGAGTTTAAGAAAATTGATTTAGATGCACCAGGCACAACACATTTTGACACTTTGATTAAAATGCACAGAGGCAAAATTTAATATTTTATACTTGGGACAAGCTATATTTCATGTTATCAGTTTTACATAACTTGCTCTACATACGGGGCCCGGTTCTATGCCGGTTCATGATTAACCGACAAACCACTATTCCCTTATTGGGAATCCCTTATTGGGTATAATTAATAAACATATGGCATCTGTCAGGTGTATGCCTACACCCCGTGCTAAGGTCGTGGCCATTGCATTTAATGAATCAAGGATATCCAGGACACGGTCGCATTAACCCCCAATGTTTCAGTCAAGCAATACGAATTAAAACAGGTTATTTGGATTTCCGGACTCATTGGTCTTTGAATCCCATACCTGACCATGCGGTATTTATATTACCGTATCCCAAGCCTGCAATAGGGAAAGTTAAGTTAAGAGTATTTACCTGAGCTAGCTCCTGTCTTAAATAGCAAGAATTATAATAACTCAGCCGTATTCACTTAAGTAAGCGTAGGTACAATTTACCGGAAGGCTCTAGTCTGGAATGATGGTGTAAATAACCAATTAGAATGCTAACGGGTCTTTAATTAAGCCTAAGCTTAGACCGGTTAGTCTTAGAGAAATATACGGTTCAAACGCACGATTAGGCGAAGACCGGATAGAATGTGATTTAGACCCAACAAGTTTCGAGACTTGTTTAATATGGGTATTTCATATACATTCTGGATTTTGAGATAAAACCGTTAGGGTTTGACCAATTTAGGCTAGTTTATGTAAACTAGTTACATAAACCGAACCGAACGCGTAATAAGCGTAACGGGTAGTGATGAGAGCCATTTACAAGTTTCCTAAGTTAATATGCTTCATGTATGTTGTGACATCAGTAAGATGTCTTTCATTATGCCCGAAATGAATTTAATCACAAACTATGCCCCGTAGGGGTAGTTTGGTCATTTTAAAGGTTGTAAAAGAGTTTAAGTGTCAACCTGAGTTACAGGCCTGATGTAATCAGCAAATATACTCAATTTACTAAGTTATATCAGTAGATTAAAGTATATAAGTGAAATTTATCAATTATAACCAAACTATGCCCCGTAGGGGTATTTTGGTAATTTCACATAAGCCGAAAAGCTCAAAACTGACGTCTGAGTTTATCAACCTTTGCTTACTGTTAAAATATTATAATTTCCGTCAAATATCAGTAGGTATCACCCTTGGTATGTTTAAAATAATCTTAGTACATACTATGCGTTAAAAACGCTTCATTAGGCGATTAAAATCCGTTTACGGGTTCGATACATAAAGCTGATATTTTTACTATTCCAGAAGGCTTAAAATAATTTATTTATCATTTAAGATCAGTAGCAAAAGGTTTGGAGTCGTTTGGATATGTAAAAATCATTTTATGGCCCGTAAGGGCAAAACCGACAAATACCGGATTAAGCCTACGACTATAAGTTATGCTCAGCCTAAAATTTATTAAAAATCTTTAAAAATCCCAAAATAATGTATTACATCAGTGGGTAAAAGATTTGATATCAAAAAGTAGGCTTAACTAGGCTATACGCTAATTACGCCGTTTTATTAACATAAAGCTTTAATTGTACGCTAACGAGCATAACTCTTATTCTGCACCTCAAACTGATGTCAAACTTTGCATACAAGTCTATATATCAGTAATTAAGGTTTCTACTCTTTTACATTCTCAAAAATCACGTTTTAAGGTGAAAAGGGTATAATGGTCAACATATGAGCAATTAACGGAATCATGCGTATTAATCGGTTAACTAATGAACCATAGTGTATAATCACAGAGGGTTATACTAGCATGTAACCTGGTCCAAATGAAGCTCTTAGGTATTTCTAAATCATACCAAAACGGGTCAGAACTGAAAGTCAAAGTAAAAGTCAAAATATGCGACTTTCGGTTCCGAACCGGGTTTAAACAGGAGATTGTCGGGTTGACCATGGTTAGACATGTCCTTACACTAATTACCAAGTTATATTAATGATCAAATAGGTTATAAGTGTTCTACATTGCTAATTATGCATAAATTATAATTTACACATTCTGTTGACTTTTTAAATATAAGTTTGACCCGACATTTGACCTAGTTAGAGTGGGAATCAGGGGGAACCCTTTTGAGGTTTTATTACCCACATAATTACCAACTTATAACTACTTTTGATTCGACTAATCACTGGACCATTAGTGATTAATCTCAAAGTCAACCGTTAATTACGACGGTTTGACTTTTAAGCTAAAACTTAATTAAGGAAGGTTAAGCAAACTTACCAAGGTCCTATGCACGAAATGTGATCACTTGAGAGCAGACTTGAGCTCCAGAAATGATCAGATTGCAAGAATGAAGTGTGAGGAACTTGGTTGCAACTTTGGTCCTTATATAGTGATTTAATCACCATAAGAAGTTGACACACAAGGCTATGACTGACCATAACTCATCAACATGTGTCCCTAGATGTTTAGGAGTTGCCTAGGGGTCGCACATGAAGTGAAACATCCGTTTAAAGTCGATTCCAATTCTGAACAGCCAACAAAAACATTTTTCTGCATCTGACGTCCTGACGCGGCCCGCCTCAGCCTGTTAATCAGAATTTTCATTTTCTATTTTCCGCATCTTGTCCCTTGGCTCTTCGAAAGGTCAACCAAGCTTATATTTTGCAATTTGACCCCTTATTATTTACCTACAAGGGCTTTAGGACTTATACCCACTTTGCCAAGTCCCTGGACACTTCTGGTTAACCCGAAAAGTCACAACTTTCAACGTTAACGCTTTAACCCCTCGCTTACGAATTTGATCATAACTTTCTCATACAATAACGAAACTTTATGAAATTTATATCGTGCATTCTAGTGAGCATACTTAATAGTTACAAAGCTTCGGGTTTGTCAAAAGGTCACTCAAAGGTATAACTTAAACATGTTGACACATTTAACCCCTGTAGTTTGTAATCCTTCACTTTTAGCTTCGCATGATCCATGATTTATTCGTTTGATGTTATAAACACCATGTAGGGTTATTATGAAGTATATTTATTCACTGTTGACATTTAGAACCAGTATATTCACATATTTTCCATGTTTTTCAACTTTAGTCCTTTTATAACATTCTTTCACACGTTCAAACTTGTGACACGTGTCAACACATTATAGGACGTGAATTTTCAAGGTGTTACAGATATAAGCCATGATTTCTAAATCATAAGGTAAATTAGGAAATTTAAAAATTTCCAGTATAGGGATGACCATTGTGATTTTCTCGAATCACAATTGTCAAGAGTGCTAACACGTTCTTAGGTGTTAACAAGGATTTGAATCTTTTGAATAGGTCCTACCATCTTGGCCTCGTCATATAGGCTAGGTTTACCTTTAAGATTCCTTTTTTAATAATTAACGCAGAACAATCCTAACTCGGGATGTTAATAAGGATCTGAACCTAATTTGAGGAACTGTCATCTTGGCCGCGTCTTAATAATGACACCAGGCTAGGTCTTATCCCTTTTTAGATTTTGCCATTTTATTATAATGGTAGATCTTAAAATATAGGAATTATATTTTAAACATAATCGTTCCTTTAAAATTTAAGCAAGTATATAGTTGCCCTAAATGGGACTTCAAAAGAATGATGTCGTCCTCGGAGGGACTGAAAGATAAATATGTCCTTATAAGGACTATATAAGGAAACGTTCTTCAGCAAAAGGAGTTTCTTCTTCATTCAATTCCTGAATGCTTTCTCCGTGGTTGCACGTTTCATCCTGGTCACGGTACGAAGCTCAGCATTTCAAGGCTCCAGATGTGGAGAATTCTTATTACAGCTTCTTCGCTTGGCGACGTATATATAAAAATTTTGGAAGCAAAAATTTCCAGATTAGGATTTGAGAATAATCCTATGTTAAATCTAGACTCAGAAGGTCAAGGAATGTGCTAATGTGTCATTGAGATTAAACACAAAAAGCTAGTGTTTAATTCACTCAATGTTGGCTCTGATACTAACCTGTCACACCCCGACTTTCCACGTGTCACCGGTGGGCCCGGTGGGGAGTATCGTGACGTAGTTGATATCATCATAGTCAAACAACACAATATATAAATGCATAGCGGAAGCAAAAGATAAAATATATTACGATCCGAATATAAAGTAATATCAAGTATTACAATGGAAAGTAAAGGATCCACAGGCGGATCTTAAAACATAAATATTCTTCAACAGACTTTAGACGCCTAGAACTTGCAAGATTCCTTATTAACGTCCTGAGCAGCTTCCAGCCTATTACGTACTTGTACCTGTCATTTAGACTTTTGAAAATACGTCAGTTTTCACTGGTAAATACACTCAACCGACTCATTTGAAAATGTCTATGAAAATTGATTTAAATGCACCAGGCACAAAATCTTTTGACACTCTGATTAAAATGCACGGAGGCTAAATTAATCTTTTATACTTGGGACAAACTATATTTCATGTTATCAGTTTTACATAACTTACTCTACATACGGGGCCCGGATCTATGCCGATTCATGATTAAACGACACACCACTATTCCCCTATTGGGAATTCCATATTGGGTATAACTATTCCCTTATTGGGAATCCCTTATTGGGTATAATTAGTTAATAAACATATGGCATCTGTCAGGTGTATGCCTACACCTCATGCTTAGGTCGTGGCCATTGCATTTAATGAGTCAAGGATATCCAGGACACGGTCGCATTAACCCCCAATGTTTCAGTCAAGCAATACGAATTAAAACAGGTTATTTGGATTTCCCGACTTAGTGGTCTTTGAATCCCATACCTGACCATGCGGTAAATATATTACCGTATCCCAAGCCCGTATAAGGGAAAATAAGTTAAGAGTATTTACCTGAGCTAGCTCCTGTCTTAAATAGCAAGATTTATAATAACTCAGTCGTATTCACTTAAGTAAGCGTAGGTACAATTCACTGGAAGGCTCTAGTCTGGAATAATGGTATAAATAACCAATTAGAATGCTAACGGTCGCATTAACCCCCAATGTTTCAGTCAAGCAATACGAATTAAAACAGGTTATTTGGATTTCCCGACTTATTGGTCTTTGAATCCCATACCTGACCATGAGGTAAATATATTACCGTATCCCAAGCCCGTATAAGGGAAAATAAGTTAAGAGTATTTACCTGAGCTAGCTCCTGTCTTAAATAGCAAGATTTATAATAACTCAGCCGTATTCACTTAAGTAAGCGTAGGTATAATTCACTGGAAGGCTCTAGTCTGGAATAATGGTATAAATAACCAATTAGAATGCTAACGGATCTTTAATTAAGCCTAAGCTTAGACCGGTTAGTCTTAAGGAAATATACGGTTCAAACGCATGATTAAGCGAAGACCGGAATAGAATGTGTTTTAGACCCGAAAAGTTTGAAGACTTGCATAATATGGGTATTTCATACACATTCTAGATTTTAAGAGAAAACCGATAAGGTTTGACCTGTTTCGGCTAATTTATGCAAATTAGTTACATAAACCGAACCGAACGCGCAATGAGCGTAACGGGTAACCATAAGAGTCCTAAACAGGTTTCCTAAGTTAATATGCCTTAAATATGTTGTGATATCAGTAGGATACCTTCCATTATGCCCAAAACGAGTTTAATCTCAAAACAAGCCCCGTAGGGGTATTTTGGTCATTTTAAAGATTATAAAAGAGATTATTTAAGTTTCTGAGATTCGGTTCTGAATACATCAGTAAAATGACTTATTTTAGTAGGTTACATCAATTGGTAATAAGTCTTATATGGCAAAAATGGTTTTAAACTCATACTAGGCGTTTAATACGCGTAGAAAGCCTTTTTAAGCGATTTCCGGGTTATAACGGAAATCTGAGTTTTTCTGATCAGGTTAGTAAGTTCAAAATACTTTATTTATTAAATAAAATCAGTAGCAATTGGATTGGTGTTAAAATACTATGTAAAACTCATTTTATGACCGAAAAGGGTATAATCGGTATTTACCGAATCCATGCTATAACCTTAGGTTATGAGCAGGTTAAAAATAATTAAAAATCTTTAAAAATCCCAAAATATTATATTACATCAGTGAGTAAAAGGTTTGGTGTAAAAATTTAGGTTTAGATAGGCTTTATGCTAACTGCGCCTTTTAATTACTAAATGGCGTTATAATTACGCTAATGAGCATACCTCCTAATCTAGACCTCCAACTGATGTGAAATCTTAGAGACATGTTTATAAATCAATAATAAAGATTATTGTCCTTTTACATATTCAAAATTCTCGTTTTATGATCATAAGGGCAAATTGGTCAACATTTAAGCAATTAACGGAAACATGTAAACGAATGGGGCAATCAACGAACCAAGAACAGAGGGTTATGCCAACATGTAACCTGGTCCTAAGGAAGCCCTAAGACATTACTAAAACATACCAAAGCGGGTCAGAACTGAAGTCAAAGCAAAAGCCAAAGCTTTGCGACTTTCGGTTCCGAACCGGGTCTAAATAGGAAATTGTCGGGTCGGACATGTTTAGACATGTTCTTACACTAATTACCAAGTCATAATAATGATTAAACAGGTTTCACGCCTTCTAGATTACTAATTATGCGTTTTATGCTTCTGTTGACTTTTTCGGATTAAGTTTGACCCGACAAACGACCTAGTTAGAGCGGAAATCAGCGGATACCCTTTTAAGGGTTTAATGCCCACATAATTACCAACTCATCTATTTGACCGTATAAAAGAATGTGAGAAACTCACTTATTTGATTGAAAACAAGCCCTATGTGATAGAATCACTTATTGATGAGGAACTTGATTTTCGATGCATGAGGGCACAGGAGCAAGTCCGTGAACAGGTCAGTGCTTTCGTACAGCAAAGATACGAACTTGACTCCCGGATAAATGTGATATATTATCACTTATTTTGTGTACATGTGATTGTTGATCACTTATTGAGGTCGAATGCAATATGTACACGTATTCATGGAAGATCTTAGACTTCGTCTCCGTTATTTTTACGGTTTGATACAACCATGATACCCAGATGATAAGACAGCATAAAGACCGAATATCTCAGAACCTCGGCAATCTCTCAAACGAAATTTCGGTACTAAGACCATATGCCAATGTGCGGTTCCCACCTGGTCTTCAGTCGATTAAGGTTTATATCACCCAGCACACTTTAATATGATTGTGAGCTGTCACACCCCGACTTTCCACGTGTCACCGGTGGGCCCGGTGGGGAGTATCGTGACGTAGTTGAAATCATCATAGTCAAACAACACAATATATAAATGCACAGCGGAAGCAAAAGATAAAATATATTACGATACGAATATAAAGTAATATCAAGTATTACAATGGAAAGTAAAGGATCCACAGGCGGATCTTAAAACATAAATATTGTTTAACAGACTTTAGACGCCTAGAACTTGCAAGATTCCTTATTAACGTCCTGAGCAGCTTCCAGCCTATTACGTACTTGTACCTGTCACTTAGACTTTTGAAAATACGTCAGTTTTCACTGGTAAATACACTCAATCGACTCATTTGAAAATGTCTATGAAAATTGATT
This sequence comes from Helianthus tuberosus, assembly GCA_030545235.1. Classification (NCBI taxonomy): domain Eukaryota; kingdom Viridiplantae; phylum Streptophyta; class Magnoliopsida; order Asterales; family Asteraceae; genus Helianthus; species Helianthus tuberosus. The sequence goes on from CM060380.1 coordinate 75,226,345, forward strand.
TAAATGCACCAGGCACAAAATATTTTGACACTCTGATTAAAACGCACGGAGGCTAAATTAATCTTTTATACTTGGGACAAACTATATTTCATGTTATCAGTTTTACATAACTTGCTCTACATACGGGGCCCGGATCTATGTCGGTTCATGATTAACCGACACACCACTATTCCCCTATTGGGAATTCCATATTGGGTATAACTATTCCCTTATTGGGAATCCCTTATTGGGCATAATTAGTTAATAAACATATGGCATCTGTCAGGTGTATGTCTACACCCTGTGCTTAGGTCGTGGCCATTGCATTTAATGAGTCAAGGATATCCAGGACACGGTCGCATTAACCCCCAATGTTTCAGTCAAGCAATACGAATTAAAACAGGTTATTTGGATTTCCCGACTTATTGGTCTTTGAATCCCATACCTGACCATGCGGTAAATATATTACCGTATCCCAAGCCCGTATAAGGGAAAATAAGTTAAGAGTATTTACCTGAGCTAGCTCCTGTCTTAAATAACAAGATTTATAATAACTCAGTCGTATTCACTTAAGTAAGCGTAGGTACAATTTACTGGAAGGCTCTAGTCTGGAATAATGGTATAAATAACCAATTAGAATGCTAACGGATCTTTAATTAAGCCTAAGCTTAGACCGGTTAGTCTTAAGGAAATATACGGTTCAAACGAATGATTAAGCGAAGACCGGAATAGAATGTGGTTTAGACCCGACAAGTTTGAAGACTTGCATAATATGGGTATTTCATACAAATTCTGGATTTTAAGATAAAACCGATAAGGTTTGACCCGTTTCGGCTAATTTATGCAAATTAGTTTCATAAACCGAACCGAACGCGCAATGAGCGTAACGGGTAACCATAAGAGTCCTAAACAGGCTCCTAAGTTAATATGCCTTAAATATGTTGTGATATCAGTAGGATACCTTCCATTATGCCCAAAACGAGTTTAATCTCAAAACAAGCCCCGTAGGGGTATTTTGGTCATTTTAAAGATTATAAAAGAGATTATTTAAGTTTCTGAGATTCGCTTCTGAATACATCAGTAAAATGACTTATTTTAGTAGGTTACATCAATTGGTAATAAGTCTTATATGGCAAAAATGGTTTTAAACTCATACTAGGCGTTTAATACGCGTAGAAAGCCGTTTTAAGCGATTTCCGGGTTATAACAGAAATCTGAGTTTTTCTGATCAGGTTAGTAAGTTCAAAATACTTTATTTATTAAATAAAATCAGTAGCAATTGGATTGGTGTCAAAATACTATGTAAAACTCATTTTATGACCGAAAAGGGTATAATCGGTATTTACCGAATCCACGCTATAACCTGAGGTTATGAGCAGGTTAAAAATAATTAAAAATCTTTAAAAATCCCAAAATATTATATTACATCAGTGAGTAAAAGGTTTGGTGTAAAAATTTAGGTTTAGATAGGCTTTATGCTAACTGCGCCTTTTAATTACTAAAAGGCGTTATAATTACGCTAATGAGCAATCAACGGAAACATGTAAACGAATGGGGCAATCAACGAACCAAGAACAGAGGGTTATGCCAACATGTAACCTGGTCCTAAGGAAGCCCTAAGACATTACTAAAACATACCAAAGCGGGTCAGAACTGAAGTCAAAGCAAAAGTCAAAGCTTTGCGACTTTCGGTTCCGAACCTGGTCTAAATAGGAAATTGTCGGGTCGGACATGTTTAGACATGTTCTTACACTAATTACCAAGTCATAATAATGATTAAACAGGTTTCACGCCTTCTAGATTACTAATTATGCGTTTTATGCTTCTGTTGACTTTTTCGGATTAAGTTTGACCCGACAAACGACCTAGTTAGAGCGGAAATCAGCGGATACCCTTTTAAGGTTTTAATGCCCACATAATTACCAACTCATAACTATCTTTACATTGACCAATCGCTGGATCGTTAGCGATTGATCGCTAAGTCAAACCGTAATTACGACGGTTTGACTTTCAAGCTATAAACTAAACAAAATGCGATTAAGGAAGGTTTAGCAAGCTTACCAAGGTCCTATGCACGAAATGTGAAGACTTGAGCCTGCTTGGGAGCTCCAAAAATGATCAGAGGTGCAAATGAAGGTGTGAGGAGCAATGGTTTCAACTAAGGTCCTTTTATAGTGTTTTAGACACCACAAATCCTTGACATCTAAGTCTATAAGTGACCACAACATTCTAACAAGTGTCCCTAGTGCATAGGGGGTGTTTAGGGGTCAAGAAATATGAGGAAAAACGTTTAAAGTCGGTTTAGACGCGAATGCAGGCTGCTGCCAAATTTTTCTGTACCTGACGTCCTGACGCGGCCCGCGTAAGGGTGTTGATGGACCTTACGCTGCCCGCCTTAGCCCTCCTGATCAGTTTTTTCATTTTTTCCATTTTCCGCATTTTGTCCGTTGGCCTTTCGAAAGGTCAACTAAGCTTCTATTTGCACTTTGAACCCTCTAAATTGACACTTAAGGGTCTCAAGACTTATACCCCTCTTGTTAAGTCCTTGGCCACTCGGTTATTACCCGAAAAGTCCTAACTTTCAATGTTAACGCTTTTAACCCCTTGTAAACGAATTTGATCACAACTTGCTCATACGATAACGAAACTTTATTAAATTTATATCGTGCATTCTAGTGAGCATAATTAACCGTTACAAAGCTTCGGGTTTGCTAAAAGGTCTCTCAGAGGTATAACTTAAACATGTTGACACATTTAACCCCTGTGATTTGTAATCTCTCACTTTCCTTCATATTTAGCTTCGTATGATCCGTGATTTATTCGTTTGAAGGTATGAGCATCATGTCGGGCTAATGTAAAAATATATTTATTCACTGTTGACATTTAGAACACGTATATACACATACTTTCCATGTTTGTCAACTTTAGTCCTTCTAGAACATTCTTTCATACGTTCAAACATATGACACGTGTCAATACATTATAGGACGTAAATTTTCGAGGTGTTACATGAGCCTACCGATACATCTTATATAGAGCTGCTTAACATTTTTCATTTTGCATTTCAGTTTAAAGAGATTTCAACAGACCACTGATGTACTATCATTTTCTCTTTTTCTCGCCAGGAAACTAATTTTTGTTTTTCTATTGTTTTTGCGTTTTGAAATTTTTCACTGTTTTTGAATTTTTCAAATTTGGATTTACTCCCCCTAAAATGCAATAAACTAAGATAAATTTAAAAGACACAAAGATATTTACAAAAACGATTTTCCGATGTCGGTTAACTCATGTTTTACCTCAATGCCGTTTACCAAAATTAATTTTGAATCAGAAATGATTTATCGAATTTTGGAAAAATCAGTTGGCACGTCAGTAAGCGGTGCGGACCATGACAACATTGATGAGTTTCATATTGAAACGATCACGTGTGAGGTGATATTCGTGTTCAACGTGTCTGGCCAAAGAGTGTGCTGATACGAGATGTTACTAAATCATAAAGCATCTTAAATATCGACAAGAATAGGAGAGATTAGAAATTTAAAACCGTATCCTGCAACTGCTTCGTGCATTGCAAGGAATCTGAGTGCTCTCCCAAACTGGATATCCACCCGGCGTGGACTTCAAAGTCGATTTTTTGTAGCTACTGAGAAGTCTCTTGACAGCAACAAGATCATAGACCTCTGGGTCCGGCTGGTCTTCCACATTGCACCAGCGAAGGTCTTTATCTTTCTCTTTCAGAAGTAGTGTGCGGTTGTTCAATCCACGCCAAGGCATCCGCACACCCGGTTGGTTTGTTCAACAAACACATTTTCTTCAGTTACACCGCGAAGAAATGTACACTGCACGTTCATCTTGTTGATTTTGAACATCAGACGTACTGCAGGTGCGTACATTATCACAGATTTGAATCTATCCTGGGGACCCGATTAAAGCCTTGAACAATCAAACTCTTGGAATGATTTTCATTTTGTCGAAGCTATCAAATTCTTTCGACAGACAATTCTGTCTTCTTTTCTTTTTCTCTCCATCAAACGCAAAAAATTCTTTTGTCGCTGTTATTGTGCATGAACATTCCACTATCAATAATCCTATGACTATCGAAAGTTCCTCCTGGAACATCCTGCACACTCACTCAGAGATTAGTTGGAGAGGGGGACCCAAGCCTTCATAGACTTGGGTTGCCCCTGAGAATCAAGAAATATAATTTCAATTTCTTGAAGATTTGCAAACACAGCACCTCCCCCTGAACTTTCACTCGATTTAGGTTTCCAAGTTTGTTTTTGTTTACCGGATTGTGTATTATTTACAGATTTAGAAATCTCCGGTTTTAACGGTTGTGACAAAATTGGTTTCCTTTTAACAGTTTCTGATTTTAAAGCCTTTTCGATCACCTTCACACTTTGACGTCGTTGTTTTGTTTCTTGTTCTTTAATAGTACGTTTGTCATTTTTGGGTGAAACAGGACGACGTTGTTGGTGACCTTGTTCAGAAGGGGGTCTTTCAACAAAATTTTATTTGGGAGTGTTTTTACAGTTTTTAATGATGTGTCCAAACTCCCCACACTTAAAACATTTTCTCCTTTCAACAAACTTAGGAGAATCTGATCGACGGCCTGACGTTGAAGTTGTAGACCCAGAGGTACTAGCTTCACACCCATTTGTGTGTTGGGTATAATTGTTATCACTATTACATTTCAAAATGTTGACTTTTTGAACAAAATCGGTATTTGTCTTATTTTCAAAAGTCTCCACTTTATCAGTACCTTTGGAGGCCACAAACTTAACGTCTTTGCATTTCTTCTTGTGTAACCTTAGGCTTTTGAGCTCGTTGTTGTTGCTGTTTACCCTTAAAAGCGATAGGTTGTTGCTTCGTTGGTGATTTTTGATTTCCAAATTTTCTTCTAACTTCAGCTTTTGGAATCGGATCACACTGAGTTACTGAAACTCTCGGGATCCCCTTTTCCAAAAACTTACTGGTAGTATCTTCAAACACTTTATCAATCAAAGATTGATTGACATTTTTAATTGGAAAAGCTGTGTTTGAATAAATTTTGTCATCACCGACTAAAGTGTACAACACGTTATCACTTTTAACAATAGACATTGTTTTAGTGATAGGATCTATCTCTTGTTTAACAGCAGACTGCATAGTAGGAGTAGGAGGATCACACAGAATATGATTCTCAACAGGGACTTCTACTCCTTTGTTCTTTTTAAGAGATTTATCCTCATCACTCACATCTGGTTCATCATCCGAAGAATCATAGTCCTCAACTGTGGGAGGACTTTGATTTGAAGCACATGATGACTTTTCCTTGCTATCAGATGAGCCCTCCGATGAATTGTCCGTTTTGAACCCTAAGCCAGTTGTAACTTCCCCATAATCAAGAGGTACAGTTGGCTCAAAACGTGGCATTTCCTCCTCATCGGGCATTCTGGTATAGTTGTGTCTCAAAGGAGGCGGACACGACTTATACCCAACGCCTTTCACGTTCCCTTTCAGTTGTTGAACGTCAATTTCACAAATCGGGAGTTAGAATAACTCTCCAATTTTTGCTTGATAGCATCATGCTCGCATTTGGCAATGGCTAGTTCCTTTTTGGTTTCCTCAACAATGTTAATGTAATCGTTAATGCTAACTTGTTTATGATAAACAGTTTTGGTCACTTCGGAAACACTTTTCTTTAAGGTTTCAATCACAGATTTAAAATCCTTTTCGTTTCTAACTAAAGCCATATTTGCCTCTTTGCACTTTGACAGTTCAATAACCAAACTATGATTGTGACTATGAACCATTTCAGATTCATGTTTCAATTCAGCACATTTATGTTTCATATCAGCACAATCACTACATATGCTAGGAGTTTCAGATTGTACCTGACTTGTAGAAGCTGTGACATTAGCCATAAAGGCAGTCTGAGAAGAGAAAGATCAATCTTCAGTTAGAATCTTCTCCATTTCTTTTGAAGCAACAGCAGCTTTCTTGATCAAGTCAGATTTCTCCTTAGCATCATTCGACAAACTGTAATCACTCACACCTGGGCCATCTTCATCAGTACTGCCACTGTATCCCGAACTATCATCTTTTCCTCTAAATTGTACAGACCAAGAGTCATCGGCTTTATTTGAGTTGGACGTGGATGTACTTGTTTGATTTATGAAAGGATTTTGGTTGCCTTGTTGAGGTTGAGCTTGAGATGGTTTAGGAATATATGCACTCGGATCGAACTGAGGTTGAGTAGTGGCAACTGGAGGTGTAAAAGGAAGAAAAGGACTTCCAAATTGAGGTCTAGAATAAGCTTGAGCTTGAGCACTCAAATGCGCTGGCGGAAGATAGGCACTAGCGGAAGATAGGCACTTGGATCGAAGACCGGAGGTGGAGCTGATTGTGGAAACGGAAAAGAATTTGTATTTGATACAAACGCCGTTTGTAACTTTGGTTGCTGAGCTGAACTGGAACTAACTAACGGGTTAAAACCTCCTCCAAGATACATTTTGGTATTTTCTGTTTAAAATTTATAACACACTCGACGAAACGCTATCGACGAAACTCAGTTATGAAACTAGGCGACGAAACAGATCTGATTAAATGATGACGAAACAAATTTGAATATTGATCGACGAAACTGATTGTTTGTCTTGTTCGACGAAACAGGTCTTTGAATGAGTTCGACGAAACAAAAGATATAAATTGCGACGAAACTGATTGTGTGCGACGAAACAGTTAAATTAAATTTAACCCGACGAAATTTCGATGATAAGGTGTTTTCGGCCCAAGACAAAACAAACACACAAGTTTGTTTTCGGCAAAGGGATTTGAGCCCAGAACTGATTTCGGCCCACAACTGTTTTCGGCCCAAATGTGAGGTGATTTCGCCAGGAAGTGATTTCGGCTGGAGAGATCTAATTCCAACTTGATTTCGTCCCTGTGGTGATTTCGGCTGGAATAGGGCCAAGTGATTTCGACTATATGGGTTTGTGTTTATAATGGTCACCAGCTGTTAGGCATTTAAACATAAACAAGTATTATCTTTCTGACACAAAGTTATATCCATCACATGCAATACCATGCTTTGTCTGACATTCACAATTTTCTAGTAAACAACCATCTTTTTATGGCACAAATGTCAAACAATTATATTTTAACCACAAACACTTTAATTCAAACAAGAAACGGATCAAAACACTCATATATTATGAAGAACAGTTTGAAGATATCTTATGAACTATATGAATATCAGATGAACACAATTTTCGGAAACAAGATTTTGCTTAAAACTTTTACTAAAAACCCGGTTTTACTATGTAATCATGCAAACAAACAAGGTTTTTGATAAAAACTTTTAGCACAACAACAGGATAACACTGATTTTAGTGACTTTTTCCAGAAAAATATATAAATTTTTAAAGAACCAAAACTGAAAAATCACTAAAAACCACTTGATAAAAACCCAAACTTGTTTGGTTTTAAACAAGGATTAGAGCCAAAGCTCTGATACCACTTTTAGGTCCGTTTTTCTCGGAGGATCCGATACGTAACCTATCCTTGTTTATCACAAACACTATAACGGGTGCGGAATCCCCGTAACGGTGCAAACCAAACAATGTAAAAAGTATAACACGAACAGGTAATCAAAGATTCACTTAGATTAACAGGATGAGAACAAACTGCAAACACATACACACAATGCTTGACGATAAACTCTCAGTTTCTCTCTATGCTCTCATCAACTAAACTGATAAACATGCTTTAGTATATATACAGACCTTCTGGCGAAAACACCTTGGACGAAAACAGAAGTGATTTCGTCACATATGTGTGGACGAAATCCCTTGTGATTTCGTTGATCCTTGTGTCTTTGTCACATGTGACTTTGATGTAGCAGCCCAAATATTAGTCAAAGCCCAAAACAAAAGTTACGGCCCAAACATGCATTCTGTTCAAGACTTTCACAATTTCAACCATGTGACATCATCATGACATTATAATGATGATGTCATGGTGATGTGTAAACGGGAATGGGCTTGCGGCGCTCCGTGCTTCGCGTGTCGAACTCTGGGGCGCACGACGGAGGAATGTCGTGAAGTCGGACTTGAGCCGGACCTAACCGAGTCGAACCGAAACGAATCGAGTCGAGTCGCGTCCACATAAAGTGTACCAACACTAGTCCATAGATTGTTTTGAACGGACGATTCATAAGCGTTCTCACCGTTCTCACACTTTCCACCGTTTTCTCTAAATCCTGACCCTATATATATATATATAGGAGAATGATTCGTTAGGAATCACCCTTTATTACGAGAACCGCGAGAACCAATCCTTTATTACGAGAACCGCGAGAATCAATGTGAACACAACCAAAAATAGCTAAAAAACACACAAATTTTTTTTTAGTATCTTTTATAAAAAGATCACTGGATTTCGTTACCAAAAAAAAAAATATAACATTAAAAAAAATTTATAAATTTTTTTTTTCCAACTAAAAGTAGCGATTTTTATGTAAAAAATATATTTTTTTTTGTGTTTTTTTGATTTTTTTCCCCCGGTTTTTTGAGGGTTTATTTTTTAGCATTTTAGTTTGGGTGGGTGGGTGGTGGGTGGTGGGGGTCGGGGGTTAGGTTTTTTTTTTTTTTTTGGGGGGGGGGGGGGGTGGGGGTTAGGTTTTTTTTAGGTATTTTTTGTTGTGTTCACATTGGTTCTCGCGGTTCTCGCAATAAAGGTGGTTCTCGCATGAACCTATATATATATATATATATATATATATGAGGAATATTATCTTAATAACGCTTAATATTGTGAGAACCGTAAGAACGAATAAAAAAAGCAATTGAAACAATTTTTATTAGTATAAACCTCATTAAAATTAAAATATTAAAAAAAAGAATTTAATACATCAAATAGTTCATTTCTTCTCATAAAAAGACTCCTATTATATTTTTTACACATCTGTGAATATAAAAAACTTTACACATATGTAAATTTTCTTTATCTACAAATCACATAAATTTAAATGTGTAAATTTATATCTAACATTGTATTGGAATAATAATCATAAGTGCAAAAAAAATGAATTTTAATTGTTTTTTTACGGCGAACTTTTATTAAAACGACATACTAGCAAAATACTAGTACCCAACAAACATACAATCAAAAAGAGAAATTACACCATTGACTTCATCTTAAAGTTTTAAAGAGTAAATACGATTTTGGCCCCTGTGGTTATATCACTTTTAACCTATAAGCCCAAAAATGAATCTTTTAACATCTGTGCCCCCAATGTTATGTTTTCTAACTATTTTGGCCATTATCACTAACACCATCCAATTACCTGGTTAAGTGTTAGTCATGTGCCCGTTACATGATGCATATTTAAGTCATTTCACATACCCACTAAACCCCCTTTAAATAAAAAACCTCTGCATTGAATTCACTTCATCTCCTTCGACTTAAAACCCTCCAAACCCTAATTGTATCATGATTGTCTGCAAATGTGGGCCAATCATCCGATGGATCCAGGGGATTTTGACCATGGCGATTGGCCGTCACCATGCTCCGGCAAAGGTGATAAGTGGCACTTAGTGATGTCGAGTTCAACTAATGGCAGTGACGACGGCTAAGGCCATTCACGGCGTTCAGATCTGATGGCGGTTACGATTTATCAGCAATATCTGGCCACCATTATGGTCCCGATAATGACGATATGTGACATTGACTATTACAGAGAACCAAGGTTTCATGGGCCTCTGGAGGCTAGGCGAGTTTTCCGACAATCAGTGGTAAAATAGATCACACTTTCGGTCTGTTTTTCCCATCATATAACCTGAATCAGATGTTAAGGCTTTACTTTTTTGTGATTTGGATGCTACTAGAGGCTGTGATGATGATTGTCATAGCTATCGGTGACAGAGTTGGTCTCTGACCACCGGAACAGAAGCAAACCGTGGTAGTGAAGGAAAGAGCTTTTGGGATTTTTAGCTTTTTCTCTGTTATCGTCACAAACTCCTTAAGCCTAGATTGGAATTGAAGTAGGGGTATTATGAAATGAAGACTTATTGGTAGAACCTTCAATTTCCTTTGCAGGAGGGTGCATATAACATGGTATTAGAATTCAGATGAAATGAGTTTGGGGTTGGGTTGGAGGAGACGATCAGGATTTTTAATTCAAGGGTTTGGGGTTAAATGTGAAATTAATTGGGTTATAAAATGGGTAGATATTTTGATGTGGGTGAAAAGACATAAATGCCCCTCATGTGAGGGGCACATGACCAACATTTAACCAACTAATTCGATGGTGTTAGTGATCAGGGACAAAATGGTTAGAAAAAAATAAAGTTGAGGGGCACAAATGTTAAAAGATTACTTTTTGGGCTAATAGGGTAAAAGTAATATAACCACAGAGGTCAAAATTGTAATTTACTCAATTTTAAATGAAGACCTATTTTTGCTCCACAAAAAACCTAGGGACTCAATGTCATCAATAACCTTCGAACCCGTGGATTCTACGCCTGAGAAGATAACCTCATTTCTGGCCTTTCAGATGCACCGTCAAGCTATCATAATTATCCCTTGTAGCACCTTTCTTCTCTTTTTATCTAAATGGTTGGACTTGTGAAAATTCAAGAGATCCATAATTGTAAAGCATATATGGGAGTCACCTTACACCAACTGGCGATTTTTTGACAAACATATGTCACCAAAGAACAAGAGATAAGCAAATGAGATGTTGATTCGGTGTCATAGTTGCAAAGCCCACATAATTTGGGATCCACATTTACGTTCCTAAAGGCGAGATTCTCCCTTGTCGGTATTCGATCCAAAATGGCTCTTCATGAAAAGATGATCATTTTTTTGGCACCCAATTATTCCAATGTGTCGGATTTAAACTGCCTAAACTTGTGGCAACTGCCTCGTATATTACCTTTTTCATTGAGGCAACCGAATATTTACCATCCTTTTCTTTCGTTCAACTCCAATCATCCATAGTACTATTTAACTAAACCGTCTCCATCATGGTGAACAAATTCTGATGAGGACAACGGATCTAGATCATTATGCTTCCATCTCCATACCCATGAGCCTGCCACTGGATCAAAACACTCAAAAACCGAAACATCCTTGTTAGAAACAATATGAAACGGATTTGGGAACTCATCCTTGAGCGGCTGGGAGCATACCCAAGTGTCTAGTCAGAGACGAACCGATTCTCTATTGCCAACCATATCTTTAATAAAGGAACCATGCTTAATATTAAGTGGAGAAAATTGTAACAATAGCTCCCCAAATACCCGAAAATCTGCTGGAATGAGGTAGGTAGTTACTAGCTCTAGAAGAACCATGAATAGTGACAATGACTTTATTCCAAAGAGCTTGTTTTTACGTTTTGAAATGCCACCACCATTTTAACAAGAGTTCTAAATTAGCATCAATTAATGGAGTAAGACCCAAACCACCCGCTTCCAAAGGAGATGTAAGTTACCATCTAACCTAATCTATCTTTTCACGTTCTGTAGAACCCACCCAAAAAATCTCCGCCACTTTGCTTCAAGTTGCTCAAGAATAGTAAGAATACTAACTAGAGCTTTAAAAAGTGAAAGGAAATAAGTTGGATGCGTTTCCATTACCGACTTAAACAATGTTAGTCGACCACCTATTGAAAGGGTGGCTTACTTCCACATAGAAAGTCTAGCATCAAATTTTTATATAACAGACTTCCAGTTTGCAATCCTAAACCCTAAACCACCTATCGAAAAGGTGGTTGACTTCCACATAGAAAGTCTAGCAACAAATTTTTATATGATAGGCGTCCAATTTGCAATCCGACTCATGGTCGCCCCACTGGGAGGCCTAGATAAAGAAAGGCAAAGTACCTGATGCACAAAATGTCATCCACTTCCACTTGCCAGAAAGAAACACTTCAAAAGGCGAGACATATTAAAAGTATCATCTTTTGACCAATCACCAATGATAGAGCATCATCCACGTAAAGAAGATGCGATGTGGTTGGACCATTATTGGGAGTACCAATGCCTTTTGGTATACCTTTCTTGTAAGAACAATTAATCATACATTCATACACCATAAATCTTCCATTCTGATAATAAAAAGAAACGGAGAGAGGGGATCTCCTTGTCTAACACCCCTTTGATAATTGAATTCAAAGGTTGGTAAACTGTTAACAAGGATTGAGGACTTCGCCGAATATAAAACTCTCTACAACCAACGCCTCCATTTATCCAAGAAATTCATTGTTCTTGAATGGAATCCAAAAACTTCCAACTTATGTGATCGAATGCTTTTTCAAAGTCTATTTTAAAAAAGAAAAGCTTTTGATCTTTTTTCTTTAACCAAGAGAGTATTTCATTCATTATATGCAGAACATCAACTATATTTAGATACGAGGGAATAAACTACTTCCCTTTTATTTGCACGGTAGAAACCGTTAGGGGTGTGAATTTCTGATACGAATCGAAAACCCGACATGATCATAACACGAAATTCGCGGGTTTAGGTTTAGCCTAAATGGGTTCGGGTCAGTTTCAGGTTGAACCCGCGAACCCGTTTAGGTTAACAGGTCGGGTTCGGGTCAACCTGGTCGGGTTGGCAGGTTGACCCATTTAACACATTTATACTATATTATATTTTTTTACAATATATTTTATGTCATAAATTAAATGGGGTGTGTATTTTATGCCATGATTATAACTTAAAAAGAGAAATTAACATAGATTTTAGAGTTAATTGCCATTTTAGTCCCCGAGGTTTGTTCAAATTTGCCATTTTAGTCCAAATAGATTTTTTTTCGCGTCTAGGTCCCTAACTTTTCACTTTTGTTGCCATTTGGATCACATACCCTAACTCCATCCAAAACCCCTATTTTTAACCAGGGGTATTTTGGGGATTTTCATTTTAAATCTTTTTAATTGCCATTTTGATCCAATTCTAAAAAATCAAAAAAATTCTAAAAAATCCCAAATATTCTAAAATATCAAAAAACTCAAAAACAATTATAAAAATTCTAAAAAATCAAAAAAATTCTAAAAAATAAAAAAAATCTAAAAAATAAGAAAAAATTGTAAAAATAAAAAAAATCATAAAAAAAATTAAAAGATTCAAAAAAATTATAAAAAATCATAAAAATTCTAAAAAGTCAAAAAATTCTAAAAATCTAAAAAATTCTAATAAATAAAAAAAATCTAAAAACTCAAACATATTTTAAAGTTTCAAATTCAAAAAATGATGATATATTCCTCGTCCAAACCAATATATTTTAAAGTTTTATCTATTTTGTTGAGTGAATGCGTGGTCATGATGAGATAGAACCATTTATCCATTTAAAATAAAATTTCATTTTAAGTTGACATTTTTCACAAACATTCTTATATTTCCACATTAATTATCACCCTTTTGGCCTTTTTTATATATGTTTTCATAGTAAAACTATTTATTACAATAATATTTTCATCTTTAGTTTTGTATCAATTATTATAATTTACTAAATATAAATATAATGAAATATAAAATTTATAAACTAAAACATAACATGCATGTTCGTTATTTAGTGGTTCTATCTTATCATAACCACTCATTCACTCAATAAAATAGATAAAACTTGAAAATATATTCGTCTGAACGAGGAATATCGTCATTTTTTGAATTTCAAACTTTATAATTTGTTTGTTTGAGTTTTTAGATTTTTTTTTATTTTTTAGAATTTTTTGATTTATTAGATTTTTTTTTGATTTTGTAGAATTTTTATGATTTTTTTGGTTTTTTAAAATTTTTTGATTTTTTAGAATTCTTTTGACTTTTAGATTTTTTTTACTTTTAGATTTTTTTTTATTTTTATGATTTTTTTATTTTTTAGAATTTTTTGGATTTTTTAATTTTTTTTTTTGATTTTTTAATTTTTAGAATTTTTTTTATTTTTTATAATTTTTTTGATTTTTAGAATTCTTTTTTATTTTTATGATTTTTTTGTTTTCATTTTTGATTTTTTATATTTTTTTTATTTTTTAGAATTTGATCAAAATGGCAATTGAAAAGATTTAAAATGAAAATCTCCAAAATACCCCTGGTTAAAAATGGGGATTTTGGATGGAGTTAGGGTATGTGATCAAAATTGCAACAAAAGGGAAAAGTCAGGGATCAAGAGGCGAAAAAAAACTATTTGGACTACAATGGCAAATTTGGACAAACCTCAGGGACTAAAATGTCAATTAACTCTAGATTTTATAATTTAAATATGATATTATTATATACATTTGTGTTTTTTAAGTAAATTTTAATTTTAATATATTAATTTCAGAAAAAAAATAAAAAAATTCGGGTTGAACGGGTCGTGTTCGGGTCAACCCATGAAACTTCGGGTCGTGTTCGGGTCCATATGTATGATACGGTTTCCAGGTTCAGGTCGGGTTGAACCCACCAACCCGCGAACACGACCCGTTTAGCACCCCTAGAAACCATCTACAATCTCCCAAATCTCCTTTGGTTTGTCCATTATAAACTTAGGGAAGAGGTTTGAGATTACCATGTTGGATCGGTATGGTGGGGAACACACACCTCATGTCAATGGAATTTCGTGGAGTTGATGAGGATGACACTGATCATCATGATACTTACTATTAAAAATAATAATAATTTATTTATTTAAATTTTTGTTTCAACAAATCTCTCCAAGTTTAACATACAACTTTTATTCACCAAATAAATCTCTCAAAAATTCAACATTTACCCCACACCAAAATCTAATTTTATATTATTTTATGGATTAATTCTTCGTCATCATCCCGCGCAATAAACGAACTTCGTGTCAACGCAATGATGGAGGCGCCACAAGTTATTGTTAAGGAAGACGTTTTTTATAAAGATCGGGAAGACGTTTTTTATAAACGTTGCTGTAGAATATAATATATGTAAATTTATGTTCATTTTTAATTTGTGTTCATTATATGTTGTTAACTTTTGGTATTTATAACTTTTAGTTTATGATTTACAGTTTGGGGTTGGTGTGCTGGGTGGCCAAGAGGCCATATTACATAGTGCCAACGAGTTTTTGAGTGAACGTCATGCTGAGGGGTGTCTTGCCATGCTTACAGGTATTTTTCTAACGCGTTTCATTTGGTGGATATATTAGTCTTACTTCACGAGGTTAGGATGAGGTGCCCTTCTATTTCATTGTGGGTAGAATCCCTATATGGAGAGCCATCACGACGGTACCTTAGAGATGAGCATATATGGTCCACCACTGGGTTCAAAAGGGAGACCCATTAGGACCACTTCTCTTCGCTCTAATGACTTGAACCCTCTTGTGCATCAAATTAGAGACAAATGCAAGCTTCTTCTGTATTCCTGGTACTTGATGATGACACTTCTGTTAGAGATTCAGAGGAGGTGGCTAGAGTGTTAGACATCATTAGTGTGAAAGGTCTATCATGGGGTCTTGTTTTAAATGTTAAAAAACTTAGCTAGTTTCTCCTTCTTGTGATGATGGGAACTTTTGTAAGGGTCACCATTATTGTGGGTGAAACTTTTTTTTTTTTGGGGGGGGGGGGGGGGTTAGAAGAGACACAAGGTTTATTAGTGAATTGGCAAAAAAGAGAGCTTAGGGACATTTACTTAGGGACATTATTTTTGAGACATTCCTGCGTGCAAGGATATCTATTAAGAAAGAAACACCTGTGAATTTCTTGACCGACCCATTGGAAGGAAGATCAACATTCAGACCGACCGGACCGACTGGCATTTTGGTCTCTAGTTGGATGGGATGGAAACACGCTTGAGTGGATCTAACAGGGGTCTCCCCAATTGTGGGTTTGGGGCCAGTGTCACACCCCAACCGATGGCGAAAACATCAGAGTGAGACGAACGAGATTGCTCAAAGACTTCATAACACTATTGTGACAATAATTAATTCAAAACCGATTTCATTCATATCATAAAATTGTCAAATTACATCAAAAGGAAATAAAGTACATCAAAGGAAATGGAAATTTGACAAAGTTTAATCATCATATAATAACAAAATCTAGTAAATTGGATATAAGTTTCTAAGGTCGACCCCTACTAGATTTCTTCATGTTCATCATCATCAACCTGCAACATGTTTAAAAGTATAGTTCAACACAAAAGCATTGGCGAGTACACAAGTTTAAATACATAGCATAAGTATAAAAGATTGTCTCAAATCCAACATGGAAATTTATATACATGGTTGAACTAGCATGCATAACTATAGGTCAAACCCAAGTGTCCACAAGAATAATGTGCATCCCTCGCCACCGAAATGAACGAGACCGTAAAGTATACTAACTTAACAATACCTGACGGGCGGCGTGCTACTCCTATAACGCTATATTTGTTAAGGTGGGCTAGCTAAGTTAACGAAAAATAAAGTGCATGTATGTATTCTAGCATAAACAACCTAAGCATAACAAGTAACATGTTTGGTGGATAGAGTGATTTGATATGTTTGTTTGTGTGAATTATGTAATTTGATAAATAAAACATGTTACACCCAAAAGTGCGTTAAAGCATAAAAAGGGTAAAGTGTACTCACGGTTTTGCAAAGCTTCCTTTGAAATCCCGTGAAGAGTTGGTAAATTGGAGGATAGAACACCGAGGTCACCCTACAAGGGTAAACGAAGGTGTGTGAGTAAAATGGATTAAAGATGGAAGATTCGGATTTGGAATTTAAAGTACAAAAAGTATGTATTCACAAAAGTATTATCTAATTCTAAGTACTCGTTTTTTACACTAAGTTAGGTGTGATTTCATGGGTCTTAATTTGCCCATTAGAATCAATAACGAGAGTCTTAGATTCGTAGTTATGATAGCCTAAGTTTATGACGAATAATCATGGCTCGATTACATCACAAATTCAACCACGTTTATGCAGATATATATCTTTACATAGTTATAATATTAACCTAAAACTAATCCATCATAGATTGTCATATATTATCATGTAAGTCAAGCATGGAGGTTTAACCTCTTTATATGATTTACAACTACACAAAATCATCACAAGGATGATTCGGGCGGGTCATGAATTACAAGAAATAAAGAACTAACTAGTATATTATCAACTAAATCATCAAGTGAGGTGTGGAATCAAGTTAGGATTGCCCAAGCATCCAAAGTTCACACTTTCATCAAACATAAGTCTTACCATATGAACTATGGTAAACTTATGTGACTTCAACACTTGTGGGTTGTATTGGACCCTAATAAATCAGAAAGTTTAGAGGTTTTTTGTACCTCTAAACTTGTAAGAATCGACTCTAACAAGTTCCACAACCATTGATGGGTTTAGGAGTTTGTTAGGTACAAGATTCAAGTAGAAAAAGTTAAGTTTTGTAAAAGTTAACCAAGTTTCTTCAAATCAGAAAGTTTGGACCTCAAATGGTGATGTTCCACCTTAAATTACCATGGTAATCTTGTGGAAATACTCCTAGAGGTGTTCCAAGCCTTGTAGAAGAAGAAATGTTGAGAAAAGTAGAAGAAAATGAAGTTAAAATAATATGAACAAAATCAGAAAATAAATCTAACTTTAGACCTTAAATATGGTGAGGTTTTACCTTAGTTTGCCATGGCAAACTTGTGAAAACCTTCCTAGAGGTTATCCAAGTGAAATGGAAGAAGAAACAAGAAGAAAAAGGATGAGGAAGTGAGCTAGAATTCCCTTTGAAACCTTAGAACTTTCTGCTTAAATATGAATATTTAGGGAGTTTTAGAGTGGATTTGAGAGTGTTTGTGAGGTTAGGAAAGTGAAAAAGAGAGTGGGAATGTGTGTATTTATAGTAGGGGATTAGGGTTAGTGATTAAGAGTGTAATTAAGGGAGGTAGGTGGGAGACAAAGGCCAAAAACGACCAATGCGCAACCAACTTTAAGCTGGCTACGGATCACCAATTGCCGCGGGTGGCCGACGGATCCAGGGCCTGGTGCGTGTGTCGCGGCCTTGGTTCACCCGGACCAGTCTTTTGTTTATTACACATTTGGTCCCTGATGTTAGTTATTGGCACATAATAAGGTGCTTAAAGCATATATAACTCATATTTAGGTACTAATTGAGTGTAAAAGCATAGAATTAAGTCTTGTGAAGGTATAACCAAGTATTTACATGAAATGTGTGCACGAAGTCAAGTATTTACGTTAATTGCTTGCAAGTTAAACATGTTTTGCGAGAATCATGAATATGTATCAAGTATAGATGAATTAAACGTATAAGCAAACATGAATAAGAAATGTATAATTCTCATAAAATAATCCATTTTATTATGATTAAAGCCTCGGGTTTACAATGATTCGAAACAAAATACGATTACAAGAGAATCAAGTTCCTGAAAATAGAAATATAAGACAAGCTTTCTAAATACGGAAAGTTACAAAAGGCGAGGCGTTACAGCTAGTGTTTTCACAGTGTTTTCATAATGGGTTAGGCCACGTTAAAAGCTGCTATAGTCAAAGTGACAAAACATGAGGAAGCGTGCCTTGACAACCAACACGCGTTTATACCATTTGCATTTGATATTTTTGGTTTCCTTGCACCAAAAGCAGTGGAGCTATTTAGTCGAATACAACGCGACATGCATATTAATATTATGACCCCCAAAATATATGAATGTAGGTTTTAAAAGGCTTACTTTTGCTTTTCAATAAGGGATAGCAGTGTAGCTTTTTGCCCGTTTGCCTTCTATTTTGATGTATAAGTTTGGTATTTCACATTAATAGAAATTTGCCATATGTAAAAAAATAATAATAACAAAAACCAATTAAAAACATGTTAGATTTAAAATTTATGTTTATTTTTATCTTTTAAATTGTAGGTACTTACGAACAATTGACTACTTTGGTGAAAACCTCGTGTGTACCGGCGAATAGTTTAAGCATGTTTTCTGAATGAGCGGACCGTACTCCATAATACAGCCGATGATTTGGCGCGTATTGACCCAATTTTTTGCATTATGATGAGACGCATTAAGTAGAAGGTTCACTACTTTACAAAAATGCAATTTGGTAATACATAAAATTCTAGACGACACAACTAGTGTTGCATGGGAGGAGTATTTGAAGATGTCCGAAAAAACTTTAAGGGAAACTATATATAAAATTTGCAACTTTGTGATCAAGCTATATAGTTAGAGGTATTTCTGAAAACCAACATGGTATGACATCCAAAAATTGGAACGCACCAAGCCAAACATGGATTTCCAAAAATGCTACGCAACATAGAATGTATGCATTGGGTTGCCATTTCCGTACTGACTGGTGAGGTCAATTTAGGCGAGTTGATCATGGCTAGGGTTGTTCAAATCCCTCAATACTCGTTCGATGCTCGCTCAAAAAATTCTTGGAATTTGCTCGTTCAATTAGCTCGATTGAAAAAGACGCTCAGTTCGGATCAGTTCGGCTTAAACGAACGAGCACGAGTAAAAAAGGTCTGCTCGGTTCGGTTCGGCTCGGTTAGCTCGGTTTATATTTTGATATATATAATTTTTAATAAAATGACTAGAGATCCACAATAATAATGTCTGGTCCAAGATGCAAATATGGCCCATGTATATAGAATTCAAGTCTAATACCAATAATCCATTGTCCAATACTCCAATGTTCATTGAGTAATTAAATCAAAATGTCAAATACTCAAATATAAAGTGTTGCTTGATACTCAAGTCTCAACCCACCATTCGATTTGGAAGTACATAATCCTAACCAAAACACCCCCCATTGGTCATTATTATTCAATTTCTCCATCGCAACGCGTCAGGGTTTTGCTTCAATTGGTTCATTCATTTTCAAACTTCCGAAAGAACAAGGGTCTGCTTCAATAGATTGACGATTCATCTTCCCACTCAGTTAATCACTCGATAGAACCAGTTTAGTGTTTTTTATTCTTTGTTATTTGTTACATTTATACTTATCTTTTAATTAGACAAAACCATAAGGATGAAAACTACACTTTACTTTAAAGACTAACACTCCCTATCATCACTTTCCTTTTTTGTTCTACGACGTTGAGTACCGCTTGGCGTTTGGTCAAAAAATGATTTGATCGAAAGAGGCTTGTTTGACTTTGGCTCGGTTGAATAAATGTTCATTTAATTTGTAAATGAACCGAGGATGAGAAAAGGTCTGATTGGTTCGGTTTGGCTCGGCTCGTGAACATCCCTAATCATGGCCATCCCAAAGTAATTGTAGAAGTTGTAGCTTCACAATAACTATGGGTTTGCCATGCTATCTTTGGTGTTACCTAATCAACTAATGATTTAAATGTTCTCCATCGGTCGGAGGATTTCAACATCTTAAATGGTACGAGGCCTATTTTAGCATTTATGCTTTTAGTAGTTGAATATAATAACGAGTATTATCTTCCTGACAAAAAATACCCTCACTACGCAAAATCGTCAAAACTTTTAGGTTCCTGGCAGATGAAAAAAAGAAATAAGTTTGTGGAATACCAAGAATAGGCACGTGTTCAACAAGTATTTGGTGTTCTAAAGTCTCGATGGAACATTGTGTAAAACACAATACGCGCATGGAAGCCAAAAGACATGAGATATGTAATGTATGCTTGTATCTTATTGCATAACATGATTTTCGAAGATGAAGGTCAACAATATGCTAATAATATGAAAAAGACATCAATGAGAATGTTGTAACAATTGATGAAGCTAAATAAGAGTATATTATATGGACGATACACAACTCGGTTACTCATGTGTAGAATGTTTAATTATATTTTGAAAACACCAAAGTAAATAGTCTAGCTAACTTAATTACACATAAACGGCACCAGTCGTGATATAGTTGTTGGTGCACTTGTGTCTGTACTTTGTCTGTATTTCGTCTTGATTCGAAACGGTGTCTTTGTTAGTCTTGTAAGTTTGACCAAGTCAGCCATCCTCCGGTTTGACTTGGTCAAACAGTTAACAAAATGGTTGTAATCTGTCTGTGTCGAAGGATGTGTCATCGAAGGATCGTTTATATCCTTCGATGAGCTCGAAAGATAACCTTCGAAGGATAGACCACGAAGGATACCATCCTTCGAGGTACATGTTGATCCTTCGATGAGTTTCTAGTCGATAGATGATCCTTCGATCAGTCTATCTATCCTTCGATCAGACCTGCTGTGTTCGGGTATAAATACCCGTGTGTTGTGTTCACTTCAGAAGAGACAGAGTTAGACAGAGTGAGACAGCTTCATTTTTCAGACACATAGAGAGCATTCTGTTCAGAACACACACACACACGAAAGTTAGAGAGAGTTTATAGAATACATCTGTAAACATTGTGCTTGTAACCGAACCTTTCATACGTATTAATACAAGTGGTGTTAATCGGTGAAAACTTGTGTGTTGTGTTTATGCTTGTTCTTTCTCGGTTTGCATGCTAGCTTGGATTCCGCACTCGCTAGTGTGTTAGATATAACAAGGAATAGGTTAAACCTCAACCTCCGAGGGACCTACAAGTGGTATCAGAGCCGTGGCTCTTTTCCTTGTTAAAAACCGAGTTTTTACAAGACTTTGGAGTGTTTTGGACAAAACTCACTTGGTTTTTGCAACCGTTTTTACTGTTTTTCTCGCTTTTCTTTACGTTAAAACGTGTTCTAAACTAACCGGGTGTGTTAAGGAACGGGTTGGGTAACTTAAAAACTTGTTTTTGAGGTGTTTGGTAATTTCCGGCCAAAATTCCGGCTTCTCCGGTAACCGGTTTTCTGGATAAGCTTATTATATTTTATTTGTTCAAATCTGTTTTTGCAGAAAATGATGGTCTGAACCATACTTTCTGCCGAAAGATTTACCAACCCATCACCTTTTTCACCAACCTGTCACTCTTTGTCAACTGTGTCAGAGCAGTTCGAAAGATATCCTTCGAACTCGAAAGATCATCTTTCGATCAGTGGAGGTTCGATAGATCATCATCCTTCGAACCAAGGAATCATTTCGAAAGATCATCTTTCGATCAGTGGAGGTTCGATAGATTATCATCCTTCGAACCAAGGAATCATATCGAAGCATACATCTTTCGATCTACAGTTCTTTTTCGAAAGACCAGGATCCTTCGATTGGGGAGTCTTTCGAAAACAATTGTTCGAAACTCAACAGTAATCTTTCGAACACTGTTGATCCTTCGAACAAGTGTTGATCTTTCGAAGTTAGTCTGTTTATGTTTAACAAGTTTGTGATTTTCAGGTTTTATTATTTTTGATCAAAAATGAATCCAAGATGGAATACTCCGGTAAATACCGACATGTATTTTGGTACTCCGTCTCCCGCACCGGTATCTTCTAATGCAACTTCTACCGGTCAATGGGCATTCGTATCAAATCAAACTCCAAGTATTCAAAGCATTCTCTTAAGCGAGAGTGAAACCGGAAGTTTGAATCGGCCTCCAAAGTTGATGCACTTATATGAATATCCAGGATGGATTGATAGATTTCATACATACGTTCTTGGTCAAAATACAGAATTGTGGTTGCGGTTCATCACAGATTTTGATCAAACAATAGAGGTTGCCGCATCATCTGCTGCTACGTTTGCAGATCTTACGGAAGATCAGAAGAAGGTCTATGATTTGGAGAAGAAGGCATATGCCATTCTTACTCAAGCGTTAAGTAAAGACATCTATCATCAATTTGTCAGTTACAAGACGACAAAAAGGTTGTGGGACGCGTTGAAGACAAGGGGCGTAGGAAATGAAGCGACTCGTCAATTGAGAAAAGAGCTGCTAAAGAAAGAGTTTGATGGTTTTACTTGTATGGAGAATGAATCTTTAGGAGATTTGACAAGTCGATTTAATCATCTGCTGACTGAATTGTCAAATTTTGAGATTGTTACAACTCCAGCAGAGATTGTGAAAAAGTTTGCAGATGCGTTGCCACCTCAATGGAATACTTTCTTGGAAATCATGAAGTACAATGGCACTTTAGCTACAACAAGCTTCAATGACTTTGTTCAAATCCTGGAAAACAAGAATCAGGAAGAAACTCTCAAGGCAAAAAGAGTTCCAGTGCAACAAAATCCTGAAATGTATTATGGAACTTCTAGCACTTCTACAAAACCTTCTTCACATGCTCCAATTCAAACAGCGTTTGTGTCTAGCACTGACATGTATGGCAATACTATCCAAGTTCCGGTCCCTCCAAAAACAGACATGTATGGAAATCCGCTTGAACCAGTCCCTCAATCAGCACCACAACGACCTCTCAGACCAACTGATATGTTCGGAAATCCATTGCCTGTTCGATCTACCGGACCAACAGACATGTATGGGAATCCACTTCCTCCTCAATCTACCGTACCAACAGACATGTATGGGAATCCACTTCCTTCTCAACAGCAAGCTTGTTATGGAAGCACATCGTCTGCTGGTCAACAATCAAAGCCAAATACAGTAGGGCTCGACACCTCAAGCTTTTCTAAAGTCAGTGTGGAAGTAGCAAAGGAACACATGGAGCTGCTAAACACTTTGGTGAGCGCATACTGTGGATTAGTGGAAGGTCAGATTGGTAACATTAATCTGACACAAGAAGACTATCAGCAGATCGATAAAGAGGAGATGGAGATGATGGACATCAAGTGGGCCTTTGCCAGTGCTGTTAGGCGAGCAAAGGATTTCATGGAAAGAACCGGCAGAACCAGCTTGGAGAGCAAGAAAGACACCAAGTATGGGTTTGATAAGCAGGCTGTAAAGTGTTTCAACTGTGGTGAACGTGGTCATTTCAAGCGTGAATGTACAAGGCCATCTCAGCATGGAAATCAGAATCCCTTCAGAAATCAAGGCAATCAGCAGAACCAGAACAGGAACAACGTTCGTACGTTGGTACCTGTCAACAACCAGAGTCAAGCGGGACCATCTAATGCCAACCAGGCACTTGTGGTTCAAGTAGATGAAGGCTGTGATTGGTCAATCCAGTTGGGAAATGATGCTCCAGATGGAACAGCTTGTTTTGCTGAAGTTGTCAAGGATCTTAAACACGCCAGTGGTGGAGAATCTTCCACCAATGGTAGTGAATCTTCTGAAGATGAAGACAGCTCCGGTTACAGTGGAAGTTCAGATGAAGAGTCCTCGAGTTCAGGGAATGATCAGGAAGATGACTCATCAACTGCGTCAGTTAATGCAGATATTGATGAACTATTGGAAGAAGCTACTGCAGGAATTCAAAGAAGATCTATTTTGGTGGATCAAGCTGCCTATTCTTCGTCTTCTCTCCATTCAGCCTTTATGGCTAATGTCGACAGTTCATCAAGTCAGGTATGTGTCGATGAACCCACTGCTGATATCTGTGATAATTGTGATAGATTGCATGTTAAATGTGCTGATTTGGATGCAAACATGTCTGAGTTGCAAGGCAAACATGATGCTTTACAAGCTAGTTTGTTTGACTTGCAAGACAAACATGTTTCTTTGAATGATAAGTGGTGTGAATTGCAAAGCAAACACGAGGCTTTGCAAGAGAAATATGATGTGACATTCATTCACAACCAGAAGTTGACCGTTGATCTTTCCAAGTGCACAGAAGCCAACATGTTTTATGAAAACCATGAAAAGGAATTTAAGTCAATGATTGAAACGTTAAAGAAAGATAAAACAGAGCTGACAAAAATGGTTTCCAGAAAACAAACTGACATTAATTTGTATATAACTCGTCTTGAGATAATGCAAAAGGAAATGGCTTGTGTGAAAACAGAAAGTGAGGCGATCCGACTCAAGTTAGACAGTTATTTGAGCTCTAGCTATGTGTTGGATCACATCATTGACGTTCAGAAAGAGAAACGGGATGTCACATGCATAGGTTACAAGAAATGTCCACCACCCGTGAGAAACAATTATGATGCCATGCCTGATGAGGAGTATAGGACTCACTTTGAGCCATCTGTTCCTTTGGACGTTGAGGAATTTGCAGCAGGACTCGGATACAAGAAAGAAGTATCATCAGATTCGGATGTGTCAGCAGATACATTTGTAACTGCTGAACAGAATCAGGATCCTCCAGTTGTGATTGAGGATGCTGATTCTTCTGATGATGAGTCTGACGATACTGATTCAGCAAAGTCTGATGCGGTGATAAACGAAGAGGACATACCTCTTGAGAATCATATTCTGTGTGATCCTCCTGCAAAACCCGCTAAGACTGTTGCAATCGAGTCCTCATCTGAAAAAGAGTCGGAGAGTGTGGATTTGCTGTACACTCTTGTTGGTGATGATAAAATTTATTCTGACAAAGATTTTCCGATTAAGAATGTAAATCAATCCCTAATCAGTAAAGTTTTTGAGAACTCAACAAGTAAGTTTTTGGGTAAGAAAGACTCACACATTGTGGTAACACAGTGCCCTCCTATCCCAAAGGCTGAAGTTAGAAAACAATTTGGCAATCAGAAACTACCAACTGAGAAAAAGCAGCAAAATCATACCAAACTAAGAGGTAAGACACCGACTCAAAGTCAAAGAAAGCCGAATAAGAAGAAGAACAAGAATGTGAACTTTGTGAAATCTAAGGGAACGGACAAAATTGCAACGTTTGAAAACCAATCTAACTTAGATTTTGTCAAGAAAGCAACTGTGATGAAAAGAAATGAACCAAGTAGTTCAAAACCTAGTACCTCGGGATCACAAAGTTCATCATCGACAAAACGATCACATGATACTTCGGGGTTTGTTGAACGAAGATCATGTTTTGAATGTGGTACAATTGGGCATATCATTCGAAATTGCCCGTATCTTCATAAGTTGAAAGCCAAAGAAGATGATCCCCGTGAACACAATCACCAAAAGCGATCTGTTTCTGTAAAACAAGATCCCCGACTTGTAAGAGAAAGGGAAAAGAAACAGAAACGCCAACAAGTCAAGGTGATTGAAAAGGCACTTAAAAATGAAGTGGTTAAAAAACAAACGGTTCCAGTTAAACCAGAAAGTTCAAAATTTTCAAAAACTTCAAACAATCACGAAGTTAAGTTTTCAGACAATCAAACTGGTAAATCACAACAGACATGGAAACCTAAAATAACCACAAGTTCAGGGGGACCATCACAATTTTCGAATCATCAAAGAATAGAAGTTATTGTTGTTGATGAAAATGGAAGACCCAAGACCACAATGGCTTGGGTCCCCATCTCCAACTAATTATGTGAGTTCATGTGCAGGGTGTTCCAGGAGGAACTATCAGTAGTCATTGGATTGTTGATAGTGGGGCATCCAGGCACATGACAGGCGACATGAAGCTTCTCTACGACGTCAAATCTATTAGAGGAGGTTATGTTGCTTTTGCTGGAGATAAAGGCGGATATATTACGGGTGAAGGAATGATTTCCAACGGGGTTGTTAGTTTTGATAAAATCAACTTCGTACAACAACTTGATCACAATCTTCTTAGTGTTTCTCAAATTTGTGATAAGCAGTTCTCAGTACACTTTGATGCAAATGGATGTTATGTGCTGAAACCCGGCTTCAAAATTCCGAAAGAATGGATTCTCTTGTCGGCTCCAAGGATAAATGATTTGTATGTCCTTGATATGAGCCAAGCTATCACAACGTCTGCACAAGCAACTTGTTTCGTTTCCAAAGCCACAGAAAAAGATACAATCTCTTGGCACAGACGAATGGGTCACATTCACTTACTCAAAATGAATCATTTGGTGTCAAATGAATTAGTGAATGGTGTTCCCCTTAAAAATTTCCATCTTCAAGACATCTGTGTCTCGTGCCAGAAAGGAAAACAAACGAAGAAGCGACACCCTACAAAGAAAATCAACACGGTGGCTGTTCCTCTTGAACGTTTGCACATGGATTTGTTCGGTCCTGTCAAGCACAAAAGCATTAGGAATGATCAATATTGCCTCGTGATAACTGATGATTATTCAAG
The DNA here is from genome assembly GCA_030545235.1 of Helianthus tuberosus. Lineage (NCBI taxonomy): Eukaryota > Viridiplantae > Streptophyta > Magnoliopsida > Asterales > Asteraceae > Helianthus > Helianthus tuberosus. The sequence continues at coordinate 75,253,188 of CM060380.1, forward strand.
ATTTTCTTGGGTGGCGTTCATGGCACATAAGAGTGAAACCTTCGGTATTATCAAAAACTTGATCATTCAGATTGAGAATCTATATAAGTTGAAGGTTAGGCGGATACGTAGCGACAATGGTACTGAATTTAAAAATCATGCCATGGCGGAGTTTTGCACTTCTAAAGGTATTCTTCACGAATTTAGTGCAGCTTATACTCCTCAACAGAATGGCGTCGCTGAACGTAAGAACCGCACATTGATCGAGACTGCTAGGACTATGTTGGTAGAGTCACAATTGCCGATTCCATTTTGGACTGAAGCTTTGGCATCTGCATGCTATACGTTGAACCGAGTCCTTACAGTCAAAAGGCACAACAAGACCTGCTTTGAGCTTATTAATAAACGGAAACCAGATTTGTCATATCTTGAACCGTTTGGAGCTCCATGCACAATGATCGATCCTAATGGAAAGTTTGGGGCAAGAGCAATTGAGGGATACTTTCTTGGGTATTCCACCCCGAACTTAAGAGTCTGGAATCTAGAGACCAAAAGGGTCGAGGAATGGTCTCCAGGTTTTGAAGATCCTATTCATCCCGATCGGGTTTGGTTGCTCAACAAAGCTCTCTATGGTCTTCATCAAGCACCGCGAGCTTGGTACGCAACCTTATCTAATTATCTGCTGGAGAATGGATTTCGCAGAGGTCTTATCGATTGTACTCTTTTCATCAAAGAACAAGATGGAGATCTTCTACTGGTACAGGTATACGTTGATGATATTATATTTGGTTCTACTAATGATGTTTTGTGTAGGGAATTTGAGCGTGTAATGCAGGATAAATTCGAGATGAGTGCTATGGGGGAAATGACTTTCTTTTTGGGCCTACAAGTACAACAAACCGAGTCTGGGATATTCATCCATCAGACTAAATATGTTGGTGACATCTTGAGCCGGTTCTAGATGTCTGATGCAACGCCCATCGGTACCCCATTGCCGCAAAATCACGGAATTACTCCAGACTTGAAGGGTGAAGCTGTTAGCCCCTCATACTACCGCGCGATGATCGGATCTCTTATGTACCTCACAGCATCAAGACCAGATATAATGTACCCAACGTGCCTGCTAGCCAGATATCAAGTCAACCCGAAGGCCTCACATCTTGCAGCTGTAAAAAGGATTTTTCGTTATTTGAAGGGTTACCCTGACAACGGTCTATGGTACCCTAGGGATAATAACTTTGACTTGATCGCATTCAGTGATTCTGATTTTGGCGGATGCAAAATCGACGGCAAATCCACAACGGCTGGATGTCAGTTTTTGGGAAATCGCCTAGTCACATGGCAGTGCAAGAAGCAGACATGTGTCGCTACATCAACATGCGAAGCTGAATACATTGCTGCCTCAAGTTGTTGCTCCCAAGTCCTATGGATCCAACAACAAATGCGCGACTACGGTTTTGAATTCCTAACTACTCCTATTTACGTTGATAATTCTGCTGCCTTACAGATCACTAAAAATCCTGTGCAGCATTCAAAGACTAAGCACATCGAAATTAAGTATCACTTCATACGTGATTGCTTTGAGAAAAGGCTAATCGATGTTGCTTACGTCCACACCGATGACCAACGTGCCGACCTTTTTACCAAAGCATTTGACAAATCAAGATTTGACTATTTATTACTGGTAAACGGCATTAAGGTCAAGCAAGAGTAAAACCAACATCGGAAAATCATTTTTGTAAATACCTTTGTGTTTTAAATTTGTCTTAGTTTATTGATTTTAGGGGGAGTAAATCCAAAAATTTGAAAATCCAAAAACATCGAAAAATTTCAAAAACACAAAAACAATAGAAAAACAAAAATGAGTTTCCTGGCGAGCAAAAGAGAAAATGATAGTACATCAGTGGTCTGTCCAAACCTCTTTAAACCTTAAATGAAAAACGATAAGCAGCTCTATATAAGATGTATCGGTAGGCTCACAATCATTTTAAAGTGTGCAGGGTGATATAAACTTAAATCGACTGAAGACCAGGTGGGAACCATTCATTGGCATATGGTCTTAGTACCGAAATTTCGTTTGAGAGATTGCCAAGGTTCTGAGATATTCGGTCTTTATGCTGCTTATCATCTGGGTATCAACGTTGTATCTTTTACCGAAAAATAACGGGGACGCAAGTCTAGATCTTCCATGATACTATACATACCTGTACATACTGCATACGACCTCAATAAGTGATCAACAATCACATGTCCAAACAAAATAAGTGATAAAATATCACATTTATCCGGGAGTCAAGTTCGTCTCTCTGCTGTACGAAAGTACTGACCTGTTCACGGACTTGCTCCTGTGCCCTCATGCATATGAAAATCAAGTTCCTCATCAATAAGTGATTCTATCACATAGGGCTTGTTTTCAAATCAAAATAAGTGAGTTTCTCACATCATATACGGTCAAACAGATGATAATCGGTATACTCACCGGTAAGATGAACCCTCGTGCATACCTTGATACGGGAATGTGTCGTGATGTGGATGAACACCGGTCGGTAAGTATAAATCATACCTTAACGTATCCCCGCGCCATGATTACATCTGATAAGTTGAGCTTAAGTGGACAACAATACCGATAATTGTTATAGGATGCTTATCTTAATGTTAACTAATTGAACAACAAGAGCGTTTTGGCCTGACCGTACACTGATATGATTCTCTTACCCTCGAAACTCACAAAAAGAATGTCTGTAAATATTTACTTACTGCTTTAAATTTCTGTATCTTTGTATATATTTATTTACTACTTTCTGTCTTTACATTTGAAATATTCAAAAATACCAAAAAGATTTTAGGTGTGTTTTAATATAAACTTTATAAAAGCCAAAAAGATTTTATTTCTATCTTATTTTCGATCGTACGATGTTGGATCTCGAGTCTTCGTTACCTGGAACCTGAACGAAAACCAAAACGACTATATCTTCATAAACGGTCGAAATTTGCAAGTGTTGAAAGTTAAAATTGAAATTGATAAAATTTGTTAAAACTTTCAAACTGTCGGACGGTGTTTGTTTAAACAATGGTCACACGTGTGTCGTTTGTTTATGGTACTATATTCCAGGCAGTTGTTCTCATTACGCGTTTAGATTTCTTGCATGTGCAGATTCTAAAGGCAAGGAGAACATGGTCGATGACAAGCTTCGGAATGAAGACACGACGTGAAGGCACTCAAATGATGAAGATGATCGAGTTGCCGCTGACCATCATCAACACCACAAGGATCTCAATTCATAAAGAACAAGATTTTCACGAGCATAACTCAAGGGGGAGCTTATGTTAAGGGGGAGTTTGTCAACACACTTCCTACATGAAACGGGGAGTTTGTTGATACACTTTCTGCTTTCAAGACGTGAAAACTTTAAAGATCCTCCGACATTGAAGACTTGAAAGGACGTCAAAGACTTGAAGTCACAAAGATCAAGAAAAAGCTACAGCCAGACAAAGCTACAGCCAAGGGGGAGTTTGTTGGTGCACTTGTGTCTGTACTTTGTCTGTATTTCGTCTTGATTCGAAACGGTGTCTTTGTTAGTCTTGTAAGTTTGACCAAGTCAACCATCCTCCGGTTTGACTTGGTCAAACAGTTAACAAAATGGTTGTAATATGTCTGTGTCGAAGGATGTGTCATCGAAGGATCGTTTATATCCTTCGATGAGCTCGAAAGATAACCTTCGAAGGATAGACCACGAAGGATACCATCCTTCGAGGTACATGTTGATCCTTCGATGAGTTTCTAGTCGATAGATGATCCTTCGATCAGTCTATCTATCCTTCGATCAGACCTGCTGTGTTCGGGTATATATACCCGTGTGTTGTGTTCACTTCAGAAGAGACAGAGTTAGACAGAGTGAGACAGCTTCATTTTTCAGACACATAGAGAGCATTCTGTTCAGAACACACACACACACACGAAAGTTAGAGAGAGTTTATAGAATACATCTGTTAACATTGTGCTTGTAACCGAACCTTTCATACGTATTAATACAAGTGGTGTTAATCGGTGAAAACTTGTGTGTTGTGTTTATGCTGTTCTTTCTCGGTTTGCATGCTAGCTTGGATTCCGCACTCGCTAGTGTGTTAGATATAACAAGGAATAGGTTAAACCTCAACCTCCACGGGACCTACAATAGTAAATTCGGTAAGACTGAGTATCTATCGAAGGACACAAAGCAACATCTCTCGATAATAAACCTCTATCGAGTACTAGTCTAGTAATGTTTAGTGGATTTTCAGATTTCTATCAGCTACTAAAGCATATTAACAAAGAAAATCACGAAACAAAGCAATGAAACGCGGTTATTGGTGAAATCAAATGACGAGAAAGTAGCTACCTAGGAAATAATCATGTTAAGTCGACAGGACTTACAGGATTGGTCAATTGGAATTGGCTACCAGAATCCTAAAATACACTATCTGGAAGTAAAACTGGATGGCGGATGATCGGAGTGTCGCTCTCCGGTCAAAGATAATATTTATAAACCCAAATTACCTTTAACAAATAGCTAGTGGTGGTAAGGGGTCAAACTACGAAGAGTATGTGGTATGATAATCCACAAACCACCGAACCATTATGCAAGTTAACCTCTTTAGTCTCAATGTTGAAGCCCCTATAATTCTTTAGGAAATTAACTCATGCCTTTATTATTTTCTTTAGACCCTGCGGCATTTAAAAGGAAAGTATATAATATGATAATTATTCACATAAGAATTGATGAAACCAATTAATTCCACTCATGAAACTTTACGTCAGTTCTTTTGTTTTCTTTCTTTAAGCAATTTTCCATTAAATTTAATTCACACTAACTCTATTCACTTGTATTTACCACAAATTTAATTAACCAATTTACATGTATAATATTTATTAGCTATACAAATATCATTTTTTTTTAAAGGTGAACTTCTTAATGGTGACCATTATCACATCCGCACATCGCGGACCCTCTCCAAGAACGTGGGCCCAGATAGCGGGGCCAGCGCTGGGTTAACCAGTCTTGGGTCGAAGGATCATTTAAGCTCGTTTCATCAGCCCATTTAGCACATCACTATCTACAAAACTCTTTTACACTAAGTAAAGCCAAACACACTCAAAAAGACTAAAATCTAACTAAATAATATACAAAACTAAGGGGCTGTTTGGAACCATTAAGAATTTTTGCAATGAGAAGGTAAAAGAATGTGACATGTGATTATTTACCATTCAGAAGTTACCTCTTAACCATTCAGACTTGAGGTTACCTCTTATTCATTCAGAGGTTTTAAATCATTAAGAGGTAGCATCTGAATGGTCATTAAGAGGCTACCAAATAGCCCCTAACACATAAACATGGCGTGTTTACCAACACATCACCAGTCTCTAAACCTGACGAAATCTAGAATCTAGAGAAGTGTGTAAACTCACCGGTCTCAGGTTCAGATCACCTTTCGGTCTCTCTAAACAAATGCAATGGTACCCTAAATCTGGATATACTCTCAACCCCGTTAGAAACAATACATTTGAGAAGTGTAAGGGATGTAAGGGGTAGTGAATCTAACAAGTTTGTAACACCGGATATCAAGAATCAAAGGAATAATAAAGGGTAATTCACTCTCGTGCAATTAACTCCTAAACCACCTAATCACAAAGAATACCTAACAATCTAGCACCTCTCGGTTTCTAAAATTGGCAGAATACTAAGTACCTCTAAACTCTCTATCAAGGTTCCTTTGGGATATGTAGACTATACCATAAACAAGTCATAATTAAGCACAGAGTAAGCAATCTAATACGCGTCTATAACTGAAAGACATTCAACAAGACACGCATAGAACGAAAGATTGATCATATATTAGGATAAAACACGCATAAAGATTAAAACCCTGAATTAGAATCACTCACCAAAACATTAAGCCAGAATCACAATTAACCCAAAACTAAAAACTAAGAATTAACATTTATGCATACGCCTAGGTTTCTAAGATAAGCTTAGCTACTCATGTTCATAGACAAAACACAACTAAAAACAAAGTCTAAACAAGTAATTCCATAAAACATGTTCATAAGTTCAAGTTTCAATAAATCGAACAAGATAAACTTGATTCTAACCGAAAAAAAACTATCAACTTTGAACTAAAATTCTTCAATCACGAGCTTTTTCTCCACTTTTGATACTCTAGAGTCACCTTCGTATTTTTTTGGACTCGTAAGGTGCAAGGTTCGTAATTGAATTGTACATGTTTATTTTGTGTTTTCGGTTTACGTTTTTGTGTTTTGTGTCTATTTTGCCGGTGATGGATGGTTACAGATGATGGTAGATGTGGCGGTGGTGTTAGGTCATGTAACAAAAATCCGGCTTATGCTATATACAATATATATCAAGCCCCCCGCCACATTGTGGTGGGTAATAATTCTAGTTAGAATTTATTAGCAAAACTGAAAATACTATTATATAAAAAACAATGGTTTTAGTAATGTAAGTTCATGTGATAAAAACTCACTTTCCTTCCCTGCCCTTTAAGTCATATCTTACATCGCTCTTGGATTGAATTAAGAGCAGACTCAACCTCTGGCTCATCACCAAAAATTTACTTGCAAGTGCACCATGATTTTAACAATTGGGGCCACTGACTTTCAACACCTAGCATAAGTAGATGATCCAAAGGCCAAAACAACAAATTACAAACGGCACGTAAACGGACAACAAGTAGTGTCACAACCCCCTTCTGCCAGCTGGTATTCTTGTGTCAGTTTGGGTGGGTAGGGGGAAAACACGCTTGTGTTGACCTTATAGGAGTGTCTTAAGCTCAGGGATAATGGGTTTGTTGCTGGCTAGGCAGCATTGAAGGAGGAATCAGCCAATGTTCCTAAACACAAGAAAGCTTGTTTAGAGAATCAGCATGTGATTCTTTCATTTGCTTTTGATATATTTGATTCTCTAGCTCCGAAGGCCATAGAATTCCTAAACAGGATCTAGCAGGTAGTAATTTTTCTATCCAAATTGGTATTTTGATTCCCACACCATCATATATTTTCTTTAAAAAGTTAGTTATAGCATTTTACTTGTAGTAAAAAGAAGAAATGAACATCACAAAACATAGAAAATCAATAGCGTGAATAGAACTAAATAGTCAAGACGTAAAAGTATTAGTCCAAAATTCAGTTGGTGCGCATAAAGCCCGACATCTTGTTCTTAATCAGCAAACGCAAAAAGTGATTTGGCAACCATAAACAAAAGGTAAGGACACTAGATACTTAAACTAGGGTCACTCACCTGTCCCACAAACAAGACGTAAAAGTATTAGTCCAAAATTCAGTTGGTGCGCATAAAGCCCGACATCTTGTTCTTAATCAGCAAACGCAAAAAGTGATTTGGCAACCATAAACAAAAGGTAAGGACACTAGATACTTAAACTAGGGTCACTCACCTGTCCCACAAACAACACAACCCCGGTCACATCTTCTCTAATCACAAACAAAAACGGGTGATCCGCCACAAAATCAACAAAAGGGTTTGGCGCCCGCCGTGAACTTTTGATCGTACTAACTACAGTGACCGCTGCAGCTTCTGTGCCTTCTTCATTCACCTCCACGAGAGATTTATGCTCGATTGTCGAAACATAAAGGCCCTTACCAATAGGTGAGTCAATCATTTCGGTGAAACGATATCCAACTTTGAAAGGCAATACAAGCCCTAATTTCTTCAACATATCAGAAGCTTCAAACCCGAATTCTATCTTAAATTTTGGTATAAAAAGCTCCTCGACTCTTACCTTTTTTCGTGGAATGTGATGGTCAAAAAAGTTGGATGTGGAACCAATTTTATTTATTAAAGACGGAAGCCCGTCTTTTGCATCATTGAGGTAAAAGTACATTGTGAACTTACGCTTATCTTGACCATGCAAATAAGGGAGACCCAATACTGTGAAATCATCATATTCATGTACGAATTGATTTTCGTAGTTGGTCATAAAGGGAACTTTAACTTTATTGCCATTGAGGAGGTGAAAGTCACCTTCTTCAGTCAACGAGGTTTCAAACTGCTGACTCCATGTTCCCTTGAAGTAGATAGCATTTGCAAGGATGAGCATTGTGTCATCACTAACTTCTTCAGCAGTAATGACTTCCTTGATAAGCCCATTTGTTTCCTTTTCGGCCCATGAATTCATTTCACGTGCTACCTCTACAGCCTTGGTTAATAAAAAAAATAATATATTAGCCACATATCAAAAACAAGGTTTTGTAACATTAATATAGATCCGTTTTGAGAAATCCAAAACATTAAAACCCAAAGTTTGTAAGCAAAATAACCAAGATTTATATCAAACTGATTGCAAGAATCAGGCACAGAATATTTAATGAGCAATCTGAAAAAAAAATGTCTACTAATAATTTTGAAGTTCCTAAAGAAAACTGAAAAAAAGGCACGCTGCTATATGTATATATGTATATGTAGGCCACTCCAAACATAAATATTCGATCTACAAAAAACTCAAACACTAACTTACGTCAAATGGCCAGTTGACAAATGCTATAATGCAAACCCTAACCTTTAAACGGCAAACTTGGTTTAAAAGTAGGGTCCAGCCCTAACCTTTAAACGGCAAACTTGGTTTAAAAGTAGGGTCCGGCCCTAACCTTTAAACGGAAAATTTGGTTTAAAAGTAGGGTCCAGCCCTAACCTTTAAACTGCTGTTGAGTCCATAAAAACAATGTGAGATTAGATTGCCAATAACGTGAGAAAATAAAACATTAGAAACTGACCTTTCCGAAATCGACTTGTTTGCAAGCGGCTCTATAAACGGTGTCCACGGCCAGTTTGAAAGAAGGTTTGAGAGAAAGAGTTTCCCGAACCCAAACCGCGTTTACAGAAGACAATTTAGGTCCGCCACTGGGGCTATCGTCGGCTAATATTGAGGACACAAGCTGCAAATGGAGAGAGTTGAGGTCATCCGTAGTATCCGCTTTAAGGAAAGCCAGGAGTTGATCAAGTGTTTCACCTTTGCAACCGGCAGATAATACGCTCAGGGCGACCTGGATCGAAAGGGGTGAGAAGACTACGTTGGAGTCGTGTTTGTTGGACAGAAGGTGGGTTGCAAGTGCGGTTGAGACATGGGTTTGGTTGCTGATCATCATCGATTGGTCGAGACGACGAGGTCGTGGCCGAGAGGGTTTAGAAGGAGCCATTGTTAGATACGTAAAAAGGAATAAGGAGACGAAGAAGAAAAATACGCAGATAAATTAATTTAATTATAAGGCTACAGGGTACGGTCATGACCCTCATGACTACCATGACCCTCCACATAGGCACCATGTCATTTATCTTTAATCCACCATTCATAACCACTACTCTAAGGGTATGGTCATGACCCAAACCACTATCCCCTTTATTGTTTTAATTTATTTTTGTCTTAAAATTATCAAATGGGAGGGTCGTGGTAATCGTGGTTTAATCCATGGGAACCACCATCAATCAAGGAGGGGGATGGTATACCCTTTAATTAATGGTCCTGTGTGGAAATAATGTTCCAATCCATGACCCCCACACCCCATAGCATCAAAACAAATCAAAATATCATTAAAATTCGGTTTCCGTAAATATATATATTTTTTTAAATTTTAATAACAAACGATTTGAATGTAGATAAATTTTAGAATTTTACTTTCACAATTATCAAAATATCATTAAAATTCGGCTTCTTTAATTTTTTTTTAGTTTTAATAACAAACGATTTCAATGTAGATAAATTTTAGCATTTTACTTTCACAATTATCGCAGATACCTTCAAATCACTTAAATACACTTCTTAAATTTTATTTTCTATTTTAATAAAACCTATATCATTAAAATTTGGTTTCTTAAAATATATAACTAGGTTAGAACCCTGTGTATTACACGGGTTAAGTAAATATAATTTTATATATTAAATAATAAAAAATATATTTTTATGAACACCGTATATTGTACATGTTAAATAAATGTAGTTTTATATATTAGATGATAAAAAACGTTATATATATAAAAATCATGTGTATTACACAGATCAAATATATGTAATTTTGTATACTAAATACTAAAAACGTTGTATCTTTAAAAAATCCGTGTATAATCGGGTTGAATAAATCCACCAAATAATAATAAAAAAATATTACATACTTACAAACCCAGTATGTTACACGTGTTGAATAGATCTAAAAAAGAGTTATATTTTTAAAAACCATGTGTATTACACATATTAAATAAATGTAATTTTGTTTATTAAATACTAAAAACGTAGTATCTTTAAAAAAACCCGTGTATAGTTAGGTTGAAAAATCTACCAAATAATAAAAACATTATATCCTTAAAAACCTGTATATTACACGTGTTGAATAAATCTAATTTTACATAGCAAATGATAAAAAGTTATACTTAAAAACTTCATGTATTATATGGATTATATAAATGTAACTTTGTGTAGTTAATAATAAAAAAAGTTTTATATTTCAAAACCCCGCATTTTACACTTGTTGAATAAATATAATTTTGTATACCAAATAATAAAAAAATTAAATTTTCAATAAATTAGGATAACATTTAATATTAATTTATTATTTATACATTTAATATAAGATAAGTAGTAAAGAGAGTTATTTGTTTTAAAAATACATTTATTTAACAATTTAGATTTAAAGATAATATTTTATTAAATTATAACAAGATTTAATATTAATTTATTTTTTATTTAGTTAATAACTTAATATAAGATAAGTATATATTTAAGGATACCTTCAATAAATGACACGTGTCCAAAAATTGGTTTCTTTTATTATAGTAGACTAGCGGTAAGACCAGTGTGCAAACACGTAGGGCTGGCATATCGTGTATACCCGTACACGATAAGACACGATACACGAAATCCAATACACGAACACGACACGATAACTTATCGTGTCCTTTTTTTCAAACACGAACACGACACGATATACACGAAAATTACCTGTTAATACCTGTTAACACGAGTGTTCGACTGTTATACACGGAAATTACCTCTTAATACCTGTTAACACGAACAAAAACACTAACACGACATGCAATCTGAGAGTTACAGAGGGAGTTTAGGGTTTTTTTTTTAATTGAACGAGGAATGAAAATAGAAAGGAATTAAGGAACCCACACGTACATGGCTGATGAGTTTTATTTAATTTAATTTCTTATCGTGTACTAATAGATATTAACAGGTAAACAGGTATTTAACTTGTTTATACACGAAAATTAACAGGTAATCTCGTGTCTACCTATTTGGTACACGATACCTGTTAAGGCCATACACGATACCTATTAACTTCGTGTAGGTTCGTGTCGTGTATTCGTGTAAAATTGCCAGCCCTACAAACACGGGTCGTTTCTTTCTCACGATATGCACAACTTTTTTTAACTTCAGCAATTGAGTATACTTGTGAAACTCTAACAAAAGTTCATCAGGACTGTTATAACTAACCACTGCTTCTTATAAAATATTATTTAGCTAGGTTATTACCCGAGATTGCTTCACGGGCTCTGGAAACTTATTATATTAATTACTATTTGTTATTAATACGACCACATTACATCAAGCATCTCATTCGATTCAACAACAATGTCTTCAAATCACCAGATAGATCATGAACCCATATTAGAGGTCAAACAAAAGTACAACAGGACCACATGAATAACATCATTTCCACTTTTACTTCAATGCACTTAAATGATAGGGTGATTTGGGATTTTGTAAAAATGATTGTTTTTGTACTACTTTATAAAATTACATAGAATCCAAGAAAACGAAACAACGAATTAAACAGATGTTGAATTATTCAAAGTTCTATTGAATACTAAATGAGATGTTAACCAAAATTCAAACAGATGTTGACCAAAAGTCAATCAGATGTTGACCAATAGTCAAACAGATGTTGACCTTAAACAGATGTTTTGTTTAAGGCCAAACAATTGTTTATGTCTAAACATCTGTTTAAGGCAAAACATCTGTTTAAGTCTAAATATCTTATATAGAAGGCCAAACATCTGTTTAAGGAAAAACATCTGTTTAAGGTGAAACATCTGTTTATGGCCAAACATCTATTTAAGGTCAAACAACTATTTAAGTCCTAACCTCTGATATAAAAGGCCAAACATCTGTTTAAGTCTGAACAGATGTTTAACTTAATCAGATCTACTCTTCTCACACTGTTTTCCTCTTCAAAACACTGTTGAACCTAATATGGGTTTCCATTAACTATTGACCAAAAGGAAAACAGATGTTCAAATTCCACTGTTTGTTATTGTACTTCTTTCCAAAATTAAATAAAATTCAAGAAAACGAAACAATGACTTAAAGAACTGTAATTTAACACATAATCTAATTGGCAAAGCAATCTATTATCTGACAATTCCCTGGTTTTTACAACATGAAACACAACATCATCATGCCAAATATATTCATATATATCCATCCATTATTCTGAATTCATAAACCCATAAATGCAGAAGAATGTCACATTTGCGAATAATAAACCAAGTTTCTACTAATTGCAGTTACTATTAGCAAATAGAAGCATGATATCATCTATATATAAAACATAAAGTGCTAATAACAGTGTTTATCATGTTAGCTATACATAGCAACAAAACATCAAGTTAATAATTTAAAAAAAACATAAAACATCACCATAAAAAAATTCATAGTTATAATATCTGATATTAGAACATACTTAAATGTCGTTGTTAAACTGAGGTAATATTATTTAATACGATCTTCTGTTGCGAAGACACGTATGTGAAGTGCAACATATCACCAAACCTCAAGTTATTCTCAGTCATAAACTTTCGCCAACCGTCCAACGCATAACGTGGCTTCAATTCATTTAACTCTGACTTAACATCATAAACCTCCACAACTCCAACCATGTTTTGAACTTTCAAAGGATGAATATCAACAGAAAGACCTGCTCATCTGGCAACTTTAACAGGAAGACGCTACATGTATTGTGTAGAAAAAAATAATAGTCAGACAAATAAACCTAAATCATTAGTTTGTTATAAAAAAATGGTATACCAGCCTATAGTCTCCTTTGTGATCAAAATGAAAGAACTCAGGGTCAAGAAGATGTCCAGAATGTTTTTTTGTAGTCTTCGTAATCTTATTTCTACAGTTAAGCTTTTTCTGAACGTTGACGGCTCTCTTCCCCTTGATGAAAACGTAAACATATACATGTGAATTAAAGGAATGTTGAATATATGCACACAAAAAAACAGTTTATATAAGATATAATAATTAAGTGGCGAGTATAGATACCTTAACTTTGTGAGCAGATGAAGAACATCCAACATGATCACTTGTGTCGACAGGTAAGGCAGCATTTCCCTTAGTCATATTCTTGATCGTCTCCTTTCTCTCAGAAGTATCTTTACAATTCTAGTAATATAACAATCTTTAAGATGGTAAACTTACATCTTGTGTTTTATTCAATCGTGAAGACATGCGTCTCTTCGACGTGCATTCGGCATTGGTTGGTAACTTCTTCTAAATAATAAATTATTGGATAAATGTAACATCAGTAAACAACTTTACTAATAGTTGTAAAAACATTAAATACTTATATGTGTTAAATTAAAAATAAATAATTTTAATAATTTAGTAAGTACCTGAGTAACGGTTCTTCCTTCACCTACAGACACAACTTCTTCATCCTCATAGAGGTCCTGGTCAACATTAATGAAATAATTAATATAATGCTAAAATAATTAAAACTTTTACTGCTAATGCTAAATACATACGTACCTTGAATACATTCTCTACATAATCAGCCTTCGATATCTCAAGTACACTATCATCGTCAGATTCAGGTTTATTCGAAAAGCAAATCTTAGTCTCATCTCTATAAACTACTACCTCAAAAACAACATCATCAATTCTGCTAAACACAAGCAAATCATCCTCAAGTATCCCAACATCGTTGCACATTTCCGGCCATCCTCTAGCAAATAAAAAGTTTGTATCAACCTTAGACGCCTCAACATTCCAATAGTAACTCTTATAACAGATTTGAAATTTGCCACTTGGTGGGCTGTTTACGTAAAATTGTTTAATGAAGCAGGTGTTCGATTACCTGCATAAAATTAAAAATAAAGAATACTATACGTGAAGTATGTAACTTATGAGAATAAGTGTTGACACATTTAAGATGCAAACGGATTCAAGTTAAGATCAGTAGTCATACCGTAAAACCAAATCTTGCATAACGATTAAACGTGAAATAAGATTCACCACACATGCCATCAACAAAACATGAAAGTTCAAGCCCAAAATCACCTAACGGTCTGAAAACCAACAAAGTATCACTCGGCAAATTGAGATCTTTAACAACACTGTACCAACAGTCAGTTATTATTGGCGTTGAATTTTCTGTTCTGACCCTCACAACCCATTTTTTACCAGACTCATGATAGATTCGCAACTTATTTTTTTGCCAACAATCTCCCCACTTTTGATTAGAAAAGGATATAGATACATCCTGTATATAGTTTTTAAGTAGTGTAAGAAAATATAAACCATAACAACTGTTAAATATATATCTCAATAAAAATAAATTATGTATATAAAAACATGTCATACCAGTTTCAAAGATTCTGGGTTATCAAGAAACTTGACAAATGTAGTATACATGATAAAACCTGAATCAGTAAAGATGTTAAAAGATTGAATTTAAAAAGTTGGCTTCGAAGATGAACATTAACTTTTTGTATTAACAGAGTATCTGCTGAAATTAATCATAGAAACAGAGTACGAGTTAAAATTTTTATGCAAATCATAACTATTTTAATATGTTCTCAACAAATGATTCAAACACCTAACTAAACCCTTCTTGAATGTATAGCAATAAGCGTTTAAAATCGTATTTGTAGCAAGATAGGATTTGACTTAAAATCGGTTAAACAATATAAAGTTCATTACAATATGAATGTACATACCAGTTGCTGAAGAAAAAACAATAAAACCTCCAGTGATTGAAGTGTAGAAAACGGAGAATAAGAAAGTTGAAACCCTAGAAAATGACTGGGAAGAAGAGATTTTTGAAAGAAGTCAGATGATAGATGTTTGATGTGTAATGATGCTAAAGAAATAATGACAGTTGTGTTTTCGTTTTCCCATATTTTCAACAAATGAAAAATATTTACAAATACACCCCTTATTGAATTTGTTATTTACATTTACATTGAAAACCATGCATAACACATATTGATAGAACATATAGATATATGTATAGATATTGTACGAAAATATGTTATCTATTATAGCTAAAAGACAACTATAAGTAAATATAAAAGATATTCAATAAACTTAATAAAAGATGTCTAACAAAATGTGTTTGGAAACCACTGTTGGTCGTTGGGAACAGTGTGAGTCAAACAGTCGTTAGATAAACAGAAGTTATGAGAACAGATGATAACTTTCAGCAGTTGTTTTATTTTTAGCTAACATCTGTCCACATCAGAACCTCTGTTGTCATAATGGATGACAGTCAGCAGTATAGTAAATCAACAGTCATTAGGATAATAGAAATTATGAAAAACAAATGGTACCATTTAGCAGTGGATGTATTTTTAAGCAAGCATAAGTTTCAAAAACATTTGTTTTCAATCGGTGTAACTCAACAGTCGTAAGTCTAACATCTGCTATTAGCCCAACCACTGTTAGTATCAAATCCTCTGTTAAACATTTTAACATTGAAAACACACCTTTTATAACAGTAGATGCTCTCTTTTGTCAGACTTTAGCTACAACACACCTTTTATAACAGCAAAATATACCGTAAATTCTTCCAAAAAACTGTTATTGACAATCAAAATTATTAGATAGTCAGCAGTTTAGTAAATCAACAGTCATTAGGATAAACAGAATTTATGACAACAGACGGTACCATTTAGCAGTGGGTGTATTTTTAGGCAAGCATAAGTTTCAAAAACAGTTGTTTTCGATCGGTGTAACTCAACAGTCGTAAGTCTAACATCTGCTATTAGCCCAACCACTGTTAGTATCAAATCCTCTGTTAAACATTTTAACATTGAAAACACACCTTTTATAACAGCAGATGCTCTCTTTTGTCAGACTTTAGGTACAACACACCTTTTATAACAGCAAAATATACCGTAAATTCTTCCAAAAAACTGTTATTGACATGCAAAATTATATAATAATACTTATAGCAGACCTTATATAATAATACTTATTCATCATTAGCCCAACCACTGTTAGTATCAAATCCTCTGTTAAGCATTTTAAGATTGAATATCATCTGTTGTTCGTTAACATCTGTTGACCGATAGCAGACCTTTGCATCTTCAGACATTTATTCATTAGCAGATGCTCTCTTTTGTCAGACTTTAGCTACACATCACCTTTTACAACACCAAAATATACGGTTAATTCTTTCAAAAAACGGTTATTGATAAACAAAATTATATAATAATACTTAGGAATGACTGAAATAATTAAAATGAAGATGCGACAACAAAGATTAATACTATTAAAATTTATTCATTTAGTCAACAGTGGCAAATCAAACAGTCGTTAGCATACACAGTTGTTTCATCATCAGCAGATGTTCTCTTTTACCAAACTTTAACTACAACAGACCTTTTACAACTCCAAATATTGACTCTCTATAATTTGCAGGAGCACAAATTCTTCAAAAAACCACTATCAATGATCAAATTCTGAACAATTGTTTTTATCTTTGCTCTCATCTGTTCACCATCAAACCAACCCTTGATACTATTAAACCTCTGTTAACTTACCAAACAGATGTTCAAACACATTTCAACATCAACATAATATGTTCACCATCAAACCAACCCTTGATACTATTAAACCTCCATTGACTTACCAAACAGATGTTCAGACACAATTCAACATCAACATTATCTGTTCACCATCAAACCAACCCTTGATACTATTAAACTTCTGTTGACTTACCAAACAGATGTTCAGACACAATTCAACATCAACATAATCTAAATTAAACTCAAACACTAAATAAGTGAAACTAAAACGCAACATAGATTCATAAGATTAAAATTTATTCATGACATTAAAAGTCCAATAATTACATGACATACTGAACAACATTAAAGTTCAAATCTAACAATTACAGCAAGAATTAAGAAACTTTAGCTTCAACTCCATCGATTGCTGAACCTCTCGATGTATGTCCTTCAGCATCGCCATGAACTCCACGTCTCTATCACCGCATGCTATATTACTGACAACACAAAGCTCACGAACGGAAGTTGAAGGCATCCGCATAAGATCTCTGGAAACCTTCTCTCTAGTGAACAGGCCAACTTGCAATCCATCAAAACATCTCTTCGGCTCTTGAAGAGTAGCCCTATCTTCATACACCTGTTCCTCGATTTGCCTGACAAAACGATGCTTAAAATCATCTGATTTTGCATTTGTGAATGACGCCATGTGAATAAACTATATTACTCGACTTTCCTGAAAGTATGATATCTTCTTGGAAGATTTTCTTAAAAACAGGTGAAGTGACTATGAGTTTATATACTAAAATTTGTAATTGTGAAAATGTGTAGATTTAATATAAACATATTAATGTATATTTCAAAACAACAGTCTTTTAATGCAAAAACCTTTTCAAACCCCAACTTTTATGGGAAAACTGTAAAATTAAATACCAAGAAACCCAAGGGACAAAATTTCGAAGTTCAAAGAACAAAAGCAGATTATCATAATTATAATTAACCTTTTCATTACCATGTAGACACGTTTTTAAACTCTATAAAAGACCGATGATTACTTTTGATTCAAAACATCAAAAAATTGTCCTACAAATCACTTTTTGTCAAAAATTGTTCCAAATCAGAAAAACCAACAAAAAATCTACATGGCAAACTTCAGCTTCTACCACTGGTCAGATACCAGCGATGTTAAAGCACAGTTCTCCATGTGGTCACTCAAAGAACAAAGAACAGACGAATAACTAAACAGAAAATTCGACATAATCATGACACTAATTACAACAAAACCTAGAACAGCATAGCATTGCTCGATGAAGTCCTCCACTCTCCTCCATCAGAGTTTCAGAAGAATGCAGAAGAGTTTCTGATACAACTTCTAAAACAGGATCAGAAAATCTGCAACATGCTAACTGACCTTAAATTCAAAAGGGAGCATGAAATCACATGGAGAAAGGCCAGAGTCTACGAAATCCTAGCAAGTGTTAACTCTAGCTTGTAATCTATACTTTATAAATATTTTATTAAATTTCTATTTTTCTATGTAGTAGCTCATTTTAATAATATCAACATGCATCTTAACATATTCTAAAATGTCCATGTCAATAAAAACTCTCAACATCATCAACAGTTAATCAAAATAAGAAACAAACCTAAAATGCAAAGGTCTCCTCTCAACTGTTGTAGCACATCTGACTTTCAATTCAACGAAAATCAAACAATGCAACTCTCCCATCAAAGAAGGTAGCACATGAAACTTTTCACGATGTTGCAACAATTATACTGCAACATCGATATTGAAATGTTGATGTGTGATGGGAAGCTTCATTGAAACGACGATGTTGGAACAATGATACTAGAACGATAACATGTAAACAGAATCATCAAAATTCGAATAAAGAAGTGTAATAGGAGATTAGCGGCTGAATCACGAGAAAGATGCATTTGAGAGAGAGAGACACGCTCGCAGATATGAGCGAGAGACGCTCGCAGATATGAGCGAGAGAGATTTGAATGTGGAGCCAGATAATTATGTCTTATTTATAGGATTAGAATATATGGTTTCAATTTTGAATTTTGAATGTGGAGCCAGAATTTTGAATTGGGAATAGATGTTTGATTATAAAATGTTGAGGGCAGATGTTGAGGGAACTGGATTTGAGGTTTTGAATTTTGAATTTTGAATCGTCAGAGCTTTAAGGCAGTGGTTTGAATTTATAACATAGGTTTGAATTTTTGAGATAGGCAGTGGTTTGATGGCAGGCCTTTGGAATATGAATGTGGGTCACCTTTGAATTTTAAAATCTTTTAATATTAGTCATTATGATGTAATAATGACATAAGAAAAGCCTTGTTGGACAGGCTCTCCCCACATCAGCTTTTCTTATGTCATTGAAATTTCTTCTTTTATAGAAAGTATAAATAGATGTTTTATTTATTATTTTATTTAATAAAACTTATATCATTAAAATTGGGTTTCTTTAAATATATAACTAGGTTAGAACCTCGTGTATTACACGGGTTTAATAAATGTAATTTTATATACTAAATAAAAAAATATTTTTAAAAACCTCATTTATTACACGTGTTGAGTAAATATAATTTTATATATTAAATAATAAAAAACTATATTTTTAAGAAACTTGTGTATTGTGAGGGTTGAATAAATATAATTTTATATAACAAACAATAAAAAAGTTATATTTAAAGAAAACCTATGTATTCACGGGTGGAAGAAATGTAATTTTATATACTATATAATAAATAAGTTATATTTTAAAAAATTTCGTGTATTGTACGGGTGAATAAATTAATTTTATATAGCAAATAATTAAAAAAATGTTATATCTTTAAAAATCTTGTGTATTACACGGGTTTATCTATTCTTAAAAAATTCTTTCTAAATCCAAATAGATTTTTTTTATTATTTTTCAAATTAGGTTAATACTATTTTAAATTTTTGGTTTGATTAATAAGTAGTTTAATATAATTTCTCATAGTTAACAATTATTAACAAAAATAATAGAGGTGGCAAAATGGACCCAATTAAGAAAGTTTGGGTTGATTTGGGTGCAAGAAAACTAAGCAATATGTTAAGTTGGTTAAGACTTTATAGTTAAAGGGGTCAGGATGGGTAAATTTAAAACTGAAAGAAAAACCCAATAGGCCAAGATAATAAAAGGAGTGGGTCAAATTCCTGAAATCAACGCGTTTCATGAAACCCCATCTCTCTTTAGCATTGAATCAAACATATTCTTAGCAATACCCATATTCCGAATCCCCGCATACCCGAAAACCATAGCGTTCCAAGAAATAGCTTCTCTTTTAGCCATTCTGTCGAACACCTTGTGGGCATACTGTATTTTCGAACACCTGATGTACATATGGATCAAACAATTTGTCACGAAGAAAGTGGGAGCATACCCAAACCCAGATACAATCATGAAACCCGTCTCTCTTTTTCTCTCTTTAATTCATTATACCATCACTCAATCTCTTGAATAAAAAAACTAAAATTATCTGTATTATTAGAATTTAAATTGGGCAATGGGTGAACCTGTGAAGGGAAAAGTGACATCATTATCTTCAATTTTCACACTAGAGGACGATCTGAGTTGCAAGTGCTTCGTTTCGCAATGTCGATCTGAGTTGCAGGTGGTTTAGTTCGACAATGATCGAATGATTAAACGCACTGATCTTCAAATAATGAGTATGAATTTGAAGAATCCGATTGAGATACGTACTTAGATTATGAACCGATTGTGTTAAGACGATGTTGTGATAGATTGTGGTGGAGAAGATTTGGTACCTGATAAATGTGTATGCATGCAGAGAGTTAATTGAAGATGATGAACGCTATTGAAGAAGAGTTTGGTGGAAGGAATTTAAGTGGATGGTGGTGTCTGGCAAGAGTTCGACAACATGTTGATTATATCATAAGAACATGGGTAAACATAAACCCTAATTAAATAATTTCAATCATGAACAATAAAATAAGACGTGTGTACCTGATTAGCCAGTAACCACATCAGAGAATGAAGTAGACGTCATGTTCGTCAGATTGGTCGAGTTCCCCTTTAGGGTGCACAGTTCTGATGGGTTTAGGTGTTCTTGATGAACACGGTTATGAGAGAGAGAGAGAGAGGAGACGAATTGATAGTGATGATGTTATTATAATTGTCTTAGCATAAACCATCTCTAGTAATCTCTATTTATATACACCCAAGGGGAAACCCTATTTTTACCTACTAAGGGTAAATACGTCCATCAAATACTCACCAATTAATGATATAGGGGTAATTAGGTCAATGATCAATATTAGATAAATGATAATAATGGCCACATAATATATTAAATATATAAATATATTCTTACATTCTCCCACTTGGCCGAGTTATCATTTATTATGAGTACAAGATAAGCCTGATCAGGAGTTAATACTCATTTTAGCTTTAAATCAAAACCATAGCAGAGAAATACAGTCGTTGAGTTAGTAATCAACTCAGGACCCCCATTAATCATACTATAGTCCCAATTTAAAACCTAAGCAGTTAGGATCAATTGACAAATAAGCCCTTAACGTTGATTTGTATAATAATTGTGTATATATCATTTAGGCTAGCATGAACATATATTTAGAGACAAACAAATCTAAACGTACGAGGAAAATTAATAATTAGTCATTCATAGTAAGATATTCAGTTGTACATGGTCATCAATAGAACCCGTCATTATTTTAAGCGCTTACATAATATTTATGGGTGATTAACCTTTTGTTATTAGATCCATAAGCATATCATGAATGTATTCGATACGAAGATTTAGTTTCCTCAATTCGTTCATAAACGAATAATTAATTTCGTATCGAAATTTAATGCAACACCTTCGAACTGTTACTGTTCAATGAGACATAGTAGCTGACTTTATCACAATAATTCTTCAATATAGTAATTATATGGAGTTAATAAACTTATGAGTCCACTAATAAATTTCCAACAACATTTTAGTGACTATCTTATGTCGTTATAACTTAGGTTGTTGATATCAGTCCATTATGACTCCTCCATGAGATAGGTTTTGTTTGCTGATATAAAGATATACCCAAAATTACATTTTATCATATTTGAATATCACAATGTTAGAGTAATCAACCCGTTTGAGTTCTCACCTCTTCTTTAAATCATAGCCTCTCGTTTCTTTTAAAGATATTGTAATACTCTATTAGATGCTTCACATTAATCTAGACATATCTAGTGTGTTGCAATGTGAGTAATATCTAAACGAGTATAGACTTAAACTTACATAAGGCTTCTAATTAATGAAGCATAAGGAAATAATCTCATTTATCCTATTATCCTCTAAACGAGAGCAGTGTTGTTTGTTACATATGTAAGGACCCATTTAAAGTTAAACTTATGGAACGAAAGTAATGTCCCATTGGGTCAATCTCAGCATGTTATGATATCTATCACGTAAGAGATATCTCTGAGATCTATTATATCAAAGTTTGTGTTAACAATGCTTTAACTTATGCAACATATACTTGTCAAAAGAATATCATCTATATAGACAAGTTTATTTTAGTTGCTCCCACTCATTTTGAGGTAGGTACATTAATCCACTTGGTTCTTGATGAAAATAATTACTCTAAGTTTTCATCGCATTATGATGTTTGCATTAACCCGTACATAGATTTTATTGGCTTACAAACAAAATGTTCTTTAACCTTCAGTTTAAAACTTTCAGGTTATTTTATGAACATGTAAATGTGTTAGCCAATTGTTAGGGAAAATTGTTTTAATGTTCATTTAATGTAGCTTTAAACTATTATAAGCTACTAGAACAGTGATGATCCTAAAAGAAATCTTTTGTTAGATATGCATGAAAGATTATTTAATAATTTATCTCTTCCTGAGTACAACCTTTTGACAATCAATTAAGATTCTTCGTGTCTTAATGCTTATATCAGGATTTGATTTAGTTATGAACACTCTCGGGTAATTCAATCAAATCCCAAATGTTATACGAACACATAAAATCAGTTTTACTGGAAAACAGTTTTATTCCATTTAGAAAATTGATTGACGCTAATGGTTTAATTAGAAGAGATAGGATCAGAAAACTTTTCCAAAATCCATTTCAACTTCAATTAAGGAGATTATGTAATCATCATAGTAATAGGTTTTTAAACCTTGATGACCTCCTGAGTTGATTATTGAGTTTATTAGAAGTTTCAGTGTTATGAATTAGCTCTTGGTTAGGTTGCTTTCATTTTTAGGATTCTAAGTTTGTAAGAGTTGGTGCAGTATGGTGTACAAGAGGTGTAATCGGAGTTAAATTCAAAGTAAAATTTAATGACTCTCTTCCCCCCGCATCTTGTATTCCTTGCAAGTCATGATAAGGACTCTGACTGCACCCACTGACCTTAGAAATCTTTAGGAACTCAGCATGCTTAGTTAGGGTCAATATGTAACGACCAACAAATTCTAATAGAGAAAAACAAATTAATGACGTCAGTCGTTGTAGTTTCTCTTGTTGAGGATTATGTTAGTTTAGGTAAGAAATGTAAGTGTGCCCACAATCAAGCAACAATGGAACTTTTGTAAGAGTAGCATTAGATTTTAAGGAGACAAGTTTTGACGGAACAGTGTCGAGATGGAGCAGTGTCTTGTACAAGAGGTGTAAATTGAAGTAATATGAAGTTTTCACTCGCCCACCTCTTGCAACTATTGCAAGTTATTATTAAGACACTTATTGCTCCCACTGACCTTTGATATCTCTACAAATACTACAAGAGAAGTTTCAATAAGGTACATGACGTGGGAACCTTTCATAAATATGTTAGACTTTATTTGATTTCCTTAATGTCCATGTGTCATAAGAAGCTTAAGGATATATTTAATAGAAATCATATCAAGTATATATATATATATATATATATATATATATATATATGAATAGATTGCTTTAAGACCGTGGGCCATATGAGACAAATTTAGATACAAGTGGATAGTTTTTAAATGATAAATGATTTGTGTCTGAATATTCCATTTTGAATAAGTTCCGCGAATGTCAATGAATAACTTCTGGTGGATCCATACTTAAGCCAAATAATATTTTAGGACTTTTCACATCATGATTTAAAATCACTTAGAATGAGATTAGATGAAAAATCATTCTCATTAACCATGTCATGATTTCTCATGAATTTCGGTTATAATGGATGAAATTTATAGATCTCATTTTCCTTTTGTCAAATTCTCATTTGCATGATAGTAAAAGTTGTGAAAGTGTAAGGTATCATCTAGTTTCATCTTATTAATGTTTCTATCCAAACATTGAGAACAAATAATATGAGACTTTAAGGTAAGTTTGACTTTATGTTGGTTATGCAAACCTCACAACCTTCATGACATAGCTTAAGTATTGATACTATATTTTGATTAATCTTCAGAATATTTAAGGTATCGAGAAGCGTTGTTAGAAGACTACTTATTATGGTTCTTATAACTTTAAATTTAATTTGTCACAAACACTCATGTTAATTATTTGTTGAGTTCTAGTAAGGAAACGTTTAGAACTAGAGTCAACTAATCATGTGTTAATTGGGATATTAAAATTAGCAGACTTAATTATCATTAGTATGTGACTATCTAATTAATTTATCCAACTGATCTTTTGAATAATGGATAGTCTCGTTGCTTATGCCTAGTCTAATGACATAATTATACAGTGAGATTCTCCCTTGAAGAACCTTAGAGTTGGAATTTTGAACTTGTATTTTGACTATGGACCTTAGAACAACCCTCTTTTAAGGTTTCAGTGGTTGTAAGATGAATAACATCCTATTTTCCAGTTTTAAACATTTATTTCTTTGTACATACGTTGCTTATCAACACACTCATTTTACTTTGGTACTTTTAAGTGTTATAGTTGATTTATAAGGCATCAAATTGTACAAATGAAAATTTTAGTATGTAATGTACTGAAAAATGTACTTATTTCCATGCATAAGCCCTTAATCTTATGGGTCATGGTACTGTACATTATGATGTATTCATAAATGCCACTTAGGCATGCATCTTAGGAGTTCATGTGATTATTCTATAGATAATAAATTAGTCTTAGAAAACACTTAATCTGGAATAACTATGGTGATAACATGTGACAATTGTCAAAATCCAGGTATCCGTACAATTAATTAACCATGATTAGTGCTTAATGACTGTGCTGAATTTGCAATTAACTGCTTTTTTATTACTGTCATATACATACATGTGCATCATACATTGTTTAATGCCATACCAATATTGCATGAAAGCTATATTGCCTCAAATGATGCATTAAGTACAGTTAGCACAGTTATCTAATAAATCAGGAAAATGCTGACAGAACTCAGCACATAGACAGACAGTGGAAAACTTGAAGGATGAATATCTCCGTGGAATGGAGAACCAGTTGGTACCCAATGAGGAAGGAACATTGTGTTTCACGAGACGAATTTGGGTTCCCCTCTTTGGTGGTCTTAGAGATGTGATCTTTGATGAAGCTCATAAATCAAGGTACTCGATCCACCAGGATCGGATAAGATGTACCAAGATTTGAAGGAGTTCTACTGGTGGCCGAGACTGAAAGGTGATGTGGCTACTTACGTTGGGAAATGTTTAACCTGTGCCAAAGTAAAGGTCGAGTATCAGAAGCCTTCAGGACTTTTACAGCAACCCGAGATACCCATGTGGAAGTGGGAGCAGATCTCGATGGATTTCATAACCAAGTTGCCAAAGACACCCAGAGGTCATGATACGATTTGGGTAATCGTAGACCGTCTGACAAAGTCTGTGCACTTTCTACCAATCAGGGAAAAGGATAACACAGGTAAGCTAGCCGAGCTGTACCTAAGGGAGATAGTTGCACGTCATGGAGTGCCTATCTCAATCATATCTGATAGAGACGGTAGATTTGTGTCAAGGATTTGGCAATCTTTCCAAGAAGCCTTTGGTTCACAGTTGAATTTGAGCACCGCAATTCACCCACAGATGGACGGCCAAAGTGAGAGAACGATTCAGACGCTTGAAGATATGTTACGAGCTTGTGTAATGGACTTGGGTGGCAGTTGGGACACTCACCTGCCCTTGGTTGAGTTCTCTTATAACAACAGCTACCATATAAGCATTCAAGATGCACCGTTTGAAGCTCTCTACGGACGAAAGTGTCGATCTTTGTTATGTTGGGCAGATGCAGGCGATAGACAGCTCATTGGTCCTGAATTGTTCAAGAGACAACGGATAAGATCATACAGATCCGAGAGCGCATTAAGGCGGCTCGTGACCTACAGAAGAGCTATGCAGACCAAAGAAGGAAACCTTTGGAATTTGAAGTAGGAGATATGGTTTTATTGAAAGTCTCACCGTGGAAGGGTGTGGCACGCTTTGGGAAGCGTGGAAAGTTAAACCCACGATATATCGGACCGTTCAAAATCCTGGAGAGGATTGGTCATGTAGCATATAAGTTGGAATTACCTACGGAACTTAATGGCGTTCGTGATACATTCCATGTATTTAATCTGAAGAAGAGTCCAACTCAAGAAACACTGATATTACCTGCCGACGAAGTTCACATTGACGACACACTCCACTTTACCGAAGAACCTGTTGAGGTTACCGATTAGAAGGTTAACAAGACTCGGAGGAGTAGTGTTAAGCTTGTTAAGGTTAGATGGAATGCGCGACACGGCCCTGAGTTTACTTGGGAACGTGAGGACCGCATGAAAGCTAAATATCCGCATTTGTTCCCTAACACCCCTGCAGCTAGTAGTAAAGCTTAAAATTTCGGGACGAAATTTTCTTAACAGGGGGAGAATGTGACAATTGTCAAAATCCAGGTATCCGTACAATTAATTAACCATGATTAGTGCTTAATGACTATGCTGAATTTGTAATTAACTGCTTTCTGATTACTGTCATATACATACATGTGCATCATACATTGTTTAATGTCATACCAATATTGCATGAAAGCTATATTGCCTCAAATGATGCATTAAGTACAGTTAGCACAGTTATCTGATAAATCAGGAAAATGCTGACAGAACTCAGCACATAGACAGACATTGCATTGAGACACAGAATGAACCAGAAACTAAGTACCACACTAGTGTAGTGTGTAGGAAAGTAAGTATCACAAAACTGCCTTGCCAGTGATAGTTTAAGTGCCGGAAAGTGCCTAAAACTCACTCAAAGTGCTGAATTTAGCAAAAATCAGCATTTTAACAATCTAATTTTATGCAGAAATATGGTTAAATCGTCCTGAATGTTTTCCTAAGTGTCGGGAATCAAAAGTGTCACAAAAAGATACATAAAGCACACTAAACTGCAAGGTTTAGCACTTTAACGAACCAGTAACCAACCGAACAACCGGACACTACCCGAAACATCAAATTTACACTAAAAGCACTGTTTTAACTTTTCCAAGCTAGTTATGGTCCCCGAACGTCATAACACCCCATAAAACATCAAGTAACTAATATAACTATCTAATACTTGAATATTTACCTTAAACCAACTAAACTAGTTAAACCTAAGCTACTACCCCCCCCCCCCCCACCTAGTAATCGGCCATACCCTCTACCATACTTCAAGATTTCATTCTAATATTAAATTGGATATGGTTCCCTTTTATTTGACATAAAATCCAAGGGAAAATGAGAATGCATGGGTTATATATGTAACCATAAGCACTAAACTCTCATTCTCACACACACTAAAACACACACAAGTTCTCTACACCCCTTGGAGCTCTCGGCCGAGATCACCCACACCCACATCCACCTTCATTTGATCTTTCTCATACATTACAAGCATTCACAAAGGTGTTAGAGATCATACAAAGAAGCTAGGAGCTTGTAGAAGATCAAGGACCTCTCTTGTTTGCTTTTATCCATCTCATTTCTTCACGTGTTCATCCCTAGACTTGTGCTAGTGGTAAGAGTCTTGATCTTGCTAGATTACTTCTATTTTAAGTGGTTAAAGAGGAATCATAATAAAAAACTTGAAGAACACTATAAAGATCATAAGCATGAAACATGAACATAAGCTTGTTTAATGAAGTAATCTTGATGATTATGAGTTGTTATGCTTGTTGACCATTGATTGTTTGTAGAAATGATGTTGATCATCATAAGATCTTGCTAGATCATGATTAAAAACATAATCTAGCAAAGATGTAAGAATAGAAATTGTTGTAGGATGATGGATCATCCACACATAAAGCATGAACTTGAAGGAACATAATGTTTTCTTGAAAATCATGATCAAGTAAGTTGTTAATCATATAGATCTAAGAATTTCATGAAGGATTTCTAAAGAAACCAAGTTAAAAATATGAGTTTCATTTAATCTTGGTTCTTACTTAAACAAATCTCATTTTTAGTGGTTAAACAAGTGTATGAACACTTGTGTAACAAGAAGAATGCATAAAGAAATATTTTTAGAAAATGTGACAAGAAGTTGTAAACATCTAACTTCTTTAAAAATAAAGTTTTTAAGGAACTAATCACATTTTAAAGGGTAACAAGACTTACTTAGAACACTAGTAAGTTACTACAAATTTTTACAAATATTCAAGTTCATGAAGTAGTAGATTATTACTTGATTTTGGCAAAATTGGTAAGTGTAAGTTGTTTATTGTTGATTGTGGATTGATTGTGATGAGTTTTACAAAAGAAAATGATATGCTTAAAAGCATGGAAACCTCCATTTTTTTGGGGAAACTATGGCAAAATTTTCTAAAAATCCAAACACTTAGAAAAATATTTATTAACCTACACTTGCGAGTGTATTTCAAACCTTAAATTGTTACAAAAACTTTGCCATAAGATTTTGTTACAAAATATAAATATTGGAGGTTGATTTTCATAAATAAAAGTGACTAAATATGTATTTAGAAAATATATATTTAGAAGTCACATGTGGGTGATTATTTGTATAATTGGTGTATTAGTTATATTATTTTAGGACTTGAAATAATATAACACATCAAAATACCAAGAATTACCATCCAAAATATTACCAAAATTCCTAGGAATAAATATACACATTTCACACAAAATATTGGTGAAACCGAACTATGGAATAAGACCTACAAAAATATTCCGGAACTTATTCACAAAGTATATTTTGGTGAATAATATTTTGGACACAAAGCAATGAAAATATGATCTTTACAATTCTACAAGAATATATCATATTTTTTACAAGAAGGAATATATTTTTCTTCAAGTATGAAATATATTTTTCTTGAAATCTTAGAAGATATGTTATTTTTAAGAAATATATATTTTCTTACAGAGGCATGAAATACAATATTTTTGGGAGAAATATGTATCTTCTCAAATAAATATGAAATACATCATTTTTGAAGAAAAATGAGTTTATATATATATATTTTCCAAGTTGGACTTGGAAATATATTATTTTTGGGAACTTATAAGAGAATACAATATTTTTGCAGAAGAAAAATTATAAATAATTTTTCTAAATGATATTTAATACAATATATATATTGAGAATATATATTGGTGAACTTTTAATAAAGATAATACTCCGGAAAAAGTTAATATGAAATTAAGTAAAAGAATACTTAACAGTCACAAGAAGATACGTATCCTCGTACGTATAAATACACACCGGAATACGACTCTA
Organism: Helianthus tuberosus; assembly: GCA_030545235.1. Lineage (NCBI taxonomy): Eukaryota > Viridiplantae > Streptophyta > Magnoliopsida > Asterales > Asteraceae > Helianthus > Helianthus tuberosus. Next base: position 75,282,661 of record CM060380.1, read on the forward strand.
ATACATGGCAAAAATATACAAGTGTAAGAATACGAATACAAATACCCCCATCCTTGGGAAGGAAATACAAGTATAAATACTTGAGAAGTATTAAGATAAAATAATTGTTTAACCATTATTCCAAAACTTACAAATATAATTTAAGTTAAAATATTAATTATTTTAACAAATAATTATATAACTTGGAATAATATAGAAGATACGAAGGAACGTAACTCAAAGACATTAATACTAAGTCAAGGCACGACCCGCTCGTCTAATAGACATTAGTCGTTGTAGGTAGTCGTGTACACCGGAAGAAGCTTGAGTTACTGTGACTGAAGACGCAAGACTGTGAGTTTCGTGTCCCCCTTTTCTTTAACTGTTTTCAGTTTTATAACTTCGGGGGTGAAGTACATGTTACAACTGTTTACAAACATTACCAATTTGGTATGGTTAGCTAAGGAAGGGTACATCTAGATCATGTGAGTGGTGGGTATAACGCTTAAGGCCATCAATCCTCGTTGTAGGACCGAGGGACATGAGTGATAGATCTATTTGGGTGTAGCGAGCCCCGCCCATGTTGGACCAAGCTTGGCCCATGGGTAGACTATGTCTTACAGCCGGAAGCCCGGTGCAAAATCTGCTAGGTTTGAGCTTTCCTGCATCACTTCACACATTTCAATGGCCTTGCAAACCATTGGTGATTTGTTTTCCTTGTTGCTTTCATACCGGGATTTATAAACTTACATACATACTTACAATGATTTCAAAGGTTTATTCATACACACAAACAAACACACGAACTCGCTCAACTTTTGTTGATGTTTTCAAAATACACGTATTTCAGGGAATTAGTAGTGGATCTGGCGGGCGTTGGATGTTTCATGATGCGTTAAGAATAAAGATGTCATCCATGGTCGGGTTTGGTCATGGTGTCTTATTCCTAGACGAGACACGTCTTCCAAATCCTGGTTCTATTTAATGTCATTTGTCGAGTCTTTGTGAACTTTTAAACAAGTTGCATGGTTGTACTCGTATTTGAATTTCTATGTTTTATGACAATGTTGTCATATTTTTAAACTTAATATATGGATGAACATCTATGGTTTTATCATATAGTTGTTGTTATGATTGAATGCAATGGTATTAAGAAAGTCACACCATAATCACGCTTCCGTAAAAGTCAGGGTGTGACATAACATTTTGTTAGGGGCCTAATCCTATAGAAACTTTAAATAAAGCAAAACATATTAGGTTTAGGAATTTGAGTGTATGAGATACAAATTTATAAAAGAAATTTATAGTGAGTAAAGTTATGGGTACTAAAATTAAGGCAGACAAAATTGATCATAAGATTAATGAAGGATCATTAATGTGAGGATCATAATTTAAAGAAGTAGTGATATGTCTATTACTAACATTAAAATAATAGACTAATTTGAAAATTCTATTTAAATGAAGACAAATCACCTTTGGGCAGTAGTGTAATCATCTAAGCATGTGTGCAAAGTAATTGTGACAAATCAGCTTTGGCCAGAAATGAGACAATTACCTTAGTTATGCACTTGTTAAGTATGCTAAACATGAATGAATTAAATCAGCTTTGGCCAGAAATGTGACATTCACGTTTGTAAGGCATAATTAACATAGCTTCTTATTATACTTGAACAATAAATAGATGCATCAAATCAGCTTTGGCCAGAAGTGACACATCAGAAGTTCATTCAAGTTAAGCTATTCAATAGTAATTGTTTACGGAAATCAGTTTACTAAATGAGTTCTCTAGTTTTCTTATGAGATCTCAAGTTTTATGAGATTTCAAGTTTTCTAATTTTGGAGTTCTCTAGATTTGTGAGTTCCCGAGTTTTATGAGTTCTCGAAAATTATTGATCTCACAAATATTAATCCAAAAACATAAAAGAAAACATAAACTTTAAAATCCATAAACTGATAAACGAAAACTAAAACATGATAAGATTTGGACTTCGAAATTTAAGGTGTTTAAGTATATCCAAACCTAGTTTGCGATTTTAAAATTAATTAAAATATATTATGCAAACTTGGAGGCAAAGTTACTAAATTTTAGGAAGCACAATTATATCCGAATTCAAATCGATATTATCACATTTATAATTAATTCAAATCAATATGCAAATAGGTGAATCAATGCTTCGTTGAATGATATCATTATTATGTAAATAATATTCTTTCTATTCAAAAGTAAAAAATAACACACATCAATATTGGAAAACAAGATGGAAATGAATTAAATTGTTGAAGATCAAAAAGTAATAGATCGTAATATTAAAATTTATTTGCTACATACCATCTCAAAATCAAATAAAAAGTCAATGATTATTAAAGATCTAAAACTTAATGGTGCTTTTTCCATATTTTTTTTTCTAGCAACAGTTCGAAGGTTTGCAAATTATGCCAAGTAAGAATATTTCTTTTAGTGGAATATAAATCGAATACAATAATATCGATTCTTAATAAATTTTATTTCTAAAATCATAGATTAGGTTTTATGATTGAATTGATATAATCAACATACGCTCTGATACCACATGTTGATTATATCATAAGAACATAGGTAAACATAAGCCCTAATTAAATAATTTCAATCAAGAACAATAAAATAAGACGTTTGTACCTGATTAGCCAGTAACCACACCAGAGAATGAAGTAGACGTCATGTTCTGTAGGACCGTGTTTTGGGACCGAAACTGTGATTATCATGTGATTAGTTCATAGACGGGAAGATTAGAGATGGATAAAAGTACTTAGTTGTATTGATTCTGTAACATAACATTACAAACCGTAGGACCGTGTTTCGAGACCTAAACCGTGATTATCATGTGATTAGTTCATAGACGGGAAGATTAGAGACGGATAAAAGTACTTACTTGTATTGATTCTGTAACATAACATTACAAACCGACCCGATTAACAAGCTAACCGAACCATACCAAAGGAGTACACATCCGGGGAGAGACCAAGTGGTGATCTCTCTGTGTGAGGTCTCAAACCTCCTAAAGCTTCAAGTGTTGGAAATGACTTGGGGTTGCTATTTATAGCCACACCCCCTTGTCTTTCAAACACACACGGTCTAACGAATAACTCTCTCGTTTGACCACTTCAAACGAGCGGGTCTATACACGTTCGTTAGATCGTTTGACTAACTATTACAAAATCAGCATAAAATAAATCTAATCTATTCGAACAGCATCAGACACAAAAACTGCACCAACAAATTCCCCCTTGTCCGTTGCTGTCGAATGCTGAAAATGCAACTGCAATCGATCTTCAGTCAAGTATTTATCTTCTCTATGTTAACAAATTCCCCCTTGACCGATGATACAGGTAAGTAGTATCTTGACGCTCCTTTTATAATATTTCCCCCTTAAAGTATGCGTATCCGTGTTGGGTGTTGTTCAATTTCCTCACAAGGCTCAATTAACCGATCTTCCAATACTCTAACCGGAATTTGATAAGGATTCCATTCGTTAAAAATTGCATCAAGTCTTGATCTGTCATAAGAACTTTATTTCATTCAAGCATACTACATTGGTAGAGATTTCTGGTGAATTGTCTTCTGTAAACCGTTTTTGTGGAATCGACCAAGTAATGCACTTTAATCTTCAGCATCAACACTCAGGAAAGTCAGCTAGACCAAGTGTATCCCTTGCAAGCTCAACTAGCATGCTTAGTTGAACTACATCCAGATCTCATTGTCTCGGCTTTGTTAAGTTGACCACGTAATGCACTACGGATCTTCAGCATCAGTACTCAGGAAGTCGGCTTGACCAAGTACATCGTTTGCAAACTCAACGAATTGAGTTACCCCCAGATCCCTGTAAAATCCCAAAGAAAGATCAAACCCAAAACCGAATCCTGCAGGTCTTCAGTCTTAAACTATCAGCTTTCATAAAGATTCCCCAGGTCTTCAGTGAACAGCACTTTGAAACTACAGTAGACGTTAGATACCTGTATGTTTCCGTGCAAAACTCTTCACGCTGGCTGGATAATAAATTAAAATCCTCAAGTATGTGTCTGTGCAAAACATTCCACGCTGAACCGTTAGTATCACCAGAAAATCACAAACTCCACCACCTGTGATTGCGTTTAGAAATTTACCGAAGAAATTCAACAAATGAAAATTTTTATCCCCCCATTTCTTTGGTAAGATCTCTAAACCTTAACAGATTCCTTCCACTTCAAAGAAACTGTCGTCAATTTCACAGAACAAATTCTCTCCACTAAGTAGAATTTATCTTCAAATGTTCACCAATTCCCTCCACTGAGCGGAACTATCGTCAATCTTCACTGAATGTTCTCGGTTTTTCGAAAAATCATGAAAACGACTTTCTTCTTCGCATATTCTAGTTGAAAAAGAAAGTCCCCTAGCACCCCGTAGGATCGGACTTGTATCCCTCCAAAGACTTTGTGAACTCGTTAGGACCGGTATTGGCATTCCAGGTTTATTCAATCGTTACCAAATGCTAGAATATAACAATAAACAACATGCTTTCTTCTTTGCATATTCTAGTTGATAAAGAAAGTCCCCTAGCACCCCGTAGGATCCGACTTGTATCCCTCCAAAGACTTTGTGAACATGTTAGGATTGGTATTGGCATTCCAGGTTCATTCAATCGTTTCCAAATGCGAGAATATGACAATAAACCAAATGGTTTCGAACATTTACGAATAGCCGATAACAACATAAACATTGATGTACGGAAGTAAACATACCGTTTTTGGATTTTGGCCCATTGTAGTCAAGTCACCAAATTTGACGTTTGCATCGGTTACCGTGACTACCCCACATTCAAAATAAATCATTTGTTTTCATTATCCCCAAACTGATCTGGCACGCCCCCGAGCTGAAAAATATTCGTGTACTCTTGACCCGGTTCGAATTTATAGCAAATCCAAGCATGTGGCCCAAAGCTGAATGTAACAGCCATTGCTTTACTAAAACATGTGGCCCACTAACTTGTAGAAAATTTTGTTGATCAAAACCAAACATTCAAGAGGCCCAAAATTGCATCAAATTTAAATATGACAGCATATGTAGCCTTTTAGAGCAGCCCACACAACATAATTTCATAAATTAGTGGCCCAAGACTTATAGTCTTTAATGTCTTTCTCAATTTAATGTTTCCAGGCCCAATCACTCAACAATGAGCCCCAAAAAAATTGTGATCACATATTAGAAGGCATCCCCAAAATTCAACATCTAAAACTTTCAAAAACCCTTTTATCCTCATATCTCTGATGAACAATAATAGCAACCATCATCTTTCAAGTCTCTCTCTCTCTCTCTCTCTCTCTCTCTCTCTGCGAGACAACCACCACCAAACACCAATATTTATTTCAATCCCAACTGTCCCACAATTCACACAATTGATTGAAACCTGGGATTTCAAGATTACACAGATCTTCATCCATTCGATCTGTCTAATCTATTAAAAACCCAATCTTGATGTGCCATTACAACAAAAACCCTTAATTGCTCATGGGTTTCTTGATATTAGGTTATAGGTACTGAAATATTCATCATCTTCCAGCTGATATCTCTTCTTCATTGGAGATTAAATCTGATCGGAGACCATTATCAGCTAACTGATGGGGTTCTTCGTGATGTTCAATTCAGCAAACAACAGAGGGGTTCTTCGTGATGTTCATTCAGCAAACAACAGAAGGGTTCTTCGTGAATTATAGATGACGAAGAAGGTATTTCGTCAAGTAAGGTTCTTTGTCAAATGACCAGGACCTGGTTCTTCGTATGATGTATTTTTTTTAATAATACATAAACAACAGGTTCTTCGTCATTTATGTTCAATATGGTTCTTCGTTGATTTGAGTTTTTCGTGGGGGGGGTTCTTCGACAGCGGTTCTTCTTCGTGGAGGGTGTTTTTCGTGGGACGTGATATGAAGAAACCCTAAAGTTTCTTAATAGCCGCCACACCCCCTTCAAGAAAACAACCACTGTTCATTCCCAGATTTGACGAAAATCACTTCAAAAGTGATATTTGATGATGAAAACTTGATTATTTTGGTGTAAAACATAAAACCCAACTCTTTTGTGTGTTCCGTTTCAGCTAGACCCGCGAATTACGGTCCAGATCTGGGTTTTTCTTATCTTTACCATTTTTTACATCTTGAACAAAAATCACAATAATCACAGATCTAGAACACATGTGATTTAGCAAACGGTTAGATTTACTAAATCGGGTACCATGGCTCTGATACTAATTGTAGGACCGTGTTTCGGGACCGAAACCATGATTATCATGTGATTAGTTCATAGACGGGAATATTAGAGATGGATAAAAGTACTTACTTGTATTGATTCTGTAACATAACATTACAAACCGGCCCGATTAACAAGCTAACCGAACTATACCAAAAGAGTACACATCCGGGGAGAGACCAAGTGGTGATCTCTCCATGTGAGGTCTCAAACCTCCTAAAGCTTCAAGTGTTGGAAATGACTTGGGGTTGCTATTTATAGCCACACCTCCTTGTCTTTCAAACACACACGGTCTAACGAATAACTCTCTCGTTTGACCACTTCAAATGAGCGGGTCTATACACGTTCGTTAGACCGTTTCACTAACTATTACAAAATCAACATAAAATAAATCTAATCTATTCGAACAGCATCGGACACAAAAACTGCACCAACATGTTCGTCAGATTGGTCGAGTTCCCCTTTAGGGTGCACAGTTCTGAAAGGTTTAGGTGTTCTTGATGAACACGGTTATGAGAGAGAGAGAGGAGACGAATTGATAGTGATGATGTTATTATAATTGTCTTAGCATAAACCATCTCTAGTAATCTCTATTTATATACACCCAAGGGGAAACCCTATTTTTATCTACTAAGGGTAAATACGTCCAGCAAATATTTACCAATTAATGATATAGGGGTAATTAGGTCAATGATCAATACTAGATAAATGATAATAATGGCCACATAATATATTAAATATATATATATATTCTTAAACAACGTGTATCTAACTCAGTTTTTTATATTTTTAGCCTATCATGCCCAAATCCATCTTCACAAAAACTCGTCCTAACCCATTTCTTAATAAACTCATTCTAACTCATACTCATAATCATCCTAACCCATTACCTAAACCTGCCCAACCCACCCATTTTGTCACCCCTAATAAATAATATGCATGTTTATTTACTATTAAGTGAAACAATGCATTTTAGTTTAGATAAGACTTTACGATTTTAAGTTAAATTTATGCCAAAAATTTAGAGTTAATAAAATTTATATAAATTTAATTAATATTTAATAATTTAAATTACATAATAATTATCTACAATTAAGGATGGTCTAGAATAATGACAAGTGTCACTCTATTGGTTTCTTTTATTGTATAGTATAGATGTTTTATTTATTATTTTATTTTAGTTTTAATAAAAAAACAATTTTCAGTGTGTGTGTGTGTGTGTGTGTGTATAGGAACAGGATAAGGAGAAAACGACACAAAGTGTGAAAACGGTGAGAACGATTCTCAGCCACAAGATCTTAGTGGTTTTTTGGTTGAGATTGATGCGGTGCCGTTTTTGTAAATACTAGGGGCCTTGGAACTACTAGGAGGAGGAAAATAGGAAGATCCAAACAACGGTGCACATGCTAATCACATGCCATTTCCCCCGATTATATTTAAACGGCAATATTCTTTTTATACGCTTAAATTTTACAAAAAAAAAAAGCACACCTCAAAATTCAGCGTTTTTTTTATCTTTCCAACGAGTATACCATTGATATATTTTGCAAAAAAAAAATGAAGTGGGTTTTTTATGGCGTTTTAAACTTTGTTTTTTTACGACGTTTTCAACTGTGTTTTTATGGCGTTTTCCTGAAGTGGGTGTTTTTATGGCGTTTTTTCAACCAATTTTTTATGTCGTTTTCTGAACGAAGTGTTTTATGTCGTTTTCAACTGAGTTTTTCATGGTGTTTTTCTGAGCTGGGTGTTTTATGGCGTTTTTAACTGGATATTTTCATAGTGTTTTTTCTGAACTGTGTGTTTTATGACGTTTTCAACTGGGTATTTTTCTTGGCGTTTTCTGAAATGGGTGGTTTTATGGCGATTTTATTTGAACACCCAGTTCATGTTATTTTTTTAATTTCAAAAGTATAGCAATAGTATACTCGTTAGAAAGATAATATAACACTCGATTTTATGGTGTATTTTTTTTTAAATAATCACGTATAGAAAAGTTACGAGAGTTTAAAAAAGATGGTGGAATATGCATGTGAGTAGCATGTGCATGGTCTTTGACATGTGAGTGGCATGTGCTAGAGCTTTTTGACAATATTACCCTTAGTGTAAGTTAGCATCAAACGCCACATTTCATCATCAAAATCATTCTCACCGTTTTCACACTTTTAGACGTTTTCCCTAAATCCCACCCCTTTATGTATATACATATATATAGAGGCCAGTTAACGTACAAAACCGCTTAACGTACATCATGTACGACAGATAATTACGCATGTTCATTTGAAAATCACGCACGTTGTAACCTAAAAAATCCAAATCACGCATGTTGGAAAACATTAATCATGCATGATGAAAACATTAATCACGCACGTTATACACATAATCACGCACGGTGTTGTACGTGATGTACGTTAAGTCGTATTGTATTTTACACTTTTCCTATATATATGTGTGTGTCTGTGTGTCTGTGTTTATATATATATATATATATATATATATATATATATATATATGTATATATATATGGTTGGTCTTGTTTTCAGAATTGAAATTCTCTCTTGTCATACTTCCATACGAGATTTTCTCCAATCGTACGGATCTGGTTTCCTGTCGTCAACACCTACTCTCCATATTGCCTCAACTCAATGACGTTCTCGAGGCTCATGGCTGGATAGGCATTTAGTATGTATGGTGGGAATTGTGGTGGTTGGAGATAAGTGTCTTGCATGAGGTTTTGGAATTGCCAGTCATTCATCCTCCACTGTTCCATAGGATCCAGAGTAGGTGCAAGTGTCCTTGGGATTTCTTCTGGGATAAAAACGGGTATTGGTTGAGGGTTGTTTGGTATAGGTTCGAGATAGAGAGGTATCGGTTCTAATAGTTGATCTGTAGGAGTGAGTAAATGGCAAAACCCGACCCTACTCGACCATTACCTGACCCGACCCGAGAACCGATCAAACATAAAATACAGAACCGATTCACTATCCTAAATATAAGGTCGGTTCCGGGTTTTTATCTAATCAGGTTTGTCGGGTGCTAAGTATAAGAACCGACCTGGCATATTTCATTTTTTAGCATGTTTTGTTATGAACTTGGGAAGGGTATTGTGCATTCACAAACCATCTGATGATGAAGAAACACAACATTCTCATTCATTTCAGCCTTATATACATTTCAATCTATGTTTCTATTTCAATCCATTAACGGCGGTGAGTTATTCTTTGTTAATTTCCATTCAAATGTTATTGGTAATCATGCCTAACTTGAACTAATTTGACCATGCAAGTATAATATGTTTGTTGTATATTAAGTAGTTCTGTAATAGTGGATACGAATTTGCAAGTATTCATGCTTGATGGGGTGTTTATGCTTCAATCTAATGTTTATTATCCATGATTAATCTCTTTGCACACCAAGTGTTCGATGAAGTGTCCGAGTGAAAAATTTGACGAAACATATTAACAATGGTTGTCATTTTTTATGAATTGCAGTACCAAATGTAGATAAAACCTTCTAACCAAAAAATCATAAATTAAACATCCAAGAATTCAAAAAGTATTGAGTAATTCACATTAGCAGCCAAGAAATTGACTGCAAATTCAATGCGGATGGTTTCTTTCTCTATATAAATGTATCTGTGGGAGCATCATGCAGCCGTTCTATGTTATATATTTTAGGGATTCAAGCCCCAATCGCTACTGGGCTATTGCCTAGTCTTTTTTAAGTAGCACTTTAGTTCGGTCCATAGGTCCAAGTCGGTTTTCACCATGAAAAGAACCGAGAACCGACCCGACCCGATTTTATATGAAAAAATGGAACCACTCTAAATACCTAGGTACTTGGGTTCGGGTCGGGTTGGGTGTATTTTCAGTTCCGTTCCCGATTATATTCAGTCTGGACCTAAACTTGTGTCGCAGCCCTCGACCCCTACCCCGGGAGCGGGCGGCCGCGAGGGCAGTATCAGTGGTATCGGTGTTTATTAATTTGGCAGCGGAAATTTACATCAGGACCGTAGTTAGGAAAAATTCAGAGTTTGTAAAACACTAAAGTTTAATATTAATCAACTAGATAAAACCCATATGACAAACAAAGGTTTTTATAGGGATAAACCCTAATTGATAAAACACAATTTCTTTTCTTTATTCCGGTAACATAGCCACTTTATTTAAGTATTCAACACCTCATAACAAGCTTCTTTTACTTTCACCGTAAGTTGCCTAAAACACGTTTAGAAACATTTTATCAGCGAAAAATACTACTGGTAAGTTCATTCAAATTTATAAAAAGACACATTGTTATAATTTACAGCATTAAGAGTTTTTACATTTGTTTATATCTTTCAATTACTCAAATCAGTATTTGTCACGTTGGCAGTTACAATGACTGTGGTCATGTCGTTGTTGATCATTCTTTCAACTAGTGACGCTGGACTAGTAATGTATACAAACCCCACATACTGGCAGTAATTTCAGAATACAAAGACTTAATCACTGTAAGTATAACTGAAAGACATTTTAGGGTTTTGCAAAGCATTTGATAAAAGGATAATGACTCAGTTTGTATTTAGGGTTTTAGATTATAGCTTCCTGGTGTTAATCATGTGTACCTAATATAAACATTTTGCAACACGTATTAGTGTATTAACCTAAAACCCCAACGTAGTTAACAAAGTATAGCCTTATACAGGCAGCACTTTGATATCCGTTGATGGGTTTCAGATCGATCGGACAAGGTATCGTACTAGTGATCAGGTTTTTGTACACTTACTACGAAGCAGAGTTTCATAGTTTAGGGGTATCGTGAAGAGAAAAACAGAATAAGAGAGAGTTTTTCGCGAAAATAAGTTCGAACAGGTGCTGAAACTTCAGTCCCATGCCTCCCTTTATATAGGCCACCTGGGCATACGAGACGCGTTCGGAGGTAGTAGGGGACTCCCCCGCGTGTTGCGGTAGACCTCGGCTAGGGCTAGGTCAGCCTCGTAGTACGTATAGGCTTGCCACACTTGCGCTCAGGTGCCACGTATCCTGGTACTCCCTCGCTTGTCGCAGAAGAATTAAGGGTATCCCCTGCGACACTCCGGAGAGTCCTGTTATAAGTTTCTTCGTTTTTTTATGTTGGGTCGTGCCGTATAAGTCTGGGGTTTCCATCAGGGGTCCTCATAGGGTATTTTGGGAGCTGTTACACCAACCCCCCTCCTGTTGGGCTCGATGACGGGGGTAGCCTAAGATTGAATAAAATGGCTAAATACGTAAATGCTTAAAAGTTTAAAGGGTTCAAGGCTTAAAAAGCTGTGAGGAAGGGAAAAGCAACACGGGAACAGTAGCCAGTCACATCCAGGGATTGTTTCACCAACCCACAGCCGCAAAAGTAATGCAGGTCTGCAGGAATGCACGCTATTATCCGGGGGACAAAAGGTTTCAACCCTCGAAAGGGTAAGCCCCTCACTGCAAGAAGGATCACTAGTCAAATGAATTCTACTTCGGGAGATGTCTTCTCCTATAAATTGACACTTCATTTACTTCAGAAAACATCTCCTGGCCAGCTCTGATTCTCTAATCTCTGGTCATTCACATTGAGTACTTGCTTACATGCGAGTCACTCCTTTTCACACACACCACACACATTCTATTTGCTCCCACATCCGAATCTGGATACAATTCAGAGAAGGATCTCCAGCAAATAGCAAAAACTAACTAGTGAACCTCCTTCCGCGTTTTGCAAACGTGGGGGGACCCCACGACCTGCGTTAGGCAAAGTTGAACCCTTCAACCTTTTTGCCTAACCAGCCCAGCTACCACCGTTGGTCTTGTATTTGTTGCATCAACAAGTTGGCGCCAACCGTGGGGCTACGCCGCTATTTCTTCTCAAAAAGACCTAGTAGTGTAGCTCTATTCACTTAAAATCACCATGTCTGAAAGTGGATCCCTGGAAGAAGTAAATCAGATTCCAAACGCTTCTACTCCGGGTAGTAGCCAAGCTCACGTGGCTATACCAACTTCCTTCTCAACTTCGGGGAGCACACCCGAGTTCCTCAACTTCAACACACCAACTCCGTCCAGATCCGGAGTTCCATCTCCCAATATCGGTGTCTCCGACACCCCATCATGTGTTGAACTCACCCCTGAAGGGGTTGCCAACAATTTCCTCGTGCTAAGGTCCCTTCTCAACCAACATGTGAGTAAAGAAAGAGAAAAGGGAGTGAGGATTCGTTTAGACTGTGATGAACCTGAACCAACATTGTCTCCTGGGCCACCTCCCCCTCTTTTTGCAACAAGAAGTGAGGCTGGCCCCAGTAGTCTTTCAAACCCTCACCCTTATCTGTCCACTATGACAAATCCTACGGTGCATCCTATCTTCTCTTCCCAACCAATTACTAGTGGTGCTCCTTTGGGACATGAGCCAACTCTTGACCAGCTCCTACAATCCCCAGTAACAAGCTATCCTGCATCTACCACAACCACATGGGAGCAAGCTCTTTCCGTGCTCCCCTTAGCACGAAGTGCTGTTATGAGTGCTCCCCTCGGGATAAACTGCTCTGCTGGCCCAGGAAGCTTTCAAGGCTTCAACCCCATGCCCAACATGATGACCCAGATGATGGCCAACTTCCCATGGCAACACTTCATCAATCAAGTGCTCGCCACTCAGGGAAATAACGGCAATAGCGGTAATGTGGATGCAAGTGCTGAAGAAGACTTGGCTAAACCATACAAGCCAAGTAACCTTTCATGCTTTTCAAGGCAGATAGCCGATTATGATTTCCAGTCAAAGATCAAAATGCCAGCCCACATCAGGACGTATGATGGGGCTGAAGATCCTGAGGACCATATTCAAATCTTCACCGGTGCAGCTCGGATAGAGAAATGGTCCAACAATGAGTGTTGCCTAATGTTCATGCAAACTCTTGTTGGATCCGCCAAAATCTGGTTCAACGATTTACCTGCTCAAAGCGTTCGAAGCTTTGACGATCTTAGCAAGGGTTTCCTGGCCAATTTCTCCCAACAGAGGCGATATGTCAAAGACGCAACAGTGATCTTTCAGATAAAACAACGGGATGATGAAAGCCTTCATGCTTTCATTGAACGATACAAGAAGGAAGGCCTGACTTATATAGGGGCCGACGAGAAAATGAGAGTGGCCGGTTTCATGAACGCCATCACCTCTAAATATCTCACAAGAGATTTCAAAAAGTCCTTACCCAAGACCTTGGAAGAAGCTCTCGAAAGGGCTGAAGCCCACATTCGGGGAGAGGAGGCGGTAGACATTAAAGAGCAAAGAAAAAGGGGGTCCGGCTGGCGAAGCAATAGCCCGGCCAGAAAAAGGGGAAACTTTAACTCCTTTGACAGGCGGTCAAAGGGTTCAGACCTTCGAAGGTCTGAAGGTCGGAACCCTTCGAGCAAAGAGAGAGGCATAAGTTTCACTCCCCTCACAAAGACCCCTCAAGAGATCCTTGCAACGGAAGAGGTTAAGCAAAACCTTCGACCTCCTAGGCCTCTCCCCAAAAGCAGAAAAAATGAGAACTCCACACAATACTGTGAGTTTCATGAAGAAAAGGGTCACCACACCAATGATTGCTTCCAACTCAAGAAAAGAATTGAAGAAGCTGTTAAGTCCGGAGAACTTGCTCATTTGGTAAAGGGAGTCCGGGACAAAATGGCTGAAGGAAAAGGTAAGGAAGTCAATATGGTGGATTTTGATGGAAGGGTTCCTCATAAGAGGCAGAGGTTGGAAGCTTGGGAGCTTCAGTGTGTCTGTTTCCCCCCTACGGAGAAAGACCCTCTCTCTAGCCTTCTTGTTGTAGAAGCTACCGTGGGAACGTTGCAAACATGCAGGGCATACATAGACACTGGGGCTGCCACGGAAATCATGTTCGAGAAATTCTTCAACCGTTTGAGTAATGAAGAACGCTCAAGGCTCCAACCCTCTGGAACCTCCATAAAAGGTATAGCTGATATACCTCTCAAGCCTTTAGGGCAACTGACACTTAATGTTCATTTCAGCGATGGTGTGAAAGAAAGGACCCAACCACTAACCTTTGTGGTTATCAACATCCCCTCAAGTTACGATGTGATCATTGGAAGACCAGGATAGTGTGCATTTTACATGGCCGTGTCTGTTGGCCACGGCACAGTCAAATTTCCTACCGAGAGGGGCATAGCAACCCTTCAACCCTCTCAGGAAGCCTACATGGTTGAAGGTGAAAGCTCAAACAGTGAAGAAGACAGGCAAAGGTTGGTCATAAACCCTAAGTACCCTGAACAAAGAATAAGGGTCAACCCAGACCTTTCTCAAGAGACCCTTTCATACCTTGAAAAATTGCTAACACAATACAGCGATGTATTCGCTTGGTGTCCAGAAGATATGACCGGGATCCCCCGGGACATTGCCGAGCATGAGTTGAGAATACCACCGGATGTCAAGCCTGTGGTCCAAAAGAAAAGAAGCTTGGCACCTGAGAGAAGTCTGGCAGCCTGCCAAGAGGTTGAAAAGCTTGTGTCGGCCGGTATTCTCCGAGAAGTCAAGTACCAGTCATGGGTTGCAAACCCGGTTATGGTCAAGAAACCAGACAACTCTTGGAGGATGTGCATAGACTTTAAGGATCTTAACAAAGCTTGTCCTAAGGATTGCTATCCACTACCAGAAATTGATCTCAAAGTTGACTCCCTCACCGGATACTCGTTCAAATGCTTTCTAGATGCATACAAAGGTTATCACCAAATCCTCATGAAGGAAGAGGATGAGGAAAAAACAGCCTTCCACACGGACAGAGGGATCTTTTGTTATCAAAAGATGCCTTTTGGTCTCAAAAATGCCGGAGCAACCTACCAACGACTCGTTGACAAAGCAAGACGGAGTATCAAATGCTCGATGACATCCAAGAAACTTTCAAGAACCTCAGAAAAGTCAACATGAAGCTCAATCCTGAAAAATGTTCGTTCGGATTTGAGGAAGGAAAATTCTTGGGTCACATTGTTGGAAAGCAAAGTATCAAAGCCAACCCAAACAAGGTGAAAGCAGTCCTTGAAACCAAGCCACCAAAGACCAAGAAGGAGGTTGAAAGCTTGAACGGGAAGCTTGCAGCCTTGAAGCGTTTTACCTCAAAATTGGCCGAAAGATCTCTGCCCTTCTACAAAACGCTCAAGAACTGCTCAGATAAGAAGGATTTCAAATGGACTAAAGAAGCTGACGAAGCTTTCAACCAAATGAAGCAACATCTAGCTTCCCTACCAGATATTGCGGCACCAAAAACCGGGGAGTTAATATCGGTGTACCTCTCAATTACAGCCGAGGCCATCAGTGCAGTCCTCACCATTAAGCGAGACAAGGCCCAGGTACCCGTCTATTTTTTCAGCAAAACCTTAAAGTTAGCTGAAACAAAATATCCTCCCCTTGAAAAACTTGCCCTAGCCCTAGTTCAAACAGCTAGAAGGCTTCGAAGGAACTTCCAAGCACACCCCATACAATTGGTCACCGACCAACCTATTAAGAGTGTGCTTGAAAAACCTGAAAACTCAGGGCGATTAGCCAAATGGGCCATAGAACTGGGTGAACATAACATCACCTATGTCCCAAGAAAAGCTATCAAGGCACAAGTCTTGGCCGATTTCATTGTGGAAGTCCCAAACCAAACAGCCACTAAAGTAAACACTACCACCACTGAACCTTCTAACCCTGAAGCCTGGAAGCTTTTTACCGACGGGGCTTCAAGCGTTGAAGGGTCAGGGGCTGGGTTAATTTTGATCAACCCAAAAGGTTTAGAATTCACATATGCTCTCCGTTTTGATTTTCAGACCACCAATAACGAGGCTGAATACGAAGCACTAATAGCCGGCCTAAGGCTGGCCAAAGAAATGAAGGTTGAGAAGCTTGAAGTGTTCACGGATTCGTTGCTGGTCTTAAGCCAAGTGAATGACAGCTACATAGCTAAAGAGCCCAACATGAAAAAATACAGAGAAAAATCCAAGGAACTGATGAGTACCTTCCAAGCGTGTAACATCAAACAGATCCCCAGGTCTAAAAACAAAAAGGCCGATGCCCTAAGTAAGCTTGCATCTCTCACTTTTGCCCACCTCACCAAGAAGGTACTGGTAGAAGTGTTGAAGGCCCCATCCATTAATGAATTGGAGGTTCAAGACGTGGTTGCTGAAGAAGATCCAAACTGGATGACTCCCATAAGAAAGTTCCTCAAAAATGGTGAATTACCCAATGATCAAGTGGAAGCTAAAAGGGTTGAAATCAAGGCAAGGCAATACATACTACAAGGAGAAACCCTTTACAAAAAGGGTTACCTTGATCCCTTGCTAAGATGTGTCGGTCCCGAGCAAAGTAAGTATTTGATCAAGGAAATTCATGAAGGTGTATGCGGAGCTCACTTTGGAGCTAGGTCGGTAGTTGCAAAGCTCATGAACCTCAGATATTTCTGGCCTTCAATGCATCGCGATACAGCCGAAGAATTGAAGAAATGTGATGCTTGCCAGATCCATGCACCAATCCCAAAAAGTCCCAAGCATGATTTAGTCCCGATAACCGCGGCATGGCCATTCCATAACTGGGGAATGGACATTGTTGGTCCATTTCCCCCAAGCAAAGGAGGGGTAAAATTCTTGTTGGTGGCAGTAGATTACTTCACTAAGTGGCCCGAGGTCAAACCACTTGCTAAGATCACAGGAAAGCAAGTCATCGACTTTGTTTGGGAGAACATCATTTGCCGTTATGGATTGCCGGGAGTACTTGTCACCGACAACGGAAGGCAATTTGCTGAAAAGCCTTTCAGCATTTGGTGCAAGGAATACAAAATCGATCAGGTTTTTAGCTCGGTGGCTTATCCGCAATCAAACGGTCAGGTTGAAAGAACAAATAGAAGCATAGTAGAAGGCATCAAGACAAGATTGGGAAGATACGAAAGCAATTGGCTTGAAGAATTGCCTAGTGTCCTATGGGCAATTAGAACAACCGAAAAAACAAGCCATAAGAAAACACCTTATAGCCTGGTATTCGAATCTGAAGCTGTGATCCCCGCTGAGATAGGAGTTGTAACCCAAAGAATTGTCAACATGGATCCCGAAACAAACCAAAAAGAGACCATGTTGAACTTACAACTCCTAGAGGAAGCAAGAGATCAAGCCGCAATTCAAGAGGCAAAATACAAACAACAAATGGAGGCTTACTACAACAAAAAAGTCAAGAACGAACATTTCAAGCCAGGGGACCTGGTCCTCAGAAACAACGAAGCCAGCAAGAAAGAAAATCAAGGAAAGCTTGGCCCAAAATGGGAGGGTCCATACACCATCCTTGAAGCACACAAGGGTGGATCCTACAAGTTGGCAGATTCAGAAGGCAAAAGGCTTCCAAGGCATTGGAACGGCAAAACCCTAAAAAGGTTCCACGTTTAAAAAAGTTTGGTTTGTATCAAAATGTATTTTGAACAACACTATGAATACCTTTTGTAAGAAGCGAATATTGCTTAAATGAATGAAGTTGTTTTGTCAAAACTTGTCTTTCTATCCTAACATCAGGTTGAGAACCTAGCAAAAAACTCCATGGCAAGGGCCATGTAAGGGGATGAGCTCCCAGGCCACATCCCTCAATAGGTTCAAGGGTTAAAAAGAACCTATATAAGGGGTGAGTTCCTAAATCAATACAACTCCATGAGACTTGTTAAGAAAACATAAAATTGTCTCATAGACGGGTGCGAACAGCCCACACCAAATGTTCCCTAAGCCTTAAAAATATAATCTGTAAACAGGCTTGAAAAAGTCAAGTGAAAACCAAAGAAATAATAAAAAGGATAGGTGCTATCTCTTCTTGTTAAAAATGCCAAGGCTAAGTGTCTGCAGCACTGAACCCTTTTAGGTATAAAAAACATAAGGGCAACACAAACTCGACAAAGACAAGGTTACAAAAGAACAAAGAAAATCTACAAGAACAAAGTCACTTGGACAAAAATCACAAAGATAGAAACCAAGTCAAGGCACAAGACCAAGAAGCCTTCAAGGCTTCAAGCCACCCGAGTAACAACTCGAAACCCTAAAGGCTTCAACCTAGTAACAAACAGCCAAAAGACTTGGAAGGTTAAAGCCAAACAGACTACCTTAACGGAAGCAGGCACAAATCTAAAAAACGCAACATAAGGTAGAAAGTTAAAACATTGTACCATGTCAAAGAAAGTCCTAAAAGACTTCTAAACATAAGTTAAGGCAACTCCTAGTAACTTGCAAGTCTAATCATTGTTCAACGGCCATACAGGCCTTCAACACAACCAAAAGGAACCTTAAGGGTCCCTGAAAACCTAATATTGTTCAACAGTTACAAACCACGAATTGTTTTAACAAAGTGCTAAGAAAGCTACGAATTTTAGGCATCAACAGAAGGCTTAGTAGTCCCAGAAATGCTACCCTTGGCCTTCTTAGTCTTCTTAACCTTCTTAGCCTTCGGACCTTGATCATCAACAGCTGAAACTTCCAAACTAGCATCCTTCGGAGCATCGGCCTCCCCAGGAAAACTATCCTCACTATCCCCCGAAAAGGAACGTTTCCTCGAAAGGGAGCCAAGCAGTTCAGCACATAACTTGTGATTCAAACCATCCGGCTTCAGTTCCTGTAAAGCAGAGAGAGGCTTACCATAGCAAGAGGAAACTTGACTTACATACGGGTAGGATAACCTCTCCATTTGCTCCACGGAATTCTTAAAGACGTCAGAAGCTTCGGGACGGTACAGAGGAGATTTCTCCAAAGGGTTGCCAGACTCATGAAGCTTATAACCCGCAATAAGGCCTTGGTGTTTTCCCAGATTGAGGAGCTTAGTGTAGACATCACCAAGAGCGGAGTTAAATTCCTTAGAGTGCAAGAGATAGGTAACCACCTGATGAAAGCCATGTTCAATTAGCCACTGGTTATCCCCGGTAGTTTGGGCAACCAAAGCTTTCAAACCATCCTTCTCCTTATCAAAGGCTTTCTTTTGCACAGCCAAGGTCTCCCGGTCAGCCTTCAGTTTCAATAAGTTAGCTTCAAAGCTTTTCCTAAGATCACCCATTTCAATATCGTGCCTCTTAGTCAACTCCTCAATCTTCTTGTTCCAAGCCAACTCTTTCTCAGAAAAGTTCTCAATTTCCTTCTTCATGGCAGCAATGGAAGCTTCATTTTCTCCTTCTTCTTGGAAGTCTCTTCATATTCCCGCATCCCTTTAGCAAAGCGGGTAACACCTTCAGCCAAAAAGGCAGAAAGGTTGCAGGAACTGAGCATCATCCTAGAAATAAGATGATCACCCTCCATCTCAGATATGGCATCTCGAACACCGGGAGGAGCAAAATGAGCCAAAGCTTCAGCACACACAGTAGGATACTTAAAATTGTCACCAACCTTAACCTTCCAATTGGGCACATAAATGTCCTCTGAACCCTCGAAGCTTTCAACACTTTTGGCCGACGAACCTTCAATAGCAGAAATAGTACCCCTCTTAACCAATTTCTTCTTCTTGCTCGAAACAATCAACTCCTTTTTCCTTGCCTTTGCCAACATCCACAGCTTGACCCTCTGATTCCTCGATATCATCACTAACGTCAATAGGCTCTGAGCCAGAAGGTTGCTCAACACCCTTCAGATGACGTTGAGAACGGCGAGTAGAACCTTTGGACACACTAACCTTGGTGAACCCTTTGACATTCGGAACATTAACATAACCAGAACCCTCAAACCTATAGTCAGCACCCTTAACAACCGCATTCTCACCAGGGGTAGCAGCAGCATCATCAAAAACAACGTCAGAGGTATCATCACTCTTAATAAAATCGAAGGCAGACATAACTACAATACAAAATATAAAAGGACATAAGCAGAAAAATAAAGAGAAATAAAAAGAAAGGAAAGGAATAAGGGCATACCCATCCCATCTCTAATAAGCACCGGGTCCCGGTTAGCATTTTCCCACAACTTACTTAAACCCAACAACACCAACAAATGCTCAGGGAAAGGGCGAAGCCTAGAAGGACACTCCCTAAGAGTTTCTAAGAAGCGAGCGTTTATCTCGGAATCAGAGGGCTCCGGCTCGTTCAAGACAGCATCTGGGTGTCTCCAAACAGGTTTAAAAGGGAGAATTTCCTCAGACACCCAGAAAAACCGATCTTTCCACACCCCAAGTGTAGAAACCATGGACGAGATTAAGCAAGTGTTAACTTGGCTGGTTTCAAAGGTGAACCAATCACCATTCTTAGCAAGCCGGAAAAAGCGACGAAAGGACAACAAAGATGGATCATACCCACAAGCCCGACACAGAATCTCAAAATGCAAAACCCTAGCCATGCCTAAAGGATGAACTTGACCAAAAGACACTCGATAATATTCCAATACATTCAACACAAAGTTTGAAAACGGGTAACGGAGATTTGAGAACTCAAAATGACGACAATACAAGGCAATCATACCAGAAGGACAAGCATTGACAGATTTATCACAAGCCGGTGCAACCGGTCTATACTTTGTCCCTATTCCCCATTCCGCACAAAATAAATCGACTTCCTCTTGGGTCAGTCGAGAGAAGGATTTTGCCATATCCTTCCGAGCACCCATAACTATGAACAATTAAAAAGAGAATAAGAGAAATGGGACTGACCTGATTTTCGAATAAGGGGGAAAACTTGAGAGAAAAAGAAGGAAAGTGATGTTTATCCAAAGCAAATGGTGTAAATAAGTGAGAGGTGAAAATATAAAATAACCTACAAATAGGGGTAATAATGGCAAACAATAACTGCCACCCTAAAAACTGCCATACATCAATCACATCAACCGTCAATTATTTAAAATTCAAATATTAACTAATCACAACCCTTCAAGCCTTCAAGCATCGAATCCTTGAAACTTTTTAGCAGTAAAACACGCGTATAAAAGTCAGACGTCTTTGAGCTCATCCCCCAAAAAACCTCTGACTTGGGGGGCTGATGACGGGGGTAGCCTAAGATTGAATAAAATGGCTAAATACGTAAATGCTTAAAAGTTTAAAGGGTTCAAGGCTTAAAAAGCTGTGAGGAAGGGAAAAGCAACACGGGAACAGTAGCCAGTCACATCCAGGGATTGCTTCACCAACCCACAGCCGCAAAAGTAATGCAGGTCTGCCAGAATGCACGCTATTATCCGGGGGACAAAAGGCTTCAACCCCCGAAAGGGTAAGCCCCTCACTGCAAGAAGGATCACTAGTCAAATGAATTCTACTTCGGGAGATGTCTTCTCCTATAAATTGACACTTCATTTACTTCAGAAAACATCTCCTGGCCAGCTCTGATTCTCTAATCTCTGGTCATTCACATTGAGTACTTGCTTACATGCGAGTCACTCCTTTTCACACACACATTCTATTTGCTCCCACATCCGAATCTGGATACAATTCAGAGAAGGATCTCCAGCAAATAGCAAAAACTAACTAGTGAACCTCCTTCCGCGTTTTGCAAACGTGGGGGGACCCCACGACCTGCGTTAGGCAAAGTTGAACCCTTCAACCCTTTTGCCTAACCAGCCCAGCTACCACCGTTGGTCTTGTATTTGTTGCATCAACAGGTTTGCCCCACCGAATGGGACCGGTTTATAACAAGTGGGCCCCCTAGCAGTCATACGGTCAAATTATAAGAAAAAAATTAATTAATTTAAAAAAAAAATCCATCACAATCAAATGGCTCTTTCATAAAAAAATCAAAAATAATCAACCACTTCACCTTTAATTTAAACCGTCACCAAGTTCACACCAACCTCAAACATTCAAACTATCATTCTCAACCAATCTTCCATTTCACACCGATTTCCAAACATTCAAAATTTCACTCTCAACCAATCTTCCATTTCACACCAACACAATTCAAGAATGGATGACCAAAGAATGTTTCAAGAATTATTAGGCTCCGGCTCAAACCAGAACCAATATAATAATATCCCACTTTTGCAAAACTATAGGCTTCTAACTTAACCCGATGTCATATCTTCCCACTTCCAGAACTACGGGTTTATGACTCAACCTGGTGCAAAGCATCCACAAGTCCACAACTACGGTGCCATACCAACACCTGGTTACCCCAAAGCATCCACAACTACGTTGCCATACCAACACCTGGTTACCCATTCTACGGTTACCTTTTTAAACCGAGTCGGGTTTCAACCCCAATTTTCAACCTGGTGTGTCGGGTTCAATGTCTTGGACACCCAATCGTCTGGTACCTCTACTCCATCTTTGTCATCTAGCCAAAGAAACAAAGGCAAAAAACTTTTCGTTTCAAGTTGTAATACATAGACTGGTTAAAGAAGTATAAGCTCTTACACGACCTTACTTTCATGTTTCAACTTGTGTAGTTGTTTCCTTATTGGAGAAAACCAAAAGAGTATGGAAAAGTGGGAACTTATCCACAACTATTTTTTGCGCATAAATCACTAATACACATTACCGATCAAGTGATAATTTGAAGTCTCATTGGCACTAAATGAGCAATCCAACAACTAATTTTTGTGCAATTTACAACAGACACAAAAACAGCGCAGGGGCGGACTTAAGGGTTGTCCAAGGTGGGCAGGCGCACCCCCGGGAAAAAAAATTTAGTGCTAAGTTCCGTCGAAAATCCCGTCCGCACCCCTTGGAATTTTTTGTCCGCACCCCTTGGAATTTTTTTGCCCGCACCCCTTAGGTAAAAAGTGTTATCAATTTATATTTTAAAATTTTTTTAGTAAAATCTTATATTTTTAAAACCACTACCTAAATTATATAACTTTTAATACCTAAATAACTAAACTCAAATACCCAATACCTTTAACTAGCCCACTACTAAGTCTTAGCCCAATAAACAAACCCAACAAATCAACAATATTTCAAACTAAAATAAAAAAAACAAGCCCAAAACCCTTACATATTATCTCCCACTCTCTATCATCCTTGCACGCACGCCAGCGATTAGAACATCAGTGACAACAGCAGCCGCATATGTAGGTCCACCCGGAGGATCGAGTAACCTCTGTTCCCTGTTTTCCGACAAACCTGAAAGTGCGGAATCCAAACGGGTAAGTTAAAACAAGTTACAAACACGTAAGACACAATATTCAACGATTAACACTCAATGTATTAATGCTAGAAAACGGTTACAATGCGGTGTTTACAAATGGTCTCTGTAAACTCTCAGTGTGTGTGTGTGTTACAATGTGTTCACTCTCAAATCTATTCAGACTTGTCTAACTATGTTCTGTCTGATGTCTGTGTATTTATACTAGATGACTGACGAAATCAAGTTCCAACGAAATCTGATTGACGAAATCAGACATCACGAAGAAATCAAAAGGACTTCGACGAAATCACATGTGATTTCATCACACATGTGATTTCGCCATAAAGGGATTTCGCCCATGTGTGTTTTCGTCACTTGTTGCGCAGATCATAAAGTATTTGGCCCAAAGAGAAGTCAAAAGCCCAATACAAGTCAAAGGCCCAATGTTCAAAGTTTACGGTCCAGAGAAGTTTCTGTTGTAAACTTTCAATTAGTCAAGGTTGTGACATCACCATGACATCATCATGATGATGTCATGGTGATGTGTAAACAGGGCTTGGCTTGCGGCGCTCCGTGCTTCGCGTGTCAAACTCTGGGGCGCACGACGGAGGAATGTCGTGACGTCGGACTTGAGCCGGACCTAACCGTGTCGAACCGAACCAAGTCGAACCGAACCGAGTCGTGTCCACATAAAGTGTACCAACAAACTCCCCCTTGGACGATACTCGTGATGGTTCGTCTTCCATGTCTGTGACACCCCAGGAAAACCAGTAATCTTCGCAAACCTGCTCGGGGAGCCGCGATACGAAACAGGTAAACAACGTCACACAACTAGCTTCCTCAGTAACCGCATGCTAAATTTCGGGACGAAATTTCTTTCAAGTTGGGGATAATGTGACAACTCGAGTTTCCAAGATTCCATGTTCGCACTAATGCAAGATTAATTGTTTAAATTGTCCGATACACGACTCGTTTATTTCATAACTGAACACGTTGTAATGTGTTAAACACGTATTGTAGTTGATGATGTATACTTGATGGGTGTTGAGTGTATTTATGCATTGATGTGGTAACATTATGTCTTGTGTTATTAATATGTTGTAATATGATAAGCAATACATTTTAATCATGTCAGATACCCTATGAAATCACCCTATTCCCTATGAAATCACCCTATGACCGAAAACAATAAGTGTTTTTGTCCACAGGAGCCAACGAAATCACAATGGGCTTTGGCCCAGTATCGAATTATTAGAGGATCTGTTTATATTATGCGCATGTTTTGGTGTAACTTGTAAAACCCTAATCGCACATCTCACTCTCTCGTTCTCCTTGAAACCCGACGGCAGCCCTCCTCTTTCTCGTTTGATCATCGTTGGTTAGTGGCTATTGTCTTGTGCTGTTCATATTTGTATATTGTTTGTATGATTATTGAGTATGATCTAATTAATAACTTGATGTGAAAATGGATGCATGATATCGATATCATACATAGATAATGGGTAATCCTTTATATACTAATTTACTTCTGACATAACACATGATTCTTCAATTGGTCATAATTGAGATAAGTGGGGTGGAACATGATAGAAATCGGTCCAATGGTAGTAGGACTAGGGGTATGATTGTCGGCCACTATGTCTTATATTTCATGAGATTTGAATAGTGTTTACAATTAGATGGACGGCCATATTTGTCTTTAGTACATGTGCAGTGTCAGGAAATAATTGATTTTATATATGTGTGCATGTAAATCAGTTTGGTTGAGTAGGTGTAGTATGAGGTTGTTGACTTCAAGAGAAAGTATGATTTAATAATTGTGGTGGTAGATGATTTAGGGATTTGGTGTTATTCGTAAACTGTTGTTATTGATAATGATGTATATGGACGAAAACCCCCACCCCCATTGTCATACGACCCAACGAAATCACTTTAAGTGATTTCGGCTCAATCCCTAAAGGGATTTCGGCAAGATGGATTTTCGAACCAAAGGAGATTTATGCCAAAGTGTTTTCGGCCCATGATCTGTAACCAATGTGTTGAAACATAACTTGTTAACTCCGTTAATTCATACTTTGTTAAGTTAAATGTGTAAACTTGTTACGCATGTCAACCTCTGTTAAGATGTTAAGTGGTTAACGCTATTTGTTTACTAATTCAGTTAGCTAATAACCCTGTTAAAATATGTTACTCTTTTAAGCATACTAATTGGTTAAAGAACTTGCAAGTAACTTCGTATCTTGTATGATTGACAAACTGTTTATGTGATATTTGAGGTTAACGGCCAAATCACTTTGTAATACTCATTGAACGAGAAACATTACGAATATGAACTGATTATTGTATACGTGCGTACTTTAGGACGTGATTGATTTACTTTGAGCACATACTTAGCATACCGAGCAAACCAAGGTGAGTTCACACTCTTACCAAGGCATGGGATTCCCGGGGTTGGGAATGGGTTGAATGATTCTTATACTTATATGATTAATGGAATTATTCCTCGGGAGGGGAAGGTTATTAGTAGATACCGCTAGACTAGTGATACATATACTCTCTCTTCGCAAACACGCCGGGATTGGCCGCGATACTAGAACAACCTTCGCAAACATGCCTAGAATGGCCGCGAACTATACTTTAATCTTCGCAAACATGCCGGGTGGCCGCGATACAAATATACCTAGTCTAGAAACCATGGGAAACCCCCACTAAACTTCGCAAACATGCCTGGAGGGCCGCGATACCATTACATACATTACATGATTACTAAACGAGCTTACGAATTACAATACGAACACTATAACTGAATAACCAACTGTGAACTCGCTCAACTAGTTGTTGACTCTCTATTACATGCCTTGCAGGACCATAGGTACTCTTGGAGCTTGCACGGGAGGCGCGGTCGTTGTGGGCACGGATTGTGGAACTTATGATAAAACATTTAAACATTTGAACTTATTACTTCCGTTGGGTTTACATTTTATGCTTTCGCTATACACTTAACATGTTTTGTTTGAACACCTTTCATATCGTTTGGTTTAAATTACATTTAGTACTTATTATGTTTGATATGATTTGTGGCTTGATCCTGGTCAGTCACACCTCCAAGCGGTGATACTCCGCGTGTGGATTTTGGGGGTGTGACAATGTCTTTTGTGTCGGAGGATCTTCAAAGTCTTCACGTGAAACAATCAGGGAGTGTATCAACAAACTCCCCCTTGAATGATGCTCGTGAATCTTTTGAACTTCAATGCTTTAGATCCTTGTGCTGTTGAGGATTGATCAGTGGCAACTCTATCATCTTTATCATTTGAGTGCCTTCACGTCGTGTCTTCATTCCGAAGCTTATCATCGAACATGTTCTCTTCGCCTTTAGCATCTGCACATGCAAGAAAGCTAAACACGTAATGAGAACAAACGCTTGGAATATAGTTAACATTAAACATATGACACATATGAGATCAAATCTCAATCAAACACCGACCGACAACAGTTTGAAAGTTTAGAAAATGATCAATTTTAATCCTTTAACTTTCAAAACTCGTTAACTTTGACAGTTTACGAAGGTGCAATTGTTTTCCGGCTTACGATCAGGATTTTGGGTAGGATAGACTCGAGTTCCAACATCAGTCAATCAAAAATAAACTAGAAGCAAAATATTTTTGGCTTTTATAAAGTTTATATTAAAACACACCTAAAATCTTTTTGGAATTTTTCATTTTTCAAATGTAAAGACGGAAAGCAATAAATAAATATATACAAAGATGCAGAAACGAAAGCAGTCAACAAATATTTACAAACATTATTTTTGCGAGTTTCGAGGGTAAGAGAATCATATCAGTGTACGGTCATATCAAAACGCTCTTTTTGTTCAATTAGTTAACATTAAGATAAGCATCCTATAACAATTATCGGTATTGTTGTCCACTTAAGCTCAACTTATTAGATGTAATAATGTTTAGGGGATACGTTAAGGTATGATTTATACTTACCGACCGGTGTTCATCCACACACGACACATTCCCTATCAAGGTATGCACGAGAGTTCATCTTACCGGTGAGTATACCGATTATCATCTGTTTGACCGTATAAAAGATGTGAGAAACTCACTTATTTGATTGAAAACAAGCCCTATGTGATAGAATCACTTATTGATGAGGAACTTGATTTTCATATGCATGAGGGCACAAGAGCAAGTCCGTGAACAGGTCAGTACTTTCGTACAGCAGAGAGACGAACTTGACTCCCGAATAAATGTGATACATTATCACTTATTTTGTTTGGACATGTGATTGTTGATCACTTATTGAGGTCGAATGCAATATGTACACGTATGTATGATATCATAGAAGATCTAGACTTCGTCTCCGTTTGTTTCGGTAAAAGGAACAACCATGATACCCAGATGATAAACAGCATAAAGACCGAATATCTCAGAACCTCGGCAATCTCTCAAACGAAATTTCGGTACTAAGACCATATGCCAATGTGCGGTTCCCACTTGGTCTCAGTCGATTTAAGATTTATATCACCCTGCACACTTTAAAATGATTGTGAGCCTACCAATACATCTTATATAGAGCTGCTTAACATTTTTCATTTTGCATTTCAGTTCGAAGAGGTTTCGACAGACCACTGATCTACTATCATTTTCTCTTTTTCTCGCCAGGAAACTCATTTTTGTTTTTCCAATGTTTTTGAGCTTTTGAAATTTTTCGATGTTTTTGAATTTTCAAATTTGGATTTACTCCCCCCTAAAATGCAATAAACTATGATAAATTTAAAAAAAAAACACAAGGGTATGAACAAAAACAATTTTCCGATGTCGGTTTAACTCATGGTGTACCTCAATGCCGTTTACCAAAATTAATTTTTGAATCAGAAATGATTTATCGAATTTTGGAAAAATCAGTTGGCACGCCGGTAAGCGGTGCGGACCATGACAACATTGACGAGTTTCATAGTGAAACAATCACGTGTGAGGTGATATTCGAGATCAACGTGTCAGGTCAAAGAGTGCTACGAGAGGATAACAATTTATAAAGCAGCTTAAATATCGACAAGGATATGAGAGATTAGAAATTTAAAACCGTATCCTGCAACAGCTTCATGCATTGCAAGGAATCTGAGCACTCTCCCAAACTAGATATCCACCCGGTGTGGACTTCAAAGTCGATTTTGTAGCTACTGAGAAATCTCTTCACAGTAACAAGATCATAAACCTTTGGGTCCGGCTGGTCTTCCACATTGCACCAGCGAAGATCTTTGTCTTTCTCTTGAGAAGTAGTGTGCGGTTTTTCAATCCACGCCAAGGCATCCGCACACCCGGTTGGTTTGTTCAACAAACACATTTTCTTTAATTTCACCGCGAAGGAATGTACACTGTACGTTCATCTTGTTGATTTTGAACTTCAGACGTGCTGCAGGTGCGTACATTTTGATTGAATCTATCCTGGGGACCCGATTGAAGCCTTGAACAATCAAACATTGATATGATTTTCATTTTGTCGAAGGTTTTCAATTTCTTTCGACAGACAATTCTGTCTTCTTTTCTTTTTCTCTCCACCAAAGGCAACAATTTCTTTTGTCTCCGTTCTTGTGCATGAACATTCCACTATCAATAATCCTATGACTATCGAAAGTTCCTCCTGGAACATCCTGCACACTCACTCAGAGATTAGTTGGAGAGGGGGACCCAAGCCTTCATAGACTTGGGTTGCCCCTGAGAATCAAGAAATGTAATTTCAATTTCTTGATGATTTGGAAATTTCACGCCTCCCTCTGAACTTTCACCCGTTTTAGGTTTCCAAAACTGTTTCCGTTTACCAGATTGTGTATCATTTACAGATTTAGAAATCTCCGGTTTTAACGGTTGCGACAAAATTGGTTTCCTTTTAACAGTTTCTGGTTTTAAAGCCTTTTCATCTGCTTTGACATTTTGACGTCGTTGTTTTGTTTCTTGTTCTTTAACAGATCTTTTATCTTGTTTTGGTGAAACCGGACGACGTTGTGGGTGAACCTTTTCAGAGGGGGCTCTTTCAACAAAATTTGGTTTGGGCGAGTTTGTGCAGTCTTTAATGATGTGCCCAAACTTCCCACATTTGAAACAAGTTCTCCTTTCAACAAACTTAGGAGAATCTGATCGACGACCTGACGTTGAAGTTGTAGACCCAATGTAACATCTCTCATCAAAAGTCATATCTATTAAATTAATTTGACCAATAGGAAACCCTAATTGAGACACCCAAGTGATTCTGCACAAACCCTAAAATTTTCAGAACAATTGGAATCAGGATCAGGGCCCCTAAAACTCAGGAGGGGTATTTCCTAGTCACGATTATCTAAATAAAACGTTGTCAAAATTTCAATTTCGAATTTTGTCAAGTCAGCAGGCCTAGTCCCACACGTGGCAACACTATGAGCATGAGGTGTCCCTTACGGACCGTAAGGGTTAAGTCTTACGATCCGTAAGTAATGTGAAATTTTGACTATAAATAGCAGACATTGGCACTTGAAATTCTGCGTTTGTTCGACGAAGAAATTCGTTCTAGGCACCGAGTTACGTTCTGTTTACCACAATTAACACACACGGATCACTAATCGACGCCGCAATCAGGGTATTAACTCGATCGCTATTACGATTCATTTTCCGATTGATCAATGTACTCAATGGATGTTTAAGTGTTGCCCACATTAGGGTGATGCTTTGTCATTAGTCGTTAATTCGATGGATGTTTAAGCATAGCACTTTGTTATTCGTTGTGAGGGTTGATCTCGTGAGTTATTGTAAATGCTGTATTAAGTTACTAACCGAATTGTGTGCATGTTATTAAAATTAGGTTAAAAGGCTAATCAGTAGGCTAGACTCTGCTCAAATTAAATCTGCAATGTGAGTCATTCTCTTTTTATCTAATTACTTTCAAAAATCATGTTTATTATCAAAGGTTATAATTAC
The DNA here is from genome assembly GCA_030545235.1 of Helianthus tuberosus. NCBI lineage: Eukaryota > Viridiplantae > Streptophyta > Magnoliopsida > Asterales > Asteraceae > Helianthus > Helianthus tuberosus. The sequence goes on from CM060380.1 coordinate 75,312,857, forward strand.
AGTGATTAAGTTTATGTAATCACCAAGTTACAGCCGGTATGTGGGGTTTTGTATACATTACTTGATAATCTTCACCATTGGGGCAGCCAAGGGGTGATATGACCATAATCACAGACACCATTGGACAAATGGGCCAATGGGTCGGGTGATAAAGTACTGTGGGTAGTTGGTTGATATCAGAAACATTGTAATATCTCTTAATACTGTAAATTATAACAAAGGGGTCATTTTCATAAATAGAATGATTCACTCAGTATTTCCCGCTGACAAAAATCTTTTTCAAACATGTTTCAGGTGATCTGTTGTGATCCAGGAAAAGTGCCGAGAAGCACTACAAGCTTAAGGAAGTGGCTCAGTATAAAATAAAGAAACATGTTTTGTAAAATAAAAGATTTCTTCGTGAAATCTCAAGATTGTAAATTACCGGGTTCTATCCCGAGTTGTAAAATAAAATAATCGGGAAATATTTCAGTTTTTAAAAGATCCTGATGATAAACTTCCGCTGTTAAACTCAATTAATTAAATACCACGGGATTTCTGTCCCCCGGCTCCTGAAACGGGTCAAACCGGGTCGGGGGCCGTGACAGAAAAAGTGGTATCAGAGCCACTGATTTAAGCCAATTAAGTATTTAGAAAATACTTAATTTTTATTAATTACTATTTTGTGATTATGTGTTTTATTATCTGACTAATTGTGTACAGTATGGGCAGATCTTTATATGCTAAGCCAATGTAGCAATTAATACAAATCTTTAAATAATTTGACTTAAAGTTTTAGTACCTTTATTATCTACAGTTTAAAAACCTTACCCAGTAAATAAATAAGTAAACCTTAGTATGTTTTAAATTCCAGTTGTTTTGCACAGTATGAAATAATATTTAAAAGTTTTTCTATAAAAGTTTGTTATGATTTTTAAAATTAGTAATTATGTGTATTTTGTTAAACAGCATGAGTGACTTATCTGACGCCCTTCAGAATTTAAATCTTTATCCAGTAAGAATAGAGGTTTGCAGAGATTTCAATAGGTATATACCAGACATAGAAAAACCTATAGAATTCAACGCTTTACCTCTCGAGAAACTCAAACCTAAGAAAATGGAAATTGGGGAAAGCTCTAGACAAATTGAGAGGTTACCATCTCAGGAAGAGCTAGATTTTATAATGGCAAGCTATAATACTATTAAGCCTGTTAATGAAAATGTTTTTTTTCACTCTCTTGAAACACAACTACCAATGAACTTAGAACCAGCTATTCCAGACCCTTCAATCCACTCGCAAATAGACGAATGGTTGACTAATGAAATACAATTACAAAACCATCCCTATAAGCTTTTTCCTCAGTTCAATCCAGAACCTTTACCAAATCCACCAATGAGTAACGAGAATATGGCTGAACTTCGCTTTGGTGAAGAACTAATGGATACTAGGAATAGGATCCAAGAGATTGGGGGACAAATCTCCTGGAAATACGATGAGAGGGAACGCCGTTACTAGAATATCATCTGACAAAGGATATGGGATTTATGGAAATATGGTTGTGTAATAGTAATAGTAGGAATCAGTCTGTAAAATAACTACAAATAAAACTTTGTAAGATAATAGTGTGTATTGATGCATACTATAAATTGAGAACTTGATAAGTTTTGGCTATATGTGTATTGTGAAATTGTATGATGATTTTGTGTGTAATTGTTATTTATTTAATACTAATAAATTATATATATTAATTATCAGATGGAAAATGCTAATAATGAACCAGTTAACGAAGTTAATCAATCTGAGCAACAACCGGGGGATCAATATATGACTAGGCAGGATATAGAAAATATCATTGCTCAAGGGATAGCCAACGCTATTCCAGAAATAGTTGCTCAAGGGATAGCTAACGCTATTCCATCAATCGTTGCTACTGTTAAAAATCCAATCGAACCACAACAAATTGTTCCTAGCAAACGTATTTCTGAAGATAACTTCAGTAATAGCATAAACGGAGGCAATGATCATGTTAATCATGATAATGAACCACGGCAAGCTCCGCTTCCTAAGAAAATGAAAGCTGCAACGCCTGGTTGCACTTACAAAGAATTTCTTGCTTGTAAACCCACTGAGTTTGCAGGCAATGAAGGAGCGACTGCGGCACTGCGTTGGTTAGAGAAAACCGAGGCAGTAATTGCCATAAGTAAATGTGCTCTGGATGATCAGGTCATGTATGCGTCAAATCTTTTCAAAGAAGGGGCGCTAGAATGGTGGAACACGGTGTTACAAGCCAAAGAAAGAGATAGGGCTTATGCAATGAAATGGGAAGAATTTAAGATTATTGTAGAAAGAAAATTCTGTCCCGAATATGAAAAATATCAAATGGCAAATAAGTTCTTAAACCATCGAATGATTGGAGTAGATTGTCGCGGTTATACTTCGACATTCTTTGAATATGCTAGAGTGGTACCAACACTGGCTTCGCCAGAACCGGTACTCATTTCTCTCTATATTTGGGGATTGATTAGTGAAATCCGTAACATCGTTAAAGCTGCGAGACCTCGCACTATTGACGATGCGGTGGAATTAGCTAATACCCTAACTGACGAACTGGCACGCACGCAAGATGAAAACAGGAAGAAAGAACTGGCTCAGAAAATTACCCAAGGATTTCGTATGGGTAATAATAACAGCTTCAAGAGAAGAGGAACAGGGCAATCTTCAAATCCGCCGTTTTACAGGAATTGCAGAAAAAAAACATTTTGGAAGATGTAGTGTAACCTGCAATTTTTGTAAAATGGTAGGACATCGTGAAGAGGAATGCAGAAAGAAAACAAGAGTCTGCTATAATTACGGAGAAACAGGACATTTTAAGCATGAATGTCCTAAATTGGTCAAACCTGCAGACAACAAAGCTAAGACAGCCGACGGAGCTACTAAGAAGAATGTTAGAGCATTTCAGTTAACTACTCAGGAAGCTGAGATGATTCCAGATGTGATAGCTGGTACGTTTCTAGTTCACAACATTTACGCCAAAGTATTATTTGACTCTGGTGCGAACCAAAGTTTTATCAATACTTCATTCTGCCACGTTCTTAATATACCCTTAATCAACATTAGGCAGATTTTTACAGTCGAAACGGCTGATGGGAATTCAGTTAAAATATATAAGGTTTTGCAAAATATAGAAATAGGACTTGTAGTGTAACACCCTAAATTTGTACCCTTGATTTTAGACAAAATATAGTTAAGTACATGACTTTCATTAACAAAATTTAATAATAACCATGACTTTAGTCGACTAATGACTAAGTTACATAATTTCAAAACTGTTTAAAATGTGTTAACGACCCATACACAAAGACTACAAAAGATCTAAGACGTTGCGGAAGCTTCAAAATAGAGTGTTCGGTTCTTCATCTTATCACTTGATCGCCACCCGTAAGACTTTTCGATTTACCTATGATCAAAACCATTAAAACATTAGTTTTGATGTTATAGTATAATATAATCACAAAGTTGTACATCACATTTGAAATAATAAACACAAACAACTATTCTGGATCCACCGTAAATTACGGTATCACCGTAATTTACGGTGATCCCTGAAGTTTTGTGGTCACCGTAAACCAGGAGGTTTACACCGTAACAGATCTGACCTCTACCGTAAATTACGGTATTACCGTAATTTACGGTAAAACCTGGAGATCAATGTCTTGTTATGTTTGAGTCATCTCATTCTAACAAATCTGGTAATTTACTTTTCTATCATTCATAACATCAAATTTATAGTGTTCTAATAATGTGATAAATATTTACCAATAACATAACACTATCCATCATATTCCGGAGTATATGTATATATCATATTTCACTTGATTTATTGACCCGTTTAGCTCGTCTAAGGAAATCATCCTATATGACGACTACCAACGCGTACCAACCGAATTTAATATATCAATCAATATAACGACTTCGAGGCATAATTCACAACAACTCTTATTCAAAATTCACTTACATATTTAAATCATCCGATATAATAAATGTAACGGAACAAGTTACATACCTTAGCGCACGCCCTTCAACCGTGTGTCACCACCGGCTTGTCCACTCGACGTTCCGGTATCTTGTCCTATAGAGTTCAATGTTATCTTGTTTAGAACTCTTTGTAAACCATATTTCACATAATAGTTAAAACATCACGATTAGGCGTTTTAACAACAAAATTCTAATTTTCAAGTCTTCTTTGAGGCATTTCAACAAACACTTCATATGCAGAATTTTTATACCTTTAGTAATCAACTTCTTAACTTGCTAATTAGCTAACTTGACAACAATAAAGCCCTCCTATAGTGTTTTAAGCATCATATCTTTCTGAAATCACTTTCAACAATCAAATGACACTAGAATAATCATCCTAAACCCTAGTGTTCATCTTCATCTTGTAAAACCCATAACCCACCTTCAAGGTGTTCATGGAATTTCCTGAAATTGGATATGATTTCATATGTAGTTGTCTAGGTTTCACTTCTAGACACTACATCATCTCTAATCAAATCAAACAACACACATGCAACATCTAATCTTAGATTTTCCAAAATCATGAGAATTTCAAACAAAGGATTAACACGAATTTTTACATACCTTGTAATCCTCTTGTGATGAGGATCACTGTTCTATGTTCAGATTTCGTTTTTGATCAGATTTGAGCCCTCAATTTGATTGTTTTGGTGAGATTATGGTTTTTGGAAAGGGGGTGTCGCCCCCTGCTTCTCCTTGATCGACCAACACCCAGATTTGGGGTGTTTGGTTTATTTTTATTTGTTCCATTTAATTAAGTTTCAGAATTAACAACTAAGGTCCCTCTACTTTGTTCAACATAATTTAATTTAGTTGTTTTTATCCTTACTTTGAGTTATTTCTAGCCTATTAACTAACTAGGTTAGATTTCCTAGTTAATAAATTCTAGTTTATTAAAACCTTACTAATTCAAATTTAAGGTTTTATATTTTCGGGGTGTTACAAGTCCACCCCCGTTAAAAGGGGTTTCGTCCCCGAAACCGTAGTACGTAACAAATAAAGTAGGGTGAAGTCGTCGCATCTCCTCTTCGGACTCCCACGTAGTGTCCGAACCCTTTCTATGCTCCCATTTAACCTTGACTTGTTCAATTTGCTTATTTCGTAAACGTTTGACCTTTCTGTCTAAAATTTCAACCGGTCTTACCGCATAATTTAGACTATTATCCACTTCGATATCATCGTAATGGATATAGGTCGTTTCGTCTGCTAGGCACTTTCTTAATTGAGATACGTGAAACGTGCCATGGATCCCACTCAGCTCCTCCGGTAGTTCAAGACGGTAAGCTACCTTGCCAACTCTTCCGATAATTTTAAATGGCCCGATAAACCTTGGGCTTAACTTCCCCTTCTTTCTAAATCTAATAACACCTTTCCATGGGGACACTTTTAGCATGACCATGTCACCGACTTGAAATTCAATTGGCCTTTTCCTTTTATCAACATACGTCTTTTGCCTGTCTTGAGCCGCTTTCAAGTGTGCCCGAACTTTATCGATCTTTTCGTTCGTGGCTCGTACTATGTCTTGGTGGGCGAGTTCACGTGGACCCACTTCACCCCAACAAACCGGGGTTCGACACTTCCTACCGTAAAGCAGTTCGTATGGTGCCATTTTAATACTAGATTGGTAACTGTTGTTATACGAAAACTCGACTAACGGTAGGTGAACATCCCAACTGCCTCCAAAGTCGATTATACACGCCCGTAGCATGTCTCCCAATATTTGTATCGTTCTTTCACTTTGTCCATCCGTTTGAGGATGGTACGCAGTGCTAATGAACAATTTGGTCCCCATTTGTTCTTGGAAATCACGCCAGAAATTCGAAGTAAACCGGGTATCCCTATCCGACACGATGGACACCGGCACTCCATGACGTGCTATGATTTCATTGGTATAGACTTCTGACATCTTTTCTGACGTATAAGTCTCACGAATCGCAATGAAGTGAGCACTTTTCGTCAATCTATCCACCACTACCCATATGGCATCAAAACCACGATTCGTCTTAGGCAGCTTGGTTAACAGGTCCATTGTAATATGTTCCCATTTCCAAACCGGAATTTCTAACGGTTGGAGTTTACCGTATGGTTTCTGGTGCTCCGCCTTGACTTGTAAACATGTCAAGCATTTTTCCACATATTTCGCCACGTCCCTCTTCATTCCGGGCCACCAATAATTTTGTTTCAAATCATTGTACATCTTGGTCGCACCCGGATGAATTGAATAATGGGATTTATGAGCTTCATCAAGTAGAAGCGCCTTTACTCCACAGGTATGTGGGACCCATATCCTTCCGGATCGAGTCTTTAACCCGTGATTCCCATCCGACAAGTCTTTCAACTGACCAATTATTCTTTCCTTCTTCCAATTCTCTTCTTTTACTGCTTCTAATTGCGCCTCTCGAATACGTTCAAGTATACCCGATGTTACCACGAGTTGCATCGATCGTACTCGTATCGGGACATAATCCGCTTTTCTGCTCAGAGCGTCCGCTACCACATTTGCCTTTCTGGGGTAATAGTGTATCTCACAATCATAGTCTTTCACCGTTTCCAACAATCGCCTTTGTCGCATATTTAACTCCTTATGGTCGAAGAAGTATTTCAAGCTCTTGTGGTTGGTGAATATGGTGCATTTTACCCCATACAAGTAATGCCTCCATATTTTTAATGCAAATACCACCGCTGCCAGCTCGAGATCGTGCGTGGGGTATTTCTTCTCGTGTATCTTGAATTCTCTCGAGGCATAGGCTATTACCTTGCCCCGTTGCATCAACACGCAACCGAGCCCCGATAATGAAGCATCAGAATAAACCACCATGTCTTCGACTCCGTCCGGCAATGTCAGTACCGGAGCTTGAGTTAGCCTTTCTTTTAGCGTCCGAAACGCTTTTTCTTGATCGACTCCCCAAACAAACTTTGCTTTCTTTTGGGTTAACTTTGTTAGCGGCGATGCAATCTTGGAGAAATCTTGAATGAATCTCCTATAATATCCAGCAAGCCCCAAAAAGCTTCTAATTTCAGAAGGGTTCTTCGGGGAATTCCATTTTGACACTGCTTCTATCTTTGACGGATCCACCAATACTCCGTCGGCATTTATGACATGACCTAAAAATTGAACCTCTCGTAACCAAAAGGCACATTTAGAGAATTTTGCATATAACTTCTCTCGCCTAAGTGTCTCTAACACTTCTTGTAAATGATGTGCGTGTTCAGCTTCATTTTTCGAGTACACCAAGATATCATCGATAAACACGATGACCGACTTATCCAACATTGGCTTGCAAACCCGGTTCATGAGGTCCATGAAAGCAGTGGGTGCGTTTGTTAGCCCGAACGACATCACGAGGAATTCGTAATGTCCGTACCTTGTGCGGAAAGCCGTCTTCGGCACATCTTCTTCTTTGACCTTTAGTTGGTGATACCCCGATCTAAGGTCAATTTTGGAAAACCAATTCGCGCCTTGTAATTGGTCGAATAAATCATCTATCCTCGGGAGCGGGTACCGGTTCTTTACCGTGAGTTTGTTTAACTCTCGGTAATCAATACACATACGCATGCTCCCGTCTTTCTTCCTTACGAACAATACCGGTGCGCCCCAATGAGACACACTCGGCCTTATGAATCCCTTGTCAAGCAGGTCTTGGATTTGGGACATCAACTCTTGTAGTTCCGACGGCGCAAGTCGGTACGGGGCTTTTGCTACAGGTTTCGCGCCCGGAATCAATTCGATCCCGAACTCTACTTCCCGTTCAGGCGGTATCCCCGGTAAATCTTCCGGAAAAACATCTTCATAATCTCGTACTACCGGTACATCTCCAATCTTTCGTGATTCTTTCTCGGCCTCATTTGCATAAATTATGAATGCCTTGCATCCTCGCTTCATGAGCTTGTGAGCTTTCAACATCGAACATACTATGGGGTTGCCTCGTTTTTCGCCATAAATGGTGACGTGTTTTCCGCTCGGAGATGTTAGTTTTATCTCTTTGCGAAAACACACGACCTTTGCATGGTATTGAGATAGCCAATCCATCCCAACGACTACTTGGAATTCTCCCATCGACATCGGAATTAGATTTATCAAATATTCTTCATCGTCAATGCTCAATTTACAGTTTTCACATACATCACAAACAATAAAACTCTTGTTATTACCTATCTCTACTTCTAAGGGCACAGGTAATTTTGTTAAAACAAATGAAGGATGTCGAATAAATCCATATGAAACAAAGGATTTATTCGCACCCGTATCAAATAACACGCGTGCAGGAATTGAGTTTACAGCAAATATACCTGAGACCACGTCCGGTTCCACCTTTGCTTCTGCGGCGGTTAGTTGAAAAGATCTTGCCTTTGCTTTCGGGGCTTCACCTTTAGGTTCTTGCCCATCCTTCTTTCCAACCAGTTCCGGGCATTCCGACTTCTTGTGACCCGTTCGATAACAATTGTAACAAACCGTCACTTTCTCCGGACAAGACATAGCCATATGTCCCGTTTTCTTGCATATAGGACAAGGCTTATCCTTGTAACGGCATTCACCCTTATGATTTTTCCCACAAATTTTGCAACCTGGTGTATTACCTTTAGCATCTGATCTCTTTGCTGTTTCATTCGTTCTTGCTTTCTTGGTAGGGCTTGGATTCACATCTTGTGCCCTTCGTTCACCCCGTTCTATACTCTTTTTCAATTAAATCTCCCTTTCCCGAGCAGCATTGACAATCTCGGTAAGGGTCTCGTACTTTGAAGGGGTTATGAACTCTCTATACTCCGCGCTTAGCATGTTATGATAATAATAGACCTTTTGCTCTTCATTAATTATCAAATCATCACAGAACTTCATTTTGTCCATAAACATCCCCGTGATCTTGTCTATGGATTCACCTTTGTGTCTGAGTTGCATGAATTCTTCCTTGATTTTATTTATGACCGCCTTGGGACTATGGTGTTTAAGAAACGGCGTCTTAAACTCCTCCCAAGTCATGGCCTTAGCCGCTTCACTTCCAATCTCCTTCTTTTTGTTATCCCACCAATCTTTCGCTTGACTCCTTAGTTGACCCGTACCATAGGCTACGTAGTCTTCTTCGTCACAATGGGTTCTCTCGAATACCCCTTCGATGTCACTTAGCCATCGTTGGCACACTATTGGGTCAACCTCCCCATTATATATTGGTGGTTTACAAGCCATGAATTCCTTGTATGAACAAGGCTTTCGTCCTCCACGCTTTTCCTTTGCTACATTTGAATCATCTTCCAGCTTCTTGATTCTATCTTCTACTATTGATAAAATTGTGTTTTGAATTTTATCAATAAAGCCCGACAAACTGTTTTCGATCGCCTTTCCAACTTCTTCGGCAATCACTTCTTTCATTTGTTCGGTGACTCTTGGCACCGCATTATCATTGCCTCCATCAGCCATCTCGATTTCTGAAATGTTTACATAGATTGTTAAACATTCCATTTATAACACATGCTTTACTTGTTTTGATTTAATCAAGTTCATAACTTGATTTAATCATTCTTGTTTCAATTCAATCAAGTTCGTAACTTGATTTAATAATTCTTGTTTCTATTCAATCAAGTCCGTGACTTGATTTAATCATTCTTGTTTCATGCATTTCTTGTTTTTGAGTGAGCTTACACACTCTTTTCATGCATATTTGTTCATTTCTCATTTTATACATAGTACATAATTTATTAACAAAACAAGTTAATTCTTACCGGACGATCGATCAAGCTTGAACCGAACACTTATTGACAACCATGAGCTCTGATTACCAACTTGTAACACCCTAAATTTGTACCCTTGATTTTAGACAAAATATAGTTAAGTACATGACTTTCATTAACAAAATTTAATAATAACCATGACCTTAGTCGACTAATGACTAAGTTACATAATTTCAAAACTGTTTAAAATGTGTTAACGACCCATACACAAAGACTACAAAAGATCTAAGACGTTGCGGAAGCTTCAAAATAGAGTGTTCGGTTCTTCATCTTATCACTTGATCGCCACCCGTAAGACTTGTCGATTTACCTATGATCAAAACCATTAAAACATTAGTTTTGATGTTATAGTATAATATAATCACAAAGTTGTACATCACATTTGAAATAATAAACACAAACAACTATTCTGGATCCACCGTAAATTACGGTATCACCGTAATTTACGGTGATCCCTGAAGTTTTGTGGTCACCGTAAACCAGGAGGTTTACACCGTAACAGAACTGACCTCTACCGTAAATTACGGTATTACCGTAATTTACGGTAAAACCTGGAGATCAATGTCTTGTTATGTTTGAGTCATCTCATTCTAACAAATCTGGTAATTTACTTTTCTATCATTCATAACATCCAATTTATAGTGTTCTAATAATGTGATAAATATTTACCAATAACATAACACTATCCATCATATTCCGGAGTATATGTATATATCATATTTCACTTGATTTATTGACCCGTTTAGCTCGTCTAAGGAAATCATCCTATATGACGACTACCAACGCGTACCAACCGAATTTAATATATCAATCAATATAACGACTTCGAGGCATAATTCACAACAACTCTTATTCAAAATTCACTTACATATTTAAATCATCCGATATAATAAATGTAACGGAACAAGTTACATACCTTAGCGCACGCCCTTCAACCGTGTGTCACCACCGGCTTGTCCACTCGACGTTCCGGTATCTTGTCCTATAGAGTTCAATGTTATCTTGTTTAGAACTCTTTGTAAACCATATTTCACATAATAGTTAAAACATCACGATTAGGCGTTTTAACTACAAAATTCTAATTTTCAAGTCTTCTTTGAGGCATTTCAACAAACACTTCATATGCAGAATTTTTATACCTTTAGTAATCAACTTCTTAACTTGCTAATTAGCTAACTTGACAACAATAAAGCCCTCCTATAGTGTTTTAAGCATCATATCTTTCTGAAATCACTTTCAACAATCAAATGACACTAGAATAATCATCCTAAACCCTAGTGTTCATCTTCATCTTGTAAAACCCATAACCCACCTTCAAGGTGTTCATGGAATTTCCTGAAATTGGATATGATTTCATATGTAGTTGTCTAGGTTTCACTTCTAGACACTACATCATCTCTAATCAAATCAAACAACACACATGCAACATCTAATCTTAGATTTTCCAAAATCATGAGAATTTCAAACAAAGGATTAACACGAATTTTTACATACCTTGTAATCCTCTTGTGATGAGGATCACTGTTCTATGTTCAGATTTCGTTTTTGATCAGATTTGAGCCCTCAATTTGATTGTTTTGGTGAGATTATGGTTTTTGGAAAGGGGGTGTCGCCCCCTGCTTCTCCTTGATCGACCAACACCCAGATTTGGGGTGTTTGGTTTATTTTTATTTGTTCCATTTAATTAAGTTTCAGAATTAACAACTAAGGTCCCTTTACTTTGTTCAACATAATTTAATTTAGTTGTTTTTATCCTTACTTTGAGTTATTTCTAGCCTATTAACTAACTAGGTTAGATTTCCTAGTTAATAAATTCTAGTTTATTAAAACCTTACTAATTCAAATTTAAGGTTTTATATTTTCGGGGTGTTACATGTAGGTCATAAATTTTATGCAAACCTGTTACCTATGAAATTAGCCGAATTCGATGTTGTTTTAGGAATGGATTGGTTAGTAGCCAACCATGCTCGAATTCTATGTGATAAGAACTCTATAGAAATTCAGGCACCCACCGGAGAAGTAATTATGGTTACAGGAGATAAACCACGTAAGTCCATGAAGTTTATATCAGTAATGAAAGTTGCTAGTTATGAACGAAAGCAAGGAATAGTGTATATGATTTAGGTAATCATTAGTACTAAGGGTAAAGATCTTAAGGAAATACCAGTAGTCTCAGAATACCCAGATGTATTTCCAGAAGAGTTACCAGGGTTACCACCAGATAGGGAGGTAGAGTTTAGGATTCATCTAATCCCTGGAACTACACTGATAGCTAAGGCACCTTATCGGTTAGCTCCTACTGAAATGTTAGAACTGAAAAAACAATTAGATGAATTACTAAGCAAAGGATTCATACAACCTAGTTCATCCCCTTGGGGAGCGCCAGTGTTGTTTGTAAAGAAGAAGGATGGTTCAATGAGAATGTGTATCGATTATAGAGAATTGAATAAGGTTACAATTAAGAATCGATACCCATTACCTAGGATTGATGATCTATTCGATCAACTTCAAGGAGCTAGATATTTTTCTAAGATAGATTTACGCTCCGGATATCATCAATTGAAGGTACAAGAAGAGGACATACCTAAGACTGCTTTTAGAACTAGGTATGGTCATTACGAGTTTACAGTCATGCCTTTCGGGTTAACGAATGCACCTGCAGCATTCATGGACATGATGAATAGGATCTGTAAACCGTATTTGGACAAATTTGTAATTGTCTTCATAGATGATATACTTATTTATCCAAAAAGTCAGGACGAACATTGTCAACACTTGCATGCACTCTTAACTATGTTAAGAAAAAAAAAGCTTTATGCCAAATTCTCGAAGTGTGAATTTTGGTTGCAAGAAGTGCAATTCTTAGGACACATGGTGAATCATGAAGGTATTCATGTACATCCTGCTAAGATAGAGGCGATTACTAATTTGAAGGTTCCACAAACTGCAATGGAAATTAGAAGTTTTATAGGTTTAGCCGGATATTATAGACGGTTTATTAAGGATTTTTCCAAGATAGCTGTACCATTAACTAAGCTAACCTGTAAAGCAGTTAAGTTTGAATGGGGACCTAAACAAGAAGAAGCCTTTAGAATTTTGAAACAGAAATTAACCAATGCTCCAATCTTAGCCTTACTAGAAGGAATTGAAAATTTTGAAGTATATTGTGATGCTTCAAAACTAGGATTTGGATATGTGCTAATGCAACGCAAGAAAGTAATTGCGTATGCTTCAAGGCAATTGAAAAAGCACGAAGAAAATTATACGACTCATGACTTAGAATTAGGAGCCGTAATTTTTGCCCTTAAGATTTGGAGACATTATCTTTACGGAAGTAAATTTACTGTCTATACTGGCCACAAAAGTCTAAGATATATATTTGGGCAAAAAGAGTTAAACATGAGGCAAAGAAGGTGGATGGAAATTTTAAGTGATTACGACTGTGATATTCAGTATCACGAAGGAAAGGCAAATGTAGTTGCAGATGCTTTAAGTCGTAAGTATCATGAGAACCAAAGACGAGTTCGTGCTCTCAGATTAAATCTACAATTAGATTTAATGGAACAACTAAAACATTTCCAAGAAACAGCAATCAAGGATGATGCTGAAGGAATAAAGGGACGGTTTAAAGAATTAAAACAAAGAGCTGATGGAATTTGGAGATTCCACAAAAGCAGAATTTGGGTACCTAAGCAAGGAGAATTAAGAAATAAGATTCTAGAAGAAGCCCATAAGTCAAGGTATACAATTCATCCAGGAAACAATAAGATGTACCAAGAGTTAAGAAAGAATTTTTGGTGGATAGGCATGAAAAAGGATATAGCCCGATATGTTTCTAAGTGTCTTACTTGTTCACAAGTCAAGGCAGAACATCAGAAACTTTCAGGTCTACTACAACAATTAGAGATGCCAGTATGGAAATCGGAACTTATAACAATGGATTTTGTTACTAAGTTACCCAAAACCAGAAAAGGTAATGATGCAATTTGGGTAATTGTGGATCGATTAACCAAATCTGCTCACTTTCTACCTATGAAAGAAACCTTTAGCATGGAAAGATTGGCAAAGTTGTATGTAGATGAAATCGTATCTCTACATGGAGTTCCACTCTCCATTGTTTCGGATAGGGATAGTCGTTTCACTTCTCATTTCTGGAAAAGTTTCCAGCAAGCAATGGGAACTCGACTAAACCTAAGCACGGCATATCATCCACAAACAGATGGGCAAAGTGAAAGGACAATCCAAACTCTAGAAGACATGCTCCGAGCATGTGTGATAGATTTTGGTGGAAACTGGGATGATCACTTACCATTAATTGAATTCTCCTATAACAATAGTTATCATTCAAGCATCGAAGCTGCCCCATTTGAAGCACTGTATGGAAGAAAGTGCAGAACTCCAGTTTGTTGGGCAGAAATAGGAGAAAGTCAATTGTCAGGTCCTGAAATAGTGCAAGAGACGACCGACAAGATTACTCAAATCAAGGAAAGGCTGAAGACTGCTCGAGATCGCCAGAAGAGTTATGCAGATAATAGATGCAAGCCGTTAGAATTCCAAGTTGGAGACAGAGTACTATTGAAAGTTTCCCCTTGGAAAGGAGTTGTTAGATTTGGTAAGAAAGGAAAGCTAAGTCCAAGGTACGTAGGACCATTTCCAGTAATCCAACGTATAGGACCAGTTGCTTATCGTTTACAACTACCAGAAGAGTTAGCTGGAGTACATGATGTATTTCATGTATCCAATCTCAAGAAATGTCTATCAGACGAATCTTTGGTAGTACCTCTCCAAGAAATAGAGGTAAACGAAAAATTAAAATTTGTTGAGAAACCTCTTCAGATAGAAGACAGAAAAGTGAAGTTTCTCAAGCACAAACGACTAGTGCTAGTTAAAGTAAAATGGGATTTAAAGAGAGGAGCTGAATACACTTGGGAACTGGAATCAGAAATGAAGAAAAAGTATCCTCAATTATTCCAGTAAATCTCGAGGACGAGATTTTTATTAAGGTGGGGAGAATGTAACAACTCTCATCAAAAGTCATATCTATTAAATTAATTTGACCAATAGGAAACCCTAATTGAGACACCCAAGTGATTCTGCACAAACCCTAAAATTTTCAGAACAATTGGAATCAGGATCAGGGCCCCTAAAACTCAGGGGGGTATTTCCTAGTCACGATTATCTAAATAAAACGTTGTCAAAATTTCAATTTCGAATTTTGTCAAGTCAGCAGGCCTAGTCCCACACGTGGCAACACTATGAGCGTGAGGTGTCCCTTACGGACCATAAGGGTTAAGTCTTACGGTCCGTAAGCAATGTGAAATTTCGACTATAAATAGCAGACATTGGCACTTGAAATTCTGCGTATGTTCGACGAAGAAATTCGTTCTAGGCACCGAGTTACGTTCTGTTTACCACAATTAACACACATGGATCACTAATCGACGCCGCAATCAGGGTATTAACTCGATCGCTATTACGATTCATTTTTCGATTGATCAATGTACTAAATGGATGTTTAAGTGATGCCCACATTAGGGTGATGCTTTGTCATTAGTCGTTAATTCGATGGATGTTTAAGCATAGCACTTTGTCATTCGTTGTGAGGGTTGATCTCGTGAGTTATCGTAAATGCTGTATTAAGTTACTAACCGAATTGTGTGCCTGTTATTAAAATTAGGTTAAAAGGCTAATCAGTAGGCTAGACTCTGCTCAAATTAAATCTGCAATGTGAGTCATTCTCTTTTTATCTAATTACTTTCAAAAATCATGTTTATTATCAAAGGTTATAATTACAGTGATTAAGTTTATGTAATCACCAAGTTACAGCCGGTATGTGGGGTTTTGTATACATTACTTGATAATCTTCACCATTGGGGCAGCCAAGGGGTGATATGACCATAATCACAGACACCATTGGACGAATGGGCCAATGGGTCGAGTGATAAAGTACTGTGGGTAGTTGGTTGATATCAGAAACATTGTAATCTCTCTTAATACTGTAAATTATAACAAAGGGGTCATTTTCATAAATAGTATGATTCACTCAGTATTTCCCGCTGACAAAAATCTTTTTCAAACATGTTTCAGGTGATCTGTTGTGATCCAGGAAAAGTGCCGAGAAACATGTTTTGTAAAATAAAAGAAACATGTTTTGTAAAATAAAAGATTTCTTCGTGAAATATCAAGATTGTAAATTACCGAGTTCTATCCCGAGTTGTGAAATAAAATAATCGGGAAATATTTCAGTTTTTAAAAGATCCTGATGATAAACTTCCGCTGTTAAACTCAATTAATTAAATACCACGGGATTTCTGTCCCGCGGCTCCTGAAACGGGTCAAACCGGGTCGGGGGCCGTGACACCCAGAGGTACTAGCTTCACACCCGTTTGTGTGTTGGGTGTAATTGTTATCACTATTACGTTTCAAAATGTTGACTTTTTGAACAAAATCGGTATTTGACTTATTTTCAAAAGTCTCCACTTTATCAGTACCTTTGGAGGCCACAAATTTAATGTCTTTGTTTTTCTTCTTGAAACGAGCTCCTTTTGTTTCTGCCTTTGGTTGTGTAACCTTAGGCTTTTGAGCTCGTTGTTGTTGTTTACCCTTAAAAGCGATAGGTTGTTGCTTCGTTGGTGATTTTTGATTTCCAAATTTTCTTCTAACTTCAGCTTTTGGAATCGGATTACACTGAGTTACTGAAACTCTCGGGATCCCTTTTTTCCAAAAACTTACTGGTAGTATCTTCAAACACTTTGTCAATCAAAGATTGATTGACATTTTTAGTTGAAAAAACTATGTTTGAATAAATTTTGTCATCACCGACTAAAGTGTACAACACGTTATCACTTTTAACAGTAGACACTGTTTTAGTGATAGGATCTATCTCTTGTTTAGCACCAGTTGATTGCACAGCAGGAGTAGGAGGATCACACATAATATGATTCTCAACAGGCACTTCTACTCCTTTGTTCTTCTCAAGAGATTTATCCTCATCACTCACACCTGGTTCATCATCGGACGAATCATAGTCCTCAATGGTTGGAGGACTTTGATTTGAAGCACATGATGACTTTTCTTTCCTATCAGATGAGCCCTCCGATGAATTGTCCGTTTTGAGCCCTAAGCCAGTTGTAACTTCCCCATAATCAAGAGGTACAGTTGGCTCAAAACGTGGCATTTCTTCCTCATCGGGCATTCGAGTATAATTTTGTCTCAAAGGGGGCGGACACTTCTTATACCCAACGCCTTTCATGTTTCCCTTTAGTTGTTGAACGTCGATAATGTGATCGAGCACAAATCGGGAGTTAGAATAACTCTCCAATTTTTGCTTGATAGCATCATGCTCACATTTGGCAATGGCTAGCTCCTTTTTGGTTTCCTCAACGATGTTAATGTAATCGTTAATACTAACTTGTTTATGATAAACAGTTTTGATCACTTCGGAAACACTTTTCTTTAAAGTTTCAATTATAGATTTAAAATCCTTTTCGTTTCTAACCAGAGCCATATTTGCCTCTTTGCATTTTGACAGTTCAATAACCAAACTCTGATTGTGACTATGAACCGTTTCAGATTCATGTTTCAATTCAGCACATTTATGTTTCATATCAGCACAATCACTACATATGCTAGGAGTTTCAGATTTTACCTGACTTGTAGAAGCTGTGACATTAGCCATAAAGGCAGTCTGAGAAGAGAAAGATCCATCTTCAGTGAGAATCTTCTCCATTTCTTCTGATGTAGCATCAGCTTTCTTGATCAAGTCAGATTTCTCATTCGCATCATTCGACAAATTATCAGCTTCAGAATCCATTCCCTCCTTGACGTCCGATTCTGAACTGTAATAACTTCCTGAAGATTCACCATCGCTGACATTCTTGACAATTTCAGCATAAAACGCAGTTCTTGTTTGATCAATGTTTCCCAACTGTATGGCCGGACCACAATCGACAGTAGGTTTAGGAAAATAGGCACTTGGATCGAAGACCGGAGGTGGAGCTGATTGTGGAAACGGAAAAGAGTTTGTATTTGATACAAACGCCGTTTGTAACGTTGGTTGCTGAGCTGAACTGGAACTAGCTAACGGGATAAAACCTCCTCCATAATAGGATCTTGGGTCGAAAGCCGGAGGTGGAGCTGATTGTGGAAACGGAAAGAAGCTTGAATTCGACATTGGATTGAAAACAAGCAACGAAAAATTAAGCTCACTAATATCTTGCCACCCACGAAACCGTGATATTTAGAAGCGCGATTCAAATCAACTCCGCGAATACCCGACCCTACTCCCACCTGATGGAAGCCCACGAAAAAAACAAGCCTATACTAATAATTGGCCACGAAAATATAGAATGATTTGCCCACTTAACTGAAGTCCACTAAAATAACTTTTTTGAAGAATAAAAATCAGGTCCAACTTCCACTAAGTATAAGTTTAAAATTAAACCCACTAATAATGAAAAAATAGCTGGCCCACAAAGAACAACCCAGAATTAATTGACTAATAAACCCAGCCCACGAAGAATTAAGTGTTGGGCTTGATGAATAGCTGGCACAATTCTGATGGGTATTTCGCTGGTTAGGCCCAATACACTCACTAAAAAGATAAACCTGGTATGTTAGGAGTGTTTTCGTTGAGAGTGATTTCGTCTGAGGAGGTTGGAGATAGGTGATTTCGTGGAGGGTGTTGGAACGAAATCAAAGTGTTTTCATCAAGGTGTTTTCGTCAGGGGGTTTTCATCCAGGTGTGTTTTCGGCCCAGATGTGATGTTGGACGAAATCAAAAAGTTGTTGATGTTGGACGATATCAGAAAAGTGTGATGAATGGGATTTCGTCACATGTGTGTTTTTGCCGTAATGTCTTGACGAAATCAAAGTGATTTCGTCACTTTGATGTCCTGGGCTTGGTCTTCGTCCAAATGATGTAGCACGCCCAAGTTTAAATCAAAGTCCAATTCAATGTTAATTGGCCCAGATTCATTCGAAGCCCAAATTGAAGATATACGGCCCAGTTGAAGTTTCTGTTGACTAATCTCACAAATTCAAGATAAGACAACCTTGTGACATCATCATGATGATGTCATGATAATGTGTCAGCGGGACTTGGCTTGCGGCGCTCCGTGCTTCGCGTGTCAAACTCTGGGGCGCACGACGGAGGAATGTCGTGACGTCGGACTTGAGCCGGACCTAACCGTGTCGAACCGAACCAAGTCGAACCGAACCGAGTCGTGTCCACATAAAGTGTACCAACAGCATACCACCGTAATCAGCCATCATACCACCGCCAATCGAACACAGGTAATTTTCTTTGTTATTTTTGATGATTTTTTGGTTGATTTTTGGTGGGGTGGGACGGAACCGGTAGCCACTGGAAGTGATTTTTTTATGGTAGGAGACATGTGCTTCTTGTTAGTGATGATATTTTATTTTGTGGTGGGTTATATATTTATATTTTGTTAGTGATGATGGTGAGATTTTGTCTTTTTTGTGGTGGGTTATATACGATCAGATCTGATGTTTGGGTTTTTTTTTAATGGTGTATATGATGTTTAGATGATTTTTAGTGTGATTTACATTGTGATTTCTAGTGTTTGAATACTTGATACATTATGTAATATGTTATGGAGCCATGAACTTATAGATCAATTTGTTTGTGATAGCCGATCGGAACCTTGAGTATGGACGTTATGGCGCGATTTCTCAAGAGGAAAGTTGATACATCTTCCGAATTCTTTGATGTGGATACTCTTCCTTCGGATCCTTATAATCGCAAGCCGATTGAATCATATAACGTGAATCAACGAGATGAGATTAGAAGGGCATATCTACTAAGAGGACCATATCAACCATTTAGTTTGATGTTCTTTTGTTTTACATGACCCGACCCGACCCGACTCGAACCGACCCGATACGAACCAATTTTTTTTACTTATATATCTTGGGGCCTAAAATTTTTAAAAATGTTTCACACCCCTATGAAAAAATTCCTTCATCTAGCCAAAGAAACAAAGACAAAAAACTTTTCGTTTCAAGTTGTAATACATAGACTGGTTAAAGAAGTATAAGCTCTTACACGACCTTACTTTCATGTTTCAACTTGTGTAGTTGTTGCCTTGTTGGAGAAAACCAAAAGAGTATGGACAAGTGGGAACTTATCCACAACTATTTTTTGCGCATAAATCACTAATACACATTACCGATCAAGTGATAATTTGAAGTCTCATTGGCACTAAATGAGCAATCCAACAACTAATTTTTGTGCAATTTACAACAGACACAAAAACAGCGACAACGGTTACTCTATTACTTTTGTATCAACTGGGCCAAAGCAGAGTATGAAACCGAATACGAAGTTTGTTTTAACTACAAGCATGTTATTCATATTGTGGAAAATGAACCAAATGGCATGAATTGTTTCCAATAGTGTCAAAAGGATCAAAGAGATCAGAGTCGGGAGCATAAACATTGTCTGCTTTCGATATAGTTGACTTGGATGACAATGATCTTCGGTCTGAGATCCATGGTTTCAATGTCAATCTCGGGGATAATAATAATCTTAATGAGTTTGGAGAGTTGCCTCCTCATAATGGGGCAAAAGAATGCAAAGGAGGCTCCGACAAGGGCGAGGAGGGGAACAAAACAAAAGGTGATGCAGAATCGTGAAGAAGGCGATGCGATCAAGGAGCGGATGAATCAATACATCACCAGCAAACTAGAGGAGGTGATGGATGGGCTCAAGGGCCAACTGGAACAATTATTTACATCAAGACTACATCATTTTCCTAGACCACTCAAATATGGACCCGATGCAAAGTTAGATCCACGAAAGGATTTGTGAAGATATCAGAATAAAGTGTTTTCAATTTGTAGGTTTAAGTGTGCCTTTTTAGTATGTTGTATGTTTTTATTTTTGGGTTTAAGTTTTTTTTTATGTTTTTATTTGTAGGTTTTAAGTGTGTTTATTATAAGTTTTTTTATATTTAATGTTTTATCCTTTTATAATTTTTTTTTTCATTTTTTATTATTTTAATATACTTTAAGTATAAAGAAATATAATATTTAAAATAAATAAGATACAATATTATCATTTAAATAAATTATAGATGGATAAATAAACCAGATATAGATAAAATAAAAGGTTATAGGTGGAGGTTTTGGATGATTAATTATTGGAGAAAAAGTAGGTTTGGAATAATGTGGCGTGGGGATGTGACGGGTTTGGATTTCAAACTTGGTTTATTGTTGGAGATGTGTAAACGGATTTCTCAGCAGCTAGAACCGAGCGGCAGTCGCAACTGCAGCCCTTCACAAGATCACGTGTGGCGGAGATTTGGATAAGAGTAAATGAGATGTAGACGAACCTGTTACATTTGCAGTAGTATTATGATCATCCCGAACAATGGACTTACCTCAACTTGAGTCACTTCCATGCACATTTGTATATCTTTCACATCTCTAATTGGTATTTTAATTCCAATTCAGTCATATGTTTTCTTTAAAGGATTAGTTATACCATTTTATTTGTAGTAAAAAGAAGAATGAACATCACAAAACATAGCAAATCCAAAGCTTCAACAGTAGAACTAATTAAATAGTGTGCCAAGATGTTAGTCCAAAATTCAATTGGTGCAATAAGCCCAACATGTCTTAATTATCAAACACAAAAAGAGATTTTACCTGTCATAAACAAAAGGCAAAGACACTAGATAATTCTATCTAGGGTCAATCACCTGTCCTATAAACAACACAACCCCGGTCACATCTTCTCGAATCACAAACAAAAATGGGTGATCCGCCACAAAATCAACCAAATATTGTTTAGCACCTGGTGCTGCACATCCAAATATCATCTTAGCTATAGTGACCGCTGCAGCTTCTGTACCTTCTTCATTCACCTCCACAACGGATATATGCTTGATTTTTGATACATAAAGGCCTGTACCAACAGGTGAGTCAACCATTTCGGTGACATGATGTCCAACGCCAAAAGGCAATACAAGCCCTAATTCCTTCAGCATATCAGAAGCTTCAAACCCGAATTCGATCTTAAATTTTGGTATAAAAAACTCCCCGACCTTTTCTTTTACGCGTGGAATGTGACGCTCAAAAAAGTCAGATGTGGAACTCATCTTCTTTACCAAAGACGGAAGCCCGTCTTTTGCATCACTGAGGTAACAGTACATTGTGAACTTACGGTTATCTTGGCCTTGCGAATAGGGAAGACCCAGTACTTTGAAACCATCATATTCACGCACGAATTGATTTTTGGAGCTGGTCATAAAGGGAACTTTAACTTTGTTTCCATTGAGGAGATGAAAGTCACGTTCTTTAGTCAATGAGGTGTTAAACTTCTGAGTCCATGTTCCCTTGAAGTAGATAGCATTTGCAAGCATGAGCATCGTGCCATCTTTAACTTCTTCAGCACTAATGACTTGATTGATGAGGCCATTTGTTTGGTTTTCGGCCCATGAATTCACTTCATGGGCTACCTCTTCAGCCTTCAATAATCAAATCAAAAAATAATATATTAGCATACATATCAATAACAAAGTTCGATAACTTTAACAGCGATCGGTTTTCAGAAATCCAAACCGTTATAAGCCTAAGTTTGTGAATAAAAAACCAAGATTCATATCAAAATAATTATTCACACAACATTTTATAAGCAATCTTTAAAAAAACTTCACTAATATAAGAAGTTAAGAAAGCAAGTAAAGACCTTATGGAAATCGACTTGTTTGCATGCGGCTTTATAAACGGTGTCCACAACCTGTTTGAAAGAAGGTTCGAGAGAAAAGGTTTTCCCAGCCCAAACCGCGTTTGCAAAAGACAATGTAGGTCCGGCAGCGGGGCTACCAACGGCTAATATCGAGGACACAAGGTGTGAATAGAGAAAGTTGAGGTCATTCGTCGTGTCCGTTTTAAGGAAAGCGAGGAGTTGGTCGAGTGTTTGACCATTGGAACCGGCGGCTAGTAAGCTGAGGAGGGTCTGGATGGAAAGGGGCGAGAAGACAACGTTGGAGTCGTGTTTGTTGGAGAGAAGGTGGGCTGCCAGTGTGGTTGAGACATGGGTTTGGTTGCTGATTAGGGAAGAAGATGAAGAAGCCATCGTGTACGTGAAAAGGGAAGATGTAGAAGAGATTTATGTAAATGCATTTAATCAAAACCCTATTTATTTTTTTTAACGGCAAACCCTATTATTTTGTTAATATTATTTAAGATTTTATACTCAATCAAATCAAATCAAATCAAATCAAATATTATTTTAATTTTGGTGTTTTTAATAAGTAATTAAATTATTTTAGCAAAAAAGGATTTAAAAATATAATAAATTTTACACTTTTAGTTTCTGCATTATCTCAGATCGATATCTTAACAAAAGGTAAGTTTTGTAATTTTTTTTTTTATCTTTATTAGTACTAGGGTAAAACCTTGACATGTAAAGAAATAAATTTCGTAATTAGCTGTTATTTGTTTCGTTGGAAACGATTTCCCGCAATAATCTCCTAGTTAATAGTGATTGCTTGTTTATCAAGGAAGGAGTTGACCTTGACATAGAATATAGTAGTGTATTTTCATTATGCTAACCATTGATTTACAATTATGTATTGATAATTAAGGGCTATAATTAGTTCACTATAAAGCGGTTATTCTGTCACACCCCGATTTTCACGTGTCACCGGTGGGCCCGGTGGGGAGTATCGTGACGTGGTTGGCAACATAATAGTCAAACAACACAATATTTAAAATGCACAGCGGAAGCAAAATAAAAGATAAGTTTCAACCGAATTTAATATTGTAATATCAAATGTCACAATATTCGGAAGTTTATCCACAGACGGATTGGAAATAAAATGGAAACAATAGTTCAACAGACTTCATGTATCTTAAGCTTGCGAGACTTCTATTGATGCTAAGGAGAAATCCGAGCCAATTACGCTTAGTACTTGCATTTAATCTTTTTGGGAAAATACGTCAGTTTACACTGGTAAATACAATCAACTGACTCATTTTGGAAAATGATTGAAAATTGATTTGGATGCACGTGGCATAAACATTTTATTTAACTTGGGAGAATTATTTAATATTATAATCTTGTGAACGAATTACATGTTACTTGTGCGTTCAGTAGCCCGGATCGTGTCCGGGTTAAAGATCAATAGACACACCACATTATTCTTTTGTGCACTGACGGGTGTACGCCTACACCCCGCGCTTAAGTCGTGGCCATTTCGTAAAATGATGCCAAGGATATCCGGGACATGGTCATTAACCCCCCCCCCCCCCCCCAAAGGCTTAAAGTAAACAAGACTGTTTAAACGAGCCGATCAAATTATTCAATTAACCACCCAACGATGGAGGATTTGATGCCCGATTAAGCGGTATTCTATATACCGTAACCCAAGCCCGTATAGGGAAAATAAGTTAAAAGTATTTACCTGAGCAATGTAATAATCACAATAAGCAAATGCAAGTAGCTTTTACTGGTTCTCCTAATCTGGAACAAAGGTTTATAATAACCTATTAGAATCCTAACGGGTCTTTAATTAAGCTTAAGCTTAGATCGGTTAGTTTCAAAGATACGGTTCGTACGCACGATTAGGCGATGACCGGATAGAATGTGTTTTGGACCCAAAAAGTTTGAAGACTTGTTTAATATGGGTATATTATACACATTCTGGATTTTTAGATAAAACCGATAAGGTTTGACCCGTTTCGGCTAATTTATGTAAACTTGTTACATAAACCGAACCGAACGCGTAATAAGCGTGACGGGTATTTATGAGAGCCATATACAGGTTTCCTAAGTTATTTATGCCTCAAATATGTTGTGACATCAGTAAGATGTCTTTCATTATGCCTGAAACGTATTTAAACACAAACTAGGTACCGTAGGGGTAGTTTGGTCATTTAAAAGGTTATAAAAGAGTTTAAGTGTTAACCTGAGTTATAGGTCTGATGTAATCTGAAAAAATACATAATTTGCTAAGTTATATCAGTAGGTTAAAGTATATATGTGAAATTTATCAATTATAACTAAACTATGCACCGCAGGGGCATTTTGGTAATTTCACATAAGCCGAAAAGCTCAAAACTGAAGTCTGAGTTTAACCACTTTTGCTTACTGTTAAAATATTATAATTTACCTTGAATATCAGTAGGTATCACCCTTGTATGTTTAAAGATAGTCTTAGTACATACTATGCGCTAAAAACGCTTAATAAGGCGATTAGAAGCCATTTACGGGTTCGATACATAATGCTGATATTTTTATTATTCCAGAAGGCTTAAAATAATTTATTTATCATATCTAATCAGTAGTAAAAGGTTTGGAGTCGTTTAGATAGGTAAAACTCATTTTATGGCCCGTAAGGGCAAAACCGACAATTACCGGATTAAGCCTACGACTATTAGTTATGCTCAGCCAAATATTAATTAAAAATCTTTAAAAATCCCAAAATAATATTTTACATCAGTGGGTAAAGATTTTGGTATCAAAAAGTAGGCTTAACTATACTATACGCTAATTACGCCGTTTAATTAACACAAAACTTCTTAATTACGCTAATGAGCATAACTCTCAATCTACACCACCAATTGATCTCAAATTTTGGGTACAAGTATATATATCAGTAACAAAGGTTTCTACTCTTTTACATTTTCAAAAATCACGTTTTAAAGTGAAAAGGGCATAATGGTCAACATATGAGCAATTAGCGGAAACATGCATATTAATTGGATAACTAATGAACCAAGGTGTATAATCACAGAGGGTTATACTAACATGTAACCTAGTCCAATTAAAGCTCTGAGGCATTTCTAAAACATGCCTAAACGGGTCAGAACTGAAAGTCAAAGCGAAAGTCAAACTATGTGACTTTCAGTTCCGAACCGGGTCTAAACAGGAAGTTGTCGGGTTGAACATGTTTAGACATGTTCTTACACTAATTACCAAGTTATAACAATGATCAAACAGGTTGTATATGATCTACATTGCTAATTATGCATAAATTGCAATTTAAGTATCCTGTTGACTTTTTATTAACAAGTTTGACCCGACTTTTGACCTAGTTAGAGTGGTAATCAGGGGGAACCCTTTTAAGGGTTTATTACCCACATAATTACCTACTTAAAGGTACTTTTAATTCGAGATTTGACTGAGCCATTACTAATTAATCTCGAAGTCAAACAGTAATTACGACGGTTTGACTTTTAGCTAAATAACTAAGCTAAACTCAATTAAAGAAGGTTAAGCAAACTTACAAGTGTCTAATGGTTGATTAGGAAGGCCTGAAAGGTGCTCTTGTGCTCCACAATTGATCAGAAGTTGTTTGAGGGATGAATGATCAAGTGTTGCACTTAGGAGCTTTATATAGTGACCAAGACACCACAAAATGTTGACATCTAAGTCTACCACTGACCATAACATTCCCAAAGGTGTCCTAGATGTTTAGGGGTTGTTTAGGGGTCAAGAAAGATGTGGAAAATCATTTAAAAGGTCAGAATTACGTTTAAACAGCAAACAGCAAGTTTTTCTGTCGCTGGGCACTGCTTGCGCACCGTAAGAGTAAGGCTTGCGGTGCGCAAGCCTTCATCTGCAGCCCAAAACTTGTTGTTCTTTGGTGTTTTGAAAGGGCAACTTGTCGTTTCGAATATGGGACATTATTTTACATTAAGGGGCCTCTATAATGTGCCTTATACAGTGACATACCCTACCACTTTGGTATGTTTCATTGAATGCTTATTCAAAGTGCCGAACAAGAAGGTTTACCGTAGAAATTTTCGTAGGAACCTATCATGCACTTCGAATTCAATTATTGTCAACAAATTTCTAGATTTAAGATATGTTAGATGTGTGTAATATTTAATTGGGTCTTGGGATTTATAAATGAGGTCGTTCAGAGGTAAAATTAACATGACGACAATTTTAAATCCTGCCAAAACATCTTTATTAAATCCGGGTTTATAACGCTTTTTGTCTTACATGACACGTGTCGTTATTTCATTGAACACGAATTTTCGAGGTGTTTCATATTCGCAAATGAACCTAACTCTATCTATATATCTATATAAATTACTAATAGAGTGCCCGCGCGATGAGGCGGGGGAACACTTTGCATTACGGCACTCGTTTCTGTTAGTTTTCTTATTCGTATAATATTTATGATAATATTATTATGGTGGATATATGTCATAAGTATTACACATATGTAAAGTTTTGTTTTTTTTTTTACAAAAATTAATAATCAAAAGACAAAAGATATTGTTTTTTATAAAAAAATAACTAGCTTACAACCCAGTGTATTACACGGGTTAAATGACGAAAAAATGTAAATTATAAACTTGTATATAACCCTTATTAATGAAATAACTTATTTAGATAAAATAGTAAAATAAAAGAACAGTTAATTTTCGCTATTCAAAATAATTTTTTAAGTTTTCAATTCTCTTTTGAGATACTACAATCCATTTTATTATGTCTTAAAAAGAAGTAACACTAAAAAATAAAAAAAATAATGATCATAAAATTGTATGTATTTTTAAAAATAATTATAAGTTATGAGGTTATGATAAATGAATTGTAATTAAATTTGTAGGTCCCTCTCGAGGATGAGATTAAACCTTTTCCTTGTTATATCAAACACACTAGCGAGTGCGGAATCCAAGCTAGCATGCAACCGAGAATTTATACGAGAACAAGCACAAACACAACACACAAGATTCACCGATTAACACCACATGTATTAATACGTATGAAAGGTCCGGTTACAAGCTCAATGTTTACAGATATGTTCTATAAACTCTCAAAGTGTGTGTGTGCTCTCCTGTCTCTCTCTATTGAATTGCTAACTGAAGTGAACACAACACACGGGTATTTATACCCGACACAGCAGGTCTGGTCGAAGGATCAGACTGATTGATCGAAAGATCATCTGTCGACCAGAAAGCCCATCGAAAGATCACATACACCACGAAGGATGATATCCTTCGTGGTCTATCCTTCGAGTTCATCCATCGAAGGTTATGTTTCGAACTCATCTATCGAGGTCCATCTTTCGAGCTCATCATCATCGAAGGATATAAACTATCCTTCGATTATCTATCCTTCGACACACACAACTAACAACCAATGTGCTAACTGTTTGGTCAAGTCAAACCAGGAGGATGGTTGACTTGGTCAAACTTACATCGAACGCACATTGTAACAAACTAAGACGTAACCCAGACTAACATAAGACATCGTTTTGTATCATGACGAAATACAGACAAAGTACAGACACAAGTGCACCAACAAACTCCCCCTTGGCTGTAGCTTTGTCTCGATCTTCGTGTCTTCAAGTCTTCAAGGCCGAGTCGAACCGAGCCGAGTCGCGTCCACACAAAGTGCATCAACAAACTCCCCCTTGGACGCTACTCGTGATGGTTCGTCTTCTATGTCTTTCATGTCGGAGGATCTTCAAAGTCTTCACGCGTTGTAAGTAGAAAGTGTATCGACAAACACCCCATTTAACTTAGGTAGTGTGTCAATAAACTCCCCCTTAGATTGAACTCTCCATTGAGTCATGCTCGTGAATCTTTTGACTTGTCAATTCTTCAGATCCTTGTGGTGTTGATGAAGGGACAGTGGCAACTCGATCATTTTATCTTTTGAGTGCCTCCACTTCGTGTCTTCATTCCAAAGCTTTTCATCGAACATGTTCTCCTCGCCTTTAGCATCTGCACATGCAAGAAAGCTAAACGCATAATGAGAACAACCGCTTGGAATATAGTTAACATTTAGACTAACGACACATTATGAGATCAATTCTCAATCAAACACCAACCGACAGCAGTTTGAAAGTTTAGAAAAATATTCATTTTAATCCTTTAACTTTCAAAACTCGATAACTTCGACTGTTTATGAAGAGCAATTGTTTTCCAGCTTACGATCAGGATATTGGGTAGGATAGACTCGAGTTCCAACATCGGTCAATCAAAAATAAACTAGAAGAAAAATCTTTTTGGATTTTATAAAGTTTAAATTAAAACACACCTAAAATATTTTTGGAATTTTTAATATTTCAAATGTAAAGACGGAAAACAATAATTAAATATATACAAAGATGCATAAACAGAGAACATTAAATAAATATTTACAGACATTCTTTTTGCGAGTTTCGAGGGTAAGAGAATCATATCAGCGTACGGTCATGCCAAAACACTCTTGTTGTTCAATTAGTTAACATTAAGATAAGCATCCTATAACAATTATCGGTATTGTTGTCCACATAAGCTCAACTTATCATTTGTAATCATGGCGAGGGGATACGTTAAGGTATAATTTATACTTACCGACCGGTGTTCATCCACATCACGACACATTCCCGTATCAAGGTATGCACGAGGGTTCATCTTACCGGTGAGTATACCGATTATCATCTGTTTGACCGTATAAGATGTGAGATTCTCACTTATTTGATTTGAAAACAAGCCCTATGTGATATAATCACTTATTGATGAGGAACTTGATTTTCGATGCATGAGGGCACAGGAGCAAGTCCGTGAACAGGTCAGTACTTTCGTACAGCAGAGAGACGAACTTGACTCCCGGAAAGAATTTGTGATATATTATCACTTATTTTGTTTGGACATGTGATTGTTTATCACTTATTGAGGTCGTATGCAGTATATACACGTATGTATGGTATCATGGAAGATCTAGACTTGCGTCCCCGTTATTTTTTTCGGTAAAAGATACAACCATGATACCCAGATGATAAGCAGCATAAAGACCGAATATCTCAGAACCTCGGCAATCTCTCAAACGAAATTTCGGTACTAAGACCATATGCCAATGAATGGTTCCCACCCAATCTTCAGTCGGATTTAAGTTTATATCACCCTGCACACTTTAAAATGATTGTGAGCCTACCGATACATCTTATATAGAGCTGCTTATCGTTTTTCATTTAAGGTTTAAAGAGGTTTAGACAGACCACTGATGTACTATCATTTTCTCTTTTTCTCGCCAGGAAACTCATTTTTGTTTTTCTATTGTTTTTGTGTTTTTGAAATTTTTCGATGTTTTTGGATTTTCAAACTTTGGATTTACTCCCCCTAAAATCAACAAACTAAGATAAAATTTAAAAGACACAAAGGTATTTACAAAAATGATTTTCCGATGTTGGTTAACTCATGTTTTACCTCAATGCCGTTTACCAAAATTAAGTTTTAATCAGAAATGATTTAGCGAATTTTGGAAAAATCAGTTGGCATGTCGGTAAGCGGTGCGGACCATGACAACATTGTCTGGCCAAAGAGTGCTGTACGAGATAATAATTCACAAAGCAGCTTAAATATCGACAAGTATAGGAGAGATTAGAAATTTAAAACCGTATCCTGCAACTGCATCGTGCATTGCAAGGAATCTGAGAGCTCTCCCAAACTGGATATCCACCCGGTGTGGATTTCAAAGACGATTTGTAGCTACTGAAATCCCTTCACAGCAACAAGATCATAAACCTCCGGTTCCGGCTGGTCTTTCACATTGCACCAGCGAAGGTTTTAGTTTTTCTCTTACAGAAGTAGTGTGCGGTTGTTCAATCCACTCCAAGGCATCCGCACACCCGGTTGGTTTGTTCAACAAACACATTTTCTTCAATCACACCGCAAAGAAATGTACACTGCACGTTCATCTTGTAGATTGTGAACTTCAGACGTGCTGCAGGTGCGTACATTTTGATTTGAATCTATCCCGGGGACCCGATCAAAGCCTTGAACATTCATATTTTGAAATGATTTTCATTTTGTCGAAGCTTTTCAATCTCTTTCAACAGACATTTATGTTTCCCTTTTCTCTTCCTCTCCATCAAAGGCAACAATTTCTTCTGTCGCCTATCTTGTGCAAGGACGCTCCACTATCAACAATCTTACGATTATCGAAAGTTCCTCCTGGAATATCCTACACGCTTACTAAAAAATTAGTTGGAGAGAGGGACCCAAGCCTTTGTGGACTTGGGTCGTCCTTGATCATCAAGAAAAGTGATTTCAATCACTTGATGATTAGGAAAAAGAACCTGTGGTGCTCCCCCTGATTGAATTACCTGTTTTTGTTTCCAAGCTGTTTGTTCTTTATCAGTATTTGCATTAATTGTTTTAGCATTTACTGGTTTTACAGTTTTAGGTTTTGCTTGAACAGGTTTTTCTTCTTTGACCTCTGATTTTAAGGCCTTTTCAATTACCTTTTGATTCTTTTGTTTTAACTTGTTTTCCCTTTCTTTCAAGACACGTGGGTCTTGTTTCGGGGAAAATGATCGTTTTTGGTAATTGGTTTCTTGGGGAGCACTTGTTTCAGCCTTCAACTTTTTCAGGTATGGGCAGTATCTTACAATATGCCCAATTGTGCCACACTCAAAGCACATTCTCCGCTCTACAAACCTCGGAGAAACATGTTGATGACCAGATGAAGAACCAGACAATGAACTTTGTGATCTAGATGTGCTTGGACCTAAATCACATCCGTTGGTGTGTTGGGTGTAATTATTCTGATCATTTCGTTTTAAAATTCTAACTTGTTTTATAAAATCAAGGTTAGATTTATCCTGAAATGTTTCAAGTTTGTCTGAACCCGTGGATCCAACAAAGTTCATTTTCGGTTCTCTTTTCTTAACAGGAGCTCTTTTGTTTTGCACCCATTGTTGTTGAACCTTAGGTGCTTGAACATTCTTGTTCTGAGCCTTCTTTCCCTGTCCCTTACCCTTTCCGGAGTTGACTTGTTGTTTTCGCTCAACTGGTGGTTTTTGGTTTCCGTATTGTTTTCTAATTTGTTCACACGGAATTGGATCACATTGAGTGACGGTAACTTGGCCACTTTTGTTTCCCAAAAACTTGTCAGTACATCCTTCAAAAATTTGCTCAATTAAATCTTGATTTACATTTTTAATTGGAAAATCTTTGTTAGAGTAAATTTTGTTATCTCCTTTGAGCGTGTATAACAAGTTATTCTCTTCACTTGTAGAAACAAGGGACTCCATTGCTTTTGACATTTCAGTCTTACTCGGTTTCACTGGTGGATCACACAGGATGTGATTCTCGATTGGAATATCTGGTGTAACCGAGTTAGACTGTTGTTTCACAATTTCTTCAGATTCATCATCCGAAGAATCAGCATCCTCAACAATGGGAGGACTCTGTTCCTTAACACACGATGAATCTGTCACATTCTCAGATTCTGATTCAGATTCAGATTGACCCGAGGATGATGTACCAGTTGTGAACCCGAGGCCTGCTGCAAAGTCATCTAGACCGAGTGGCACAGTAGGTTCAAAACGGGGCATATCCTCGTCATCAGGCGATTTGGAATAATTGTGATTCATTGGGGGAGGACATGATCTGAATCCAATACATGGTTTATCCCCCTTTTTCTTTCTCTCTTGAACATCAATGATGTGATCCAATACAAAGCGGGAATTGGAATAGCTTTCCAGTTTCTGCTTAATTGCTTCACATTCACATCGAGCTGTTGCCAATTCTACCATTTGCTTTTCAATTGTGTCAATAAGATTATTGTTAGCATGTTGTTTTCGCAAAACAGCCTTTTGCAATTCTGAAACATCATGTTTTAATGACGCAATTGTTGCTTTAAATTCCTTTTCATTTCTGGTTAAAAATACGTTAGCTTCAGCTGCTTTAGACAGATCTACAACCAATTCTTGATGGTGTTTGTG
The DNA here is from genome assembly GCA_030545235.1 of Helianthus tuberosus. Taxonomy (NCBI): domain Eukaryota; kingdom Viridiplantae; phylum Streptophyta; class Magnoliopsida; order Asterales; family Asteraceae; genus Helianthus; species Helianthus tuberosus. The sequence goes on from CM060380.1 coordinate 75,345,341, forward strand.
TGTGATTTCATATTTCTCTTGCAAAGCCTCGTGTTTGCTTTGCAATTCAGAACACTCATCATTCCTTGAAACATGCTTGTCTTGCAAGTCAAACAAACTAGCTTGTAAAGCATCATGTTTGCCTTGCAACTCAGACATGTTTGCCTCCAAATCAGCATTTTTAACACGCAAACTATCACAGTTATCACAACTAGCTACAGTGGGTTCATCGACACATACCTGACCTGATGAACTGTCGACATTAGCCATAAAGGCTGAATGGAGAGAAGACGAAGAGTAAGCAGCTTGATCCACATGATCATTCCCTGAAGTGGAGGATTCTTCATCTGAGCTTCCACTATAACCAGAAGAGTCTTCATCCTCAGAAGAGTCACCACCATTTGCGGAAGATTCTCCACCACTGGCGTGCTTTAAATCCCTAACAACTTCAGCAAAACATGCTCTTCCACCATTTCCTCCTTCACCAAGCTGAAGCGACCAATCACAACCCTCATCTATTTGAACCACCAGCCCCCGGTTGGCATTTGATGACCCTGCTTGGCCTTGGTTGGTGACAGGTATCATCGTACGAACATTGTTCCTGTTCTGGTTCTGCTGGTTGCCTTGATTTCTGAAGGGGTTTTGGTTTCCATGCTGAGCTGGTCTTGTGCATTCCCTTTTGAAATGACCCCGTTCACCACAGTTAAAGCACGTTACAGCTTGCTTGTCGAACCCATACTTGGTGTCTTTCTTGCTTTCCAAGTTGGTTCTTCCCGTCCTTTCCATAAACTCCTTTGCTCTTCGAATTGCACTAGCAAGAGCCCATTTGATATCCATCATTTCAAACTCTTCTTTATCCACTTGCTGATAATCTTCATTGGTTAGATTGATATTCCCAATCTGACCTGCAACTAATCCACAATAAGCACTAACCAAGGTATTCAACATCTCCATATGCTCCTTGGCTACTTCGACACTGACTTTGGAAAAGTTGGAAGTGTCTAATCTGACTGTGTTAGGATTGGAAGTGGCTTGAAAGTTTGAAGAGCTTCCATAAAACCCTTGCTGTTGCGGTTGTTGCTGCTGAGCTGTCGGTTGCACATTCGGTCTTGAAAACATCGTGTAAGCTGAAGGATCAAACTGATCTGTTGTTGAAGGTCCGGTGTTTGAGATGAAGGCTGTTTGAAGCTTCGCATGTTGAGAGGCTGGTCTTTCTCCACTGATACCTCCTGCAATCCCAAAGTACATCTCTGGATTTTGAGGAGTTAGTGTTCGTTTTGCCTTAAGCTTTTCTTCTACATCCTTGTTCTCCAGTTTTTGAATCAACTCATAAACGTTGATTGTGTCTAGAACACCATTTTCTTTGAGGATTTCGAGATAACTGCTCCACTTTGCTGGTAAGCTATCAGCGAATCTCTTCACCATTTCTTGTGGAGTGGCAGTGACTCTAAAACCAAACATCTCGCTCAACAAGTGATGGAACCTTGTAGATAACTCTGCCAAGGTCTCATTCTCCATACACGTGAAACCTTCAAACTCTTTCTTCAGTAATTCTTGCTTGATCTTTCTAGATTGAGCATTTCCTTCACACCGTAACGTGAGCATATCCCACAAGCTTTTAGTAGTCGTGCAGTAAACAAACTGGTGGTAAATGTCTTTGTGAAGAGCTTGTGTGAGAATCATGAATGCCTTCTTTTCTAACTCAAATTTCTTCTTATCATCATCAGACATAGTGCTGTAAGTTTCTGGATTAGATCCTGCAACTTCCAAATCATGGTCAAATGCGGTGAAGAAGCACATCCATAGATCTTGACCTTGCCCCTGAACATAAGTTCTCAGCCTTTCTTTCCACCATCCCCAATCATTGATATGATTTAGCTTTGGTGGTTTCGTGCTTGTACCAGTTTCACTGTCGTTCTGCATCATAGATTGAATGCTGTTGCTTTGATTTGTGACCAATGCCCATTGATTTGCAGTTATCATTGCAGCTTGAGGTGGGGCAATAGCCTGCATCCATGCTTTGTTGAAATCTGACGCAGATTGCGTAGCTGATGATTGAGTAGCTGAAGTTTGTGGAGTCATAGATGTTAGAGTCCATGCGGTTGGATCCCACTGACCATTTGTTCCCATTTTATAAAAAAAATTAATATATTAAGTGAAAATTGATTTAGAAATGAAAACAAGTTTTCTCTTTTTAAAAAAAATTAATTTTCACAAACTATGTTAATTTATCGAGAGATAACAAACAGCCGAAAGATCCTTGATCGAAAGACCTGAAACACAAACTTGTTAGACACAAACAGACAAAGGATCGAAAGATCAACACCTGTTCGAAAGATCAACAGTGTTCGAAAGATCACTGTTGAGTTTCGAACAATGTTTTCGAAAGATTCTCCAACGAAGGATCCTTATCCTTCGAAAACGAACTGTAGACCGAAAGATATATGTTTCGAAAATATTCCTTGGACCGAAAGATAAGTCTCACACTTCGAAGGATGCTCGAAGGATGACTATCTGTCGAACCTCCTTTGGTCGAAAGATGATCTTTCGACTTCGAAGGATATCTTTCGAACAGCTCTGACACGGTTGACAAATGTGACAGGTTGGTGAAAAAGGTGACGGGTTGGTAAATCTTTCGGCAGAAAGTATGGTCAGACCATGCTTTTCTGCAAAAACAGATTTTGTATGATTATTTTAATCAGTTCCCTTTTCCAATACACCAACAACTTTCAAAAATAACTAAACAAGATCAAAAGATGTAAACTTTGAAGAACACTTGAAGATATTATGAACACAAAGGGTTTTCCGGTAAAACTACAAACTTCCGAACAAGATTTAAACCGGATAAAACAAAGTTTTTCAGAAAAATACAACTTTTCAAAACCCGAAAAACAGTCCGAAAACTCTCGGTTTTAACAAGGAGAAGAGCCAAAGCTCTGATACCACTTGTAGGTCCCTCTCGAGGATGAGATTAAACCTTTTCCTTGTTATATCAAACACACTAGCGAGTGCGGAATCCAAGCTAGCATGCAACCGAGAATTTATACGAGAACAAGCACAAACACAACACACAAGATTCACCGATTAACACCACATGTATTAATACGTATGAAAGGTCCGGTTACAAGCTCAATGTTTACAGATATGTTCTATAAACTCTCAAAGTGTGTGTGTGCTCTCCTGTCTCTCTCTATTGAATTGCTAACTGAAGTGAACACAACACACGGGTATTTATACCCGACACAGCAGGTCTGGTCGAAGGATCAGACTGATTGATCGAAAGATCATCTGTCGACCAGAAAGCCCATCGAAAGATCACATACACCACGAAGGATGATATCCTTCGTGGTCTATCCTTCGAGTTCATCCATCGAAGGTTATGTTTCGAACTCATCTATCGAGGTCCATCTTTCGAGCTCATCATCATCGAAGGATATAAACTATCCTTCGATTATCTATCCTTCGACACACACAACTAACAACCAATGTGCTAACTGTTTGGTCAAGTCAAACCAGGAGGATGGTTGACTTGGTCAAACTTACATCGAACGCACATTGTAACAAACTAAGACGTAACCCAGACTAACATAAGACATCGTTTTGTATCATGACGAAATACAGACAAAGTACAGACACAAGTGCACCAACAAACTCCCCCTTGGCTGTAGCTTTGTCTCGATCTTCGTGTCTTCAAGTCTTCAAGGCCGAGTCGAACCGAGCCGAGTCGCGTCCACACAAAGTGCATCAACAAAATTCTACTATGTATATTAACTAGATTAGAGCCCGCGTATACACGCGGTTTAACAAATGAATTTCTTTGAATTTGTTCCGATTAAATAAAAATAAAATGAAAATTTATTCAATACTACAAATAAACTTAATATATGGTTAGTTCATATTACATTGAAATACAAATATCACATTAACTGATCACTGCAATCAAAATAAAATAAACAAAAAAACATATTACAAAAAAATACATTAGCTTTACATATATTGCTTCTACTGTGTAGGATTTCTAAATAGAGCTCTCCTTGCAGTTATTCATATTCCCCCATTTTTGCTCCTTTTCTTCAAACGTTTTCTAAATAAACCCAACATTATAAGTTTGTAAATCTAATAATTATATTTGTGATGATATAAAAAAAGGGAATCTAAAGGAAAGAGGTTATAGCTTATACATACCTAGACGGACCAAAGGGTCCAGCCATAACCCTATCAATAATCGCTTTCTATTCCATCGGTTTCCAGCACCCCAACTTCAACATTCTCCGTGTTTTCTCATCTGAAAGTTTCCCCGTAAACTTTTGTCCATCACACACAATACACACCTCCATCGGCAAGTAGCACACCTGCATTTTATTATGTCTTAAAAAGAAGTAACACTAAAAAATAAAATAAAATAATGATCATAAAATTGTATGTATTTTTAAAAATAATTATAAGTTATGAGGTTATGGTAAATGAATTGTAATTAAATTCTACTATGTATATTAATGATATAATAAATACTTTGATATAAATACTATTTTTAGACATATGGATCATAAGACAAGATACAAATATTATCATTGTATAGAAAATATTACATATTAAAAAAATCATACTAAAAATAAACTATACGTTTAAAAAATATGACTAAAGTTTTTTAAACTATAAATTTGAGCGTCTAGAACAATTTTTTTAATTAGTAGTTGACATTTAAATATTCAAATTAAAATTCTTATAATATTATATAATGTCTTTATTTAGCATGATGATAATGTCTTTAGTTGCGTAATATGATTGGAATTAAGTTTAATATTTAAAACTCAATGTTATTAGGAAGTTGGACCATTTTTTAAGATGAAAACATATTGATAGTAACATAAATTTAGAATTGGAAGAAAATATTGAACACGTGTATTACACGGCTTAAGTAAATATAATGTTATATACTTAATAGCAAAAAATATGTCTTTTAAAAACCATTTAGTGTTCGCTTTAAAGATAATTTGGTACTTTATTTAGATAATCCGCTTGTAATTTTAGTCTTCTAAGTTGTATACTATAAGTACGTGTACATGTGATTTGATACTTTATTAGTAATTATTGTTTATATCCAAATAATATATTTTATCTTAACAAATATATATGGTTAGGGTAAAATGAAAATTTCTACAAGTTATGAGAACTTAGAGAACTCGGCCTTACAAAAGGTTTTTTTGAATTTTTACAAGTAGTGTGAATGAGCGGTTAGAGACTCAAGACGTTAAACTTTTTGATTTTGGATTTTAGTGGTTAAAACCACTAAAACATAGGGACTCAAAAAGTAATTTACTATTAATGAAATTTGAAATTATATGTTTGATCTCTAACTATATTAAATAATATTATACTTATTATATTATATAATACATTTATATTTGTTATAGATTATTATTAATTAAATTTGAATTTGTACGTTTATATCTCTAACTATATTAATTAATATTATATTATATTTTGTGTATAAAAATTAATATGTAATATTATTATTAAAAGAGAGGATGCACCAGAGAGTGACACGTGTACAAAAAGATTTTTGTCTATTAGTATAGGAAGATAATCGAAAGACAAAAAATAAAGATAAGTTGTTATAATTGTAAAGTATGTTTATTTTATTGATTAAATTATAAAGTATAATTTTATTCTTTAAAGCTCATAGCTTTTTTTAAATATCTACATAGTACTCATACAATAAACTTTTTGTTTAAAATTTTTGTTTTTATAAAAAAATAGTATTTGACTCGTAAGCGTTTTAGACCTTTAACTTAAATTGTTAAATTTTTTTACAGATATAAAAAATTTATATTTTTATTCATTTCGTTTTTACAAATATAAAAAATTTATATTTTTATAAAATTTCAAGAACTATTAAAAAATAGGATGTTTAGAGTTTATATCTTTACTTGACTTTATATCATACTAAGTTCAAATTTTTCGTTCCTAACAAATCTTGTCTATGTGAGTCAACTTTTAACTTATAATCCCTAAAAATATGCAACACAATCTACTATGTATCTAGTAAAGTTATTAAAGAATTCTTTTGAAACAGGTTAATATTATATATAAAAATATAGCTGAACTTGTAATTCCTAAAAATTTGTAACACAATTTAGTATGTGTTTATCTAGTAAAGATTGTAAATTTCTGGAGTATTTTATTTATATTATTACTTGTTACAAAAAATGTTTATAAAAGAATTATTTTTTTATAAAAACAAAATGTTTTTGTTTATAAATAAAGTAAAAAAACAGTTTTAAACATGTAAAATTTCGTTTTTTAATAAAAAAAATAATAATCAAATGACAAAAAAAAATAAAAGATAAGTTGTTATAGTTGTAAAGTAAGTTTATTTTGTTGGTTAAATGGTAAAGTTTGTAATTTTATTCTTTAAATTTCATAACTTTTTTTAAATATCCACATGGTACTCATTCAATAAATTTTAAGCTTAAAATTTTTATTTTTATAAAAATAAAAAAATAGTAGTTGACTCATAAGTACGTTTTACACCATTAATTTAATTGTTAAATTTTGTTTTTATATATATAAAAAATTTATATTTTTATAAAATTTTAAAAACAATTTTATAAAAAAATAGGATGTTAGGAGTTTATATCTTTATTAACTTTATATCATAGTAAGTTCAGTTTTTTAGTTTAGCTTTAAAGTTTATTACTTTATTATTTTTTAATTAAGAAATACAAATTATTAGATTGATATCCAAGAATAACTGCAATATTTTATAATTTCAGCTTGACTATATCTAACTGCAATATCTATTTATTGTAACTTTAGGATATTAACTTATATAAGTTTAGTTGACTTGTAAATTTAAGATACTAACTTTATTTTGAACTTTATTAATATGGTCAATAACTGCATTATATTAACACCAATTTTTTTTTTGAAAGGTGACTATTATTCACAAAAGGCAGGCCCTCAAACACGAGGACAGCCACAAAAAAAAAAAACAAAACCAATTACATCACCGTAAAAGAAATCCAGTTTTCCCACGTAATATTTCTATCTTTCGATCTATTACTATACCACAAAAAACCTAGCGACTTGATATCTTGAACAATACTAGCGGCAGATCTATGCTTATTAGAAAATCTTCTTTTCTTCCTAGCCATCCAAATACACCACCAACCCACCATGATAATACCTTTGAGGATGATCTTAGCTTTAGAACCCAAACCGGAGAAATCATGAACAACAAGCAGATCGTTCAGCGAAAACGCAAATATCGGACCGATTTTGCACCATTTACTGATGAGATACCATACCTCCGAAGCCACCGCACACGAGCAAAAAAGATGTTCCGCCGTCTCTAAACCTTCGCTGCACATCACGCTCCTATCATCCCTATTAAAACAGTTGCGTTTTATGAGAGCATCCACAGTTGCTACCCGACCCATTTGAGCTCGCCAGACCAAGATGTTAACCTTCTTCGGCACCCACTTCGACCATTTTAAAACATAATTATTACTGTAGTCGATGTTGCTATTGAGATATCTTTTAACCGCGCTGACCGAAAAAGAATTATCCTTTCCGCCGATCCATTCCCACCTATCGTTGCTACCGGAGAGCTTCACCGAGTTCAGAAGATCAGTAAACTCGTTCCCCTCCTCTCACTCTTCAGCCGAGGCCGGACTCCTGGACCACCCCCAGCTACCGGAAAAAACCTGCAGCAAATTATTAAACCGGGACGAAACGGAACAATTTTTCACGGACTCAAGCCGAAATAAAGCCGGAAACTTCAATGAAGTTCAAATATAAAACAAACTTTATTCATACGTCTAGATCAAATATAACAACTGAAAATGAAAAAAAAATCATAAAAACACTTGATAGATTTCATATTAGGCTGCATGAAATCTGTTCCGCTTCTGATTGACACTCGAGGTATTTTTAATCGGGTTTTCAGGTTTGTGCTTGAATCGGTAGTATCTTATAGTTCCTCTTCTTTGTCATTGTCCTTAAAATCGTCTACATTATTAATCTCACTCCATTTCCATTCGGAAAGTCTCTTAGATCTCTTCCTTTGAGTCTCAAACTTCTGATCCTTAAAAAGGACAAAAATTGAATGCAAAAGTTTAAAAAATATTAAATAAACCTTAAAATTACCTATTCACTAAATTCACGTTAAAGATTAGACTTGTATGGACTAAACATTGCACCATAAGAAATAATATCAACACTTTTATCACCATCATCATGCAATAAAACACACATATAATAACATAATGAACATGTTAATATGAAAGATATACACAAAAATAATACTTAAAAACCAGCAAAATCAATACCTTAGAAGCTTATTCGACAACTGGGTTGTTTAAATTGACATGTCATCATGCAACTGAATCTGAAAAATCAAATAAGTTAACATTCACATAAAAGTAAATAAAAGAAAACAATTATTCACTATTGCGATATAACAGAACTGACCTTAGAATTTTCAATCTCGCGTGCTTGGTTTTTCGCAACAATTGAATTCTGAACTAGATCCATTTTTTAACTTTGTTTAGCAATATATATAGGGTTGTCTTGCTATGTATTTATAGTAGTAACTATAGAATTGCATTAGGGTTTAATTTTATATTTGTCACCCCTTTATTTAGGAAGTTTGTTGTGGTTAGTTTTAAGTTTTTATAAGATATATCAATACTATATTATAATGCATGAGGGAAGGGTATTTTAAGATACCCAAAAAATAAGAACCTTTCTCCCCCTTTATTTATAGAAAGACTCATAAAATGAGGGTAGTTTAGTCTTTTAAACACTATTTATTTTTTAGCCCCTAAACTCATTACATTTAAATCCCTGAGATTTTAACAAAATTATAGATAATTAGTTACAATTCACCCCTCCACAACAAACTTATATTTTTTTTACGTATTCTTTACATATCTTATAAACTATACGGTTAAAAAAATCCAAAGATAGCATGACGACCTACACATTTTTGTCGACGTTTCGGTAGTTGTCTTGTTCAATATCGACGCACGAATTAAAAGGTACAAGTCGATAATGCTTTAATGTACAAGTAATTAATAATTGTGATCTAATGCGCCTAAGCAACAAAGATGGGCTCCATCTATGCAAACAAAAACAAAAAGAATTAAAACTATTGTAACATAAAATGAAGATACACATGTCGCCGCTAAAGACCCCCCTTTGTTGTCGCTAATACTTTTAGCAGCGATATGTCGTCGCTACTGATAACGCCTCTAATACTCGGCCACTAATGCTTGGTAATCGCCGCTATTGTGTCGCCCAAATGCTTTGACCAGAGCTTCGCCTGAAACTTCACCGGAGATGGCTTTATCAACTTTCAAACCAACAAAACACCATTAATATGTTAGTAAACGTGTTTTGAACTCGAAAGTGAAGTAAACCACTACGTTTTTTCTCTCATTAAAATCAGATTTACATAACATGATTCTATATGATTTACATGATTTACAAGAGATAAAAAATAAACAGCGGCCAGAGACGGAGCTTGATGGTGGTGGTGGTGTTGTAGCTTGACAGTGGGGGTGAAGTGACGGAGCTTGATGGCGGTGGTCCGGTGGCAGTGGAGCTTGACGATGGCGGTCCAGTGGTGGTCGTGAAGCCTCATGGTGGTGGTGTTACGGTGGAGGTAGCTTCACGGTGGCGGTGATCCGGTGGTGGCATCTTCACGGTGGTGGTGGTCCGGTGGTGGCATCTTCATGGTGGTGGTGGTTATTGTTGGTGTGTGGTTGAAGATTAGAGTGTGTTGAAGAAGATGGGTATAAATAAAGATTGTGTTTGTTTGAGTCCGGAAACAACCCAAGCCATTGGATCATCTTCTCATCAAGGGCCAAGATCAAAACTTTTTCAGCTTCACACGGATCGACTATTAGCGGCGGACGCTAATAGCGACGACATGAAGCAATAGCAGCGACTTGATTGTTTGTCCCCTCTATTGCTTCATGTCGTCGCTAATAGTAAGGTACTTCTTGTAGTGTTTAGCGGGTTTCAGTTCCACCAAAGATTTTTCTTATCATTCAAGAAAAAGGTACGCTTACAATTTTTCATGTTAGTTATATGTTTTTTGTAAAGAAAGCTAATTTATATTTGGATTTACGTTGTTGAGGTTTCTTTGAAGTAGACTTACGGATGAAAAAGGTGTCTAGTTTTTTTGTTTAAAACAAAAATCTTTGTTTATGCTTAACTAGGTTTTTACCCGGGATTGCTTCCCGGGCCCGGGAAACTTAGTTATATCAATTATTACTTGTTATTAATACGACCTCATTACATCAAGCATCTCATTGGATTCAACAACAATGTCTTCACATCATAGGATTAGATCATAAACCCATATTAGAGGTCAAACAAAAGCACAACAGGACCACATGAATAACATCATTTCCAATTTTGTACTTCTTAACAAAATTGCAAAGAATTCAAGAAAACAAAACAATGACTTAAAGAACTATACTTTAACACCCAATCTGATCGAGCAAACAGATGTTGACCAAATGTCAAACAATTGTTGACCAAAAGTGAAACAGATGTTCAACCAGATCCACTGACTTCTTATATTTTAGGATTGTTTTCCTCTTCAAAACATTGTTCAAGCTAACATGGGTTTCCATGAACTGTTGACCTAAAGTCAAACAAATGTTAAAACCACTGTTTGAGTTATTCAAACGTCTGTTGAATACTAAATGAGATGTTGACCAAAAGTCAAACCGAGTATACTGTCTTTAGCTTACATCTCCGCATTGTTTCCGTTAGACATGGACCTAATAATTTACATGTACATACATAGTTTTAGAATCAAAACTTCAAAACTAAACAAACAAGTCTAGTATCAGTTTCGAAAAGCAAAGAACTACAACCCAAAATCTTGGTTCAATGTATCCTTCTGCATTTGCCTTCTTCAACCCATGAACATTCATCCAAACATAAAAAGCTTTTTACCTTTCACAAAGTTAAGTGTAAATTCTTGACCTGGAGCCATACCTTTATCTCTCACAAACTTTCTCATTCCTTGCAGATAATATCTTGGTTGACCTCGAGATGAACCTATAGCAGCTTGAACATTCCAAACATCACCTGCCACGTCCACAATCTTCAAACCCATCTTACGATTCAGTCCAAGATCTTCAGCCTGTTTTTTTAAAAAGGTGTTGTAACAAACAACAAACAACGAACAATTCAATAAACAAATAATTAACATATCTTTAAAATCTGACTAAAGTATTATATTAGTAAACTCAACATCACAAACTTACAAAATGATCATCCACACGGAAAGAAATAGGTACGATCTGATTATCTTCATTCACAACAACCATACCACCTTCATTGACATTAACAATGTCCTGTACAGCTTCAGTATCTAAACTCAAGACAATCTCTTCTAGGTTATTACCCGGGATTGCTTCCCGGGCTCGGGAAACTTAGTTATATTAATTATTATTTTTTATTAATACAACATCATTACATCAAGCATCTCATTGGATTAAACAACTGATAGGATCTGAGTTTGATATGATTGTGTTTGTTTAACTAAAATGAAGATGAACCAAAAATAATTGCAGCGGAAATAGATGATTAAACTTTCAACACAATCAAAGAGAGAACAATTTTAAGCAAACATGTTTAACATAGAGTCGAATGATTGTATTTGATTACAATGCTCAAAAGTAATGCATGCATGCAAAAACTATCCCCCAACAGTGATTGAAAAACTGATGTTTGGTCAGTCAATGTTCAGAACTTGTTTGGCTATGTTTTGAAGCTATGCTGAGTTGTCATCCTCTAGTGCCATTGTTTTGATAGCTTATTTGAAATACACAGCTTCTTGTTCTTTCTCTTCTTCATCAGTCAGTTTTTGCCTCTTTCTTTGATTTATCACAATGGTAGAGGTATCTGATGATGTGAACAGTGGTTCAGAAGTGTGAGCCTGCTGATTTGGTTTAGCAGTGGTTTTGTAATCAGGCTTCTTTAGAAGTTTAGGATCTGTTTCTCTCCTTTTTCTTAACCTTTCATAAGCCTCATCAATGTACTGCCTTGTCCATTTTGATATGGCTTTGGCAGTTCCCACTTTTGCATCAACCAATTCCTGCTTCTTTCTTTTATACTCCAATGTAAGATCATCAATTTTCTTTTTGTATTTGCTCCAATTTGGTGCTGACCTTTTCATGCCTGGATCTCTCTTTATTCTTTCAATTCTATTCAGTTCTGTTTTGAGAGCAACAAGCGGCCAGTCTTGGAATTGTTCAGCTGTGGCAGGGTAGATTTTTTCACTCAAGATCAGCTTGATGATGTCTTATTTCAGATCTTCCTGCAAGTTAGCTTTTGGAGGCAGGTTGGACATTTCTTTGCTTAGGTCTCTTGAATAATCTTCCAACAATTTAACTTTAGTGAGCAAGAACTGCGTATAAGTTGAGACTTCATTGTCACTTTTCCCTTGGCATTCAAGTCTAGCTCGGGTATCAGCTTGCCTGGACTTTAGTTTTAAATACTCATTTATGTTGGCTGGATCTCTATAACCAATCAGGGAAAGGAATTTCCTTTTTGAAGGATCATCCACTAAGTAAAACTGCCTCATTTCATTCTTTACAGCATGCAGTTCCAGTGGATAACTGGCAGCTACTGGTACAACATCAGCAGAGTCATATCCTTGGAGTTGTATAGGATCTTTGATTGGGTTGAACAATTTTGAAGGAATAAAGGATTGAGGTTTGGTGATATTGCAAGGGGCAGATGAAATGGGAACAGGTGCTGGTATATCATCATCATGCACTTGAAATTTTCTTTTTCTTGTATACAACTTTTTGGGAGAAGGTGTTTCTATTTGAGTTTTTGGATCAAAAGGAACAATGGCTTGTGAAGAGATAGGTGATTGACTAACAGTTTTCAACCACTGTTGTCATTACAACAGATGATGTGTCATCTGATGTCTTCTGCTTTTTGGCAGGTGGTGATTTTGATGGTGGTTTTGTTGTTGCAGTGGTTGATTGAGTGATGGTAGTGGTTGAAGTGTGTGTTGATGTATTGGTCGTGGTTGTTGGGTTAACATCTGCTAAAACCACTGAAGTATCAACAGCTGTTGATACAACAGGTGTTCCAACATCTGTTGGTTTTGAAGATTGATGAGAGGAGCTTTTAGGAGGTTTGGGAGTATGTTTTGTGGATCTGGAAGGTATGGATTTGGGTTGCCTCACTTGTCTAGTGGGCTGTCTTCTTTTAGGCTTAGGTTTTTCTTCATCCTTGGGCTTAGAAGTACCCTGCTCTTCCTTCTCCATAAAGACTTTCTTCTCCTTTTCAAACCTTGATTTTCGTTTTGCCTCATATCCTTTTTCAGCCTTCCCTTTTCATTAGCCAAGGCATTTAAGGATTCATCAACCTTTTTGGAACCATCTGGCCTAGGGAGGTTTGCAAGCATACTGGATTTCTCTGGTGCAATGTACATACCATCTTCATATCCCCTTTTCTTTAACTGCTTCATTTTATCCCCCTTTTTGGCGTCATTTGGTGGAGGGTTATCAACAAAGATTATTGTAGGAGGAGCAGTGCCAGTGGTTTGCAATAGATGGGCCTTGATTGCCTTGATGTCTGCTTGTGTATCCATGAACCTAGCTTCCATTAAATTTCTGATCTTTTGAATTTGAATTTCATGTTGCTGATCAGCATGTTCTCTTTGTTTGTGAAGCAGAGGTTGAAATAATTCCCAAAGCTAATTTGGAGTAGGAGCAGATGATGGAACAGATGTTTGAGCTGGTGCAGCAGTGGGTGTTGATTTTTGTGCTTGTAACAACTGTTGCAGCATAGTTTTGATATCTACAACAGATGTTTCAATTGTATCCACTCTTGCTGTCAATTCTTTGTATTTTAAAGCATCACCCAAGTTAATGGGATCATCTGCTTTCCCACCAGTAGTGGTTGTATCAGCAGTTGACTTAGGGAAAGTTTCCCAAAAGTCATCCACTGATGCCCCTTTTTCTTGGTACTTGGGACTTCTTTCCTCAGCAATTGATATCTTTTTAAGATCACCAGTGGTTGAAACAAACACACCAGTGGACATCAGGGTTGCTGGAGAGGAAATTGCCTTCAAGGGAGTCTGATTGATGAAACAACTGGCCAGGTGTAGACCAGTGGATCCAACTCCTGTAGTTGCTGCTCCACTTGAACTACTGACAGGAATTACTTGTAATTCCTGCAGTGTAGCCTCCTCAACTATTGGTGGGTTAACAGAGATTGAGACACCAGACTCAGTCACTTGTTGTGGCATATTCTCAGTGATAGGTAATTGAGAAGAACAGATTTGTGTCTGGGCTAAATCAACTGCATCCAATAGAGGTAACATGGATTGTGGTAATGTTATTGATGAAGGATGTGGGGTAGAAAGAGATATGTCCATGGGATTTGGACTGTGGAAGATGGAACCAAGTGGATCCAGAGCTTCATATTGTGGTGTCCATGTGCTTACAACCTGATCCTTTTGTGAGGATGCAGGAGGAGTTTTAGGCAAAGGTGGAGATCTTTGTTCCATCTGCTGTGAGGAAGTAGCAGCAGTGGTTTCTGGTGACTTTTGTGATGTCACAGGTAGTTTCTCTGGGATCTCATCTTCCAGGGTTACCTTTTTTGTAGGTTTGGGGGGGGGGGGCTTCTGGATCTTTTTCTTTTTTAGGTGTGGGTTTCACAGCAGTGGTTGTGCTGCTGTGATCACCTTGAGCAGTGGGCTCAACAACAGGTGCCTGAGGAGCAGTGGTTACTGCTAAAGTCTGCTCAGGTACCTCTGCTTGTGTTTTGGAAGGTTTTGACAGCCTTGTAAATGACTCAGAGGTTAGGCTGTTTATTCGAAAAGGCTCTCCTTGAATAAGGACATGAGCATTATCTTTTGAAAATTTCTTTCTAAAATAGTAACTTAAAAACCTTGGAAATGATAAAAAGGATTTTTTATTAACATTTTTAACAAGATCATCGAAAATCTCCTGGGAATAGTTAAAGTTTTCTTCATTCATTATAGCATAACCTAGGTATTGGATCTTCAATGGGATTTCATTGAAAGCAGTGGTCTTGTTTGACACACACATTAGAAGGGTATGAAATAAAAACCTTGGGGAGGATGGAAAACTCCCCTTTTGTAAAGTTTCTTTTTACATTTGTTTAGCATACCCTCTTTCAATGAAATCAGTTTGATACTCAATTTTTGGAAAAGAAGTTTTACCTTGAAGATCATCGAGTTCAAATACCTCCGAGATGGTTTGTGGAGTAATGGTGACTGAAATACCCTTTATTGTAGAAGTAATGGCTAAGGGCGTTTTATCCTTAGTTTCAAGTTTCGCATTTTTCCAAAACTCTCTTTGGGTTTCCAGGTAGATCGGAGCATCATAGGTCAACAAAGTTTTGTACTTTGAGGACGAAAGAGCGTCTATGACAGAATCGAAGGTGGTGGTATGACTTGGTTTTTCGAGTAAACCCAAGTAGTTATGAGGAGCTTTGAATCGAAGAGCCATGATGAATCGTGGATTTTTATGAGTGAATGAAGAAGATGAGCGATTGAGAAATGATTTGAGAGAAATTGATGGTAACTGCTTTTAGAAAGGAATTTAGAATTTGATTCGACAGTGAAAACCCTGTTTGGGGTTTTGATCAGGGTTTTATAGGTGGAAAAAGTGTATGCTGACGTGGCAGCGGTTACAAAAGATATGACCACTAAGTACTGTCCACGTGCCAACCGCTGATGAATAATGGATGACAGTTGTTAGGAAACCACTGATGGAACAATATAAGTGGTTTGCAATGGTAACAATGAAAACAGTGGGTGATTTTTAACTATCAGTGGATAGCCTATTAGTGGATTAAAACACTAATGATTGATCAATAGTGCTTAACAAGGAAATGAGAGAATAGAGGTTGACTTTCAATAGTGGACAACATTTAGTAGAAACTGGTGTTTGAACCAAAAACAGTGGTTATGGCAGACTTTTAAGGATTAATGAAAAATTTTCATTTTTAGCTATTTTAAGGATGGATTTTTGATTTTCTGAAAACATTTTAATGTTTATATTTATAGAAAAACATGATTTTCCTTGTTATTCCATGTTTAGCATCCCAATCCTAGAGATCAAGCTTTCAAAGGTAGATGTGTCTAATGCTTTTGTTAGCACATCTGCCAACTGATCTTTTGTTAGCACATCTGCCAGTGATTTTGAGAGAAATGGAAGATAACTGTTTTGAGAAAGGAATTTTGAATTCGATTCGACAGTAAAAACCCTGTTTGGGTGTTTTGATCAGGGTTTTATAGTGAGAAAAGTTAATGCTGGCGTGGCAGCGGTTACAAAAAGATATGACCGCTATGTACTGTTCACGTGCCAACCTCTGATGATAATGGAGGACAGTTAGTAGGAAACCACTGATGGAACAATATTAGTGGTTTGCAAAGGTTACAAATGAGAACAGTGACTGACTTTAAGCTAGCAGTGGATAGCCATCAATGAGTTAAAACACTGATTTTGAACAACAGTTTTTTTTATTTTTTATTTTAACTTTAATTTTTATCACCAAAACAATATTCGAGGAACTCTTATCTCATTGGAATATAACCATTAGGTAAAATTGTAATTTCATTGTAATTCTAGTTTTCATTTGATAATTTCATTCTATAATTAATTAACCACATCAACAATAAAAAGGTGAGCAGTGGATGTGTTTTAGGAAAACCAATGATTGTCAATATCAGTGGATGTCAACAATAAAAATGTGAGCCGTGACTATTTTTTAACTATCAGTGGATAGCCAACAGTGATTGTAACACAGATGTTTGGTCAGTCAGTGGTCAACATGAAGAAACAGAGGTTGACTCTCTGTAATTTGTACGAGCACGGATTCTTCAAAAAAAACTGCTCTCAATGATCAAATTCTAAAAATTTGTTTTATCTTTGCACTCTCCTGCTGACCATCAAACGAAACTTTGATACTATTAAACCTCTGTTGACTTACCAAACAGATGTTCAGACACAATTCAACATCAACATAATCTGTTCACCATTAAACCAATCCTTCACACTATTAAACCTCTGTTGACTTACCAAACAGATGTTCAGACACAATTCAACATCAACATAATCTAAATCTTACTCAAACACTAAATAATAAGTAAAAATAAAACACAACATAGATTCATAAAATTAAAATTTATTCATTTATTCATGACCTTAAAACTAAAAGTCCAACAATTACATCACATACTGAACAACATTAAAGTTCAAATCTAAGAATAACAGCAAGAATTAAGAAACTTTAGTTTCAACTCCATCGATTGCTGAACCTCTCGATGTATGTCCTTCAGTATCTCCATGAACTGCACGTCTCTATCACCGCACTCTATATTACTGACAACACAAAGCTCACGAACAGAAGTTGAAGGCATCCGCATAAGATCTCTGCTCTAGTGAACAGGCCAACTTGCAATCCATCAAAACATCTCTTCAGCTCTTGAAGAGTAGCCCTATCTTCATACACCTGTTCCTCGATTTGCCTGACAAAACGCTGCTTTAAATCATCTGATTTTGCATTTGTGAATGACGCCATTTGAATAAACTATATTACTCGATTTTCCTGAAAGTATGATATCTTCGTAGGAAAACTTGATGAAAAACAGGCGAAGTGACTATGAGTTTTTATACTGAAATTTGTAATTGTGAAAACGTGTATATTTAATATAAACATATTAATGTATATTTCAAAACAGCAGTCCTTTAATGCACAAACCTTTTCAAACCCCAACTTCTATTGGAAAACTGTAAAATTAAATACCAAGAAACCCAAGGGACAAAATTTCGAAGTTCAAAGAACAAAAGCAGATTATCACAATTAAAATTAACCTCTTCATTTACCAAGTAGACGCGTTTTTAAACTCTATAAAAGACCGATGATTACCTTCGATTCAAAACATAAAAATTTGTCTTACAAATCACTTTCTGTCAAAAATTGTTCCAAATCACAAAACCAACAAAAAATCTACATGGCAAACTTCAGCTTCTACCACTGGTCAGACACCAGCGATGTTAAAACACAATTCTCGATGTGGTCACTCAAAGAACAAAGAACAGACGAAGAACTAAACAGGAAAGTCGACAACATCAATGAAACTAATTACAACAAAACCTGGAACAGCATGGCATTGCTCAATGAAGTCCTCCACTCTCCTCCATCAGAGTTCTAGAAGAATGCCGAAGAGTTTCTGACACAACTTTTAAAACAGAATCAGAAAATCTGCCACATGCTAACTGACCTGAAATGCAAAAGAGAGCATGAAATCACATGGAGAAAGGCCAGAGTCTACGAAATCCTAGCAAGTGTTAACTCTAGCGTGTAATACTTTATAAATATTTCATTAAATTTCTATTTTTCTATGTAGAAGTTCATTTTAATAATATAAACATGCATATTAACATATTCTAAAATGTCAGTGTAAATAAAAACTCTCAACATCATCAACAGTTAATCAAAATAAGAAACAAACCTAAAATGAAAAGGACTCTTCTCAACTGTTGTAGCACATCTGACTTTTCACGATATTGCACGAATCTATACTTTCTATAAAAGGAGAAAATCTTCCTGATGCAAGAAAAGCTGACTTTCGATTTAACGAAAATCGAACAATGCAACTCTCCCATCAAAGAAGATATCACATGCAACTTTTCACGATAGAAGATACATATCGTCTGTTCAAGTTGCAACTCTCCCATCAAAGAAGGTAGCACATGCAACTTTTCACGATGTTGCAACAATGATACTGCAACATCGATATTGAAAGGTTGATGTGTGATGGAAAGCTTCATTGAAATGACGATGTTGGAACAATGATACTGGAACGATAACATGTAAACATAATCAACAAACATTCGAACAAAGAAGTGTAATCGGAGATTAGCGGCTGAATCATGAGAAAGATGCATTTGAGAGAGAGAGAGATATGCTCACATATATGAGCGAGCGAGATTTGAATGTGAAACCAAATAATTATATCTTATTTATAGGATTAGAATATATGGTTTGAATTTTGAATTTTAGAATATATGGTTTGAATTTTGAAATATATTGGGAACTAATGTTTGATTATAAAATGTTGAGGGCAGATGTTTATTGGGAACGGATGTTTATTGGGAACTGATGTTTATTGGGAATCGACAGTAGTTTGGATTTTAAAGTGGGCCAGACCTTTGAAATTTTAATGTAGAGCAGTGGCTTGGATTTTAAAGTGATTTTAAATTAGGCTTTATGATGTAATAATGATATTAAGAAAAGCCTTGTTGGACAGCTTCTCTTGCTGACACATCAGCTTTTCTCCATTCAAAATTTTAATTGAATGCAGTGGCAAATGTAATTTGAAAGGTAAGTAGTGTATATCCTTATATCCTGCTTTATTAAAGTAATTAAATATTAGAAATGATATGTAAAGTAGGAAAAAAAAGAGAGAACGTCAATTTTAAATTACCATTTTGCATATTTTGAATTTCAAAATTACTGATATTATCAGTAATTACTGATCTGATTTGAAAGCAATTGTCACGATGACTTTTCTAATTTTTATTTTAACTTTAATTAAGAGATAATAACCGTCAGTTTGAAATTCACATTTTGCATATTTTAAATGTCCAAAGCTCAAGAAATTACCATTAATTACTGCAAGGGCGCTTGCTATTGTTGTTTGATGTTCTTCGTTATTTCATATAATATGACAATCACACCTCCACTGTATATAAACACAATAGCAAGAAATTCACATTTTGCTATTGTTGCTATTGTTGTTTGATGTTCTTCATTATTTCATCAAACAACAATAGCAAGAAATTCACATTTTGCATATTTTAAATATCCTTATATCCTGCAAGGGCGCGCACGCGCGCAGAAGCTTCCAGCAGTTAAGGCCGTGCAGTTACACTGGGCCGTTACACTTCAGCATTCGAAACTGACGAAGTCAATGCTTTGACTGCGAATTAAATAACGAATTAAAGAGCATTAAAGATGTTTAATGCAATTTATTTCTCCCATTAAATTCGTTTTTCAGTTTCTTCAAGACCTGCAGTATAAATAGGAGGTTTCAGCTGCAGATTGTACACACCGAAATACACCAGCTCTCTACTAATTTTCTCTCACAGAATTTTCTCTAATCTTCAAGCTTCAGGTACACCTTCGGGTTAGAGTCAAGACTGGCAGTGCAACTGCTTCGGGCTGTTGTATCCTGGAAACAAACGAGTTCTCCTGGGAGACTCGAAATTTGTTTTAAGGGACCCGTGTCTAACACGATGCTCAGCTGGGAACAATTTTTTTGTTCGATTTTTCTTTTTCTTGTTTTTCATTTTTCAGTTGTAATTGTACTGTACTTTTATTTTCATTCTGATTTGTTTCTGTAACTCAAGTTAATAAAAGATTTTATTTATTTTACACGCACGGATTCCTACAATCTTAAACAAATTTCTAAAACACCGTTCGTGTAACACACTAACAATTCTGCTGTGATTCTAAATTTTTTTTCTCACAGCAAGTTGTGTTTTAAAAAAAGGTTTTTTCCTGTTTTGGTTCAAAGGAGCGACTTTGTCAAAACAGATTCTGCTTCTACTCCTTTCTGTTTTTGAGTTCTAAAAATCTACTGTTGTAGTCTTCAAAGTTGGACTTAGAAGCTACACGACTGGTTTTGCGCACTCATAAAAATAATAAATTAGCGTATTTATTATTTTGAAAACAGATTATTAACTTGTTTTCTTGGAACTTTTCAGAATGTCGGCTGAAAACGTGAATACAAGCAACACCAACGTGGTTGTCGGTACCCCTGCCAACACTGTGGGAGCGTCCACAGTGGCAAATCATGCTGAACGACCCGAGAAGTTCTCGGGTCTCCACTTCAAAAAGTGGAAACAGAAAATGTTTTACTATCTAACCACCATGAACCTTGCGAGGTTCTTGAATGAGACCGTTCCCCAACCTGCGGAAGGGGAGACCGATGCTCAAGCTCTGAGCGTGGTAGAGGCTTGGAAGCACTCGGACTTTATATGTCGAGGCTATGTACTCAACGGTCTCTCGGATGCTTTGTATAATGTGTACTACAACGTCAAGACTTCCAAATAATTATGGGATGCCTTGGACAAGAAGTACAAAGCGGAGGATGTTGGCACAAAGAAATTTGTGGTAGCCCGTTTCTTGGACTACAAAATGGTTGATAACAAGACTGTTATGAACCAAGTCCAAGAGTTACATATTATACTTCATGACATCCACGCTGAGGGTATGGTACTCAGTGAGACGTTTCAAGTGGCAGCCATGATTGAAAAATTGCCTCCTTCGTGGGTAGAGTTCAAAAACTACCTTAAGCACAAGCGAAAGGAAATGTCGGTGGAGGAACTTGTTGTTTATCTTCGTATAGAAGAGGACAACAGGGTGGCCCAAAAAGGCACCATTTTGCAAGCTTCGGCTAAGGCAAACATGGTGGAAATTGGGGAATCCTCAAAGGGCAATAAGGGCAAGGGTAAAAACAACAATAAGGAGAAAGCAAAGGTTAACAACCTTGGACCGAAAAAGGGGGCTGTGAAAAAGAAGCTTGCACCTTTCCAAGGTACTTGTTACAATTGTAACGAGACGGGGCACCGTTCTAACCAATGCAAGAAACCTAAGCATGAGAGTGCGCATATGGTTGATGAGGATGGTATGCCTCTGATTGCAATGATAACCTAGGAAGCGGCTATGATTGAAGAAGTCAACGCAATGGGTGAAAACCTAAAAGGATGGTTCGTTGACACGGGTGCAACCCGCCATGTTTGTGGAGACAACGCTCTTTTCTCTACATTCAAGGAAGCGTCGGGTGAAGAAAAGCTTTATATGGAGAATAAAGCTACCGCAAGCATCAAGGGGAAAGGCACCGTCATCCTGAAGATGACGTCTGGCAAGGAGCTTACTTTGACCAATGTTGTTTATGTCCCAGAGATACGGAAGAATCTCGTGTCGGGATGGATACTCAACAAGTTTGGATTTCGTCTAGTGTTTGAATCGGATAATTTTTTCTTGTCTAGATGTGGAATGTTTGTTGGAAAGGGCTATGCCCTTAATGGAATGTTTAAAATGAATGTAATGGTTGTGAACCAAAACAAGAATATGAATGAAAATGTTTCTTCTACTTACATGATTGAGTCTTCTAATGTTTGGCATGGTAGACTAGGACATGTAAATTTTAATTCATTACGACGTTTAATTAAATTAAACTTGATACCAATATTCCATATCGAGTCCAATCACAAATGCGAGACTTGTGTTGAATCCAAACTTACGAGATCATCGTTTAAATTGGTTGAACGAATAACCGAACCCCTTGATTTAATTCATACCGATGTGTGTGATTTAAAAGCGGTACCCACGCGTGGAGGAAATAAGTACTTCATCACGTTTATTGATGATTGTACTAAATATTGCTATGTGTATTTACTAAAAAGTAAAGATGAAGCAATAGAAAAGTTTATCTTGTACAAAAATGAAGTTGAGAATCAACTTAAAAAGAAGATAAAAGCTGTGAGAAACAATCGAGGAGGTGAATATGTTGCACCTTTTGCGGATTTATGCGCAAAAAAAGTGGCATTATACATGAGTGTACACCTCCTTATTCTCCACAATCAAATGGCGTGGCGGAACGAAAGAACTGCACATTGAAAGAGATTATGAACGCCATGTTGATCAGTTCGGGAGTGAACCGAGAAATGTGGGGGGACGCCATTCTCTCAGCAAACTATCTTTTGAACAAGATACCTTTGAAAAATAGGGACGAAACTCCATATGAGTTATGGAGGAAAAGGAAGCCTTCATACAAATACTTGAAAGTGTGGGGGTGCATAGCTAAGGTGATTGTACCACCTCCTAAGGCTCTTAGGATAGGACCCAAAACTATTGATTGCATTTTCATAGGATATGCACATCAAAGTAGTGCACATCGTTTTCTTGTACATGAGTCCAAGAATCCCGATGTACACAAACACAATATCATTGAAGAAAATAAATACCGTCTCATATTTTGAGAATGTGTTTCCTATGTTAGGACAAACACATGCGCCTTCATCGAGAGCGGTTGATGAAGCAGGTCCAAGTTTATCTACATGGTTAGATGAAGCAGGACCAAGTTCATCTACGCGGATAGATGAAAGACATGAACGACCTGAGGTCGAGGAGGGTGAGCTTATGTCACACCCCTTTCTGCGGCGGAAGCACGAGGTGTGATCATGAAAGGTTCTCATTGCATACGAAAGGTAAACATGCTACATGCTCGTAAAATAACATCAAATACCATAATTTGAAAACATAAGTTTAGTGTTTACATCACGAGATAGCATAAAACATTGTCTTGAAAGTTTACAACTTTATTTAAAGACCGCTGGTGCATTCGTCAGCCCGAATGGCATCACAAGAAATTCGTAATGCCCATAGCGCATTCTGAAAGCAGTCATTGGTATGCTTTCCTCCTGTATCCTTAACTGATGGTATCCAGATCGAAGGTTGATCTTGGAATAGTAGCTTGATCCTTGTAACTGATCAAATAAGTCATCAATCCTCGGTAGTGGATACCGATTCTTGATCGTGAGCCTGTTCAGTTCTCTGTAATCGATACACATCCGCAGAGTTCCATCCTTTTTCTTCACGAACAATACTGGAGCTCCCCAGGGCGAGAAGCTTGGCCTTATAAATCCTTTATCCAACAACTCCTGGAGTTGTGTAGATAAATCTTGCATTTCGGATGGTGCAAGTCGATAGGGAGCCTTGGCTACAGGAGCGGCTCCTGGAACCAAGTCTATACGGAATTCGACTTGTCGTTGCGGAGGTAGGCCTGGCAGATCTTCGGGAAAAACATCAGGGAATTCCTTCACCACAGGAATATCTTCGAGTTTTGGCTCCACAGCCTTCTTATCTACAACGTGTGCTAGGAAGGCAACACATCCTTTCCTTAAGCACTTATGTGCCTTCATACAACTGACAATTCGAAGAGGCACGTCTCATTTTTCTCCATGCACGATGAGAGTTTCATCATTCGCCTACGGGATGCGAATGATTTTCTCGTGACAAATAACTTCAGCTTTGTTCTTGGAGAGCCAGTCCATTCCGACCAGCACATCGAAGCTACCCAATTGAATAGGTAAGAGGTAGATGCTAAATCTTCGTTCACCAAGTTCTAATGAGCAGCCTCTAACGACTTCGCCCGATTCAACAAGTTTACCATTGGCTAGTTCTATGGAATAAGGATTTTCTAATCTACTAGATTCTATTCCAAGCATGCGTTTAAATTCCATAGACATGAAGCTATAATCGGCACCAGTGTTGAATAATATGGATGCAAAGTGATTGTTAATGAGAAACGTACCGGTGACCACGTTAGGGTCCTCGCGTGCGTTCTTTGCTCCAATCACAAATGCTCGAGCCTGAGCATTGTTTCCCTTCGGGCAGTCCTTCATGAAATGATCATTGCTTCCACAACTGAAGCATCCTTGGTTCCGCCCTTTACTGTTACCATTCTTGTTACCAGCACCATTTCCATTTCGGTTCTTTCCTTTTCCCCAATAGTCTTCTTTTTGATGACCCAACCTACCACAGTTGTCGCACCTTGGAATGCGACAAGCTCCTTCATGATGAAACTTACATTTTTGGCATTTAGGCATGGTGCCTTGGTATCCTTTGGTTGCAAGGGTTTTCGTCTCCTGAGGCGGGTTAGTGTCGCGCTTCTTGCTGAAACCCTTGTTGTTGCGAGTTGCTTGGTTCAAACTTGTATGCTTTCTCTTTTTGTCACCGGACGACTCAGCATGCGTCTCGGTCTTTTCAGTGGGGTTCAGCGATAAATTCTTCATACGAACACAATCTTCAGTAAGGCTGACAGCCAGAGTTACAGCCTCGGTGATTGTTTGAGGTTTGGCTGAAGTTACCATGCCGCGAAACTCCGGGGCCAGTCCCCAAATGTAGCGTTCAACACGCTTAAATTCGGGACTCACCATGTAGGGAAGCACTCTAGACAGATCGTGGAACCTTCGGGTATATCCATTAATATCAGCACCTTCCATGGTTAAGTGCCAGAACTCCGTTTCCAGTCTTTGGAGTTCAGCACGAGAGCAATACTTCTCTCTCATTCTTTCCTTCAGTTCCTCCCAAGTTAGGCTATAAGCGGCATCATCGCCCAAGGTTTGGGCTTGCAAGTTCCACCAAGTCAGAGCTTCATCGACAAACAACCTAGTAGCAAAAGTGACTTGCTGATCCGCAGTACACTTGCTCATACGGATAGTAGCTTCAGTCTTCTCCGTCCAGCGCACAAACGCTACTGCACCTCATGTGTCGTCGTAGTTCATCGGCTTGCAGTCGAGAAACTGCTTGAAAGTGCAGCCTTGATACAACCAATTCACATGTGAGAAATCGAAGAAATAATGAAACAAAGACTGTTCATAAATTTCTCCATGCCTAGTACATTGTCTTAAGGTTACCTTGAGCTGCGTTTCCTCCAGACGAATCTCCATGCCCGTTACATCTAGCATTGCTTGGTCCTCCACTGTCTTGGGTACGGTTTGCCTCGTATTGGGCGATAGCAGCGGAGATCCTTTCTTCCAGTAGGGCGTTCAGCTCTTCAGCAGTCCTTGGTAGGAGAGGAGGAGGGGGTTGATCATCATTGCGAGCATTCACAGCTTTCCTGGGTGCCATGTTCTGACAGAACATAACACAACAGGATTAAACATTTGTTTGATATCGTCGTACTAGACAGTAGTAGTACATATATTCGCAGGTATATACCACATAAGTGACATCAAACAATTATTACTCTAGTAGAGTACTTAGTAGGCTTGCACTGAGGGAATCTATACGTGACAAGACTTGCTGTGGTTTCTGTGCACTGAATTCCATAATTATGTATGCATCCATAATTACGTAACTCCTTGCACGGTCCGCACAGTTCGTTTCATCCTCGTATCTCTTCCTTCAGATGTGCCACCGCTTTCAAATAAAGTCGCGTATACTTGTGACATTCTATTTCTAGTATATGCTAATTATCACACATAATTGCAAGTAATTTCTAGTCAACGACAGGTGCTACTCAAGTGCACTCTAAGTCTCGTAGTGTCTTTTCTAGACTCTTGTACATAGTTTCAGGTAGTGGATGTCGCAGGACGTTTTATGCAATGAAAACTCTTTGAAAAATTGTTTTCGTGAAAGGATCCTAGAGATTGTAGACTAGACTCGAGAAGGAATCCTGGTTCACTACAATCGCAGCTCTTATACCAATCTGTCACACCCCTTTTTGCGGCGGAAGCACGAGGTGTGATCATGTAAGGTTCTCATTGCATACGAAAGGTAAACATGCTACATGCTCGTAAAATAACATCAAATACCATAATTTGAAAACATAAGTTTAGTGTTTACATCACGAGATAGCATAAAACATTGTCTTGAAAGTTTACAACTTTATTTAAATGTAAACATAGACGACATCCAAGAGCATAAGCAACACCGCGCGCACATCCACTTCGAATTACCTGAAATACATGTGAGTTTTGGAAAAACGTCAACATAATGTTGGTGTGAATTCATGCAGTTTTTGTATTTCACGTTTGTATACTTTGCGTGAAAACATAGTTTGTGTCATGTATAAATCAAGTTTTCATATATAAATCAAGTATTCATGTGTACACCACGAACTAATGTATAATTCAAGTTTTCTTGAGTACCCCACGTACTCAAGTATAAATCAAGTTTTCTTGAGTACCCCACGTACTTCAAGTATAAATCAAGTTTTAGTATGGTATGAATCTTATGTAAATAAAGTATTCCTGTAAGTATCAGGATTGTTAATGGGTTGCAAGGCCATTAACATGTGACACGACATAGGAAGTCACCAAACCTTAGGCATTTTTCTAGTGGCATATTCTGAGACACAAAAGCACTACTCGGTACTCGTCCTCACCAAGAGTGTGGCTGCCCGGCACCCGTTAGATCTAACCTTTTGTTCTGCGGTCTAGGTATATTGTTGATTAATGGTGCTTATGGTACCCTATTCGTGACACGATTTTCTGGTATCATTCCTCAAAACGCATCATACTTGGTTCTCGTCCTCAGCAAGTGTGTTTCTTGTTATCATACCATTTGTAAACATTGTAAAAATTATAACATGTATTTCACCCCCGAAGTTATAAAACTGAAAACAGTTAAAGAAAAGGGGGAGCATGAACTCACAACTTTGCGTTCCTTGCGTCGTAAACTTCACCGGATTTGCTTAATTAACGTCGTGACCCATACGTGTTTTCTTAACGTTAGTCACTAGACTTATGTTGCACAAGTACAGTCACTCTCTTTTGTATATGTTTTCTTGTGTTAAAAATAATTCATATTTTTAACTAAGTGTCTTACTTATATTATTTTCTCAAAAATAAATATAAGTTTCTTGTATTTTGCACTTTGCACCCGAATTATGTATCTTGTATGTCGTATGTGTATTTTTGTGTTTTTACTTCTCATGATTATTTAGTGTATTTTTAAGTCCTAATACACTATCAAGCATAATACATACTACATACACTTAGCACAAAGTTTGGTGTTCAAATAATATATATATTTTTCTCAAAAATATATATATACTTAATATAAATTTTAAATCTTGAAGAAATCATCATTTCTTATCACCAAAAATTAGGGAAACCTTGGTAATATTTTTAGATACATTTTTAGGGAATAAGTTTCTCAAAAACTTATATTTTTCTAAGTGTCGAAATTTATAAAAATTTTGACATAGTTTCCCCTAAAAATGGAGGTTTCCCATGTTTTCAAAACATGTGTTTATTTTCTTTTAAATTATCAACAATATCAACACACAATCTTTATTTACCCACTTGTCAAAACAAGCATATACCACAAACTTATGAACTTGAAAGTTTGCAAAAATATGTACTAACTCACTAGCACATTTAGTAAGTCTTGTTACCTAAAAAAATAAGTTTAGTTTCTTAAAAACTTTATTTTTAAAGAATTTAGTTCTTTACAACTTGTGACCATATTTTCTAAAAATACTACTTCTTGTATTTTTCTTGTTACACATGTGTATCTTTACTTTATTAACCACCAAAAATAAGGTTTATTTATTTAAGAACCAAGATTAAGTAAAACTTGTATTTTTAACTTGGTTCTTTTGAAAAACCACTCATGGATACTTAGATCTACAAGATTATAACTCATTTTTTATCTTTATTTTACAAGAAGACATTTATTTATCAAGTTCATGACTAGACAAGAAGATGATTGTTCTAGTTTGTTACATAATCATCCTCCTTCTTGCTAGATTAAGTGTTTAAACCTCATCTAGCAAGCTTCATGTGATGGTTATCATCATCAACCCAAGAAATCAACAAGCAAGTAACATACACACACCAAACAACACTATTTCATCCATGTATCATCTTATGTAAAGTTTATGTTTAAGTTTCAAGTTCATGTTCTTTAGTGTTCACAAGATTTTCATCATAAAAAGTCTTTTAACCACTAAAAATAGAAGTAAATAAGGGTGTTCATGATGCTTACCACTAGCTTGAAGCTAGGGAAGAATAATGGCGAAGATGTGGCGGATAAAAGCACACGAAAGAGGTCCTTCAAGTTTTGCAAGCACCAAGCTTCCTAACTTAGCTTCTTACGCCCCTAAATCAACTTGGAATGTGTGGATGATGTTTGAAAATGAGGGTGGTGGTGGTGCTTGTTGTAGCCGTGAGGTGGAGAGGGAGGGAAGGAAGAAGAATTGTTGAAGATGATGGATGGAGTGTGAAGTGAGAGAATGGAGAACCCTCGGTTATTTATAATAACTTTCCAACACAAGTTTGTCTAGTGTGCATTATGTCTCAAAAGGTTAGACAAGATCACTTAATTTAATCAAATAAATCATGGTGGAAACCACCTTATAACCGTATGGTTAGGGGGGTCCTAGTTCCATCTTAAATGTTAGTCACAATATCTAGTTACATGTTAAGTATTAGATTTAGGTGTTTAAGTATGTTAAGTAATATATAGTGTGTTAGGGTGTTTGGGGACCCTAACTAGCTTAGAAAAATAAAAACAATGTTTCAAGCATTATTTTGGAGTTCCGGGTAATGTCCAGTTGTTCGGTTAGATACCGGTTCGTTAAAATGCTAAATTGCACCGTTTAGTATCTATTAAGTATCTTTTTGTATCCTTTTCAATTCCCAACACTTGGGGAAGTACTCTGGATAATAAAACGTAATTTCTGCATAATATTTATGTTGTTAAAAGCTGTTTAGAGCTGAATTTATTAAAATTCTGCACTTAAAGTGCGTTTCGGGTGCTTTTTAATGCTTATTTTTGCTTCCGTAATGTCTATATATTAAACCCTTGTATGTACTCTTGGGTTTTAATGTATTCTTGTTGTTGGACCTACACCTAGGCTCCAATTTTATTGTCTGACTGCTTTCTGCAGAATTGTTGACACAATGTGTCTTACCGGTGAGTTTACTAGTATTTCTGACGCAACGCTCTCGTTTATGCATAAAACAATATTTTGTAGTATAAAACGTGCATGAATTCACTTGTTTAGTATGCAATCAGTCAATGTTGACATTTAAGCACATAATTGCAGTCATTAAATAATAATTAAAGTGTACGGAAATTACCGGTGTGGTGCCAGTTGTCACAGCTTAGACGAAGTAAACGAAAAAGGGTTGAAAAATCCTTTGGTCCAGACTTCATGAGCTATATGGTTGAGGGTGAGCCCAATACCTACCACGAAGCGGTTACCTCCACAGAAGGACCTCAATGGCAAGAAGCAATTAAGAATGAAATTGATTCTATATTGCAAAATCATACTTGGGAGTTAGTAGATCTTCCACCTGGTTGTAAACCATTTGGATATCAGTGAATATTCAAAAGGAAGATGAAAGCTGACGGAAGTATTGATAAATACAAGGCAAGGTTAGTCATCAAAGGATTTAGACAAAAGGAGGGTCTAGACTACTTTGATACTTACTCGCCTGTAACGTGAATAACCTCTATATGAATGGTTCTTGCAATTGCGACTCTAAGAAATTTGGAAGTTCACCAAATGGATGTAAAGACCGCATTTCTAAATGGCGATTTAGAAGAAGAAATTTACATGGAACAACCCGAGGGTTTTTCCGCCCCAGGAAACGAGGGTAAAGTATGTAAATTAGTCAAGTCTTTGTATGGCTTGAAGCAAGCTCCAAAACAATGGCACCATAAGTTTGATCATGTCATGATTGAAAATGGCTTCAAAATAAATGAGTGCGACAAGTGTGTTTATTTTAAAGACACGCCTAGGGGTTATGTAATCTTATGTCTTTATGTAGATGATATGCTTATCATTGGGAGTGATGATAACATGATCAACTCAACAAAAGACATGTCGAAATCGAGGTTTGACATGAAATACATGGGTCTCGCTGATGTGATTCTTGGAGTAAAAATCACTAGAACCCAAAATGGTCTTGTGTTAGTCAATCTCACCACGTGGATAAGATCCTTGGGAAATTCAATTTGGATGATACGAGTATAGCTTGAACTCCAATTGATAATACCCAACGCCTAAGGAAGAATAGAGGCGAGAGTGTTGCTCAGTTAGAGTACTCAAGGATTATTGGGAGTCTCGTGTATCTAATGACATGTACTAGACCCGACTTAGCGTATGTTGTGAGCAGGCTAAGTAGATACACCAGTAATCCGTGCGCAGAACATTGGAAAGTTATCACGAGGGTGCTTAGGTACATAAGATACACAAGAGACTATGGATTGCATTATACCCGTGATCCAGCAGTGATCGAAGGATACACTGACGCGAACTGGATATCAGATATAAAAGATCATAGATCGACAAGTGGATATGTGTTTACACTTGCGGGAGCAGCTATAGCTTGGAAGTCTTCCAAGAAAACGGTTATAGCTAGATCCACGATGGAATCCGAATTCGTCGCTTTAGATAAAATCCGGGAAGAGGCGGAGTGGCTACGTTAATTTGTGGAAGATTTTTTTTTTTATATATTTTGTTTTTCATTTGAAAATCAATTGTTTCCCGGACATCGTTCGGACATGATTTAAACCCCGTATGACTAAAGCATTTCATGTTTATGAAATGTAGGTACACCTTGGATGCCGGAAGACGATCAAGCTCAGCGAAGAACCGAACACGATAACGATACACGCTTCCGCACTTTGCTACGTTGTAATTTTTAAACAACGAATTCGATCACGTCATGTAGAATAACTTATGTTTTATAAAAGTTTTAATAAACCCGTATTTTTATAATATGTGTAGTTTTAACTACACATCTAATTGTTGGTAATTACATACAGAATCGTTAAATAGTAACTAGGGAGTTACAAGTTGGTATCAGAGCCTTGGTTTAAGAGATTCAAGTATGGTGGGGAGAACCATGCTTGGACTTAAACCTTATGCTCTTAATAAAGATGGGTGTTCGGTTCGAGGCTTGATCGCAAATCCGGTAAGTACATGTATGCTATTGATTAGCGTGTTAAGGTGTTGTAAACAACACATAGAATTATCGTGTTATACACGTTACTCCAATTAAATGATTGAATGAGTTGACGAAATTTCGTGCTTTGACACGTATAGTAAAAAAAAAAGCCTTGTATTATAATACAGGCGATTATTGAAGTTGACATTATTAACTTTTGTGAATGTCTTGATTGAAGGACACTTAAAGATGACAAGAGTTGAACAAATTAAGGATATGATAGAGGAACGGTCCGAAGTATGACAATAGGAGCATGCTCATTAAGGACCTAAATTGCGTAATGGTCGCGAACAAGGCTAATGGCAAGAAAAGCCCGTTAGGGCAAGCATTTACCAGGTGCACGTTTAAATTATGGCATGAATATGAATATGCAACAAATACGTAGAAACTGATAGTTGTATATGTAGATTGAAAACTTGGAGAAACCTGAATAGAATACCTATCCAGGATATTGTTTCCAAGAGAAACAAATAGAGACGTTACTTACACAGGGCGTGATGTGAAAACTATAAAAAGGTCGTGTATGTCATGTGTTAAATCGCTTACTCTGGCCAAGTAAGTAGTGGCATATGATACCACGAGTTTCTTATAGCGGACACATTTACATCCGATGTAGTAAGGGCGGGGTGAATGGGACTAATTAAAAAGTACCCAAATGGATCAGATAAGCAAAATATTTGATAATAATGTAAACGCACAACCAAGTGAAGGAAGCGTATTACATTAGGATAATGAGCCCGAGTGAAGGGACAAAGAAGCATGTAAAATTATTTAGACAAGTATTGGGAGGGAGTGTACTTACACTCGAACCCAGAAAACGCAAGCATGTAAAATGATTTAGACAAGTATTGGGAGGAAGTGTACTTACACTCGAACCCAGAAAACGCAAGCATGTAAAATGATTTAGACAAGTATTGGGAGGGGGTGTACTTACACTCGAACCCAGAAAACACAAGCATGTAAAATGATGTAGACAAGTATTGGGAGGGGGTGTACTCACACTCGAACCCGGAAAATGAAAACATATCTCTAAACGAGTCGTTTTTTTTTTTTTTTGTAAAACGTCAATCTTAAAGACAAAGTCGGAATATAAAAAAAATGAAGCGAGGTCTCAATGCATACCGGGAGGGTTGCAATAATAACGACTTCGGTAAAACACCCGGTTGGTGGGTAAGGATTTAAACACATGTATAGACCGAGAAACGGAAACTCGGATGGAAACATTTAAAAGACTTGGATTTTAAGTCACGACTAAAAGACGACAAGATAATGTAAATAGAAATGTTGACTAAATTATGTTCAACTATTTTAAAGTTGAACGGGTCGAATGTAATATCATGCCAGACGGCTCGAGTAAACGCAAGCAGGATACTAGTAGCGTTAAAAGCAAAAGAGTAATGAGCCCGGTAATGGGACATAATCAAATACGAAAGTATGTAAACTGGATAATAGTAAGCATGAAGGATACAGTCTTGACACTAATAGGCGCAAGACAATATATTCAAAAAAAAAGTAATGTTTTCGAAAATGAAAGGTTGATATGAATTGAACATGATGTGACACGATCACGGTCAAGAAATGCAATGTGAGGAAGAATCACATTATAACCAAACGAACGGTATAGGTAACTGGACTAATAAGTCTAGTTAGTGATACCGGTTAAGGTCACCAATTCAAATCAAGAAATTTGGTTTGCTTGTAATCGATAGATTCGGTATAACATAACCGAATAAATAAATTTGAAAATAAAAGAATTTGTTGCTAAAAGTGAAAGATTTCATTAAAGACATTAAACGGGTAAAAGTAACGGATTCATAAAGAATTCGGTAGTATATGAAAGCGACGGATATCGCTAAGTTAACTAAACTAGTGGAAATAACGAGATTACGTTATTTCAAGCAGCACGATGACATATGAGATACATGGATGATTAATAACCAAAAGGATATTATCATACATTTCGGGTGATATCAATAATTGGTTAAAAATAAAAGTAATGTTCAAAGGATTTCTCGAAACAAATGCATTGAGTTTAAATTCAATGAATTATGTAAGAAAAGGTTTCAAGGACGAAACCTCTTTAAGGGGGGTAGACTTGTAACACCCCGAAAACGGGTTTGGTAATTAAACTCCGTTAATACTGAAGGACGGGTAAAGTACCGTTAGTGGCAAAATTTACCCGGTAAATATTAGGATTTAAATAATTAATCCTAATAATAAATAAAAATGAATAAAAGCTTTTAAGAAATAAAAGCTTAAAAGGCCCGAGATTTAACGGGACTTAAAAACATAACGGGTTATAACTTCCCGAACCCGCTAAAGTAACAAGGAATAATTAACCTAGTTAGTAGCATGTGATTAAATGACTAATGGTGAGTTATAGCTTCATTTGATCAAAAGGAAACATGAGGGACTAATATTGTCAAGTGGGGAAACTTGTTTTATTAAAACAAAAGTTAAACACCAAAACACACACTCAAAGTGTGTGTTCTGGTCGACATTTCTAGAGGAGCCAGGAGCCCTCATCTTCAAAACCCTAACAAGCTAAAATTCAAGCAATTGGAAGGGCAAATCACACCCAAATTGAAATCCAAGCATGGATTAATGATCACCTCAGCGAAATGATCATAAGGTATGTTAAATTTCGTTGAATGATTCTAGTTGAAATTCTGAATCAATACTTGAAACTCGAAATTTATGATGCATGATGGTTGCTTGGATGAAATAGGAATGAGATAGTGATTAGGGATAAACCCTAGTCAATTACTTGTAGAAATTTTGTTTAATTCTTGAGAATTCACAATCACCATTGAAGGTGATAAGTGGGTTTTGTAAGAATATGTTAAACACTAGAATTTTGATTGTTGTTCTAGTATAATTGAGCTCTAGGAAGTGAATGCATATTTTGTTAAATGAAAAATTGATTTGAACATGCTTAATTGATGTTAAGCTTGGCTAAATAACTAGTTATGAAAATCGATTGTTGATTTTATAGAATATGCCCACAAGGTGTTTGTTAAAATGCCTAAGTGAATGATTGTAAGTTGAGAGTTCGAATGAAACGCGTAATTTCCTTGTTTGATTAATTACGTGAAAGATGGGGTAAAGCGGGTTCTAATCATAATGTTGATTTGACTTAATTGTGCAAAACATGTGATCAAAAAGTAGTTAAACTTTGATAAGCTAAGTTAGCTAATCATGAAGTCGAATAGTAGCTTCGGCATAGTAAATAGGTGAGGTGGAATAGTCGTGATTTATATGACTAATTTAACCACCTTGCAAATGATTGAAAATAGTTTGACGCCTAACGAGCTAGGTGGAGGCTTGGGAAAGGAAGCGGGTCAAACAAATCAAGAATGGAGGAAAAGCATAATTCGGATGCAAGGTAAGTATAGCTTACACTAGTCTTAAATTGTGGAATATTTTCTCAGCATATAAATTACGAATGAGATATCTAAACAATTGAAACATGATGTTCCGTCGTGTAGTCGAACGGAACAAGACAATCAAAGATAAAAGAAACTGTAATAATGGTTAAAAAGAAGTAAATCGATAATTCGGTCATATTAGGTCGAAAGTAATAAACGGTTTATATGTTAAAATGACCGTACGGTGTTAAACGGAACGAGTCATGTAGAGGAGATGATAATAAATATCATCTCGCAAAGATAAATGGTCATTTCGGCCAAACGGGTCAAAAGGTGTAGACAACACCTTTTGACTATATAGAGTAATGATTCTTTGTCGAGTTATATGCTTTCAGGAATAGATATCCAATGGATATTCGCATTGTTCTTAATTAGCGAATATAAAGCAAGGTACTAAAACCGGGTTAATAAGTTGATCCGGGCCAGGTATGTATAATAGATCAACTCCTCATTTAGAACTTGGAGATCTATGAGATTTAGGCAAAGTAAAAAGGGACATTCGGTTACCTTAAAAGGTAAACCGAAGGACTTAAATTATAGACAGAGTGTTTTGAAAACAAGATTCGGTTAAAAAATTAGATTTTTGGGCGTACATGGCTTAAGCGAGTCCTTCGTTGTAAATGAAGGGTTAAAAATGACCAAAACGCCCTTGTAAGTGAAATTAAGCAAACAACCCTTAGAAGTCGCTTGAAAACGAGTTTTATAATCAAGTCAATACTTTGAATAAGTATGATAAGCGAAAGATGTAAAATATTGGTCAAATGACTCTATAAAGAGTCTTCGCCGTAAAATAATGATTTGATGAGTAATATCTGTAATAAATAAGTCACCACATTGAATCCACCACAAATATAGTTGTGGTGGAAAATCCTTTGATAAGAAATGTGTGACACCTGTATTTGGAAAGGAATGAAAGCAATTGGTGCTTAAAATATGCTTAAATACCTCAAACGGGTCAAAATAAGCATATGGGTGTAAAAGGGTTAAAGAAGGTATATAATTCAATGATTGGAACCCAATATGTTAGATATCATTGAATTTAATAGGTTTATGAGAAATAAGGGTCAAACAAACTTGTATGTTTGATAAAATCACGAACGGGTCAAATTTTGGTAAAAGAGTAATAAGCCGAAGACTTAAGAGTATTGAATTTTATCAAGCCGGATGCCGGATTTTAACTCCATATGATGGAAAATCAAATTACAAATATGTAGGAAGAAACGGTAGGTCAAACGGATAAGCGGTTTGAAAGATACGAAAGATTTCGTGTCAAATTACGACAAAATAGAGAATCTGGATGCAGAGTCCACCGTAATTTACGGTCCCACCGTAAATTACGGTGGAGTTGAATTGGTTACGGTGCAAATTGTCTGTTGTACGGTAGAAGAATAGAAACCCAGGGGCCACCGTAATTTACGGTCCCACCGTAAATTACGGTGGAGATTTTTTTTTTATATATATTTTGTTTTTCATTTGAAAATCAATTGTTTCCCGGACATCGTTCGGACATGATTTAAACCCCGTATGACTAAAGCATTTCATGTTTATGAAATGTAGGTACACCTTGGATGCCGGAAGACGATCAAGCTCAGCGAAGAACCGAACACGATAACGATACACGCTTCCGCACTTTGCTACGTTGTAATTTTTAAACAACGAATTCGATCACGTCATGTAGAATAACTTATGTTTTATAAAAGTTTTAATAAACCCGTATTTTTATAATATGTGTAGTTTTAACTACACATCTAATTGTTGGTAATTACATACAGAATCGTTAAATAGTAACTAGGGTGTTACAGAGAGCCACATTACATAAAGCTTATTTTATTGTTGAGCCGAAACTCATTTATTTAGTTTATTTCTCGATTTGAGTTTACTTTTACGTATTCAGTTTACCATAAACTGATCCTAAGTTGAACTTTATTTTAGATCACTTTTGAATTGATTGAATACACCCTAGATCGGAAAAATGTTAACTATTGGTGTAACTATATGGCACAAATTAGCGTACTCTGCATGTTAGAGGATTATACTCTTTAGACGGTTGGGGTTTTATATTGGTCAGAAGGAATTATTTTAAGACAAAAACATTTTATGAGGTTCCTTCATTATACATGTTGTTTGTGTTTTTTTAGTTTTTTGGTGGACTAAGCATAAAGGAAAGAATAAAGGTTGTTCAAAAAAATAAAAGAAAAAGAAAGAATAAAGAAAGAAAGTAAAACCTCATGCTTGCAAAAATTAATTTTATCATTGAAAACTAGCTTGGTTCAAAGTGGGTAGATGTTCAACCAATGAACTAACAACCCACGTTAGTTCTTACTATTAACATTGTGATTACCAAACTAAGTTCTGTTTAAAATGTTATTAAGTAATTTTGAGAATAATGAATGTTTTTGGCCGTCATAAAACTAATCATTTGATTAAGGCTACTATTAGACTGGAGGGTGTGGGGGCGCCACCTGGCCACCTCATCACCGATAGCGCCCCACCGGCGCCATCACCCACATCGTGGCTGTTAAACCGGGGCGCCATGGAGTTGTCCGCCACCATGGTAGCGCCAAGATGGAGATATTCAGGTGGGGCCCACTTGCTAAAAACCAATGAAATCTTTTTTTTTAATTTTGTTTAATAGGGGCTCCATCCACACCATGCAAATTAAAGGGTGCTCCATGGCTGAGGTGGATCCTAGGTGGCGCTGACGTGGCCACCTAAAGCCCCTAGGGGGCTCCAACCACACCCTCTAGCCTTAGGGTGAAGATTATAAAATTAATGGTGTATATATATATATATATATATATATATAGTCTGCACTAAAAAAAATTTCCAGCCATTTAAAAGATCATTAGCTAACGAAAACAAGTATGTTTTAACTTTAACTTTAGTTTTACTTTACTTTTTTAGTCAAACAGGTTACATTCAATAATGAAAATTGACAGTGATTTTTGAAACATTAGGATATCATGTGGTGACTAGATTAAGCATTCGGCCAAAACATATAAACTAATATAAAATTTGTTTTAGCATGAGTAGGTTCATTGATTGTACTAAATGGCTGGCAGCATGAGTAGAATTGGCACATGGTTGAATAGTAAGTGGATCAGCCATCCAGTGGCGGATCTAGGATTCCGACCAAGCGGGAACGTTTTATAAATAAGCGGTAACGAAATCGAAAAAACGTCAAATTTTTCCAAAATTTACACTAAAAACGTCAAAAAATTTCCGGCCAAGCGGTAGCGGAGGCTACCCCTTACATCAAGGTAGATCCACCCCTGCAGCCATCTATGATAGTTGAACACTAGAACCCACCAAAGATGGCCACATGTCCATGCAGGGCTGCAAAACAAGCATTTTTTTTTTGTTTTCTTCAGTTGCGCCATCTTAGATAGCAGATCCAATGCCATCGTGTCTTACCATTGTGTTGCACCATGTCAGCCTGGAATGTCATGTCCACCCAGTTCAGCTATCTCATGCGGCTGATTCACTTTACAGTCCACCTTGCTTGCCACATAGGACCAACACCAACACCATTTCAGTTTAGTTGACCCGAAACTCATTTTTTTCAGTAATATTATTTTTTTGTGTTTTTAATTGATGAATCTTATTGTTGTGTTGACTGATTTGAAAATTTTATGTTTCCTGTCGGCTTCCTGGATTATTATACATGTGTGGTAAGTGTATTACCTTTTTGCTTTTCATGTTTGTGGTAAGGTTATTGGGTAATAACTGAAGTGGGCTATCGATTGGTTAAAGTGGGTTGTATTTTAAATTGGAAATAAGAAATTGGGCTTAGTTACTAAGTTATAATAATATTTATATGTAAAAGGTTCAAATGAAAATCATTTTTATTGTAAAAACTCGAAAACTAACTAAAAAAAACCTAAAAAACACACTAAAAAATTACATTTTTTTTATTAAAAATCACTAGTTTTTTTATATAAAAAAAACTTAAAAAAAATTTGTAGTGCAAATGTGTAGTACTATTACACATATGTACTATTACACATGTGCACTACAAAATTTTGTTTTTTTTTTTTTGAAAAAAAAATTATATAATTTAAATAGCGAAAATTGGTATGCAAAAAAAAAATGGTATGTTTTTAGGCTTTTTTTAGTTAGTTTTGGAGATAACTAGTGGTTTTCATTTGAATATTCCCCATATTTTTTTATATATAGTAACTAGGTTATAACCTCGTGTATTACACGGGTTGAATAAATGAATTTTATAAGCAAAATAATAAAACAATATATTTTAAAAAAACCTCATTTATTGTTTGGTTTGAATAAATGTAATTTTATATATTAAAAAATAAGTGAATTTCAAGTTTTGTCTTTTATCTTTATATCTAATTTCAATAGGTGTCCTTTGTCTTTAAAATTGATAAATTGTGTACTTTATGTTTCTAAATGTTGCATGTTATATCCTTTAGGCCTAACCAAATTAAGTTTTTATGTTAAGTGGAGGGCAAATTGGTCTTTTTACATATTAATTTAACAAAATCGTTATAATAATTGTAATAAAATAAATTATATTTTATATATATAAAGTCACACTCTCTCTCTATATCTACTCTGTCTCTATGTATATCCAGCAACACCACCCCTACAAACATTCACAAAGAAGAAGCAACCCCCAATTCCAAAACCCACAAATAAAAAACCCTCAATTTCAAAACTCTAATTCAAACCCACCTCAGCATCATAATTAACAAACTCGGTGCAGATTTTC
Source organism: Helianthus tuberosus (assembly GCA_030545235.1). Taxonomy (NCBI): domain Eukaryota; kingdom Viridiplantae; phylum Streptophyta; class Magnoliopsida; order Asterales; family Asteraceae; genus Helianthus; species Helianthus tuberosus. The sequence continues at coordinate 75,385,039 of CM060380.1, forward strand.
TCACTATCGCACTCTTATCTTCCAACCATCCAGCAGCTACTACAGCAACTTCATTCCATAAACCAATAGTTACAGAATGTTCTTCGCAGAGCTCCGCCCATACTTGTAACACTCGACTTCGAGTAAAAGCTGAAACATTTCAAAGACGAATAGACTTCGTACTTACTTCACCTTCGATATCATTAAAGGCTTTTGCTACTAACTTCCCCAACACTCCACCAAAATGAGGAACCAATTTCAAAACCCACAAATAAAAAACCCCCAATTTCAAAACCCTAATTCAAACCCACCTCGGTTGTCATCCGAATCGGAATCAAAATCAGATTATTCCAGGCGAAAAATCAAACCCACCTCAGTTCTCAGTTATGTTCGTATATCTGGACGACGTTCCAGACTTCAGCTTCGCCGGAATCGACTATGGCCGGAGTTTGCAGGTGGATGCGGAGTTTTTTTAATGAGTTAAGGTTAGGGTGGATGATAGTGTATATGTGTTTGAAATTTGGAACAGGAGGATTAAGTTGGGTATGATGATGTACATGTGTTGAAAAAAGAGGATGAAGTTGGTTTTTTAATAATTAAATCAAAAGACCAATTTGCCCTCCATTTAACATAAAAACTTAATTTCGTTAGGCATAAAGGACATAACGTGTAAGATTTGGAAACTTAATTTGATTGACGCAGCAATTAGTGAATCTGTGGATAAGATCCTAGAGAACAAAAAGGAACCGAGTGACACTCACTCAAAGGTCCATACGGAAACACATACATCAGCTCATAAGGAGAGCTCCGTTCACTCTTCAGATGAAAAGAGCGAACCTCAGAAGTTAGTACTCTATGATATGCCTTGTTCAACTGAAGACGGGTGCACCTACAAATACTGCGTCTCATGCAAACCTAGAGATTTCAATGGCGAAAAAGGAGCAATTGATGCCATGGAATGTCTTGAGGAAATGGAAACTGTTGTGGACATCAGCAATTGTGCTGATAAGGACGTAGTAAAATTTGTTTCACAATCTTTCAAGGGCGAGGCTCTTGCATGGTGGAGGGCATGCAGTCCACGGGGAAAATTCCCCTATACAATATGGGATGGTCCAAGTTTGTAGACCTTATCAAAGAGAACTACTGTCCGCAACACGAAGTGGAAAAGGTGGAGTCAGATTTTCTGACTCTCACAATGAAGAACCTAAATTGTCAGTAATATGTTACCGACTTCAACTCCCTATCTAGATTGGTACCCTATTTAATTACCCCTAAACCAAAACACATTGCGCGTTTCATCGGTGGTTTGGCACCCGAAATAAAAGGGAATGTTAAGGCTTCAAGGCCAATCACCTACAGATCAGCTGTAGATCTATCCTTGTCTCTCACTCTAGATATAGTGAGACAAAAGTCAATCAAGAATGAAACTAATGAGAAAAGACAAAGGGAGGAGGATAACTCCCAGAATCCTAAGAAGAGCAAATCCGAGTTCAACAATAACCAACAGGATTCCAACAAAAAGCCTACATGCAAAACCTGCAAAAGAAGACACTGGGGACAGTGTCGATCAAACCAAAAGATAAAGCAATATGGCATCTGTAAAAAGAACTGAACACCAGTCCCATGAATGTAGGGACATAAAGAATGCAAACTGTTTCAGCTGTGGCGAAAAGGGCCACATCAGTACTAATTGCCCTGAGGCTGCCAAGGAAGGAGCAGCTAAGTCTGGGAAGGATAAGAAAGGAAACGCCTGAACTACCGGTTGAATGCCAGATACATTGCATATCAATAATAGCATTAGGTATGTTGATGCGCGTGAAGTGTTATATATATTAGGTGTATATTTTAAGCCCCTTTAACACTTATTTTAGCCAAGTTTTAAATTTATAAAACACGATATTTTACTAACACTAAACACACATATGGGCAAGTGCACCCATCGTGAGCGTAGTATAGCGTTGGTAAGATACCGAGGTCGTCCAAGGACACAAGAGCTTTTAGTACCTGTTTATCCTCAACGTCTAATCAAAATAAAAAGTTTAGAAAAAGGTTTTAAACTAAAAAAATAAAAACTAACTAAAATGCTGAAAATAAAATAAAAATAAAAACAGATAGACAAGATGAATCACTTGGTTCCGACTCGTATCTAGTATAACCTTTGATTATTTCCGCACTTTTGCACATAATTAAGAGATTATCTTAGTTATTGTAGTAGGCCCCTCTTTTGAAGGTGACGTTACCCTCACCCCGGTAGTTTGAGTCAGCAAGGATACAATCCTAAAAGGGTGGATTATTGGAAGATAATGAATTAAGTTATTAATGCAGTATTATGGTAGGCCCCGCTTTTGGCGGTGACGTTACCCTCGGCTAAGTAGTCTGAGTCAGCAGGGATACAGTCCTAAATAGCCAGGTTATAGTATTAATAGTAGTTAACTTATGAGGGGATCAAAGAGTTTGGACCCCCGCCATCCAATATCGTGAAGCATTGAAGGAGGTCCTACTAAATTTGACCCAGGTCCATTGCAGGACCTCTAAACGCTGAACAATGGCAAGACCTTTACCAAACCGTTCCCTTAACCCCCGACCAGGTAGCCAACATACCTCCATATAGACCGTGGAGATATGAATGGTGAAAATCCTTTATTTTATATAGACAGTAAAATAATGCCAAGACACCACGGACAAACGATAAGGAAAGATCACCTTCAACATAAGTAACTAGTTATTAAAGTCATTAATACAAAACCAAATAAAAAGTGCAAAAGATTAGAAATAAAAAGTATTATACTAGACACTTTGTCTTCACCAAGTGATGTAAGAGACTTAGGCAAACATGGCCTTGATTGTCAAGAACTCTTACGATCAATCTTGGATCCCGAGACGACTCACACACTCTACGATGGACAATGGATGATGGTGGTGGATGATGGTGTTATGGTGGTGGTGGGTGGTGGGTGAAGTGTGAGAGAGGTGGTGTGCCAAGGGATGAGTTGAAATGAAACCAAGCACTCCTATTTATAGGCTGAACAGAGGGCTGGGCACGGCCCCGTGCCTGTCTGACAATCTCTCTCTTCATTAATTGTAATTCGCAATTACAATTAATGCGCCTGCTGTACTTTCGACACGCCCCCGTGTTCGCTGGACACGGCCCGTGGTGGGCAATAGAAGCTTCTATAGGTTTGTCTTTTCTGCTGCTTCTTGGGCACGGCCCCGTGCTGGCTGAGCACGGGGCGTGTTCAGTCTTCTGCCTTCTCTATTTTGCTTGGCAAGATGCCGTTGAGGGGTCGGGCAGTCCACTTATGTTCCTTTCCTTGTATTTATGTTAGATTTAGCTGTCTTTTTGCTTCTTTTGTGAATTTGAGCTCATTTAATCCTGAAAATACAAAAGGAAGACAAAAACATTCTTTTTCCAACATTAGTACTTAAAAAGGGTTAGTTTTATGCCTCATTTGATGTAATTTATATGTTGCATTTTACACACATCAAATACCCCCACACTTGAACTTTTGCTTGTCCTCAAGCAAAACTCTTTAATATGTGGCTTACACTCCCAAATGGAATGGGTAGAAGAGAAGGTTTTGGGCTTGTCGTAGAGTGTCGGGATATCCAAGATGTTTTTGGGTTTTATTTTTATCTATTTACAATCCTATCCGTAATGATTTATTTAGAACGTTTCATAGGAGAAATTACATATTTGGGCATAACATGCCTTTTTAAAATTCCATTTATATACAAGTTCACATACCTCATGGGAGAAATCACTCATACTCGGCCGAAGGTGTATTTTTAGTGAATCACTCGAGAGCGGCATGGAACTTATTCCTACCATAAGCTTGCCAAGCAATCAATCCTCCTCCTTTTTAACTTTTATACCTTTGTAAATATCAAGAGGACTTTGTGGGTTAAAGGTTAGGCTTGGGTTAAAGGTAGGTGGTTGGGTTAGTGGTTAGTGGTTAGTAGAAAAAGGGTGAAAAAGCGTAACAAGTGTCGGTTTTTGTAGGACTTTCTATTTTCGTGACTTTTACTTTAATGAAGCTATTATTCAAACAAGGTAATTTTTGATGAACTTGTTTGTTTATTTTCTTTTGCTTCATCATCAACACAAATTTTTTTTTTTTTTGACCATACGAAAAACCGAACTTGTTACTAAAACAAAGGGTTAAAAATGAAAAAGGTTTTGGTGGGTAAAAGGGTTTTTGGTTTGGGTTATGAAATGAAAAAAGTTTAGGCTCAAAGGGGCTAACTAGGGGAATGTTTGGGTAGGTGGTAAAAGAAAAAGAAAAATAATGGTGTAGAAATAAAAAAGGGTAGTCCTAATGCCTCCATCATTTACTTACTCGGGTTTAAGTTGATAAGGACCGGGAATGTATCGTCATGGCAAGTTCTAGAGTCGTAAGAACCAAGCGGCTATTCACACAAGAAACGAAAAATGAGCATTTAGTTTAATGATATGTAATTGTATGCTCAATAAAGGCTCAAAACTCACTTTTGTGGGAATGGGTTTTTATGTGATCAAGTATATATAATCAAATTTTAACTAAGTTTGCCATGCCTTTTCATAATTTTCTTATGTTGGTTCTTTTTATCACTACGCTATCGGTTGTAAATTTGTAAAAATATAACCTTTTTGAGAACTTGAATTTCCCGAGTTAAACCTAGACAAGAAAAAAAATGAAATTTTTGAAAAAAATTTGGGGTGATTAGCGGTTCCAATAGAGTTTTGTGTAAGGCTTGTATTTAGGACTTTGCAAAATTCAAGGTTTTAGCATCCCCCCCACACTTAAATTACACATTGTCCTCAATGTGTCCCAAAAATAAATTTTTAGGTTGATTAGATGTATAAAATGGTGTTAAAAAGCAAAAATTTTGTGTTACTGGGCGCTGAACACGGCCCCGTGTTGTCCGGGCACGGCCCCGTGTTCAAGTGCCAGTTACAAAATTAAAACAAGAGAAGCAGAAGTCTGGACACGGGGGCGTGTCGGGTGAACACGGCCCGTGTCCAGTTACCTGAACTGGGCGTTTTTCTGCAGGGGGTTCAGCACGGGGCCGTGTTGGTTGGGCACGGCCCGTGTTGAACCTTCTGTAATGGAGAAAATCGTCGGGCTGCCTTGTTCTTGTGCATGGGGTCATTTTTCTCGTTCCCCTTTTCATCCCTTACCCCCATGAGTGTGTTTTATTCCTGAAAACTAAAACTAACTAGAAAAGGTAAAAATTAATCTAAATTAAACTAAGGATAGTTCCGCGGAATGCCTCCGTGGTGCGCCACGTTTATAAGGGTCCTTAGCTAGACCCAAAGCCTGGTCATATGTTACCCAAGTGGGATGTATTGCATCCCATGTTACACCGTCGGAGAGCGTCATCCAAGCTTGAGTCTATGACCTTCATGTAGTTGACCGGATCTTCTTCCTCTACTTTCTTTCCACATTCAAATTTTACTTCCTCATCCCCAAACTTCAATGTTAGAGTTCCGTCATTCATATCCACCACTGCTTGGGCGGTGGCTAAAAATGGCCTCCCGAGGATGAGAGGGACATCGGTGTCTTCTTCCATGTCTAGGATAACAAAGTCGGTTGGAAAGACGAAATTGTCAACCTTGACTAGCAGATTTTCAGCGACACCTTGTGGAAATTTGACGGACCTGTCGGCGAGTTGTGTGCTCATCTTTGTAGGGCTTGTCGTTCCTAGGCCAAGCCGCTTGAACATTGATATGGGCATGAGGTTGATGCTTGCCCCAAGATCGGCTAAAGCATTACGGACGGGGGACTTCCCAATCGAGCATGGGATTGTGAAGCTCCCGGGGTCGATTTTCTTTTGTGGAAGTTTGTTGAGTACTAAAGCTGAGCATTCTTCGCCTAAGTTAACTAATTGCAATGATTCAATTTTCCTTTTGTGAGTGAGGAAATCCCTCATGAATTTTGCATATTTAGGCATTTGGGTTAGGACCTCAATGAAAGGAATATTAACATGCAATTGTTTTAGTAAACTTTCGAACTTTGCGAATTGCTCATCGGTCTTCTGACGATTTAACCTACCGGGGTATGGAATCGGATGAGTCTTGGTGGGTTCTTGAGTAGTTGAAGGAGCTTTTTCTGGTTGAGGTGTGGGCGAAGTAGCGTTTTGGCGTTGACTTCCTTCAATTGGTGGCAAAGGCTCATCCTCGGGACCCACGGTCCGGTTTCTCAACGTGATGAGGTGTACTTGCGCCTTTGGGTTGGGTTCGGTATTACTTGGTAACACGCCTTGTGGTCTCTCGGAGAAATTTTGAGCTAGTTGATTTAATTGTTTTTCAACGTTTTGAATGCTAGCTTGTTGATTTCTAAAATTCGATTCCAATTGTTGAAATCGATCTGAGTTTTTCTTTTCGGTGTCGGAGATGAGGCGAGATAGGGTATCTTCAAGCCTTTCTCTTCCACCTTGTTGTTGAGAGAAATTTTGCGGTTGTTGAAAATTAGTTCGTTGGTTTTGTTGGTTACTACTATTGTCGGGATCTCTCCAACCAAGATTTGGGTGGTTACGCCATCCTTGGTTGTAGGTACCCGTTGGAGGACCCGACGGCCTAGGTCTATTATCAATGTAGTTTACCGTTTCCGCTTGTTCATCTAATTCTTTCATACAACTCCAATTTTCATGTGACCCACCACACCCTTCACAAGCCATAACCGAGGCCGTTTTTGTCATTTCTAGCTTTTTGATTTTCGAAGAGAGGGCCTCGATTTGGGCTTGTAGAGAGGTGCTTTCGTCAACCTTATGGGCGCCCGGGGCAATAGATTTATTACCTCGGGGGGTGTGCCATTGAAAATTGGTTTGAGCAATTTCCTCAATTTGATTATATATTTCATTTGGGCGACGATTACCTAAAAGTCCCCCGGAGCTTGAATCAACTGTTTGTCTTGTGTGTGGCAACAACCCGTTGTAGAAAGTGGATACTTGTTGCCATACCGCTAGACCGTGATGAGGACACTTTCTTAGAAGCTCCTTGAACCTTTCCCAAGTTTCATATAAGGATTCCCCATCCTCTTGTGAGTATGTATTAATTTCAGTCATTAATTTAGCCGTTTTAGCAGGAGGGAAATACTTATATAGAAACTTTTGGGCTAGTTCATCCCAGGTGTTTACCGAGCCAACTGGGAGGGTGTTAAGCCAAGCCTTAGCTCGGTCTTTTAGTGAAAATGGAAACATCCTAAGGCGAATGGCGTCGTTTGATGCTCCATTGATCCGAAAAGTATCACATATTTCCAAGAAATTAGTAATATGTAGATGAGGATCCTCGTCCGCAAGCCCATGAAAGGTTGCGGAGTTTTGGAGCATTTGTATCAAATGCGGCCGAAGTTCGAAGTTGTTGGCTTCGACATTCGGTGCATTGATAGCGGCGCCGAGATTGCCTACGGTGCGCCGTAGGTAATCCATGAGGGTACGTTGGTCCGCCATTGGAAGTTGGTCCCCCGAAGCTTTCTCCTGATTTTTAGCCTTAAGTCTTTTTCTGAGAAAGCGTTCGGGTTCTTCTAAAGGTTCTTTTATGTCTCTACTAGAACTGGAGCTCATGCACAACGTAGGAGGTTCAAATGTGGCGCCTGGGTTCCAAATCCTGCAATAAAAACAGAAAAGAACGTTGGTCAGAATGTTCACCACGGCCCCGTGCTCAGTGAACACGGCCCGTGGTCAGAGGTACAGTAATTGTTTTCTGTATCCCAGTTACTGGGAGTTGGGCACGACCCCGTGTTGCACCGATACGGCCCCGTGCTCAGCTCTCTGTAACTCAGAAAATAAAAACTGCCAGTGATGATGCTGGGCACGGCCCGTGTCTGACCAGGCACAGCCCGTGCTGAGCTTTGCAGAAGCTGAAAAACTAAGAAAATCCTAAAAAAAATTAAAAAGAAAAAGGAAAAAATGATTAGGCCGTTGATTCCTAACTTTCTTAAAATCCTTGTGTCCCCGGCAACGGCGCCAAAAACTTGATGCGCGTGAAGTGTTATATATATTAGGTGTATATTTTAAGCCCCTTTAACACTTATTTTAGCCAAGTTTTAAATTTATAAAACACGATATTTTACTAACACTAAACACACATATGGGCAAGTGCACCCATCGTGAGCGTAGTATAGCGTTGGTAAGATACAGAGGTCGTCCAAGGACACAAGAGCTTTTAGTACCGGTTTATCCTCAACGTCTAATCAAAATAAAAAGTTTAGAAAAAGGTTTTAAACTAAAAAAATAAAAACTAACTAAAATGCTGAAAATAAAATAAAAATAAAAACAGATAGACAAGATGAATCACTTGGTTCCGACTCGTATCTAGTATAACCTTTGATTATTTCCGCACTTTTGCACATAATTAAGAGATTATCTTAGTTATTGTAGTAGGCCCCTCTTTTGAAGGTGACGTTACCCTCACCCCAGTAGTTTGAGTCAGCAAGGATACAATCCTAAAAGGGTGGATTATTGGAAGATAATGATTTAAGTTATTAATGCAGTATTATGGTAGGCCCCGCTTTTGGCGGTGACGTTACCCTCGGCTAAGTAGTCTGAGTCAGCAGGGATACAGTCCTAAATAGCTGGGTTATAGTATTAATAGTAGTTAACTTATGAGGGGATCAAAGAGTTTGGACCCCCGCCATCCAATACCGTGAAGAATTGAAGGAGGTCCTACTAAATTTGACCCAGGTCCATTGCAGGACCTCTAAACGCTGAACAATGGCAAGACCTTTACCAAACCGTTCCCTTAACCCCCGACCAGGTAGCCAACATACCTCCATATAGACCGTGGAGATATGAATGGTGAAAATCCTTTATTTTATATAGACAGTAAAATAATGCCAAGACACCACGGACAAACGATAAGGAAGGATCACCTTCAACATAAGTAACTAGTTATTAAAGTCATTAATACAAAACCAAATAAAAAGTGCAAAAGATTAGAAATAAAAAGTATTATACTAGACACTTTGTCTTCACCAAGTGATGTAAGAGACTTAGGCAAACATGGCCTTGATTGTCAAGAACTCTTACGATCAATCTTGGATCCCGAGACGACTCACACACTCTACGATGGACAATGGATGATGGTGGTGGATGATGGTGTTATGGTGGTGGTGGGTGGTGGGTGAAGTGTGAGAGAGGTGGTGTGCCAAGGGATGAGTTGAAATGAAACCAAGCACTCCTATTTATAGGCTGAACAGAGGGCTGGGCACGGACCCGTGTCCGCTGGGCACGGCCCCGTGCCTGTCTGACAATCTCTCTCTTCATTAATTGTAATTCGCAATTACAATTAATGCGCCTGCTGTACTTTCGACACGCCCCCGTGTTCGCTGGACACGGCCCGTGGTGGGCAATAGAAGCTTCTATAGGTTTGTCTTTTCTGCTGCTTCTTGGGCACGGCCCCGTGCTGGCTGAGCACGAGGCGTGTTCAGTCTTCTGCCTTCTCTATTTTGCGTGGGACGATGCCGTTGAGGGGTCGGGCAGTCCACTTATGTTCCTTTCCTTGTATTTATGTTAGATTTAGCTGTCTTTTTGCTTCTTTTGTGAATTTGAGCTCATTTAATCCTGAAAATACAAAAGGAAGACAAAAACACTCTTTTTCCAACATTAGTACTTAAAAAGGGTTAGTTTTATGCCTCATTTGATGTAATTTATATGTTGCATTTTACACACATCATACGTCCTTACCATTTAGCATTGATAATGTCTGCTAAGTATCTTACGTTAATACAAGGGATAATAAACCTTTAGTAAACCATAAGCTTAGCAAACTTTTGATTTCATTCATAGGAACTCCAGATATTAAATATAAGGTATAACTTACCAATGGAATCTATAATGCCATCTCCCCCATCCTCGAAGATAATCCTTTCATAAGAATCTGGAGTACTCTTCCCTAAAAAGAGTACGACAATATATATTACTTTATTTTATTTTATTATTTTTCTCATTGTTTTCTATCGCCTGCGAATGCCAAACTAGGTTTGATAAAAGTGCCATATGAGGAGTGGCGTATCCTAGTGTGTCCCATAGATTGCTTCCATGCCTGATCAGTATGGAGGTTTAATGCATGGAACCCCTGAGATATCCCAATGGTCATATTGTACTAAAGTCGACTAGTAGTATTCAAAGAAGATATCCAATATAAAAATGTCCTTATAAGTATCTCTACTTAGGGCATCCTTGCATTTGTAAAAAGAATGTGTCATTTATCTGACACCGACATCGATAGATAAACCAAAGCCTGAGAATACGGACATCTCTGATATCTCTGTGTGTCATAATTATCTTCTTTAAAAAATTAGCATGTTTACCTCCTGAGAGGCAAGTGGATGTTAGGACAAACATCCCGCTTAGGGCTGCAGTTATTGTAAAAGCCTTATATCTGTTAGTACCAACGGAATAGGAAGAACTAAGAGCCAAATCGATAAGTTTTTAGAGAAGGTTTCATAAAGCCAAAATTCAAAGTTCTAAGAACTCCGATTTTTAGTAAATAAGAAAGACGGTTCATCTTGCTTATGCATTGATTACCGCAACCCTATTTAGGCAACAATTAAGAATCGCCATTAGCTGCCCAGGATCGTCGATTTGTTCGACTAGCTGTAAGGATTAGCTATTCTTTGAGATTAGTTATAAGCAGTGGGTGGAATAACCATCTCACCATAAAATAAGTTTTTCTATAGCAATTATTATGTAAGTATCAAGGCTACTCATTTGGAGACCTTGTATAGATGGAATGTTAAACATCTATTATTAGAACAATAGATTGGTAAGTCCAATTACCAGGATCTGAAAGTTGCATTGGAAACAACAAGTAAGATCATTCGAATTCGTAATCACCTTAAATTTGCTAGTAAACGGCAGAAAATTGAGAATTGAGAAAAGTCGCAACCTTCTTAAGTCCTTAATAAGAAATAAGGTGCAATCGAAGGTATCACCCTAAGAAGGGTGTGCTAAATTTCAATTTCTCCGGGTAAGTTAAGCCCTGGATATATAGGAACATTCGGGAAATCGAATGCAACAAAGGTCAATAGCCTATAAGCTAAAACCTATATAAGGAGTTTAGTGGAGCTCACGAGGCAACCCACACTGATGATTTGAGCGTGTGTTTCACCAATAAGTTGAGACCCATTATCATAATAATAGGCAGATTAATGAAACTTTATGGGTGGACGAGAAATCGGTATAGACTAAGAATCGACAGGTTAATAAGCTTCGAAGGAAGCATGTACCGATCGTAAAGGTTAAATGGGATGCCCGTAGAGGTCCCGAATACACGTGGGAGGTAGAGTCCACAATGAAAGAAAAGTACCCTCAGTTGTTTCAGTAAATCTCGAGGTTGAGATTTCTTTTAAGGGGGTGCGGATGTAACACCTCGTAATTTCATGTCCTATAATGAATTGACACGTGTCATAAGCTTGAACGTGTGAAAGAATACTCTAGAGGGACTAAAGTTGACAAACAAAGAAAGTATGCGAATATAAGGGTTTAAAATGTCAACAATGGATAAAAATACTTTACAATAACCCTACATGATGTTTATACCCTTAAACGAATGATTCATGGATCATACGAAGCTAATTGTGAAAGAAAGTGAGAGATTACAAACTACAGGGGTTAAATGTGTCAACATGTTTAAAATATACCTCTGAGTGACCTTTTAGCAAACCCGAAGCTTTGTAATGATTAATTATGCTCACTAGAATGCGTGATAAAAATTTCATCAAGTTTCGTTATCGTATGAGAAAGTTATGATAGAATTCGTATACGAGGGGTTAAAAGCATCAACATTGAAATTTAAGACTTTTCGGTGATCGTATGAATAACCAGGGACTTAAAAAGTTGGTTTATGAATTGGGGTGCTTAAAAGTCAAGTTTGGGGGTTACAAGTGCAAGAAACCATGTTAAAAATCAAATTTGGAAGTTCAGGGGCCAAACTGTCAACTTTTGAAAGATATGTCATGCTGGCCTGGTCCTTACGGACCGTATGCTAGGACCCTTACGGTCCGTAAGAGACTCCCAGATGCAGAAACTCGTAAGGTGGCTGTTCAGCCCATGTAACCGACTTATATTGCCATTTCTTACCACCAAAGGCTGCCTAAACTAATTCTTAGGCATTAGGGACACTTGTGAATGATCCATGATCAGTTATAGCATTGTTTGTCATGATCACAAGCAATCAAACCCACTATATAAAGCACCATTGTTTGCAACTTTGATCATTCACTCATTCCTTCACTCCTGATCATTTCTGGAGCTCAAGGCCTTTCCCCAAGCATCTCTAATCGTGCATTCGACCTTGGTAAGTATCCTTGACCTTCCTTAATTGATTTTTGCTTAGTTATTAGCCTAAAAGTCAAACCGTCATAATTAAGGTTTGACTTATCGATTAATCATTAATGGTCTGATGTTTAGTCAAATTGAAAGTAGTTATAAGTTGGTAATTATGTGGGCATTACACCCTTAAAAGGGCACCCTCTGCTTCCCACTCTAACTAGATCAATTGTCGGGTCAAAGTTTATTATAAAAAGCAAAGTTGTAGAAGGCGCTAGGCGCTAGTCGGGCGGTGAGGTACAGCCTAGGGATTAATCGGAATGGGATTTTTATATGTATTTTTTCAAAATTATATATATATACCCAATAATATAAAAATAATACTTCAAAATTCACATAAATACTTCAAGTTTCAGATAGTATGGTTCGATTTTGACCGAGTTTGACCAATTTTGACTGCCTAGGACCGCCTAGAACCGCCTAGGACCGATTTTGATCGATTTTGACTGACTAATATTGTCCGATTAATCCGATTTTTGACCGCCTAGGACCGATTTTGACCGATTTTTGACCATGACCGATTAATTGACCGCCTAGCTCAAAATTAGGCAGTAGATGACCGCCTAGCGCCTAGGCGCCGATTAATCGGCCGCCTAGGCCGATTTCTGCAACCATGATAAAAAGTCAACAGGATCCTAATTTTTGAATTAACGCATAATTAGCAATGTAGAAGGCGTGTAACCTATTTTATCACTCATATAACTTGGTAATAAGTATAAGAACTGGTCTAAGCTTGTTTGATCCGACAATTTTCTGTTTAGGCTCGGTTCGGAACCGAAACTCGCAAAACTCTAACTTTTGCTTTGACTTCAGTTCTGACCCGATTTAGATGGGTTTAGAAATGCCTTAGAGCTTCCTTAGGACCAGGTTACATGATAGTATAACCCTCTGTGGTTGGATCGTTGATTGTCCGATTCGTTTACACGTTTCCGTCAATTGCTAAATGTTGACCATAATGCCCATTTGACCTTAAAATGAGAATTTTGGGAACGTGAGAGGACAATAATCTTTGTTACTGATTTATAAACATGTCCCTAAAATTTCACATCAGTTGGAGGTCTAGATTAGGAGTTATGCTCAATAGCGTAATTAGAAAGCTTTTTGTTAATTAAAAGGCATAATTAGCGTAAAGCCTATCTAAACCCAATTTTTGACACCAAAACTTTTACTCACTGATGTAATATAATATTTTGAGATTTTTGAAGATTTTTAATTATTTTTAACCTGATCATAACTTAAGGTTATGGCCTTGATTCTGTAAATACCGATTATACCCTTTTTTGTGTATAAAATGAGTTTTACATAGTATTTTGAAACCAATCCAATTGCTACTGATTTTATATAATAAATGAAGTATTTTGAACTTTATAACCTGATTAGAAAACTCAGATTTTCTGTTAAACCCGGAAATCGCTTAAAACGGCTTTTTACGCGTATTAAACACATAGTATAGGTTGAAAACCATTTTGTCATATAAGACTTATCACCAACTGATATAACTTGTTAAAATAAGTTGTTCTACTGATTATTTCAGACCCGAGTCTCAGAATTAAAATTAATCTCTTTTATAATCTTTTAAATGACCAAAATACCCATACGGGGCTTAAATTGAGATTAAACTCGTTTTGGGCATAATGGAAGGTATCCTTCTGATATCACAACATATTTAAGGCATGTTAACTTTGGAAACCTATATATGACTCTTATGATTACCCGTTACACTTCTTGCGCGTTCGGTTCGGTTTATGTAACTAGTTTGCATAAATTAGACGAAACGGGTCAAACCTTATCGTTTTTATTTCAAAATCCAGAATGTATTTAGTTTACCTATTTTATACAAGTATTCATACTTGTTGGGTCTAAATCACATTCTAATCCGACCTCCGCTTAATCTAGCCTATCGTACCGTTGTTCTGTTTAAAAACTAGCCGGTCTAAGTCTTTGACATAACTAAGACCCGTTAGTATTCTAATTGGTTATTTATACCATCATTCCAGACTAGAGCCTTTCGGTAAATTGTACCTACGCTTACTTAAGTGAATTGTCACACCCCAAATTTCCACGTATTACTGGTGGGCCCGGTAGGGGAGTATCGTGACGTAGTTGGCAACATCATGGTCAAACAACACAATATAATAATGCACAGCGGAAGCAAAAGATAAATATATTACATTCCGAATATAAGTAATGTCAAAGTATTACAACGGAAGGTAAAGGATCCACAGGCAGATCAATAAAAGAAAACTGTTCAACAGACTTTAGGCATCTAGAACTTGCAAGATTCCCTAGTGACGCCCTGAGCTCCCAGCCAATTACGCATAGTACCTGTCACTTAACCTTTTGGAAAATACGTCAGTTTACACTGGTAAATACAATTAACTGACTCATTTTGGAAAAAGAGTTTGAAAAGTGATTCGAGTGCAAACGGCACAAAATATCTTGACACATTGATTAAAATGCACAGAGGCAAAATTAATCTTTTATACTTGGGACAATTTTATTAATAAAAATCTTGTATCCGATTTACATGGTTGTCCAACATTTAGGGCCGGTGATTATACAATACAAGCCGGACAAGATTAATCGACACACCACAAATATAATCTCACAAGAAGATACCCTTACGAGTGAGTATACGTTATACATATGCAACAGGAGGTGTTTTGCCTACACCTTGTGCTTACGTCGTGGCCATTCACTTTTTAAAATGAGCCAAGGATATCCAGGACACGGTCATTAACCCCCAATGTTATTTGTTATCAATCAATACAGATTAAAACGGGATTATGCAATTTAATCATCTCCGATTAAAAGGTTTCTACACCCGACCAAGCGGTATTTTTATAATACCGTATCCCAAGCCCGTATAAGGGAAAATAAGTTAAAAGTATTTACCTGAGCTAGCAATGCAATTTATACTCAGCCGTATATCTTAATCAGCAAGCACAAGTACTTCTACTGGGGCTCTTAATCTGGAACGAAGGTTTTATTAACCTATTAAATTCCTAACGGGTCTTATTTAAGTCGTAACTTAGACCGGTTAGTTTTAAGGAAAGGTTTACGGTTCAAACGCATGATTAAGCGAAGACCGGGATAGGATGTGATTTAGACCCGACAAGTTTGGAGACTTGTATAATATGGGTAAACTAATCACATTCTGGATTTTGAGATTAAACCGATAAGGTTTGACCCGTTTCGGCTAATTTATGTAAACTTGTTACATAAACCGAACCGAACGCGAGATAAGCGTAACGGGTATCCGTAAGAGACATATACAGATTCCCTAAGTTAATATTCTTCAAATATGTTGTGACATCAGTAGGATGTCTTTCATTATCCCCGAAATGAAATTAAACACAAACTATGCCCCGTAGGGGTAGTTTGGTCATTTAAAAGGTTATAAAAGAGTTTAAGTATTTATCTGAGTTACAGGTCTGATATAATCAGCAAAAATACTTATTTTGATAAATTATAACAGTAGGTTAAAGTATATATGTGAATTTACCAAGTATAACCAAACTATGCACCGTAGGGGCATTTTGGTAATTTCACATAAGCCGTAAAGCTCAAAACTGAAGTCTGAGTTAAACAACTTTTGCTTACTGTTAAAATATTATAATTTGCCTCTTATATCAGTAGGTATCAACCCGGGTATGTCCAATATGATTTTAAAACATATTATGCGCTAAAAACGCTAAATAAGGCGATTAAAGGCCATTTCCGGGTTTGATACTTAAATCTGATATTTTTATATTTACAGAAGGCTTAAAATAATTTATTTATCATATGTGATCAGTAGCAAAAGGTTTGGAGTCGTTTAGATGTGTAAAACTCATTTTATGGCTCGTAAGGGCAAACCCGACAATTACCGGATTAAGCCTACGACTATGAGTTATGCTCAGCCTAAAATTAATTAAAAATATTTAAAAATCCCAAAATAATATATTACATCAGTGGGTAAAAGAATTGATATCAAAAAGTATGTTTAAGTAGGCTATACGCTAATTGCGCCATTTTATTAACATAAAGCATTAATTTTGCGATAATGAGCATAACTCTTAATCTACAAGTCAAACTGATGTCAAACTTTTCATACAAGTTTATATATCAGTAACTAAGGTTTCTACACTTTTACATTTTCATAAATCACGTTTTAAGGTAATAAGGGCATAATGGTCAACATATGAGCAATTAACGGAAATATGCATATTAATTGGATAACTAATGAACCAAGGTGTATAATCACAGAGGGTTGTTCTAACACGTAACCTAATCCAATTAAAGCTCTGAGGCATTTCTAAAATGTGCCTAAACGGGTCAGAACTGAGAGTCAAAGTGAAAGTCAAACTATGTGACTTTCGGTTCCGAACCGGGTCTAAACAGGAAATAGTCGGGTTGAACATGTTCGGACATGTTCTTACACTTATTACTAAGTTATAACAATGATCAAACAGGTTATATATGTTCTAGATAGATAATTATGCATAAATGACATTTTAAGCATCCTGTTGACTTTTTACTTAAAAGTTTGACCCGACTTTTGACCTGGTTAGAGTGGTGATCAGGGGAAACCCTTTTGAGGTTTTATTACCCACATAAATACCAACTCATAACTACTTTTAATTCGAGATATACCTGAGCCATTATTGACTAATCTCGAAGTCAAACCGTAATTACGACGGTTTGACTTTTAGCTAATTAAACAAGCTAAACTCAATTAAAGAAGGACTAGCAGACTTACAAGAGTCCTATGCACGACTTAAGATCAGTTGGACCTGCTTGAGAGCTCCAGAATTGATCCAAGAATGCAGGAAATGGTGTGTGGAACATTGTTGCACTACATGGCCTTATATAGTGGATTTAGGCACTACAATTAGTTGACAACTAAGTCTACTACTGCCCACAACCTTCCAACATGTGTCACTAGTGTCTAGGGGTCGTTTAAGGGCCTCTTGGAAGGGTTTAGATGCATTACAAGTCATTTAGAAGGCTGAACAGGCAACCAGCTCGTTTTTCTGCATCTGCGCGTCCCAGGCGGCCCGCCTCGCGTTTTAACTATTCCCACGCGGGCCGCATGGCCCATTAAAATCAGAATTTTCTATTTTAAATGTCTTGCAGCTTGACCTTTGGCTTCACGAAGGGGCAACTAGGGTTATTTCTTGCATTTTGACCCCCTTATATTTACCCACAAGGGTTTTAGGACTTATACCCATTTTTCCAAGTCCCTGGACCTTTCCGGTTAACCCGAAAAGTCATAATTTTCAATGTTAACGCTTTAACCCCTCGCACACGAATTTGATCATAACTTTCTCATACGATAACGAAACTTTATGAAATTTATATCGCGCATTCTAGTGAGCATAATTAACAGTTACAAAGCTTCGGGTTTGTCAAAAGGTCACTCAGAGGTATATCTTTTACATGTTGACACATTTAACCCCTGTGGTTTGTAATCTCTCACTTTTAGCTTCGTATGATCCATGATTTATTCGTTTGATGTTATAAACATCATGTAGGGTTATTATGAAGTATGTTTATTCCCAGTTGACACTTAGAATACGTACAATCACATACTTTCCACGTTTGTCAACTTTAGTCCTTTTATAACATTCTTTCACACGTTCAAACTCTATGACACGTGTCAACACATTATAGGACGTGAATTTTCGAGGTGTTACATGAATACGGCTGAGTTATTATAATTCTTGCTATTTAAGACAGGAGCTAGCTCAGGTAAATACTCTTAACCTATTTTCCCTTATACGGGCTTGGGATACGGTAATATAAATACCGCATGGTCAGGTATCGGATTCAAAGACCAATAAGTCGGGAAATCCAAATAACCTGCTTTAATTCGTATTGCTTGACTGAAACATTGGGGATTAATGCGACCGTGTCCTGGATATCCTTGACTCATTAATTGCAATGGCCACGACCTAAGCACGGGGTGTAGGCATACACCTGACAGATGCAATATGCTTATTAATTAATTATACCCAATATGGGATTCCCAATAAGGGAATAAGTGGTGTGTCGGTTAATCTTGAACCGGCAGAGAACCGGGCCCCGTATGTAGAGCAAGTTATGTAAAACTGATAACATGAGATATAGTTTGTCCCAAGTATAAAAGATTAATTTTGCCTAGTGCATTTTAATCAAAGTGTCAAAATATTTTCGTGCCTTGTGCACCTAAACCAATTTTCATAAACATTTTCAAATGAGTCGGTTGAGTGTATTTACCAGTGAAAACTGACGTATTTTCAAAAGTCTAAGTGACAGGTACAAGTACGTAATAGGCTGGAAGCTGCTCAGGACTTGTTAGTTGAGGACTTTGCAACTCCTTCACATAAGCCATTAGTCTGATAACTTCTTTTGTTGATTTGATCCGCCTGTGGATTATTACAAGCTAGTCTGTACGGAATACTTTTATATTATCAGACATTTGTGTTTGTAATAATATTTTATATTTCAAGACTTCCGCTATGCATTTAAATTGTGTTGTTTGACTATGACGATATCAACTACGTCACGATACTCCCCACCGGGCCCACCGGTAATACGTGGAAATATCGGGGTGTGACAGGTTGGTATCAGAGCCAACATTGAGTGAATTAAACACTAGCCTTTTTGTGTTTAATCTCAATGACACATTAGCACATTCCTTGGCCTTCTGAGTCTAGACTTAACATAGGAATATTCTCAATCCTAATCTGGAAATTTTTGCTTCCAATTTTATATATATTGGATATGTCGCCAAGCGAAGAAGCCGTAATAGGAATTCTCCACACCCGGAGCTTTGAAATGCTGAGCTTCGTACGGTGGCCAGGATGAAACGTGCAACCAAGGAGAAAACATTCAGAAATGAAATGAAGAAGAAACTCCTTTTGCTGAAGATCGTTTCCTTAATAGTCCTTATAAGGACATATTTATCTTTCAGTCCATTCAAGGACAACATTATTTCTTTTCAAGTCCCATTTAGGGCAATTATGTACCTCTGTTAAAAATCAATGGAGTGTTTTATCTAAATTCCATTCATATCATTGTATATGAATATAATATATGAAATAAATTAAAATAACATTCCTTTTATAAGATCTACCATTATAATAAAATGGCAAAATCTAAAAAGGACAAGACCTAGCCCAGGTGTCATTTTAAGACAGGGCCAAGATGGCAGTTCCTCAATTGGATTCAGATCCTTATTAACATCTCAAATTAGGATTGCTCTGCATTAATTATTAAAAAGAATCTTAAAGATAAAACCTAGCCACATGTCATAATAGACATGGCCAAGATGGTAAAACCTATTCAAAAGATTCAAATCCCTGTTAACATCTGAAAGCATATTAACATGTTTGACAAAATGTGATTCGATAAAACCACATAAATCATTCTTAAAATTGGGTTATTCTAATTTCCCTTATTTATGTTGGACCGTTCTTTGACCTTGAAAAGTCAGTCAAGGCAGTTCATCTTTACGTGTAAAGGCGGAAACAATGCACGCAAAGTTACAACAGCTGTTTCATTCAATTTCTTCTCTTTTATTGCTTTCAGAATACAATTTGACAGAGTTCCGACACCTAAGCAATGACCACGATCCGCTCCAACATACATGAATAATCCTCTCAGGTTCGCTTCTATGACCCTATATATAGTGTGATCAGGTTCGCTTATATGGACGTCCATATAAGCGGACCTATTACATTGACAAATAAGCGAACCAACCTGATGACCTATAAGCGAACCTGTTTGACACATAAGCGAACCTATACAAACACATGTTCACAAAAGCGGACCTATCAACATAAAACCTAATTTTGACATTCTAGCTCCTATGTTGACCTATCTTAACCTAAGAATTAATGCAGACGAAGTCAACAGACATTCCATGCACCAACAGACTCCCCCTTGGATGTTGACGAAGTCTTCAGCTCCTGAGTCTTCAGTCTTGGTCTTTTCTCCAACACTCTGTCTTCACATCATAAGCATTCTTCACAGGTTTATAATCACAACCTGATTCTAACTTCCATCTTCCCTTTGACTGTTGATCCAGACTCCCCCTTTCACAGACTCCCCCTCTCAATATGCTAGAATTTGAGGTATCTGGTTCAAGCTTTAACATTTAGCTTCCGTGGGAATGATGAAATCCAAAACTTGTTACCCTGCACATCCTCTACAACAAAATAAGTTTCACAAATTTATATCAATTGAATTTAAGAAACTTACTGGTAGACATCATTAATTCAACAAACATACTAGTTACATCAAGTTCAAATGAATGACCTTGATTAACTAACCACACAATCTTTCAAAACATTTTTATATAACATTCAAAGTTTTCAACATATTCTCCCAACCCTCTAGTTCATCAAGTTTAGCACTCGAATTTTGAATATCAGATCTTCAACATCAGTTGTCGAAAATCTTTTTGGATTTTTGTTTTGAATGAAATGCAGTAAACAAAAAATATACAAACAATATTTTTGTGAGTTTGTGTAAGAGGATCATATCAGTTCATGAGACCAATCACTAGCACCGTTAAGCTTTAAACATTTTCAGTTCTAAACGATTCACGTTGATTAACGATATTGTTGTCCACATAAACTCAATCTAAAAACTTTCGAAATGCTTACCGATACGTTAAGGTATATTAATTTTGCACTAAGTACTTATGGACCCCACGATCTCAGCATATCCCCTCATCATGCAATACACTGACTCAAGTAATGCCTTTAAACTTTTATCAACTGTGATTTGTGCGAAAAACAAAGCAGAATGTTTAAACATTAACAATCAGGTCGATACTTCCGTATACGCAGAGAAAGTCCAATGTTTAAACAAAATAAGAAAAATAAAACAAGTTGAAGTTGTTTAGGCTTTAACCACCAGGTCGATACTCCCGTATACGCAGAGGTGATCCAAAGCTTAAACGAAACACCAAAGAAAATAAAGCAGAACGTTTAGGCAACAACATCCAGGTCGATACTCACGTATACGCAGAGGATGTCCGATGCTTAAACAAAATAAAGAAATAAAACAAGTTTAAATCTTTGCAAAAAGAAATGCACAATCACAGTGACTTTTCAGCAAAGTTGTGAAAGTTCACAAACTTAACAAGTTTTATGTCTTTTGATAATCAGCGATTACTGAGTAGGCACACAATCAAGAAGGACAAAACCAAGTACTATGCTTTTGACCATGTTTCCCACTAGAACTAGGCTTTTTCATTTATGTTTGTATCGTTATCGCAAATCTACTAGTCTAGCTGAGCCTATCGTCACATCTTTAGTGAGACCGTTTATCACTTTTAGACTTTACATTTCTTTAGCATGCTGTGATAGTCCACTGATTTACTATCATTTCCTCTTGTCTCAACAAAACTCATTTTTTGCTTTTTCAATGTTTTTGACATTTTCAAATTTTCTAATTTTTTTAAAAAAAAATTCTCCCCCTAAAATCAAAATATGTTTCAATTTTGATTTTCTGGGAAAATTTGAAAACAAATTGTATAAATAAAATGACAAACTGATATCGAATCGCTTCAATTCGCCATTCACTTGGCTTAACAATCAGAACTCCCCCTGTCAACAAACTATTTTCCCATTATGATTTCAAAACACTTAAGTTTGTTTTAATCAAATGGTTTTTCCGGAAAATTAGTTTTGTTGAATTAACAAACCACTTGTTGGTTAGGGGATTATTTCATCACTTTGTTCTCCTTTAACCATTTTGAAAGATTTAACAGTTCAAGATTCTATCAACACAAACACTTGTAGGAAATCAAGTACAACTTAATGTCCCTGATTTACCACATGTAAGACGAAAAATCACCAGAGTGAAATTTCTCAAGAAATGTGCCGATTCATGTTCCACACTTACCAACCTGGGAACTCCGGCAAGTCAGGTTTTTCTATTTGAAAAGATTCACCCAAGCCTGACCAGCCTTGGGTGATTTTGAATTCTTGTTCAACAATGATGGAAAATTTGCATCATCCATTGTTAAACCTGAATTCTCAGATTTTACTTCAACAACAGGCTCTTCTGGCTTTGACGAACCAGAATCATTGCCTGCACATGGCTTGTCTGACTTTGTTGAGCCAGATTCATCGCCGACAACTTTCTTTTTCTCCTTTTTCTCTTTTGTCCTCAGATTTGCATCCAATGAATTCGTCTTTCTTGACTTTGCAATCGAGTTAGTTGATTCATCAGAACTCTTATTCAATCTGTCCGGTGAACCCGAAGACAAAATCTTCTCCAGATACTCTCTCGCCTTCTTTCTTTTCTTTCGCAGTCTGTCTTTCTGCCCCTGTGAAAGTTTAACTTTCTTTTCTTGAATTATCTGATCCTGAACTTTAGGTTTTAGAACCTTCTGTTCATGGGGCTTGATGTTGACTGGCTTCTTTGCCATTCTTTGAGATTCAACCCTCGATCTTCCCATTGATCTCCTCGAGCAATCTCTGGAAATATGACCTCTGATATGACAATTATAGCATCTTCTTGTTTCATAATTCAAATTCTGGCAGTTAACAGCAATGTGTCCTTTCACACCACAGGTGTAGCACACTCTGTTATCGTACCATCCTCTTCTATCAGTCCAAACCTTCAGATCATAACATTGTTTGGCTTGATTATAGTCATTTCTCCTTTTCAATGCTGGATTTGACTTTTGAGCACTGTGGCCAAACCTGCACCACTTATTACCAACATTTTGTGAGTTTTCATTTTTAATTTTTTGTGATTTTTGATAATGATTGGATGACTTGTCTGATGAGCTTTTATTTTCATTTTTTGGATTTTTCAAATTTTTATCTTTTTGTTTCAGTTCTACACTCTTCTTAACAGATTTTTGTTTGGAACATTCACTTGTTTCAGTAGATTGCAAAACAGTATTTTTAAATTTTTCTTGTAAATCTAAAAATATTTTTCTTTTCTTTTCCTTTTCATCATCAGATATTTCATCACAATTTTCAATTTTGACTTTGTCAAAATTTGTGACATTGTCACTTATTGGAACAGAATTGATCGGTTTTGGACAAACATGTGATGTAGAATTCACAAAACCTTTCAATTTAATCTCAAACTCAGCAATTTTATTTCGAGCAATTTCAGCTTCATTTTCAAGTCGAATGATTTTCTGAAGATGAGAATTTATTTCAATTTGTTTTTCAAGATTATTATGAAAAATAACATATTTTTCATCTTCTAAAATCTTCATTTGACTTTGAAAATCTTTCTCAAATTTTAATTTTTCATTTTCAAAATCTTTTTCATTTTCTTTTGCATTTTTGATTTCCAATGTCAAACTGTCCAAACTACTCAACAGTTTGACATTTTCAGACGTCAATTTCTCATGATTTTCTCTCATTTCAAGAATCTGTTTATTATCAGATTCTTTCTCATCCTTCAAACTTTTGATTTCCAATGTTAAACTCTCTACATTCTTCAAAAGTTTGACATTGTCTGTTTCTGATTTTTCGCATTTCAAGCATTTTCCATTCATCTCTCCATCATCAGCTTCTTTCTTTGTTTCCATCTTGTATGTTCCTGTACAGAAAATTTTAACAAAATCAAGAGGATTCAAATATTCATCAATATAACAACCCCTCTTAATATCGTATTTCATAACATTTTTTGCAGCAAGACACACATTTACTCTTCTTCTTATTTCAAGAATCACATCCAAACTTATTTTTCTTAAATTCTTTTCTATTTCATTCATCAACTCATTCTTTTTCTTTTCATTTTCATAATCGTGTGTTTTAATCTTACTGATGAATTCTTTTAAACTCAAATTTGAGAATCTATAATCCTTTTTCAGGTTAATCAAGAATTCATTCCATTCAGCCGGTAATACATCTGCAAATTTTGATATCTGTTCAGCATCTGACATTCTTATCTCATTCGTTTTTAAATTTTCAAGTAATTGATCATACCGTGTTACCAACTCATCCAACGGTTCATGTTTCTTGCAACAAAAATTTTCAAGTCTATTAACCCAAACATGCTTATTCCCATTTTCTCTCGTGTTAAACCAAAATCAATTATACCAATCATTCAATCTTTCAAGATTATCATTTTCCTTTTCGTCAAACATTTTAACCACAATGTTAAACAATCTAATTTTTACTCAATTAAATCTATTTATCCTCAAATTTCACTAAACCAACAACAATCTGTTATATCGAACAATGATTGGGCCTTTTGAACAATTAAAGAATGTAATTGGGCCGTTCAATTACTTGTTACTTTCAAAAAGAAATGGCCAACAAGTTATATGATCAATCGATTCTCATTGGACCTTCACTAAAAGTGGGCTGACAAGATTTAATGCAAAATGATTCAACAATTCACGTGTTTACTCTGTTCAATGACTGATAACTATTTCCTCACACAACAGCAATATCCCTCGATATGATGTCACAAAAACGGAACTAAGGCTTGACAAATAAGCGAAAGTGATTGTGACCGAATAAGCGAACCTACTGTTATACCTATGAGCGGACCTCAAAATAATGTCACTAAAAACGGACCTATACTATCACATGAGCGGACCTCCTGCTATCCTATGAGCGGACCTCACACAATGTTCGAATAAGCGGACCACAAAAACGAACCTAATGATGTCCGAATGAGCGGACCTCTAGAGCGAATCTACAACAAACATGACCTAATAAGCGGACCTAAATGGTTATTTCAAGCAGACCTATCGATGTCCGTAAAAGCGGATCTCGCAAATTACCCAATTTTAACCATTTTTAAGCCGAGTTTTAACCTGAAACTTTCTAGGGTTTGTTAATTGTATGTTCCGCACGATATACTCAAAAATCAGACAATTTCAACCGTAGGAACCACTTCAAATAAAAAAAAATATGAAAGAAAGAGAGTAGAAATCAGAGAATTTGGTAGAATCAAGCTGTAGTAGTATGAACTCCTCGTCCTGAGCTCTGATACCACTTGTTGGACCGTTCTTTGACCTTGAAAAGTCAGCCATGGCAGTTCATCTTTACGTGTAAAGGCGGAAACAATGCACGCAAAGTTACAACAGCTGTTTCATTCAATTTCTTCTCTTTTATTGCTTTCAGAATACAATTTGACAGAGTTCCGACACCTAAGCAATGACCACGATCCGCTCCAACATACACGAATAATCCTCTCAGGTTCGCTTCTATGACCCTATATATAGTGTGATCAGGTTCGCTTATATGGACGTCCATATGAGCGGACCTATTAGCTTATGGTTCGCTTTTATGGACAATGTCTATATAAGCGGACCTATTACATTGACAAATAAGCGAACCAACCTGATGACCTATAAGCGAACCTGTTTGACACATAAGCGAACCTATACAAACACATGTTCACAAAAGCGGACCTATCAACATAAAACCTAATTTTGACATTCTAGCTCCTATGTTGACCTATCTTAACCTAAGACTTAATGCAGACGAAGTCAACAGACATTCCATGCACCAACAATTTATATAATCATCCCTTAAGGATGAAGTGCCTACGGGCTATAATTAACGTCCTTTGAGACTAAAGACAGTAGTGGTCTATAACCCCCTGTTAAAAAGGGCAATGAACTTTGATTCAAGCCTTAATACCTCGATTCTATAAAATCCTGGTTTATAAATTAAATATGTCCATGTGACTAGGCTGTTGAGCTATTATTAAATTATAATTAGGGATATAATACTTACGAGCCATATCCATTGTCATATAAGACAAAAGACAGTCGTAGCCTACAACTCCCTGTCAAGAAAAGGTAATGAACTTTGATTCAAACCATAATGCCTCGATTCCATAAAATCTGGGCTTATAAATTAAACTTGTCTACGTGACTAGGCCATTTGTGCTATTATTAACTTGTAAATTAGGATTTATGATAAAAATCCTGAATAAAATAAATATCATTCCTTTCCTACCAGTATGAATATTGAAGAGAATCTTAAAAGGTATAACCTAGCTTGAATGTCATTAAAGACCTAGCTACGATGGTAAGACCTGTTTAAAAGAAATTCAGATCCTTGTTAAACATCTGAAAACATGTTAACACTCCTGACAACAGTGATGCGATCAAATCACACTTGTCATCTTTATTAGGATTTCTCCAAACCCCTTATTTAGCCTAAATGATCAATAGGAATCATGGCTAATAATTGTCGAACATGATGTACACATCAAAACATCCACTGGGATGAATACCTTTAGGCAAAGATGTATACATGAAAAAGATAGTTTTTATTTCATAACTTCTTGTCAAGACAATGAACTATGAAATTTTCCGATCCAAAGGAATCATCGATTATGTTTTAAAATTTTTCCCTAGTGACAAGGCCCCTGTGCCATCAAGAGTCCTTTGGAACAAGCCCTTGTGCTATATAAAATGTCGGTACGACATTGACAGTCGTGATTTGTGTCCCCTGTCTAATAAATATGAAGGATTATATTCCGTTTACACGCCAATGATGGTTTATTTAAAAACTTAGGCGAAACATAACCAAATAAAATTTAATACTATCTATTGGCCTATATGGTTTATTTACACCATAGCTGTTTAATCATCAAATTCGACAATTCGCCATATAATTAAACAAATTATTACTACTTGGTTAGTAGCCTTCAAAGCTTCACCACGGCTGACTCCTCTGAAGCTCACAATCATCCAGTTAGTCAGAATGATGTCCATTGACTAGCCTTTGTGGCAAAATAAATTATCTTCCAAAGAGATGACGGCTATAGTCTTTAACTCTCTGTCCAAAGGTGAAGAACTATGTTCGAACCTTAAGATCTCTGATCCAATAAAATTGCGGTATATATATTAATGCCTTAAGTGCCATATCTTATATGTCCTTTGTGACAAGGCCTTCGTGCCTATGACTATTAATGTCCTTCGTGACAAGCCTTCCAACTATCTAAAGATTGTCGTTATGACAAGGACAGTTGTGACATTGTGATTCCCTGTCAAAAGGTAATGGACTTGGTCCAAACCTTAAACACAATTGATAGTCCTTTTTGACCTAGGCTAAATATAATTGACGTACTTTCTAGTAGCATACTATAATGAAGTTAAAAACCTAACAGCCATTATGGTTTAATAATACCATGGCTTATAAATCATCCATTACGAGGATTCCATAATAGTTTGTGGCTAAGCATATGTTATTATTGGTGTTTAGTACCAAAGCTCCAGAATGGTGGATTCCGACGAAGCACACAGCATTACTGCGGCTAGAAACAAGGATGCAAATATAAATATAAATGTTAATGGCATTGCTCTTCAGGCCTTGATTGACGCATCAATTAGTTAAGCTGTGGATAAGATCCTAGAGAACAAAAAGGAACCGAGTGACACTCACTCAAAGGTCCATACGGAAACACATACATCAGCTCGTAAGGAGAGCTCCGTTCACTCTTCAGATGAAAAGAGCGAACCTCAGAAGTTAGTACTCTATGATATGCCATGTTCAACTGAAGACGGGTGCACCTACAAATACTTCATCTCATGCAAACCTAGAGATTTCAATGGCGAAAAAGGAGCAATTGATGCCATGGAATAGCTTGAGGAAATGGAAACTGTTGTGGACATCAGCAATTGTGCTGATAAGGAAGTAGTAAAATTTGTTTCACAATCTTTCAAGGGCGAGGCTCTTGCATGGTGGAGGGCCATGATGCAGTCCACGGGGAAAATTCCCCTATACAATACGGGATGGTCCAAGTTTGTGGACCTTATCAAAGAGAACTACTATCCGCAACACGAAGTGGAAAAGGTGGAGTCAGATTTTCTGACTCTCACAATGAAGAACCTAAATTGTCAGCAATATGTTACCGACTTCAACTCCCTATCTAGATTGGTACCCTATTTAATTACCCCTGAACCAAAACACATTGCGCGTTTCATCGGTGGTTTGGCACTCGAAATAAAAGGGAATGTTAAGGCTTCAAGGCCAATCACCTACAGATCAGCTGTAGATCTATCCTTGTCTCTCACTCTAGATATAGTGAGACAAAAGTCAATCAAGAATGAAACTAATGAGAAAAGACAAAGGGAGGAGGATAACTCCCAGAATCCTAAGAAGAGCAAATCCGAGTTCAACAATAACCAACATGATTCCAACAAAAAGCCTACATGCAAAACCTGCAAAAGAAGACACTGGGGACAGTGTCGATCAAACCAAAAGATAAAGCAATGTGGCATCTGTAAAAGAACTGGACACCAGTCCCACGAATGTAGGGACATAAAGAATGCAAACTGTTTCAGCTGTGCCGAAAAGGGCCACATCAGTACTAATTGTCCCGAGGCTGCCAAGGAAGGAGCAGCTAAGTCTGGGAAGGATAAGAAAGGAAACGCCTGAACTACCGGTTGAATGCCAGAGACATTGCATATCAATAATAGCATTAGGTACGTCCTTACCATTTAGCATTGATAGTGTCTGCTAAGTATCTTACGTTAATACAAGGGATAATAAACCTTTAGTAAACCATAAGCTTAGCAAACTTTTGATTACATTCATAGGAACTCCAGATATTAAATATAAGGTATAACTTACCAATGGAATCTATAATGACCATCTCCCCCATCCTCGAAGATAATCCTTTCATAAGAATCTGGAGTACTCTTCCCCAAAAAGAGTACGACAATATATATTACTTTATTTTATTTTATTATTTTTCTCATTGTTTTCTATCGCCTGCGAATGCCAAACTAGGTTTGATAAAAGTGCCATATGAGGAGTGGCGTATCCTAGTGTGTCCCATAGATTGCTTCCATGCCTGATCAGTATGGAGGTTTAATGCATGGAATCCCTGAGATATCCCAATGGTCATATTGTACTAAAGTCGACTAGTAGTATTCAAAGAAGATATCCAATATAAAAATGTCCTTATAAGTATCTCTACTTATGGCATCCTTGCATTCGTAAAAAGAATCTGTCATTTATCTGACACCGACATCGATAGATAAACCAAAGCCTGAGAATACGGACATCTCTGTGTGTCATAATTATCTTCTTTAAAAAATTACCATGTTTACCTCCTGAGAGGCAAGTGGATGTTAGGACAAACATCCCGCTTAGGGCTGCAGTTATTGTAAAAGCCTTATATCTGTTAGTACCAACGGAATAGGAAGAACTAAGAGCCAAATCGATAAGTTTTTAGAGAAGGTTTCATAAAGACAAAATTCAAAGTTCTAAGAACTCCGATTTTTAGTAAATAAGAAAGACGGTTCATCTTGCTTATGCATTGATTACCACATCCCTATTTAGGCAACAATTAAGAATCGCCATTAGCTGCCCAGGATCGTCGATTTGTTCGACTAGCTGTAAGGATTAGCTATTCTTTGAGATTAGTTATAAGCGGTGGGTGGAATAACCATCTCACCATAAAATAAGTTTTTCTATAGCAA
Source organism: Helianthus tuberosus (assembly GCA_030545235.1). Classification (NCBI taxonomy): domain Eukaryota; kingdom Viridiplantae; phylum Streptophyta; class Magnoliopsida; order Asterales; family Asteraceae; genus Helianthus; species Helianthus tuberosus. The sequence continues at coordinate 75,414,731 of CM060380.1, forward strand.
TTATTATGTAAGTATCAAGGCTACTCCTTTGGAGACCTTGTATAGATGGAATGTTAGACATCTATTATTAGAACAATAGATTGGTAAGTCCAATTACCAGGATCTGAAAGTTGTATTGGAAACAACAAGTAAGATCATTCGAATTCGTAATCACCTTAAATTTGCCAGTAAACGGCAGAAAATTGAGAATTGAGAAAAGTCGCTACCTTCTTAAGTCCTTAATAAGGAATAAGATGCAATCGAAGGTATCACCCTAAGAAGGGTGTGCTAAAATTCAATTTCTCCGGGTAAGTTAAGCCCTGGATATATAGGAACATTCGGGAAATCGAATGAAACAAAGGTCAATAGCCTATAAGCTAAAACCTATATAAGGAGTTTAGTGGAGCTCACGAGGCAACACACACTGATGATTTGAGGGTGTGTTTCACCAATAAGTTGAGACCCATTATCATAATAATAGGCAGATTAATGAAACTTTATGGGTGGACAAGAAATCGGTATAGACTAAGAATCGAAAGGTTAATAAGCTTCGAAGGAAGCATGTACCGATCGTAAAGGTTAAATGGGATGCCCTTAGAGGTCCCGAATACACGTGGGAGGTAGAGTCCACAATGAAAGAAAAGTACCCTCAGTTGTTTCAGTAAATCTCGAGGTTGAGATTTCTTTTAAGGGGGTGAGGATGTAACACCTCGTAATTTCATGTCCTATAATGAATTGACACGTGTCATAAGCTTGAACGTGTGAAAGAATACTCTAGAGGGACTAAAGTTGACAAACAAAGAAAGTATGCGAATATAAGGGTTTAAAATGTCAACAATGGATAAAAATACTTTACAATAACCCTACATGATGTTTATACCCTTAAACGAATGATTCATGGATCATACGAAGCTAATTGTGAAAGAAAGTGAGAGATTACAAACTACAGGGGTTAAATGTGTCAACATGTTTAAAATATAACTCTGAGTGACCTTTTAGCAAACCCGAAGCTTTGTAATGATTAATTATGCTCACTAGAATGCGTGATAAAAATTTCATCAAGTTTCGTTATCGTATGAGAAAGTTATGATAGAATTCGTATACGAGGGGTTAAAAGCGTCAACATTGAAATTTAAGACTTTTCGGTGATCGTATGAATAACCATGGACTTAACAAAGTTGGTTTATGAATTGGGGTGCTTAAAAGTCAAGTTTGGAGGTTACAAGTGCAAGAAACCATGTTAAAAATCAAGTTTGGAAGTTCAGGGGCCAAATTGTCAACTTTTGAAAGATATGTCATGCTGGCCTGGTCCTTACGGACCGTATGCTAGGACCCTTACAGTCCGTAAGAGACTCCCAGATGCAGAAACTCGTAAGGTGGCTGTTCAGCCCATGTAACCGACTTATATTGCCCTTTCTTACCACCAAAGGCTGCCTAAACTAATTCTTAGGCATTAGGGACACTTGTGAATGATCCATGATCAGTTATAGCATTGATTGTCATGATCACAAGCAATCAAACCCACTATATAAAGCACCATTGTTTGCAACTTTGATCATTCACTCATTCCTTCACTCCTGATCATTTCTGGAGCTCAAGGCCTATCCCCAAGCATCTCTAATCGTGCATTAGACCTTGGTAAGTATCATTGACCTTCCTTAATTGAGTTTTGCTTAGTTATTAGCCTAAAAGTCAAACCGTCGTAATTAAGGTTTGATTTATCGATTAATCATTAATGGTCTGATGTTTAGTCAAATTGAAAGTAGTTATAAGTTGGTAATTATGTGGGCATTACACCCTTAAAAGGGCACCCTCTGCTTCCCACTCTAACTAGATCAATTGTCGGGTCAAAGTTTATTATAAAAAGTCAACAGGATCCTAATTTTTGAATTAACGCATAATTAGCAATGTAGAAGGCGTGTAACCTATTTTATCACTCATATAACTTGGTAATAAGTATAAGAACTGGTCTAAGCTTGTTTGATCCGACAATTTTCTGTTTAGGCTCGGTTCTTAACCGAAAGTCGCAAAACTTTGACTTTTGCTTTGACTTCAGTTCTGACCCGATTACATGATAGTATAACCCTCTGTGGTTGGATCGTTGATTTTCCGATTCGTTTACATGTTTCCGTCAATTGCTAAATATTGACCATAATGCCCATTTGACCTTAAAACGAGAATTTTTGGAATGTGAGAGGACAATAATCTTTGTTACTGATTTATAAACATGTCCCTAAAATTTCACATCAGTTGGAGGTCTAGATTAGGAGTTATGCTCAATAGCGTAATTAGAAAGCTTTTTGTTAATTAAAAGACATAATTAGCGTAAAGCATATCTAAACCCAATTTTTGACCCCAAACCTTTTACCCACTAATGTAATATAATATTTTGATATTTTTGAAGATTTTTAATTATTTTTAACCTAATCATAACATAAGGTTATGGCCTTGATTCGGTAAATACCGATTATACCCTTTTTGTGTATAAAATGAGTTTTACATAGTATTTTGACACCAATCCAATTGCTACTGATTTTATATAATAAATGAAGTATTTTGAACTTTATAACCTGATCAGAAAACTCAGATTTCCTGTTAAACCCGGAAATCGCTTAAAACGGCTTTTTACGCGTATCATTAGGATAAATAGGTTTAAAACCATTTTGTCATATAAGACTTATCATCAACTTATATAACTTGTTAAAATAAGTTGTTCTACTGATTATTTCAGACCCGAGTCTCAGAATTAAGATTAATCTCTTTTATAATCTTTGAAATGACCAAAATACCCCTACGGGGCTTAAATTGAGATTAAACTCGTTTTGGGCATAATGGAAGGTATCCTAATGATATCACAACATATTTAAGGCATGTTAACTTTGGAAACCTGTATATGACTCTTATGATTACCCGTTACGCTTCTTGGGCGTTCACAAAATAGAGGGTTTTTAGATTTTTGACTAAAATGGCAACAAAATGCAAACCACAGGGACCCAGATGTAAAAAGTTTGAGAATTGGACTAAAATGGCAAAACTGGCCAAACCACAGAGACCAAAATGGCAGTTTACTCTTTAATTTATTTAATTTAGATTATAAATTGATTTTTCCTGCCTTGGAAGTTCCCGGGTTCTAAGTGACAGGTACAAGTACGTAATAGGCTGGAAGCTGCTCAGGACTTGTTAGTTGAGGACTTTGCAACTCCTTCACATAAGCCATTAGTATGATAACTTCTTTTGTTGATTTGATCCGCCTGTGGATTATTACAAGCTAGTCTGTACGGAATACTTTTATATTATCAGACATTTGTGTTTGTAATAATATTTTATATTTCAAGACTTCCGCTGTGCATTTAAATTGTGTTGTTTGACTATGATGATATCAACTACCTCACGATACTCCCCACCGGGCCCACCGGTAATACGTGGAAATATTGGGGTGTGACACTCGTGTATTAAACGGGTTGAATAAATATTATTTTATATACCAAATAATAAGAAAATTATATTTAAAAAACTAATGGATATACTCGGTACGCCATAGATACGGTGATTACGGAGATTATTATTGAAAAGAAGATACAATGGTCAAACATGTTATTCAAGAAGCAAATAAGCATATATTTGAGTGATAAAATATAAATTATATTTAAAAAACCCGTAATAAATCTAGTTTTATATATAAAGAAATATTCAAAGTTATATACAATTTGTTTAAAAATTATGTAATAAAATCAATATAATATTTTTTTAATAAAGAAAATAAAATAAATAGTATATCATCACAAAGTTTGATTTTGGTGATAAATATTTTGGCTATTTAAAAATCTCTTAAACTAACAATTTAAATTTAAGGATAATATTTTATTAGAAAAATAGAAGTATTTTATTCGACATTTAAAATATAGTATAGATTTAAACTAAATAATAATTATCCGTATTTAAGTAGAAGAGATTAAACTAAATAATACTTAGTAGGAGAGTTATTCATAATTAACTAGTATTAAGCCCTTGCGTTGCAGCGCTTGTCATAAAACTGTGTTAAGTAGTAGCAATATTATAGCATTGTCAGCGACCAACAACACCGGAAAAGCTCGTAAAATCAAAATAAATAAAAATGGGAAAAAATAACGCCGAGCGAAAAGCATACGTAAAATCTTTGAATCACGCACGCTCGTTGCTGAGAAATTAAACCGAAACGTAAAACATAGAAAAAAATAACTAAGTCCATCCAGGACCCGCGTGTTGGATGAACTTGTAAAACGCAGAAAAATAAACTTGACGCGACTAACCAGTCAAACGGGAAAAAATATATGAAAAAATGTTGAAGCCCACACGCACGTTGTGGTGTATTAACTCACAAAATTTATAACGAAACGAAAAACTTAGGAAAGATTAAAAGTATGGTGGACCAAAATTGAAAATAAAAAAGAGTTGGGATTAAATTGCAACAAATGAAAAACTTTGGGTTAAAAGTAAAAAAACAAATGGTCTAAATTGCAAAATTGAAGTTATTTATTAATTTTAGATAAAGATAAGGATAAAAATAAATGATATATATATTGGTTATTAACTAATATTAATATTAAAAGAAATTTATTGAATAAATATAAATAAAATTTATGAGGTTGAAGGAGAGAATGTCATGTGTCATTATTTGGAATCTTTTATTATAAGTTAGATTAGAAGATATTAAACTAAATAATAATTATTCATAAGAGATTAAACTAAATAATATTTAGTAGGATGATTATCTATAATTAATTACAAGAGATTAAACTAAATAATAATTATTCATAAGACATGGTCTAAAATAATGACAAGTGTCCCCATAATGGTATAGATTATATTTTTTTTTTTCATAAAAGCAATGAGAATGGGTTAGTTTTTTTTTATTTCATCAACGGGGCCGGTCAATAAAAGAACATTGGGGTCGTGCGTAATTTTCTTATTATAAGTTCTACACGAAACAAGAAAAAGAATGATGTCGGGTAACCCGAGCTCATGTCCATAGCACTGTCGTGTATCCAAGGGAATTGGATCAATCATACCTTTATTATTCTTTCGTGCACATCACCTTTATGATCTATGGATATAGTTTTAATAACCTTAAAAAATATATATATATATTTTTAATTATATAAAATTTTCTTTATATATATGTGTGTTGATATGGTTTATGCTTTATCACTAAAAGGATACGGGTCAAAAGTTGACCAAATTTTTGAACCTAGCCACTATCGCTTGCTTCAAGGCTTTAACCTAGCCATCTAATTGTAAATATATAATGGGGTAAAACGAGGTCCAATATGTATTCAGTCAATCAGTCTTCTTTTCTTTAATAAATGTTGGCTCATACTCCCTATTTGCAAGTGTCTGGTCAAAATTTCAAGTGTAACAGACCATTTGTCCTGGTGCTAAGCATGCCAACTCACTCCATACATCTACCCCAGGCAACCAGGTCAATACCATATCAAGCTTTTCTACGCAAAAAAATCACATGATTTTCTGTCAGCTTCTGAAAGTTATGCCCTTTTTACTTGAAGGAAACCGCTACACGTTAGTAACGGAGACAAGTTATCCACTGTATGGCAGTAAAATCGGGTCCAAATGATAAAATAAATAATATATAAAAGTAAAAAGGATAGGTCCAACACTCTGATTTTGGTCTCCTTGATTCGATTAATCAAGATGTTTTAGTTGTACCTGTTAATTACATATATTAACTATCCATATTAATATCTCAGGATTTGTTGCTGAACATGAAGGATTATCGAAAGAAGTGATAGAAAAGTCAATTGATGCAACTGAAACAACTTTTGTGAATTTAGTGAAGAGAATCCAGGCTTGATAGACCTCAGTTTGTATCATTAGGTTCATGCTCATATCAGTCTTCCTACTTTTTCAGGTAAACATGTTATTGAATGTAGAATGTCGATAATAACAATATTAAGTGCATAATAAAATATGATACTCACTGATTATAGCTGAGTACACCTTTTCCACGCAAATACATCATATATTGAGATAATACGTTATAAAAATTGGATTTTAATTTAATGGCGCGACACATTCATCCTTGAACTTGCATCGCGGATAAATGCCAACTAGAAGCCCACAACAGTACATTACAGTAAAAGATACAAATATATTTTTATTTATTAATTGAGGCTGGAGTCAAGTTTATCTCAGTACCGAGTCAAGGTGCGGGATTTTATAATTGGTATGGGGTTTTTATTATTGGATCTGACTCGGAAAGATATGATAAGAGAGGGATTGGGTTGATATAAATGAGGGTGTTAGCTGGGTTAAAATCATTGTTCAGCGCAATATTTTAAATTGCTAGAAGACGCTTGGGCCCAAACAGAATGGATGGTGGTTAAGTGGATATATGATCGGCTATTAGTTTGTAATACTCATACGGCTAGGATAGGTTGGAAAGTTAACTAGACTAGACTAAAATATTGGATACAAGCACAATTGGATTTACAAAGTTTGGGCCCACAAGTTTTTTCGGACCATCATTGGTGGGTTTTCTTTAAAGTGGACTACTCTATGGTTTGGTAAAGTTTGGTGTTGTAGCTATCATCTATGGGCCAATAAAAATTCTTTTATTGGTTTATAAGACCATGTGTAGTGATACATATGAATAATGCCCTTATCCATGGGCATTGTGCGACACGTGTCATCGAAAGAAGTGATAGAAAAGGCAATTGATGCACCTAAAACAACTTTTGTGAATTTAGTGAAGAGAATCCAGGCTTGATATGTGGGACCCCATAATGCCCCCAGTCAGCAAAAGGGCATTATGAGCGTTTTTCACAAATAGGCGTAGTGGGATAATGCCCAATAATGCCCCATCAATGATTACCCACTTATTTTAAAAAAATAAAAATAAAACAAATAATATTAGTTGGAATATTCTTATTGGACAAACAAGAATTGAGAAAGCATGCACCGGCGTGTTTTAAATAACGCGGAGGACCAATTTTTGAAAAAAAAAAAAACGCTTAAACACGCCTTGGGGGTGCCAAAATTGATACCACTACGGATGGTCTAAGTCTAAGTTGGAAATTGGGTTTGGGATTTATTGCTTTATGTTTTGTAGATGTCCATCACATTGGAGTACACCATACCCCGCCCAAAAGACAACTTTTAGGCGTTTACTTAATTGTTTTTGGCGATTTTACAAAAAATGAATTGGCATGGAGATAATCAAAGGGAAGCAATAGTTCACTTTTTGGAAAGTGTTGTAATATGTATATAAAAAACACGAACAAAAAAGCCATTTATGAAAGTATTCGTGTTCGTTCGTTTGTTCAGTTAAAGTTAAACGAACGAACACGAACAAGATTAAGGATATGGGGTGGCTATATTATAGTGTTGAGCCACAAGGTCCACTCCCAAGACGCAGCGTGTGCATCATTTACCTGACCTGCATGCATATTAGTTGCTACAACTCTACAACATACTATTATTATGAATGCCGAAAGACATATATATGTCTCAAAAAGCTACTGCAGTGTTGTTAGATTATGCATCTTAGCATCTTATATTGGAATGCCACCTGTAGCTCTAAGTTTCTAATAATTTGAATACGTGCAACAGGTAATTTGATACTAAGATGGAATGGATAAGACATCTGACTGCCCTTTCAATCAGCAAGACATTCAAAAGGTCATTCTAAGAAAAGAACAATGAATGTAGAAGTATGAAGATTGAGTTATTTGTAGGGAAGTTAATGAATATTACTGCTAGCAAAACATATTTAAGAGTAAGAAAAGAACAAAAAATATTTATTTAAATGAGAATGTAAGTATAGAACATTGTTATGGGTTAAACATCAGTTAAAAAACGTTGGTTTATCATGGGAAAATTGGAGAAATTTCGTGTAAATTTTTTTTGGGGTCTAGGATGTGCTTTGTTGTCTGGTTGTTTTCAGTGGCGAAGCTTGAGATTTCCAACCGGGGGATCGAAAACGTATATACCCAAAAATTTCTATAAACCGGGGGGTCGAAAACGTATATACCCAAAAATTTTTATACGAAAACTACATACTCTCCACTACTAAGCGAAAAGTTCGGGGGGTAAGCCGGCCCCTCCCGCCCTCACTATCCTTCGCCCATGGTTGTTTTTGGATGTGGATTAGCCCAATGCTAATCTGTTTTTTAATAAAATTTGATTTGTTGGTTGTTTAAAAAAGGAAATATATCTCAATTATCTTCTTTTAATGTGTTTAAAAGTGTTGTTGTGGAAAGTTTGATGTAGAAAGTTTTTGTTATGCTTTTACTTAGGTCATATGTGGCTTTATGTACAATTGTGTTAAATACTTGGTTTAGGTAGCATTGGGTCAAGTTTGGTAATCGGGTTTCGGTTAAAAAAGGTAAAAATATAAGTGCCTTTATTTCTTTGGGATTATGGTAAAAAAAGTGGTTTGGCTCAACTCATTTCTTCATAAGTGCTTTGAGTTAACCGGTACCGTATCGCATAGCATAGAGGTGCACATGTAAAGAAAAGGAAGGAGGTGCCCCATGGAAAAAGTGTTATTTTACGGCAAATAACGTTTGAAAACATGTCTTTTAATTTCAACATTGGTACCGCATAGTATTGACACCAAATTTTAACTTATTTATTTAAACACTTAATAATGTTTGAAAACATGTCTTTTAATTTAGAGTAAACTGCCATTTTGGTCCCTGTGGTTTGGGTACTTTTGCCATTTTAGTCCAAATCTCAAACTTTTTACATCTGGCTCCCTGTGGTTTGCATTTTGTTGCCATTTTAGTCCAAAATCCAAAAACCCTCTATTTTGACTGTTGAAACTGATTATTTTGTCCTTTAGTGCAGGGGTATTTTGGTCATTTTTTAAATTTCATTTGTTGTAAATATGAAGACCCAGATCAAAATAATCAGCTCTCTCTCTCTCTCTCACTTCTCTCTTCTCTCTTTCTCTCTCTTCTCTCTCTCTCTATAGCACCACCACCACCGCCACCTCCTCTCTCTCTCTCTTCTCTATAACACCACCACCACCGCCACCTCCTCCCCCTTCTCACCACCGCCACTCCGGCGTCGTCCCATCCAACAGTCACACCCACACCTTCTTCCTCGTTTACCGGCGACCAACGCTGTTTTCCGGTGACAGCCGACACTCCGATTTCAGGCCTACACACACGTATGTTCAGGAGATCAGAGAGAGAGAGAGGAGAGAGAAAGGAACTCGATGACGGCGGCTTCGCCGCTATGACGACAGTGTTGGTGAAATTGATGATGATCGATGACTGAGGTTTTTGGTTATGATGATGAATCGCTGAAGTTGTCGATGATGAAGATGAACAGCTGATTGATTGATGCTGATGAAGGAGGTTCGAAGTTTCCCCAAATAAATCATCATCATCCCCAAATAAAACCCTAACTAGAAAGAAACTCAGCAGCAGACTTGATTCTGCTCTTCCGGTAATGTTTGTGGTTAATATGATGTGTTTTGATTGAATTTTTGTTGGATAAAATAGGAATTAGACTCCATACTTGTTGAATTCGGTGTATACAAGTCAATTTAGGGAAGTAAACGAGCTGAGTCGGGCTGGGGTGGGCTCTGGCAGTATGTGGTGGTGGTGGTGGTGGTGGTGGAGTTCACGGTAGTGGTGGTGGTGTTCGACTGAGAGGAGAGAGAGAGAAGATAGAGATGGGTGTTTGGAGAAAGAAAGAGAGAGTGTGTGCAGGTTTTAGAGAGAGAGTTCACGGGGATGGTGGTGTTGGCGGCAGTGGGATGGTGGTGGTGGGGATGATGCGGTGGTGGGGGTGGTGGTGGTGGTGGTGTGGTGGTAGTTCAGAGAAGAGAGAGAGAGAGCAGAGTGTCTCTGTATGTGTGGTGGTGATTGATCTGCAGAGTGTATATGTATGTGTGTATATATATATATATATATTAGTTTTTGAATTAAGAAAATGTTAAATGAAAAGCAAAATGACCAAAATGCCCCTGAACTAAAAGACAAAATAGAAGGTTGCAACAGTCAAAATAGAGGGTTTTTGGATTTTTGACTAAAATGGCAACAAAATGCAAACCACAGGGACCCAGATGTAAAAAGTTTGAGATTTGGACTAAAATGGCAAAACTGGCCAAACCACAGGGACCAAAATGGCAGTTTACTCTTTAATTTATTTAATGACATAATTAGATTATAAATTGATTTTTCCTGCCTGTGAAGTTCCCGGGTTCTAAGTGACAGGTACAAGTACGTAATAGGCTGGAAGCTGCTCAGGACTTGTTAGTTGAGGACTTTGCAACTCCTTCACATAAGCCATTAGTCTGATAACTTCTTTTGTTGATTTGATCCGCCTGTGGATTATTACAAGCTAGTCTGTACGGAATACTTTTATATTATCAGACATTTGTGTTTGTAATAATATTTTATATTTCAAGACTTCCGCTGTGCATTTAAATTGTGTTGTTTGACTATGATGATATCAACTACGTCACGATACTCCCCATCTGGCCCACTGGTAATACGTGAAAATATCGGGGTGTGACACTCGTGTATTAAACGGGTTGAATAAATATTATTTTATATACCAAATAATAAGAAAATTATATTTAAAAAACTAATGGATATACTCGGTACGCCATAGATACGGTGATTACGGAGATTATTATTGAAAAGAAGATACAATGGTCAAGCATGTTATTCAAGAAGCAAATAAGCATATATTTGAGTGATAAAATATAAATTATATTTAAAAAACCCGTAATAAATCTAGTTTTATATATAAAGAAATATTCAAAGTTATATACAATTTGTTTAAAAATTATGTAGTAAAATCAATATAATATTTTTTTAATAAAGAAAATAAAATAAATAGTATATCATCATAAAGTTTGATTTTGGTGATAAATATTTTGGCTATTTAAAAATCTCTTAAACTAACAATTTAAATTTAAGGATAATATTTTATTAGAAAAATAGAAGTATTGTATTCGACATTTAAAATATAGTATAGATTTAAACTAAATAATAATTATCCGTATTTAAGTAGAAGAGATTAAACTAAATAATACTTAGTAGGAGAGTTATTTATAATTAACTAGTATTAAGCCCCTGCGTTGAAGCGCTTGTCAAAAAACTGTGTTAAGTAGTAGCAATATTATACCATTGTCAGCGACCAACAACACCGGAAAAGCTCGTAAAATCAAAATAAATAAAAACGGGAAAAAAATAACGTCGAGCGAAAAGCATACGTAAAATCTTTGAATCACGCACGCTCGTTGCTGAGAAATTAAACCGAAACGTAAAACATAGAAAAAATAACTAAGTCCATCCAGGACCCGCGTGTTGGATGAACTTGTCAAACGCTGAAAAATAAACGTGACGCGACGAACCAGTCAAACCGAAAAAAATATATGAAAAAATGTTGAAGCCCACACGCACGTTGTGGTGTATTAACTCACAAAATTTAGAAGGAAACGAAAAACTTGGGAAAGATTAAAAGTATGGTGGACCAAAATTGAAATAAAAAAGAGTTGGGATTAAATTGCAAAAAATGAAAAACTTTGGGTTAAAAGTAAAAAAAAAACAAATGGTCTAAATTGCAAAATTGAAGTTATTTATTAATTTTTTATAAAGATAAGGATTAAAATAAATGATATCTATATATTGGTTATTAACTAATATTAATATTAAAAGAAATTTATTAAATAAATATAAATAAAATTTATGAGGTTGAATGAGAGAATGGCATGTGTCATTATTTGGAGTCTTTTATTATAAGTTAGATTAGAAGATATTAAACTAAATAATAATTATTCATAAGGGATTAAACTAAATAATATTTAGTAGAAGGATTATCTATAATTAATTACAAGAGATTAAACTAAATAATAATTATTCATAAGAAATGGTCTAAAATAATGAAAAGTGTCCCCAGAATATTATAGATTATATATATATTTTTTTTCATAAAAGCAATGAGAATGGGTTAGTTTTTTTTTATTTCATCAACGGGGCCGGTCAATAAAAGAACATTGGGGTCGTGCGTAATTTTCTTATTATAACTTCTACACGAAACAAGAAAAAGAATGATGTCGGGTAACCCGAGCTCATGTGCATAGCACTGTCGTGTATCCAAGGGAATTGGATCAATCATACCTTTATTATTCTTTCGTGCACATCACCTTTATTAATTTAATTATGTGGATGATCCCGTTGTTTCTAGCTTCTAAAGATTTTAGGACAAATATTTATATATTTATAAATTACTATTACTAATTACTAATTACTAATTAGTAACATATGTAGGCTTTATTTACTTGTACTTTGTGCTTGTGTTGTGTTGTCAGCTGTGTTAGTTTGTAATGGGTGTTTACGGTTTTGTACCTTTAGTGGGTATATAACCCACTTTTTGTTTGGTCGTATGCTTCATTTAGAAGCTTCGCTCTTCCACCACCGCAAAAACACTCCTTCGCCGCATACTATGGCGAGGGTGTTCCAACCATGTTTTTCTGCGCCAGCGCTGCCTTTTTATCGTTATTTAAGGTAACTTGTTACCTTGTTTGATGTTTCGATCACTGATTTCTAGGGTTTTGGCCCTATTTTGAGATCGGTAACTCTGATCGTCTTTCATTTGATGTTTTTCGGCTGCTTTTTTAGACGCCTTCATGTATTGTTGGTTGCATGTGGTTATTTAGCTAAGAAATTGAACATTGATTAGTTGTTTTTATGTTTTGAGTTTGAATTTTTGTTGTTTTGATCTTCATGTTTGGGATTTCGTTTTTTACAGCAAGGTCTTGGTTTGTTGGTGCACTTATGTCTGTACTTTGTCTGTATTCGGTCACGATGTAAAACGATGTCTTGTTAGTCTTGTAGGTTTGACCAAGTCAACCATCCTCCTGGTTTGACTTGGCCAAACAGTCAACATTATGTTTGTAAGATGTTGGGTCGAAGGATGTGCCATCGAAGGATTGCCTATATCCTTCGATGACCTGCTCGAAAGATAGCATTCGATAGATGGACCACGAAAGATCCCATCTTTCGTGGTACATGTTGATCCTTCGAGCTGTTTATGGTCGACAGATGATCGTTCGACCAGACTGTTTGATCCTTCGACCAGACACGCTGTTTTGGGTATAAATACCCGTGTGTTGTGTTCACTTCGATAGAAAAGACACAGAGAGACACTTAGACAGATCAGGAACACACACACACACTAGAGAGAGTTTGCAGAACTGATTTGTAAACCTTGTGCTTGTAACGGACCTTTCATACGCATTAATACAAGTGGTGTTAATCGTTGAGTCTTGTGTGTTGTTTATTTACGTGTTCTATCTCGGTTTGCTATCTCGGTTGGATTCCGCACAACCGGGTTGGTTTGTACACAAGGATTAGGCGACTAGATCCTCCCCTAGCCGGACCTACAAGTGGTATCAGAGCCTTGGCTCTTATCCTTGTTAAAACCGAGGTGTTCTTGCTGTTTTTCGGGTTTGATAAGTTCATATTTTCTGGAAAATCTTGCTGTTTTTGCTTGGTGTTTTGTTAAAAACCTTGTTATCCTTCATGTTTTCATGCTAGTCTTGGGTTTTTGTTAAACATTTTAGCAAATATTGTGTTCCGAAAGTTAGTGGGTTTACCGGAAAACTCAGATATTTGGGCTGTGTTCTTGACATATTCAAGTGTTCTTCATAATATTACACTCTTTGATCTTTAAAATTTGAATATTAAACTTGTTTGTGCATTGAAAAGAGTAAACTGATTAAAATATTTCGAACCTTACCTGTTTGGTGAAACCTGCATGTTCAGAGCTGAAAGATATGGTCTGACCATACTTTCTGCCGAAAGTTTCTACCAACCCGTCAACTTTTTCACCAACCTATCAGTCCTTTGTCAACTGTGTCAGAACCAATCGAAGGATATCCTTCGAAGTCGAAAGATCATCCTTCGATCAGTGGAGGTTCGATAGATAATCATCCTTCGAACCAAGGAATATTTTCGAAACATACATCTTTCGGTCTTCTGCTCATTTTCGAAAGACAAGGATCCTTCGATTGGGGAGTCTTTCGAAGCCATCTTTCGAAGTCATCTTTCGGTGTACAGTACTTTTTCGAAAGATAAGGATCCTTCGTTGGGGAATCTTTCGAAAACATTGTTCGAAACTCAACAGTGATCTTTCGAACTCTGTTGATCTTTCGAACAGGTATTGATCTTTCGATCCTTAGTCTGTTTGTGTTTAACAGTTTGTGTTGTTCAAGTCTTTCGAACAGGTATCCTTCGGCTGATCAAAATGAATTCGATGTGGGGTGTTCCGGTAAATGAAGAAATGTATTTTGGTACTCCAGCTCCGGATTCGGGTTCGCAAGCTAATGCTACATCTACCGGTCAATGGGCATTTGTATCAAATCAAGCTCCAAGTGTTCAAAGCATTTTGCTAAGCGAAAGTGAAACAGGAAGTTTGAATAGGCCTCCAAAGTTGATGCACTTAAGTGAATATCCGGGATGGTTTGGTAGATTTCATACATACGTTCTTGGTCAAAATACAGAATTGTGGTTGCGGTTCATTACAGATTTCGATCAAACAATAGAGGTTGCCGCATCATCTGCTGCCACGTTTGCAGATCTTACAGAAGATCAGAAGAAGGTCTATGATCTGGAAAAGAAGGCATACGCCATTCTCACTCGGGCTTTAAGCAAAGATATTTATCATCAATTCGTCAGTTATAAGACAACTAAGAGGTTGTGGGACGCATTGAAAACAAGGGGCGTAGGAAATGAAGCGACACGTCAATTGAGAAAAGAACTGCTGAAGAAAGAGTTTGATGGTTTTGTTTGTATGCAGAATGAATCTCTAGGAGACTTGACAAGTCGATTTACTCATTTGCTGACTGAATTGGCAAATACTGGGGTTGTAACAACTTCAGCAGAGATAGTGAAGAAGTTTGCAGATGCACTGCCACCTCAATGGAGTAATTTCTTAGAAATCATGAAGTACAATGGCACTTTGGATACAACAAGCTTCAGTGATTTTGCTCAACTCCTGGAAAACAAGAATCAGGAAGAAACTCTCAAGGCAAAAAGAGTTGCAGTGCCACAAAATCCTGAAATTTATTATGGAACTTCTAGTACTTCTACAAAACCTTCTTCACACGCTCCAATTCAAACAGCATTTGTGTCTAGCACGAGCTTGTATGGCACTCCTCCTCCAACAACAGATATGTTTGGAAATCCGCTTAATCCAGCTCCTCAACCAGCACCACAACAGCAACAGCAAATCAGAGCAACTGATATGTTCGGGAATCCGCTTCCTCCTCAACAGCAAGCGTGTTATGGAAGCACATCATCTGCTGGTCAACAATCAAAGCCAAATACAGTACGGCTCGACACCTCAAGCTTTTCTAAAGTCAGTGTGGAAGTAGCAAAGGAACACATGGAGCTGCTAAACACTGTGGTGAGCGCATACTGTGGATTAGTGGAAGGTCAGATTGGCAACATTAATCTGACTCAAGAAGACTATCAGCAGATAGATAAAGAGGAGATGGAGATGATGGATATTAAGTGGGCCTTTGCCAGTGCTGTTAGGCGAGCAAAGGATTTCATGGAAAGAACAGGCCGAACCAGCTTGGAAAGCAAGAAAGACACCAAGTATGGGTTTGATAAGCAAGCTGTTAAATGCTTCAATTGTGGTGAACGTGGTCATTTCAAGCGTGAATGTACAAGGCCATCTCAACATGGGAACCAGAATCCCTTCAGAGGTCAAGGAAACAGGGCCAATCAGAACCAGGCGAGGAACAATGATCGCACACTGGTGCCTGTCAACAACCAGACTCAAGCAGGACCATCAAATGCCAATCAGGCACTTGTGGTTCAAGTAGATGAAGGCTGTGATTGGTCAATCCAGTTGGGAAATGATGCACCAGATGGAACAGCTTGTTTTGCTGAAGTGGTTAATGATCTTAAGCACGCCAGTGGTGGAGAATCTTCCACCAATGGTAGTGAATCTTCTGAGGATGAAGACTCTTCCGGTTATAGTGGAAGTTCAGATGAAGAATCCTCCGCTTCAGGCGATGATCATGTGGATGACACATCAAGTGCGTCAGTCGATGCAAATATTGATGAGCCTTTGGATGAAGCTGCAGCAGGAATTCAAAGAAGATCTATTTTGGTGGATCAAGCTGCTTATTCTTCGTCTTCTCTCCATTCAGCCTTTATGGCTAATGTCGACAGTTCATCAAGTCAGGTATGTGTCGATGAACCCACTTCTGTTAGTTGTGATAATTGTGATAGTTTGAATGTTAGATGTGCTGATTTGGAAGCAAACATGTCTGAGTTGCAAGGCAAACATGATGCTTTACAAGCTAGTTTGTTTGACTTGCAAGACAAACATGTTTCTGTGAATGATAGGTGGTGTGAATTGCAAAGCAAACACGAGGCTTTGCAAGAGAAATATGATGTGACATTTATTCACAATCAGAAATTGACCGTTGATCTTTCAAAGTGCACTGAAGCCAATATGTTTTATGAAAACCATGAAAAGGAATTTAAGTCAATGATTGAAACGTTAAAGAAAGATAAAACAGAACTGACAAAAATGGTTTCCAGAAAACAAACTGACATTAACCTTTATATAACTCGCCTTGAGGTTATGCAAAAAGAAATGGCTTGTGTTAAAACTGAAAGTGAGGCGATCCGACTTAAGTTAGACAGTTATTTGAGCTCTAGCTATGTGTTGGATCACATCATTGATGTTCAGAAAGAAAAACGGGATGTCACATGCATAGGTTACAAGAAATGTCCACCACCCGTGAGAAATAATTTTGATGCTTTGCCGGATGAGGAGTATAGGACTCACTTTGAGCCATCTGTTCCTTTGGACGTTGAGGAATTTGCAGCAGGGCTCGGATACAAGAAAGAAGTATCGTCAGATTCAGATGTGTCAGCAGATACATTTGTAACTGCTGAACAGAATCAGGATCCTCCAGTTGTGGTTGAGGATGCTGATTCTTCTGATGATGAGTCTGATGATACTGATTCGGAAAAGTCTGATGCAGTAATCAAAGAAGAGGACATACCTCTTGAGAATCATATCCTATGTGATCCTCCCACAAAACCTGCTAGGACTGTTCCAACCGAGTCCACATCAGCAAAAGAGTCGGAGAGTGTGGATTTGCTGTACACTCTTGTTGGTGATGATAAAATTTACTCAGACAAAGATTTTCCTATTAAGAATGTTAATCAATCTTTAATAAGTAAAGTCTTTGAAAATTCTACAAGTAAGTTTTTGGGTAAGAAAGGACCACATGTTACAGTCACACAGTGTCCTCCTATCCCAAAGGCTGAAGTCAGAAAACAATTTGGGAATAAGAAATTACCAACAGTGCAAACCCAGCAAAATCATACCAAACCCAAAGGTAAGGCACCGACTCAAAGTCAAAAGAAGTCGAATCAGAAGAAGAAGAAGAAGAAGAATGTGAACTTTGTGAAATCGAAGGGAACGGACAAAATTGAAAAGTTTGCAAATCAATCTAACCTAGATTTTGTCCAAAAGGCAACAGTGATGAAAAGGAATGAACCAAGTAGTTCAAAACCTAGTACCTCGGGATCACAAAGTTCATCATCTGCAAGACGACCACATGATACTTCGGGGTTTGTTGAACGAAGATCATGTTTTGAATGTGGTACAATTGGGCATGTCGTTCGAAATTGCCCGTATCTTCATAAACAAAAAGGCATAGTTGATGATCCCCGTGGCCCAACTGACCGCAGGCGATCTGTTTCTGTAAAACAAGATCCCCGACTCATAAGAGAAAGGGAAAAGAAACAGAAACGCCAACAGGTCAAGAAAATTGAAAAGGCAATTAAAACCGATGTGGTTCACAAACCATCTGTTTCAGTTAAACCAGATAATTCAAAGTCTTCAAAAACTTCAAACAATCAAACTGGTAAAACTCAACAGACCTGGAAACCAAAAACGGTTACTGAATCAGGGGGACCATCACAATTTCCGAATCATCAAAAGGTGGAAGTTATTGTTATTGATGAAAATGGAAGACCCAAGACCACAATGGCTTGGGTCCCCATCTCCAACTAATTATGTGAGTTCATGTGCAGGGTGTTCCAGGAGGAACTATCAGTAGTCATTGGATTGTTGATAGTGGGGCATCCAGGCACATGACAGGCGACATGAAGCTTCTCTACGACGTTAAATCTATTAGAGGAGGTTATGTTGCTTTTGCTGGAGATAAGGGCGGATATATTACGGGTGAAGGAATGATTTCCAACGGGGTTGTTAGCTTTGATAAGATCAACTTTGTGCAACAACTTGATCACAATCTTCTTAGTGTTTCTCAAATTTGTGATAAGCAGTTTTCAGTACACTTTGATGCTAATGGATGTTATGTGCTGAAACCCGGCTTCAAAATTCCAAAAGAATGGATCCTCTTGTCGGCTCCAAGGATAAATGATCTGTATGTCCTTGATATGAGCCAAGCTATCACAACGTCTGCACAAGCAACATGTTTCGTTTCTAAAGCCACAGAAAAAGACACAATCTCTTGGCACAGACGAATGGGTCACATTCACTTACGTAAAATGAATCATTTGGTATCAAATGAATTGGTGAATGGTGTTCCTCTTAAAAATTTCCATCTTCAAGACGTCTGTGTTTCGTGCCAAAAAGGAAAACAAACGAAGAAGCGACACCCTACAAAGAAAGTCAACACGGTGGCTGTTCCTCTTGAACGTTTGCACATGGATTTGTTCGGTCCTGTCAAGCACAAAAGCATTAGGAATGATCAATATTGCCTCGTGTTAACTGATGATTATTCAAGATTTTCTTGGGTGGCGTTCATGGCACACAAGAGTGAAACCTTCGGTATTATCAAAAACTTGATCATTCAGATTGAGAATCTATATAATTTGAAGGTTAGGCGGATACGCAGCGACAATGGTACTGAATTCAAAAATCATGCCATGGCGGAGTTTTGCACTTCAAAAGGTATTCTTCACGAATTTAGTGCAGCTTACACTCCTCAACAGAATGGCGTCGCTGAACGTAAGAACCGCACATTGATCGAGACTGCTAGGACTATGTTGGTAGAGTCGCAGCTGCCCATTCCATTCTGGACTGAAGCTGTGTCCTCTGCATGCTATACATTGAACCGAGTCCTTACAGTCAAAAGGCACAACAAGACCTGCTTTGAGCTTATTAACAAACGGAAACCAGATTTGTCATATCTTGAACCGTTTGGAGCTCCTTGCACAATTATCGATCCTAATGGAAAGTTTGGGGCAAGAGCAATTGAGGGATACTTTCTTGGGTATTCCACCCCGAACTTAAGAGTCTGGAATCTAGAGACTAAAAGGGTCGAGGAATGGTCTGAAGTCAGAGTACAGAGGCACACTTTACCAGTTAGAAATCCTGGTCAGCCTTAGATGTTTGAGTACGATGACTTTTTCAATTCGATCAATGTTGAAGTAGTTGAAGAAAATGCTGCGGCTATGATGTTTTTCGAGAGTGACAACGCAACAGATTCACCGTTGGTTCGTCCCATTATTGTCAATCAAGAACCATCTTCGGTGAACAATAATGCTCTCGACAATGAGGATTTTCATGATGCTTCCGAATTGAACGAATCTTCAGAGGATGATGAATTTCTAGATGCAGATCAAGAAGCTCCAGCAACAGCAGTTCATGGTATTTCAGAAGGTACACCTCCAGTGGATGTCCCTAGAACAGCTGAAACTTCTGCATCATCCTCTTCGTCAATTCCGGGACTTGAATTGATTGTTGATCTCAATCTCAACAATCTGGGTACAAATATTCCAGTTCAAGATAATCCAGAAACAAGGATTCACAATACCCATCCTCAACAAAACATCATCGGAAATATACAAAGTGGCGTTCAAACAAGAAACATGTTGCGAAACAACAACAATGCAGGCTTGTATGCAACTATCCGAGAATCTGGTCAACAAAATGATTGGTCTTTCGCGTGTTATGTCTCACAGGAAGAACCAAGAACTTGGAAAGATGCTTTGAAAGATAGCTCATGGGTTGAAGCGATGCAGGAAGAACTGCAGCAATTCCAGAAGCTTGGTGTCTGGAAACTCGTAGAGAAACCTGCTGGATACAAGAAGATTGGTACCCGTTGGGTGTTTAAATGCAAGAAGGATGACCGTGGGATTGTTATTCGGAACAAAGCACGATTAGTCGTTCAAGGTTTTCGTCAGATTGAAGGAATTGACAACAACGAAGTCTATGCACCTGTTGCACGTCTAGAAGCAATTCGGATCTTTCTGGCTTATGCCTCATTCAAAGGTTTCAAGGTATACCAGATGGACGTGAAAAGTGCATTCTTACATGGTGTGGTGGAAGAAGAGGTGTACGTCGAACAGCCTCCAGGTTTTGAAGATCCTATCCATCCCGATCGGGTTTGGTTGCTCAACAAAGCTCTCTATGGTCTTCATCAAGCACCGCGAGCTTGGTACGTAACCTTATCTAATTATCTGCTGGAGAATGGATTTCGCAGAGGTCTTATCGATTGTACTCTTTTCATCAAAGAACAAGATGGAGATCTTCTACTGGTACAGGTATACGTTGATGATATTATTTTTGGGTCTACTAATGATGTTTTGTGTAGGGATTTCGAGCGTGTTATGCAGGATAAATTCGAGATGAGTGCTATGGGGGAAATGACTTTCTTTTTGGGCCTACAAGTACAACAAACTGAGTCTGGGATATTCATCCATCAGACTAAATATGTTGGTGACATCTTGAGCCGGTTCCAGATGTCTGATGCAACGCCCATCGGTACCCCACTGCCGCAAAATCACGGAATTACTCCGGACTTGAAGGGTGAAGCTGTTAGCCCCTCATACTACCGCGCGATGATCGGATCTCTTATGTACCTCACAGCATCAAGACCAGATATAATGTACCCAACGTGCCTGCTTGCCAGATATCAAGTCAACCCGAAGGCCTCACATCTTGCAGCTGTAAAAAGGATTTTTCGTTATTTGAAGGGTTGCCCTGACACCGGTCTATGGTACCCTAGGGATAATAACTTTGACTTGATCGCATTCAGTGATTCTGATTTTGGCGGATGCAAAATCGACGGCAAATCCACAACGGCTGGATGTCAGTTTTTGGGAAATCGCCTAGTCACATGGCAGTGCAAGAAGCAGACGTGCGTCGCTACATCAACATGCGAAGCTGAATACATTGTTGCCTCAAGTTGTTGCTCCCAAGTCCTGTGGATACAACAACAAATGCGTGATTACGGTTTTGAATTCCTAACTACTCCTATTTACGTTGATAATTCTGCTGCATTACAGATCACTAGAAATCCTGTGCAGCATTCAAAGACTAAGCACATCAAAATTAAATATCACTTCATACGTGATTGCTTTGAGAAAAGGCTAATCGATGTTGCTTACGTCCACACCGATGACCAACGTGCCGACCTTTTTACCAAAGCTTTTGACAAATCAAGATTTGACTATTTATTATTGGTAAACGGCGTTAAGGTCAAGCAAGAGTAAAACCAACATCGGAAAATCATTTTTGTAAATACCCTTGTGTTTTAAATTTGTCTTAGTTTATTGATTTTAGGGGGAGTAAATCCAAAATTTGAAAATCCAAAAACATCGAAAAATTTCAAAAACACAAAAACAATAGAAAAGCAAAAATGAGTTTCCTGGCGAGAAAAAGAGAAAATGATAGTACATCAGTGGTCTGTCTAAACCTTTTTAAACCTTAAATGCAAAAGCGATAAGCAGCTCTATATAAGATGTATCGGTAGGCTCACAATCATTTTAAAGTGTGCAGGGTGATATAAACTTAAATCGACTGAAGACTGGGTGGGAACCATTCATTGGCATATGGTCTTAGTACCGAAATTTCGTTTGAGAGATTGCCGAGGTTCTGAAATATTCGGTCTTTATGCTGCTTATCATCTGGGTATCATGGTTGTATCTTTTACCGAAAAATAACGGGGACGCAAGTCTAGATCTTCCATGATACCATTCATACGTGTACATACTGCATACGACCTCAATAAGTGATCAACAATCACATGTCCAAACAAATAAGTGATAATATATCACATTTATCCGGGAGTCAAGTTCGTCTCTCTGCTGTACGAAAGTACTGACCTGTTCACGGACTTGCTCCTGTGCCCTCATGCATCGAAAATCAAGTTCCTCATCAATAAGTGATTATATCACATAGGACTTGTTTTCAAATCAAAATAAGTGAGAATCTCACATCATATACGGTCAAACAGATGATAATCGGTATACTCACCGGTAAGATGAACCCTCGTGCATACCTTGATACGGGAATGTGTCGTGATGTGGATGAACACCGGTCGGTAAGTATAAATCATACCTTAACGTATCCCCTCGCCATGATTACAAATGATAAGTTGAGTTTATGTGGACAACAATACCGATAATTGTTATAGGATGCTTATCTTAATGTTAACTAATTGAACAAAGAGAGTGTTTTGGCATGACCGTACACTGATATGATTCTCTTACCCTCGAAACTCGCAAAAAGAATGTCTGTATATATTTATTTACTGCTTTCAGTCTTTAAATTTGAAATATTCAAAAATACCAAAAAGATTTTATGTGTGTTTTAATATAAACTTTCTAAAAGCCAAAAAGATTTTATTTCTATTTTATTTTCGATCATACGATGTTGGAACTCGAGTCTTCGTTACCTGAAACCTGAACGAAAACCGAAAACGACTAAATCTTCATAAACGGTCGAAATTTGCAAAGTGTTGAAAGTTAAAATTTGAAATTGATAAAATTTGTTAAAACTTTCAAACTGTCGGACGGTGTTTGTTTGAACAATGGTCACATGTGTGTCGCTTACTTATGATATTCCATGCAGTTGTTCTCATTACGCGTTTAGATTTCTTGCATGTGCAGATTCTAAAGGCTAGGGGAACATGGTCGATGACAAGCTTCGGAATGAAGACACGACGTGAAGGCACTCAAGTGATGAAAATGATCGAGTTGCCGCTGACCATCATCAACACCACAAGGATCTCACTTCATAAAGAACAAGTATTTCACGAGCATAACTCAAGGGGGAGCTTATGTTAAGGGGGAGTTTGTCAACACACTTCTTACATCCAAGGGGGAGTTTGTTGGTACACTTTCTGCTTTCAAGACGTGAAGACTTTAAAGATCCTCCGACATTGAAGACTTGAAAAGATGTCAAAGACTTGAAGTCACAAAGATCGAGACAAAGCTACAGCCAGACAAAGCTACAGCCAAGGGGGAGTTTGTTGGTGCACTTATGTCTGTACTTTGTCTGTATTCGGTCACGATGTAAAACGATGTCTTGTTAGTCTTGTAGGTTTGACCAAGTCAACCATCCTCCTGGTTTGACTTGGCCAAACAGTCAACATTATGTTTGTAAGATGTTGGGTCGAAGGATGTGCCATCGAAGGATTGCCTATATCCTTCGATGACCTGCTCGAAAGATAGCATTCGATAGATGGACCACGAAAGATCCCATCTTTCGTGGTACATGTTGATCCTTCGAGCTGTTTATGGTCGACAGATGATCGTTCGACCAGACTGTTTGATCCTTCGACCAGACACGCTGTTTTGGGTATAAATACCCGTGTGTTGTGTTCACTTCGATAGAAAAGACACAGAGAGACACTTAGACAGATCAGGAACACACACACACACTAGAGAGAGTTTGCAGAACTGATTTGTAAACCTTGTGCTTGTAACGGACCTTTCATACGCATTAATACAAGTGGTGTTAATCGTTGAGTCTTGTGTGTTGTTTATTTACATGTTCTATCTCGGTTTGCTATCTCGGTTGGATTCCGCACAACCGGGTTGGTTTGTACACAAGGATTAGGCGACTAGATCCTCCCCTAGCCGGACCTACATGGTTTGTCGCCGATGTGGATGAGTATGACCCTGTGATGGACTTTTATTTTTATAGTTTCTTTGTGTTTTGGTTTCCATGAAGATGAACCATTGTTGTTCATCCGAGAATTTGGGTTAAGCTGACCTAGAATCTTCGGGATTTGGTTGTCGATGAAGACAAACTATTATTCTTTGTCCGATATGGTATTAAGGAAAAAAAACCATCCCCGAGTAGGGTATAATCTAGTTGGGATAACTAGGTATGGGTCCGGGTATTAACACCTGGTATTTAAAAAATAAGCCTTTTTTATTATTTTAGAGAAAAATAAATTCATTTAAATTTTAAATTTCATCTTTAATTTGATAAATTCACTCAAGTACAAATTATTTGTTTTATAATATATATATTTAAAAAATAAACAAAACATAAAAGTTGCAAGGTAAAACTAATAATATACTTCAAAAATTCGGGTATTAAAAAAATCGGTATCGGGTATAGAGTATGACCGGTTCATGTATTTTCGGGTAAAGGTTTTGAGCTCAAAAATGTATACCTTATCCATACCCTACGGATAGGGTTGGGTTGGGTTGGGTTCGGTCACGGATATAAAATACCTGGGTACAAAAAATAACCGGTTCAGGTTCTTTTTTTCTTGGGTCTCGTTTAAGGTTTAGATACGGATTTTTTGTGCACCTCTATGCATAGTGTAATAATTAGTGTTTAATAAGTTGGTTCTATGGACCACTATACACATTCTTATGTACCCACTCATGATGAAGATCTGCCTCGTTCTTGTTAATTTGTGAATAAAATGAATATTTGTCAAGAGGAATACATGACAGTTTAAAAACAGCTATCATCAAAGATGATGGTATAGCCGTATAGGCGGAACATGTGTAAACAATGGTTGCTCATCAGTTGGAACCGAACTGCAGTCGGATCATGGTAACTCGGATCACCCACTAGTGACATAGAGGTGTCGAAACTGCCGCCCTTGACAAGATCACGCATGGAAGAAATTTAGATCAGAGTAGAATGGGATGAAGACGAACCTGTTACATTTGCAATTCTATTATGATCTTCGTGAAGAATATTAGGCTTACCTCAACTTGAGTCATTTCCACGCACGTTTACAAATCTTTTATCACAAATTGGTATTTTACTTCCCACTCAAACATATATTTTCCTTTAAAGGATAAGTTATGCCATTTTATTTGTAGTAAAAAGAGAAATGATCAACACAACACAAAACAAAGCAAATCAATGCATAAACAAAAGGTAAGGACCCTAGATACTTAAACTAGGGTCACTCACCTGTCCCATAAACAACACAACCCCGGTCACATCTTCTCTAATCACAAACAAAAACGGGTGATCCGCCACAAAATCAACAGCTTTAGGTACTGTCTCTGCACTTCCAAATATCATCCCTCCAAAAGTGGCCGCTACAGCTTCTGTACCTTCTTCATTCACCTCCACAATGGATTTTTGGTGGATACTAGGTACATAAAGGCCTGTACCAATAGGTGACTCAATCATTTCGGTGAAACGACATGTCCAAAGTCGAATGGCAATACGAGCCCTAATTCCTTCAACATATCAGAAGCTTCAAACCCGAATTTAATCTTAAATTTTGGAATAAAAAACTCCCTGACCATTGCTTTAAAAGGTGGAATGTGAGGCTCAAAAAAGTTGGATGTGGAACCGATCTTCTTTTTCAAGGACGGAAGCCCGTCTTTTGCATCACTGAGGTAAAAGTACATTGAGAACTTACGGTTATCCTGGCCTTGGTAATATGGAAGACCCAATACTTTAAAACCATCATATTCACTCACGAACTGATTTTTGGAGCTGGTCATGAAGGGGACTTTAACTTTGCTGCCATTGAGGAGGTGAAAGTAACGTTCTATAGTCCATGACTTGTTAAACTTCTGAGTCCATGTTCCCTTGAAGTAGATAGCATTTGCAAGGATGAGCATTATGCCATCTTTAATTTCTTCAGCACTAATGACTTGATTGATGAGGCCATTTGTTTGCTTTTGACCCCATAAATTCACTTCACGGGCTACTCTACAGCCTTCGTTAATCAAAAAATAATATATTAACTACATATGAAAAACAAGGTTCTACAACTTTAATTAAGATTCCTAAGTTTGTGAACAAAATAACCAAAATTCGTATCAAAATAATTGCAAGAATCTTCCACAGAATATTTAATGATCAATCTAAATAAAAAAGAAAAAAAGTCATTTAAAAAGAGGCCTGCTAAATGTATATGTAAGGTAAAGGGCTAGCTATAACGCAACCCTATCTACACATTGCCATTTGACAAATCCTCAAACGAAGTATCGGGCTATCATGCAAACCCTAACCTTCAAACGGCTATTCTATGAATCCTCAAACAGCGCTTTAAAAGTAGGTCTATGACGCAAGTCCTAACCCCTTGGAATAAAAAATATTAGAAACTGACCTTCTCGAAATTGGCTTGTTCGCAAGTCCCTTTATAAACGGTGTCAACAACCTGTTTGAAAGAAGGTTTGAGAGGAAGGATTTTGTGAACCCAAACAGCGTTTGCGAAAGACAATCTAGGTCCGCCAACTGGGCTACCATCGGCTAATATCGAGGACAAAAGCTCCGAATAAAGAGAGTTGAGGTCATCCTTCGTATCCACTTTAAGGAAAGCGAGAAGTTGGTCGAGTGTTTGATCTTTGGAACCGGCGGCTAGTAAGCTCAGGAGGGTCTGGATGGAAAGGGGCGAGAAGACAACGTTGGAGTGTTGATTATTGGTGAGAAGTAGGGTTGCGAGTGCGGTTGAGACATTGGTTTGGTTGCTGATCAGGGAAGAAGAGGAAGCCATTGAGTACGTGATCAACAGGGAAGAAGAATTGATCTATGTAAATGTATTTTGTTATTACTATTTAAGATTTCGTTTACATTTTCGTAATCACCTTACTCAAGTAATACAAATCAAACAGTATTTTAAGTTTTGTTTCTTTAATAACTAATTATACTCTTTTAGTTTCTATATTTTATCGCAATTCGATATATGCAAATCACGTTTAATTAATAATCTTTTTTATTTATTTCATAAAACCGATTTAGAAAAAGGTAAGTTTTTTTTTTTTTTTAATCTTAATATTGAGATTAAGATCGTTAGTTTAGGGTTTTGAATGAGAGAGAGAATTGTTCTTGAATACATAACGGATTGGATTTTGATAACCGTCTGTTGATACATGTATGTGGACGCGACTCGACGCGACTTGGTCCGGTTCGACCCGGTTAGGTTCGGCTCAAGCCCGACGTCACGACATTCCTCCGTCGTGCGCCCCAGAGTTCGACACGCGAAGCACGGAGAGCCGAGGACGTTTCCCGCTTGACACATCATCATGACATCATCATGATGATGTCATGATGATGTCAAGACTTTGACTAAACATCACAAATATGAAACAAGTTGGATACGTGCATGCTGTTGGTCCAATCATCTCGCATGGTCGTTTGGTCCAATCAAAACGGTTGGGCTTCTACAAACTGACTGGCCCAAAGCCCATTATGGACGAATCACAAAGGATCTCGACGAAACAGCCATGTTTCGTCGACATGATCCATTTCCGTCGAGCATTTCTTTGTTTCGCCAAGCTTCTGATTCGCCAAGTCTGATTCGTCGAGTTTTAATTCTGTTTCGTCATATGTATGTGTGTCTGTGGGTATAAATAGATGTGTTATGTTTCTGTTTCAGAACTAGAGAACACTTTGTAGAGAGAATACACACACACGAGAGTTTTAGAGAGTTTGCAAAACATATTTGTGAACATTGCTTTGTAATCGAACCTTTCATACGTTTTAATACAGTGGTGTTAAACGGTGATATTTGTGTGTCGTGTTCTTACGTGTTCGATCTCGGTTTGCTATTCCGGTTGGATTCCGCACAACCGGAGTGGTTCGTATACAAGGATTAGGCGACTAGATCCTCCCCTAGCCGGACCTACAAGTGGTATCAGAGCCTTGGCTCTTCTCCTTGTTAAAACCGAGGTGTTCTTGTGTTTTTCGGGATTTAAAGTTCATATTTTTCTGGAAAACTTGTTAAAATCGGCTGTAATCTTGTTATTTTGCTTTATGTTTGGTTAAAAACCTTGTTAAATTAAAGTTCACATATTAGTTATTGGTTTTTATTGAACTTTTTAGCAAAATTCGGGTTTCGGAAACTTTTTGGGTCACCGGAAAACTCATAGTTTACCGGAAAACTCATCGTGTTCTTCGTGACCTTTAAAGTGTTCTTCACAAAGACAACTTTTTGATCATAAAAAAATTACTTTGTAAAAGTGTTTGTGTGTTTGAAAATTGTGCAAAAGATTAAAATATTAAGTTAGTAAGATTACCATACTGGTTGGTAAGGTCTAGACGTGCAAGAGTTGACAAAAGAGTGCTGTGTCAGAAACTTCTCACCAAATCTGGTTACTTTTTGACGAAACGAAAATTGGACGAAACACACACTGTTTCGTCGAAGTGTGCTTGACGAAACAATATTCTACTGTTTCGTCGACATTGTAGTTGGGCTTTTTGTTTCGTGGACATTGTTGTGGGTTTGGGCTAGCATATTGGGCTTCTGTTTCGTAGTCAACCTTGGGCTCCCTATTTCGTCATTTTAAAGTCCAAGACAGAATTGGTTGTCTAGTTGTTTCGTCGACACAAGTCTAAAGTATTATTTTTCTTGATAAAAAAAAAATGAATCCGATTTGGGGTACTCCGATAAATACGGATATGTATTATGGAACTCCGTCTCCGGATACAGCTTCCTCAAGACCAACGGCGTTTGTCACAATCACAAATTGTTTTGGCACTCCAATCCAAGTTCCGGTCCCTCCAAAAACAGACATGTATGGAAATTCGCTTGAACCAGTCCCTCAATCAGTACCACAACAACAAATCCAACGACCTCTCAGACCAACTGATATGTTTGGAAATCCATTACCAGTTCGATCTTCCGGAACAACAGACATGTATGGGAATCCACTTCCTCCTCAATCTACCAGAACAACAGATATGTACGGAAATCCGCTTCAACCAGTTCCTCCAACAGTTGCCTCACAGTGCCATCCTTCTACGGTAGCACCATCATCTCTTGATACAAGGAACTGTAGTCAGACAAAAACGGCGTTGTATGCTGAAATTGTCAAAGATGCCAGCAATGGTGAATCCTCGGGAAATAATGACAGTTCTGAACATGACAGTAGTTCAGATGAAGATGTTTCAACTTCAGTTGAGGATGATACAACTTCAAGTTCAAGCGAGGATGGATCTGAATATGAATCATCAAGGGAGGTTGTTGATTCTGATGCAGAAAGGTCAACATCTGAGAGTGATTCCAGTCAGGTATGTGTCGATGAACCCACTGCTGTTAGTTGTGATAACTGTGATAGTTTGCGTGTTAAATGTGCTGATTTAGAGGCAAACATGTCTGAGTTGCAAGCCAAACATGATGCTTTACAAGCTAGTTTGTTTGACTTGCAAGACAAACATGTTTCATTGAATGATAAGTGGTGTGAGTTGCAGAGCAAACACGAGGCTTTCCAAGAGAAATATGATGTGACATTCATCCACAATCAGAAATTAACCGTGGATCTTTCTAAGTGCACAGAAGCCAACATGTTTTATGAAAACCATGAAAAGGAATTTAAAACGATGATTGAAACTTTAAGGAAAGATAAAACTGAGTTAACAAAAATGGTTTCAAGAAAACAAACTGACATTAATTTGTATATAACTCGTCTTGAGGTAATGCAAAAGGAAATGGCTTGTGTTAAAACTGAAAGTGAGGCGATCCGACTCAAGTTAGACAGTTATTTGAGCTCTAGCTATGTGTTGGATCACATCATTGACGTTCAGAAAGAGAAACGGGATGTCACATGCATAGGTTACAAGAAATGTCCACCACCCGTGAGAAACAATTTTGATGCTTTGCCTGATGAGGAGTATAGGACTCACTTTGAGCCATCTGTTCCTTTGGACGTTGAGGAATTTGCAGCAGGGCTCGGATACAAGAAAGAAGTATCGTCAGATTCAGATGTGTCAGCAGATACGTTTGTAACTGCTGAACAGAATCAGGATCCTCCAGTGGTGGTTGAGGATGTTGATTCTTCTGATGATGAGTCTGATGATACTGATTCGGAAAAGTCTGATGCAGTAATCAAAGAAGAGGACATACCTCTTGAGAATCATATCCTATGTGATCCTCCCGCAAAGCCCGCTAAGACTGCTGCAACCGAGTCCACGTCTGGAAAAGAGTCGGAGAGTGTGGATTTGCTGTACACTCTTGTTGGTGATAATAAAATTTATTCAGACAAAGATTTTCCTATTAAGAATGTTAATCAATCATTAATCAGTAAAGTCTTTGAAAATTCAACAAGTAAGTTTTTGGGAAAGACAGGATCACGTGTTACTGTAACACAGTGCCCTCCTATCCCAAAGGCTGAAGTTAGAAAACAATTTGGTAATCAGAAATTACCAACAGTGCAAAAACAGCAAAACCATACCAAGCCAAAAGGAAAATTTCCGGCTCAAGGTCAAAGGAAGCCGAATCAGAAGAAGAAAAAGAATGTGAACTTTGTGAAATCCAAGGGAACGGACAAAATTGAAACGTTTGAAAACAAATCTAACTTAGATTTTGTTAAACAAGCAACAGTGTTGAAAAGAAATGAACCAAACTGTTCGAAACCTAGTACCTCGAGATCACAAAGTTCATCATCATCGGCAAGACGATCACATGATACTTCGGGGTTTGTTGAACGAAGATCATGCTTTGAATGTGGCACAATTGGACACATAATTCGAAATTGTCCGTATCTTCATAAGTTGAAAGCAAAAGTTGATGCCCCCCATGGCAACAATTACCATAAAAGATTTGTTTCACCAAAACAGGACCCTCGTCTTGTTAAACAACAAGAAGTGAAACAGAGAAAGAAACAACGGAAAAATGTTGAAAAGGTTTTAAAACCAGAGGTTGTCCATACAAAATCTGTCGAATCAAATGTTAAACATGAAAACCAAAAACAGATTTGGAAACCAAAATTGGAAATTGTTTCAGGGGGAGCTACATCAATTCCGAATCATCGGGAAATGGATGTCACAATCCTCGATGATGACGGACGACCCAAGTCTGTGAAGGCTTGGGTCCCCCTCTCCAACTAATCTTTGAATGAGTGTGTAGGATGTTCCAGGAGGAACTATTGATAGTCTTCGGATTGTTGATAGTGGAGCGTCCATGCACAAGATTGGCGACAGAAGGCTCCGAAATATTGTTACATCTAGGAGAATATTGTTGCCATTGGTGGAGAGAAAAGAAAAGGGAAAGAAGACAAAAATGTCTGATGCAAGAATGATAATGAAAGAATTTGACCAATTCGACCAGATGAAATATGTTCCAAAGTTTGGTTGTTATGGTTTTTGATCGGGTCAACATGAAAGATTCCAATGAAAAGTACGCGCCTGTAGCACGTCTGAAACTTTTCAAAGATTCATGGATTTTTCTTCCACAAGAAGTTCAAAGTCCACAAGATGAACGTGTAGGATACTTTTCTCTTCGGTGTGATTGAAGAAAATGTGTTTGTTGAACAAACCAACCGGGTGTGCGGATGCCTTGGCGTGGATTGAACAACCGCACACTACTTCTCAAAGAGAAAGATAAAGACCTTCGCTGGTGCAATGTGGAAGACCAGCCGGACCCAGAGGTTTTTGATCTTGTTGCTGTCAAGAGATTTCTCAGTAGCTACAACAATCGACTTTGAAATCCACACCTGGTGGATATCCAGTTTGGGAGAGCACTCAGATTCCTGGCAATGCACGAAGCAGTTGCAGGATACGGTTTTAAATTTCTAATCTCTCCTATGCTTGTCGATATTTCAGCTGCTTTATGAATTATTATCATCTCGTACAACACTTCTTGACATGACACGTTGATCTCGAATATTACCTCACACGTGATTGTTTCACTATGAAACTCATCAATGTTGTCATGGTCCACACCGATGACCAACGTGCCGACCTTTTTACCAAAGCATTTGACAAATCACGATTTGACTATTTATTACTGGTAAACGGCATTAAGGTCAAGCAAGAGTAAAACCAACATCGGAAAATCATTTTTGTAAATATCTTTGTGTTTTAAATTTGTCTTAGTTTATTGATTTTAGGGGGAGTAAATCCAAAATTTGAAAATCCAAAAACATCGAAAAATTTCAAAAACACAAAAACATTAGAAAAGCAAAAATGAGTTTCCTGGCGAGCAAAAGAGAAAATGATAGTACATCAGTGGTCTGTCTAAACCTCTTTAAACCTAAACTGAAAAACGATAAGCAGCTCTATATAAGATGTATCGGTAGGCTCACAATCATTTTAAAGTGTGCAGGGTGATATAAACTTAAAATCGACTGAAGACTGGGTGGGAACCATTCATTGGCATATGGTCTTAGTACCGAAATTTCGTTTGAGAGATTGCCGAGGTTCTGAAATATTCGGTCTTTATGCTACTTATCATCTGGGTATCATGGTTGTATCTTTTACCGAAAAATAACGGGGACGCAAGTCTAGATCTTCCATGATACCATACATACGTGTACATATTGCATACGACCTCAATAAGTGATCAACAATCACATGTCCCTCAAAATAAGTGATAAAATATCACAAATTCTTTCCGGGAGTCAAGTTCGTCTCTCTGCTGTACGAAAGTACTGACCTGTTCACGGACTTGCTCCTGTGCCCTCATGCATCGAAAATCAAGTTCCTCATCAATAAGTGATTATATCACATAGGGCTTGTTTTCAAATCTAAATAAGTGAGAATCTCACATCATATACGGTCAAACAGATGATAATCGGTATACTCACCGGTAAGATGAACCCTCGTGCATACCTTGATACGGGAATGTGTCGTGATGTGGATGAACACCGGTCGTTAAGTATAAATCATACCTTAACGTATCCCCTCGCCATGATTACAAATGATAAGTTGAGCTTATGTGGACAACAATACCGATAATTGTTATAGGATGCTTATCTTAATGTTAATTAATTGAACAAAGAGAGTGTTTTGGCATGACCATAAACTGATATGATTCTCTTACCCTCGAAACTCGCAAAAAGAATGTCTGTATATATTTATTTACTGCTTTCAGTCTTTACATTTGAAATATTCAAAAATACCAAAAAGATTTTAGGTGTGTTTTAACATAAACTTTATAAAAGCCAAAAAGATTTTATTTCTATCTTATTTTCGATCGTACGATGTTGGAGCTCGAGTCTTCGTTACCTGAAACCTGAACGAAAACCGAAAACGACTAAATCTTCATAAACGGTCGAAATTTGCAAGTTTTGAAAGTTAAAGACTAAAATTGACAAATATTTTAAACTTTCAAACTGTCGGACGGTGTTTGTTTGAACAATGGTCACATGTGTGTCGTTTGTTTATGTTTACTATATTCCAAGCAGTTGTTCTCATTACGCGTTTAGATTTCTTGCATGTGCAGATTCTAAAGGCTAGGAGAATATGGTCGATGACAAGCTTCGGAATGAAGACACGACGTGAAGGCACTCAAATGATGAAGATGATCGAGTTGCCGCTGACCATCATCAACACCACAAGGATCTCAAGCTAATGATCAAGTCATTCACGAGCATAACTCAAATGGGAGCTTATGTTAAGGGGGAGTTTGTCAACACACTTCCTACATGATACGGGGAGTTTGTTGATACACTTTCTGCTTTGAAGACGTGAAGACATTGAAGATCCTTCGACATAGAAGGCATGAAAGGCGAATCTCGCGAGTAGCGTCCAAGGGGGAGTTTGTTGATACATGTAGGTGGACGCGACTCGACGCGACTTGGTCCGGTTCGACCCGGTTAGGTTCGGCTCAAGCCCGACGTCACGACATTCCTCCGTCGTGCGCCCTAGAGTTCGACACGCGAAGCACGGAGAGCCGAGGACGTTTCCCGCTTGACACATCATCATGACATCATCATGATGATGTCATGATGATGTCAAGACTTTGACTAAACTTCACAAATATGAAACAAGTTGGATACGTGCATGCTGTTGGTCCAATCATCTCGCATGGTCGTTTGGTCCAATCAAAACGGTTGGGCTTCTACAAACTGACTGGCCCAAAGCCCATTATGGACGAATCACAAAGGATCTCGACGAAACAGCCATGTTTCGTCGACATGATCCATTTCTGTCGAGCATTTCTTTGTTTCGCCAAGCTTCTGATTCGCCAAGTCTGATTCGTCGAGTTTTAATTCTGTTTCGTCATATGTATGTGTGTCTGTGGGTATAAATAGATGTGTTATGTTTCTGTTTCAGAACTAGAGAACACTTTGTAGAGAGAATACACACACACGAGAGTTTTAGAGAGTTTGCAAAACATATTTGTGAACATTGCTTTGTAATCGAACCTTTCATACGTTTTAATACAGTGGTGTTAAACGGTGATATTTGTGTGTCGTGTTCTTACGTGTTCGATCTCGGTTTGCTATTCCGGTTGGATTCTGCACAACCGGAGTGGTTCGTATACAAGGATTAGGCGACTAGATCCTCCCCTAGCCGGACCTACACCGTCTCTACCTATATTAACGTAGTAGTAATAGTAATAGTAATAGTAATAGTAATAGTAATAGTAATAGTAATAGTAATAGTAATAGTAATAATAATAATAATAATAATAATAATAATAATGTCACATAAACTATGATTAAACTATATATTATATCTAGCTTATAATTCTTCTTCTAATACCCTCCCGTAAGCTAGATTGGAGCAACATGCAGAAGATCTTTAATACGTATGAAGTCTCTTGGCGGCAAAGCTTTGGTAAGTATATCTGCTACTTGATCCTTTGTTGTACAAAAGCGGATCACCACTTCATCATCCTTGATCAAATCACGAATAAAATGATATTTGACCCTTATATGCTTGCTTTCCTGTGGTAGATTGGATCATTGGCTAAAGAGATGGTTGATTTGTTATCACATAAAATTGTTGGAGGACAATCCATGTTTATTTGAAGATCTTTCAGAATTCCCTTTATCCAAAGTGCTTGACAACCGGTTATGGATAGTGCGATGTATTCTCCCTCAGTTGAAGATAAAGCTACTACCTTTTGTTTCTTAGATTGCCATGTTATAGCACCGGAACCCAGGTGAAATACATACCCAGAAGTGCTTTTGCTATCGTCAATGTTTCCTGCATAATCGCTATCACTAAACCCGACCAATTTTCCTTTACTCCCTTTAGAGTACACGATCCCGTGGTTTAATGTTTCTTTTTATGTATCTTAGAATTCTTTTTCCGGCTTCCCAGTGACGTTTCTTTGGTCTTTCCATGAACCGACTTATTTTGCTAAACGCAAACACGATATCAGGTCTGGTATTTGGTAGATACATGAGACATCCAACTAAACTTCTATATAAGTTCTGATCTACTTCATCTTCTGGATCTCCCTTAGACAAGCGTAGCCCATATTCCATTGGCGTTGAAATGGCATTACAGTTTCCCATCTTGAATTTGTCCAGCAGATTCTTTGCATATTTTTGTTGTGACAGTGTAATGTTCCCATTAT